>JADMNL010000027.1:269242500-271642500 GCA_016271365.2 Neoceratodus forsteri
AAGTCACGTAATTGATTCTTTTTATTTATGTTGAGCTTCTTCAGAGAATTTATGATTCTCCCCATGACTACTGTGGCCGGGTGTGGGTTAAGGATAATGCAGATAATAGCAGACTCATGCAACACACCGCAGTGTGGTTGTATTTTCTTTAAAAGTCAGAATAAAATAATAAACTCCAAAATAAATAGAACAAAATTCTTTACAGAACTGCAGGTAATTCACTTTCCTTAGTGACCACAGGGGATGATAACCTTAAGCAATGGTATATCCCTTTTTCAACACATCAGTTTGCAGCAACAGACTATGCATGTCTTTCCTCTGCACTTGGTCAGCACCTACTAACCCACTGACCTATCTTTCCTGTGGAAATGAATTATCCCCTACGTTGGTCTTATGTGTTAGAGTGATGGGGAGCCCAAATAAAAAAAAAAAAAAAAAAGCTAAAACAGAGAACTTCAGTGCAGACGCACTGAAGCAAGGGTTACCCCAAAGGGCACTGGTAATAATGCCAAGTTTCAAAGAAATACAAAATCACACATACCCACATAATGCAAAGCATAATGGGATGTATATGCAAATCACCATGACATTTTAGGCTGGTTTAGCTTCATCCAGGATGGAATGCATGGCTCTGATCATTTCTTTTAGGCACGCTGTACTTTATTTCTGACTGCACTTAATAACAGTAGTTTAAACAGCAGTTTCTTTTTATCTAGCACTCTAACCACATCAAACCCCTTCCCTTGAAGGATTTTTAGGGCACTGTTTTCAAACATCATTAAGTTCCATTTTATGTTTATTTTTATTTTAGTCTTTGGTAACCAGGTAAGGTCCTCTAGGCACAAGTGCCTGTTTTCAGGGGTGACCTGGGAGCACTGGGCAGTTAAGTGACTTGCTCAGTCACACAGTGTGCAAGGGAGGTTCTGAGTCTCAAACACAGGTCTGGTCTGCTAGAATCTTTCATTCGTTCTCACACTTTGTGACATTGAGCCTCCCCCAAGCCATGAGAAAGATTTCGAGCCTCCCTCAAATTTGGAAAAAAAAAATATCCTACTTTGCAAAGTACACCAGCAACAAAGTGAAACTAATAAAGTTGACTGAGAATATTCTCTTTTTATTCAATTTATTGCTCTCCAACACTAACCTGGCACCCCAGGTTATACTTGTCACTCCACATTTCTGACTTTTGGACCCTTGTTACTCTGCTTCCTCTCTATCTGGAACAACCAACCTAGCCACTTAATTTCTCCCTGTCTTACCATGTCATCAAGCAACTTCCTGTACCCTTACCTTAGGTCACACCTGAAAACATGCATCAGTGCATTCTGCCTTTCCCAGTCACTAATTTACATATAAACATCTACTACAGAAAGGAGCCTTGACTCAGTATACCTTTCCCAGTCACCAATTTACATACAAATACCTATTGTAGGAACAAGCCATGACTCAGCATGTCTTGCCCAGGCATTAATTTACAGATAAATACACACCTATAAATAAGCTTTGGCTCAATGCGGACTGCCTGGTCACAAATTTGTGCATATGTAAAGAAATTCACCTGCAATTATCCATATTTAATTTGTTTTATCCTTTCACACAAAACAGCCAAAACTTAAAATTTAAATACTGTACATTCTCAGACTTGACTGGGCCTCCCCTGGAACAATCTGGGGCCTCCCTTGGGAGGCTGGCCTCACCATTTGAGAACCACCGTGCTAGATGTACCAAGCTCGTTCACAGCTCATTTCTCTAACCTCTAGGCTATATTTCATAAACACCTTGCACTTCATTAATGCACTGCCAGCACTTTATGTCTGAAAGTACCTTAAGCACTTTATCTTTCTTCATATAAAGCACATGTAGTTCTTTATTATTAGGCAGCAAGCAAGTTTGGCATTTTATGAAGCTATACATATTTATTCAGGTTCCAGCCTTCTTCCTATATACAGTCAGCTACTGTATTTGCTCATAGCCAAATCTGTTATTTCCTTAGAAAGGCATATGACTTCTGGTGAGGTTGGGATAGAAAGAAAGAAAGAAGAGAAGAAATTAAATTAAATTTAGGGAGGATACAAAAAAGACTGCCATAGGTGGCCAACATTCTGCAGTGCTAGAAAAAGAACAGGATCGTTTTCTAGAGGTACTGTTGCAACAGATTGAACAGAAGGAAGGGGAGAAGACAGAAAAATGTCCCTGACTGACATCAATTTCCAGGGTAGAGCACAACTCTACCACAACTACATCAAGGTGAATGGGCATCACTCTGAAGACTATGCCCTGAAGAGAGGAACGATGCTGGGTTGCCCCTTGTCCCCTCTACTATTTGCATCCTACATTGAACCCCTTGCTCAGGCCATTCGGGAGGCAGCACAGTTCCAGGGTGTGCAGGTCTCTGGTGAGGAACATCATATTGCACTGTATGCGGATGTCCTCCTTTACTTGTCCAGTCCTGAAGAGGTCCTCTTGGAGCTCTATGGTGTTTTAATCTTGTTATATTTTTAAATGGCTTTTTATTATGGTTTATTTACTGCTGTATGTCCTTGTTTATGTTCTGTGCCCAGAGCCTCTGGGATTGGGCGCCTTATAAATAAAACTGCCTTGCCTCTCTCAGGTGTTTTCTCTCCTACAATCTTTTAGGAAGGCCTCCAGATATAAAGTAAACACAGGGAAGCCGGAAACCTTCAGTTTTCACTACACCCACACTTCAGCTACCAAACAGCATTTTCCATTCAGCTGGGAACTTGAGTGAAAATAGTTGTGGATATTTGTCTCTCCCTCATTCAAGGGCACATATCAGGATAATTGCTTACCCTTTTCCCAGCAGCTAACAGAAGACCTAACTGGATGGAGCAGTTTACCACTTAACTTATATATAAGGGTGGAGGTGATACAGATGGTGACTCTCCATAGAGCCCTTTATTTATTGCAAAATATACCTCTACATCTCCAGTTGGTCACCAGGCACCCTTGGAACAGAGAAATACCCAGATTTCATATGGAATGGCCAGCACCCAAAAGTGAAATTACAGGTCTTGCTTCTCCCCAAATAGTCCAGTGGTTTGGCTCTCCCAAACCTGCGTCTATATCACTGGGCAGCACAGATCTGCTTTACAGGCAACTGGGTGCCTCTCCCACTACATGGCTGGAACCAGAAAGAGAACTCCTTCCAAATACAGTGTATATCAGGAATGTATACCACTCCTCCCCTGCTCATGAAACACAATGATGCGGGAACCCTTGGTTATACCAAAAGTGGCTGATTTGGCAAACCATTAGGAAAGACCTGCACCTTACCCCATTTCTGGCCTTGCTGTGCCCCATTCCTCTCTTACAGGACTTCCCTCCTGTGTTGGTGGTTGCCCAGGTATCGCACATGTGAGTGGTACTCCCTGAAGTATCTTTCACAAATGATTTCTGACTCAGGGTTCAGTTCTTTTAAAGAACTACAGACTAGCTTTGGGCTTTGTCAACAGAAATTCATTCAGTATTTGCAGATTCATTACTATTATCGATCTCTACCCTTGAAGGCTCACTTTCCTGCCTCCTAGCCAGCTACTGATAACTATTTTCTTTCCTTCTTCAAAGCCAGTCTCACGCCACACGATTTTCCACGTATTTTAATATATATCGGGCCTTACAGGCCTCAGCGGGTAAGACCACTATGACAATTGGGCAGGGATGGAAGAAGGAAATTGGAATCCTCATAATGCCAGAGATGTGGCAAACAGCATGCCTGGCACCTGCTGGTGTCTGTAGCTTCCATCAATTGCAAGAATATGGTTGGAAACAACTTAATCGATATTTCAAAACCCCAACCATCATGGCTTATTATTCCCCTCTTCAATCTGCAACCTGCTGGCACAACTGTGGAGAACAACGGGCCAGTCATAAGCATAAGGAGCTCCTGGAGCTCTATGGTGTCCCCATTCTGCTAACAGCATGGACTTTTTCCTATTGCTTCAGTTCCTGAAGGGACATCGATATCTGAATGCCAAATATTTGCTCAGTATTTTGCTTACTGCAGACAAGAGAGAAAAACAAAACAATTAAAAAATAACACACCTATAGCCAACGCCACAACTACTAGAGATTACTGCTTGGCGCAAGCTTAGTAGCCAAACCTACACCTTCTCTCTGAATAACTGGGAAGAGAACTTTACTTCCAGATGGAATTCTTGGCTACTGTATGCCATGGGTAAGGACCCCTCTCTGGTGCAAAGGTCTTTTCTGCCTGCTCCCCCAGACTGGTGACCCCTCCCCTCACCCCCATACATGTGTTAGTTCATCCTCCCCTATACATGTTATACATGAGTTAGTTACTGTGACTAACACATGCCATCATCCACCATATTCAGAAGAAAAATAAGTTTGACCCCCGAAATACTCGTCTGTGTGACAACCTCTTTGAACCTGAATGAACTCACACAGACACGATATTAAAATGAGGAAGACTGAAAAACCTGTGGGACAACATTTCTCTCAGTCCGATCACTTCATCTCTGACCTATCTGTCCTGGTTCTCAAAGGACATTTCAAAAATACACAACAGAGACAAGTATTTGAGGTCAAACTTATTTTTCTTCTGAATGTGGTGGATGATAGCATGGATGTAATTTATATAACTGTGTATTTATAATTTTTATTTTTAACTGGTGGGAGGTGATTACTTGGCCTTTAGATTCACACATGCAAAACTACTAATTTAAGTGTTTAGCGCGCGCGCACACACTTTCCAGTTTCTCTTTAGTTGGACATTTAACATTAGATAATTTATAGACCTACTTCTACAGAACATTCCTTCTGTGACATTTGACCTACACAGAACTAGAGTTTTAAAGACTGTTTTCTTATTTCTGGTTGTATTTCTAATCTAATTACTTCACTGATCTGTGACATTCGTGTAAAATGTGTAAGTTCTAGGTACTTTAAAGAAAGCTTTATTTTTTATTTTTTTTTTTTTTAAGAAAACTGCCATTTTCTTTGTGAAGAAGAAATAGAACCACATAGTTCGAAAGTTTAGATTTTCTGTAAATATCTGTTGGTCCAATAAAAGGTATCAAATCACATATTTTGTGCATCTTGTTGTACAAGGACCAATACGGCAACTAACATTTTTTTTTTTTTTTACATCAAAAAGAAAGGTAATTCACTGCAAAAAGACTGCGTTAATAAACCAGTTAGGGTTCAACTTAACGCCAAATGCCTACCGGATGATGACTGCCTGCTGTTGCTTGTGTGGTCTTGTCCTTTTGCTGCGGGGGCAGGGAGGGGGTAAGGTTGGAAACCCTAACACCACATTTCCCCATTTCAGTGGTATTAAGCTGAACACTAACTGGTGCATTAAAAGAGAAGTATCCTGTTTCCTGTATGGAGAGAAATTTTCACCAAAATGATTCTTCCTATTTTCAGTAATGGAGACATTGTTTACAGTGCTGCTTCCAAGTCCACTTTAACAAGCCTGGACCCCCTCTTTAACCCCTTCTGTTGATCTGCCCTTGACAAATCCTTGCATACTCACCTCTGTTTTTTTTTTTTTGTATCCTCACCTCCCTTGATGCTAGGTGCCTTACCCACTATGCCTCCTTTAGCTTCAAATTCTGGTTTGGCTCTCTCCCCTCGTATCTTGCTTCTCTCCTCAGCCTCCTCTCTCCCGTCCTAGTGTTCCCTTCACAATGCCTGCTTTCGCTCTCTTGCTCTCCCACCAATGAAAACCACTGCTGGCCGAGCTGCTTTCTTGTTCCGCTTCCCTGAAGTATGGGGCTCTCTCCCACCTTATAATCGGTCTGCTTCTTCCCTTCTCATTTTGAAATATCCTCCTGTGATTTCTCTATTCACTCCTAGAGTTACTTCTGATTTGGAGTAGACTCCTGTCACCTGCCTTCTTCCACACACTGTCACTAGCACTGCCCCACTCCACAGTTCATCAGTTACTCCCTGCTCCTCATTTGATTGTCTTTTGCTCACTGTTTAATGTTCTTTAGTCTGTTCTGCAATTTACTGTAGGGCAATTATATTCTTAAACGTTCTTGTAATTTTATATTTTGTTATACTTATTTCCATATACTGTATTATTTTTGTACACTGTACTTTATATCTGTTCTGTTCTCTTCCCCACCCGGCCAGGACACATCTGGAAACGAGCAAATACCAGCTCAGTATGATTTTCCTAATAGACTTGTATTTATTTCAAAACTTTTATCATATTGGCACAGTAGTGCTTGTATATTAGGGCCTAGTAAGCACTTCTATGTTAAAACTGGGATTTGTGCACCTTAATAACTCTGCTCCCATTCAACAAATTTGCCCAAAATTTGGTAGGCATGGATTCTGGGCCAGGGTCTCTGGATCCTGAAAACCGTGCATCGGTCGGCCTCAGGGGCAAAGTTACAGAAGTGCAAAATCACTAAAACTCCCCCAAATTTAGACTTTTTGTTTGCTCTCCTGTAGCTAAAAAAAAAACATTTTCTTTCAACTTGAAACTTACAGGTTTTATACAGTCTGACCCAAGGTACACAATTTAGCAAGCTTGAAGCTTCCAAATTATATAATTTTTATCAGTTAAACAACTGTCCCATTTTCTGAGCAAGTTCAATTCTAAAAATGAACATTCTAAGGATAGCTGAAATTTCTGCGTTAGTGGAAACAGAGGAACAAAAATTGCTTTTGTCGCTCCAAAATCTCTTCTGAACATTTTTACTAATCAACGTTTTCACTTTCGTGAGAATCATTTTTATGATGCGGTAGTGAAACACACAGAAACGTAAAAATAATGTTATTGAAACGTACGATAGTGGGGGAAAAAAACAAGTAACCATATAGTGAAGAAGAGTCTTCTCTTGGCACATGCATAGCTACATCCATAACTGCACAGATGGCCCTACATGTCTGCATCTGTAGTTGCATGTAAGTGCCCCTGCGCTTCCATAGTCCCACAGAGAGCCCCATGGATTTCTGTCTTGTGGCCCTGCCTGCATATTTTTATTTTTATTTAGTTTTTGATAACCGGGTAGGTGCACTAGCCATAAAATGACTATTTTCAGGCACAACCTAGGAGAGTACAACAAAAAGAGAACAGTTAAACAACAGCAACATGCGTACAGTAATACAAATAGAGGAACAGTACAGCAGTGCTACAAAAATATAATGAGTAGAAACAACAAAAAATAATGGCAAGCATTATACAAATACTGGCAGTAAGATGTATAATAAATGCAGAAACCACGGACCCAACCTGTGGAGTGAAAGGGTTAATAAGAGTTTAAGTAAGGTTATATAGAGAGAAAAGTAAGGAATGTTCAAACATAACTAGAAAGACTGATAGAAGGAAGGTCAGTGGTGGTAACTGGCAAAACAACAATGGATGGTAAGCAACAAGGTTCGAGAAGGAAGAGAGCTAGTAGTCAAGAAGTTATTTACAAAGAGAAGGGAAAATATGGGGAGGGGAAGAGGAGCCAGTCTTGGAGCTGGATTAGAGCAGGGGTGACATTATTGGTAAGTCTCAGGAGCTTCAGGTTGGGTCAAAGCATGTACAAGCATCAGCTAAGGATAATGACGATATTCACTTTTAAATCTAAAGTGAGACTGAGACAGCCGGAGGTTGAGTGGAAGAGCATTCCATAGCCTGGGAGCAGAGAATTGGAAGGCCCCCCGTGCCTTTAGTCGTCCGACATCTCGGAACATAGAGCAAGGATTTGTCAGCTGATCGCAGGCCATGGGAGGATGGTTGACAGACCAGCTAGGATGTTTTTTTTCCCCCCGGATGGTCGAGTCCATTAGTGATCCAAGGTAGTATTGTCTACTAGCAGAGGGCGAGAGCCAATTCAGATCCTTATAAAGAAGGCAGTGATGTTTGAGTCGAGGCGACAAAGAGGCAAATCAGCATATATTGTTATAAGTTACGTCCCACTTTAGTAGGGAGGTTTTATGGGCAGAGGTAAGAATAGTGGCACCATAAGTAAGGGTTGAGAGCAGAATACCTCAGGCAATTGCTAATTTTGCCGAGGGTGTAAGCATGCAACTCGTTTTATAAGCTACTCCCAGTTTTGAGTTTACAGCTTTGCACAAGGACTGAATGTGAAGATTAAAATTCAGGGATTGGTCTAGCAGGATCCCAAGGTACTTGAAGGAAGTAACATTTTCAAGTGGAATTCCTCCTGGATGAAGAACCTCCAGCAAACTAGAACAGGCCTTAATCTTCGGTGCGGAACCTAGGAGCATGGCTTTCATTTTCTTTTCATTTAGTACAAGCTTACGGTCTAGTAGCCAGTCTAAGACCTTACTGAAGTCTGAGGTAAGTGATGTGTTTATACAGGCAATACTAGCAGAACTAGTATAGATGATCAGGTCATCAGCATAGAGAATAGCCAAGCAGGATTCTAGGACCTCAGCTGCATTGTTGATAAAAACTGAGAACAGAAGGGGCACCAGGATAGAGCCCTGGGGGACCCCAAGGTTGATAGTAGACGTGTTGGACAGGGAGGAGTTAAATTTGACAGCTTGCGACCTGTTTGACAGGTAGCTACAGAACCAGTCCACAACAGCGGTAGAGAAATGGAATTTATGGAGAGTGGCATCCATAGCTGCACTGCACCAATGTCCGATGGACTCTTCCCTTGGCACAGGGCCATGCAGCACCACTCCCAGTCTGGTGAGGGATGGTGCAGTGTTGGTCGCATGGGCAACAAGTAACCACACAATGAAGACAACTCTTCTCTTGGAATACTGCCCACAGGGCTCCGCGCTTCTGCATCTGTGGCTGCAGAGAGCAGGGCCCCGTGCTTCAGTAGCCCCCCCCCCACCTGCCTCACAGATTCTCTGCATTCCTAGCTGCAACTTCTGCACATTGATGAACTCTTCCCTTGGTACAGGGCCCAGAGGGCCCTACACACCTAGATCTGTTCATGCAGGTCACAATGGGACCTGTGTGAATGAGGATACAATTCCAGTATCACAAAAAGAAAGAAAATTAATTGCAAAAACTACATTAATGCAGACATCAGGGTTATCCACCCCTTCCCTGAGCAAACAAAAATTACCTCTTTCTTCACACAGGACCCACAGGTCCCTGTGTGATTAAAGCTATGACTAATTCTGTTGGTCACATGTGGCAGGACACACTTTGTTACCTCCTTAAGAGGATATGCCTGTGAAGTACTGACTTAGAGCTGTACCTTTGCTTTGGACAGGAGGCTATGAGTTGAGGGGAGGGCATTAAGGGTGACAGCCCCAAGGAACACCACACCACTGATTCGCCAAGACACCCGAGACTCCAAACCCTGATTTTAATTTCATTACTTTCTCCACGTTGCATTCTTCAACCCTAATGTGTACATTAACATAGTTTTTTTCTGCAACATAAATAATTATATATATATTATATACATACACACACACACACACACACACACACACACACGCCTATTAGTAACATTAGTGAATGTTTCCGATTTATGCCACACTGCATAAGTGATCATTCCCTCACCATATGTGTATGGAGGAATGATTTCTCCAACCCCCTCAGATCACCCTAGTCCATGATATGTCCAAACTTGATGTTAACAAACCACTCCCTGATGTCAACCAAGCCTTGGACTATTTCACGAGCACATTCATGCAGATTGTTAACTGCCATGCTCCCCCCAAAAAAATGTTGATCTAAGGGCATCAAGGCCCCTTGGCATAAGGATCTAAGGATGCTCATGTCCTCCCGTGACCGGGCCTGGCAGTCTTACAAAAAAAGTGGGCTACCCTTGGACTGGCAGAGTTACAGGCATCTTAGAAATCTTTATAAGAATACCCTTCATAAAGTTAAACGCTTCCACTACAAATAGTTATAAACGGATCACCTTTGTAACCCCAGAGAATTCTGGGGGCAGGTTAACTCGCTGGTTAAAGGGAAGGCAACTGAGCTCCCTAGCTCCCTTATTGCCCAGGGCATTGCCCTCACTGATCCCGCAGCTATCGCCTCTTCGTTTAATGAATTCTTCACTGATCTAAACAAATATACCTCGCTATTTCATAATACTCCTGTTCCCCCTCTGCTACGCCAACTCAAGGGAACAACTCTGGATCCCATCCGGCCTTCCATCTTAAGCTGGCCATCCGTAAAAAGAGGTCCTAAGGCTGCTCATGAGCCTAAGAGCCGAGAGCTCTCCTGGCCATGATACACTCGAACCACAATTTTTTAAAGCTCAGCGCTCCTGCTCTTGCTCGCCCTGTTCAGGACTTACTCAATTGCTCCTTCTTATCTTGTGCCATGCCTGACAAGAGGAAGGTTGCTGTGGTCGTTCTGGTACACAAATGGGGGGGGGGGGCAAACACCACTATAGAGAACTTCAGGCCCATTTCCATCCTGTGCCCACTGGCCAAAATTCAGGAGCGTATTGTCTATAATCATCTCCAGACCTACCTTGTCCACCTCAATCTGCTCTCCCCTTATCAACATGGTTTCCGAGAAAACCACAGCACCCTTACAGCCTTGTTAAAAGTAAACTCCGATATCTTTCAAGCCATGGATCTAGGCTCTGTCACTGGAGCCATCTTTGTCGATCTTACAAAAGTGTTCGACTTAGTGGATCACAGTCTCTTGCTTCAGCAGCTCCGTGCTACTGGTTTGGATACTACAGCCCTCTGTTGGATCAGAGCTATCGCTCCTGCCGCTCCCAAACAGTTAAGTGGGCGGGCGCTCTCTCTGGCCTCAAAAGCATAACCCATGGGGTTCCACAGGACTCAATCTTGGGCCCAGTCCTATTTTCCCTCTGTCAATGACTTGCCAAGTCACTGTAGTGGAGTGACTGTTCACCTCTATGTGGACAACGCTATTATCTACTGCTCTTTCCCTGAACTCACCAGGATCAGCAGTGGTCTTGCTGCGGACTTCACCAATCTTGAGCACTGGTTCTGGTGCAATCAACTTGTCCTCAGTACAAAAAAACTAAATGCATGCTCTTCCTCCACTGGGCCCCCTCCTCTCTTCCCATCTCCACTCTGAACATTAAGTCCCTCAATGGCGATACACTCGAGTATGTCCAATCCTTCAAATACTTGGGTGTCACCTAATAACCTCACTTTTCTTCAACATCCATGTCTCCACCTTAATCATGATGCTTAACCAAAAACTGGGACTCCTGTACCGAATCCGCCCCTACCTCACATCTGCTTCTTGCCTCCAAATTGCTTCCTCGTCTCTTCTTCCAGTTCTTACTTATGGTGCTAACCTGCTGATTTCAAACAATGCATCCAACATGTCACTCCTTACTCTTGCTTACCACAGGGTGGGAAGGTTCGCCTTAGGGGTCAATGTCCGTCATCACCACCGTGACATCCTCTTATCATTGGGCTGGCTGTCCTATATTTCCAAACTGAGATACTCTACCCTGAGTTTCATGCACATGCTTGTCCACAAGTTTACTCCCCCTTGCCGCAATGACACTGTCCACCTAAAACAAGCTCCACGTGCACTCAGGTCAGCGTCCCTCTCCCTTCTCTTAAGACCCAATCTACGGCTCACTGTTGCGCGCAGGTCCTTCTCTTATGCAGCAGTAACTGACTGGAACTCCCTAACCCCCTCAATACTGTCTTACTCCTCTCTTCCAAATGGTAACACGCAACCTTACCTTGCTCTACTGGATAACATGACTGAGTACTTTTTCTTCTAGCCTCTCATATGTCATATGAATTTGTATAATTGTGTCTATCCACAGGCTATAATAATTCATACAAGTTCTCCGAATTTAAACTAGAACTATAATATTGCTTTATACCAGGTCATCGCATAATGTCAATATGACCAGAATTCCATGCCTTTGCTCCTTGTCTACATTTAGCTGTTTGCAATGCTCTGAACACCATGCCCTTGCTCTTTGTCTGCATCTAATTCTTTTGTACTGCTATGTGCTGTCCCGTGTCGACACTGAAAAAGGGACTGTAACTATCTCAGTGGTCTTACCCGGTTACCAAAATTCAAATAAATAAATAAATAAAATGCTGTGTTGGAAAGTGCCATTTTAGAACTGCATGATGTCGTTTATGTCCCTTTCAGTCACTAAGTTCTATACTTGACTGCCGACATATTGTGCCAACAATGGAAGAGTTGAGCAAGAACAAAAACATCATCATATTATAGTTCTAAAATGGTATTTAGAATCTGTGTGTAAATCAGAAAACACTCCCAGTGTAACTAAAAAGCCTGTGGAGCTGGAACAGTAACAGAACTGTAACCAGTAATAAAAAAATCAGTTTCTATAGGGGAAAATGACTTACTGGCTCAGCATTGCCCGAGTAGTTCTCTTTAAAGTGGTCCACCCAAGGACAGCCTCATTTACATGTAGCACCTGGTCTGTAAGAGGGTTCTAGGGAGCACAAACAGCAGCACTGTATAGTGATATGGAACAGTGATGATGGATGGAGCCTAGGATCCATCTTGTCTGCCCCTCCTGCCACACAGAAATATCTAAGCTTATCAGCCAAAATGCTACCCCTGCTTCTGCCATAAAGCCCTGAATGCTACTCTCCCTAAGGAATCTGTCTAGTCCTGCTCGGACAGCCTAAATGGTGCTTGCATCCACAACCTTACCAGGTAAGCTATTCCACATCTTAACCACCCTCTATGTAAAGTTGTGTTTTTTTATATTAACTGCTTTTTCTTTTCAACTACCTAACCCTATGCTCTCAAAGCCTACCTTCCTAGCATCACCACCCACCATATCCAGGGCTTACCTCCTTCACTCACGAAGCCCCCATTGCTTGCCCCTAATAGCAGGCTATCACGCTGTTGCAACCCCACCAGAGTCCAAATGGAACAGTCTAGTCGGTGGTGCAGGGCCTGCAAGCAGCAGGTGTCATTCTGCTAGCAGTCTTGGGGTTTTTCCCTGGTATCAACCCTCCCATGACACGGCAGCTCAACTTCTTCCTGCAACTCCCATGCAACAGGCATGCAAAGGTGCACAGTCTGCATGTTCCACCCTCCCCATGCCGAGTCGAAGCACCTCTCCCTCTGTGGACCACCAAGGGTTGTTTGCATGGTGAACTACAGTCTACCTCCCACCCCAGAAGAGGAAGCATGTCCACTAGGATGCTCAATCAACACTCTTCTCACCACCAGTCATCTGGCTGCCTGAGTTCATTCTTAAATCCAGCTCGCCAGCATTGCAAGTGACAATGCTGCTGTTGCACCAATGGAAAGTAATGCTGTCTATATTGTTACTCCTTAGCCTGTACCCTCAGTTTGACAGCATGTCTTCTGGTTTTACTTGTACTCACCAGTTCAAATATCTATGCCTACTCCATTCCATCTATACCTTTTAGTAATCGGAACACCATGATCACATCGTCTCTCATGCTGCTCTTTCCTGAGCTGAATTATTTAATTATGTCCAATTTCTCCTTTTTGCAGCTCTTGCCACCTAAGGTGCTAATCAGTTTAGAGGCCTTGAGCTGGCCATTCGATCTCTTCAGTATCCTTTCTGTACTCTGGTTACCAGAGCTGGATGCAGTACTCCGGGTGAGGTCCAACCAGCATGGCCTTGTACGGTGGCGGAGGGATAATTTTCCTTGACCAGCTTTCCTCAAAAACAAGGGGACATGAATGTAAGCTGATGGTGGAAGGGAGATTCAGGAGGGATGCGAGAAAGTTTTACTTTACTGAGAGAGCAGCTGAGCCATGGAACAGTCTACCAGCAGAGGTAGTGGGCGCAAAAACCACTGATGGGTTCAAACACAGCTGGGACAGAGTAAAGGGCTTTATAGTTACTTGGGAAGGGGGGCAGCAGTAAGGCAAGGAGTGAGGGGGAAAGAGAAGAGGGTGAAAACCCAGTCTGGACAATAGGTCACGGGGATAGAGTAGGGTAAAAAAAAAAAAAAAAGCACAGACTGGATGGACAAATGGTCTTTTTCTGTTGACACTGTCTGTGTTTCTGTGTTTCCTTCTAAATGCTTCCAAACATTGAGTTTGCACAGCTGCATATCAAAGGTAAATACGTCACAAAGTTCCACAACAAAAGCTCCCCCTCCCTAATGACTCTTTATCTTCACTTCTTCTCTGAGAGAGCCACCCTGCCTGCCCTAAACACTCTCAACCCTGCCAGATCTGCAGAAACAAAAGCAACACTGCACACGATACACCAATTCTATTAAACCCCTCAATTCTATGCAAATATGCAGTCTTCTTTAACCAAGTTGACAATTTAGATTCTTCCTGTTTGAATCTTTCCTCCAGTGTGCCTTGTCATGGGGAGACATCCCCATACAAAGCCTAAAAGGTCATCCTCATCTTATGTGTTCTCTGTTCTTGTGTTTTCCTCCTTTTATTTTATTTTTTTTATCTGTTGCGCAACAGTAAGCTTTATTTTTCACTCAAAGTATTCTTGTCTTATTTGTATAAGAAGTTTTTATGATGAGCTGGCCACGCGTTGTAAGCGTTATCTTCTGTTTATCTATGTCCTTCTAGCGTTAGTCTCCCTGTTATGCCGACTGCACAGCAAAGCCGTGTAAGGGTAACCGCAATTAAGTTGAGTTTAATCTGAGTTCAGAAAGCAGTCAGTAAGAATGGGTAATGTCAGTGAAATAAAATAGCTTTCTGAGACTTTAAGGTTCTGGTTCTGTATGAAAATAAATCCCCCCAAAATAAAACTGTGACCTGGTTTAAGATTGGCGCTACAAGCGCTTCAGTTTAAAATTAAAGCTTTAACTTTCTTCCAGGTTACCGAGACGCCTCCCGCTTGCACATTCAAGCAGCTACCAGGAGAAAATAATAATAAATGGTTTCTGCAGAAATATGAAGTAAGCAATTGATTGTAAACATTTTTTAGGGAATAAGAAGAGTGTTTATTTTACCAGAAAAAGGTTTCTGGGGCTTGAATTATGCTCAGTGGAGTTTCGTTCGAGTTTTGCTCTTTCTTGGGCTTTTGTCTTCCGTGCTACATTCAGCTTTCTAAAGGAGCTTTCTCAAGACTGCAAAAGGCATTTTGGGGCTACAAACTTAATTATTTTCAGTTTGCTTATACTTAAAATAAAAAGATAGTAATTTATGTTACTTTTATATATTTTAAATATAAAATAAGAGTTTGATTAAAAAGGTAAAATCAAATATATTAAAATAAGGAGGAGTTTTACAGTCACCTGAGCTTATAGACAGATATAAGGATTGGTGATGGCTTCCAAGAATCAGTC
The DNA here is from genome assembly GCA_016271365.2 of Neoceratodus forsteri. Taxonomy (NCBI): domain Eukaryota; kingdom Metazoa; phylum Chordata; order Ceratodontiformes; family Ceratodontidae; genus Neoceratodus; species Neoceratodus forsteri. The sequence continues at coordinate 269,257,669 of JADMNL010000027.1, forward strand.
TGCGTTGGGCAGTTAAAGACCCAACAGCTCCCTAGCCTTTTCTAGGGGAGCCATCCTGATGTTATAAACATCAGCCTTGGGAGTTTATTTTGTTGCTGGAAAGAAATTTGTTCAGTATGTCATAGACTTTGCCTGCTTTTTTTTAATTTTTCTTATTATATAAAATAAATTTGAACTGTCTCTGAATTCTGAAGAAGCTGGTGTCTGTGTCGTCTATCCCACACTTTCACATGCCTATTAGTTGTTCTTCACTCCTATCTGTTCTCCTCTTTCTGTCTTCTTCCAGCTCTTCTTTCCTCTCTAAATTACTAACGAAAAGAGAAAAAGAAAATATTTTCTTAGATTTAAACTATAGGTGTATACATATTAAATCTTAAGACTCTGAGTCACATGGATGTTCTATATATAATTTTTTTCAGAGTTAACATATAGGTTATACTTTATGGTAAATATTCGTTATGGTTTATATAGTACCATTTTACTGCAGATGTTATTAGCCAAAAAAAGAAAGCACCTTGCCAGAGCACAGCCCTGATGGCTTGGACCTTAAAGGGACACTGTCAACCCTTTTTGCACCATATCATTACTAGCTGGAAACCAACATTTTATGGCTGTTTACCTACTCTAACATTCACTGATCTTGTTAGTTCTTTTCATCCGCTTCCTTTTTTAGTAAAACTGAAATGAATACTATTCCAACCTTGTTTTGTTTCAAATCCTTGAGCTATTCTTATTGCGTACTTCCTGAACATTAGGAACACCACTAAACAGCGCAGCCACTTATGATGCACCAGCCTCCTCTCCTCCAATTACATCTTGAGTGTCTAAACTGTGTTGGGAGTGTTCCCCAAGTTCAGGAAAGATGCAGTAGGAGTTGATCAAGGACTGTAAATAAGTACATTTTGAGTGGTAACACCAGTGTGGTGGGCAGTCTGTTTTTCACTTTTAAAAAGAAAAAAAAAAAAAGGAATCAGAATCAGACTACCAAATGCATCAGCACAGAAACACAGACAATGATGGCAGAAAAAGATCAAAGGTCCATCCAGTCTGCCCAAGTACCCTAAAACCCTGGAACTTTCCTTGGAATCTAATGTTCCTCCAGGGTACTAACCCTCCCGATCCTTTCCCCATTCTCTTCCCTGTGCCTGTCACTCCGGGAAACCACTATTCCCTTCATTCTGTCCCAGGCTACTTGAATTGCCTGTGTTCGATCCCACCACCTCTGCTGTCAGGCTGTTCCAAGGTTCCACCACCCTTTCCATAAAGAAGTACTTCCTCATGTCCCTCCGGAACCTCCCACCCACTAATTTCCACTCATGTCCACGTGACCACAAGTTGGTACGCAGACTGAGTAATTCCCTGCAGCTCACATTAATTCCTTTGAGGAATCTGAAGGTCTCTTTTATAATCCTCCCCGTTCTGACTTCCAACGAGAACATATGTACTGTCTTGAGGCACTCTTCACAGTATCTACCCTGCTGTCCCGGAATCATTTTGGTCACTCTGCACTGCACTATCTCCAATCTATCCTTGTCTTTCCAGAGGTGAGGACTCCAGAATTAGGCACAGTACTCCAGGTTAGGCCTCACCAAGAATCTGTAGAGGGGAAGTGTTGCCTCCTTTACTCTCCTTTTCAAGCCCCCTCACAATACATCCCAGCATCCTGTTAGCCTTGCTATAGGTCTTGATGCATGGATTCATTTAAGGGAGTTAAAGATGACAGCTCCTAGATCCTGTACCTTGTCTGTAGTACTAAGTCTACCACATCCAGTACTCTGTCTTGGGGTTCTTTTTCCCTATGTGCATTACCTTGCATTTTTTAACACTGAATTTTGACTGCCAGACTACTGACCACCCCTCTAGCTTTTGTAGGTCCCTCAACATATCCTTTATTCCCTCACTGTCCACCTTCCCACATGGTTTTGTCTCATCTGTGAAGAGATACAATCTGCCCCAGATTCCTTTACCAGTGTCACTAATGAAAATGTTGAAGAGGACCAGATCCAGAACAGATCCCTGTGGAACGCCACTCATCACCTCTGTCTCCTCTGGTTTAACTCTACTGACCACCCTATGTTGCCTCCCTGATAGCCAATTACCCACTCAGTTTACTAGACTTTTAGCCACACCCGTACTGAATCAAAAGCCTTACTAAAGTCAAAGTACAGCAGGTCCACCATGTGGCCGCTATCTCCTTTGTCACCCAGTCAAAGAAAAAATATCAAGTTGATCTGACAAGACCTTCCTGCCGCAAAACTGTGTTGTTTGCTATCCTGGAGTCCATTGCTCTACAGGTAGTCTATGAAGTCTGCCATCTTACAATCCCCTGGAACTTCCCCAGACTTGAGTGAGCTGTTGAACAGCCCACAGGTTCTGCTGCTAATTCCCCAAGTATCCTCAGATGGAACCCATCTGGACCTGGAGCTTTATCTGTCTTAAAAGCTGCCAGTCCTATCTTGACCCTTTCCCTAATAAACGATGGCTGATTCATTTCCGGGACTCCCTTTGTGGCCGCTTTGATGCCGCTCTTTGGCATGGACCTGCATTCCTCCTTAGTGAATACTGAGCAAAAGTAGTCATTCAGGACGGCTGCCTTTTGCCCATCCCTTTCTATCAACCTACCCCCCTCAACTACTTGTGCGATCTCCACCTTTTCCTGTTTTCACTAATACATCTTTAAAAAAAAAAAAAAAAAAAAAAAAAAACTTTTCTCTATTCTTGACCTCCTCCACGATGCACAGCTCTGTGTCTGCCTTCGCCTCCCTGATGGCTCTCATTGCCTCCCTATTTTTCTGGAAATATTCCTCCCATTCGGCTTCTCCCTGCTTTCCCTTATATTTATAAAAGGCTCTCTTTTAGCCCCAACCGCTTCCCTAACCTCAGCTGAGAACCATAGTGGTCTCTTAAACCTATTTCTCTTTGTCACTGTTTTTACGCATGCTTTTGATACCTTGAGGATAGCTCCCTTTATTGCCTTCCATCTCTCCTCTACCCTGTCTATGCCTTCCACTCCTGCTAACTTTTCTCGGTCCAGTTCCCTCAACCCATCAAAGTCCACCCTTCTAAAGTCAAGGACTTCGGTTCTCGATTGTGGCTTTCCAGCCTGAAGAGTCAGTTCAAACCACACAGTTGTGATCGCTATTCCCTAAGGGTTCCCCTACTCCCACAGCACCCACTATTTCTGTGTTTGTGAGCACTACATCAAGGATTGCAGGCTGCCTAGTGGGTTCCTTACCTAGCTGCACCAGTAAACAATCCTGGACGGTGTCTAGCAATGTCTGACTCTTGGTATTCTTGGCCACTGGGACCTCCCAATCAATGTATGGCAAGTTTAGGGTCTCCCACCACCATCACCCCCTCCCTTCGCTTCCCCTCTTTTAAGTTCCTCCGAGTTCTCTGTCCCATTCCTCCCCTTAACTCAGAGGCCTACAGACTACACCTAAGTGTATTTTCCTGCCTGAGGCTGCTGTGAGTTGCACCCATACAGTCTCAGTTTCCCCATTGCTACCCCTAATGCCCCCATCGTCAGTCACTTCAATGCCCTCCTTGACAAACAGGGTGACTCCTCTCCCTCTAACAGTTTTACGATCTCTCCTGAACAGTGTATATCCAGGGACCGTCATCTCCCAGTCATTATTATCCATGGCCCACGTTTCTGTGATGCCCACAAGGTCCACCTCAGTGTGTGCCATCAGTGCCTGGAGCTCACTGAGTTTGTTCCCTAGGCTCCTGGTGTTAAGGCATATCCCCTTCCATTTGACCCCTATTCCAAATCTGCTGCTGTCTGCTTTCCATGTTTTTTCTCCCCCTTATTAGCGCCCTTGTCTATAGATTTTCCTTTTGCAACTGTCCCTCCACATGGTCCTGTAAACCCTACCGTATTCCCTGTACCCTTTTTTTCTGCTACTGTCTCCTGGGTGTGGGGAAGTACTATCTTGGATCCCCTTCCGCTCACCATCTAATGTGAACCCTCTAGATCTGAACTCTCCCACAGTCAGTTTAAACGGCTGGCATAGACATCAAACTTCTGCCTCAGTGCGCTGGTCCCCTCCCTCGTCAGGTGAAGTCTATCACCCTTAAAGAGTCACTGTTCCCTGAAATCCCCCCAATCCTCCACAAAGTGGTACCCCATGTCCTGACACCACCCCTTAAGTCAGCTGTTGAACTCAGCTATTTCAGCACCCCTTATCCTATCCTGCCCTCTCACCACACACTGGGAGGAGTTCGAAAAAGGCCAGGGAGGCCGAGTGTGCTGCCAATCTGAGCCCTAGTCTACGGAAGATGCACTTTATCGCTTCCACTAAAGGGTTGGCCAGGTCATTGGTGCCCAGGTGTACCAACACTCTCAGCTCCATTCCCTCCCTCCCTCTCTACCATCCTCCCTACTCTATATAAATCTGGGCTGACTGATGCGCCAGGCAAGCATCGGACCAACCCCCTCCCGTCCAACCCCCCCCCCCCAACACCCTATGTATACCCCTGATCACCAAGTCCCCACTACTAGGAGCTTTCTGTCAGCTCAGCCCCCCGTGGATGCCAACATGCTGTCCTGCCTGTCATCCTCGACTGACCTGGGGTCCCCCCCTTGCAGAGTCAGGAGCCTGAGCCTCCCTAGAGGTGCAAAGCGATTTGCCATCGGGATGTAACTGGGCTGGACAACCTCCTTATAGCTGCCCCTTCTCTTCCTCCTGCACCCCACCACCCTCCCATCCCCTGGACCAGTGGTTCTCTAGGGGAGTGGGGGTGAGGGACAATCTCTATAGAACATGTTTATTTCAACTAGAGGCATTTGAGGCCTAAGGAGTTTGACAGTGTGCCTTTAATATGCATTATTGGTGATTTCAGTACATTCTCTGAAAGAAAGGAAATACCATACGACTATAATAGGAGCCTCAGTCTAGAGAGTCATACTTCGACATTGGATGGAGCAAGAATGTATTACTTACAATGAATGGTTACAGGGACTTCTGCTTTACTTGTGAATGGAGAAATCAACTGCCAGCCTTCGGGACAGAATGCATACCTTTGATAAACACTAGGGAAAGCTTTGCACCCTACCGCCAGGCCCAGAAGAACCATGAATTACTGGATGTCGATCATGGTCTAAACAAGAATGGAGGCCTATAAGACCTTCATATAGAGCTTATGAAGACTTCATACATGCACTACCTGTCTGCACAGAAGTCACTATATTCTTGTACCTGCACCTATGCACACCCTCCTCCCCTGGGTTATTTACTGTAGGGGGCATGTATGTAAATTGTTTTTCATGCCCAGTGTCTGTTTTTACTGCAAAATTCAATAAAGCATATTAAATATTAAAAAAAAAAAAAAAGGAGCATCCCTTTAAACTCCTTTATCGCTCTGCCCTCACTATCACTGCACCTGTAACCACCCTCTCTCTCAACCTTTCTTTCCTCTCAGGGCCATCCCTCAGGCCTGGAAGCAGGCTAAAGACTTCCCCTCCACAAAAAGGGCTACTGCCACCCCCCACCAGGGTTCAGAAGAAATTTTACCTTTCTCAGCTCTCCTCCTTCCTTGTTTCTGTCTGATAGGTACTAGTCTGTCCAAGTTGGGGATGCATTATCCTCACCTGCCCATCACCTCTGGTGACGCTAAGCTCCATCCTTGGCCCTATACTCTTCTCCATCTTTCCAAATGGCCTCCCCTCAGTCAGTGTCTCCTAATACATGTACACAGATGACAATGTACGCTTTACTTTAGAGACCTCTGTCCCAGAGCTGCACTGCTACTGCAACAGGAATCCGAGAATGTCCAGTGCTCAGGTCATGCAACATTACTGTCTGACATTTGCAATAAGCAGATGCTAGCAAGGCTACAGTGTTACACCTTACCACAGTAGTCAGCACTCCTGCTTGCACCCCTCTGAAGTTGTTCTCCACTTCAATTATATCAGTGTGTAGCTGGATCAGATCCTTTGCTTTTCCTACCACATCGACACCATACACAAAAAACTCTGCCCTAAACATGGCACACACTACTGCACCAACCCTGCCCCCCAGTGGCCCAGTGAAAGCACACTGTGCTTCTTTGCCAATGTCCTAGGTTTGGGGGCAGACTCAGAGAGCCAAACCAGATGTGGGAAGGACATGCTGCCTAGGGCAGTGCAAGCCAGCCCGGGGGAAGGTGATGCTAGGAGCCATGGCCACAGTACCCCACACAGTGGGCCGGGAACCAACTTCCTTGCAAGGGGTTAAGCATGTGTACTTTGCCATGTGTCTTGTGAGGCTGACATGAGGTTGATGCCTGAAGCTAGGGTGGGGGAAGAGAAACACGGGTAAAAACCTTGTTGTAAACAGAATTAGGATCGGTAGTATACTCAGGCCCTGTGCTGTGTTGATCCCACTGGTAAGCAAGATGTGGCTAGCAGAGAACAAAGAGGAGGTGCCATGATAGGGGTTACGCTCCAAGGCCTGTGGACTTGGCGGGCGACAGAGGAGAAAAATTATACTGCCAGTGTTTGACAATTATGCGGATATGATTTACAGTGCAGCTTGCCCCGACAGGGTTCCCTTTCCATCTGCCATAAACACCCCTCCCCTAGTCATCACTGTTCCTTCCATTCTGGCCTTTCTCTCCCTGCCCTAGAAACCTGTCCTCTCACTCACTCACTGCTCCTCATTCCTGGGTCCATTCTGGCCCAATTTATTCCCTCCTTACCTTTCCTCTCTCCTTCCAACCGTTCATCTTACTCCCTTAGTTCCTCAGATACTAGAGTCTGTCACATTACTCACTGCAAAAACCTCTGCTGGCCAGTCTGCATTTTGTCTGCCTGCCAACCCTCTAGAATAACCTTCCTTTCTCCAACCAACACTCACCCTTGCTCTGCTCTCTTAAACCACTCATACTGTCTCACTTCTTTCAACCTTGTTTCTGTGGCTAGCCACCATCCTCTGATACCTGTTCCTGAATGATTTGCTGTGTTGTTACTATTTCACCTGGATCATACTTTGTATTTCACTTTGCATTTTTAGAATGATGTCATTACAGTGCACTGGTATATTGGCCTCATCCTTTTTCGGGTACATACTTTCTGTACAGCATTCATTCATGCATGTAACTTGCACCTTTGGCAGCTTGGGTTGTTCGCTATGTCACTTCCCCCTTGTAACCCCTTCCCCTCAGGATGCACCTAGAAACAAGATCCAGCTCAGGGTGCCTTTCCCAAGCAATAAATTTAAATTTAATAAAGCAAAATATATCAGACAGAAAATTAAGATAATACATGCATTGCTGTAAAACATATAAAACTCATTACTTTTAACCGGACGTTATTACAAGGAACTCACCCTGGAGTTACAAGAAAACAGATCTGGAGGCACTGTCAAAGCGTTGATAGCAGCACCTTCGCGTGACACACACTAAATCATTTTTTTTTGTTCAGTCTGCTGCTGCATATTTAACCCAATGTGTTGAATGTACAATGCAGACAGATTAAATGCAGCGTTTCCCCTTACTTAACTACGTCTGAAATACAACATCTCTGTAAGGTGTATTTTACAACACGAGGAACTTGATATTTTCACCCTGGGTTGGAGCACCCAGATTTTTTCTGACTCGTCCTGAAAGGCTCGAGAATAAATACATCATATATGATGAAAGTAGTGACCCAGAAAAACAAAGCAATAAAATATTAGAAGGATTTTAAATATATAAAGCAGCTCACACGTGCGAAAAACAAGTCCAAACAGACTGTCACAAAAGCACCAGCATTACCTGAATAATACGGCCCCTGACAAACAGAATGCCCTGCTATCCAAGAACAATAAGTTTCTTTGTTTCAAGCCAGTAACACAGGAACTTTTCTCACAGACCACAGTGGGCAAGAGAAGGAAGCTGTGAAACCCACACAGCAGCAGTACTCTCTGCCAGGCCTCTCCCTCTCCCTCTCTGCCTGCCATGGTAACGGGCGGGCGGCCCGTCATTTCTCTCTAGTAAGAAGAACTCTTACCTCCTCTGTCTCTTTGATCATGCTATTCAGCTTCTCCTCATCTTCCAGCAGCTCGTTTAACTGGCAGAGCGGCAAGGCGCTGAACTTGCTGATGTTTAGATCCATGATTTACGCCGCCGCCGCTGCTCCGTCTCCCTTTCCGAGCCCTACTAGACCCTGTGCTGTGCTGAAACCGGAAGTGCAGCCGCTTCTGCCTTGGAGTGTCAAACGAGGAGGGAGAGAGAGAGAGAGAGGAGGTGACGTCATGCAGCAGCTCGCGAAGACCGGGTCCGCCCGGATCAGGTAGATCGGGAGGGAGCCGCCTCGGTCACAAGGTGTGCTGTCAGCTGTGTTTACAGTTTGTGATTACAACGCTCAATCCCAAGTGAACTTTTTATTTGTCAATACACATTAGGATAGTCACTGCTGCCATCTCACAAGTTGCTTTTTTTTGTGACATACAAAGACCAAAATGGACTGTTAGCATAACTTTCAACCATTGTTCATTGAAATGAGAGACACGGGCACAAGATGAGGGACAAGTACCCTGAGTGACCACTGTGACCTACTTGTTTATTTGTAGTTTTTGACCAGGAAAGGCACACTAAACTGTGACAACCTGTTTCCAAATGCGTCCTCGCTGTTAGATTGCTTTGACCTTTTTATTGATGAGAGAATGTTGGCCATGACACCTGGAAACTCCTCTCGGTAACTACCATGAGAGCTTGTCCACCTGGACAGAGGATGCTAGTGAGGGACACATCCCAAAACATTAAGATAAAGGCTCAGAAAACTGTGGAAACCATTGCCTGTACTTGAACAACTTTTCTATTTTATTTAGCATCTTAGAATATAAAGCTTGAATATAGAGAACCATCTCTGTGTGGACAGCACCTTTTCCATGAGGGACAAAGCAATGTTGATTAACTATACCCCCTTGGAGTTACTAGAACCCTATGTAGTGCTATGGGTTTTTGCAGTTAGTCTGGGCAGCAAAGAGTTAACTTCCAGTCAAGGGTGTAGGCAGGCATACTCACTGTACACACGTGTATACAGTTTTTTGAGTGCCTGTCGCAACATACCTTTCTGTTAATATTTTCATTCTAATCTGTAGTATTTATTTTATTTATTTATTACAGGTTTCGGAAAGATACCTTTTGAGTCGAAGACTCATTTACAAAGGTTCCACGTCACATAGATTAGGTACAGACAAGCATTACAGCAATTGTTACAGAGTATAAAGATCAGATTGTTACAAGGAACTGTCAGGTTAACATTCAAGTGCTAGGGTAGGATAGTTAATTACAGAATGCATAATAATCCCAGGGAGACTCAGTCTGAGAACTAATGAGGAAGAGGCAGGTCAGAGGCCATTGTCAGTGGGTAAGGAGAAGGGAGAGGGCCAGGTTCAGTTACAATCACAGGTATTTGTGGACAGGAGGTGACCCTAAGGTGGGTTTTAAATTGTCCAATTCTTTGTTCATAAACAAGGCTGTTCATCTACAAGTGGGCCCTATAGCTGAAGGATCTTTGGAACTGAGAGGTACGACAGGAAGGAATCGTGCAGCGATGGTTGTCTGAGCTACAGGTGTGTTTAACCTTAAAGTCAGGGGGGATTAAAGGGGTGAGGACAGAGGGGGAGAGGCTTAAGGCAATTTTATTTGCCAGAATACAGGTATGGAATCTGATTTTGTTGTCAAGGTTAAGCCAGTTGGTGTCATAATAGAGCGAACAGGTATGGGTGAGACAATCACAACCCAATACAAGATGACAGGCTTTGTTTAGGACAAGTCTAAATCTAACCAGGGCTTGGGTTAGTGTAGGCCACTGAGGAGTGTCTCTGTTTAAACTTCTGTTGCTTAGGAGACAGCTGCATGTATAACCTCTTTAGAGATTAGAGGCATCATCTGACAACAATCTAACTTGTTTGGAAGGGGGTACCATTTGGAGGGAATGTGTACATTTTTTTATGGGGGGTGTAATGTAACTGTTGGAGATTGTGTACAAAATGTAAATTGCTGGCTTCCAGTTCTCCTCTGAAACTCCTGTCAGCCATCTGAACAGAGGTTCCAATGGGGGCATCTCAGCAAGGTAAACAACTATGAAATGTTGCAGTGGTTGTCAGTTGCTGAGTAGAGCCTCAAAAGAGGTAGCAACCCTCTCCAGTCCTGTTGTGGTCCCTAGTTCAGTCATGGAGCAAATGAGTATCAAGTTGTGGAAGCGACCTTCTGTGGTGCCCCTGCATGGGGTGAAAGTCTTTAATGCCATCTGATCCAAGGAACCCTGAGTAAATCGTGGGTGCCAACCCCCAAGTGTGAGAGAGGCTTTTCTTTTGGGAAGTTGCTCAGTAACTGGATTTACCAGTGGGCCAATGGCCCCAGTGGGAATGCCTGTGTGGTTTGGAGTAGTTAAACTCCAAAATGGAAGAACATTTTGAAACAGAACAGCCCAAATGGTGCCTCTGCGGTACAAGTTTCAGCAGAAGATGGAGTGGATCACCCTGACTGGAAGATGGGGTCCACCCCCCCCGACCTGAAGATTAGGAAGGGCTCCTGACTACAAGAGTTACATGCCACAGTAAAGTGCGTTTTGAAAGTAAGGACATGATATGTCCCAAAGTGTTCTGTCTCTGGGGAGAAAAATGTACTTTCAGTGAATCCAGAAATGCTTAAATTCTGTGGGGACATTCACTGTCCTGGCTCTGATCCCAAAAGAGGCATGGACAAGTGTAACCCTTAGGTGGCGCTATTCCAAGGGCTACTACCCCTGTTTGTGTGGCTAGTAGGTTAAGGGGCCTGAGTTCTGAAATGGGTGCCTCCACCCTGAGGTCAGGGTTGGTAGTGGTCAAACTAACCTGGGCATAGCCCTCCGGGACACTGTAACCCCCTTCTTTCCCTTCTAGTGGCCTGAGCAATATACGATAATCACTTTCACAGTACTCCTTGTACACCATACCAGTACTCACATTGCACTTACCACCAGGGCTGGTTCCTCTGGCTTGATCCTGGGGACCCCCTGTAAAACAAGGTTATGCACAGTAAATAGCAACACTACAGTCCTCGTGGCACAAACTGGAACCACAGTCATGTTCAATGCAGCAAAAAAGTCAGATCTGATTTATTCAGGGGACTTGAACAAGGAAGGGGCATAATCAGGTTGATTGGCTTAAAGGCTATATTAATCAAACAGTTACACATGCACTTTAAGTCCCCACACAGTCACACACTCTGGGTACCCAGGTAGGAAAATGGTGGGCTAGCCAGGAATGTTGCAGCTGGTTGGGGCCCTGTGATGGAAGAAAAGCAGCATGCACAACACACACTACTTGTAATCCAGAGCCAGAGGGCTCAGTTCGTGAAAGAAAAAGCAACAAGACAAACAGATGACAACACTTTAGATTTAGCTGTTGTTGCAGGGAGCTACCCTGATGTTTACTCATGATACCCAATACTGGACACAGGCAGGATGAAATCGAGACTGCAGGTTGTTGAGCTGGAGTGCCCGGAGAAGCGGGGCCCACACAAATCACCAAGGCATCGTTCCTGTTCAAGTGTTGAGCAGGGGGCTGATCCCCAGGCAGGTCTCTCGTCGATGGCTTTCTCTGTGCAGCAGGTAGTTGGGCTGGGCCAGTGTGGCAAGGCCCAGGCCAATGGAGATGATTTTGGATTCAGTCCGTGGGGCTGGATGCGGCTTCCAGCAAACAGAATACAGTTCAAACCACAGTGGGGAACCAAATCGCGACCCACTAGCAGCACACAGCACATTTACACATAAGGAAATTCTAATGCAGCTTCCAGCAAGCAGAACACAATTCAAACCACAGTGGGGAACCAAATCACAACCCACTATAAGCACACAACACATTCACAAGTAAGGAAATTCCACTGTACCAGGCAAAAGGCTCTCCAGTCGCAATTATAGAGTCTCTGCACAATCTGGGAGTTCAGAGTTCAGATTCAGTCCGAAAAAGGCACAAGTTCCTTCTCCGGGACAGCAGGCAGGCATGTAGGCCAAAACTCAGGCCTTTCCACAGTTCTCCCATGTGAATCTATGCCGGGGCTGCTGCTTGAATCATTCAAGCTGTTATCTCTTCATTTCCCAACTCAGAACTGAAACTAGCTGCAAGCAGCTTGGGAATTTCCCCAAGATCCAAATGGTTCGGTTGGCTGATCTGTCTGTCAGTCACAACAAGGGCTCCCCCTCCAGGTTATTTTAGGCGCCAAAATCCAAAAACTACAATTCCTACAAGTTTTGACCCCACCAAGCCCCTATAGGCAGGCTCCATTTTAGAGTGCCAACAGTACTGATTGGCCCATTCTGACAGTCCCGGGCCAAGTTGGTGGAGATAAACAGAACAGTCCTTGCTGCAAAGAAGGCAGGTTAGAACAAACTGCAATATTATTACTACTCTAACAAATGATCAGCAAACAAGCACATCTTCTAACAGAGCTCCCTTTCAGAGTAATTAAGACTGCAATCCAGACAGCTCTTAAAGAGACAATACACAGAGGCCATACAGGCACTCTCTGGCAGTACATTTAATCTGCTAAAACGCAGAACACCAGCCTGGCAGTGAGCATTTAGGCAGGCTCAAGGAAGACTTTTCGGTAACCTCCATTTGTAGGGGGGTTACATCAGACTTTTCCTGATCTATTGATCAGGGTTCCAATGGACTTTATGTACAGTACCATAAAATGTGTGCCTTTGTACCTTCTGCACTTGCAGCCCCCCATGGGGCAAGTTCTGTTTAAAACATCAGTAACTGAATAAAACCTACTACTTGACAGTAGCTGAAGGAGAGCATGTTCCTGATCAATAAGTAATAATAATAAAACTTTATTTATTAAGTGCCTTCCGGGTACCAAGGCGCTTTACAATCTTAACAATAAATTCCATAAAAAGTTACAATTGAAAACAAACCATTAAAAAATCATGATAGTTCATAAAAAGATTGTCTCCACAAGAAAGTCTTGAGTTCCTGCTTAAAGCTCCCCACGGTCATACATTCCCGAAGCTGACAGGGCAGAGAATTCCAGAGGGTTGGGGCCGCAAACATAAAAGCGCGGTCTCCAGAAGATTTCAAAGTAACCCTCGGAACCTCCAGCAACCCCTCGTCAGCTGAACGGAGCTGTCACACAAGGCTGTAATGAATCAGAAGCTCTTTCAAGTAGTCAGGACCAAGTCCGTGTGAGGCTATGTAGGTCAGTAAGCCTACCTTAAAGGTGATCCATCACTGAATCGGCAGCCAGTGCAGATTGCACAACACAGGGGTGATATGTGATCTTCTAGACACCCCTGTCAGCAGTCGAGCTGCAGCATTCTGCACTAGCTGCAGGTGGTGGATATCAACCCCAGGAAGCCCTAAATAAAGGGAGTTGCAGTAGTCAAGGTGGGAGGTCACAAAGGCGTGGACCAACACAGGCAGATCGCTAGAAGAAACGAGGTGTTTGACCCTGGCAATGTTCCTAATCTGGTAAAAGGCTGACTTAACGACTGCCAACACCTGATAATGAAGGATCATCCCACCGTCAAGCACCACTCCCAGGTCGTGCACCCGTTCTGAGGTAAGGATCTGAATGCCTCCCAGAAATAATCCAGAGGGCTGATCAGTCCTCAACCCCTCTATCCTGCGGCCCAGATCCACAACCATAATCTCGATCGTTCCTGCATTCAACTTTAACCAGTTCAAATTCATCCAGTCTTGGATTTCGGCAAGGCATTTATTGAATACTGAGAGAGCACTAACCTGGTTGGGAGCAAAAGACAGGTAGAGCTTGGTATCATCAGCAGAGCACTGAAACCTCAGCCCATACCATCTTACAACGTCTCCGAGGGGTAGCATATACACTGCAAACAACATGGGGGACAGCACCAAACCCTGAGGAACCCCACAAGAAAGAGAGAAAGGGTCAGAAGGAAAAATTCCCCTAATTGCCTGCTATGTTTTACTGGTGCCTCTGTCAAAGTGCACAGGTCCCCAGTGTTTGGCCCTCCCCATTACCTGGTTAAAAATAAAACTGTTTTTGTAGCCCTCATCCATGAGCCAAATGTAAAACCCCTAGCAAGGGAAGCAGCTGTTACAGAGGGGTAAAGTGAGGGACATCCCACATAATCGGGGACAGCTGAGAGGTATGACTATTTGTTTTCCCAATTTTGCACTGTAGCCATTGATTTCTATTCAACAGAGCATGTGATTTATCATTATCAACTAGGGTGATCACACACTTGTCCTATTTTTTTTCCCATATCCATTTTCCCTCCTGATGTTCTGGTCCCAGTGGTATCCACCCAGCCCCGACACTGATCTATCTCAGGGACTTACAGGTTAACCACCGCTTGGAGCTTTGTTTGGTAACTGGCCTGCCCTGTAGGGTTGTACAATGCCTGGGGGGGGTGCCAAGCAGGCTAAAACATTTTCCGGCTGTAGGTTTTTCAGTTTGCCCCAGGGTGTCATGTGTGTAATGTCATGCGCACACATACGTGCGCATTGGTTCACGTACATACCCCTTCTGCCCTGTTCCAATCAGCTGCTCCTGCTATCACTGCCATCTGGCCTCTGCCAGGTGGCAGTCAGGTGGTGGGACACAGAAACATCCCAGCCAAAGAGGAGAGGAGAGCTGCTGTGGGACTCTTAAACTTCCCTCTCCTGGCCCACTTCTGAGTGGTCCTGGTCCATACCTGAACCCGGGTTGCTGGTGTGGTAGGCAGATTGCTGGTGTGGTAGGCAGTGAGGTATCCAGCACCGCAACCTGCAGTGCCACTGGGCTGACCTGACTTGCCCTATTTTTATAGCTGGACCAGCTATATTGTACAGTCATACCAGAATCAGTTCCTAAAGTGTCCCATTGAAATCTGTGGAGGGGTACCAGGATCTGTCAGAAAAAGACAGTGCTGGAAAGTGCCCATCAGCAATGCATTTCCCATTCACAAAGTCTTATTATATATGCCAAAACCTTAGGTAATTTTGCCCCACCGCAGCAGTATTGTAGCAGAAAAGGCCAGAAAGTGCCACATTTTGTGCCAAAGCCAGAGAGTGAGAGATATTATAACTGCTCAGCCAATCAGCTCGCTTATCTAGTGTAACTTAGTCAGGCTACAAAGGCACACTAGGTGTGCAAATGAACTGATAAAGTCACAGTATGCTAATGAGCTTCTGATATAACACTCCCCTTGTGAACATTCTGTCAGAAGCTAAGTTCAAAGCGAAGAAAAATGGCGTCAAATTACCAGTTCATTCAAACTTTTGGTTCCTTCAAAAAATGAGTTGTTGAAGTTAAAGGGAACAGGAAATCTGTGCTAATTGGCAGCAGTTAGCAGTGTTTCTAGTAAGAGAAATGAAGAACTTGCCTCCAAATTAACCATATTTAACTGTACTTTAATAAACATAGATGTGAAAAACTATGTTTTCTATTGTTATGTTTGCTTGCACACATGTGCAAGAAACATAGTGCTATCATCCGAGTTTTCGGAGGTGTGGCAGCAGTCTTCCAATTCAGTCAGTGTGTTTGAAGGTGCGGCCGCAGTTCTCCTATGAATGCTGCAGCTGTCTATGACAGCAGTTGAAAATGCAGTGGCCGTACGGTTGAAAGGGAGAGCTACACTGCAGTGAGCAGCGATAAGCTATCGTTTGCTCATGCGCATTCCCACACACACACGCAGGCACGCACGCATGCATACTGCGTGCTCATGCTTCTCACACCCACGCACACACTGTATAGCTGACGGGGGTGCCCAATCCCCCATCGGCTGTGCTGCACTTTCCCCCCCAACAGAGTTCCAGATGCCATGCTGGGAGCCCACGCCAGCATGGCAACAGATCGTATGGCTGACGGGGTTGCCTAATCCCCCATTGGCTCCACTGTCCACCCCCAAGAGACTACAGGGTGCCACACTGGGAGCCTGCCCCAGTGTGGCCACAGATCGTATGGCCGACGGGGTGCCCAATCCGCCGGCTCCATGGGCCCCCAACAGCTTTCTCCAGCTGCCACGCTGGGAGCCCACCCCAGCATGGCAAATGTCCCTGCTGTCTAAGTAAAAAAAAAGAAACCTGAAAGAAAAACCTTCCCTCGCTGCTGTCTTGACCCACTATCCCACCCGCATTCCACCCACTGCGCACCTGCCTCCCCCACACCCCACCTCACCCCATACTTACCTCCGGAGCTCAGCGCATCGATCTTCGTGAACCGGAACATGTCTGCACTTTTCAAAGCCGATGCAAACTGAGGAAATGCCAGTAAGCTGTATAATGTAATAAATAGGGTTTTCAACTTTAGTGCATATCTCAGGCATTTGAAATTTTTTCACCAAATTTTCAACATGGGGTTTTTGGGACCCCATCTCATGAATTCTGTCACTGTCATGGTGTTAATCGGGCCCGAAGGTGATTTCGCTGTCACTGCATGGAACCACCTTTCGGACCGATTTACAAAATGACAGTGTCACAGTTCATGAGGTAGGCCCCAAACCCTATGTTGAAATTTGGTGAAAAATTTCCAAAATTACTGTTTTACTTTAGCATGCATTGGCGCTTGTTCCTACGCGACCATAAGTTCATGAATATGTTCACTCCAGATTTTCAATATTGCCATTTTACTGCACCTCCTTATGAGCAGTACAGCTGTAATTTTTCACATCTCGGCCAAAACGTGTTTCTGCCCATACAGCGTACAATGGCAAAGTCGGTGTGCGAAATCAATGTTTGGGACAGATTAAGAAAATCACAGTGACACTCTTCATGAGCAGAGGTGTTAAAATGGCTATGTTAAAAATTTGGTGAAATACGTCCATAAAATGACTGCGTTACAAGCAACTATTGCGCAGTTTCCACATACCCCTGTAACTTCATGGATTTCTAATATTTTCTTTCCTTTTTTTTTTTTTTAAACTTTATTTTTTTAATTCATTTGATTTACACCATATGTTCATCCATATTCAAGACAATCCTCATACATCATTTTAGTACAGAGAGCGTTTAACAACTCCTTAATAAAAGGATATGTGCATCCTGAATATTTTGATACCTCATGTGAGGGGATACCTAAATTTACACTATTACTATTATAACTATCAAAACTAAGGCTGTTAAAGAAGCCCAAGAGCAGAGCGACTATTTCCTATACTAAAGTCATTTTTAAAAGTCCAGTATTCCACCTCCCCCTTGGGAGTTGTGTCGTCTCTCTATTTCCCTTAAGTTTTAATAGATACACTTAAAACAGTTATCAGCAAAGTATACCAGTGTGGGTACGGCATGAGATAGCAATTAAGCCCAAACATAGCTAATAAACAGAGGCTGAGTAATCCTCAAAATAACTTTAAACATAAGTTTAAACTTCAGTAATAGTATTTCTAGTAAAGACACCATATATGAGCAGTCTTTAAATATTACTATAAACTTGTTACTAATGCAACTAGTAACCTATAATAGGTTTTTACAAACTATTGCTGAATCCAACTTAAAACACAGTATCCCTGTTCTGGTTGAATTAGAGTCCACTAGTAGTAGTCCAGCCATGTATCAGATATTTAGTAGATCCATCATGTAAGGAAAAGAAAGGGAGAAGAAAAAACAAATGTTTGCAGAAACAATCTCCCTCAGCCTCCTCCATATCACTATCTTCTGTGCCATTACTCTTTAAGTGCTTCCTCCGCTTTTCTATAAACCGAGAAGCCCACTTGCCTGCTTCTCCTGGATCTGAGAACATCCAATCTTTGCCCTCGAAGACCACTCTAAAGCGCGCCGGAAAGACCATCACATGGGTAATTGAGATCTCTCGAAGTTTCTTGCGTACCCCTTCAAAACGCTTTGCATGCCTCTTCCAAGTGGCAAAACTTATATCTGGGAAAATATGAACCGCCCGGTCGTCTTGCATAATTGGGCTAGCTTGTCTCGCCAGCCGTAGAATTTTGTCCCTGGTTCCAATTCCGTCTGTTATTACCAGCAAGGTGCGTGGAGTTTCAGACTCTTCTCGGTATCCCCGGGGGGTGATTCGATAGGCCTTTTGCAAGTTAAATCTACTTGTCTGATCTTCCGGTGTTAGCTTTTCATTAAACCAGTCTTGTAGGAATATAAGGGGGTGATCCCCCTCGATCCCTTCAGGCAAACCGAGGATCCGAAGGTGAGACGAGCAGTTTTGATTCTCGATTGTCTCCAGTCTAGCTCGTAGATGAGAGTTCTCTTTAATAAGGAGACTGGTGGCTGCGGACGTTGATTCACTGCTCCGTTTCACTTTGACCATCTCCGTCTGGATAGTCTCGACCGTTTTTTCAACAACTGTAATTCTGATATTAAAAGTGTCTATCTTAGCGCTCAGATCAGAGGCAGAGAAAATTATTCTTTGCAGCTTTAGCCCAATTGATGACATTGTTTCCTCAGGTTCAGGCAAAGTCTGACAGGGGGCATGGATGTCGATGCCAGCACACACATGTTGTGCAGAACTTGTAGATTTTCCTCCTGAAGTACCAGCGCAATCCTTACGAGGATTGCCCATCTTTATATATCGAGGTTTCCCGGTTCTGATAATGTGAGTTTTTCTGGCTTTTAAATACTGGAAATAGGCAAATTTTGAGTTTTATAGTAAGATCTCCACGGAGCTAAAAAATCTAGCTGCCACGAGCTCGGCCTCCACAGCGTCCCCCCGATTTCTAATATTTTCAATCCAGATTTTCACCAGTGGTATTTTTCCACACTTCCTTATGAACAGTACAGCTGTCATTTTTCACACCATGGCTGAAATGTGTTTTTGCACTTCCACCGCAAAAATGCGTGGTCGCTGTGGGAAATCACTGTTCGGGACAGATTAAGAAAATCACAGTGACACTGTTCATGATCGGAGGTTACAAAATCCCTGTGTTGACAATCTGCTGTAAAAATCCCAAAACTAATTGCATTATGGGTGTAGCTGCATTTTCTATGCACGCTTGTGACTTCACCAGTTTTTTTTTTTAATATTTTCACTGCAGAATTTCAACATTGCCATTTTTACACTCCCATGAACAGTGCAGCTGTCATTTTTCACATCCTGTTCGAAATGTGTTTTTGCACCTATGGTGCCAAATGGCATAGTCGCTGTGCGAAATCAGCTTTCAGCTAACAAACTGATATTGCCACTGTTCATAAGGTGGGGGTCACAAAAAAAACATGTTGAAAATTTGGAGTGAAAATGCCAACGAATGCCTGAGGCGTTAGGGTTTCCAACCATAACGCCCCAGCCTGTTGAGATTGAGAGGCATCTGGGGTGTGACTTGGGATTCTCACCTGTAATGCTCATACCATTTCACACCCTGCAGCCAGTGAGAGGCATCGAGGTGTGCCTTGGACTCTTTGGCCCCAAATTTCACCCCACTCTCCTATACAGGACCCATCTCACCGTATTTCCTGATGGAATGGGGTGAGCATAAGGGAAAAAGATCCCAAGGCACACCGTGACACTTGTAAGTGTCTGCAGGGTAGGGTGTGGTGAATGGCATGGCCGTTATGCCTGATGACCCAACGGCACACCCCAATGCCTGTCAGTCTCTGCAAGGTGGTGGTGGGGTTGGCTTCAGTTCAATACTTCACTGCCATTCCTGTTATGCAGCTCTCTAACTCCTACACTATCAGTGACAATGCCAGCAAGCAAACATTCGGCATTGACAAATGCTTGTTTTCTTTTTATGAACAACATTCTGAACAGTTCTTTTCCTGGAACCAGTAATTTGGAGTGTTTACTATGTCATGGTTTGAGTACGGACTCCTAAACATGAGCTATTGTCCAATCAGAACCATGCTTAGAGTTCTTTCCTCAAACCATGACATAGTTAAAACTCCAGATCACTGGTTCTGTGAAGAGAACTGCAACAGAATGCTGCCCATAAAAATAAAACAATGCAAAATACACTTTTTCATATAACTTTTTATTCAGGTACAGCTGCATATGGATCATTTAGGCGTATGGATATAATTTCTGTAAACTGAAACATTATAAACATCTACCAATTAGAAATAATTTCCTGTCCTCTTTAAAATATAAGTAAATAGTTTAATAATCACACTACCTATTTCTCCAGTTTTCTTTTCTTTTTTTTTTTTTTCCATTTACAAATTCTGGGGGGGCTGGCAGGTGCTCAGGCCCCTCCCTTGAAGGGGCTCACCTCTCCGGTCCGGCACTCCGCACCCGATCCTCCGAGGAATCCCCCATGGGTTGCTCCCCAATGGCAGGGCCAGGGAGAGGAGCACTAACTTTCTTCCCTCCCTGGAAGCCAACATCCAGATCCCGGAGGTTGGCACGGGTAGAACCGTCCATCATGGAACCTGGCAGCTCCATTTTCTACTTTTTTCTCCCCGGCCCACGAACCATGCAGTGGGTGGAGTGGCTGGCCCCTACTTCTGTGGAAGCAGCCATATGACCAGGATGCGGGACCACCCCCTTCTGGATGATGCACCTGTGCTTGCACCCAGCTACCGCTGGGTGTCATGCTACAGCATGCAGCACTGTCCCCTTCCCCGAGGAAGGAGAGCAGTCTATGGATGCTCAATCCTTCCTCACCCCAGCTGACCCTCAAGCAACCCAAATCCATTTCCGAACCTGGGTCACGAGCGTGGTGTGAGGTGTGGCATCCAGTGCCTCAACCCTCAGTGCCACTGGGCTAGGCCTTTTCCAGTTTTCTTTGATAGCGTTCTCACTCGCTATAATAGCAATAATGTGATGTTGGGGAATTTGTCCTCGGGGGTGGGTACTGGTGACAGAAAATAAAGACCTCAGCCTTCAGCCTCTGTCCTTATCCACTGCCCACAGTGCCATTTTTCCTTCATCACATCCTTTTCTTCCACCCAGACATACCACTATGGTGGGAAAGCTCCATGCAGGAACTAATTAATTACAAGAACATTGGCACTACAGCATATTGCAGAGCACATCAGATAAATGAGCACAACAGCTCAAGCTGGGTGCTTGGAAACAGACACACTCTATAGCAGTCCCTGTGCTCTTAATAATTAATATAGCACGACAGACAATTCTAAGTGCATTAAAGCAAACTGGTGCACCCACCAAAGTGGGAGCACATTAGACCCTAAACCTATTTAAGTCAGGTCACAAAACCCGCCTCCTTGACTCCACAACCTGTGACTGTAATTAAACCATCTCACTGTATCTCTCCCCCCACCACCCCCTACACCACATTCCAGAGACAAATGTTATTCAGGAGTCTACTCAATCCCAGTAAATATCCTGTAGCATTTGGTTAGATTGTTGCTAGCCTCCCTCCTATCACATTCCTGCGTTCTCTATCCCCATACCCAGATATTATGACTCTGGGTCCCTCAAGACCCTATGAAACTCTTTCCTGTCTTAACTCTGACTTGGTACCTCCCGTATGCTCCCAGTTAATGAAACTGACAAAGCAAACTTAAGCCAGGAATGTCTAACCCTGTATTATTACATTATTACTGTATGTGTACTTTTCTTGAATTTACTCCGTACTCTTACTTTTATTGTACTTTTACTTTTTATCTGACGTGGAGCCTTTGCAAAAGAGTCTATGACTCAAAGAATTGTAATTCTGATTCTATTCAATAAATAAATAAACCCGTCCATGAAAGCGTTGCAAAAGATCACTGGTGGAAGGGGGCATGGCCTGCAACTAGCTGTGGTAGACATGCTTTAGAGGAGCTCCAGCAGTAGCATAAACTTCAAAGGTTTTATTTAAGTTATTGTTCTCCAAATTGTTTTCTTTTTTGCTCGGGGTGTAAACAAGAGCAATTCCTACGCTGTGCGTCGAATTCAGGAAGACTGAAAACACCTAAGCCCCACCTGACTGCTTCATCTAACACCAAAAAGGAAAAGGAGCCAAGCTGCCGAAGACTACCACCAGGAGCAGCAGGAGTTTGGAAGCAAGTGGGGAAAACAAACCCTCTAGTGATGCAATACTACAGGCAATCAGGGATCTTAGTCGCAGATTGGACACTTTTAACTCCGGGTGCACAGTCATGGAAATGAAAATAAAGGCGTTTTCCAACCTTATTGAGTGCCTATCCATCTCCTTAGACTAACTAGGGGGACTGTAGGTTACCTCCATGTGTATGACCCTTTCCCTGCTGGCCATCAGCTGAGACCATAATGATTCAACATCCCCCCACCCCTATTTCCTTATCCTCCAACACTCTGTTGCCTGCCCTAACATACATGTAGTCCTCTCTTTCTCCCTGTCCCTCCTGAATATTATGTAGCCTGGTACTGTAAGGTCACAGTCATTGCTGGGAATTGCTCGTGTTTCTGTTATTGCCATTATGTCTGGGCTGCCACAGCCTGGAGATCACTGATTTTATTACCAAGGCTTCTGGCATTTAAGCAAACAACCCTCCAGGACACCTGTCTTCTGCCACCACTTTATTCACAGTCTCAACCTATTTTACCAGTTCTTTTTGTTGAATTTCTGTCTGTACCCCCCTTATCATCTAATGTGATTCTCACTTGCCATCTCATGCCCCATCCTTGTTCCCCATCTGTGTTGTCAGTTGTTCCCTGATGCCCCTATTAGCCAGGGAAGTGCTAGGTAAGTAGTAATAAGTAAGTTAACTTTATTTATAGTGTGTCCATTCCCCGGGGCTCAGAGTACTGAACGTAGTTCAGAACAGTCCATGTCACAAATAGTTCAGAAATAAAATAAAACTCATAATAAACTTAAAATAAGTAAATAATCAAATAGATAATAATTTCATTTTATTTCATTTCATTTGAGTATCAGGTAGGTACACTGGAATGTATATTCCTTTTTCAGGTATGACCTGAGGTCAGGATAGTTACAGCACAAAACGTACAATACAAAGGTGCAAAGAGCATTTACAATAAATACAACACTCAGTACAATTTATGTGAACACACATTGAGATCTTTCAAATAGTGGAGGGCAGCTGAGGAGAAGAATTTAAAGGATGAGAGATGTTTAAATTGTCAAAAATAGGCAAAGAGGTGGCAACATGAAAACTTAAACGGAGCCACCGCATGGAGTTAGACAAAATGCCAATGAAGTCATTCCTCATCCAAACACTCCCTGTCCTCTACCCTCACTAACTTCCTTGCTCCAAATTGCAACTGCCCCGACCTCCCCCCCTTTGAAAGCTTCCCATCCCCCGTCACCCTTTAGCTCCTGACCAGCGGCTTGGCCATGCCTAATTGTCTGGCATATATACTGCCTTACGCACTTCACTCTTACTCTTACTCTTACTCACTCTTCTCTCTCCTAACATCCCCTTCTCTGCCTCTTTACTATCCTACACTCTTCAGCCCTACTCACAACTACTAACTCCACTCTCTTCCACTCCCACCTCACCTATACCTCCTCCCTATACACCAAAAATGTTTACTAGTCCACTCCTCCCCTACACCCCCATCTTCACTCCAATTCCTACTGTCAACTGGTTCATCTCGCTGCAGCTCAAGTCCTGCTACTGGCACACAAGTTCTGATTCTGGCACCTTAGTCCTGTTACTGGCACTTATGTAACTCATGTATTGCCTCATTGTGTACCCATGATATGTTTACCCTGTCCCTGATGATCCTGTTCTGTACTGTACTTGCTTTGATATGTACCCATGATATGTATACCATGTCCTTGATGATTATGTTCTGTACTGTTCTCCTTATGTAACAAACGCAAAAGTAATCCCTCCCAACTGAATGTTATTTGTATTGCTTTGCTGCTAATCTCAACTACTGCATGTATACCTGCCTCCTCTGTAACCCCTCCCCCCAGGTCGCACCGGGAGACGAGCATCTTATTGCTCAGTGTGCCTTTTCTGGTGAAACATTTTCAATAAATAAATAAATAAGTGGGTCTACAATTGGTTTGGTGTAAAAAAAGACTACTTAGTTTGGTCAAAGTTAAAACATACTATTTATTTATACTCATAAAATATAGCAGCAGCATGGTGTCTGGTGAGGGGTGCTGAGTCTTCTGTTGGCACCCTTTGCAGGCTGTGTGAGAAGCCTTTCAGCACCATGCATTTCTGCTTAAAGTTGAACCAGCATAATATTTTGTGGTGATTTGCATGTACAGACCATGATGCTTTGAATTATGGGGATATGTGTGATTTTGTATGCCTTCCTGGCCAATGCCCTTTAGGGTAAGCTTTGCCTTAGTGCTTACGCACTACGGTTCTTTGTCTTTTATGTTCAAGTAAACACCATCAATAGAATAAACTTTGAAGTCTCAAGAAAATGGTTTCAGTTTGGGAGCAGAACCCAAAAACATAGTCTTAATTTTTGTTCTGTTTAAAACAAAGTTATTCTGGCAATAGTATGACCATGGGGTAAAAGAAAAAGTTTTCGAGCCAGGTGAAAAGGTTTTGCTACTGCTACCC
The DNA here is from genome assembly GCA_016271365.2 of Neoceratodus forsteri. Classification (NCBI taxonomy): domain Eukaryota; kingdom Metazoa; phylum Chordata; order Ceratodontiformes; family Ceratodontidae; genus Neoceratodus; species Neoceratodus forsteri. The sequence continues at coordinate 269,281,959 of JADMNL010000027.1, forward strand.
ACAACAGAAGATAAACTGTTAATGAAGTGGCACGGCCTTATAAGGTGCTTAAGATGTACTGGCACTGTTAACTACGAGACTGAGGCCCCTGGCAGGAAAAATCATGTTAAGATATAGCATGCTAACCTCCTCAAGAAATGGGTTGAAAAAATGCCAAGAGCTGCTTTGCTACTTTTACCAGAAACTGATAAGGAAGATATTGATGTAGCTTACGATAGACTAGAACAAACTGTAAATGTTGATGCTGTAAAGGTGAATGTTTCCTTAACCTCAGAACAAACTGCAGACATTCATAATGTGCTAAAGGCATTTAACAGTACTTTTACCATGGTACCAGGCCAAGCAAAAGAGGGTGAGCACATAATTGTGACAAGGAATGCTTGTCCTATTAGGCAAAGTCATACAGGTTACCAGAGCGGTTAAGAGCTGATGTGGTTAAGGAAATACAAAAAATGAAAGAACTGGGTATCATAGAGGAGTCGAGGAGAGTTTGATTATTCCCCATGGTAATTGTAAACAAAAAAGAAGGGGTGTTAGAATCTGCCTTGATTTTAGGAAATTTAATCAAGTGTCAGAATTTGACAGTTATCCTCTGCCAGAATAGATGATTTGTTGGACAGACTGGGAAGTGCAAAGTATATCAGTACCCTCAGTCTCACCAAGGGTTACTGGCAAATCCCTTTAGCTAAAGAATCCAGAGATAAAACTGCATTTGCCACCCCTATAGGATTCTATCAGTTCATCACCATGCCATTTGGTTTACATGGTGCGCCAGCTACATTCCAACAGTACATGGATGTCATTTTACCCCCTCACACTGGTTATTGTGCTGCATACCTGGATATAACATAGAAACTTAGACTTTGACAGCAGATAAGGACCACTTAGCCCACCTAGTCTGCCCATTTCCTTACCTACAGGATAAGCTACAGATCCTAGTTAACCAACAGCCTATTTCTTCTTACCCCCCACAAGAATTGCTTTATGTCTGTCCCATGCATTCTTAAATTCTCCCACAGTTTTAGACCCCACAACCTCCTCAGGAAGGCGTGGTGTACAGTCCAGACTGGAAAAGCCACTTGGAACACCTAGGAGCAGTTATCCAAGCTATCAAAAAGGCAGGTCTGACTATTAATCCTACCAAATGTGCATTGGGCATGCAGGAAACCAGATATTTGGGCTATGTGTTGGGAAATGGGGAAGTTAAGTCAGAGATTTCTAAAACAGAAGCTGTAGCTAACAGCCCTGTCCCTAAAACAAAGAGACATGTCAGGTCATTTTAGGACTGGCTGGTTATTATCGAAGATTTATTCCCAACCGAGCTCTCTGGAGAGGACAAAAAGGGAATGGTATCGTCGGCATATAAGGAGATTTTTTGTTCGGTGCTGCCCGCCATAATGCCTCTCACCTCAGGATTCTGTCTGATCTTCGCTGCAAAGGTTCTAGGCATAGGGCAAAAAGTAGAGGGGGGAGAGAGGGCAGCCCTGCCTGGTTCCTCTAGTCAGAGGGGAAAAAAAGGGTAGCTTATGCCATTAACCCTCACTAAAGCCCTGGGGTTCTTATAAAGCTGAGAAATGATCTGTAGAAATTTGGGGCCGAATTTCATTCTTTCCATGGATGCTCTTAGAAATTGCCAATTTACCCTATCAAATGTTTTTTCAGCATCCATGGGGATGGCTAGTTGAAGCTGCTTACTGATGGGTCTTTATTTTGCCTTTGTAAATAGTTATACTGAACACGTTTATTTTATGATGCTGCTACAGTAAATAAATATTTTTGGTGAATTCTACAACTGCTCCTGGTTTTCCCTATGCTTCCTGACCTGTGCCTCAATGACAGTCCCTCCCTCCAGGTGCTTATTGCTTGTTTTCTCCTCTACCACCCCCCCATTTCAGCAGATCCCATTCGGCTGTCTGTCAGCACCCCTGCTGCTGTCTGTCCATGACCGTCACCCGTGGCTCGTGTTCCATGTCCCCTGTTCCCTTGTACCTCCTTTGAGGTTCTGTTGTTGTTTTTTTTTTATTATTATTATTATTATTATTTTTATTTATTTAACTCACCGCTGAGTGCTGGTTGCAGTGAAGAGTCCAGCTCCAATGTTGCAGTGACTGGCAGCTGAGGAAGGGGAGACCAAAGGTTGGCGCATGCGTGGGTCGGGGGAAACCCTGCGCATGTTTGCTGTTATAACCAGCTGGTTATAAAGGCAAATTATAACCGGTTTCCCTTGGGGGGAAAGCTTCCCAGTTGTTATACTCCCCTTTTACAACTTGAAAGTAATCAGCATGTATTTAGTTTTTGTCTGAGGGGGTCCTGAATTTGATTCAACATCACCAGACAATAGCAACGGTCTTGAAAAAAACATTAAAATGAAGTTAAATTTGACACCTACACAGGTAGAAAAAGATTTTTTAAGAAGAAAACCTGTATTATATGCCAACATTTTGTGATTAGAACCAAGCATTTGAACATGAATTAAACAGAAGTGAAGAAACAATGAGCATCCCTGTTTCTCCCACATGGAAAAGACACTGGATGACTATGAATAATTAAGCAATCAGTTAATAGGGTAAACAGAACATAAGGCAAGCCCAGGCATGCTCCATGTTGGGCCATAATGAAAAAACAGTAGCATGCACTGAGGTTAGAATTATAGTTGTAAGATGCTGATGAAAATTAACAGTGTCCCAAGGGACTTCTGTGTAGTAAAGTGCACACACTCATTAAGTAAAATACCAGGGAAATACTTGGAATGGCAGGTGCCAATCACAAAGAAGCTCTACTACCCAATATTGGATATGTGTGATTTCAGGTCCCTCTTAAAGGCCTCTACAGAGGGGGGCCTTCCTTAGGGATCTTGGAGGTAAGTTTCACAGGGCTGGGCCAGCTACCTCCAAAGCCTTGTCTCCAGATGATATCGGCTGTGCCCTGGGAATTGCTAGCAGGCCCACCTCAGAGGAGCAGAGAGAGCCGTAGGTATGATGAGGAGTCAGGAAGTTATACGCATCTTTAAATATTTATGAAAGACTTTTAGAATAATGAATTATTGGTTATGACCCGTGAGAGACAACCAAGAACAATTATCTAACATACTTGTCAAAAACTAACGTATTTAGAATATTAGTATGGCATCTCACAAAGTGCTCTATCTTTTAAATTATGGCATCAATTTAAACATAGACCACACAAGCTGAGGATAGCAATAGAAACTTGAATCCTTTTCTGAACATCTCTTAAGGCTTCTCTGAAAAATCAGCAGTAGATCAGGACCACAGAAGTTCAGTCACGCTTAACATTTCGGTGCCTTGGGGCGGAAAGCACCCTCTGTGCCTTTAAAAGCACCGGGGAGTGTTTAGTTGCCTCGGCAACCTTGCCTGACACCAATTGGTCCTTTCCATCCTGTGACCATCAGTGTCAATAAGTTCTGTCCTGCCCTTTGGCCCGAGCCATACCTCTCAACCTCTTGCCTCCTGAATCAGGGACAACGCTTAAAAAAATCAGGGACAAAGACCCAAAATCAGGGACACATCTTAAGAATTGATACTATTCATTCAGAATGCTGATAAAATAAGAGGATTTGTGTTAAGATGCATTTTCTGAAGAACAACAAGTCTGAATCTTTAATGTTTGACATTATTTTGTGATTTTAATCCCCACTCTTCTGTCACAAAAACACAAATTTTACGAGGGACAGAGGAAAATTTTGAGGCAAAATCAGGGACATCCCTGAAAATCAGGGACAGTTGAGAGGTATGGCCCGAGCCTCAATTTAAACTGCAGTGTTACAAAACACAGTGCAGCAGAGGATGCCCAAACACACACAGCAGGAACTAGGAGGTAAGACTTTAAAACACCTTGAACTACTGAATGAGCACTGTGTAGAGATATTTGGCTTGATACTGACTGGCACATTTTTCTAAAATGCAGGAAGAAAACCTGCATGCACTGCTTAGACAGAGCCACACCTGAAACTGGGTGAAGCAGTAGTAAAACTAAGCGTGAGTACATTGTTGTATGTCACACAGTCTGGCAATTAAACCTGTTGTAATTAAATAAATGATTTCCGGCAAGAAAAACTTGCTAAATATATTCCCTTATTGTTTACACATAGGCTTACATACAGGTAGAACATGTATCTACCCGAGAATCTTTATAGGAAGTCAGAGGAGAGTGATGCAGTTCCTACAAACTTGTGAGTTCTCATGTAATTAGTAATTTTCTTCAGAACAAAAACGGCTGTAGGCTTTTCATAAAAAGCATTGTTTAAAACTGACATCATTGTGTTGCGCTTTCTTTATTACAGACGGGCACAACTGTAACTGTTAATTTAAAGTTCTGAGAATTTAAGAAAGGTTAGAAGCATATAATTGTTGAATACACTCTGCCATAGCAGTAACACTGAATGTTTACTTTATGCAATAAAAACACTTCTTATGAATTGAATTCTAGACAAGAAAAGTTTATTTAAACAGAGCCTAATACCTCTAGCAATGGTGAAACAGGAGAAATAACTCAAAGGTCAGTCAGGACTATTTATTTCACCAATTTATACTCAAAATAAGAATTAAATGCTGAATATAGAACTTTCTATTTAAATACATAGGATAAAGTCAGACTGCCTACAAGGAAAGACTGTCAAAAACTGTAGTACTATATCTATTTAATTAAAGGTATGTGTGTTTTACAAACATATAAACAAAGTGGCAAATACGATTTTAAATAAAATAGAATCTATTCTGAGTTTCCTTAGTGTTGGATGTTTAACGTTGTAACCAGAAGGTATATTTGGGGGGGGGTCATAAGACATTAATCTTCAGCCGATGTAACTGCTGCATAACTTTAATTTATTTTACGTATATACAGTAATGCTTTTATATGAAATAAGTCTGATCATGTAAGACCAGAAGAATGCAAAACATGAATCAGTGGCGCTAGGCATCTGCCACCTAGTGGCATGAATTAAAATTACATGAAAAAATTGTTGAAAAATGCCAAATAGATGTATAACCATATAATAAAATACTTTATATATGTTTACAAATAGATCCTTCACCTGAAGAAGCCTATTAAGGTGAAACATTGGGTTACAAGGATCTTATTGAAAGAAAAACTAAGAAAAATAAAAGAAACAATTTTTGCAACTTTTACCAGATGTGATTGGCTATTTCTTTTGATTTACCCACTGAGTCAGGAGGTTACACAGGTAGTTAGGTGCCAGTCCATATTGGGCTTTATAGGTTTGTAAACAGACCTTGAAGGAAATTCACCCACTCAGGACCGTGGTCACATGATAAGACCTCAAAAGGCCCATCAGCAACCTGGCGCAAAGGCATGGACTAGCAAGGGCATGTCATCAGGCAGGATTAAAGCTTTAATCTGGGTGATGCTCCTGAGGTGGTGAAAGTCACTCCAGACAACAGATGACACCGGAGCCTCCAGTGTCAATCCTTCATCCAGGAAGACCCCACAGATTCTTCACCTTGGCAGAGGCAGTAAGAGGAGAGGAACCAAGCATCAAGTCATTTGCTTCTCCTGTCACCTCTACACCCCACTGACAACCAGACTCAGTCACTAACACCTCCATCTTGTCCAGATTAAGCTTCAGCTAGCTAGAGGACATCCAGTTCTGGATCTCGGCCAAGCATAAATTCAGTATTGCCACCATGTCCTGTGTCCCGAGCACAAATGACAAATACAGCCCGGTGTCATCTGCATAACAGTAAACCATATGCTGTAATGTCTAATGATATCTCCTAGGAGGAGCATGTACACTGTGAACAACATGGGTGAGAGAATCAAGCCTTGAGGAACTCTACATGACAGCAGGTTCGGGCAAGAGGAAAAATTCTCCATGACAACCCTCTGCATTCTGTCTCTAAGAAAGGACTCAAATCAGCTGATGATGATATCAGAGAGTCCACAGAGCTCCCTATGGTGATCCAGTAACACAACATGGTCCACAGTGTCAAATGCTGAGGAGAAATTGAGTAGAACAATAAATTGACCATTCTCCTCTATCTGTAATCCTGAAAAAATAAGTTTGCACCCTGACTAACACGGCCTCTATACTGTGCCTGGACAGATCCTTGACATGGTGTTGACAACTCTGTGTCAACACGACAGCGACAGATTTATGTCGAGCACAAGTTGCGGTTGGCATAAATTCTTTGGGAAACTGTCTGTTTTTATCAGGGTGCTTTGCCCCCAGAGCCCCCCCATAACTACAGATTATCAACTCCAGGTTGGAGTTGATTTGGGGAGGGGGGAACCCAGGAGAAACCAGTGCTTGGGTTCTACAGGTACATTATAACAGGAACAGCGACTTGCCACTGTAATGTACTTCGCCATAAAAATGTTGCTATAGTGTCAGCATACATGCCCAGACCTAAATCCTGACTGGAGAGGCTCTTAGGTGTCATATGACAGTGAGATATGCCTTGAGCTGCACAGCCATTATTTTCTCAATAGCTTTTCCCAAAAATCGAAGGTTAAAGGCTGGTCTATAATTTGCTAAGCATTCCAGATCCAGGGAAGATTTCTTCAGAAGGGACTTCACCAGTGCCTCCTTCAAGGCACTAGGGAACGACTCCTCTGAGAGTGAGCACTGGACAATCTCCACGAACACTGGACCTATGTACTTCACATAGCCCATTAAGAGACATGTCAGGGCTGGGTCCAGGTCACAACAAGTGGGACGCAGCTTTGAAATTACCTCATTGACCTTTTCCACCCCCACAGGCCTAAACTTACCCCAATCTTTCAAGAAGTGAAACCCCTCTTTGGCATACCTCTCCTTAAGCTGGCTATCGAACTGCAAGATTTTCCCACTTTCTTGCTTCTACCCTCCTGTGTACTGTGAGGATCTCTGAGAAAGTAACAGTACTACCCATCTTCTTAAGTCTAGAACCCAGTACCCTAAAAATGTTCTGTACTGCTTCAAACAGCTGTCCTGCAAGATTGTTCTTCCCAAGATGGACAATAACATCCAGCCTCCTCCCCACTTCCTTAACCAACCTGTCTACTCTGGGGAGACATTTCTCTGCTTTCATCCCTGAGAGACAGCGTACAGCCCCTCCTGCCTGGCACAGACCACTGTCTTGGTACTCCTAACTATGGATTTATTCCACCACTTCTCCTTCTGACTGTACCTGTTCCCCACAACAGGTTAAGTGGGCACTGCATCCATAAAGGGTGTGAAACAGTTTCTTGTCACTGTTCAGGAGTAACTTCCCTCTCCTATGGTTACCACCCTGTGCATCAACCCTCCCTCCCTTACCCATTGTCTTCATATATTTATAGAACATTTATACACATGCACTATGTATGAATGTGTGTGTGTGTGTGTGTGTGTGTGTATATATATATATATATATATATATATATATATATACACACACATATAAATATATATACATAATATATATATATATATATATATATATATATATATATATATATAGTTTATTTATAAAATAGAGGTGAGCTGATAACACATCAAATCAAAACACATATCACTCACCCCCAAATGCAGCCAACTGACATGTATCACACTAGAGTGTGATAAATGCAGCCAATTGACATTTATCACACTCTGCTTACCTCACCAGAGTGTGATAAATCCTGCTGCCTTACATTTATACATACTGTGCTTACCTCATCAGCATTGATTTCAACTGAGCAGATCTCACCCAGCAAAACTTAGATTCTGCTTAAGTATTGGAACTGCTTTCATGAAGTTAATGACAATAATGTAGCTCACCTGTCACACCTACACCTGCAACTCCCTGTTTCATTCTCATCTTGTGCACTCTATGAAAGCCTCAAAGCAAGCAACCAGCAGCCTGAGTTTCATACTGGGAAAAAAGCCAAAAGAGAGCAAAGCCTTCAATATCCACGAATACTTCAACTACCAAGGAAAACAGCCTGCTTCACCCAAATGGCAAGACAGTGTTTCAACTTGTTTTAGCAGAATTTTCTTTTTTTATCCTGTGTCTTCTTCATTTATTCCACAAGATAAACCGAAATAAAAAAAAAAAGACATATTCTGATACCCCCGTTGTATAAAGCGCACACATGATGTTCAGATCATATGATATGGAAAATATTCTCACTCCTACCGAGTGAACTCTGGATACTCTCACTCATGCCTTCAGCACTTATGAGTACTCAGAGCTCACTCTGCAGGAGTGAGAATATTTTTCCATATCACACTCCTGCCCATCATGTATCCCCTGTATATATATATATATATATATAGAGAGAGAGAGAGAGTGTGTGTGTGAGTGAGTGAGTATAGTAGACTAGCTAGTATAAAACTGATTTTTTTTCTTTTGGAGAACAGAAAACAAAGAATGCTGACTAAAACAGTTACTTATGATTGGAAATTTTAAAACCATAGAAAGCATTTCCTGTTAAAATGCTGAATATTTCAATTATTTAAATATATAAGACTGAAACTGTAAATTATTCATATACGTTTAGGAGAATTGATAATCTGGTCCCTAAAATGTTCTGTGAAAAGAATGTTCTTTCATTTTTTGCAGTGGCCACAAAGTCAAGAACATCATATTTTACTGGAGATCACTGCACAGACTAGCATCAGACATGGGAACTGTAGTGTCAGAATACTTCATGCAAATTTAGAGCATGTGCAAATTAGTAAACCTTGCACAACTAGATCTGTAAGTGTAGGAAGGGTCCTGCCTTTCTTCTGTAATATCATTAGGATAAAGCATGTTAAGCATGGACAAAGTAGAAAGACTAGGGATGGTCTGAATATCGTAGTAGAGCTAGCAACCTGGAATTGCAACTTGATTCCAGGGTACTATTGTATGCCTACTCAAAGATGTGAAGCAGCAGTGGGAGGGATTTGATGTCTAGTTGCCTTAGTGGCCACTTGTGACTAGGAACTGGCTACACTTGGGGAGATTCAGTGAGCATCAGAGGGAGGGAGGTTTGGCCACGTAGCTATAGTCACCAGAAAGGGTGAGTTACAGCTTGTTGACAAAGCACCCTGGGGAGTAAATGGAAAATTGGTAGTCCCCTAGGCATCAAAGGACCACCATCTTTATCCACCTTTGCTGCAGGGTTTGTCTTTGCTGGGGCTGCCTCCCTTGTTGCCCTGCCTTCTGGTAGCCAGTAAATGTGGCTTCTTCTGAGCACTGCAGCAGCTGTGGCTGTAGCATCAGTACCCCTCAACCCCCTTCCCCCATGATGGAACAGATCAGAGCTCCAGGGCGATGTCTGTGTATTGGGGAGCAAGATATGACCTAGGATGGGGCCAAAGAGAACTCAGTGAACACCAAAGTAAGACAGAGAGAGAAAAAAATAGGCAATAGTGCCAGCTTTTGACCACCTGAATTATTGTATTTCCAATCCTGTATGTGTGTGTCCTATGCGTAAATAGCCTATTGTAATTCTTCAACTACGTCTGAATGCTTAAAGTATGTTCTATCTATCCCTCACTTGATCTTAACTCCGGGTCGCCCCTGAAAAAGGGACATTTAGTCTCAGTAGGTCTACCTGCTCAACAAAATTCTGTCTGCCTGGCTAAAGTGCCACCCCATCCATAGTAGTGTCCCAGTTATCTACCCCTCCTCTGTCATTATCATAATAAACAAGTACACGACAGCCATTGTCACTTTCTGTGGTTTTAGCCCAATTTTTGCCCCAGTCGTCGGTAATATATCCCTCCTCTTCTTTACCTCTCTAACCTGCCACCACATACACAGCCTCTTTCCCCTATATGTGTAGTTGCCGGCTGCCTCACTCAGAAGATCTCTGCTTATAACTCCTGTATGTCTATGGTTGATTGTACATCTGCTGACTTCTTCAATTGTAAAATAATGCTGTTTTTGTTTAATTTATTTCAACCTTGTACTGTACTGTATACACTGTATATACTTTTTCTTCCTTGTATATTATTGCTTTTTGTATACCTGCTTCTGTACTGTACTGTACTTTGATGTATTCAAGACAAGGTCCACCTTGCAAATGAGCCTTGCTCAATGGTGCCCGCCTGGATAAATAAAGATTTTGATTGATTGATTGATTGATTGAAAATTCAATAAATAAAAGTTCTGAAGCCCCTGAGTAAAGTCCAAGTATTAAGATAATATTTTTCACATTTTCTCAAACGTAGTTTTTCCTAACCTTTTTATGCTGCGTGTAACACAGACATGTAATGTAGATGTGACATACTGTACAGGGGCATACCTGTGACATAGTTGTGAAATATTTGTTTGACACATTCCTCTCAGGTAGACAGAAAGTGTTGAAACATTTTTCCAGGGCATAGTATTTACATAGGCATTCAGTTCCACTACAAAGACCCCTGTGGTGAGCAGATTTTTATTTTTCTGGGAGTGGGCACAGGATTACTTCTGATTAGTTACCCGAGAGCTCCTCCTTACCACGTGAAAGGGACTGCCTGCAGAAATCCATGTTTCTGTGCCCCCCCACCACAGTGTTGAGGCCTTGTCCAAACCATAGAGGCAGCTGAGGTTATTGTGGGGAGCCTTGAATAAGCAACCATTGTCTGTGGCTATGTGTACCAGACTTAAAACTGGTTTGGGTCTGCTTCTTGAGCAAGGGCACAAAAGGAGACTGACCCTTGAGATTGACAGGATGATGCATATTGATGGGTCGGCTAAAAGAGGGATATCTTGTGACTCCCAAGAGCACAGAGGTCAGATTTTACTTGCCACAGAATGACATCAGAGACTCACTGGAAAAGGGGATCCTGAGCCAAAGTCCCCCCCCCCCCAGTGTCTGTGCAACTTTAAGTCATTTGTGTAGGTTACATACTGTAGGTCTTAGTTTCAGACTATAGTTTTTTTTTCTGCAAAGTGTCTGTTTAAACTGTTTTTATTTTGCATTCCCTGGTGTGTTTTATCCCTTTTATAATTTACAATACATTCTGAAATTTTGTAGTGTAAATATAAAATATTTTATATTCTCTGTGACTGCACAATCTTTATAACACAGGTATGTCCATTCTGTATTTATTGATAAGTCAGATGTCCACTATCAAAAAGCATGGCTACCAAGTATAGACGTAACTTATGTTGGATACGCAGCAGGTGAGAGGTTCCTGGGCGTGACTAATAGAGTGGGTCTGTTCCTTAAAATAAAAGCTGGCTGAGCAGTGGGAGGTGGTGGGGAGAGACCTAGAAAGAGGTACCCTAATAGCCAGGTGGTGGCAGCATTGAACTACGAGTAACCATCCAGGTATCTGGTGGCTCTGGTGAAGAAGATCATTGTGACAAACTGCTTGCAGCAACGTACAGTAGGTCACTGTCACACTCTCTGTGATAAATTGTGTGCACCTGTGTGAGAGTGTGTGTGTGTGTGTGAGGTGGCAGATGTTATGTCATCACATTATCGTCTCCCCATCTCTCTGTACATCTATATGTCAACAGTGTGGTTGAAGTTGGTTGGGGGGGGCACCCACTGGCCCAGGGGATAGCGTGCTGCACTCCCATGCCAGTAAATGGGTTTGGGAGCAGACTTGGGTGCTGGGTCTGGTGACCGGAGTGGCTGGACTGGGTGGCACTGCTCACATCTCAAGAATGGATGAGGCGAGGTTTCACTACCACAGCAACTCCTGTGATGGGACGGGGAGCTAGCTCACTCACAGAGGGATGCTGTGTGTGTGTGCGCAGCAACCACAGGCAATTATATTTCATACCCTTTATAGTACTCCGCAGCCAGAAACCATTGGGAAGTTAAGATACGGTTTCTGGCACTATAGATACTCTCAAATAATCACCTTTTACCAGGTGAGTAAATACCATTGCCCATGCCACATCAGATGTTGAGAGAAGGAAGGAAGAAAACAGAAAAAAAAAAACAGGTACATTGAGCCATCTGAATGATGACCGCTGGCACTCTCGGGGCCTGTCCCATGTGATCCACATCAGCTCCAACGATGGGGGGAGCAGAGGACCAGGCTGGGATGTCACCAGCACCAGGTCCAAAGGAGGAGTAGGGGATGGCCTGGGGCCAAAAAGCTGAATTAAAAAAAAATTAGTAGGGAGGCAATTTGGCATTGCGGTTAGAGTATAGTGTTGTCAACCTGTAGACCCAGGTTCGAATCCCACATCTGCCACTTACTCACTGTGTGAGCCTCAGCAAGTCAGTTTAACCTCCCTGTGTTTAGCTTCTGTATTCTTTCTTTAATCTATCACTGCTCTGTTTGAATCTTTCTGTGTGCCTAAAACAGCAACAACCTTTTCTCCCCTCCCTCTCCCAGATTGCAGAGTGCTCCATGATACAGTTTTGTATAAAGGCACTAAAAAAAACTAAATCCCTTTCCCTTCCATGGCTTACTGTTGTACAATTGATGTGAATGCTTTCAAATGTGGCGTCTGCATGTGCTATGCAGATGGCATTAAGTATACATATTGGCATTTATGCTTGACAGTGTAACACGAAACACACAAAGAAGTCAAACTGATACCATGCTGCTGATCAAATGATGATGGTGTGTTCCTGTTTTCTGACCAAATGATCAGTTGGGCAGCCTTTTGCTAACAAGTGGGTATGTCCAACCACCTCGCACACTGCAGTGATATGCCTGTGAAAGCCTCTTTTGTATTGTGCAAATGAATCTCAACACCTGTGTGAGCAGAGCAAAAAAGGTCAAAGTTGAAAATGTTTATTCTCTTTCCGAACTTGGATATTTTACACCTGATTCCTTCGGAACTTGGTTTCCATATCCAATAACAGGTAACCAAGTGGCTTTGTTCTTCCAGAGATGCAGGGCAAGGGTTATAGTTGTATCTTCTTTGTTATCTGTACATTTCAACCAATCCTTTTGAAGCTTCATAGACGCATACTTAATTTGATTCTGCTACGAAACAGTGTTGTTCAAACCCTAGGAATGGGCCACCCCAGAACGTTTAGAATTGTATGCTAATTGTGGAACTTGAAATTCAAACTCTGCTATGTGGGCATGCTCACCCCTGCAGTCTAATGTCAGATTTATTTCTACGCCTGAAGAAATCAGTCATCCGAAGTCTTCTCTTCAACTTCTGACCAGTTATGGTTTATTGTTTTAAGTTTTGTAACATATTACTGTGTTTAGTTAAATATCGATACTCTACATTAGTTAGGGTAGTGTTGTTTTTTTGTTTTTTTTATCATTTGTTCCCCCTCCCCAGGTGACCGTAGGCAGGACACTCCAACCTACCTGCCACATGAAACTGTCCACTGCTCCTCCAGTACCTCCTAGCCCTATTTACCCCACAGATCCCCCCCCCGTGGCAGGGCCGGGATGGGGATGGGCTGTTCCCCCCCCCCACCCAGGACACAATCCAGACCAGGACTTTTCCGGGCAGTCTGGCAGCAGAGCGGGATGCTGGTTGGCTGACAGGGCTTCATGGAGCCAGCAGTTGAACTTCTTGTTCTTTTTTCATCCCTCCCTCTCGTGGCCATGAACACGAGCATGTGGAGGTGTGCATGCATCACATAGCCATGCTGTTGCCTACTTAATTCCGATGCTGCCACCCAGCCTCCATGAGGAGGCAGCCAAGAAGCAGGACAACATTCCCCCCCCATCCCCAGGAGAGGAGAGCCGTCGAAGGACGCTCAATCCTCTCCCTCCCCTGCCAACTTCCAGCAACCCAAACTTGCTCCCAAGCCCAGGTCACCAGCCTGGCGTAGGTGTCCATCTCAGTTCCTCATTTTCAGGGAACCAAGATGATATTTGGCCAGTCTAACACTGTCCAGATAAATGTCCCTTGTGGTTTGTATTTTAAGGGAACTGAACCACATTTCTGGGGCCCAATATTCAAATGTTTGCGCAGACGCCAACTGGTGCGTGCCTGTGCAAACTGGACTCTTCACTGCAGCCCAAAAATCAAAAGGGTCTGTTGCACCAGCAAATGGGTAGCACCCATGCAAACACAATGTGAGGTATGCAAATGCTGGGGTGGGGACAGGAATGTCAGCGCAAGCCGATATTCAGCGGATTTGCATTGCACAAGAGGGTTTGTACGGTTCTTTTGCGCTGCACAAATACTGCAAAAAAAAACAACTTCTTTTATTCCACGCAACCCTAGTGGCTGCTAGATGTAATGCAGCCAACCAGACAGTTGGCTGATGGGGGAGCATACTAACCTCTGTGATCCATGCCCCTTCCCCCCATCACCAGCCCCAACCGTAAAAAGCAGTGTCCCCCTCCCAATTGCCAGCTGCCAAGTAAAATGATTCATCCCTGGTGGTAGTGGCCTACCTCCTTCAATCGCCAGCCCTGATGTAGACTTATTCATCCCTAGTGGTAGTGGCAACCCCCCCCAATCGCCAGCCCCGATGTTGAATGAAGCATCCCTGGTGTTACTGGTGCCTCATCACTCTGATCGCCAGTTGCCAAGCAGAATTATTCATTCCTGGTGGTAGTGGCCCCCAATTGCCAGCCCTGATGTAGGAAATATCATCTCTGGTGCTAGTGTTGTCCCCCTCCAGTCACCTGCCCTGATGTTGAATAAAGCATCCCTGGTGTTACTGGTGCCTCATCACTCTGATGCCAGTTGCCAAGCAGAATTATTCATTCCTGGTGGTAGTGCCCCCAATTGCCAGCCCTGATGTAGGAAATATCATCTCTGGTTCTAGTGGGCTTATGGTTCCCCCCCCTCCGATTGCTAGCTCGGATTAAAGAAAACCCTTCCCTGGTGTTCAGTGCCCCCTCCCATGGCACCGGGCATCTCCCACTCGCCGTAGCATTATCCACAGGCACCCTGTCCTATAAATAAGATGCTCCCTGCCTGGACATATGGCGGCAAGCCGAGGAGGTGTGAATGGGCTGTGTCATCACTGTATGCATCTATGGCACTGCAGATAATGCTACAGTGAGTGGAGGGGATGCCTGGTGCTGCTTGGGGTGGGGCTGCATGGGACATCAGGGAGTGGTTTTCTTTAATACGGGCTGACGATCGGGGGGGGGACCTGTAGCATGAGGGATGATAGTTTCTACATCAGGGCTGATGATTGGAGGGGGGAACCACTACTACTAGGGATGAATAATTGTACTTGACAGGTGATGATTGGGGGGGGACGAGTAGCACCAGGGATGATATTTTCTACATCAGGGCTGGCGATCAGAGGGGGTGGAGCTCATTAGCACCAGGGATGCTTCATTCAACTTTGGGGCTGGCGATTGGAGGGATGAGGGTGCCACTAGCACCAGGGATGCTTCTTTCAACATTGAGGCTGGTGATCGGGGGGGGGGCATCACTAGCACCACAGATAAATAGGTATGCATTGGGGCTGATGATCGGAAGGAGAGGGAGACCACTAGCTACAACTATCTTGGCTTGGGGGGACAGTGCCATTCTACCTGACTCCACTACTCATGCAGATGGGCCCATAATGGGCATGCAGATGGCTCCTTAGCACCTTGCATGCCGAATGGACTCATTTGCATGGGTACCATTGAAAATTGCAGATAGTGCTCTGGCGTTATCAACTCTCAGGGCCAACTTCGGAAGCCATGTTGGGGTGATACTCCCTGACTTAGCGCTGCCCCAACATAGCTCTATATTCAGTGGGGTAGTGCCAGACTGAATATAGCATCCTGGGACCCCTGAGCAAATGAAAAGCACAGTGCAAACATTTGCGCTACACTTTGTGCCTTTCTTAATATTGGGCCCCTGATGTTTTAAACCCTTTTTTTTTTTTTTTAACTTGCATAGGGTTTTTTACAGTTTAAAACTTTTTCTTTGGGAACCACTAACATCTCCAACAGTTGGCATGCCCGACAGACCCAAAAAGAAGATGGAACTTATGGGCTTCAAAAATTGTGAAGTTTGTTTTCAGCTCCTAGCTAAGGCAGACTGCACGCATTGTATTTTATTTATTTATTATTGATTTGAAGATTATACAATGGCAAGAAAAAAATCCTGGACTCTGATTGGTCAGTCTTGGGCTGGACCCGTGCTGTTATCCCAGCACAACATCACGGGTCTAGTCTCAGCCTCACTGTGAACCTAGAGATGATTGTTTGCTTGATTTGTTTCTGCTTGATTGTTTCATCTTCTCTTAAAAAACAAAAATATTTTTCCACACAAAAACATCTTCAAAATTATTGTTTTATTCTGTATAACAACGAGCCATTGTATAAAAGCAATAATGCCCTCCAGGGTGTGTGTTGTTTGGGAGAACGTCACGCCTCAGTCGTTGGATGCACTCGGCCTGTGGCCTCATGCCCAACCACCTGAGGCATGACGTTATCCCAGCACGCCACACACCCTATCGGGCATTATTGCTTAATTGGTAACCGAGAGAGGCACACTGAGCTGAATCTCATTTCCAGGTGCCACCAGGGGAGGTGAAAAGAGGAAGAATAGCAGCATAATACATATATGTAAAACTGTGGAATGACATTAGATAAAATGTGTACAAAGTTAGAAAAATACTAAACTGGTATATTCAGAGAATAAAGTGTGGTACAGCTCAAAAAGGACACCTAACAAGTGTACATTCAGACGTGGCAGCAATACAAAGTGAATCAGCAGAGTGTTGACAACAGGTGAATGACTGTAGGGAATGTTGCTGTCTGACCTCATACTGTAGGAAGGAGACTGAAATGGTGTGGTCCTGAAACAAGGCAGGAACAGGGATCCAACCGGCTTCTTACCAGGTTGGTTATGGTTAGGTCCAAGGAGCTGGCCTGCCAGAACAGCAGAAAAATGTACCTCTTCGACACAGGGTTCCCAGGTTCAGGAACGAACTCGGGATGCTTGAGGGTCAGCCGGGTGGGGGTGGATTGAGCAGTTGTCCCCGAGGGGGGGGTTGAGTGCCTCCAGTTCAGTGCTCCTGGGTGACCATGGGCCACTCCGTTTACAGGAGCATCAGCTAGTACTGCTCTGGGGAGGGCATGTGGAATGCACAACATAATAACATTGGTGCCCAACTGACACCCTCCAACAATGCAACAGTTAAAAAATTCTCCCCGGTGTGCCTTATGATGCCCCTGCCCTGCAACAGATTTCAGTCTCTGCCACAGCCAAAACCTACATCCAATGGGGCTAAGCCAGGGAGGCTCCTGAGACTCTGCCCTGGGGGAGGTAATCCAGGGGGCACTGTGAGTGGGTGTTCTTGGGGTCTGCCAGTGGGAACGGGAGTCGAAGGGGTGTCCACCGAAGTACCAGAACGCATAGTAACAAAAAAACAAAAGGTTAGGTCCAGGGGGTGTAAGAAGGAAGGGAAACAAGAACAGGTGGGTAGGACTTGGCTTTTCAACTGGTGCCTGAAAGAGCCAGGGGATGAGGAGAGTCAGAGTGAGGAGGAAAGCCAGGGATGAGGAGAGTCAGAGTGAGGAGGAGAGCCAGGGGATGAGGAGAGTCAGAGTGAGGAGGAGAGCCAGGGGATGAGGAGAGTCAGAGGGAGAAGGAGAGCCAGGGGATGAGGAGAGCCATGGGATGAGGAGAGCCTGGGGATGAGGAGAGCCAGGGGAGGAGAAGAGCCAGGGGATGAGGAGAGTCAGAGGGAGGAAGTGAGTCCGGAGATGAGGAGAGTCAGAGGGAGGAGAAGAGTTGGTTTCAGAGTGAGGGAAGCAGATAGGAGAAGGTAGATTACCCAGCAGAGAAGAAGGGGTGAGGAGTGGCAAATGTGTGATGATCCCTTGAACGAAGGCAACAGGAAGCATAAGGGCAGTTAGGAGAAGAGAGAGGAGAGGTAAGAGGGAAGAGAACCAAACCAGTGTTTGGATATGAAGGAGGTACAGTGAGTCTGGTGACGTGAAAGTAGAGAGAGGATGGCTAGGGATGAATACAGTGAACAATGGTGTGTGTGTGTGTGAGGGGGGCAGTTCATAGCAAAGTGACCGAAGGAATTGCAGAGGGTGTCCAATCTGGCAAGAGAAGTGGAACAGGTCGTGCCATAGACCACATTTGCACAGCCGAAGACAGGGAGCACCATTTTGGTAATGAGCTCCCTGTAGACATGTGGAGATAAGCAGTCATTGTTACAGTGCAGGGTACCAAGCTTAGGACAGAGTTTTGCATGGATGGTATCGATGTGGACTGACAAGTCAAGCTTGCTGCTTAACCACACTCCAAGGCACTTGAAAGCCTGAACTGTTTCAAGAGTTGTGCCATCCAGAGTGATGAAAACAGGAGAGGCAGTGAGTCTGACTGGTTTCTAACTGGCACCAAAGGTCAGGGACACTGTTTTTTCAGTGCTTACTCTGTCAGTTGGATTAGAACCCGTACAGAACATTGTTAAAATCCTGCTGGAGCAGGTGTTTAAGGTGACTGGGTCCAGATCACAATTTTGTCAGTTGTGAACTCTGTGTTAAAATTAACTTGTGCCCTAAAACAAAAGAAGAGGGCTAAAAATTAGAAGACCTTATAGCTTCTCAGTCTGCCTTCACATCACTTAAAGGCTCACATGAGGATCAAGCCTCTTCAAGTAAGCATCATTCCCTGTCTAAGGGGACAGAAAAGAAAGATAGAGCTGCAAGAAATGGTTCCAAAATCAGGTTTCCAAAAGGGGGATCCCTGAATCAAGCAAAATTAAAAGAGCCTTAGAGCAGACGCCGGAGATGATGTCTGCCAAGAAAAAAACACAAAGAAAAACATGTTGCTGTTCCTCCTCCTCCTAAAGAAGGAAAGGAACCACCACTAGACACAAATAAAATGCCCCCTGTAGAGGATATGACTAAAGCATGGCAATTCATCCAGGCATTCCAGACTATGGATAATTTCATAAATATGCCTGTCTCCAATCTCCAGGCTCTGGTTCCATTCCCCATGCCAGTGCAGGAGGAGGTTGAAATGTACTATGAGGAGGATGAGGAAGGAGAACCCATAGAACCAGGTGGTTCTCCAGAACAAGAATTTGGCTCCCCCCAGACCCTCAGATGACTATGCCTCTCAATACACATTTGTGAGACATATGGTAAACATCTTCAACAATACCTCACAGGAAACTGAGGAAGATGAGGATGTAGTGGAATTTATTGATATGATGGGCTTAACTCCCACAAAGAGGTTATTATAGAGGAGTAAATGCAGAAAAGGGCAGTAAGGACAGGGATGGGGCTAAAAGGGGTAAGGAAATAAAAAATAAATGGAAGGTGATGAGTACCAATGCCCGCAGTCTGTGCAACAAGCTCCCTGAACCAGTGGCCTTGATGGAAGAGGGATGCCTGGATATTGTGGCAGTCACTGAAACATGGTACACAGAGAACCATGACCGGGATGTCAACATACCAGGATACACAGTCTACAGGAGGGACAGGATGGTAAGAGGAGGAGGAGTATCTCTATAAGGAAGGATTAAAGCAACAGAACTAAAGAGTAAACAGGAAGTTGATGAGTCACTATGGGTCACCCTGGAGACAGGAAATTGCACACAATCTGCATGGGGTTGTGTACAGACCCCATCCTCAGGGGAGGAAATGGACAAGGAAATGATAGAAGGCATCCTTAAATGGCAGAAAAAGGAGATATTGTTGATAGGGACCTGAATATGCCAGATGTTAACTGGAGTACCTTTGCTGCAGGCACATCCAAGAGCAGGGTCATTCTTGATGCCCTACAGGGGCATGCCTCAGACAGCTAGTGTTGGAACCCACTGGAGGAGCAATCTTAGACCTGGTACTCTCAAATGGGGAAGGAGAAAGGATCTCAGATTTAGAAGTGGTAGCCATCTGGGGAACAAGTGACCCCAAACAGTGTGGTTCACAATAAACACAGACATAGAGTCAAGCCACACAAAAACAAAAGTATTGGACTTTAGGAAGGCTGACTTTGGGAAAATGAGAGTGCCTCAGAAAAGCACTAGCAAATGGGCAAGGAGGGGTGGAGGAACAATGGGGAATAATCAAAACAGCCATCGCAGAGGCAACAAGCCTTTGTGTGAAGCAAAGCAACAAAACAAAATGAAGGAAAAAAACACTATGGTTCTCAAAAGAGGTGGCAGGGATGATCAAGGAGAAAAGGATAGCATTCGGGAAATATAAGGAAACACAGAAGGAGCAGGACAGAGAACTTTATCAGTTAAAGCAGAAGGAGGCAGGAAAGGCAGTCAGAGTTGCAAAGGCACAAACTGAGGAAAAGATAGCCAACTCTGTTAAGAAGGGGGATCAAACCTTTTATAGGTACATTAGGGAGCGAAGAAAGACCAAGGGAGGGATACAGAGACTTAATAAAGGGGAGGGAATGTGGGCAGAGGGTGACAGTGAAAAAACAGGGATACTGAACAAATATTTCTGCTCAGTAATTACAACGGAAGAGGAGGGGGAGGTACATAAGCCAAACAAGAGAGAAACTCTGAATAGGGGGGTCGATACCAGTCCATTCACAGAAGACAGTGTTTTGAAAGAACTCTTGAAATTGAGGGTGGACAAAGTAATGGGGCCTGATGGGATTCACCCAAGAATTCTAAAAGAACTAAGGGTAGAACTAGTAACACCACTGACTACTCTCTTTAACAAATCATGGGAAGAAGGGGTGGTACCTGAGGACTGGAAGAGGGCAAATGTGATTCCACTTCACAAAAGTGGGAGCAGAGCAGAGGCAGGAAACTACAGACCAGTTAGTTTGACTTCAGTGGTAGGGAAAATGATGGAATCACTTCTGAAGGAAAGAACTGTTGAGTACCTAGAGGCCAGTGGGGCACAGGACCAAAGCAGCATGGTTTCACAGCAGAAAGGTCATGTCAGATGAACCTAATGGATTTCTTTGACTGGGTGACCAAAGTAGTAGACCAGGGAGGGGCTGTGGATATGGTCTACCTAGATTTTAGCAAGGCATTTGACACAGTCTCAAACAATTAATATACAAGTTAGCCAGCCTTGTAGTGGGTCCCAAGGTGGTAGCCTGGATAAAACACTGGCTGGACAACAGGATGCAAAGGGTAATAGTAAACGGAGTCCACAGTGAAGAAAGGAGGGTAACTAGCGGGGTACCGCAGGGTTTGATACTGGGACCCATCCTCTTTAATGTCTTTATAAGTGATATTAGAGAGCACCTGGAAGGAAAGGTATGTCTCTTTGCAGATGACACAAAGATCTGCAACAGGGTTGATACACAAGGTGGGGTGGAAAGGATGAAAAGGTACTTGGCAAGGTTGGAGGAATGGTCAAATATGTGGCAGCTCAGATTCAATGTAAAGAAGTGCAAGGTAATGCATCTGTGTAACAGGAGGTCCAGTTTTGAAGGATAAAGCTGACACAGAGAAGATGCAATAACCCCGGCCCCCCCTTTTGGTTTCTGCTTTCACTCTATCCTGTCTTCTTCTTCTTCTGCTTATTCATATCTATCCTAATTTTTTTGTCAGGGTGGCCAACCTGGCAATATTCTACTGTGCCTTTACTGTCACTTTTTTGCTCTGGTATTAAAAAACTTGCATCTTGTTATAATATATGTAAAGAAGGAGCTGTGTCACTTAAAAGAAGCCCCAAAATGAGTAGAGGGCTGGGTTGTGGGAAAAAGCCTTCAGCCACAATTCAATTAGTGAGTAAGAAAAGCTGAGACTGTAAAATTGCTGCAAACAGTGGGAAAATTTTTTTAGGCAACACAAAGTACAGGTTTGCAGGAAAGTGCTATAGAACCTGTACAATTACTGTATGAGTTTAATACCCCATGTATCCAAACACTTAAGTTTAAAATTAGGAGGAAATCAAAGCAACTGTGTTTGGTTGCTATGGTGCAGATTCTAAAAAGCCCCAAAGCAATGAGAAATGTACCCTTGTTTTTAAAACACTTGAAAATGGGCTAAAGTAAGAGTATAATTAAAACACTACAGGCCGATTAATTGGAGTTCTGTAATTGTCAAAAAAATTCATTCAAAAGGGAGTTGTAATTATTGAAGTTAAGCCTTCTGTGTTTTAGAAGACTGAGTTCCTCAGCAAGGCGTCGGCTGAAAGTGCAGCAGCCAGACAAGCTGTTTGAGAAAAATAATAAAAGGTTCTAGAAATATAAAACAAGGGATTTGGGAAGAAAATTTGCATGACCAAAGATTAGAGTGCCATATTATGTGAAACAAAATATAGATGCTACAGTGGTTCACTTAAAAGAAAATACAAAATCACACATGCCCCCACAATGCAAAGCATCATGGGCTGCATATGCAAATCACCACAGAATGTTATGCTGGTCCAACTTTAAGCAGAATTGCATGGTGCCGAAAGGCCTCTCACACAGTTTGCAAAGGGTGCTAACAGAAGACGTGGTTCACTTATGTGTGTTTTCCTTATATGAACAAAAAGACAATTAAAAAGCTATAACCTTATATGGAGGCAGATAGGGAGCGCGCCCCTCATCTCTCTTTTCCATGCTAAGGTTATAGACTGTTATTTGTTCTTAAACAGATTTGGTTTATCCTTATACTTTTCACATTTGTAAAGAGAAGTTGTTTTACCTAGAGGTCTGTCTCATGCTGTAAGGTCCTACTATTGGGCAAGCTGCCCCTGAAATGGCAGGTTTTATAGGTGCAAGGGAATGTGATGTCACAAAGGAGGAGGGGCTCAATGAAAACCACACCCCTTTCCTTCACTATATAAACCCTCCACTAGGAGGCTTAGATAGATAGGTTGGTCAGTAGGGTTCTGACCAAGATGAGAGAAGGACCTCAGCAAGGAGGTAATGTGCAGGCTTTCACATTAACTGAGGAAGGAGAGAACGCAGGACTTTCTTTATAGCATCTGAAGCAAGAAATATTTCCTGATGTCTGAACTGATGTGAAGAAATATCATCATATTTTTCCTTTCTGTAAATATTGGATTATTTATCTTTTTTTTTTGGTTTTGTGTTTTTCTAAAATAAAATGATAAATGCAGAAGTATGCATTTTTTATGCATCATAATCTGGTTGTACGATCTGTTTACTGAGACCCACACGTTTACGGAAACAAAAACCCAGGGGAAGAGTACACAATGGGGGGGGGGTGAGTTAATAACAACAACAAAAATCGAAAGAGACCTAGGAGTAATTATATCAGATGACCTAAAGGTGGGCAAGCAATGTGAGAAGGCAGTAAGGAGGGCTGGGGGATACTGGGATGCATAGGGTAAGGTATCAACAGTAGAAAAAAGGAAGTTGTCATCCCTCTGTACAGGCAGTTGGTGAGACCCCATCTGGAGTACTGCATGCAGTTCTGGAGACCCCATCTCCGCAAAGACATAGACAGAGTGGAAGCTGTTCAGAGGAGGGCAACCAAAATGGTGCAAGATCTACACCAGAAGACATACGAAGAAAGACTAAAGGAGCTTAATATGTATACCCTTGAAGAAAGGAGGGAGTGGGGTACATGATAGAAACTTTCAAGTACCTCAAGGGAATTAACAAAGTCCAAGAGGGTAGCATCTTTCAGAAGAAGAGATATGCAAGAACAAGGGGGTGCAATTTGAATATAGAGAGGGGATAGCTCAGAGGTAATGTTAGAAAGTATTTTTTCACAGAGAGGGTTGTGGATGCATGGAACAGCCTTCCTGAGGAGGTTGTGGAGTCAGAAACAGTGGGAGAATTCAAGAATGCACGGGACAAGCATAAGGCAATTCCAGTGGGAGGTAGGAGGAAGTAAGCTGTTGATTAACTAGAATCTGCAGCTTATCCATCAGGTAGGGAAATGGGCAGACTAGGTGGGCTAAGTGGTCCTTATGTGCCCTCAAATTCTATGTTTCTATTGCTGCCCATCCATAAATCCCTTAAGAAAGCCACCTTTAAAATCATGTCAACACCCACCTCAGCTGCTGGCATAGATAAGAAAATTGAGAAAAAGTATCAGGTGGATAAACAGGGAGCCGAATACCTGTTTCCTCACCCTGATTAGGAGGGAGTGGTCCAGACTGCCACCTGCAATAAAGTCAAGGTGCCCCTTTCCTCCCAGCCTTCTGAGAAAGATTCCCGGAAACGGGATAGCATGGGCAAAAGGGTTTATACTTCAGCATCTCTGCTTCTAAGACAGGCAGCCTACTTGGCCTACCCAGCAAATACCAGAAACCCCTTTGGAACTTGATACTGGCACTGAGCGAGAAAGCTACCAGTGACTTGGCGTAGGATATGACTAACACAGCAGGGTCAGCCATAGATGTCACTAAGTACCAGCTCCATATGGCAGTGGACACAAACAACACTGCATCCAGAGTCAATGTCCCATGAAGTGTCCCTCAGAAAGTTTGCTTGGCTCACGACTACCAATGTATCTGAGAACATCCAAACAAAGGCAATGGATTTCCCTTGTGAGGGAAATTCGCTATTTGGTGACAAGACAAAAGCATACATGAAGAAGGTGGATGAATACAAATCCACCTACAAAAGCAACAGTGAGAATGAAAAGGCCTCCATTTCCTACAGGCCCTATGGAAGGGGAGGTAGAGATAGGGGATACTTCCCCCATGCTTACATCTCCTATGACTACCTCCACAGAGGGGTTACTTTAGAGGCAGGGGTAGAAGGAACATCAGGTGCACAGCTGCACAACCACCCCCAAATGTCAAGCTAAGCAAAACCCCTGACATGTCTGTACAGATTGCTCATCCATTGCCACTGGGAGTAAGGCCAACTTACTATTTTCAGGAATGTACAAAAATAAGCACAGACAAGTGGGTCCTGGAAATGGTAAGTCAAGGTTTGTCCCTGCAGTTAAAAAAATTCCCAAGACTGCAGAACCATGCCAGCCCAGTGGCACTGAGGGTTGAGGCACTGGATGCCACACCTTGCGCCACACCAGTGACCCGGGTTTGGGAACAGACTTGTGGCATCGGGAGCTGGCAGGGGAGAGGAAGGACTGAGTGTCCCATGACTGCCTCTTCCTCTGGGGAAGCGTAAGGATATGTGGTATGTTGCAGTGGAAGCCCAGCTGTAAGGCTAGGCGCACTGTTATGTGGTGTGCATTCTAAGGGGGAGGGAGCATGGCAAACATCTACACGTAGGTAGATCAGGCGTCATTGCACATCCGGCTTCCTGGGGCAGTAATGGTGGAAAAAGTGCAGGGCAACCATGGCGGCTCATGGACAAGCCCCCAGACACGAGAGGCGTGGCCACCTGGTTCCTGGTCATGGGGCCCCGGGGGGGGGGGTCCCGTTAATTTCATCGTGCCTGTGTGAGTCAGGTGCACGCAGCGTACACCAGACCTGGTCTGGGGGCTCAGCAGCCGGCGGTTGTCGTGGCCCGCTCCACAATGGAGTAGCAAAAAGTGTTACACGATAAAAAAAAAAGAGACTGCAGAACCACAAAGGTTTCCACCTTCACACCCCAACGGAGAGAATCCTATTGGAGATGGAGGTGAAAAAATTGCTGCAAGCAAATGCAGTGGCAAAAGTACCTCCCTCACAATGGGGCAAGGAGACTTTACTCAAGGTACTTTCTGACCTACAAGAAAATTGGGGAGTGATTTTAGATCTGAGATATCTGAACAAGCAATTAAAGAAAAATTCAAGGTGGTCACACTGGGCTCAGTGTTCCCATCTCTGCAAACAGGAGACTGTCTTGGGTCACTGGATCTGAAGGATGCCTACTTTCATATAGCAGGTCAGGCCCAGCCACAGAACGTACCTCAAGTTCAGGATAGGGAACTACCACTACCAGTTTACAGCCCCTCCGTTCAGCCTCTCCTCAATAACAGGAGTGTTCACAAAGTGCCTAGCTGTAGTGGCTGCATATTTGAGGAGGCAAAGGGTTGTGGCTTTTCCCTATCTAGACAACTGGCTAGTCTCAGGAAACATCCCAGGAGGACAAGTCCTCCCTCCTACTAACACAACTCACCTTGGAGGACCTGAGCTTCCTCATAAACATTCAGAAGTCACAAACAGAACCAGTTCAGGGTCTGGACTTAAAGGTGCAGAGCTGGATACCCTGCAATGGAAGGGATTCCTTCCTCAAGCAAGGGTAGCAAATCTGATTTCAACTGTAGAATCCTTCAAGGCAGGTCCGCCAAGACCTGCAAAGGGTTTCCTGTTTGCTGGGGCATATGGCATCATCCGCTTCTGTGGTACCAGGTGCCAGGTTCCAAATGAGAGATGTCTAATATCATCTAGGGGACCACTGGTCTAGAGGTCGGATCCCCTATCCAAATTAGGGCCTGTCACAAAGTTTTTCCTAAGGGCACTGGAATGGTGGAAGGAGGAATGCAACCTCAGAGAGGGAGTTCCTTTCCTTTAGCAATCACCTACCGCCATATTCATAACAGTTACTTGCAACAGATGCCTCCCTCCTAGGCTGGGGCACCCACCTGGAGTATCTCACTGTAAGTGGTATTTGGAGTAAACGGGAGACACAGGAGCACATAAATCTCCTGGAGCTCACGGTATTGTATCCGGCAATGCAGGCATTTCCTCCCAGATCAGAGGTCAGTCTAGCCAGGTTAGAATAGACAACATCACAACAGTGTATTACATAAACAAGCAGAGAGGAACAAGGTATTCAAAGCTGTACACAGAATCATTGAAGATCTGGTACCTAGCATACCCTTGGAGGTTTAGCTTTCAGCAGTACACCCGCCAGGGAAGGACATTGTGCTGGCAGATTCCTGCAGCAGAATCAGCCAGCGTCCTGCAGCAGAATCAGCCAGGGCAATCACAAACTGACTCTGAACCAGCAGGTACTGGCATCAGTGTTCAGACATTGAGGTACACCAGAAGGAGATCTGTTTGCTTCCTGGGAGAAAACCAGCTCCCACTGTACTGTTGTAGGACCCCTATTGGTAGGTACAATCCAAGAGGATGCTGTAGTCCTCAATCGGACAGGAAAGTTTTTATGTGCCTTCCCACCTTTCCCACTTTTGTTGAGTACTATTCAGACTGAGAAGGGAGTCAGCAACGATAATTTTCTTAGCTCCAGACTGGGTCAGGCAGATCTGGTACTCCCTGCTCCTGCACCTCTCCAACAGGCATCTTATAAACCTGCCACTGAAATACAATCGGATGACTTTGTCTCAGGGCAGAATAACATATCTGAATCCAAGAACTCTGTATCTCAGAGTATGGTTCTTGAAGAGCTAGAGTTCAGTGGACTGAATCTCTCTGAGACTTGAAAGTACTTATGGTTTGCAGGAAAACAGCAACAAGGAAAACTTACACCTCAAAGTGGAAAAGATTTTCCTTCTGGCGTTCTCCTAGATGGCTTAACCCATAGCAAGCAAGTCTGGCTTCAATCCTGGACTACCTAGTCCATCCCAATCTGGGGTTCAGTGTGAAAAAGTGAAAAATTATGCACATAGGAACAAGAAACCCAGGGGTGACATATGAACTGGGTGGAATACAACTGGCAGTTACGTAGGAAGAGAGAGACCTGGGAATAGTCATCACAGATGACCTGAAGGTATCTAGGCAGTGTAAGGTGGCAGTGGGAAAGGCTAGCCATATGCTTGGATGGATAGGGAGGGGTACTACCAGTAGAAGGAGGGAGGTTCTATTGCCACTTTATAAGACACTGGTGAGGCCTCATCTTGAGTACAGCGTTCAGTTTTGGCAGCCTCACCTAAGGAATGACATGAACTGACTGGAGGTGGTGCAAAGGAGGGCTACAAAGATGGTGGGCGGTTTGCAAGGGATATCCTATGAGGAGAGGCTGAGGGAACTAAATATGTATTCCCTGGAGGCAAGAAGGGAGAGGGGTGACATGATAGAAACTTTTAAATATCTCAAGGGTATAAAATATGGTACAAGGGGGGTGTATTTTTCAAAGGAAGAGTTGCCTAAGGACGAGGGGTCATGAATGGAAGCTGGAAGGAGGATGCTTCAAGGGGAGCATAAGGAAGTACTTCTTCACAGAGGGGGTGGTGGATGCTTGGAATAGTCTACAAGAGGAGGTGTCAGGGACTAACACAATTACTACTGTAGCTTTAAAAATGCTTGGGACAGACACAAGGAGATTCTGGTACTTAGGAGAGGGGTTTCTGGAGTAGAAGTTAGACCAGCGGGGAGGGGGGCTCATATTAGATGAGCTTGATTTGGGCAGAGTAGGTGGGACTTGTGGCTCTTATCTGCTGACATCGTGTATGTGTGTATGTATCTCCAGTCCTTTGGCCTCAGGCCCTCAACCCTGAAGATTCATCTGGCAACAGTGTCAGCATACGCTTCAGCTGGCAAAGATAGGTCAGTGACTTCACCATCTATTTTCAAAAGGCTCTTTAAAGGCCTTAATAGAAACATAGAAACATAGACTTTGATGGCAGATAAGGACCGCTTGGCCCACTTAGACTGCCCATTTCCCTACCTAGAGGATAAGCTGCAGATCCTATTTAACCAAAAGCCTATTTCTTCCTACCCACCCACAAAAATTGCCTTATGTCTGTCCCGTGTATTCTTGAATTCTCCCACAGTTTTAGACCCGACAGCCTTCTCAGGAAGGCTGTTCCATGCATCCACAACCCTCTCTGTGAAAAAATACTTCCTCACATTGACCCTGAGCCGTCCCCCCTCTATCTTCAAATTGTGTCCCCTTGTTCTTGCACATCTCTTTTCCTGAAAGATGCTACCCTCTTGGACTTTGTTAATTCCACTGAGGTACTTAAACGTTTAATCACCTGTATCCTTCAGTAAGGGATCCTATCCCTCCATGGGGTCTGAATCTGTGTATTGCACAGCTGAAGGAGGTGCCTTTCATGCCTATGGCAACTGCTGCTTTGAAGTATATCGCCTGGAAAGTAGTTTTCCAGATGACAGTGACATCTGCCAGAAGGATGAGTGAGCTGTAAGCC
This sequence comes from Neoceratodus forsteri, assembly GCA_016271365.2. Taxonomy (NCBI): domain Eukaryota; kingdom Metazoa; phylum Chordata; order Ceratodontiformes; family Ceratodontidae; genus Neoceratodus; species Neoceratodus forsteri. The sequence goes on from JADMNL010000027.1 coordinate 269,310,603, forward strand.
CTCTGCACAGATCCCAACTATATGATATTTCACAGGGACAAGGTAGTCCTTAGAACTAACAGAAAATTCCTCCCCAAAGTGGTGTTTGAATTCCATTTGAATCAGTCAGTTACATTACCAGTATTCTTTACAGCAAAATCCAGCTCAGGCGAGCGGAAGCTCTACAGTCTAGATGTAAAGAGATCTCTGAGCTATAACTTGGACCATACAAAGGATGTAAGGTCCAGTAATACTCAGTTATTTGTCACCTGCGATGAAGTGGGGACAGGGAACTAGCATCCATTTCTCGTTGGATAGTTTCCTGCATATAGTTCTGTTATGACAAAGCTGGCAAGCTGCCACCTGAAGGCCTTTGGGCTCATTCCACAAGGGACAACTCTGCCTTGGTGGCAGCAGCAAGAGGTATTCCCTTACAGGAAATCGGTAAAGTAGCTACCCAGAAAACAGTACACACATTTACAAAGCACTGCCTTCTGGGCATACAGTCCAGGAAAGATGCCAGTTTTGGCACTGCCTTCTTGTAGAATCTTTTCCCTAAATAGGTTCTGTAGCCAGCCTTCCAAGGTACTGCTATGGAGTCTGCAGTTGTTATGCATAAGTGAGGGATTCCTGGGGTTTGAAGTAAAAGTTACTCGCCATAGTAATGTTTTTTCTTCCAAAGGGGTCCCTCACACTGGGCCCTATGCACAAATGGAGCGGAATGGCTACGCACGTTTATCAGGGGTGAGTAGCCACCCCGCATCAACTGCACCCCTGCACGAAATGCATGAAAGGGGGCTGCACAGGAAATAAGCACCTGATCCCTCGGCCGCGCGATGAGCAACGCCCCGGGGGAAGATTGGTAGGCCGGCACTACGCGCCATGCACTAAGGCGTAGAGTGCTGGCCACTGGGTGTGTAGGGGATGCAGGGTATACATGGCACCCAGTCAGAAACCCCCATGCGCCCATGCAGACTGGGCAAGCAGCCCACCAGCACCAGGGTCACGCCACCTGACTCCACTCACCCGCCTCTAGCACACAGTGGTGTGTGCGGCACCCCGACACCCTCACCCCTCACAGGGCACTGGGTCATGGCTGCCACCCGCCCACCCCAGTGGCACTACGTGCCATCTCCCTACCCCGCTGCTGAAGGATGTGTCCCTCCACCCCCTGTTGGCAGGCATGCCCCCCCTCCCCTCTGGCACAGGGCACTGCATCGGAGCAGACTGTGAGGGCTGGTGGTACAGCACTCCTGCCACAGCTGCCGGCCCTCAGACATCCGCAGGGCATGCTGTCACTGCACGCCACGCCGCGCAAGGTATCCAGTGGCAGACTCATGCTGGGCATCCAACTGGATGCCCGGCTGGGTCCATGACTCCGCCCACCCTGCACTGACCTGTGTGGGGCCAGGCACAGGTGGCTGGCATTTGTGAATGTTTGTTCTGGCGCATCTGTTCGTAGGTGTGCAGCTCCACAACAGGGTACACGCATTTTGTGCATACCCTGCGCCCCATCATGAATCAGGCCCACTATGCTTAACAATCTCTAATCTCTAACTACCCCCCCCAGAACCTGGTAAAAGCATCTAACCACTCGGGTGTGTGTAAACTTCTCGTTACACACATCACCCTATACTTTATTCTCTATTTTACAAACCTTTTGGAATATATTTTGATTTATTTTTGGTAGCCGTTTAGCTAGTTTTAGTGGTCACTGCTCACCTTAACTTTACAAACAAATCTAATCTTAGAGTGCAAGGGTGAGTGTGACCAAACAGCAGAGTTTGAATTTCATTCTAAGTTCCATAATTAGCATACAATTCTAGCTCCAGGATCGCCCATTCCAGGGGAATGATGCAGTTGTTAAGCACATTGAGGGATCCCTTTGGAAGAAACAACATTATACTATGGTGAGTAATTTTTTTCTTGTGACCTCTAATCTTACCAATAGAGATCAAGCTATATCTATCTTCTGCCATGCACAAGATCAAGGTTTGGGAACACATTCAGGTTCCTTGTTCATCGGAGTGACAGACAGTACGTACTTTGTGAAGGCAATTTGCTCACTGCACATGGAGAACAGGCTGGTCTACGTCAGTCTTGGACACCCCCCCCCCATGGCTGAACTATGAGAGGGACTTGACGTAATCTCAGAGAAGGCCACCACTTGTAATCCTCATGACCAGGAATCAGGTGGTGGGGCTGCAAAGGTGGCTAATACTGGTGCCCCTTGTAGCCAGAAACTAGGCTCCATAATGCAGACTGGAGGACAGAGATGTGTCGGGAGGAAAACAAAGCTTATAAAAATATATTTATGCCAGCCTGCTGTCACACCAGTAGTGCTGCTACTTGCAACTGTGAGGACCTGGGTTCAGGAATGAGCCTAAGTTGTTGGGGGACTGCCTGGGGAAGAAGGACTGCACATCCCAGAGGATGCTTCCTCCGCAGGGAGTGAGGGATCGCAGACTCCACTGCAATATTGCCACCTGGGTGATCACAGGGAGGGGTGCATGCTGGAGCCTGATAAGAAAGGGACGGGGGATGCAAACAAGCTAGGATGTGCAGTTATGTGCCTTTGACATGCATCCTCATCTGCAAAGCCCCCAGTGGGCACCCTGGAGGAGTACAAAATCTGAACCCCCACTGGGCGTGGCATTATGATGTCATCCCCATGCCACAGACCCTGTACCACTGACCTCAGCTCCCACCACCAAACAGCTAAACTCCATTGGGAGGAACGCTTCCCCCTGCCCTATGGCCCCACCTTGTGGAACAAGCCAGGGAGGAACTATGAGGTGGAAGGTAGATCCAGGAGATGGTGTTTGACGAGGCTGGGCATGTGGGGGGGGGGTCAGGCTAATGAGGGCAATCTGGGCAATAAGGGAGGCAAAGTATAGTAAATAAAAAATATATATTTATGCTGTTCTTTTACTATTACAAAAAAAATTATTTGATGGCAATGGTGTATGTCTGAAGCCTGGGTCTCCTTTCAGACTCCAATAAGTCCTGCTCTTAAATCAGCCATGGGAGAGGGAGGCTACAACCAGCATGCTTTGTTCCACCTACCCAGACAGCGAGCAAGTTGCCTTGGTGATTGCCCACCATCCACTGGCCCAGTGAGCAAATAACCTGAGGTCACATCCCAACCCAGGTCCCACCTCACAGCTCAGCCCATCACCACCAAAAAGGTACATAATGTAAGTGATTCTACAGAGATTATTACAGCACTGAGGGTTTGTTGGGCAGGCCCAGTTGCTCCCCAGCAGTGCACTGGGCTTCAGATTGGGGTACCCTGATTCAGGAGCAATTTTTCATGCACTGCGCCCCTGGAGAGTGGGTGGATGGGTCATGGAGGTGATACCCCCACTCTCTGGCTAGGGAGAGGTTAGAGTATGTTGCTAAACTGCGTCCCTTGCAGTCGAACAACAAGTGGAACTTGGCACTGCCATCAACCACATTGCTCACAGGTTGCAATCAGGTGCTATTATGCACTCTGTGACCACTAGGAAGGGGGCTAATGGGGAAAAAATGGAGTGTCTAATACTACAGCAAAAATACATTTGGAAAGTAATTATAAGAGACAGTTGCTTGTGACCTTTCAAGCAAGTGTTATATTTGTAGTTTTTCCTATTTTCTTGGATAGTTTTCAACCAATTTCTCTGTAACTTGGAACCCCCTTACATGTTTGAAGTGCCTCTTGACATTTGGCTGACTAATCATCTTTCAGTTCCAGCCCAACAGAATGTGACTGGGCCTCTGAACTCATTGTGAAATCAGCACACTCCACAGTCTTATGTCCAGTGAGCAGAAATACTGTTATTTCTTTGGCAAAGTATACTGATTGCACAGTTGGTTAGAAGCACATCATAACCTGCACTAAATAACAACAAATATAGTCCTGTCAAGAGCCAGTTATTTTTTTACGTTTGCTTGGCGCACATCTGCACAAAGCAAGCATGTTGTGGCTACTCAGGAGAGCAGAGGCTGCCGAGTTGTGTCAGAGTAGCATCCAACGCAACTCAGGTTGCAGAAGGCTCACCATTGACTGCCCAGTAAGGAGCAGGTTGACCGTGATGGTGTTCAGCCTGGATGATGGGTGGACTCTTTGTGTTCTTAGAAAGATGAAGCCACACCTATCATAGTGCGGCTCCATCCTTTCATTTACAAGAGGCCACCAAGCAGCCAGATGAGCACCCATCATGCACAGCCTGCTCCTCGTCCTCCCCCTTGCCCATACCACCCCCTTTCCCCAATTCTGCAAAAAGTTTAAATAGCCACCTGGTGGTTGGGAGAGCTAAGGCACAGGCAGAGGAAAGGACTGCAAGGGAAGTGAGGAAGGGGGGATAAGACTTTTTTGACATGTAAATGAGAAAAGATAGGGATAGAATAGTGGGGATAAGAATAGTAGAAGGGGGAGACTGCTGAAGGAGACCAAAAAAAAAAACTGACATTTTGAACAAGTACCTTTGCTCATTCTTCACAGCAGAGAGAAAATTAGGGCGGGTCACCAGAGACAATTAAGAACAAAGAAGAGGGGATGGACACAAAACCATTTTCAACAGAAAGAATATCGAAAGAACTTACAGCCCTGAAATTGGATAAGGCTGTGGCACCAAATGGGACACATCCCAGAGTACTATGAGAGTTCAGGGAGTGCTAAAGTGCTAGCTGTTCTGTTAACAGCCTTGTTCAACAGCTCACTGGAAACAGTAGTGGTTCCAGAGGGCTGGAGAAAGGCTTCCATGGTCCCTCTGCACAAGAGCAGCAGCAGGGAGCAATCTACTACATGTCAGTTAGCCTAACTTCAGTGATAGGGAAACTAATGGAAACCTTACTAAAAGAGAGACTGGTGAGTACCTAGAAGCCAGTGGGCTGCAGAACCACAGGTAGAACGAGTTCGTGGGGGACTGTCATGCCAAACAAATCTGAAAGATTTCTTTGACTGGGTGACCAGGGAAATAGACCAGGAGAGGGCAGTGTATGTGGCCTATCTGGACTTCAGCAAGGCCTTCAATACTGTGTCACACAGAAGGCTGATTAAAAAGCTGACCAGTTTGGAGTGGGAGCCAAAATGGTAAATTGGGTTTGCAGCTGACTAACACAAACATATAGCAGATAGAGAGTAGTGGTAAATGCCATACACTCTAAGGATGGGGGGTGAGCAGCGGGCTACCGCTTTGTTCAGTGCTGGGACCAGTCCTCATCAGTATCTTGAAAGGGACATTGCAGAAGAACTGGAGAGGAAGGTCGGTTTTTTTGCAGATGACACCAAGATCTACAATAGTGTTGACCCCCAGGAGGGAGTGGAGACAACACACAGGGATCTAGGGAAACTAGGGTAGTGGTCAAAGGCATGGCAGGTAGTGTTCAATGCTAAAACGTACAGCATCATGCACCAAGGGCACAGAAACCCTGGTGCTGAGTATAGTATAGTATAGTATAGTATAGTATAGTATAGTATAGGGAAGTATTGGCAGTCATTAGGCAGGAAAGGGACCTGGGGCTATTATCTCAGAAGACCTCAAGGTGGCAGCACAGTGCGACAGTCATGGGCAAGGCTAGTGGGATGCTAGGCTGCATAGGGAGGGGCATCACCAGCAGGAGGAGGGAGGTGGTGCTGCCACTGCACCATTCTCTGGTACACCCCCTTTTGGAGTACTGTGTCCAGTTCTGGAGAACACATCTTAGGAAAGACATGGACAGAGTGGAGACAGTCCAGAGAAGGGCAGCTAAGATGGTCAGGGGTTGCAAGTAAAGCCCTATGAGGAGAGACTGCGGGACCTCAGTATATGCACTCTGGAGGACAGGAGAGTCAGAAATGACATGATCAAGACCTTCAAGTACCTCACAGGGGTGAACAGAATGCAGGGAGGGAGCCTCTTTCTAAGGAGGATGATCTCCAGGAGCATGGGGCATGCAGTGAAATTGGAGGGGGGGAATTTCAGGAAGACAGTGCGTAAATACCTGTACTTCTTCACAGAAAGGGTGGTATAAGCATGGAACCGCCTGCCAGTCAGTGTTGTGGAGGCCTGAATGGTGGAAGGCTTCAAGCATGCATGGGATAGACACAGGGACATATTGCACAAACAGGGAGGACCCCAGAGACCACTTAGGGTTTGTGGAGGTACAATAGGCAGGGGGCCCTTGGGCAGATGGGATGGGCCTAGCAGTTCTTTTCTGCCAATAATTTTTTATGGTTCTGTCTTAGTTGGGCTGAAGAAGAAGAAGGAGAAATGAGGAGAAGAAAAAGAAGCAGCAGAAGAAGAATTAGCATTTATATAGCATTCTTCATATACACCATATCCCAATGTGCTTTACAAGCAATGAGGTGACATTTGTTTGGGGTAGACATACCTCCACTTTATTTAACATGTTGCCCAATTTACATCACTAAAAATGAATAAAAACAGACTTGCATGTGCTTGTGAAATATTTTTAATACCTGATAAAATGCTTAACGTCCTTGGATGCAACCTGTTCAGGTGTGATAGGGCCATCAGAGGAGGAGGCAGTGTTGCCATCTATATCAAACACAAATTCCTTACCTCCGTTATTGCTTGAACATCAATGCACAAGGAATTTGACTGTCTTGCACTAAAGCTAACCTTAGCACCGGGAGTAACTCTCCTACTAGCCGCTTGCTACAGGTTACCATCTGCTGGCCTTGGCATATTACCACACCTCCACTCCCTCTTGGAAAAAGTGAATCTTGAATGTGTAATTATTGGGGACTTTAACCTTAACTGGAACGATGCTTGCGCCAACAAGCTCAAGGACTTCTGTGATGAGCATGGCCTAACCCAGATCACCCCCGAGAACACCCGACCCAATAAAAAAAAGACGGATCAAAGTACTTTACTGGATCTTATGCTCGTTAACAAGCCGCACAATATCTCCCATGCTGAGGTCTTCCATAGCGATTTGAGTGACCACTGCACCATTGCCTGCGTCAGGTCCACCCCCCACCAATCATCTACCTCCACCTTTAAGCTAAAATGTAGCCTAAAACACTTCTGCCTCCCTGCCTTCCTGGCAGACCTTGGGAGTATTAAGTGGCAGAACTTATATCTCGCGCCCTCGGTATCCGAAGCCTACAGTATTTTCCAGGATCTGTTACTGAGGGTAATTGATAAACATGCACCATTAAGAAAAATGAAATCAAGGAAAGAGACGCATGATTGGTTTACAACGACCATAAAGAAGGCTCTCTGGGACAGGAACGGCACTGTGGAAAAGGGCAAGGAAGACGCAGGCAGTCTCAGACTAGCTTTCCCTTCGGGTAGCCAGGAATGCCTGCACCAAACTCATCAGGGCCAAGAAATCACATTTCTTTAAGTCTGCCCTCGAGAATAATAAAAACTGCTCTGCCAAATTTTGTTAAATTCTGAGAGAGGTCGAAGGGCATACTCCAGCCTCCCCACTGCCTGACAAAATTGAGGTGGGCAACACCTCCTACACTGACAGATCGGATGTGCTCGACCAGCTCAATAATCACTTTGCCACAGCAGGCCTCACATTTGATGCCTCGCCGGTTAGCAAGTTGAGTTCCCATGGTGCTGCCGGTGCACATATTAGCCAAGGTATTGTCCCCAGTGCAGACTGCCCTTCTTTTAGCTTTCAGCCAGTAACCTTCAAACAGGTGAAGGACCTTCTTCTCTCGGACATTAAAAAGAGTGCAGGTGCTGACTGCCTAGAACCGTTCTTTCTAAAAGCAGGCTGTTGTTTTTTGACAGCTCCTATCGTCCATCTATTTAATAGCTCACTGTCCCATGGGGAATTACCACCAATCTGGAAAACTGCACGTCATCCCTCTTTTCAAGTCTGGGGACCCTACCGACTTGAACAATTACCGACCAATCTCTCTTCTTCCAATACTATCTAAGCTCCTGGAAAAATCGTCAATTCACAATTGAGAGAGTATCTGGACTATAAAAACATCTTAAATCCAGCACAATCCGGGTTTAGACCCAAGCATAGTATGGTGCTGGCCCTGTCAAAGTGACTAATGATTGGCAAAATGCCTTGGATAGTAAACAGCACATCTAAGCCCTCTTCCTTGACCTTAGCAGGGCCTTTGATACGGTTGACCATTCCATGCTGCTTGACACTCTAAATAGCATTGGCTTAACCACTGCTGCCTTAAAATGGTTCCATTGTTATCTCACAAACCGCTGGCAGCAGGTCAAGGCACATGGGGAGTTGTCCCCACTCAAGTCCCTGCCCCACGAGGTGTCCAGCAAGGCTCAATTCTAGGCCCTGTCCTCTTCGCACTTTACATAAATCACATAGACTCTGGCATACTCTTGGGATATGTTCATCTCTTCACGGATGACAGTCCTCTACACAATCAACCACTCCCTTGAGTGTGCCTACGAGGGGCTTCAGCACAATTTTGTCACCCTTCAACATAACTTGCTGAACCTCAAGCTTTTGCTCAATGCCAAAAAGACCAAAGCCATGATCATTTCCTCACAAGTCTCCCATACCACAGGGACCACAGCAAGCATTCAGATTACCACCCTTCTTGGTGAACCTCTAGAAATGGTGGACAAGTTCAAGTATCTGGGTGTCTGGCTGAATAATAAGCTTAGCTTCATGGTCTATCTGAGCGAGCTAACAAAAAAGCTAAGACAGTGCCTTGGCATCTTCTATCACATAAAACACTTACTCTTGAGGCCAGAAAGCAGCTGGTTCAAGCAACTTTTCTACCATTGCTTGATTATACTGACTTTCTTTATAGTCACTGCCCCCAACAAGCATTACATATGCTTGATACTCTCTATCACCACGCCCTGAGATTTATATTAGATATGCCCCTTCACACTCATCACTGCCTGTTGTACCTGGTGCTTGACTGGCTGTCCCTTAACATAAGGAGGCAAATCAGTGCCCTCTTGTGGCTCCTCCAGGCTCTCTCCGACACGCTCCCACCCTATATCAGTAACCTGTTTGAGCGGATCAAGGGTGTGTACGGCCTACGGAAGTCATCCTTCATCTACCTCAAGGTACCTCGAACAAGTACATGATATGGCACTGCTGCTAGTAGCGCCTCTCTACCTTCACTCTGGAACAATATGCAAAAGGCCCTTAAGCTCCCCTCCCTGCCAGGGTCTTACCCTTTAAGGCAACTGCTTTACCGATGACTGAAGTCTGCTTGTGACTGCTTTAGACGATCCCTCCTATTTTGGCCTCTTAGCTCCCCAAACCTTCAGTACTTACCCCTACCCTCAGCACTTACCCCTACCCTCCTTACTCCTCCCCTGCCTGTCTGTACCTCTGCTGTGTTTACGGTACTTTCCTCCCCCATCCTCCTCCCATATTGTTTTCTACCTCAGCCTCTGTTGCCGCTCCTCCCCCTGGGTCCCCTGTTAGTCAGCCCTGCCACTTTAACCTCCTTACAGGTTTTGCCCCTTTTTCTTTTCTCTTTTTTTTTTCATCCAGACTTCCTTCCCCTTCGTGGCAAACCCCTCGCATCTACGCCGTCCCCCTTCCTGGGAATCGTTTTAGTTCACCTCCCTACTACTCCTTACCATAGTTCCTCTTGTCTTACATATGTTTTTGTTCATGCCTTTTGTTTAATTAATCCCTGTTTGGGGGCCTACTGAGTACATTGCTTGGTGCATTCTGTATGCTAACCCTGTTCCACTGTACTACTGTACCTGTATTTGTCCTTAATGTCCAGGACCATCTTGCAAATGAGCTTGCTCAAGGATGTAATTACCTGGTTAAATAAAGTTTGATTGATTGATTGATTAAGAGGAACAACTTCAGCCATGTAATTTCTACTTTAGGTTGTTTTAAAATGTATTTGTTTCTTTTGTTACCAGTACAGCAGAGCTCACAGTCCTTACTGCTGTTGGCAACCCACTGCAGCGTGCTGCAGATGTGGGAGAGTTAATGACTGGATAGTTATTTTAACAGAACACTCCTGAGTAGTGGTTGACCAGAACCACACTTTTAAATTATACAGCTGTAATTTCCGTAAGCTGTTTTTTTTTTTTTTTTTTGTACAGAATGATTAAAATATGAAAGCAAAGGAAAAGTTGTCAAATAGCTTCCCCAAAATTAACCCACAAAAGAAGTGTTGTGACTTTGAAACAGGAAGATTCTGTCAGCTTCCCAGAAGTCCAAAACATAAGATCTGAAAAAAGCCATTGGTAGCTGAACCATAGTAAAAACTCGACTGAAATATAAGAACTACTGTGTGAAACCAGAAGACACCAAAGTCATCCTACTGCAGGAGTTCTGTTCTCTCAGAACTACATGCATATTTCGTAACATGGGAGTGGGTCAAAAAGTTGATGCCAGTGAAATTAACACAGTATTATTTTATACTTAAACCTCCTGATGGAGTAATTTATGTTTTTTTATTGCTGCCTTTCTTGATTACACGTCTGCACATTCACACTCTCTGACTTGCTGTTTAGGCAAGCTGCTGTTTTACATAAAAGGAAACAATGGCTACTTGTTTTCTCAGCGGGAACAAAAAAGCCATAATCACATTTTTGCTTTTACAGGAAAACTAATTCAATCAGAATTTATAAGCAGTTGGATGTTGCGTGTGGAGGGTGAGGTCATTTCAGATTAAATAGCTGTTCATATATATCGCTATACAAGGAAGCCATCTACACAGGTGTTCTCCCTGGGGCCATGTTTACATAACACAGAACGTTATAACACAAGCAGTATATCGCAAGTGAGCAGTGCAAAACATCAAAAAACAAACGTCTGCAAGTCAGACAAGCCTAGACTGGTTAAAGAGATTTTAAATATTCTATTTTATTTTAAATAGTAATAAAGATGGTGGTCTTCCTAAGGAATTGGGAAGCCTCATAATTGATGGCCTTCCACAGCCCCCTTTTCCTCCAAGCCTTTTTTTCTTTTTCCAGCCCTTCATTTAGAACTTGCCTCTCATCACTTCCCCAAGCACATCTGTTGAGGAGCAGGATGCTCTGTGTCCAAGCCTGCTGCTTAACCTGCTGCAGCTCATCCTCCCTGTGGAGTCTGAGAGTGCCAGCTCCGCAGCGCCCAGCTGAGGTGGCCATTTTAGACTAGGGCACTTTGCTGAGTATGTCATTTCCTAGTTGAATGTTAAAGTTCTTTATTAAAACAAATATTGGGGCACAAAATGCTGAAATATCTGCAACTGATTTAATGTAACAAGTGAAGCAGAGCCCCATAGCCACCTACATATCAAAGATAACCAGCAATGCTCTTTGCTATTATAAGCCCCCTCTCTTTTGAGAGGGGCCTAAAGCGATTTACCAAGTTTTGATATATGAACGCATATACTGCAAGGTGACTGCATATAGAACTGATTTGCAATGCATTTTGACAGATGCATAGCCTATTTTAGTAAATTAAATCAGGTTTCCACCCTCACAAACCAGGAAGTGTCATTTTGTGTATTGGAGCCTGTATTTGGTGACTTTTGACACTCATTACCTTTGCAATGTCACCACAGGGAGATATATGCTCTGCAATTAAAATTAGTTCTTGGTCACAGCAGTTCTGTCTTGATAACAGAGCTCTTGGTCGCAGCATGCAGCACGACAATGGCAATGTCAAACAGTTTATTTTGAGGGTCCGATGATGAAAGCATTATGTTGTCCTGCACTAACAGTGATCTTTCGGACACTGACATAGTGCCACAATTTGACAGCCACTGCATAGTAGATCCCCATAGGGATGACCCTATGACAGCAGCGAGAATGATGTGGGCAGTAGCTCAGGCAGTCACAGCAGTAGTCCCAATCCATTCCAGTACAGCAGTGAGCAGACTTAGCAACATGGACTGTTAATATTATATTTTGCTACTTAGTGCTACGGTTTGGTTCTAAATCATTGCTGTCATTTTACTGTGCAAAATCGAGTATGGTGTGTGTTCTGTTACTCTGCATCGATCTGCCCACAAATGCCAGTGATAGTACCTGGGTTTTTATATTTCTTTTTTGGGGGATTGCTTTCCCTATGCAAACGAGTTGTTGGCCACTCCAGCTTGACACTGAGAGCACAGCTTGATCTGGTGCCATTGCTTGAGCAGGATAAATGGGTCACAGTTTGTCCAAATCCAATTTGTCCAAATTCCTCACCTGGTACTAGTTAGTAGTGACCTCCCGCCAATTGATTTATCAGTCACTCACTCTGATGGAGCACAGGGTGGAAATTACAAGCAGGCACCTTGTACCCCAACCACTCCAACCCCCAGCTGCACACATACGCTTAGAAAAATGCTGCAGCATAGAACTTTTATTATCTGTAAATTATTTATACTGTTTGAGTCTATCTTTGCCCTAGTGCCAACTGGTCTACGCTATAGCCTTCTTCTCTGTGTATGTGTGTGGTTGGAAGTAGGGGACCTGCTTGTACTTTCCCTTTTAGAGGTATCAGTGATTGAGTAACGTGTTGAAGTCACCGGTTCCCACTGTTTACGGCATGTTATAAATTTAAAACTACAAATAATTGCACCAGCTTTGTGTTACTTCTAAGCGCTCAGGAACTATACAGACTGCAGCTCTCATTAGTGTCTGCATAAGCATCTGTAATACCATCCTGGCGTTGGCTTATTGCCACTACATGTGTGCCTCCAGGTGCATTATGAATTGAGCAAAAACTACACAGTACAGTCGATGATCGTCCCCCCCCCAAGGTTAAAAATGACACTGCCAATACCCTTCTCATAGAGAAAGAGACCACATTTATGTTTAGATAGCCTAAGTACCATTTGATTGGTCCACTACAAAAAGGGACATATCCTTGCGGTAGGTACTCAAGTGTCAGACTGTATTTGAACCACCCTTCCTCACTTATGTCACCATACTTCATTACCACTTTGGTCTGTGTCAAGCCGTTTGTGTTTTCCCATTTTTTCCATTACAGTGAATCTCTAATGCCCATGGGTAAAGTGTACAGCAAATACAACAGATGCTGCACTATACTGTCTCCCATGCCTCACTGATGTCATGGTGCATTGTGTAGACTCCTGCATTCATTGCTGTGTAGCCCATATTTTGGTTCAGACATTATTCCCTAAGTATGCCAAACTGACTAGCACACTTTGCAATATAACACCATAGAAGCCGTACATTGGTACCACAGTATCAGGAGAGGATGGCAACTGCAGTCTCTTCTTTTGCTGATGCTCCAGAGCACATACAATGATGCTATAATCCTAATTATAAATAAAGACTGTATGTTAAAATGTTAAAAAAACTAAGTGTTTAATTTTGAGATACACTGTAAATTATGTACGGTATAACTATGTACAGTATATAACTAATTTTGTTGCATTCATTTATAAACTTAGCGAGGAGCTGGCAAGCTGGAGAAACAATTCAGTGTACCATGTCCCTTTATTCATGCACATCTAAGCATACTTTGGTGATCAGTGTTATGGTGCTTGCATGAGAACACCAAATGAGCCCAAGAAAACACAGGAGCAGTGGGGAAAAAATATAAACTGTCTATAATGATGGTGACAATCAGAAAAGCAATAGCAAAGGCAGTTTACTAAAGCAATCACACTGGAAGCAGCACTTGCCAAAAATACACAGTTTATTGCACTGCTCTCCTGGGATTGGACTGTGCAGCTCAGTGCTTATACTCTTACTGCACATTACAATTCTGAACTGTTGAAAAAGTCAGCCATTTAACACAGACCTCTATGTACCAATACTGAAAAGCTTACTGCAATTTATAGATCTGCCCAGTTCAAAAGTCATCCTTTTGTGTCCCAATACGCTACAGATTACAGCTCCACTCAGTTAAAAAAATTTATTTTTTTGTACAGACTTGTTGTTATAATTATGTACTTGCAGCACTTTCTAAAACTATAACACTGTACTCAAGCAATGTAGATTGTGATGTTCCTAGAACCGATGGACCTAGGACACAGAGCTTAGTCAGATGAGTAAAATTGAAAATCAGGAGAAATTACCACTTCTGCAATCCCAAAAGCAAGTATCCGCCTCAGCTGCCAATATAACAAACAGTTTCAGTCATCAGTGCTGTCATTTTTGCCAGTTCAGTTTTGAATCTGCACTCACTGAGGCTGGGTCCAGGAAGATGAATGAACGAGCAGTGAGAAAGGTGCAGTGGGAACACCTTCCCTGTGCTGATGTCACTCATGCATGTGGATGCACTGCTCATGTATGATCTTCAAACAAAGTAAAAAACATGGAGACAATTGTGGCACAAAAATGTTAAAAAACTAAGCATCTGAATATATTTAATACTTAACTTCAGGGCAGCTGAGTTTTGTATCACTCAATGAAGGGAAGGTGATCTGCAAACATGACATCAGGGGAAGTTGGTAAATCACTTTAAGCGCCCTTTAGAGACCCCCTTCCTTCTTATTTGCCCCCAGGGCTCAAGGATTTTTAGTGCACTGGGGGTGCAATTTCCACTTGCTGCCATGTGGTGGCAGCAGAGAGTAGGTTTCTAGGGTATAAAAGGCCATTTTTCCTGGGTTTTAGAAAGTTGGGAGATGGTGCAAGGGTAGGAGAGGTATACCAGCATGCACTGCAGGGCAGTGCAGGTTGGGGGAACCCCCCCCACTTTAGGCAGGATGGCTTGGTCTGCAGCAGTGAGTCGGGTCCCTGGGTAGCTTCCATGGGAGGGCACAAGAGAGGCAGTATGCGACCATTTGTTCAGGGTCCTGGGTGCTGGGAGGCTGGAGGAAGAACACTCACTGACAAGAACGAGGTGCAGGACAGGTAGACCTCAGGGTTTTTGGGTCTGGGCCCCAGTGGAAAGTGTCTGTGTTTCTGGATCTCTGGGGTTGCAGCAGATTGTGGCAAGGCCTCTGCAGTCTGATGTGGCAAGGTGGCCCAGGGACACTGTTAAGGGGGCCAGGGGGAGCCTCTACCCAGTTAAGGGCCTGTTTGGAGGGACAGGCCTCCGGGCCGCCGGACTTTGACGAGTGGGCCTCGGATTGCCCTAGAGATTCATCCCCCTGTTGCTGGTTGCTCAGATCGGGCAGCAGTTTAGAGTCAAAGGTATGGTCCCACGGAGGCTGCAGGTCTTGTGTCGGGCTCACTAAAATACCTGATGCGGGTGCAGGGCAGTATTGCGGGAGACTTGGGCAGACCAGGAGAATGACTAGGAGAATGGCCTGGGGTGAAAAGATAATGGGGAATGGTGTTGGCAGGTAATGCTGGTGCCCCACCATCCATGTCCCTTGGGGCTGGAAGTGAGGGCCAGGGAACGGGTTTAGGGAGAAGCTGTATGCTTTCCAGGGAAGAGGAAAATGGAAAAAAGTCCCATTTGTTAAAGTAGGAAGGTCAGTAGGTACTCACCAGTGCCAGTCGAAAATCAATGTGTGAGCTTCACATTCCAGGTGAATAAAAAGGCCATGGCTCATTCTGGGGGAAAATCTTGCCATGGTGGTAAATGCTGAGTAAAGCTCCAGCATTGCCCTTATGTACTGCCAAAATCTGTACGTACAAAAGTTGAGCCCCATGGAGCTGAAAGTTCACATTTCATGCATAATGGACCCCTGCAATCCTTTTAATCATTTGGACTCAGAAGAAATAAAAGTGATTATTTTTAGCAAACGAGCTTATGAGTCCCGATTCGCTTTGTTCTTTAGGATAGGAATGAAATGATACTCCTTGAGTTTTTAACATACTAATGAGTTTATCTTCCAGAGGCTTAAATTGTGAAAGATACATCCTGCACATCTGCGTGTTCCGGGCCGCGGGGACCTTCGGGGCACAAGAGTAAATGTTCTGAGCTGGGGTTCCTCATCCCAGAAGACTGGGGGAGCAGCCAGCTCCTGCAGCAGTAAGATACCTTGGTCCAGCCATATATATCTGAAGACGTCTCCAAGTAGGACACCATTTCTATTTCTGCCTTGGAGCATGTGATATGTTCTGGTGATGTTCACTATGCTGTGGGTCCCCTTCCCCGGGAACATCATGCTTTAACCCCTAAACATGGGGGAGGGGGTGCTACACTATACTTTTCTTTTTTTAATTGATTTAGTTGTTGTTGACCGAGTCTCCAGTGTTGCTTACTTTCAGCCATCTGGGTGACCCTTCAGCTCTGATCCCACCATCTGTGCCCTACCTTATAAACCCTATGTCTTCTCCCCCATGGCTAGGTCCTCAGATTAGCATCCCCTGTGTCAAGTACAATGAAGTGGGACAGGCAGTTGGTGGAGCAGGGTGAAAGACTGCCCTGCTTTCATCCTTCCATCGCCTGGGGTTTTCCATATTTTTTGTTGCTCCCTTCCCTAAGGCACTGATGTCATGGCACCTTGTGTAAGCATGCAAGGATCACTGCCACAGTTTCTGTCGCATCCTCCCTCCTGGCCAGTATCACTGACTTCTTGCACTGCCATGTATGGTTACACATGTAGCAGTGGTGCGGCAGTGCATCCAGCCCTTCCTCCCTAGGGGAGGCGAGTGTCTTCTAGGATGTTGAATATTCCTATACTCTGGCCAGACTAGCAATGCAGTCAGGGTTGTTCCTGAACCTAGGCTGTCGGCATTCTGAGTGGCAGTGTTGCTAACTGCCTTTATTTTCCTGTCCCTTTGTGATTCTCTCAACATCTCCTAGTCTGCCATCTCCGCTGTTCTCAACTGTAACCTCCTCATCACAAACCTCCCCTTTCATTCCATTCTTTTGTTTTTCAGTCATTCAGCTCTTTATCCACTTTCTACCAACCTGCTACCATCTGGCCAGCTCCCCCAGCCCCTGTACCTACCATCTCTGGGTACTTACCCCAGACTCCATGTTGCCCTATGGCTTACCCCCATGGCGGGGTCCCCAGGGTGGGGGAAGTACTTCCCCATCTAGGTCTGGATCTAGTCCAGAGGCAAGTGCCCAGTTGGGGGTGCAGGGCCTGTGAGGAGCTGGCCATCAGTCCTGCATGTCAAGGTGTTTTTTTTTCGCCGCTATGCAGTGATGCACTCATGTGACGGCACACTATGCTCTAGCAATGTCCAGCAGCATCCCCTCTCCCTAGTGAGTCTCTGCTGCATGACTACCCAGCCTCTGCTAGGTGTCAGGCAAGCAGCAAAGCATGTTGACCCTCCCTCTGGGAAGAGATGTGTCCTATCGGACACTCATCCAGGTCACCAGAGTAACAAGTGGTAGCCCTACTGTTGTGCTGCCTGGCCTGTTCACTTTCTTCATTCTTGACATCATGTTCATTGACCACTTCCTCAAAACTGACCTTCACCACAGGATACCACTCTGCTTCTCCTAGACTGTCGATCACAGACCTCTCCAAAAAAGTTCAGTATCTCCAAACACTGAGACAACCCACTTTCTTGAGCCTTCTTTTTTACCAACCCCCCCCCCACACCACACACACACACACACACACACACACAAAATAATATTAATACCTATAACTCTGACTTTACCTTGGGCCTGAACAATCTGGCCCCAGTCAAACAGCTCCGGTCTCCTTGGTACAAGTATGCCCTCCAGACTCTAAAATCAGTGATCAGTTGGTCACTGACTTAATAAAAAGAAACTCTTCTCAACTGAGGTATACTATATAGCCTGGAAGTCACAAATGGTTATTTTTAAACCATTCTTATTTTGAAGAATTTTGTACCGTAGTTCCCCCATGCTCTCCCCCAATGTTGGCACCGCTGCAGCTGCGCTCTTCCTCTGGCCAGGAGGGCAGGCAGGTGGCTGTCTTCACAGCTGACACCAGTGCCATTCTGAGGTCAGCCAGCAGGGGGAGTGTGAATGCCATGTAGCCCACTTCCCCTGGGACACCAAGCATGGAGTCACGTCCCGGACACGTCTGCTGTCAGCTCAAGTATGAGATTCTGGGGTCTGCACACAGACCCCAGCGTCCTGTCCCACCACTGGACTGGCACTTACACCAGTCTCTTTATAGGACTGCTCTCTGCATTGCTAATCAATCAATCAATCAATCTTTATTTCATCAGGTGAAATACTTAGAGAAACTAATTTCCAAGATGGACCTGAACAAGTAGAACATTACAGTACATGACAATACATATAGTCATAAGAGATATAACATAGGACAAGGTTGTATAGTTCAGTTTTCATAGTACAGTATACAATTACAATAAGCCCAGCACATTGGACAAAACAAACAGGCAATATTTTCAATCTATAGAACACATGCACTATGCCTCCAGGACAAAATAATCAATAGAACCCAATCAGACTGTAATTCCACACTCTTTCCATAAACCATTAAAGAATTTTTCTTTTGGCTTGTCTCTTAAGCTCTTTTTCTGATTTTGAGATAAACATTCACCGCTCCATAGTCCATTGTGCAACACTTCTTTATTTATGAGTGACCTGTGATAAGGCATAGCAAATTTACTGCACAGACGTCATAGCAAATTTACTGCACAGACGTCAGAGCAAATTTACTGCACAGACGTCACAGACCAGTTTATTTTTTTTCTTGTTTGCTTTGTGTTAAGAAGATTTGTTAATAACAGAAAATACAGACCGGGAGAACATACAGAGTAGATGAGGTACAGTTAGTACTATAAGATAATTCCATAGGTACATTGTAAAACGAGTAGAAAAGTCCATTACTATGCTATGCAAACATGAATCTGACCATTTATTCTTCATACAGATGGGGATGACTTATTCAATGAATTATTGAGCTTATCCAGTACATTCAGGAAACAGAGAAAGAGTCCTTTTCCATACAGTACAGAACGCAGCATCTCCAGGTCTTATCAAAAACTGTTAGCGGATCATTTAATTTAGATATAAATTGTTTCATTCTGTATACATCATTTACCAACTTGTACCATAACTCCACTGTTTGAGAGGTCACTGTTTTTTTAGGTGTGTGTTTATTCATTATATCAAGAACTGTGACACTTTGGCCAATCTTCGTTGGCCCACATTGGTCACCCGTCTCCAACACCCCTTGCTTGTCCAGGCCTACAAGCTTCTCAAACCCCACGCTCCGCCAAGCATTGTTGGGACCATAACCCTCAAACACAACCCAAGGAACCTAAGGACCTCAGATAGAATGCTATTAGAAGTCCCTAGGGTAAGGACTAATGCTGGCGGAAGATCCTTTTCCTCCCAAGCAGCCTGCCAATGGAACAAGCTCCCCCCCCAGGTCCAGGCATCCTCCTCACTCATGAACTTCCACACCAGGCTTGAGTCCCATCTGCTGACCTCAAGTACATGCCACTGTCATGGCACTTAAAGCTCCTAAGGTACTCCCCTCCTCTCCAACTTCAGTCTCCTAGCTTAACCTTCCTACTACCTGCCTTATACAGACTGCCTGCCGGAGGCCACGTGTAACCCCTGAATAAACTATATGCAAAGTACTACCAATTGCTTATATGTCATGATGATAACCATGCCTGTACCCATGCCTGCATCCTCTGCTTTTCTTTTACCGTGCCTGTAAGCCATGCCTGTATCCACTGCTTTTCTTTTACCATGCCTGTAACCATGCCTGTATCCACTATTTTTCTTTACTGTTACCACCTCATGCTGTAACTCACAATGCCTCAAATGTTCCTTTTTCATTCTTATAACTTGTATTGTTATCCCGGGTCACCCCTGAAAAAGGGACCTTCGGGGCTCAGTAGGCCTACCCGGTCACCAAAATTTAATAAATAAATAAATAAACTGACATAAAGGGACACTTGGTTCCAAGGTATATCAGTGGACACAAGGTACATAGATAAAGTAGGACATTATTCTTATCTCCCGGGGTTACAGCATGGGAGGGGAAGTTCAGCTGAGTCAAACTGTTTAAGTAAAGAAGAATATCGAATGTCTTCACAGCCACGACCATGGATTATATAATCTGAAAAAAATACTCGAAAAGTCTCGGGATACCAGACCCAATAAGTCATAAGATTACTTAATAAAGTCCATGTCGACACAAACAGTGCGTAAGTATAACGATAATAGAAGCAAGCCATCAAGCCTTCACTCCAACTTAAAACGGCCTAATATAAACAATAAACAGCATAAAAAGAATAGCTCAGATTTTAAACAGTAGTAAACAAGGTACTCAAACCCATTATATATGGCTTAAGACTCCTAGAAGCACTAGGCAAGAGTCAAATTAGGAGACTAGCAAGTCAAGGGAAAAATAGATACAGTTCAGCCCTCAGTATGCTCCCACAGATGCTGCAGTCCCAATTGTGAAATCTTCCGATGTCCCCAAAATGTACGCTGTAATCAAACTCCGTTGTGGTATAATGGCCTCCTTCCTCGATCCCTGATGTCCCAGAAAGTAATGTAAAAAACAAACAACCCTGGTGGTCTAGTGGACCCCCACCCAGCAGTGCCCTACCACCCTGCTCCCCCATCCCATAAGCGAGCCGGCGACTGGCACAGCCCACCGCTCACCACCACCACAGCCAGCCACCGACTGAGCTCTGAATGAATGTGTACTGTATATGGTACATGCTCAGTGACTAACTGCTCACTGGGCACATACTATATACAGTACGCGCTCATTCAGAGCTCAGTTGGCCATAATGGTGAGTGGCCGGCTCAGTTACGGAATGGGGGAGCGGGGTTGTAGGGCACTGCTGGTTGGACGGTTCACTAGACCACTATGGTTTTTTTTTTACATTACTTTCCGGGATGTCGGGGATTGGGGAGGGGGGCCACTATACCACAGTGGGGTCTGATTACAACATACATTTCGGGGACATCGGGATCAGGGAGGGGAGCCACTATACCACAACAGGGTTTGAGTAATACATACATTTCAGGAACATCAAGATCGGGGAAGGGACCACTATACCACAGTGGGGTTTGAGTAATACTTACATTTCGGGGGCATCTGGAATCAGGGAGGGGGGACCACAGCACATTGCTGCAAACAGGTCAACTCTTCGAGAGGAGAATTTTCTACGTACCCTTAGACCAGCCCTGGCTAGTCTACGGGTACTTAGAATTTTTTCTTTCTGAGATAGTTCTGAGAATCCCACATTAGGGAATATGGCAGCCTGTGTCTGCCACATGCATCATTGCACCGTGCCACAGCCCATTTATGGGTGCACGAGCAGCGCAAACCCCGTTTGGGGCACGGCAGCCTGCAGTTGATGCAGGCTGCTATTGACAATCGCTCTCAGTGCATACTTTGGCGTAAGGTGTACTTTGCACCATTCTTTGTGGCGCAAATCCCTTGCCCCATGCCAGGAACTTTGAGAATCGAGCCCATGGTGCTTACCTGAAATAAAAGAGAAAATACATATTAATCAATAGGTATGCAATTATCCTGTCCTTGTGAATAGTTTGCAGATTACTGGTCTTACATATGTTGGTCGGACCATCAGACCTCTAAGGCAGAATTCAGGAGCACGTCTACGCAATCTATAATGACTAGATGATTACTGCAGTGGGGGTACCCCTTAGAGAAAAACATGGTCCAGTTTTACTGACCTGAGTTCCATGGGGATTGAATGGGCAAAGCCTTTGAGTAGAGGGGGAGACAGACTGCAGAGCCTTCTTCAGAGAGAAAGTGGTTGGCTCTATGAACTTAAATCACTGAGTCCTGATGGACTGAATGAATCAACAGATTTCAAGCCTTTTTTGTGATAAGAATTAAACCAATCCCCCCCCATCCATGAGACAGAAATGCTTGCCAAAAGTGGCAAGTGAAGAAATTGTTTTATGTAAATAGCAATGAACTGAGGTACTACAACAAGATAATGATATACAACCAATGTGCAAACTATTCACAAGGACAAAATAATTGCATAGCTATTGATTAATATTTATTTTCCCTTTTATTTTAGATAAACACTGTCTCTCTAGCTGTTTTCAGGCACTGACTGAGCCCTGCAGTAGGAGTACTGTATTGAGCAGGTTACCTGTGTGGTACTGTTCATGATCATTTTAATACTATGCTTTCGATATACTGTTATTCTGCCATTACAGGAGCCCAACCAGCTACTTACTCTATAGGAATTTTGAGATAAAATTTGTTTGCACCAGGGATATGCTGGTTGTAAGCACCTTTATTTCAGTATTCTTTCTCCCCTGTGGACCTGGCCAGCTCTCTCTCCCTCTATCATCCCCCAAGCACCATCAACAGAGCATCAGACCCCTTCCCCTAATGCCCCCATGACTTACCCTTCATGGTAAGGTGGTGGGGAGCAACTCAACCCACCTGAATGGATCCAGCTCTGGGGAGGTGCCATCTTGGGGCAGTGCCTGTGGGGGATGATTTCATGCCGCTTGGCTGTGGTCCATTTTCCATTTTTCTTGCGGACAGAGAGTGTGCAATACCAAAAGTGGCATGCAGTGTGTGTGTGTCCACATGCTGCACACTGGTCGGCTGCTCCTCCTCCTCTGGGCCCCAACGTGTGGGACTCGGCATGCCAACACCCAGCCTCTGCTAGGTGTCAGGCAAATGCCGGTCCATGGTCCCCACCCTCCCTGGGAGAGGAGAGCTTTCTCCTAGACACTCGATCCTCTCCCTCCCCGGCTGACCTCTGGCGACCCGCTCGCATGGCGAACACATGTCATTGGCCTGGCAGGAGGTAAAGCATGATGCTTCAGCCCTTCACACCACTGGGCCGGCTGTAAGCACCTTTTGAATGAATTTGTGCAACAATATTTTGTATCACAGAACCCAATCAAATAATGCCAATTAAGCTGAAATAGGGACTTAGGCTTTTGTACTGTGATTTATAGTAAATGTACAGAACAGTGTGTAGGAATTTTTCAATACTCCATTTTTGATAAATGATACAAAATCAAGTAAGTACACCCCCTCCCCACACACACACACACTTATAGAAAAAATAGACTTATGGACATTAACAAATCATTGAACTTTTATATGCATTGGTCTGCCTTTCAAAAAGGTGGTAAACTGTGATTGAAAATTTATGATGAAACCGCAAAAATGTAAATAGTATTGTTGTTTTTGTATATTCCCTCACCTTTCACCAGTGATGTCACCTGGGATGTAACCAGTCCTAGGTATTTAATGAGATCACATAACCTACCTTGCCACCCCTGAGAGGACCAGCAGGTCGAAGTGCCGGGGTGGGTAGTTGTGTCAGAGGCTCCTTGGATTCACCAGAAACAAAAGTGGAAATACACTGACTTGAGTTTGCACAAAATAAAATAGCAAACAGCCAAAGATGCAGTAGTACATTGCTTTCTTTGAAGCCAAATACAGCAATGAGAGCATAGCCTTTTTTTTGTTATGTTTTGTAATAACACAAGTGCTCTGCCCAGAGGTTGAGGGGGTGTTGCACAAGTAAAAGAGCTTTGGGGAAATTAATTTATTTTATTTACTTGACACTGTAATCTAGTTGCCAAATCTTTTCGGAAGATATACCATGATTGGGTTAGTTCAAGTTCAAGTTTATTGTGAATGGATAAATCCGTTGAGCAAGCTCATTTACAAGGCAGTCCCTTATACAAGCAACGAAAAGAGTTAAAGTCAATACATATAATAGATACAAAACTTGATAAGCAATTCGAGGAGGAAAGAAATAACAGTTATATAATAAGAGTATGTACAATATTTGTATTTACAGTATATACAATAACAGAATACAGAGTAGAATATAGTCAAAACAATTGTTCAACATGGGAATCACAGTGATCCATATGGTCAGATGTAGGGAGAGAGAAAAACTGAGTTGAGGAAGTGAGTTGGGGTTATAATTAGAGATTAGTAACAATGGCAGGAATCGTAGGTGATTTTCTTAATGAGGGTGTTGAATGCATTTAGAGGGATTAGGGTATGGAGCTTTGGCATAGCTTGGAGTTTATGCCATACTCCGGGGAGGATATAACTTAAGGTTGCTTTGCCATAGTGTGTACGAATATTAGGTACCTCTAAGGAAATATATGCATTTTTCCTTAGCGAATATAAGTTGTGCAAGCGATGGAGAAGGGTAGTAATATAAGGAGGCAGCTTGTTTGAGAGTGCTTTATAAACCCAAATGTAGGTATGTACAAGTCTCCTAGTAGCCAGGGAAGTTCAGCTCCCCTCATTATGCAGGGCATGGTGGTGGGTTCTTGCTGGAGCACTGGTAGGCCACCTTGCACCACGCCAGCGACCCAGGTTCAAGAATGAGCCCGGGCCACCGGGAGTCAGCAGGGGAGGGAAGGGATTGACCATGCAGAGGACAGCTCTCCCCCTTCCTGGGGAGGGAGTAGGGCTTTGCATTGCTCCTCAGTGACCTCTGGCATTTGCCGGGGGCTTGCGTGGAACTAGCGTCGCCGCCGTAGGGCAGTAGGGGTGGAGCTTGGCAGACACTGGATGTCATTACACGTCCAAGCTCCAATGGAGGGTGGGCTGGGGTGGGGAGTAAATCCACCAAAAGCCCCCTCCATCCCTGATAGGCGATGGCTCCTACAGGGCCAGCCGTCACACGCCTAACTCCGGGTCTCCGTCTCCGCCCCTTCAGCCTCCTCGTTGGGTTGACTGGGCGCTCTAGATTGTAGATAGAGTGCCAGAAAGTGAAAAGGTGGCCCTACCCCAGGGGTTCAGAGCTGGGGGGAATGCCCAGTCGGGACCTGACAAGTGGGGCAGTAATATATATGAGGAACGGAGGCCACGGAAGGCGGTAGAATGGACTGATGAGTTAGGTAGCCCGAGAGACTTCGAGAATGCAATGGAGGAGATAAAAAGAGTTGTAAAAAAAAAACAAACATTTTTTTAAATAAAAAGGATGGCACGGTGGTACAGTGTGTCCAATTTGTTAAGGTAGGTGATTGCATCTTGTATTGTATCTGCATAATCTAGGAGAGGCAAGAAGGTGGCTTGGACTAATCTGATTCTAGAGGGCCGAGAAAAAAGAGATTTATTTCGGAAAAAGAAACCAAGCCTCATTTTTAATTTTTAGATTAATGCCTCGAGGTGAAATACAAAGGATAGGTGAGAATCAAGCAGGAGTCCCAAGCATTTGAACTTATCCACTACTTTGAGAGTGTTTAGCATAAGCAGGGGTGGGCCATGGCCATACTGTTTTGATCTGCAAAAACTAAACTATCTTAAAATAAACTTCCCAACAGCTTCTGTTTGTTTTAAGGTGTCTGATTCAGTAAGGGAGCCTAGATGCTCCCTTACAGAATGGCAAACACAATGCCATTGATTTCATGGCTAACATAAACTGCTTGTTTCCCTCATTCTGTTTATGCCCTCTTGTGTCACTGGCACCTGGGCCCACCCACTGCCATTTACCTCGGTACTTCGTTGACCATTATGGTTCAATGGATAGCCCGCGGGAGGGATTGAAGTAGGGGCACCCCTCAACAGGATTTTCTTAAATGCCATTTTCGGTATAACTGGGTCAAGGGTGGGTGGGCTGGATATACCAGTGCTGCTAGCCACCAGTGCCAGGGCCATTTTTCCATTTTGTCTCCCCTCTCGGACTTGAGGTGGTGCATGGAGTCACATCATGATGTGTGCATGCTGAGCATGTGTGTCCATCAACGTCCACCTCCCCCTCTTCCCTGCTGGTCCCTCCAGCTGCACTGCCACCTGTGGACACCCAGGTGGCAGTGTTGTAGTAGAGAAGGCTACCCTCCCTCTCCAGAGGAGGACAGCACCCTCTGGGATGCTTGATCTTCCTCCCCGGCCGTCCCACAATGATGCAAGATGGCTCCTGATCCCAGCTACCACTGCACCGACAGGCTGGCAAACTGCTGCTTTTTTTTTTTTTTGAAACTCAGCTTTATGCAGGTCCAGAGACATTACATACATAGGGTCTGCATCTTTCCCTTCTCCCCCCAAATAGGAGGTAGTTACAAACTATGCATATCATACCTCCAGTTCAAATAATGTGTTTTACATCGACAGCACCATGTTGCCCATTATACAGACAAGCTCAATTACACTTTTGTAATCAACATTATCACTGTTTAGACATCATAGAAACTAAAGATCGAGAGTCTTTTCGGGTGTGAGTACTCCCTTATAATTGGTTTTCGTGAGACAATACAGTATGGCTCCTTGTATAGGTTAAGGCCTCAAAGTTCTTGGTACTTCCTTGTTAGCCCAGAGCCAGGTGTCTGAGTCAGGACACTTATTTCCGGTTCTAAGCTTACGATAATTCCCTACTGCAGACCGTGGTGAACATGCAGTAGCTTAAGAACAGAAAGAAAAAAGAGCTGTGTATAGTAAATTAACCATAAAACCAATCACAACTACCAGACCAAACATTCAACTTGAAACAGATGTGGATGTGGGTGTGCGTGCCTCACCCAAGCCCACCCCAGGGGGGTTAATTAGAGGTTGCCATGAAAAGTGTTCCCTACACTGCTCAAGGGGGCACCAAAGAGCTGGAACCCCCACCAGGCACAACTGAGCCTGTGTATGTCATCCAGGCCCTCCAGGCCTCACTGAATTTCTTTTCCATTAGACGGAGTCTAGCCATCAACTGTTCCATACAAAAATCTGAGACACTCTGTCTTGCCATTCCATCACTCCCGGGATGCCAGGACCCAACCAATGGGATGTCACGGTCTTAAGAGCCTCCATAACCACACACTGAAAAACTTCTCCCCCTTTTTGTGATGGAATTCCAGGAATCTTGATTCACAGTAAATAATGATGAATGGAGTCTGGCATCTCCACCCCCCAAATTCTACTAAGATCTAGTGGGACTTGGGTCCAGAAGGTCTCTATTCTCAGACAGGACCACAATATTTGCAAATATGTTCATTTTTCCCCACAGTTTTGTCAGAATTTATCAGTGTTCATGGTCTCAAAGTGTTTAGTAACATACGAACATACAAAGAAGCCAGCAGAAGAAAGCCATTTGATCTACCAAGTCTGCCCGTATTACAGGGTCCACAGCTTGAGCTAATGTCCCTGCCCTCCCTCCCCACTCCTCCCATCCTCCCTACCCATGATCCTTATCTTTCCCCATGCCCATCCCAGCCTCTCTTGAAGCTGCCCTCTGTCTTCAATGAGATGACCTCTTCTGGCAGCGCATTCCAGGTGTCTACTGCCCTCTGTGTGAAGAAGTGCTTTCTGACCTCCCTCCTAAACATCCCACCCTCCAGTATAAGACTGTGCCCCCTCGAGTTATGGTTGCCACTCATCTTAAAGAGACTCTCCTTATCAACCTTATTTATCCCTTTCAAGTACTTGAAGGTCCCAATCACGTCCCCTCTCTCTCACTCCTGTCCTCCAGGGAGTAAAATGTTCAGTGCCCTTAGCCTCTTCTCGTATGTAACAGTAGGAACAAAAAAAATATATTAATAATCTTCCAACAAAATTCCCTCCAATTTTGTGAGGCTGACACCTTCCATCCTCGTAAACATTCCCCCCACTGCCCATCAGAAATAGAAACTCCTGCCTCCTCTTGCCACTTGTCCCTAAGGCCAAGGAGGTCCACTTCCCTTGCCCGCAAGAGGAGACTATACATCACAGATATATATCTAGATCTGTCCCTGAGGACAGTGGACCAAAACAGAAATTCTGCACAGGGAGTTTTATCTGTTTTAATTTGTTGAAGCCTGCCTGCCTCCAATAAGTAACTTTGCACCTGTAAGAAACAGTAGGCAAACTGCTGCTTTGAGCTACATCATAACTAACAAGACTACCTGCTGCTGTTAAAAAACAACTGACAGGGCCTGCTCGATGTCCCAGCAGCAATGTGATTCGCTGCTGTGCTGGTGACCAGGGTTACATAGCGGACGCAGGAGTCGTCTGGGTGGTGGTGGGGCTGGGACCAATGGTGCCGGAATGGTTTGAAAAGTGGTAGGGCCAAGGATGTAAGAGGCAAATTTTCCCCTATTAAATATATTACCATGATAGCAAAAAGTGATAGGGCCACTCATAAAAGTGGTAGGGCCATGGCCCTAGTGGTCCCCCCGTTCCGGCACCTATGGCTGGGACAATGTTACTGTGTGACAGTGTTCTCAGTGTGAGAGGGTTTCTGCAGGGTTCCACCATCATAGTGACCCATATGGCTAACCAGGGAGCTTGCTGTCTCACAGGGACTCTTTATGTCCTCATGAGAAACACTTGGGCTATACCAGTCACCACTGGGTGGTGGAAGGGCAAAATGACAGTAAAAAAAAATCTTGGGTGCCGTCATGATGATGGTTGTTGGTACTCTTGGGCCCCGCTGCATATTATCCCCCCAGTTGTAGGGGGTCAGTGGGGATTGTGGCTGACGCAGCAGGGAGCCTGCCGGGGTGCACTCCCAGACCAGAGGACTGGATGGGCAGCACCAGAAGCAAAAAAGTTAGATGAAAAAAGGAGCAGTTGACACCTTTGAAAGAATTTAAATAATATATTTAGATGCAATTGAGCTTGTTTCACATTTTTTCTGTATTCTCTGCCCCTTATTGTTCATTTTTCCTTTGTCACAATGAAAACAGGGTGTTTGTTCCTTTAAAGTTGATTTGCCCCAGATATTTATTCCCCACCTAAGGTCATAATCCTCATTCCGTTATATCATAGTCATTTCCACAACAACAGACTGTGATGCCAGGGGATTAGGACTGCAAGTGGGGAATAATAGTTAGCAGTGGCAGGCAAACCCTCATTGCATGTTGGCCATTGCAAGGGGAGGAAAGACCAGAGGAAAACGTTCCTGGCCAAGCCAGATGACAATGAGCCCCCTGAATGCCTTGCACCATCTACTGGGCACCCCTCACACTCAATCCTGCTCCCAAGGGGTCAGGTGAACCCCCGAGGGCCCTGCTACGAAGTGTAAGTCATGGAAGATGAGCAGAGGCAAGCCCTGGAGATGGTCCGGGTGGGTGACAGGGATGGGGCGTGGGGGGGCTGTCAGAATGGGTCCAGAAAGACAATGGGGATAAAATCTTTAACAGAAGTGAAAAAAAAAAAAAAAAATGAACAAGAAACCCTTTACTAACCTCCTGTTTTTAGCTTATTCTTATGGCAGTTAAGCCACAACAACAAAATCTAATCCTGATTGTTGTGATGGGATAAAACCACGGCACAGCAAGTTAATTTTTTAAATATGTTATTTTAGTACTGCTCTCCAGCACAGGCCCCCTTCCAGTGGCAACCTCCCAGCCTTGTACCCAGCTGTCTCTGGTGCTTATTCCCCTTGAACTTCCCAGCTTACCCCTCCAAGATGGGGTTTCCCAGGCCTGGCCACTGCCCAGCAAGGTGTTGGTCCTTCTTTATTAGGGATCTCCAAGGTTGTGGAGGCCAGTCAGCTGGGACAGGGACCAAGCATGCCTCATTATCCTGTGCTCTGCTGGGGTGGTTTCCTTTGTTTTTACCTATCTCCCCTGCCTCGAATGGACACCAGCATGTGAGGATCTCCAAGTGTGCATGCACACATCATAGATACATAGAAAGTGATGGCAGAAGGGGACCATAAGACCCATCTAGTCTACTCATATCCCTACCCCCCCTTAACTCCTACTCAGTGTTACGATGCCTTTGTAATTATCCTAAGCATTCTTAAAAGCCCAACTGTTTTCACCTCCACCACTTCCTGTGGAAGGCTGTTCCATGCATCGTCCACCCTCTCCATGAAAAAGAACCTACGTGTGTTGCTCCTGAACTTTACCCCCTCCCAATTTTATATAATAACCTCTTGTTCTTGTATAACTCTTGACCTGAAATAGATCTTGAACCTGTACCCTATTTATTCCCTCCATGTACTTATTCATTCTATGTTAACCGGGTCAGGCACACTAGACACAAGTGCCTGTTTTCAGGGGCAACCCGGAAGCTTTGGGCTGGTTAAATGACTTGCTCAGAGTCATACAGTATGCAAGTGGAGGCTGTGGGACTCCAACCCAGGTCTGCAAGTACAAGCTCGTTACTCTAACCTCTAGGCTATACTGCCAGTCCAAAGGTTTCAATCATCGTGCTTCACATTTACAGCCTCCATTACACTGCCATCCCTGGTCACCCAGGTGGCAGTGTTGCAGCAGAGACGACAGCCCATCCTCCCCCTCCCTCCCCAAAGGAAAGAGAATATCCTAGGGGACTCACAGTCCTCCCTCCCTCCCCAAAGGAAAGAGAATATCCTAGGGGACTCACAGTCCTCCCTCCCTCCCCAAAGGAAAGAGAGCATCCTATGGGACTCACAGTCCTCCATCCCCAACCAGCCCTTGGTCACGCCAGGCTCATTTTCCAAACCCAGGTCACTAGCTTAGTAAATGGTTGATGTACTGCTGCCCTGACAGGCCCACAGCAAGTGGAATTTGAAAACAAAATTCCGTCATAGAGCATTCCTGGGTATGCCTGGTTATATCGCTTCCTTGTTCTTTGCCCCCTGTGGAACACAGTTGTTGACATCCTGTGAAATGTAGCATAGAACTGAATAAGACAGACAAATTTCCTCCAGTTGTTGGACAGAGTAATTCTGACTGTGGAGAGGGATGATTTCAACCAAGACTCATATGTAACATCCAAGCCCAATTCTAAATTCCAGGCCTCTAGTGTTGTGCACGAGGTGTCACCCAGAGTATCCTGAAGAATGCCACTGAAGTGCCCTATCAAATGGCTCCAGGGTTTGTCCGCCAACGTATCCATTAAAATACGTAGTAATAAAGGCTTAGGGTCTGGGAGCATTGTGAGGTGTCATTGTTTATGGTAGAGGTATGTCCTAACCTGAAGATACCTATAGTGTTCCCCCTGCCTGTTAGGTAGTAGGTTTGTTGGAGTGACTGAAAGGTGACAACTCCAGTTTTATCCAGAAATTGAAAAATAAATCTCAAGCCCTGGTTCCTCCATCATTTGAAGGTAAGGTTCATCTGAGCCGGGAGGAAATCACCCACGGCAAAGAGGAGTGTACAATAATAAAAATATTTTTGCAGGAGCCAGAGCAAAGGGTTTGCTTTCGGCATACTGGTCCAGCACCCTGATTACGGATACCAGGAGGCGGAGACCAGCAGGAGGGGTTCAGAGCATCCATTGGATGCTTCCTTCCTGGGGGTCTGCCTCAACACCCTAAGGGTGGATTAGCGATGGTTTCCGACACACCTGTCGTCCCTTAGGATTGCCATGCTCATGCATGGTCGTGGAATCATGGAGGGCGTAGGGTTGAACAAGGAAAAAGGAGCTCCCCACCTGACCAGGTGACAGGCACTGGTCCCGCTGCCACAAAGTCCCAAAAGACAGCCCAGATCAGCTCTGCAACGCCCAGGAGATGTAGGAGTGGCCAGTAAGGTACCTTCCCCCTCGGAAGAGAGAGACCCTCCCAATGAAGGGTTACATCGGGTTACCTGGGGTGGTTGCAATGGGAGTTGGTGGCTGATGGCAGGAGTCAGAGGGGAGGTCAGGAACTTGGTGCTTTGAAGGAGTGGCTGGATGGGGGAGGCTCCGCTCGGAGGAACATAAAAAAATATACATATATACTTTCAAATTTTTCATGCTATTACAAATGGTACCACACCCGTAAAGTATAACTCATAAATTTAGAAAAGTTCCCCAATGAGGAGGTCTCTCTCTGGGAGCAAAAAGGATGAGATCCATATTGTTTAGGTCATTAAGGGTACACTTGAACACTTTCCATGGAGGATTGCACGACTGTAACTGCCATAAGACTGTGCAGAGTAATGCAGCCCTGTGTTGTTCCCGTTTAACAGAAGTAGGTCCAGTATGACACATCACCAATCTGCTCCTCGATGTGCTGTTAGAAAACAATACTGGAAGGCATCCACCAGCTCTTGGTTCCCTGCACATCTTGGATCAGCAATGTTCCATTCCACTTCTGGCATGTTGAAATCTCTTAGGAGGACCCCCCCCCCCCACACACACACACACACACTGCTTCCTTATACTTTTCCCAAGAATGTTCTAGTCCACTTCTGGCACATTAAAATCTCCTAGCAGAACACTCTCCCACCCCACCGCTGCTTCCTTGTATTTTTGCCCAAGAATGTTCCGCAGTCCACATCTGGCATGTTGAAATCTCCTAGCAAGACAACATCCCCTCCCCCACTGCTGTCTTCCTAATTCACCCTATAAATGCCCTATCCATCTTTTCCAGCTGGTTTTGGGGGGACTGAAGGCCATCCCCATTCACAGCTCCCCCACCTTCAGCTAAACCTATACATATTCCACTCTGTCCTCCCTCCCACCCTCTCACCCTCTCTCTCCTTATCTTCAAACCTCCTGACACTCTCCCTGGTGTGCAGTGCTATCTCCTATTGCCTTTTCCCTGTCTTTTTTGAACAGATCACAGTTAAGGACTGTGAGGTCCCATTCATTGCTGGATGTCACCCATGTTTCTGATATGGCCATGATATCTAGTCTACCTTCTGTTGCCATAGACTTATTTTGCTACCATGGCTTCTCACATTTATACAGACCACACTCCAGGACCCGATTTCCCTCCCTTACCCTTCCCTTGGACAAGTCCTTCCTTCCTTACTCACCCCATGAACATTTTTTGCCTCTTCTACCACTCTCCCTGTCTTCTATGATTTCTGCCTCCTGATGTACCTGCTTGCCACTCGGTTACCCGTTACTCCCTGAATGCCCTTCCCCCCTCAGTTGCAGGAATGTTAGTTAGGTCTTTTTTACCTGGGTTCCCTCTAAATATGTCCTTAGCTCCAACCTCCCGCTGTACTAGTTTAAACAACCAGAAAAATATGCTTTAAACCTTTGCCCCAGTGCTTTAGTCCCCTCCTTGTTTAGATGAAGGCCATATAACTTTAAATCAGCCTTTATTCCTCCAAAATGCACCCAGTTTGCCAGGAAGCAAACCCCATCTTTAGCGCATCACTCTTTCAAGCAGTTGTTAAATTGGTGGGGTTTTTAGCTTCCTTGTCTTGTCTTTCTTTTCACTGGGAAAATCTCTGGGAAGTTCATAATAGCAGCCATCCCCTTCAGCATGGTTCTCAACTCCCTGAAACTAGCTTTCACTTCTCCTAACAGATTACCTGTGCCAGCTAGTCATTCATTCCTAGAGTGATATAATGTCTAGCTTCTTAACCAGTCTCTCTATTCTGGGGTGTACAGCTGTAGTCCCTTGACAGACACTGCATCACCCTCCCTTCCAGGTCTGTAGCACAGACCACACTCTCGCTGCCTCTCATTATAGAATCCCCTGTGATAAGTACCGAAGTACTTTTGACAAGCAGTTTTTCGTTCACTTTTTATTTGGCAATTAAGTAGTTAAACTTTCAATATAATACTTTAATGCAGTCTTTGTAGCTAAATCTTCAGTTCTGGGTCAGATCTGACTCACTGATCCCTGTTTGAAATATCATGAATAATAGCTGCATGCCTGGTCATCATCACCCTTCTGTAACAGTCTACAGTTAATGAAGGGTGCTGTACTGCCACCAAGTGGCAGTTGGTCATACTACACAGTATGGTTTTTCAGACAAGCTCCTGTATTATAGCATTGTGGTATGAGAGGAAACACATTTCTCAATTTACAATGATTTTCAGGCCACCTGATCAATAAACAAGTGTGAAAATATGCAAATAAACTGAACAGTGAATGATAACAAGGAGCCATCTTAATGTTTTTTTTGTGTGTGTTATGACGCAACATAAGAAATAAAAAGTAAAAGCATTGAACGTCAAGTTTTAAAAATTGGTACAGTCCCCCAAAATAAGTGTTTATGACTAATATAACACCATTGCAGTGTTGTTTAACCCTTACCACTGTCAAGAGTAGTAAGGTGTCCATCCGAGTGATCTTTACCAGTGTTTGCTCTCTTAGATTTAATGTCTGCAGTTATTCAGAATTGGGCTGGTAAAGTTGCGAGAAAAATGCACAGTGGTTCAAATGTTATATTTTTAGGTTTTAAACCTGTTGTAATTGGTGAAGTTAAGGAATGAAATACATAACCAACCCAAATTGAGAATTTTTAAAAGATAATATTGTACATGGCTATAACAAATACTTATGATATATAGTATAAGAAGACGGACTCGATAAACCTTTGGTCTCCATTTGTCAAATTATGTTTCTATGTTTTTTTAAGAGTTGACTAACTTTTATTTCCTGTGTACCCAATTCTTAATTATAACTTTTTTTTTTTTTTACAATTTGTTTAACCAGGATGCTATCACGTAAATTGAGCGAGTACAATTAGGCGACTCAGATTGGGCGAATCAATGTGGGCGAGTGCATTATGAGCGACTGGCACATTACAGCGAGTGCACAAACTGGGCGATCATTACTAACAATGTGCAGTGTGGTGTTAGAATCTTAGAATTGGGAAGGTCGGGGGCACAGCCCCCTGGGGGTTGCAGGGAGGCAAAGCCCCCTGCTTAAACACAGAGCTGCACTGTTGATGTGATGTACACAGGGTGGGTGCCCGAAATGCTACTGCTTAAGAATGCGCCATACACCTGCTTTCATTTAGCTGCACCATGGTCTGCTGCTGTATCTGAGTTGAAGGAGGAGATGGTGAGCAGAGGAATATCCAGGAGTAGAAATGGGGAGGGAGGGAAGGATGGTGGGCTCTGTTGATGCTGCACACATCTACTACTGCTAGGGTCTGTATGTGCTGAAATGTGCTGTGCTGTATTTCGCAATCGCCCAAATGACGGGCGCTGTAAATGATTCGATCAAATTGCATTTGCTGTAATAGATTCGCTCAACTGACATGGAACCCCAAGGATAGCAAAGCTGACATGCAACATCTCATTTCCAGTGGCAGTACATGCTGTACTGCTAGAGACATTATCGAACAAGGTTCTATCCAGGACTGGCATCTTAGGTGCTTTTTTTCATACACTTGCAAGATAAATAAAAGTAAACTTATATGTAGAAAACAATGAAAACTGACCTGGTAAACAAGTGTGGAATTCCCTGGCAGAACAGATTTAGATACTTTCAGGTTCAGGACTACATCAAGGCCCTCCCTCTACGAATATGTAGAGAGAAGCTCCCACCCCAGATTGCTGACTTGATGAGAGCTGCTATAGAAGGTAGGGCACCCCTAGCACATACAATCTCTTACCTATATAAAGCGTTGCTCACCTGGAAAGAAGATACCCCCCTAACAATCAGACAGGCCTGGTCTCAGGACCTTGGGGAGCAGATTCCAGATGAGACTTGGGCGAGAGCTCTAGGCAGAATACAATGGGGTCTGTCAGCAATAGGCTGGAAGGAATACTCCTGGAAACTCTTTGTATGCTACTTTAGAACCACGGCCATACAGACAAAATTCCAGGAGGGGCGAACTTTGGCTTGCTGGCAGGGATGTGGTTACTCTCCAGCGGCCTTAGTACATATTATGTGGGAGTGCCCGATCTTGGCTCAATTTTGACAGGATTTGCAGTCAGCTCTCTGAATAATTTTTACGCCCTCTTTAATTTTTGACTCCTACACTCTATTTCTTTTTAGAACTCCCAGCGGAGTGTCGAGACTCTCAAGTAAATTGTTTAAGACTGCAATATTAGCAGGCCAGAAAGCCATTACAAAAAAATGTCTCTTCAAGCAAGGAATCCAGTTAGATCAATGGCATGAAATAATAGGCGCTTTTACACACAGGCAAGTACAACGGAATGGCCATTACTGGTATGCCACCATTGTACTCTGTTCCGTTTGTGGTTCACTTTACACGCAGAGGGTATTCCGGCAACCCCCCATCTCCGTTTTCAGTATTTGTGTTTCTGCTCCCCCATGCAGTGTGGTGCTCTATGGCTGTGTTTTTACTGCTGCCGGAATGGCTCTTTTTACGGATTACAAAGGATGAACCGAGGTAGGAAGAGATTGCGATTTGGGTGAACGTTCACCAGTGTAATGGAACAGATGCATTTTACACACAGGGGATGTAACGGTATACTGTTTCCGTAATAGTCATTCCGTTACAGAAACCTGTGTGTAAAAGCGCCTAATGATTGCAATCTACAGAATGGAGAGTCTGACAGCAATCCTTAATAAAAGACAACCACAATTTAAATTATTATGAAGAAGATGGGTCCTATATATAGTTGAACGGAGACCTGACTTTGTACCATAAACTCCCGTCTGGAAGAAACAGTAATGACTTCCACATATCAAAATTCTACAGACATGATCTTCGATATTGAACACATCCTCTGAACCCCATAATAATTAAGCAATAAGGCACGACAGGGTGTGTGTTATTGTGTAATAACGTCATTCTTAGGGTGGGTTGAAGCACCAGGTGAAGCTGAGTGCTTCCATCACCCCAGGAGTGACATTATTACACAATAACACACATCCCTGGAGTGCCTTATTGCTATTATACAATGGCTCAATTTTATGCAACATAAATAAAAAATTATAAATGTTTTTAATAGATTTTTTTGTGTTTCTAAAGAGAAAAGAGCAATGAATCAAGGTCCATGCGGTCCAATAAATCCACACAGTGATGTTATAGTGTAATAACATCACTGTCTCAGGCACCCACTGACCAATCAGAGTCCAGGAAATGTTCTTGCCATTGTATAATAATATTTATCTGAGGTATGTATAGTAAACAATTGATTCAGTCCCTATCTGTATTAAATGTATGTCCCCGCTCTCACCATTGGTGTCCTCTTTATTGTCCTCTGGTACCTTCCTTCCTTCCCTTGTCTCATCCACTCTCCTTGTCATTTTATGATGCTCTGATTTGTTCATGTATGACTTGCCTTAGACAGCAAAACAGGTAATCGATTCATTTATGTACTTCCTGGTTTTCTGATGCAAACAATTGTAACAGTGGCATGTTATATGTAATATCTTATGTATGTTTGTCTTGTTGTGATGTGTAAACCTGGTAAAAATCACTTAAATAAAGAAAGTTAAAAAAAAAAGAAAATGAAAATTGAATGGCGATAGAAACAGATGTCACTGGAAACTTGATCTGTGCATAAATGAAAGCAAAAGCTGTTTTATTTCCTTTGATGGTGTACCTATTTTATAGTCGCATAGCCTGAGCAAAGCCTGTTTTTTCCCTCTGTTTGCTTGCAGACTTCACACTGCTCACTTACTCCGCGGTGTACGAGCACGTCAATCCTAGGGTTGCCACCTGTCAGGTTTTTTACCTGGTGATCAGGTTTTCTGGGTCCCTATCCGGTAATCTGGTTTTGCTGTGTGCTGGTCAGGTTTTTGAGCCATTTTGAGTGCTCACATACTTTTGAAACAAATGTTGTCATATTATTCATTGTTTCAGCTGCATGTCCAGCTTACAAACAAGTTCTGTTGTCAATATAACCTTTTGTTTGTGAAAGCAGTCAGCCTGGGAGGTGTAAAGTATGGCCATTAACACCGTTAGCACTTACTTAACCTAATCTTTTCCACTGCATCTTGTCTTTTATTGATATAACAAATGGCCTTCTAGCAGAAACAATGCATGATAAGTCATAAAAAGGGGTGGGGCTGGGGCGGAGCTTAGGATCCGTTTTTTGCCCCATCCAAAGGTGGCAA
Organism: Neoceratodus forsteri; assembly: GCA_016271365.2. Classification (NCBI taxonomy): domain Eukaryota; kingdom Metazoa; phylum Chordata; order Ceratodontiformes; family Ceratodontidae; genus Neoceratodus; species Neoceratodus forsteri. The sequence continues at coordinate 269,347,841 of JADMNL010000027.1, forward strand.
CCCTAGTCAATCCATGAATCATCGCTGCCACCAGCACCCATTCTGTGGAGTTATGGCTAAGCGCTTACACCGGGGTACATCCTTTTACCTTGTAGCTGATCCCAGTCACTGCATTACTCTGCATGCTTCTTTCCTAAGGTGTATGAAAGCTTTGCTTCATATAATGGAGACAAAGATCAGGACTCAGTTCTGTCTTATTTATTCATGCAGGGAGTATTTGCAGAACACCTTGTTTTTTCCAAGGGGCATCAGCTTTTGTTACAAAATGTGGTGTAGCATCAGTTTACAGCAGTCCAGCAGAAACCTTTCACTCAAGAGTCTCCTCAGAAAGGACTGTTCTAACTGAAGTCTTTCAGTAGATAAGAAAGACCCCAGTTCTTGCCCCTAACAATGATGTCATCAGAATCTGATTGCTAAATATACTGTATGCCCCCCCCCCCTTAATTCTGGTTGGATTCCTTTACAGAGCAAAATGTCACCCTGAGTGTAATTTACTTTCTATGGCTTACTATCTGGTAGGCATTACAAGATTTTACATACCCATGTGACACATGTCATATTTTGTTGTTTGCCTTACTAGATAAAAGGAACTCTGATTATCAAAACCTGATGTAAAAAGTAGTACGTAACAAGCATTTGTCAATGCTGAATGTTTGCTTGCCGGCACTGGCATTGGTAGTGTAGGAGTCAGAGAGCTGCATAATAGGAATGGCAGTGAAGTATTGAACTGAAGCCAACCCCACCACCACCTGGCAGAGACTGACAGGCATTGGGGTGTGCCTTTGGGTCGTCAGGCATAACGGCCACACCATTTCACCACACCCTACACTGCAGACACCGACAAGTGTCACGGTGTGCCTTGGGGTCTTTGACCCTTATGCTCACCCCATTCCATCAGGAAATATGGTGAGATGGGTGCTGTATAGGAGAATGGGGTGAACTTTGGGGCCAAAGAGTCCAAGGCACACCTCGATGCCTCTCACTGGCTGCAGGGTGTGGAATGATATGAGCATTACAGGCGAGAATCCCAAGTCACACCCCTGATGCCTGTCAGTCTCTACAGGGTGGTGCGTTATGGTCAGAATCCCTAACACTTCAGGCGTTCGTTGGCATTTTCACTCCAAATTTTCAACATGGATTTTTTGTGACCCCCACCTTATGAACAGCGGCAATATCAGTGCATTAGCCGAAAGCTGATTTTGCACAGCGACTACGCCATTTGGCACCACAGGTGCGAAAACACATTTCGAACAGGATGTGAAAAATGACAGCTGTACTGTTCATGGGGAGGTGCAAAAAATGGCAATGTTGAAAATCTGCAGTGAAAATATTAAAAAAACTGGTGAAGTCATGAGCGCTGCGTGAAACCGCGCAACGCACACCGTAATGCAATTAGTTTTGGGATTTTTTACAGCAGATTGTCAATACAGGCATTTTGGAACCTCCGCTCATGAACAGTGTCACTGTGATTTTCTTAATCTGTCCCAAACAGTGATTTCCCACAGCGATCACGCATTTCTGCGCTGGAAGTGCGAAAACATATTTCGGCCATGGTGTGAAAAATGACAGCTGTACTGTTCATAAGGAAGTGTGGAAAATGCCAGTGGTGAAAATGTGGACTGAAATTATTAGAAATCCATGAACTTACGAGGGTGCGTGGGAACTGCGCAATGGTCGCTCATAACACAGTCATTTTATGGACTTTTTTCACCAAAGTTTCAACATAGCCATTTTAACACCTCTGCTCATGAACAGTGTCACTGTGATTTTCTTAATCTGTCCCAAACATTGATTTTGCACACTGACTGTGCCATTGTGCGCTAAATGTGCGGAAACATGTTTTGGGCAAGATGTGAAAAATGACAGCTGTAGTGCTTATAAGGAGATGTGGTAAAATGGCAATTTTGAAAATCTGGAGTGAAAATATTGAAAATTTGCAAACTTAAGAGCGTGCGTAGGAGCAGTGCAACACATGCTCGTAAAACAGTCATTTTTGGGAATTTTTCACCAAATTTTCAACATAGGGTTTTTGGAGGCCTACCTCATGAACTGTGACACTGTCATTTTGTAAATCAGTCCGGAAAGGTGGTTCCACGCAGTGACCGCAAAATCACCTTTTGGGGCCGATTAACAGAATGACAGTGACAGAATTCATGAGGTGGGGGTCCCAAAACCCCCATGTTGAAAATTTGGTGAAATAATTCCCAAAAATGCCTGAGATATGCAGCAAAGTTGAAAACCCCCTATTTATTCCATTATACAGCTTACCGGCATTTCCTCAGTTAGCAGTCGGCTTTGAAGAGTGCAGACGTGCTCCCGGTCCACTGAAGATCGTCGTGCCAGACTCCGGTGGTAAGTATGGGGTGAGGGGGGTGTGGGGAGGCAGGGTGTGCAGAGGGTGGGCGCAGGTGGGGGGACAGGGTTCAGGACAGTCAGCGAGGGAAGTTTTTTCTTGCAGATTTTGTTTTCCTTTGACGACGCGGGACTTGTGCCACGCTAGGGTGGGCTCCCAGTGTGGCAGCTGGAAGGCTGTTTGGGGGGGCAGTGGAGCCGACGGGGGATTGGGCACCCCTGTCAGCCATACGGACTATTGCCATGCTGGGGTGGGCTCCCAGCATGGCACCTGGACTCTATAGGGGAGGGTGCAGAGCCAGTAGAGTTGGGCACCCCGCACCCCCATTGGCCATACAGCGTGTGCGTGGGGGGGGGGCCCGGGGGATGCATGAGCGTGCAATATGTGTGTGTGTTTGTCTGTGTCAGTGGAGCACAAGAGCACATGTCTTATCACTGCTCAGTGAAGCAGAGCTCTCCGTTTCAACAGTACGGCACTGCATTTTCAACTGTTGTCATAGACAGCTGCAGCAGTCATTGGCGAACTGTGGCAGTGCCTGCAAACATACTGACTGCATTGGAAGACAGGGTGCCACACCTACAAAAACTCGAATGATGGCACTATGTTTCTTGCACATGCATGCAAGCAAACATAAAAAATTACAGTGTTGTACCACCTTGTGATGCTGAGTGATTGGGCATCTCTCTGGCATGCTAACAACCTAGGTTCACGACCCAAGCCCGGGATGTCAGGAGCGGATGCTGTCAGGGAGGGATTCAGAGTGTGATTTAGATGGTTCCTTTCCAAAGGGTGGGTGGTGCAGCTCCGCTTCTCCTAGTGGCTCCTAGTGGTAATGTTACAGAGGTGCTCTTGGCAGCATGTGTGACCGTGTGTTGCCAAGTGTCCTCACCCTTGGACTCCATATGGTAGCACACACACAACTGGGGGGGGGGCAGGGCGTTGAAAACAGGAAAAAAGGGATAGCACCAGGCACACTAGATGATAGCTCCTCTAAAACCACCAAGGCACCAGGCAAGCTGGTCTACTACTCCCCAATATCAGGAGGCTGATCAAGGCACTTCTTTCCTGGTGGCAGCAGGAGGGCCCTCCCAACAGGGATAATTCAGGATCTCCAGCTGAAGAAGGACTTGGAGTGGTCTGACAGCAGGTCCAGCAGTGTAGGGTGAGTCCAGCAGGCAGCAGGCTGTATGCCTTGATGACAGCTTGTTCCACGTTAATTGCCTCACCTCTAGGTGTCTGAATGATGAATGGGATTTGCCACTATTTATATATTTATTTTATTATCAGATAAGTACTCTGGAATACATTCATTGTTCAGGTACTACATGAGGTCCAAACAAAATTATTACAAGCTATAGATTTAGAAATATAGTATTTTATGTCAAGTTTAGTGCAAATGATATACACGCTACAGATACAACAGAAGTTATGTACATTATATTTATATTTTGTTATTACATATAACTGTATAAAGGTGTCAGTGTGACTCAGTTGGTAGCACATCCACCTCTGGACCAGAAGGTCGTGGGTTCTCGTGCCACACTGGGACTGGACTTGTAACTGAAATGCTGGCACCTGAGTGCAGTATTGGGGGGGGTGCTGTACTGCTGGGGTGTGCCATCCTTCGGATGAGACATTAAACCGAGGTCCTTTCTACCCATCCTGGTGCTGTCCTGGTGAGCGTCCAGGCGGAAATAAAAGAACCCAGGGCATTCTTCGCAAAGAGTAGGGAACATTCCCGGTATCCTGGCCAACATTCCCCTTCCCATAAAACCAGTTCATGCAATTGTCCAGGCTGTGTATGGGAACTGATGTGCGATACGGCTGCCACTACACATTCAGTCACTTCACTACCAGTCTATCATTGCTTGTATAACACTTTGGGATACACTCTGTATGAGAAGCGCTATATAAATGCTGATTCTTCATGTCTGCTAAACTGCTGTAATGTAACTGCTTCTTACTTTATATTTTTTGGATAACCATGAAGAGTGATATTAATTGCAAACGTTTGAATACTGGAAATATGCTAACACTACTTTGTCTGTTTCTTTTTGTCTGGTTGCATCCTGGGGTGATCAGATAAGTATCTAAATCCCATTGCGACTGACTTTTTTTCTTTCTACTTTTGTTAACCCTTGCTATGCCGTGGACTAATATATCAGTCCAGAATTCCCATACATTCTGATTCTGTCAGCAGCCAAAGGGTTAATATTAATGTTTATATTTCTTAAGTAATAATTGGTATGGGATACACTGTTTTGTATGGTACAATTGCTGAATATCACACAGCAAATACTGAGTGCCAATATAGGAGCATTAGAATGAAAAGTTATTGTAAAACTTTATTGTAAAAAGTCATTAATTAGCAATAAGGAAATGGAATGGCTCTATATGGAGCACTCTGTGAATTGTAAACTGGTATAATGAGAGGCTGTGCCTTTAAGAAGCAGATATTGAAGCAACGGAACTAGGAGTTAGCTCCACCCCCTGAGAAAGAGCTAGAGCAGCTCAAAGCTGCTGGGGGTTAGCAGGAGTCATAACTTTGTTTCTAAAAGTGCCACTGTGGTGTCATTTTGGCTTATAATAATTTTTTTCATGACATACCAATACTAATTTGAATTTATGGTTTATCTCTACTGTGGTCGTTGTGCCCTCTAATTTGTTGGCTTGTGTGCCTTGTGGGCTGCTTAAAGGAGTGGGTGCCCAGGCGTGCGGGGGGGAGGGAAAAAAATAAGTTTTTTTTTTAAATGTGTTTTCTGATCAAGCCAAATATAGGATTTTATTCAGCACATGACTTTGCTACTGCGTTTAAGGAGCAGGTCCCCCATATTCAAAGGGTGTGTGTGGTGCATCCCAGCAGAAATGTGAGATGTGCCATGCAACCCCAGCAATGTGCTGTAGCACGATATTCAAAAGGGCATGATGCGCCCCACTGCATGTGAATGTGCCTAGTCGCAAGTCAGACCATGCTGCGCATGTTGAGGGGGCATTCCCATGAATATACAAAATCACATCACATACCTGCATAATGCAAAGCATCGTGGGCTGTATATGCAAATCACTACAAAATAGTATGCTGGTTCAACTTTAAGCAGAAATGCATGGTGCCAAAAGGCCTCTCACACAGTCTGCAAAGGATGCCAACAGAAGACACAGACACATGTTTCATCCTACCAGGACTCATCAGTGTGCCTTGTCTGTATGACACCACAGTGGATTGAACCAGCTACCCTAAGTTGGTCTATCTGGGTTGGGCTGTGGTGAGCCCAATAAAAAAAAAAACAAGCCAAAACACAAAGAACCTTAGTGCGCAAGCACTGAGGTAAGGGTTACCCCCAAGGGCATTGGCTGGGAAGCCAAGTTTGAAAGAAATACAAAATCACACATACCCCCATAATGCAAAGCATCGTGGGCTGTATATGCAAATCATCACAAAATATTATGCTGGTTCAACTTTAAGCAGAAATGCAGGGTGCCAAAAGGCCTCTCACAACTGTCTGCAAAGGGTTACAACAAGAAGATACAGACACGTGTTTCGTCCTTCCAGGACACATCAGTGTGCCTCATCTGTATGACACCACAGTGGAATGAACCAGCTACCCTAAGTTGGTCTATCTGGGTTGAGTTGTGGTGAACCCAATAAAAAAAAAAAAAAAAAGCTAAAACACAAAGAACCTTAGTGTGCAAGCACTGAGGCAAGGGATACTGCAAAGGGCATTGGCCAGGAAGCCAAGTTTCAAAGAAATACAAAATCACGCATACCCCCATAATGCAAAGCATCAAGGGCTGTATATGCAAATCACCACAAAATATTATACTGGTTCAACTTTAAGCAGAAATGTATGATACCGAAAGGCCTCTCACATTGTCTGCAAAGGGTGCCAACAGAAGACACAGACACGGGTTTCATCCTACCAGGACTCATCAGTGTGCCTCATCTGTATGACACCCCAGTTGAATGAACCAGCTACCCTAAGTTGATTTATCTGGGTTGGGTTGCGGTGACTACGCCGCACATTGGCATATTCAAAGGGTATGTGCCCCTCAAAAGCCAGAAATGTGCAGGCCAAAGATAGGCCACGAAAAGTTGGCCTAAATCAGTCAGCCACCCACAGGTGGGCCGTGGAAGTGCACACAGGAGCAGCACAGCCAGCCAGCCCTGGCAGCAAGTGACAACACCCCATCCCAGCCCCGATCGCCTGTACTGACTGTACAGCACTCCCCATACTCTGGTAGGCTAGTGGCCCCCCCAGCCCATTTCTGTATGTTAAAAACAGTCCCTGATCACTGGTAGTCTTGTGGTATCCCCTCCCAGCCCCAATCTGAATGTTAAAAATGGACCCCAATCACTGGTAGCCTTGTGGAATCCCCCTCCCCAGCCCTGAACCGAATGTTAACAATGGATCCCGATCCCTGATAGTCCAGCGTAACCCCCCGCCCTGGCCTGATCACTGACAATAGCAAAAATATTGCAGGGCCCCCCTTCCAATGGCATATCACCAATCAGATTAGGATAATGCCTGATCCCAATACCACACTGAGGTGGTTCCCCCCAACCTATACCCGATCCCCGATCATAAGAGAAACATCCACCGCACATTGATCCATATTGAAGTGGTCCCCACCCTGCCTGTACTGGACCCTCTAGTCCTGCTCCCCCTCAACCCATTCGGAGCCGGCAACTGGCTCAGCCCTCTACACACCACCACGGCCAGCCGCCGATTGAACTGTTACTGAATGTGTTCTGTACAGAGTACGTGCTCAGCCAGCATGTACTCTGTACAGTACGTGTTCAGTGACAGTTCAGTTAATCAACGAGCCATGGTGTGCAGCTCAGGAGTCTGAGCCAGTCGCTGGCTCGGTTGATCGGAGGCGGGTCTTAACTGTAGATGGGGGACCACTTCAATTGAATCAACTTGCAGTGGGCGTTTCTCACTGTCGGAGGTTGGGTATGGATAGAGGTACCTCTCAGTGTGTGATGAGATCGAGGCGTGCTTCTAATCTGAATTGGTATCATTAATAGAAGGGGCCCTGCAATATGTTTGGTTATTATCAGTGATGGGCTGGGGCAGGGGGTTCCGCTGGACTATCAGGGATCGGGGAACGTGTTTAACATAGGGATTGGGGCTGAGGAGGAGGGTCCCACTAGACTACCAGGGATCAGAGAAGGATTTTGACATATGGATCAGGGCTGGGGGAGGGGTTACAGTAGCCTGCCAGGGTGGTTCAGTGCAGGATGCTGTATTGCTCCATGTGTGGGGCTGGGGGGGTGGACGGTTTCAGTCCTGCCAGATGCAGCTATGCTAATGGGCTCATAATGAGCATGCATGGTGCCCGTTTGTGCCATGCATGCCCAAGGAGTTCATTAGCATTTCCTGGCTGAATATTGCCCTTGGGGTCATGAAGCATCCAGGTAGGTGCCACGCATGTCCCACTGGCAATAGTCAGCCCTGACTCTGGATGCGCTGCACCGGACCTGGTGGACGACCACTCTGGGCATCGCCTCCAGAGTCAGATATGCAAACAGTATGCACAGTCAGACCCACTGGTGCATACTATTTGAATATACCCTCAGAGCTGGCCAATGCATATATACTGTACGCTGCATCTTTGCACTCACATAATCAGCTGGCTCTGAATATGCCCCCCCTCAGGAATCTATGAAAATAAAATGTGTAAAGCCATTCTGCTTAAGACAATCACGTTAAGTACTAGGGTTTTCTAGGTTATTGGCTTTATCCCATTATTATTATTACAAATATTCTGCATTTACAAGTACATATTTCATTGTCTGTTTTAAAAACAGTTGCCTGTCCCCAGCTGGCCACACAATTACAGCACTGTGGTTGTGGCATCCCTGCCTACTGCCATGGTGAGCACTATAATGCCGTAATGAGTACACAGTAACGCTAAATAATCCTGATTACTGCTTCTTATTCAGACTTTATGAATATGTTGGCAAAAACACACTACATAACCTGGGAAACACAAGTGACATTTTAAAATGGTGTTGTTTAGGGGGCCCCGCTGACCCAGCAGCAGCAGCAACGTGTTGAGCTGCCATGCTGCCGATTAGGATTCAGGAGCAGACTTGGATCGCTCGGACTGTGAGGCAGGCTGGGGCTGGGGCTGCTGACAGTTCACCTCAGATGCAGAGGGTTGCCAGCAGGGTCTGGTATAACAGCAATCCCTGTGGAAGGCCAGGGAGCTTACCCCATGCAGGAATGCACTGTGGACGTGTGAGGCTGCTAAATGTGGGGTGCCCACATCAGGGGAGGGGAGAAGTCCCGAGGGAGAAAATCAGGGGTTAAAAAATCCTGGTCTCTGCTGAGATGATGGCTGCCAGTACACTCAGGCCCCATACCATGCAGCTCACCTTGTGTTACTGGATTTTAGTTGGGCTGGGGGAAGATGGCCCTCCCAAGACCCCCCCACAAGAAGGAAAGCCCTGGGGGGGGGGGACTGTGGAAGTGGTAAGGGACTGATATGGCTGGGGCTTGCCGGTCACAGCCCAATAGTACAAGTAATCCTGGTGGTAAGTAAAAGTGACATGGCGTCATAATGTCGCTGACCAAAACAACGCGCCCCAAAATAAGGTCGGGAAACCCACCGATTGCAACAAAACAGCGTGCCCCATAGAAATTAGTGGGACTTTCTTTTTTTTGCAGGGGCTTTGCCCACTCCCCCCTGGACTTTAAATAACAAACTTTGAGGGGGCGTGGACTTCGGGGATAGGGCAAAACTTGTGGAGGGGGAAAAATTAACTCTCCCCCCCAAAAAAAAGCTGAGACCTGTGGGGGAACCGAACCGTGGTCCCAGGTTTCCAACCCCGCCATGACCTGGTGCCTTAGACATTCCACCATGGGACCAGCTTTACAAGGCACCACACATTTGGCAATTTGATCCCTTATTGGTAAGAGTGCAGAGCGACAGAGGTAGTGGTAATTCCCTACCACTATTATGCCAGTCGCTCTCAATGCTTTAGCGCTTTACTCAGTGTGATTATTGCTGCACTGTTTTTGTAGCATGGCATTGACCTGGTACTGTAAAAGAGCTGTAGAAAACAAAAATGTGTTCTTTAGTAAATGTTTATACCAGGCTCAGCTATGGACAGTCTGTGGAAGGTGTTTTGAAGAGGCAGCCCTGTCCCTCTGGAACAGTCTGCCTCTAGTAATTAAAGAAATCTGTATGCTGAAAAGTTAAACTGGGTATATTTGGCTGGAATCAGGGTACTTACCAGCGGTGGTGTCTTGGCGGTATCGGCAAAGTGTTAGTCAAGTAAGCCCTGCCCATTACAGAACCGGCTCCTACACTCTGAATCGCGATTGTCCAGCTCACAGTATGCAGCTCAAAATTCAGGGCAGTAGAGTGCATGTGCCACAGTTGGGGGACCGCATGCTACATTAGCATATGTGCTCCACGAATGAAAAAGCACTCTCAGACCAATAATTGCGGACAAAAATACATTTCCACAACTTGTAGCAACTGTAATACAAGCTAGTAGACCAGGAAAACCCCCAGTGCTGAAGTACCCTGAATCCAGCCAAATATACCAAGTTTAACTGTTCAAGGTGCGGATTTCTTTAACTGTTGGTCTGAGAGTGCTTTTCAGTTCGTGGAGTAGATTGTGGCAATAATTAGTAAAGGAACACCGGGGTTTACTGAGAGTACTGTGACCCTTCCCCCCCTCACTGAACCCAGCACATTAGCATATGGACTGCGCCCCCTGTATGTGTGAGTGCAGTATGCAGGATGGGTTGGCCAGTGGTGTAGGGAACAGTACTGGAGTTGGGAAATATTTTTGCATAGCAGACCACCACCCTCCAAAAGCCCATGAAGCACAAGCATCCAACAAGACAATGGAGCAGGTGACCTAGCGTCAGTGATGCATAATAGAGATAACTAAGTCCACAAAGAAGTACTTTTAGTTTTATTCCCAGCCACTGTGCCCAGTGTCACTGCACACTTACATAAATACTGTATTTGCACTATGACAACTATAACTGTCCTCAAACACAGTTGGTCTAATTTAGCCTCCAAGCACTGAACAGACTGGAGACGGCTCTGGCCATGGTGCACGGTATCCTCTGCTCCACGTGGGCAGCATCGTTACAGGGGGCCTCGCAATGCTGTGCATAGGCTCATGTATGCATGAGCAGTCTACCTGATGTCCATCTACCTACAGCCATCTGCAACTGCCAGGGTCTGGAAGCCTGCATACAACTTCAGCTAACAGTTTTTAGAACTGTGGTGCAGGCAGTGGTAGGGCAGCCAACCCTGAATGCACCCCTTTGCTACTGGCCACTCGTATTGAATTTCCAGGTAGGAACATGTAACCTCCTCTGTATTGGCTTACATTTTAAGAAACTCCTACTGCATTATTATGGTAAAAGCAGCCTCATTTTGGGAATTCAAAGGTACTTTTTTTTTTTAACTGTTTTTCTGCACCACACCGGGGAACTCTCTTGGGCATCCTAGGTGGCCCAGGTCTCTACCTCCGACCTGAGACTCCCCTACCTCTCCCCTGTACGACCCTTCGCAACCTCCGGATCTGAGCCCCCCGGAGGAAGGGTCGCCCTACCCACCCAGGGTGCTCTCTAGTGTAGAGTGCAGGGACCATGCGGGTTGGCCATGGAGAGGAGGAAGCCTGGCGTTGAAGTGTGGTCCTGGGGCCAAGGTGCCGTCGCCTATCCCTGGGTGGGGATTTTCTTTCTTTGTGTGTGTTCCTGACCCCTTCAGAGTGCAGCCATCAAGGCAATGCTATGCCACAACTCCACCCCCTGCATTCACTGCGTCGCTACATCGGGTGCCTCCGGCCACCACCAGAGGCCACTCCAGAAGCGACTACTCCCCTGAGCCCTCCCCGGGGAGAGAGCAGTCCTCCAGACACTCAATCTCTTCCCTCCCCTGCTGACCCCTGACGACCTGGGCTCATTCCTGAACCCGGGTCACTGGCGTGGAGTGAGGTATGGAAGTCAGCGCTTCAACCCTCAGCGCCACTGGGCCATCCATTCAGAGGTATCTTTGACTGGAGATGAGGTGCATACCCCTGGACTGGAGGATGGCGCATGTGGTGCCTCTCCATAAGAGTGGTCCTAGGGACAAGCCAGGTAACTATAAACCGGTCAGCCTCACTTCCATTGTGGGGATGTTAATGGAGACCATTCTTAAGGAGAGATTGGTATCCTTTCTGGATGATAGTGGTCTCCAGGATGAAAGGCAACATGGAGTTATCTCAGGGAGATCATTTCAGACCAACCTAGTTGACTTTTTTTGACTGGGTAACAAGGGCAATCAACAGAGGCCATGCCATTGATGTCCTCTATCTGGACTTCACAAAACCTTCGACTCAGTGCCACATGGACGGTTGCTGGGCAAACTGAGGAACCTGGGAGCTGGGGAGAAACTAGTGGGGTGGGTTGGGAGCTGGCTGCAGAATAGACAGCAGAGGGTAATTATAAAGAGGGAACCCTCCAAGCCAAGATCTGTGACCAGTGGGGTACCTCAGGGCTCAGTGCTCAGTGCTCAGTCCGGTGTTATTCAACATCTTCACTGGGGCATAGCAGAAGGGATTAAGAGTAAGATCAGCCTGTTCACTAATGACACAAAGATCTGTGTGACAGTAGACAGTGAAGAAGAGAGGCAAGAACTCAGGGAGGACCTGGCAAAACTCAAGCACTAGTCAGGTAGATGGCAATTGGGGTTTAACGCTAAGAAGTGCAAGGTCATGCACCTTGGAGCCAGAAACCCCAGGACCAGCTACTGGCTGAAGGGAGTGTAGGTCTCTATTTCAGAAGAGGAGAAGTACCTAGAGGTGCTAGTCACGGGGGACATTTTCATTTTTTCATTTTATTCATTGTTAACTGGGTAAGGACACTAGACCAATGGTCCCTTTTCAGGCCCAACCCGGAAAAAAAAACCAGAGATAAAACACAAGGCATTGTCAATAATACATATTACAAATAACAATTACAAACAGATGTAGGCAATAGATGCTGCTTTAACTTTAGTGTAAAATTAGATACAGAAGTAACGAGTCTAATGCTAACCGGAAGAGTATTCCAGAAAATAGGGGCTGCCACAGAGAATGCTCTTAGACTAATCTTAAGCCTGTGCTGGGGAACATTGAATAAGGGACCATTTGCTGACCTCAAGCATGGTAACAATTCTCTTCTAGAAACTAAATCGGAGACAGGAAAAAGAGATTCAGAATAAGAACACAAACATCAAACACCCCACTGAATACTCAGTCTGACAATTAGGTGATAACCAACCCAGATGTGAATAAAGGCTACAATGATGGAGGAGACTAGGGGCTGCAAGGACAAATCTGCAAATATTATTAAAAGTAACAGTCAACGCATTTAACTCTTTACACCCAATATTAAGATAAATTCCAGATACATAGTCGAAATGGGGAAGAAGAGACCCAAAAGCAGTCGCTTTCCTTGTCTCTAATGTAAAATCTAAATTAAATTTATATAATAATCCTATTTTCTGGTTAATCATTTTGACAACAGAATATACCTGATGAGAAAAAGTTAAACATGGATCCAAGGATACTCCAAAGTATCTAAACTGAAAAACCTGATCTAGCAAAAGGCCCTGATGATCAAACATTGTTAACCTCGGGTTGTCCTACAGCATAGATGGCATACCAAAAAGCATAACCTTAGGGTTTTTTTTTGTTTTTTTTTCCCACTGGAAGTTTATTGAGAGCTTCACAAAAGATACAGATTATTAACTCATTTTAGTTACATATTAATGGTTATGATATAAATTATAGTCATACATACAGGGGGCTAGTTGATTCTTACATAGATATCTACTAAAGAGTGATTTTACAACTTAACTCATTTGGTCATGCACTAGCACTAGGAAGAGATGGCTGCCTGAGAGAGAGCTCTCCCACCAATTGTAATCTGCCTAAAATTTAAATAATCCTAAATTTTCGTATTATAGTTGTAAATCAGATAGTTACTAATTAAAACTATTGTCTACAGTTTGACCAATTTTTATCTAAAGCCGTAACCTTTTTCTCTTTATAACACTTTATGAGGTATTCAGCACTTACCTCTTCACCAGCATGCCAAATGACAGGAAGCTTGAAGCATCAGGAACATCAGGTCAACCCAGGGGGTTTCTGTTGAGCTCCGGTACTCTCCACGGAGGTCACACAAGTACCAGAAATAATTCTATGAAACAGAATGGAAAAGACATAGCAAATTGCCTTAGCGACATGGATTACATTAAAGATAAATGACATTCTATGCATCTGGACATTGTTTCTTTCAAGCAACAGGCAGTGGAGGAAAGTAATAAATCAGCTGTTGTGGAGGAAAGACTGAACACACTCAATGAAAGGCTAGCATTACTGGAAGAGTCACTATGTCTGGTGGAAGACACGGCAGGGAAAAATAACTTAAAATTACAGCAATTGGGAACTAAAGTTGACGACTTGGAAAATAGATCCAGGAGAAATAATCTACGGGTTGTTGGGGTTCCCGAAAAACTAGAGGGGAAAGACATGATTAGTTTTCTTCAGGAATTTCTTCCTTCAGTATTGAACTGCAGTTGGAATTGGCCTTTGAAAATAGAAAGGGCCCACATATCTCTAAGAGCTTTCCCTAAACAAGGACAAAATCCAAGGCCCATTATTGTGCATTTTTTAAGGTTCAATAATAAGGAAGAAATCCTTTCCATAGCACAGCAGAGAGAAGCTTTATTCTGGGGCAAAGAAAGAATCTACATTTTCCAAGATTACTCCTCCGAGACTGTAGAAAAAAGGAAAGCATATGGGGATATCAGATATGTTTTGCAACGCTTAGAAGTCCCCTATTACATTAAATACCCTGCTGTATTGGTATTAACTAAAGGAGGCAGGTCTCATAATTTCAAAAATCCCGAAGAGGCTTGGAGTTTCATTTAGAGACATTGGAGTGAAGCTGAAATGATTTTAAATAAAAGGAGTAGGGAAAGCAAAAAACTCACACAGGCCCCAACTGCCATTGACAGAATCCAGGACTCTAAGATTCCAACCCCAGAACGTTTGGCTCGTGCAGCTATTCCCAAACATAGCCCACAAGCTAATGCTCCATTACAAGATGCGCAAGGATCTGCACCAAAACAGACTCACATCCCTGTTCTGAAACACAATGTAAGGCACCCAAACACCAAGGCATCATTTCTCAAGTCAGGTCCCTGGCCTTCCAAAATTACACGAAAGTCACAACCCTTCCACAGAAATAAAGCTGCTATATTGGCTTCCATATCCTCAAAACAAGTACATTCCTCTGACTGGGCTCATAGCCATTCTGGTCCCTCCACTCACGATCGGCCTCCTTCAAATGTATTTGGATTACCTGAGGCTTTAAGAGGTCCATACAGTCCTGTCGCTGACATGTTCGAGGAACCCCCATCGACAGATTTGCCTAGCGTGGAGATTGAATCTCTGGTGACCTGAATTAAATACGCAACAAGAACATTGATCTAACCCCGGTAGGCAGATCCTTAGTAAGGTCATTCACCAGGATTGGTTATGGTAGATCACATGGTTTTATACAGACAGTAGAAGTTGCTTCTCCATCCTAAAATATCTAATTTATGTACTGCAAATGTGTATTTAAAAAAAAAACGCTTGTTTACTTTTTATTTTATTTTTACAAAATATATATATATGTATTAGCCTATTGTTTTTATTACTTAGAGGAAGGAATGGATCTAAGGAGGGGTCAAAGGTCATAAACTATTTCCTGCTCTGAGAAGTGGATGATCGAATCATCAGCTTCACGATTCCCCATGGCTAAAAACATCCTCGAGAGGTGTGGGGGACACAAATTTTTACTGTGTCTTTATCAAGTTATATTTCGAATGTCAAGTTGGTAAGAAGGCACTTTGCTCCATATTGCTGGAGAAGGGACGGGGGAGGGGACCTGATGATCTCATTTAAAAGTCGGTGTTGGTTTTGGTGTGTTCAGAAAAGGGTTATGGTACAGTAATTTTCCCCCATCTATGATTTTAGTCATTCTGACCTTTTCAGCTTCCATCATCCTCTATTTCTTAGTTGCCAGATAGCAGATATAGCCCGAATTCATAGGTGAAAGATGGATCTGCATAAGCCTTCACATGATAGGCTTTATTTGTATTCTCTCTAAGCTAATTGGGTGGTTTTATACAAGGGCCTGGGAAAGTTAGAGTTATTGCTGAATGGTTTGAATGTTGATATGTTTGCCAGGCACGACTCTGTCTATCCAGACCGACAGAGAGATCATATCTGCCAATAAATCGTATATACAAGGCCTTATTTTCAGCTCATTGCTCTTACTGAAGGTACTTCCTTGTTAAACTTTTGCATGCTATCTAGATGATTTTCAAAATTAGATATGGCATTTCGGAATCCTTTAAATCACTATTGGCTCTAGGTGAGAGGAATCTGGTGCTGGAAATGTCACGCTGATTGACTATTGTTTGTAGTAAAATATATTGTTCAATCTAAGACATAGTTGGATTATTACTTTTATATTCAAGATTCCAAAAGGTTTTCTGTTAACACCAAAATTAACCTGGAGGTTTTTATCCTATTACCTGCTTAAGGGTTTATCTAAGGAAATGGAGTAACGTTCTTTCAATTGGTTAAATATTATAAACTGGCTTTAGTCCCAACATATCTACTTAAGTTTTTTTTTTTAATTTTTGTCTTAGGGTTGGTTTCCCAGTAAACCACCATCTGTTTGTGTGAGTGTCACTTTGAGTTTTTCCTCGGTGACTTTCCACTCAAACTCCTTTAAGTGTTTGTTAGTTAGGAATTATCCTAGATATTGTTCCTTTTAATTTTTTGAAGATTACATAAGGTGTAGTAGCTGAATTACAGCATACACTTTTTTGTATTTTTTATTTATTTATTTTATTTTAAAGTGTGCCAAAAGATTACAAGGGAACATCTTGTTACCGAACTTTTTCTTTTTATTTATCTGTTATTTATTTTCATACATTTAATTGTTACACCTAAAGTTTTAACCATTAAGAGAATAGCTAGGAAAATATACCCTGAGGCCCAAATATTCAAACTGCACCAGAAAGTAGTGCAATAGCAGGAGCAGGTGCAAGTCCACTGTGCCCATGCACAATACGCACAATATTCAAACACTGCACAGGTCAAGATGCACCTGCGGCACACGACTGAATATCGTGCCAACTGCGCCATAGCGCAACCAGGGATGTGCAGTGGTGCAGGTCAGATGCACAACAGCACAACCAGGGATGCTCAGTGGAGCAGGGCAGCAGTGTAACAGCACAACCAGGGATGGTCAGGGACAGGATGCAGGGGCCCACCACCCATGGTAGGGATGGGCAGAGGAGCACACAGCAGAACAGACATCGCCCCCCACACACCCCATGCACTGCACAACCGGAGGAGAGCCAGAAGAACCACTGGCCCAGGGACACCAGAAACAAACCCACCGCCGGGGCATGGGGCCCCAGCACACCCCCTTGCAAGCTGTGACCATCACACATGGATGCCTGGCCACCTTGTGCCACACCATCCCACCAATGCAGAGCACACCCTGCTCCACAATCCCCATACACCCTGCCCAGGAGTAGTGCCCAACAGTGCAGGACACCTCATGCATGCCACCACCCCCACTGTGACAATGCAACCCTGTGCACCACAGAACCATGCAAGACAGCCCCACCACAAGCACCCTTCAGTGGACGGCAGCAGACAGCGATGCAACGACTGCATACACAGTGCTGCCACACATGTACCCCCCGAGGTACAGCTGAGAGACCGTCCATGCGTCAGCACACGAGGTAGCCCACACATGACAGGGCATGCCCCAGACCCCACCACCACCAGTGGTACAGCACCCTGCACACCCTCCCAAGGACACACCCCATCCCAGCACTGGCCACAACAGCCAGCACAGACACCCACGGTGGTGCATGGAAGCATGCACCACACAGGATGCAACACAGTGCACGGACAAACAACCACCCATACCCAAGGGCACACCAACACAGGGACACAGTAGCGGGTCAACCAAGCCCCCTGGCATGTGGCCACGGCAGCCGTGTACACATGGCCAGAACCCCTCCATGGCACAGGTGTGTCAGCAACCCTGTGCAGGCACCACAATGCCGTACACCACCAGCATGCGGCCGGAGCACAAGTGACAGACAGTGGAGCACATCCCCTGCAACAGACACAAGTGACAGCATCGATGTGGGACAACAACAGTGGAGGCAACAGTGCCACCTGAGGTAGATGTGCACAACACGGTGACAGAAGGCAACCTGGCATCATGCTGGGTACAGTGGCTGTCCAGCATGGGCAGCCACCACTGACATGCAAGCGGACTGTGCAGGTCACAGACATGCAAGGGTGTCAGCTGCACAGGCCATGGACGGTGTGTGACAGGGGCACCATGGACACAGTGCATGCACTGTGTACCACTGCACACAGTCATCCAGTGCACAGGGAACAACACATAAACCACAGATAGTGACTGAGAGCTATTCCCACACCAAAGTCTCCTCCTCTACGGACACACACACACACACACACACCCATGATAGCACCAGCCCTGACGCCATGCACACCACTGCAGCTGAGCACCTTTAGCCCGCTGCAAATCAGAGACCACCACAGTAAACATAACAAAACAAATGTATTTGAACAGTAATAACAAAACTATTTACAGCTATTTACAATAATTATGGGGTGAGGGCCACAAACCGGGTGGGGGTGGGTAAGGGTCAGGGGTGAACATATGGGAGAGGGAAGGAGGGGTGTGAGGGTGGGTCCAAGGGGGTAGGTGTCATCCTGGGGCACATGCAATTCAGCAGGAGCCCTGTTCCCCACTCCAACGGCGCCTCCTGCCGTGCCTCCTGCAGACTCCAAGCTGCTCCACCCTCTGAAGAATCTCCAAAGAGGACCTTGCCACCTGCAGAAGCTCCTGCAGTGCCCTCTCAATCCTCATCATCCACTGTCCACCTAGGGCAAGGGAGCAGAGTCAATAGGCATGAATGCACAGCCCCCCTGCTGCCCACCCATTGTGCATGGCATACAGCCGTGGGACATGCCCCTGTGACGGTGTGCAACCACCCACAGTGATCATGTCCACAAGACCTGCCCACCCAGGTGCACACAGCCATGCAGACCGCTGCACAGACCCACCACCCAACTCCCGCACAGCACCACCGTGGCTGTACAGTGACATGGCTATGCGGTGCGAAGGCAGTGGCACAGCCATGTACCCAGTGCATGCATGGACCACCAGCGCTGCACACCCAGACATGCAGTGCCACTGGACAGTGCTGACTGTACCATGTGGCATGCATGGCAGTGGTGTCAATGGATGGTGGCCATGCCCCGCCGCCTGCCCTGCTACACAGCATGCACAGAATAACCTGGATGGAAGGCACTCACCATCATTGGGCTGGTCCTGGCACTGACCCACTATGGGACCTCCAGCCTGACGATGTAGCTCCCCCTCCCCTCAGCTCACGTCTCTGCCTGCCCACCCAAGCACAGCGACGCTCTTCAGGGCCTAGGGTGCAAACATGGAGAGTGGAACATCAGTACAATCCAGTAGCAAAGGCCCCCCCACCCCTGGGTGTGTGCAATCCTACACAGCAAAACCATTCGGCCCCCCAACTCTACACCACCACCACTGCCCACACCGGACAGCCCACCCCCCATGTGGTGGACACATGCCCACCGTGATACCCATATGGACGCAACCAGTATATGGATGGGGCACCTACCTGGCCGTGGAACAGCGCCTCTCCTGGCGCGTGCTCGCAGGCAGGCAAGCCTGTCCGGGTCCCTCCGTTGGAGATCCCCGTACCAGTGTCGACACTGCTGTGCTGTCCTCTCCATCCCTGTGACCTACACCAGCACCACCGACACCTCCTCCCACATGGCACTCCTGGCCCTGTCCAGGGGGTGCTTCACCAAATAGAGCACCAGCATGGGGCTCCACAAGTGCCACCAAATTGTCCAGTTCTGTCTGGCTCCAAACTGCAGTCCTCCGACGTGCCATCTTTGGATCGTCTCTGAATCAAAATGGCGCTCCCTAGTGCACATCCGCCACGTACAGATGCTGCACGGTACTGTGTTGCCATTCCCCATCGCGCTGTCACCGAACAGTGCGATAGGGGTGCACCCATGCGGACGCATGGCACCTAGGGGGCAAAGGTCAGGCACAGGGTCAAGGGTCTCTCGCACACAGACCGCCACAGTGTGATTGGTATTCCCCACGTGTAGAGCAGTAGGGCACCTGTGTGGGACTTCCTGTAGTGGTCTACCGCGCTGTGGCACCATGGCTCCTACAGTGCCCCAGGGTCCATAGGGCCTGCATGAAGAAAGCTCTGACAGATGATGTTGCCCATATTTATCACTATGAGGCACTAGATTGGAGCTGTATCATGTGCTTCAGACAGGAGGCTATAGGCTGGGGGGGGCGCATCAGGGTTGACAACCCCAACTAAAACCCCACCACTAATTCATCAATACTTCAGAGACCCAAATCCCTAATGTGTTTTTCATTTCCTGTCTTTGTACGCTTTGCATTTTAACAAGCCTAATCTCTGCATTAACGTAGTTTTTTGCAACTAATTTCCCTTCTTTTTGTGATAGTGGAAAGTACAGTTACGTAAGAACTCACCGTAACAGTAGATCTTCGAGAGAGGCTCTTGCAGTAGGTAATTACATATAGGACTGATGCCGGCAGGCGTCAGGACCCCATGGAAAAATTTCTAGCTAGCGGTCTCTGGCGGGGGACCACCCCCACATCAGATGACCGACGTCATGCGACGTCAGTATAAAGGGGCGGTCCCCCACACCCGCCTTCCAGTTCTTTCCCACCAAAGGCCAAAAGGCGATTCAAGAGAGAAGCGGGTATTTCTCATCCTGGAAAAGGAGCTGAAAAAGCTTAGGGGATGGAGGGTGGGAAGGTATTACCTACTGCAAGAGCCTCTCTCGAAGATCTAGTGTTACGGTAAGTTCTTACGTAACTGTACTATCTTACTTCGAGAGGGCTCTTGCAGTAGGTAATTACATATAGGACTGAGTCCCAAGCAGTCTGGAACAAGCAGAAGCAAACAGGAGGAGGAAAACTACTCAGAAGTAGACCCTCTGGCTGTGAAGGCCTTAGGAAAGGAGACCTTGCAGAACAGCCAACCTGAAGCCTGTTCTACGGCGAGAGGCAGTGTCCAAACTGTAATGTTTTGTAAAGGTATGGACAGAAGTCTAAGTTACGGCTGCACAAATGTCAGCCGCTGGCACGTTCTTGAAACAAGCCGCAGAGGCAGTGACCCCTCTGGTGGAGTGGTCTCTGACTTGACCCGGCAGGGTCTTGTTGTATTTGTCATAACAGAAAGTGATACAATGAGCCAACCATTTAGACAGGCATTGCTTTGAAACAGCATTGCCTTCTCTTTTATGAGCAAAAGAGACAAACAGTTGATCAGTCTTTCTGAGACCTTTCATCCTATTGATGTAGTATCTCAGAATCTGGTGAACATCCGCAGTATGCAGGAGGTACTCCCCTTGATTAGAGTGCTGCATAAAGAAAGCAGGTAACTCTATGGATTGATTCAGCATAGATTCCGCTACCACCTTGGGAAGAAATTTAGGGTTGGTACACAGAGCCACACATTCCTTGTGAAAAATCAAGTACAGGAGTTTGCACATGAGGGCCTGGAGCTCGGAAATCCTTCGAGCCGAGGTAATGGCCACGAGGAAGAGAGTCTTCCACGAGAGGAACTTCAGGTCTTCTGAGGCTGCCAGCTCGAAAGGAGGCAGAGTAAGCTTCTCGAGAATAAAATTCAGATTGCAAGGAGGGGCAGGAACCCGGATAGGGGGTCACAAATGGAGGACTCCTCTAAGAAAGGTCTTAAGAGACCTCCAGCTGAGCAAATGTCCTATCTGCAAAAGGGACATGGTAGGCTGAAATGGCTGCCATGTGAACCTTCAAGGATGAATGACTGAGACCCAGGTCAAAGAGGTGTCGCAAGTAATCCAAAAGCCGCCCAACAGAGCATGAGAAAGGCTTCAGATCTTTAGAAGCGGCCCAGATAGTGAACCATTTCCATTTCATGGCATAGATAGATCTAGAGGAGGGTTTTCTGGCCTCCACCAGGATCTCAGCCACCTGGGGGGAAACCCCGAATCGGACTTGAGCTGCGTCTGCAAGAGCCACGTGTGCAACTGAAGGGACTTGAGGCCTAGATGAACCAAGGTCCCCTGATCCTGGGTCAGCAAAAGTTGCAACAGAGGAAGAGGAGGTTCCTCTGCATACTGTTGCAGAACAGAGAATCAAACTTGCCTGGGCCAGAAAGGAGCGATCAGAACCATGCGAGCTCCCTCTGAGCTGAGCTTCTGTAAGACCCTCGGAATCAAGGGAATCGGGGGGGGGGAGCATAGATGAATCTGCCCTTCCAGTCTAGAGACAGAGCATCTCTCCAAAAAGTGCCATGCCCTGAAGTGAGTGAGCAGAAGTCAGGAAGTTTTGCATTTAGAGGGGATGCGAACAGGTCTACCTGTGGTGTTCCCCAACGTAGGAAGATATCGTCTGCTACCCCCTGTTCTAGTTCCCACTCGTTAGCGTGAGCAGACAACCTACTAAGGTGGTCTGCCAACGTTTTCTCGACCCCCGGGACGTGAATGGCTGTGAGGTGAAGGTCGTGCTACACAGCCCAATCCCAAACTCGCATCACCTCCCTGCAAAGAGGGTAAGAATGAGTTCCTCCCTGTTTGTTGATGTACCAGACCACACACGTCCGTTTGTACAGCCAGATGCCCCGGAAGCAGATGCAGATGCAGAGCCTGAAAAGTGTACAGCACAGCCCGAAGCTCAAACACATTGATGTGCAGAGATTTCTTGAGCTTGAACCAGAAGCCCTGGGTCCTGTGTGGTCCTAGATGGGCTCCCCAACCCTCGCCTGAGGCGTCCATAGTCAGCGTCTGGAAGGGTGGAGAATGACAGAAGGGAACTCCCCAGTGAAGGGTCTCCTGAACCAACCACCATTGCAAGTCCCGAGCCATGGAAGTGGAGACCAGAACCAGTTGATCTAGGTCATCCACCAGCTGATCCCACCGAGACTGAAGCATCCACTGAGAAATCCTCATGTGGAGCCGAGTGCGATGGACTGTCAGAATCACAGCCACCATGAGCCCGAGGAGGTGAAGGACTGATCTTGCGCTGTCTCGCCTGCAGCTGGACAACAGGTTGACCTGAGCCTGTAGTGTGGCTGCCCTGTCCAGTGGCAGGAAAGCCATGTCTTGTCCAGGATTGCCCCGATAAACTGGAGCCTCTGGGATGGGATCAAGTGGGACTTTGTCTGCTTGACAGTAATACCCAGGCAGGCAAAAACCTGCAGGGTAAGGGAAAGGAAGCGCAGGAGTTCCTCCCTGGATGGGGCCACCAGGAGCCAATCGTCCAGGTACAGGAAAACCTGCACCCCCTGGGTATGTAGGTAGGCCGCTACCACCAACATACATTTGGTAAACACTCTGGGCGCCGAGGAGAGACCAAATGGGAGGGCCTTGAAATGGTAGTGGTCCCCCTGGAATGCAAAACGTAGGTATTTGCGGTGGGAAAGGCAGATAGGGATATGCAGGTAAGCATCCTGCATATCCAGAGCGCACAGCCACTGTCCTGGCTGAATAAGGGGCAGGAGACCCTGAAGAGAGAGCAACCTGAACCTTTTGTACTCCACGAACAAGTTCAGGGAGCTGAGGTCGAGAATCTGCCTCATGTCTCCTGACTTCTTTGGGACCAGGAAGAAATGGGAATAGTACCTCGTCCCCTGAAGAGGCAGGAGGATAGGCTCTATCGCCTCCTTCAAGAGAAGGGCGGAAATTTCTTCCTGAACCAGAAAAAGATCTTCTTGTGAGTATGACGACCTGGGGGGGGGTTCGAGGAGGTTTCTGAAGAAACTCTATTGAGTGTCCTTCTGCGATCAGCTGGAGCACCCAAGTGTCTGAAGTTATCCACTCCCAGCCCGGAAGATGGAGGGAGAAGAAAAAATTACTCACCTTAGTAATTATGTTTCTTCTAGTGGAGTCTTGCTGTATTCTGACAAATGCAGTTAGGTCCTGCCTTTCAACTGCCCCGGAGAACATAGGGTTAACTTTACTATGCATGGCATAGAATGTTCATCTCGAGCTCGGCTGAAGCCTCTGCCTGTTGTTATTCGAACTGCAACCGTCAGATCTTTACAAGCAAAAACTCACTAGGTATTCTGTGAGGAAACTGTAACATTTTTACTAGCCAACTGGCAAAAATATAATGCCTTTGGTTCTCAAAGGAAGACTCAAGTCAACCCAAAAACAAAAACCAATCAAATGAACAACATTCCACCCAAAGAAAAAAAGAGGGTGTAAAAGGGGGGGGGGCACCTCCAGGGTGCCAACACTGCACCT
This sequence comes from Neoceratodus forsteri, assembly GCA_016271365.2. NCBI lineage: Eukaryota > Metazoa > Chordata > Ceratodontiformes > Ceratodontidae > Neoceratodus > Neoceratodus forsteri. The sequence continues at coordinate 269,371,627 of JADMNL010000027.1, forward strand.
GCCCACCCACATCCCAAAATTCTAGGTTCTGAGAGGGGAAGCGGGGGGGAGGTCAGAATACAGCAAGACTCCACTAGAAGAAACATAATTACTAAGGTGAATAATTTTTTCTTCAAACAACATGAAGTCTTGCTGTATTCTGACAATTGCAGACTACCAAGCAGTACCTCCATGGAGGAGGGACAGAACCTACTTTGGAAATAGGCTCTGAAGTACTGCTGTGCCAAACTGAGCATCACTCCTAGCCTGGATATTCAGAGAATAATGCTTGATAAAGGTATGGACTGTTTTCCAGGTGGCTGCTTGACAAATTTCTAAGAGAGGGATATCCCTGGCAGCAGCCAGGGAAGCAACTGTACCTCTTGTGGAATGAGCCCTCAGGCCTGAGGGTGGAGTTTTTCCCAGTTTTTCATAGCAGAATTGTATAGAAGAAACAATCCATCTGGCAATAGATCTCTTAGTGGCAGGTTTGCCCTTTCCAACTTCTCCATAAGTGAGGAACAACTGGAGGGATTCAAACCTGTGACCCTTGGTACGCTCTATGTAGTAGCTAAGGGCTGTTTTAACATCCAAACTGTGTAACCTCCTCTCTCCCGAGGAAGAATGATCAGTGAAGAAAACAGGGAGAGATATAGACTGATTGAGGTAGAAATCTGAAACCACTTTAGGCAAGAACTTTCTGTTAGTTCTAAGGACCACTTTATCTCCGTGAAAAGTGATGAAATCAGATTCCACTGACAGGGCTTACAATTCACTGATACGTCTGGCAGAAGTAATGGCTACCAAAAACACAGTTTTCCAAATCAAGTACTTAAGCTCTGCTGAGGACAAAGGCTCAAAAGGGGGTTGCATAAGCTGAGCAATGCAAACATTAAGATCCCAAGCAGGAGCAGGATCCCTAAAGGGGGATTGGTGTGAAGCAATCCCTTGAAAAACTTACAGAATACAGGATGGGATGACAGAGAGGAAGACTTGCCTACAGACAGGAAAGCAGAAACAGCTGCCAAGTGTACCTTGAGAGTAGCTGGTCTGAGACCTAGGCCATTAAGATGGACCATATAATCCAGAACCATAGGCAATTCAGCAGAGTCTGGAGAAATATTCTTCTTAGAACACCAAATGCTGAATTTTTTCCATTTGGAGTTGTAAGTCTTTCTGGTGGAAGGCTTTTGAGAAGCCTTAAGGATATCCAGAACCCCTTGGGAAAGATGCAGATCTGCAAACTCTAACTCTTCAAGAGTCAAGCCTTGAGATTGAGAGACTGAAGATTCGGGTACCAAATCCTCCCCCCTGAGAGGATGTTAACAGGTTGTAATTCCTGGGACGAGACAGGGGAAGATGGGCTGTTAGGGACAGCAACAAGGGATACCATGGCTGCCTGGCCCAGTCTGGAGCAATCAGAATCACTTTGCGTGGTTGTGACCTTATCTTAACTAACACTCAGAACAGGAGAGGGAAGGGGGAAAAGCATATAGAAATTTCCCTTCCCAGTTCAGAATCAGAGCACCCAGGGGGACTGAGCCCAAGACTGGGGGTTTGCAAACAAAAGAGAGGAAGTTGGTGATTGTCTGGGGCTGCAAAAAAGATCCATCTCCGGAGTGCCCCATCTTGAGAAAATCACTTTCAACACCAGAGGATCTAGGGCCCATTCGTGATGGCCCTGGGATATTCTGTTCAGTGCATCTGCTAGGACATTGTCCTTCCCTGGGAGGTGAACTGCTATCAGAGAGGTTTGCAGGGGAATAGGCCAAGGACCACAACTTCATTGCTTCTGTGCACAAGGCCATAGACTGAGTGCCTCCTTGCTTGTTGATGTACCACATGGTGGTGGTGTTGTCTGTTCTGACCTGAACCACCTTGTTCTGTACAGATTTGGAAAAAGCTTGCAGTGCCAGAAACACTGATCTGAGTTCCAAGAAATTGATGTGAAGCAGAGATTCCTGAGGCGACCACAGTCCCTGGGTGGTAAGTTCCCCCAAATGGGCTCCCCAGCCCAGCAGGGGAAGCATCTGTGGTGAGGACCACTGAATGAGACTGAGTGACAAATGGAACCCCTTACCTCAAATTGTCCTGATCCTGCCACCATTGCAGGGCTTGGCTCAGAGATCGAGTCACTGGAATTAGTTTGGTAAGGGAATCCTTTCTTTGGGACCAAAAAGCTCTTAAGTGGAACTGAATGTCCCTCATTTGGAATCTTGCACCCTGGACCACTGCTGTGGAAGCTGCCATGTGGCCCAGTAGCTGAAGGAAATGCCTTGCTGGTCAAGACACCTGAAGGCTGAATGAAGAGGCCAGTTCCATGAGGGTCCTTGCCCTTTCCAGGGGAAGGAAGGCTCTTGCTTTTATCGTAACCAGTTCTGCACCTATGAAGGTGAGGAGCTGCACTGGTTCGAGAACTGACTTTGGTAGGCTGAGAAGGAATCCTAAAGAAGTGAGCACTTGCTGGGTCACTTGCAGGTGTGACTTGACTTGGTCTGGAGACTGACCTACTATGAGCCAGTCATCCAAGTATGGGAAAATGGAAATCCTTTGTCTTCTTAGGAAGGCAACAACTACTGCCAGGCACTTTGTGAAGACCCTTGGAGCTGATGTTAGGCCAAAGGGCATTGCTCTGAACTGATAGTGGCCTGAGGGCAACTTGAACCTGAGGTACTTTCTGTGGGAGCACCTGATGGGAATGTGAAAGTAAGCATCTTTGAGGTCCAGGGAGGCTAGCCAGTCCCCTGGCCTTAGAGAGGGAAGGATAATTCCCAGAGTTATCATTTTGAACTTTGGCTTTAAAAGATGTTTGTTCAGATATCTTAGGTCCAGGATGGGTCGCCACCCTCCTGTCTTTTGGGGGTTAGGAAGTACCTGGAGTACAATCCTTTGCCCCAGTGTAGGGTAGGTACTCTCTCTATAGCTCTGAGAGCTAGGAGAGAAGAAACCTCGGCCTCTAGGGCAAGGGTCTCTGAGAGATTTGCAGGTGGAAAAGATCTGGGTCTCAGCTTGGGAAATTTTTTGAAGCTGAGAACCAGACCCTGGCTTACTACTTCCAGGACCCACTTGTCTGATGTAAGAGACCTCCAGTCCTGGACAAAGTAAGCCAGCCTGTCCCCTACTGGGATAGGAGAATCGACCCGGGCAGACCCATCAGGGTGTCTGCTTGGCAGGGGCTTTAGGCTGAGGGGTAGATGCAGGCCTGCTCATCCCCCTTCTGCCTCTCCCTCTGAAGAACCCCCTCTGTGAAAAGGAAGAAGAGGCCTGTGCTTGGTAAAAAGGCCTTTAGAAAGGCCTGCCCCTGCCCCTGGACTGCTGCCTTTGAGGAGTTGCTTGCCTTTCTTGGCCTGAGCACTCCTGTAAGTGGTCCTGTATTCATCCATTTTCTTCATGTAATTCTCTGTCTGCTCCCCAATCAGAGAATTACCCACTACAGGAAAATCCATGGCCTTAGCCTGGGTATCCTGTGAGAGGCTAGTACATCTGAGCCAAGCCATTCTCCGAAGAGCCACAGATGTAGCCATGACTCTTGATGATACATCATTGGAGTCTACAGCAGCATGAAACTGAACTTTAGTTGCCTCAATCCCATCCGCAGCCACCTGCTCCAGCTCCTTGGCAAGCTGGGGAGGAACCTGTTTAGCCAGTTCCAGTACAGTGTCCCACCTGGACGTCTGGTACCTGGCTTCATAGGCCATATAATTAGCCTGCCTGAGTCCTAATGATGATGCCATGTACTGCTTCTTTGCCATGGCATCAATCTTCCTGGAGTCCTTGTCTGGGGAGTGTGATGCCAAGGGAATGCTTGCCTTATCACAGGCAGCAGCCTGCACAACCCCAACACGGCTGCATTGCTGATAGAGGAACTCCGTATATGAGCCTGAAAGAGTATACCTCTTGTCCATTCTTTTGTCCACAGGAGATATGGAATTGGGAGACTTCAGAATTTTTTGTGTCTGTTTCCCAAAAGATTTGTGAAGGAGAATAGACAGTGTCCTGGACTCTGGGATGTCCATCATCTCCACATAGTCAGGCTCTTCCTGATCCTCCACTGCCTCCTCCACAGGAAGCTGAAGGGTATCAGCCACCTTTCTGTAAAACATGTAGTGTGAAGGGGACTCAGAAAGCCTAGGAGGAGAAACACCTGAAGGTCTGTCTGGGGAGATGTCCGGGTCAATAGGCACATCCAGACTTTCACCATCACCATAGTCATCTCCTAACTCTCCTTCCTCTTCAAACTCCGGTTCAAAAAATTCTTCCAGGGTATAATCCAGAACCGGGGGAACCAACCGAACCAAGCCCCTGCCAAAAGGTGCCGGTTCAGTCGGAACCGATCGAAGCGATTCCATAATCCTAATCACTTTGGCTATTTCATCGGAGGTCGGAGTATGAGATTCTGGATCCGAACTGGTCGACTTGTCTTTTCTTTTTCTTTTTGTCAGAACCGATTCCTCAGAATCAGCTCTCCTTCTGCCCGAAGAAGTATCGCTCTGGTCAGAGGGCACTTTTTCTGGTTCGGTCGGAATCGAACTGGGCTGGCCATCCGAGTCAGCGGACTTCTCGGCCTCCCTTTCCCTCAGTCTACCTAATCTCTTTTCCAGTGTAGATTTGGGAAAATTTCTGCAAATTTGGCAGTCTGAATCGAGGTGGTCAAACCCCAGACAATAAACACAGGTGGTGTGGGGATCAGCCTTAGCAAAGACTTCCCCACACACACTGCAGTGTTGAAACCCAGTGGGTCCAGTTTTTTTCTTGGGTTTCTCAGACATGGCCAACCTAACCAAATTTACCCTTTTTTCGGCAATCCGCCAGGCAAGACTCCCTATCGGTTCCTGACTGTGTCATGGGTCTTGGAAAAAAACGTACTAAACCCCGTTTTTTTTAGAACTGATTCGGACTGGTAACCACACACTAAAGTAAAGTACAAATTTTACCTCAGAATGATCGGTTCAGCCGAACCAATCCACAGCTTTACAAGTTCCACACAGAAAACAGAACAAAAACCTATCTAGTACTCATGGTACCACAGACAAAGACTTGAACCGACTATGCGGAAACAACAATTCGGAAGAAAACCGACGGAAAACCGACACTTCAACCGACTTTGAACCGAGCAGCAAGAGAAATCTTCGGAGCAACTGTTCAGTGAGGTGGAGTAAAGAATCTGATGGTTGCAGTTTGAATAACAACAGGCAGACACTTCAGCCGAGCTCGAGATGAACATTCTATGCCATGCATAGAAAAGTTAACCCTATGTTCTCCGGGGCAGTTGAAAGGCAGGACCTAACTGCATTTGTCAGAATACAGCAAGACTTCATGTTGTTTGAACCTCACCCCTAGTGATTCCTCTGGGAACCCCAGAGGTTGTGGAAGAGGAAAGGAGTCATGTGGTGTGAAGCAGCATCGCCGCTGAAGTCCCCGCTGCTTTTTTGGGCGGAGGGGGCTTGGCAGCCGGAGGGGCCTGACATTTATTGGCCCGCTTTCCCTGAGGTTCTGCCTTCTGCCGATTACGTCTGTGAAAGGGACAATGCTGTGTCTGATGGGGTTTGTACATGGAGTCCACAGACTTCAGTGAAGTCCCCTTCTCCTGCAGATTGGTAATGATGTCCTTGACATCACCAGCGAACAGCACCGAACCCCTGAAAGGCGCGTCCTGGATAGCGGACTGCACTTCCGGGACCAATCCTGACACATGGAGTCAGGCAAGACGCCGTAAACCCATGGCGAAAGCAGAGCTCCGACCAGCAATGTCCACTGTATCGTACATGGCACGAAGAATGTGCCGACTGGCCGAACGTGCAGAGCGGACTAGACCGGCCACTTCCTGCTTCACCTGAGATTCAGGAAGGGAGTCCAACTTGGATTCCACCTCACTAAGAATCGCCTTCTGGTAATCCCCCCTATGACCGACATAATTAAGGGCCCTGATACCCAGTGTGGAAGAAGCGTAGACCTTCTTCATGTGCTGGTCCAGAAGGCGGGATTCCTTGTCAGGTGGCGATGAGCTGAAGTGTTTTGGGTTAGCTGACCGGCCATAAGCAGCGCTAATCAAGACCGAATCAGCTCGAGGGTGAGAATTAAGGGAGTCAACACCCTCGGGAGCCTGGTATAGCCTGTCCGACTTCCTAGGAAGAGGGGCTATCGCTGATGGCTGCTTCCAAATAGTGGAAACGAGGTCGGCGTGAGGCTCAATACAGGGTGGCACCAAGGTTGGAGCGGTCTTGGACAGATCCAGGTGTGCAGTGAGCTTTATACACTGTGGATCTGGCTCCAAGGAGTGCCACTGATGAACCTCCTGGATTTTGCGCAACAGCTCCGTGACAGAAGGATCCTCCAGAGGAGACTTCGGAGGAGTCCTTGGCCTGGGCTTATCCGGAAAATGAGGCTTATCGTTTGGGTCGGAACAACCATCAAAGTCGTCCGAGGAGGAAGAAGTGGAAGAAGACTCCACCTCCCGGTGCAGAGGAGGAACGGACCCCTTAGAAAGCCCTCAGGGAAGCGTATCCTGACCCATCCTGGAACTGGAGGGCTCGCCTCTCGTATCCGGAGTTGGGGAGGGAGTCTCATGTCTCGGACGTACGGGAACCGGTACCATCATTGAGAGATGATTCTCCACCTCCCTGGTGAGCTGAGCCTTGGCCTCAGCCCACCAGGAGGCTAGAGTCTCCTTCAAATCCACCGGTGGCTGAGGGGGCGGTGGAGGAGAAGGGAGGCATGGATATTGGGTATATCAGTACTGCGCATACCCATAACCTGACGGCGGGCACCCCAGCGTCGGGTAATGAGGCACCGTGTACTATGGCGTTGGATAGGCTGGCATTTAGTACTGGGGCACCGGATACTGTGGAACTGGGTATGACAGCATCAGACACAACGGGGTCAGATATCCGGGAACCGGGGAGGGGTCTGCGGGGCAGACGGCCCGGGATGGCACCAGCAGTTGGGCCAGGAAGTGGAGGCCCGGTGGGCAGCAGGCCCTGTGTGGGGGGCGGCATCCGGAAGAGGAAGAGGGATGTCGCCCAGAGACGGGACGACCGGCGTCAGAGCCAGCATCTGGGGAACCAACATCAGGTTGTCTGGCCCAGTGGGAGGGAGACCTGCTGATAGCATGGTAAGATCCCCAGCATCGCTCGGGGAAAGAGGAGAGAAATCCCCGAGGTCAGGTTCTGGAGATGCTGGGTCCCCAGAGGGCATCAAAGGCTGTGGGGAGCCGGGAACAGCGGACAGCTTGGGGTCCGTCTTCGGCTCTGACACCGCACTAGCGTCAGAAGGTCCGACTTACCGGCAGAGTCCAAGTGGGCATCAGAGGAGCTGAGGTCCACAGAACCATCGCCCGAGGCAGGCTGCACTGGGGGAGCGGTCTGGTCGGGCAGAACAGGGGCCATGCACTGCCCCAAAGGGTCGAGCCACTTAGCGGCCTTCTCTGGGTGGACACCAGAGGAGCTGACGTCCGGCTTACCAGAGCCACTCGCACCAGTAGGCCATGCAGAGGTGGTCTTGCTGGGAGTGGAGGCCTCCTTTAGCCCGGAGGCACCCGAAGAGCCTGAGCACGAGCCACACAGGTGGGCTGATGCTGTCTTGGAAGCCTCCAAGTTACCTTCAATACAGTGACTCCAGCCGAAGTCGTGGTGGACGAGGGGTCCCAGTCCCGGTGCTTCTCCTTATCTTTCTTCTTAAGATGGCCCTCAGGGGAAGTTGAAGCCCGATGGAGCTTTTACAACTCCTTCTCCATGGAGATCATTTTCTTTTTAAGGATGTGGGCCTCCAGGGACTGCTGCCTCTGTCTACGGGTGGCAGCATTGAACTTCAGGCAATGCTGGCACTTCTCCACGGGGTGATCCAGGCCCAGACAGAAGAGGCACTGGGAGTGACCGCCCTTGTGCGAGAGTTGGGCGCCGCACAAGTCACACTTATTCTTGTGCTCAGAGGGTGTAGGGGATGACATACACCACTGAAAAACTGACTAAAAGTCGAATTAAATCGAGAAAAAATGACGGTAGAACTACCGACGACAGACTGAAGAGCAGTGAACTTTACCACAAGGCGCTACCATGAGCTAACGGTGGGAAAGAACTGGAAGGCAGGCATGGGGGACCACCCCTTTATACTGACATCGCATGACGTCGGTCACCTGATGTGGGGGCAGTCCCCTGCCAGAGACTGCTAGCTAGAAATTTTTCCGTGGGGTCCTGACACCTGCCGGCATCAGTCCTATATGTAATTACCTACTGCAAGAGCCCTCTCGAAGTAAGATCTGTATCCTCATTTATACTGAAGACAGTCCTGGAATTGTATCCTCATTTGCACATGTGCAAAATGAGCTAAATACAATATTGGAGACAGTTATGATGCAGTGCATGGGGCCAGCAGACCCCAGCACACATCTCAATACCCTGTGGGTGAGGTTCCCTGATCCACCACAGTGTGTGGCGTGTGCACCAAAACACTGCCTTGTCCCTACCCAGGCCATGACTGGTGCTACATGCTGCAGCACCTTCCCCATCAGTCCTGTTTCAGTAAACCAGCTCACTGAATTCACACCTGAACTCAGCTCACTGGCACGGTAAGGCAGTGTGTTCCCCAGAGGTGCAACAGGCATCCCTGCAATCAATGTTACTTCATAAATATTTTTTAAAATATTTTGACCCCAAACATTCTTATGACCCCACCTCATAAACCCCACAGGTGAAAATATTCAAATCCGTGCTGAAACGCCATTCCATGCCGCAAGTGAAAAAACACATTTTGGAAAGGATGTGAAAAATGACAGCTGTACTGTTCATGAGTGGTGTGAAAAAGGAAAAAATTACTCACCATAGTAATGTTGTTTCTTCTAATGGAGTCTTGCTGTATTCTGACTACATGCAGTTAGCCCCAGCACTTGAACTGCTCTGGAGAGTAAAGGGTTAACTCTATGAAAGGGCATAGAATGTTGAGCTCGAGCTTGGTTTTCAAACCTCTGTCTGTGGTACTCTGAAGTGTTACCGTCAGATTCTTACAAGCACTAAACTAACAAAAAAAAAACAACAACAATATACTGGCTAATGGGGCCCATTCACCCTATAAAGAGTGAATCTGAAAATTCAACATTTTCCTATCAAAAATTTAATCATGTGACTTCCAGTATTCACAAATCAACGTTTCGGGTAAACTCTTCTTCAGGAAACTGGTTTACTCTATAAAGCCAATCAAAAATAATTACATAAAAATAGATTTTCATTATTTAACTCATTATCTGATACTATGAAATAAATAATTAAATCTTTAAAAGGAAATAAACGAACTGCCCTTACATTTTATAATCAATTATCTTTTCTTACAATGACTTTTGGTTCAGGTTTGACTCCCGCTTACGGCCACTAATTCGATTTCAGTCTTGGATTGATATTATGACAGTTAAGAAAGATCTATAATAATATTCGTGACCCTAGATTGTAGGCACCGATTACATCAAGATTTCACTTGAAACTGTAGATAATAATTTTGTGTCTACATTATAATAACGTTAAATTTTGAGAACATAAAGAATAAATAACATGAGAGTCATCATGGTCCAGAGAAACAGGATCTGAGGGTTTGATAGTTTAATAGTCCGATTGCTCGAGAATGACAGATAATAGATCATATAAAAGTATATTATTAAATTGAGAATAATATACTTTGGTCTAACTTATCATTTTTAATATTGAGAGTTAAGGTATTTTACACAGTTTATGGTACAGTAATAGAATATTTGAGAGTGGCGGGTCAGTTCAGAAAAAAGTAGACTTTTAAATTAAAAAGAATGTTATATGGTGTAATTTGGTTTGATCTATGACCCCTAACACTGAGAATTATGGTACTTGGTGCCGCCAGAGGTGAGTCCAGCACACAAGTAAGCACTTGTTGCTTGCATAAACGCTTAACGTTGGTTGCTGGATTTGGGGGTGGAGTTCTCCCTCCTTTAAAAAGCAGGTATTACAGGCCTCGCGTGCTGCTCCCACTACATAATACGCCACACGCTGAGATACATCTCTTGTAAGTTCAAAATAAAGTAATTTAAGTAGATGATGTAGGATAAAACGTTTAAAAGGTTAGAACTGTGATAACTGATGGAATTTTTTGTTGTTTTTGTCTTTAGTGAAGTACACTGAAATGCACTGAAATGCTTGAGAAATTTGAAACAGGTTAGTGTTTTTGACCCCTTGCGGCTTCTTTTACATGCTGTATGTTACGATATACCATTTTACATATAAACTCTGATTTAAGTATGAAAAGCGTGCTGAATTTATAACCATTTGGAAATATTAGCGATACACAGAGGTACTGAGAGTGAAAAGCAGTTTAGTAGAATTTAGTAAAATGAAGGAGGCCATACGGAGATATTAAATGTTAAAAGTAGCACTGTTTCATCTTGTAGCAGGGGTGTTGGATTATAGCATAGTAAACTGTTTACCATATCATTGATTATTTTAACAGCGTAATATCAAGTGTTTTAAGTGGTCACTTAAGGGTATTTATATACATCTTGAAAAAAATTATAAAGTTGAATACTTTTTTTAGCTTTAAATGAAAAGTGGATATAAATCTATTAACTACATAAAGGTATTTACAATTACTTTACTGTGTGAATGGATCAGTAATTTGAGCAAATTTTCATTTGTTTTGGTTTTTTGTTATTAGTGGCCATAAGCGGGAGTCAAACCTGAACCAACAGTCATTGTAAGAAAATATAATTGATTATAAAATGTAAGGACAGTTCATTTATTTCCTTTTAAAGATTTAATTATTTATTTCAAAGCATCAAATTATGAGTTAAATAATGAATGAATCTTTTTTTATGTAATTATTTTTGATTGACTTTATGGAGTAAACCAGTTTCCTGAAGAAGGGTTTACCCGAAACGTTGATTTGTGAATACTGGAAGTCACATGATGAAATTTTTGATAGAAAAATGTTGAATTTTCAGATTCGTTCTTTATAGGGTGAGTGGGCCCCATTATCCAGTATATTGTTTTTTTGTTACTAAGCGTCAGCTACTATACTGGTATTTGCGTGGTCCCTCCCCATGATAAGTTTACTAACACCTTTCTTATACATTTTGTTCGAGGAATTTGGCTGTACTGGACGAATCTTTTTCCGGAGCACTAAACTAACTAACTCAAAGTAAGAAATTGCTTCAAAATTTTTGCGCCAAATGGCAAAACAAGGTTTTAGAGTCAAAGACTCAAGTCGAGAAAACCCAAAAAGAATACAACAGGTAGTGATTCACCAAACTAAAAGAAAAAAAACCCTAAGAGATGGAGGCATGTCCAGAACACCTCTGGGGTGCAGCACTGTGCCTGCCCCACAACATCCCAAAACTACTAGGTTCCTGGAAGGGAGACAGGGAGGAGGGAGGGAGGGGGAGGTCAGAATACAGCAAGACTCCATTAGAAGAAACAACATTAATTACTACGTGAGTAATTTTTTCTTCAAACAACATGAAGTCTTGCTGTATTCTGACTATATGCAGACTACCAAGCAGTACCCCTTGGAGGAGGGAGTTACAAAACCTATTTTGGGAACAAGATCTGCAGCACAGCTGTGCCAAACCTAGCATCACTTTGTGACTGAATGTCCAAAGAGTAATGCTTGGTAAAGGTGTGAACAGATTTCCAGGTAGCTGCTTTACATATATCCACTAAAGGTATATCTCTAGCTGCTGCAACCGAAGCAGCTGTACCTCTGGTAGAATGAGCCCTCAGGCCTGAGGGAGGCTCCTTCCCAAGTTTAGAGTAGCAAAACTGAATACAAGAGACAATCAACCTGGCAACAGACCTCTTGGTAGCAGGCTTGCCCTTTCCCACTTCACCATAAGTGAGAAACAACATAGAGCAGTCTTTCCTATAGGCCTTAGTATGGTCAATATAGTAACTAAGAACCCTTTTCATATGAAGACTGTGTAACCTCCTCTCTCCAGAGGAAGAATGAGCAGTGAAAAACACAGGCAAAGACATAGACTGGTTCAGGTGAAAGTCTGACACCACCTTGGGAAGGAACTTTTTATTGGTGCGGAGGACCACCTTATCCCTATGAAAGGATATGAAATCAGGTTCCACTGATAAGGCCTGTAATTCACTGATCCTCCTTGCAGAGGTAATGGCCACCAGGAATACAGTTTTCCAAGTCAAGTATTTCAGCTCCTCAGCTGAAGATAAAGGTTCAAAAGGGGGCTGCATAAGCTGTGCAATACAGATGTTCAGATCCCAAGAAGGAGTAGGCTCCCTAAAGGGAGGACTGACATGGACCAAACCTTTGAAGAATTTCTTGAAAACTGGATGAGAAGCAAGGGAAGAGCCCTTACCAGCAGAAAGGAAGGCAGACACAGCTGCCAAATGTACTTTAAGAGTAGTAGGCCGGAGACCTAAACTGTTAAGATGTACCACATAGTCCAAAACAGTGGCAATATCAGCCAGCTCTGGCTTAGTATGCCTACTGGAACACCAAAACCCAAATCTTTCCCATTTGGAGTTGTAAAGTCTTCCTAGTAGCATGCTTCCTGCTAACCTTTAAAATATCTAGGACTGATTGGGAAAGATGCAAACTTGCATATTCTAGCTCTTCAAGAGGCAGGCTTTGAGCCTGAGAGTCTGAAGGTTGGGGCATAGAATCCTCCCCTGAGGGGAGGTGAGGAGATTGTGTTGCATGGGAAGACACAAGGGCAGTGTTAGTGACAGTGACAACAGTAGAAGATACCAAGGCTCGGAACCGGGCAAAGCGATTGAACTACAGAAATCGCTTTTGCTATCTCATCAGCGGTCAAACCATGGGAAGCCAGATCTGAACCAGCTGATTTTCTCTTCTTTTTACTCAGAACCGATTCCACAGAATCGGCTCTCCATTTGCCTGAAGAGGTATCACCCAGGTCAGTGGGCATCTCTTCAGGTTTGGCCGCAACCGAACTGGGCTGGCCATCTGGGTCAGCGGACTTCTCGGCTTCCCTCTCCCTCAGCCTACTCAAACGTTTATCCAGAGTGGCTTTGGGAAAGTTCTTGCATATTTGGCAGTCTTCCTTGAGGTGGTCAAACCCCAGACAATACACACACACACACACACGAGGTGAGGGTCGGCCTTAGCAAAGGCCTCCTTACACTCGGTACAGTGCTGAAACCCAGTAGGTCAGGTTTTCTTCTTGGGTTTCTCAGACATGCCTTCAACCAAAAATCACCTTACATGGCGGTTAAGCCAGGTGATTACACACTTAACGGTTCCAACTGTGTTATGGGTTGGTTAAAAAAAATCCTAAATATCGGATGTTCTTAGGAACTGTTAAGTACTGGAAAACCACATACAAGTATACTATATAATAAAAGAAGATTAGTGTCGGTTCTGAACCAGATCGACCGGCAAAGAACCAAAAAACAAAACAATTTCTTAACCAAAAACACACTAAATAACCACTACCACTTACTGGTACCAAGACAGAGGCAAGAATACCAAAATACTGAAGCACTGGTTTGAAAAAAATGACCGATTCGAACTGGACCGAACCGAAGCGCAGGAGGGATCTCCGGAGCGACTTCATAGTTAGGCGGAGTAAAGAATCTGACAGTTATACTTCAGAGTACCACAGACAGAGGTTTAAAAACCGAGCTCGAGCTCAACGTTCTATGCCCTTGCATAGAGTTAACCCTTTACTCTCCGGAGCAGTTCAAGTGCTGGGGCTAACTGCATATAGTCAGAATACAGCAAGACTTCATGTTGTTTGAATGGGTATATTGAAAATCTGGAGTCAAAATATTGTAAATTACCAAAGTTATACACCTGCATAGAAACTGCACAACGTGGGCCAGCCTGATGCTGCTGGAGGCTAAGGTGCTGGTCACTACACATTGCGCCACTCCGGTGACCCAGGTTCAGGAACAAGCTCAGGCTGCCAGAGGTTGGCGGGAGAGAGAGAGAGAGAGAGAGAGAGAGAGAGAGAGAGAGGATTGAGCATCTGGAGGACTGCTCTCTTCTCTTGGGGAGTGAGGGTTTGCTGTCCCGCTGATCGATCACCCTCTAGCATCAGCCAGGGGGAGATGCGAGCCAGGAGGCATGTACGTCGTCAGTGGGTGAGAGAAAACTTAGAGGAAAAGGAGCTGACAGGCTCTATGATGACTGTACCAGTGCCCCGTCTTGACCCCGATGTCTAGATTTAGCTCCGGGGTGGGGGAAAGCCAGCACCCCTTTACCTTGGCCCTGCCATGGTAGGGGAACCCATGGGGGATTTAGGGGGTATCGGGAGGGAGAACGGTGTGGCCGGAGACCAAGTCCCTCCGAGGGAGGGACCAGAGCCACCTGCCAGGCTCAGCATAAACAGATAATAGAAAAAAATAAAAGAAACTGCAATGCACACTCTTAACGCAGCCATTTTTTGGAATTTTTTCACCAAATTTTCAACATGGGCTCTTTGGGACCCTACCTCGTGAACATTGGCAGTGCCATTTCGTTAACTGGTCCCAAAAGGTGATTCTGTGCAGTGACCACAAAATCACCTTTTGGGACTGAATAATGAAATGACAGTGCCCATGTTCATGAGATAGGGTCCCAAAAAGCCCATGTTGAAAATCTGGTGTAAATATTCCTACAAATGTCCGAGATATCAACATAAGTTCAAAACGCCATTGACAGCCATTACACGGTGCTTACCTTTTTTCTTCAGTTTGCGTTTCAGCTTTAAAGAGTGCAGACATGTCCCAGTCCACAGAAGATGACACGCCCAACCTCCTGTGGTAAGTATAGGGTAAGGGAGGGGTGCGGGGTAGTGGGTGCTCAATGGCAGAGTGGGGATGGGGAGAGAGGGGACAGCAGGGACGAGGGGCTTTTTTGTTTTGCAGGTTACTAAAAAATAAAGGCGGCAGGGGACCGTTTTCTTTCTTTCTTTGCAGATATAATTACATAAATAAATATATCTCGGGACACTGGTGGTGGGCTCCCCAGTGTTCCATACAGCTGGGAGGGGGGAACAATATACTTAATACCGACACAGGGATTGGGGGACCCCAATGTCAGTAAAGTAATATTAAACAAGAGGCTGCTGGGGGGGGGTGACACCTGGGGTGGGCATCCCGATGTCAGATTATATGAATTGTAAAAATCACCATTTTCCTTGGAAGGCAGAAATCTCAGGGCACTGAAATACCCCTTGTTTGCCATGGGAAGGGTTGCACTATATGACACATATGACACATCTGTGTTGTATAGTGCAACCAGCTGTTAAGGACAAATATATTATGGGGCACTAAAGGTTGCACTATATGACACAGCTGTGTCGTATAGTGCAACCAGCTGCTAACGGCAAATATATTATGCGGCACTAAGGGTTGCACTATATGACACAACTGCCCATTGTTAAACGACAGCTGTGTCATACAGTGCAACCAGCTCTACAGCAGTCTGCTTATTTGTTTGCAGTTGGGTTTTGAAGAATGCAGATGTGTCCCGGTCCACAGAAGATGTCAGCATACCACCTCCAGAGGTCAGTATGGGGTAAGGGGGGGTGTATGAGGCTGTGGACACTCAGTGGGAGGGTTAGAATGGGGGAGGGGAAGGGCGGCAAACGACGAGGGACCCTTTTCTTTAGTTCAGGTTAAAAAAATAAAACAAAGACGTTGGGGGACAGTTTTCTTTTTTGCAGGTATACAGATAATATTATTCTATTTTGGGACACTGGGAGTGGGCTCCCCAGTGTCCCACTCTGCTGGAGGTGGGGGTGAATTACAAAAAATAACTGTGGGAGGCAACTGGGCATAAAAATGGAAAATAACTACACACACTGCCACTGGGGATTGGGGCCCCCAGTGTACAAATATGATTGAAGGCACAGCATAGTCAGGATGGTGGGGCTACAATGAGAGCCCCATCCCTGACCTACAAGTGGTGACAGCAGCAGTGGTTGCACTATACGACACAGCTGTCATATATTAAAGACAGCTGTGCCATATAGTGCAGGCTGCTGCTTTCGCAAAAATTCAGTTATGAATAGAACATTCATTTTTTGAACTGTGCGTGCTCAGAAACAGAACATTTGTATTAAATATTTTTAAAACTACTTAATTGAGGGACCTAAAAACCACAAAAGCACACACCTTGGATCAACCTCTATCAAACCTGAAAGTTTCAGGTTTCAAAGCCTTCTATTTTTTAGTTATCGGGTGGCAAAAAAGTCTTAAAACATTTTCAAAAATTGAGACTTTTGTTTTTTTCTGCACCTCTGTAACTTTGCCTCCTGTGAACTGATCCACATGAAAATTACAGGATCAAGAGTTCCTGACCCAGATGCTGTTCTTTCCAAATTTCATGTAAATCAGTTGAAAGGGGGCAAAGTTATTAAGGTGCAAAAATTTAAATTTAACATAGAAGTACCTACTCGACCCTAATATACAGGCACTATCGTGCCTGTATAATACATATATGTGTGTGTGTGTGTGTATTTTTTGTGTCAGTTTGGCTTTATTACCAGTTTGTCTCCATATTTTAATATAACCGACTGTACCAGAGAGACTCAGTATCAGCAAGCATCCATCATCTGTGTCACTATTTTAAAAAAAAATGTTTATACATTGTTTGGTAAGGGTAGTACTGTAACCATAACATCACTGGTGTCATTCTGTTACTGTCCTGAATATTCATTGCACTGGTATTGATCAAACTTTAATCAAGTCTGAGTCTGGAATCATGAAGCGTACATTTGCTGAGGTCATGGCTGCAGTCTCACCCTCCGCAGAGGGTGATGATAATCAGCAAACTCTGCGAAGCCATCAAGGGGAGGAGTGGAAGAGCTGCTCCCATGGAAGTGGTGCTGGTTTGGGTGTTGACTTGCAGTCTCTAGAAAAGATTGTTAAAAAGAAGTCATCACTAAAATAGTCGCAACTGACTGTGAGTAGCAGTGGTTTCAGTAGTTGGGCCACTTCTTCATTTGTCAGTGGCAGTTTGAAAACGTCAGGGGGGAGCATGTTCATCATCATCAACATCTGCTCCAACTCCTGTGCACAGTGTTGATGAACAATTTGTGGTGGAGAAAAGTAAAAAACCTGCAACTGTGACATGGGCAAGCCGTGTCACATTTTGAACACATGCAGTCATTAAGCGTATTGCTAAAGTTCTGGATGGAACAGAAATCAGTGGAACGTTGTTCTGAGAGCAGTGCAAAGTCCAGTGACACTACCAATCAAGAAAGTGATGATGAAAACAATAATGGTTGGCAGACTTCCAGCAGTTCTCTGGGAGGAGGGCACAAGGTGTGCACCCGTATTTGGTGAATGGAGACTGGAGAACCAAAGTCCCAGAAACATTATTCCTGTAAGACTCAAGGTCGATGTTGTAATGGGAGATGACGGTGTGTGCTGACTTCCAGGTGGCAGCAAAGCAGATCTCCTGGAAATGGATGTCCCTGGATGCAGCCACTGAGGCAGTGGTATGTCTGGTGGAATCAGCCCTAAGCCTTATGGGAGGCCCCCTACTAGCCAACCTATAGCAGAGGTCAATGCAGGATGTTCTCTACCTGCCAATCATCCATTTTGCTGCCAATCTGCCAGGCGTGGCTTCACAGTATGTCATAAACAGCTGGCGAGCCTCACCCCAAACTCTAGCTTTGTGTTCCTTACAATAACAGAGTGTTCTCTGCAGGTCCAGAGTACAGAGTCTATGGTTGGCCTCCGAAGAAGAGTTGTTAAAACATACTGGGAGGTTCATCACCTGGTTCAGGTGGAACTCCAATACAACCTTCAGGAGGAACTTCAGGTGGGAATGAAGGATGACCTTGTCCCTGTGGAAGACCAGATAAGGAGACTCCACCGAGAGTACCTGAAGCTTGCTAATCCTTTTGGCTGAAATGATGGCTACCAAGAAGGCCATCTTCCACAACAGGTGTGACATCTCACACTTGTGCATAGGCTCAAATGGCTTGCCCATGAGCACAACCAGCACCAGCAGTAGGTTCCATGGTTGTCAAGGCCCTTGACAAAGTGCCCAACCACCTTCTCCTGGGCTACTGTTGGCATACCAGTTTGCACCTGTTATACAGCAATGGCTGCCAGGTGCACTTTGAGGGATCACTCACAGCTTCAGCTGGGAGATGGACCAGAGGTACTCGAGGATACTAGCCACAGGGCAGACAAGGGGATCAAGCTCCATGCCCTGACACCAAATGTAAAGCCTTTTTCATTTAAAGGGTACAGCACCGGCGAGTTGACTCTTTTTGGGAGGCCTCCACCACATGGAGCACAGCTTCTGAAAGACCCAGAGCCTAGAACTCTAGCCACTCAGGAATCAGACTGTGAGGTGCAGGGACTGAAGGTCCAGGTGCAGGACTGTCCACTGCTGTCTGGTCAGCAGGTCTGGATGAAGAGTCAACCGCAATGGAGGCCTGCTGCTGAGGCTGAGGAGCTCCAGGTACCAGAACTGCCATCTGGAACTATTAAGATCATCCACACCTTGTCCTTCCAGGCCTTGATCACCACCTTGTGGATCACATGGAAGGGAAGAAAGGCATACACGAGGCCTGGGGTCCTGGGCCTCGCAAAAGCATCCTCCATCAGTGCCCAGGACCATGTGGGGAGGGTATAAGACAACCTCAGTTTTGCGTTCTCCGAGGAGATAAACAGATCTACCAGAGGTGTACCCACAGGGAGAATAGGTGGTTCACCACCTCCTGATTCATGGACCATTTGTGCAACGTCTCTCTCACCAAGCTGAGAGTGTCTGCCAACTGGCTGTCCACCACTCCAGTGACATGAATCGCCAGGAGATCTGCACCCAGGCTGTGCATGAGAGTCAGGGTGCAGAGGGCCTCCCGAAACAAGGGAAGTGAGTGCATGCTGCCCTGTCTGTTCAGATAGAACATGTTCATGGTGTTGTCTGTCTGGACTTGCACGACCTGACCTCTGACTAAAGGAGTGAATTCTGTCTGAGCTAGCCACACTGCACGGTGCTCCAGCAGGTTGATGTGGTGACGGGACTCCGTGAGTGACCAGAACCCGTGGGTCTGTGATTCCCCACATGCACTCCCACCCCACCAGAGATGCATCTGTCATGAGAATGACAGTCAACTCTGGGCAAATGGGACTCCTTCGTCCAGGTGTTCTGGGGCTTCCATCTTTTGATGGCATCCCACATTGGCTGGGTCACTGTGACTGACTGATCCAAGTGTCCTAGGCGCTGGGACCACTGACGGCCCAACTCCCACTGCATGTGCCGCATCCGCCAGCGGGCCTACCAGAGCATGCTGGTGCAAGACGCCATGTACCCCAGCAACCACTGAAAGTTCCAGGCAGGGCACGAGCACCAAACCTGAAATGACTGGACAAAGGAGGAAAGATCCAGTGCCCGGTTCACAGGGAGGCAGGCCTTGGCCTGTAAGGAGTCTAGCTCTGTCTCAATTAAGTGAATCACCTGCGAGGGGATATGGCCTGGCTATCAGCTAGTCATCCAGGTAAAAGTACATCCTGATGCCCTTGCACAGAAGGAAGGCTGCCACCACTGCCATGCTCTTAGTGAAGACCCTGGGTGCAGATGAGAGACCAAAGGGCATGACCTGGAATTGATATGACCCTTCTGCATGGAACCAAAGGTACCATCAGAGGGACCGATGGACTGGCATGTGGAAGAATGCATCCTGGAGGTCCAGGGAGCAGAACCACATGCATTACCTGGTTCAAAGTTATCATGAGAAACTTGTGCTTCCTTGTGTGCTGACTAAGATAGTGTAGATCCAGTATGGGGCACCAGCCCCCCCACACCCCCGGTTTATTTTGGACCAGGAAATACCAGGTCATGTACCTCCGACTGCCAGGGCATTTGGGACACAGGCTATAGTCCCTTTCACAAGCAGCAGAGCGACATCCTCCCATAGGGCAGAAAGCATGTGTTGCGATACCAAGGACAACTCTGGAGCACGGAACTGGTAAAGTGGGAGACCCTCGAAATCTAGAGGCAGCCTTCTGCCTACCATCTTGAGAACCCACCGGTCTGTAGTATGACAGATCAGTGTGGCCAGAAGTGGCAAAGCAGACCTTCCACAGGGAGCTGGGTCAGGGACTGGACAGGCAGGAGGTTGACACCAAGTGGGGCCAGAGGGGCACCACTTCCCCTACCACCACCTCTTTTTGGACCCTGGCTGGAGAACCTAGCCTTGGGGTGCTAGGCTTGGTATTGCCCGCTAAGGTGGCTGCCAAGGCTGCTGTGGCCGAAAGGACTGAAACTGAAAGGCCTTCTTTTTTCAGTTTCTGGGCCTTAGGGTCCTTCTGGGATGAAGCCGCAAAGTCCAGGGTGGTGTTGGATGTCTTAATCCTGGTGAGATGACCTTCCATCCCATGCCAAAGAGGTCAATGTCCAAGAAGAAAACATTACTTACCACAGTAATCTTGTTTCTTCTAAGGAATCTTACTGTATTCTGACATATGCAGTATTATCCTCCCATTGTACTGCCCTGAGCTGAAATGGTTACTAGAACCTATGCTAATGATGGAATGCTAGGCTCATGCTCGGTTTTCAAACCACTATCCCTGGTAAACATTCTACAACTGTCAGATTCTTATGGAGTGTGACTACTAACAAGCTATCTATACTAATTTTAACAATTAACTAAATAAATGACAACCAACAATCCCCTTCAGTTGAAAATGTGGGCCACACTAAGACTCAAGTCACTAAGCCCAACAACAGACCCACTCATGGGTTTACAACAGCATGGACAGCTGTGCTGCAGTGCCCATTGGTTCTAGCAGGGGAGATAGGGTGGGAGCTAAGAATACAGTAAGATTCCCTTAGAAGAAACAAGATCACTATGGTAAGTAATGTTTTCTTCAAACCTCAGGGTTCTTACTGTATTCTGACATATGCAGACTACCCAGGCAGTACCTTTGGAGGAGGGTAGAGAACCTCTTTAGGAAACACACTCTGCAGTACTGCTGTGCCAAACCTGGCATCACCTCTGGCCTAGGTATCCAGGCTGTAGTGCTTGGTAAAGATGTGAACTGTTTTCCAGGTAGCTGCTTTACTGACTTCTAACAAAGGACTATCTCCTGCAGCTGCTTTTGAAGCAGCTGTACTCCTTGTAGAGAGAGCCCTAAGGCCTACAAGGATTCCTTACCTACTTTGCTGTAGCAAGACTGCATACAAGCAACCATCCAGTGGGCAACAGACCTCTTCGAGGCAGGCTTGCCCTTTTCTACTTCTCTATAGGTCAGGAAAAGCTGAGTGCTCATCTGTCTGACCGTTTGTGTGACCCAAGTAGCAGCTTATAGCTCACGTGACATCTAGGCTGTGCAGTCTACATTCCCCTGAACTAGAGTGGTCAGTGAAATAAAGACTGGCAAAGTAATGTACTGATTTAGGTAGAAGTCCGAAACCACCTTATGCAGACATTTTCTGTTAGTCTTGAGGACTACCTTGTCCTTATAAACTGATATGTAATTAACTCAGTGGACAAGTCCTGGAGCTCACTGATGCTCCCAGCTGAGGTGATGGCTACCAGGAACACAGTTTTCCATGCTGCATACCTAAGCTCTGCTGAAGACATGAGCTCAAATGGTGGTTTCATTAGCCAGCCAGTGTGTATATTGAGGTCCCATGCCGAGGTGTGTTCCCTGTGAGGGAATGCAAATGCATGAGACCCTTGAAGAACTTGCTAAACACTTGATTAACTGCCTGAGATGACCCCTTACCAGCTGAGAGGTAAGCAGAGACAGCTGGTAACTGTACTTTGAGAGTGGAAGGCCTAAGGCAGAGAGAAAGATGTGCCGTATATTGTAGGATGACTGACAAGTCAGCCTGGCAGCAGTCTATCTCTTTTTCTGGCACCAAATGGAAAAACGTCTTCCATTTAAAGGTGAAAGTCTTTCTGGTAGAAGGGTTCTCTAGAAACCCTAGGAACCTCCAGCACCCCTATGGAAATGTGCAAGTCTGAATACTCTTAAGTCTCCAAGAGCCAAGCTCTGAGCCTGAGAGACCAGATATTGGGGTAAAGGACCCTGTCCTGCAAGGAGGTCAATAGGCTGTGCCTCCTGGGCAGAGAGATTGACCTGGAAATTGACAAGGTCTGCAGTAGAAAATACCATGGCCTTCTGGCTGAATCTGGAGCAATGAGGATTACTGTTGCTGAGTGAACCCTGAGCTTGTTCGGCACTCTGAGCAACAGGGGAAATGGAGGAAAGGCATACAGGAACTTCCCTGTTTAATGCAACCGCAGCACATCCAGAGGTACTGTCCCCCCTGCAAAAGGTCTGCAACAGAATTGTGGTACTGTAGCTGGTGACTGTCTGGGGTTGCAAGGAGGTCCACCTCTGGGGTACCCCACCTTCTGATCACCACTTGTACTCCTGGTGGTTTTAGTTGATCCTGCTGAGAGCATCCGCCAAGACATTGTCCTTCCCTGGGAGGTGGACAGCTGAGAGGAAGATGTCCAGGGAGTGAGTTAAGACTCCACACTTTCATGGCCTCTGTGCACAGTAGGGACAACTTTGTGCCCCCTTGCTTGTCTATGTAGTACGTTGTGGTTGTATTGTCTTCTCCTGACCTAAACCACCTTGCCTTGAAGCATTGGAGCAAAGAACTTAATGCCCAGCTAAGCTGCCCTGAGCTCCAGCAGGCTTTATGTGAAGCAGTGTGTGCTCCCCTAGAAGGGAGGTATAGGTTGTTAAGACTGCTGCTGGTGGCAGCTGGGGGAAAAGCACACCCTTCCTGAGGTTGTCTTCTTCCTGCCACCACTGCAGAGCTTGCAGCAGAATTCTTGTGACTGGGACCATCTTTGACAGGGAATCACTTTTTTGGGACCAGTGAAACCCGAGTTGGAACTATATGCCTCTCCTCTGGAATCTTGATCCTGACACTGTTTCTGCAGCCATGTGCCCTAGCAATTGTAGAAAAATGCCTCACGGGTCTGGGGTATGCAGCTGGAATGAGCCTGCCAGCTGCACCAAGCTGTCTATCATTCCCTGTGGAAGAAAGGCCCTTCCTCTCAGTGCGTCCAGTCTTTGCCCCTATAGATTCCAGGCGTTGAACTGGTGTTAACATTGACTTTTTTTTTTTATTTGCCAGGAGACCCAGCGTACACAGGGTATCATAGATGGTGATCAGTGCACCTCTAACCGCAGAGGAGACTGGCCTGCCATCAGCCAGTCATCCAGGTATGGGGAGACTATGATCCCCTGCTTCCTTAGGTGTGCTTCTACCAATGCTATGCACTTGGTAAGCACCCCAGGAGCAGAGACAAAGCCAAAAGGAATGGTTCTGAACTATGTGAGAGGGAGTGCCCTTTAAGGTCAGAGATGCAGGCCCAATCTCCCTTTCTGAGTGTAGGGAGGATGGTAGCCAGAGTGGCCATTCTTACTTTGGCTTTGTTAAATGCCTGTTTAAACGTCTGGGATCCCACATAAGTCACCACCCTCTCCAACATGGTTACTTCTGACAGACTGGCAGGTCTGAAAAACCCTGCCCTCAGTTTGGGCAGGATCTTGAACTTGAAGGCAAGCCCATGGCCCACTATCTGTCTTGGTACTTCTGGAGTGTTGCTGCCTTCTCCTTTGCAGCAGCACTCCTACAAATTACCTCGTACCCATCCATGTTTTCCATGTAAGCCTCTGTTTGTTCACCAAAAAGGAATGTGGGCTCACTAGAAAAATCCAATGCCTTTTGGCTGGCCTGGGACAAATTAGTTATCCCTAGCTAGGACCATCTCCTCAGAGACACTGAAACTGCCATTTGCCTGGCTGCAATAACACTGCATCTGCTGTCCTTCTGAACTGGCATAGAGAGGCCTCTATGCCCTAGCAATCTCTGAAATTATGCTCCAGAGATGTTTTATTTATTGATTTATTTAATATCTGGAGACACAGGCCATGTGAGTGGCCTGTCTAATAGACAAAGAGGCACCTAAGTAGGATTTCTTGTGCCAAAGAATCCATCTCTTGGAGTCTTTATCTGGTGGTTGTAATGTCAGGGGAATCCCTGCCTTATCACAAGCCACAGCTTGCACAACCTCTTTATAGCCGGGGCACTCTGCTCCAGACTTAGCCACACAATACTTCCTATCCAGCCTCTTGTTCACTGGGGGAATTGAAGTGGGATTTTATAAAATTCTAGAAGCCTGTCTCTTCAGAGACTTGTGGATGGTCAGCACCGGTCTTCCTGTTCCTGGCACATCCATCCTATCCATACAGTCTGGCTCCTCTTCCTCCTCTGTGAATTCCTGGGTGGAGAGGTCCAGTGTCTGAGTGCTTTATGAAGGCAAAGTGGGAGGAAAAAATCTCAGCTCCCTTTCCAGGGGAGTCGGGCTGTTAAGGATCAGGGCACACACCAGATACAAACTCACCAAACCGTTCAAATGAACTGGGAACCGAGAAGGAACCCAGGTCCTGAACCGGGTTCTGTGAACTGGGCCGCTGAGCTGGAACCACAGTACCGGTTGCAGCGCCTGTAAAATTTGTATAGCGTTTGCTATTCATTTGCAGTTGGAACCGACGGTTTTGTAGGTTGCGGTTCCTGAACCGAGTGTTTTTCCTTCCTCTTTTTCTTAGCAGAACTTACTGGTTCAGCGGCAGTGTCTGTAGTTCTTTTCTTTAGTTGGGGAACCATCACCTTGGTTAGAGGGTTGTAAAACCGGTTCCTTCAGTTACTACATATGAGAGGAGGAAGTTTTGTTCCTAGCTGGGTTAGCAGCCTTATCAAACCTTTTTTCTACAGTCGGTTAAAATGCCTATTAAATGCTGACTAGGGAAATACTTGTTGCTGAACCGAGTGTTTTTTCTGTCCTCTTTTTCTCAGCAGAACTTACCGGTTCAGCGGCAGTGTCTACAGTTCTTTTCTTTAATCCGGGAACCATCACCCTGGTTAGAGGGTTGTAAAACCGGTTCCTTCCCATACTGAACTTTTTCCTGCAGCTGGTTAAAATGCCTATTAAGCATCGACTGAGGAATACTTCTTGATTTTACAGATGTTACCATCTGCCTTTGGGTGGATAACCCTAAGCAAAAACACAAATAAATGAGGCTCTGCTTTCAAACAGTTCCCCCACACACTGTACAAAGCTGAAAACCCATTGGGCCAGTTCTTTTCTTGGGTTAGTGACAGATTCAGTAAAATCCTTAAGAAATGGTTCTCTGAGAATCATAAATCCACACTAATGAATAAGGCTTAAACCTTATTTACTTTATTTATCTTTTTTACTTTGCAGTCGGTTTAGCAACCGCTGAGAGAAGAAAAAATTACTCACCATAGTAATGTTGGCTCTTCTACTGGAGTCTTGCTGTATGCTGACTATATGCAGCTAGCCCCAGCACTTGAACTACTCCGGAGAGGAAAGGGTTAACTCTATGCCAGGGCATAGAACGTTGAGCTTGAGCTCAGTTTTCAAACTTCTGTCCCTGGTACTCCTCAGTGTAACTGTCAGATTCTAACGAACACTATGCTAACTATCTAGAAATGGTTTTAAAACGTTTGTGTCAAAGGGCAATAAACATTTTTTTGTGGGTCTAGAAGACTCAAGTTGAGAAACCCCAAAAAGAATCCAAGTAGGTAGTGAAAACAACCAATATAAACTGAAGTAAATCATAAAAACCTCAAAGATGAGGTATCCCAAGTACACCTCTGGGGTGCAGCACTGCGCCTGCCAGACCACATCCCAAAACACTAGGTTCCAGGAGGGAAGGCAGGATGGGAGGTCAGAATACAGCAAGACTCCATTAGAAGAAACATTTCTATGGTGAGTAATTTTATCTTCAAACAAAATGAAGTCTTGCTGTATTCTGACTATATGCAGACTACCAAGCAGTACCCCCTTGGAGGGGGGCATTACAGAACCTATTTTGGGAACAAGATCTGCAGCACTGCTGTGCCAAACCTAGCATCACTTCTTGACTGAATGTCAAAAGAGTAATGCTTGGTAAAATGTATGAACAGTTTTCCAGGTGGCTGCTTTACAGATTTTCACTAAGGGTATGTCTCTAGCTGCTGCGACCGAAGCAGCTGTACCTCTGGTGGAGTGATCCCTCAGGCCTGAGGGTGACTCTTTCCACAACTTTGAATAGCAGAACTGGATACAGGAGACAATCCACCTGGCAATAGTCCTTTTAGCAGCAGGTTTACCTTTACCCACTTCTCCATAAGTGACAAACAGCTGTGAACAGTAATTTCTATGGGCCTTAGTACGTTCTATATAATAACTAAGGGCCCTCTTTACAACAAGACTGTGCAGTCTTCTCTCTCCAGAGGAAGAATGGTCAGTGAAAAATACAGGCAATGACACAGACTGATTCAAATGAAAGTCTGATACCACCTTGGGAAGGAACTTTCTATTGGTTTGAAGGACCACCTTATTCATGTGAAATGAAATGAAAACAGGTTCCATTGTTAAGGTCTGTAATTCACTGATTGTCCTGGCAAAAGTAATGGCTACCAGTTTTCCAAGTCAAGTATTTCAGCTCAGCCGAGGATAATGGTTCGAAAGGGGGCTGCATAAGCTGTGCAATATAAGTATTCAGGTCCCAAACAGGAGTAGGCTCCCTAAAAGGAGAATTAATGTAAACCAGACCTTTGAAAAAATTCTTGAAACCTGGATGAGAAGCTAGGGAAGAACCCTTGCCAGCTGAAAGGAAAGCAGAGATAGCTGCCAGATGTACCTTAAGAGCAGTAGGCTTGAGGCCTAAACTGTTAAGATGCACTAAATAATCCAAAGCAGTGGCTATATCAGCTGAATCTGGCTGAATGTGCCTCTGAGAACACCAGAAACCAAATCTCTTCCATTTGGAACTGTACGTTTTTCTAGTAGAGGGTTTTCTACTAACTTTAAGAATGTCCAATTCTGATTGGGAAAGTTGCAGGCTTGCATATTCTAGCTCTTCAAGAGCCAGGCTTTGAGTCTGAGTCTGAAGGTTGGGATACAGTATCCTCCCTTGCGAACAGGTGAGGAGATTGTACTGTCTGGGAAGACACAGTGGTATTGTCACTGACATGGACAATAGTAGGGGGTACCATGGCTGTGTGGCCCAGTCTGGAGCCACCAGAATCACTTTTCAAAGCTGAGATCGGATCTTGATCAGAACCCCGAATATCAGAGGAAAAGCATATAGAAACCTGCTTGTCCAATTCAACAGTAGAGCATCCTGGGGGACAGATCCCAGAAGAGGGGGTCTGCAGCAAAACAGAGTAAGCTGGTGATTGTCCGGGGCTGCAAAGAGATCTATCTCTGGAGTGCCCCACCTCTTGAAAATGACCTGAAGAATCAGAGGATTCAGGGTCCATTTGTGGTGACCTTGACAAATCCTGCTGAGAGCATTAGCTAGAATGGTGTCCTTCCTTGGGAGATGCACAGCTATCAGGGAAACCTGAAGGGAATAAGCTAGAGACCATATTTTCATGGCTTCTGTGCACAGGGCCGAGGACCGAGTGCCTCCCTGTTTGTTGATGTACCACATGGTTGTGGTATTGTCTGTCTTTTTTTTCTTTTATTTACTATGCTTTTTCTGGGCCAAGGTCTGTCAATACTCTGCCCTAGTCATGGCCCCCCTGTGCCTCCACCTCCGATCATTGCCAGCGCTCCCCTGTCACCCCTGGCTTACCCCCAAGAGGGCGGGGTTGCGGTGACTTCCCCAAGGTCGCCGCAAGACTAGTATCTAGTTGGGAAGCTGGCATCGGAGGCTAGTGGAGACCCCAGGGGGAGGGCATCATGGAGACGGACCGAGCCCAGTATTTTCTTCCCCATGTGAGCAAGGGGCAGGAACGTAAAATGACGACCAGCGTCCGCCCAACCCCCTGAAAGTCCAGACGTCGGTGTTGCTAGCAGCTGCCCCAGCTTCCGCTGGGTGTCACTAGACACCGAACATTCACACTCTCCGGCCCCCCCCGGAGAAGGAGAGCCGCCTAGAGACGCTCCATCCTTCTCCCCCTGCCCAGCCCTCCGGTGACCAGAGTCCGTTCCCGAACCCGGGTCACCGGCGTCGCATGCGGAAATCCAACCACTGCACCGGCAGGCCGGCCATTGGTATTGTCTGTCTTGATCTGCACCACTTTTCCCTGAATAATGTTTGAGAATGTTTGAAGTGCTAGAAAGACAGCTCTGAGTTCGAGAAAATTTATATGCAGAAGAGACTCCTGATGAGACCAGGTTCCCTGTGCAGTAAGCTTGTCCAGATGAGCTCCCCATCCCAGTAGAGAGGCATCTGTGGTGAGAATCACTGAAGGGGACTGACTGAGGAAAGGGACACCTTGTCTTAGATTGTTCTCCTCTAGCCACCACTGGAGAGCCTGAACCAGAGTTTGGGACACTGGAACCAATTTGGAGAGAAGGTCTTTTCTCTGAGACCAGTAAGATCTTAGATGAAACTGAATATCTCTCATTTGAAATCTTGCCCTTTGCACGACAGCAGTGGAAGCTGCCATGTGGCCTAGCAACTGTAGGAAGTGCCTGACTGACCAAGACACTACAGGATGAAAAGAGGAACCCAGAGTGATAAGGGATCGTACCCTTAAAAGTGGGAGAAATGCCCTTGCCTGGACAGTGTCTAGTTCCACCCCTATAAAATTGAGAAGATGGGCTGGTTCCAGAACAGACTTTTCTAGGTTCAGAATAAATCCTAAGGAGTCCAGAAGCTTCTGAGTGACCTCCAGAGCTGACTTGACTTGGTCTGAGGACTGACCCACTATGAGTCAGTCATCCAGATATGGAAACAGCAGGATATCCTGTCTCCTGAGAAAGGCCACCACTACAGCTAAACACTTGGTGAACACCCTTGGAGCAGATGTTAGACCGAAAGGCATTGCTCTGAACTGATAATGACCTGAGGGCAGCTCGAACCTGAGGTATTTTCTGTGGGAATGTCTGATAGGTATGTGGAAGTAGAGATCCTTGAGATCCAGGGAGGCTAGCCAGTCTCCTGGTCTGAGAGAGGGAAGAATTATTCCCCGAGTCACCATTTTGAACTTTGGCTTTAGTATGTGTTAGTTCAGGTAGCCTAGATCTAGGATGGGTCGCCACTCCCCTGTCTTTTTGAGGGTAAGGAAGTATCTGCAATACAGATCTTTTCTCCTGTGACAAAGAGGTACTTTCTCTACTGCTTGAAGAAGCAACCGAGAGGAGACTTCTGTCTCTAAGGCCTTTGTCTCCACGGGAGAGGGAGGACTGAAAGTCTTTGCTCTCATTTTTGGGAACCTTTTGAAACTGAGAGGAACTCCCATTTGTCTGAAGTAATAGACTTCCAGGCCTGGAAGTGGTGAGCCAGCCTGTCCACTACTGGAACTGGGGAGGTGACCCTGACACCTCAGGGTGTCTGCTTGGCAGGGGGCTTAGACTGAGTGGATGATGGGATCCTGGTCATTCCTCGTCTGCCTCTTCCTCTAAAGAACCCCCTCTGCTGGAAAGAAGAGGAGGCCTGGGCTTGGTAAAAAGGCCTGCCCCTGCCAGCCCTAAATTGCTGCTTCTGAGGAGTGGTCTGCTTCTCTTTGGCTGCAGCACTCCTGCAGGTGGTCCTGTACTCATCCATCTTCTTCATGTAAGCCTCTGTTCCCCAGAGAGTTACCAGCAACAGCAAAATCCATGGCCTTAGTCTGGGTATCCCGTGACAAATTGGTACATCTGAGCCAAGCAAATCTTCTCATGGAGACAGATGTAGCCATGACTCTGGAATGCACATTATTCGAGTCCACAGCAGCATGGAATTGGACTTTGGATGCCTCAACACCACAGCCACCTGCTCCAGCTCCTTGGCCAGCTGGGGAGGGGCATTCTTAGCCAGCTCCAGAACCGTATCCCACATAGATTTCTGGTATCTGGCTGTACATGCCATGTAAGTAGCTTGTCTGAGTCCCAAAGAGAATGCCAAGTATTATTTTTTAGCCATGGCATCCACTTTCCTGGAATCTTTATCGGGGGGAGGGGGTGAGATGCCAGGGGAATGTTAGCCTTGTCACAGGCTGCAGCTTGCACTACCCCAACATGGAAGCAATGATTTGTAAGAAATTCCATCCCAGGACCTGACAAGATATACCTCCTGTCTATCCTTTTATTTACAGGAGGTACAGACGTTGGAAACTGCAGAATTTTCTGTGTCTGTTTCCCCAGGGATTTATGCAAAGGGATAGACACTCTCTTTGACTCTGGGATATCCATCATTTCAACAGTCAGGTTCCTCCTGATCCTGTTCAGCCTCTTCCACTGGAAACTGAAGAGGATCAGTCAGTTTCTTGTGAAACAAGAAATGGGAGGGGGACTCAGAAAGTCTGGGAGGAGACACATTGGAAGGCCTGTCTGGGAGATGTCAGGTTCTACTGACTCATCTAGGCCTTCATCTTCCTCTTCTTCATAATCTTCTTCTTCTCCTTCCCAGTTGCCCTCATAGAATGCCTGAGGTTCAATTTCAGAAGCAACTATTTCTGACTGAACTGATCATCTTTGAACCGGTGTCGGTTTGGTTGGAACCGGGCAAAGTGACTGAACAATAGTAATTACTTTTGCAATCTCTTCAGCGGTCGGAACATGGGGACCAGGATCCGAACTGGCTGACTTGCATTTTCTTTTAAATGGAACCGACTCCACAGAGTCGGCTCTCCTTTTGCCAAGGAGGTATCACCCAGGTCAGTGGGCACCCCCTCAGGTTCGGTTGGAACCGAACCGGGCTGGCCATCTGGATCAGCAGACTTCACGGCCTCCTTTTTCTTCAGCCTACTTTAACATTTTTCTAAAGTGGCTTTAGGAAAGTTCTTACATATTTGGCAGTCTTCTTTGAGGTAGTCAAACCCCAGACAATAAACACAGACGAGGTGGGGATTAGCCTTAGCAAAGGCCTCCCCACACTCGGTGCAGTGCTGAAACCCAGTGGGACTGGTTTTCTTTTTGGGTTTCTCAGACATGCCAGATTCAAAAAAGTTACCCTTAACAGCGGTTAAGACAAGCAACTATACACTTATCGGTTCCAACCGTGTCATGGGTTGGTTAAAAAAAATGAAGAAATCTGTCATTTTGTTTAGGAACCGATAACTACCGGAAACCACACAATAATGACAGAAAAAACAAGAATTAACAGTTAACAAATTTGTTTTGGTTCCCAACTGGACCGACCGGGAGAAAACCGAACAAAAAACAATTTCTACTAAATAAACTCTACCTTCTACTGTAGCTACACTTACTGTACCGTAGACAGAGATCTGAATACCATAACAAAACAAGGAAATGCATTTGAAAACCGACAGATATTATTAAACCGAAGTGAAGGAGGGATTCTCCGGAGTGACTTCACAGTTAGGCGG
The DNA here is from genome assembly GCA_016271365.2 of Neoceratodus forsteri. Classification (NCBI taxonomy): domain Eukaryota; kingdom Metazoa; phylum Chordata; order Ceratodontiformes; family Ceratodontidae; genus Neoceratodus; species Neoceratodus forsteri. The sequence continues at coordinate 269,402,845 of JADMNL010000027.1, forward strand.
AGTAAAGAATCTGACGGTTACACTGTGGAGTACCAGGGACAGAGGTTTGAAAAAAAAAACAAGCTCGAGCTCAACGTTCTATGCCCTGGCATAGAGTTAACCCTTTCCTCTCCAGAGCAGTTCAAGTGCTGGAGCTAACTGTATACAGTCAGAATACAGCAAGACTTCATGTTGTTTGAATCAAAAGTTACCCCGGTTTCCCTCAAATAAACAAATTATGCAATCAGCCCAGAGAAGGAATAAAAGAAAAAATTACTCATCATAGTAATCTTGTTTCTTCAAAGGGATCGCTCATTACGATTAAATTGATGCAGTCAGCCTCCTGTGTTGGACTGCCCGGAGAGATGGAATTATATGCAAATCATGGAACTCTCAATTGGCTCATGCCAATTTCAAACTGCTGCCCTAGCAACTGCTGCACTCCCGAGTGCTTCAGATTCTTACGTAGCCTAAACTGGGTATAAGACTCACTATCTAGAATAATAGTTCTATAAAATAATTTTTTGTCCTCTCGGGTCAAAAAAAACATCCCAAGAAATAAACCTGAAAAACTTGACACCACAAGTGAACCAACTGGTTAACAAAAGGTGAGTCTCTAACCTGACCTATATGGAAAAACATCCTAAAACAGGGATGCAGAACAACTTTCATAGGTTTTAGTAGGGGAGGCAGGGTGGGTGCTTTAATCATAATGAGTGATCCCTTTGAAGAAACAAGATTACTATGGTGAGTAATTTTTTTCTTCTAACCCCAGTAATCACTCATTATGATTAAACTGATGCAGACTACCAAGCAGTACCTTTGGAGGTTGGGCTGAAAACCTATTTAGGAAACGGGTTCTGCAGCACTGCTGTACCAAACTTGGCATCACTTCTGGATTGCAGATCCAGGTTGTAATGCTTTGTGAAGGCGTGTACTGTTTTCCATGTAGCTGCTTTGCAGATTTCCAATAGTGGAATCTCACTTGAAGCTGCCACTGAAGCAGCTTTGCCCCCTTGTGGAATGTGCTCTCAGGCCCAGGAGAGCCTGTTTACCTACTTTACTATAATAAAAACTGTATACATGCCGCTATCCAGAGAGCAACTGTACGTTTTGTGTCAGGTCTGCCCTTACCTACCTCTCCATAGGTAAGAAAGAGCTGTATCTGACCTGGTCTGTAAGATTTAGTTTTGTCAATATACTGGCTAAGTGCCCTTTTGACATCAAGGGAGTGAAGCCTCCTTTCTAAAGAACTGAAGTTCTCTGTAAAAAAAAGACAGGTAAAGTGATGGACTGATTTAAATGGAAATAAGACACCACTTTGGGAAGGAATTTTCTATTGGTCCTGAGGACCACTTTATCCCTGTGGAATGAGATGTAGTCTACATCTGTGCACAGGGCCTGTAACTCGCTGATTCTTCTGGCTAAAGTAATAGCAACCAGAAATAGTTTTCCAAGTGATATACTTCAAATCTGCTGTTGCCATCAGTTCAAATGGGGCATCCATGAGCTTGGCAATGCAGATATTCAGATTCCAGGCTGAAACTGGTTCCCTCAAAGGAGGGTACAAGAGGTTAAGGCCTTTAAAATATTTCTTGAAGACTGGATGAGAGGCCATGGATCTCTCTTTACCAGCTGACAAATTAACTGAAACTGAAGCCAAATGGACCTTGAGTGTTGAAGGCTTCAGACCTAAAGAATGCAAATGAGTCAGGTAATCCAGGACAATGGCTAGGTCAGCCCTGGATGGGTCAACACCCTTACCTGTACACCATATGGAAAACCTCTTCCACTTAGTCTTTTTATGTCTTTTGTCGTATGTCTTTTTAGTGGAAGGTTTCTGGGAACCCCTAAGTACTGTCAGCACCTGTTCTGGCAGTTTAAGATTAGCACACTCTAAGTCCTCAAGAGCCCGGCCTTGAGCCTTAGTGATCTGAGGTTGGGGTACAGTATCTTGCCCTGAGAGGATGTCAGCAGGTTGTGCCTCTTGGGCAGATGAATTGGAGGTACTACCGATAGAGCCAACAGAAGTGAATATCAGTGTTGCCTCGCCCAATCTGGTGCCACCAGTATCATTGTCGCCGATTGGCACCTCAATTTCAGCAGGGTCCTGAATATCCGTGGAAAAGGAGGGAAGGCATACCGAAACTTCCCTGTCCAATCCACTGCCAATGCATCCAGGGGTAGTGTGCCCCTGAGATGAGGCTTGCAACAGTACACTGGTAACTGGTGATTTTCTACAGAGGTGAAGAGATCCATCTCTGGAGTGCCCCATCGTCTGAAAATCGAACTGAGTATTTGAGGATTCAGACGTTACTCGTTGTGGTTCTGACTTATTCTGCTGAGGGAGTCTGCCAGCACATTGTCCTTTCCTGAAAGATGTACGGCTGATAGGAATAGCTTCATGGAGTAAGCCAGGGACCACAGCCTCATTGCTTCTGTGCATAGTGGGGCTGACCTGGTTCCTCCTGGTTTGCTGATTGTAATACATAGTAGTGGTGTTGTCTGTTCTGACCTGCACCACTTTGTTTTGAAGATGTGGAGGAAATGCCTACAGGGCTAGGTACACTGCTCCGAGCTCCAGCAGATTTATGTGCAACAGGGATTCTTGAGGAGACCATATGCCACTTGCTGTATAATCCAACATGTGTGCTCCCCAACCCAGAAGGGATGCATCTACTGTAAAAACTAAGGAAAGTTGTTCCTTTGTGAAAGGCACACCTACCCAAAGGTTGTGCTCGTCCAGCCAACACTGCAGTGCCTGTAGAGGGCTGTGGGTGACTGGGACCAGTTTGGACAGAGGATCTGTCCTCTACGACTAATACTGTCTCAGGTGGAACTGGACGTCTCATTTGGAATCTGGAACCTAGTACCACTGTGGTGGCAGCTGCCACGTGGCCCAGGAGCCTGAGGAACTCTCTGGCTGGTTTGGGTTTTCCTGGCACAAATGAGCTTGCAATCCGCAGAATGCTGTTTACCCTGTCCTGTGGCAGAAAAGCTCTGCCCAGACTAGTGTTTAGTTCTGCACCAATGAACTTGAGTATCTGAACTGGTGTTTGCGGAGACTTCTGTTCGTTTATGAGGAAACCCAGGGATTCCAGAGTAGACTTTGTTAGTGCTAAGGCCTGCTCTGCAAGTTGTAGAGATGGACCCACTACTAACCAGTTGTTCAGGTGGGGAAAGACTGACACCCCTTGTTTTCTCAGAAACTCCACTACCACAGCCAAACACTTTGTGAAGGCCCTTGGGGCAGAAGTCAGATCAAAAGGAAGGGCTGCAAACTGATAATGGCCTGAGGCCAATCTCAATCTCAGGTACTTTCTGTGAGAAGGTCTGATGGGAATGTGAAAATAAGCATCCTTTAAATCTAGGGAAGCTAGCCAGTCTCCCTTTTGTAAAGTGGGAATGATTAGTGCAAGAGTGACCATTTTGAATTCTGGTTTCAGAATGTGTCGGTTTAGAAGTCTTAAATCCAGGATAGGTCGCCAATCCCCTTTTTTCTTTCTTGTAAGGAAGTACCTGGAGTAGAAGCCTTTGCCCCACTGGTTTAGGGGCACCAGCTCCACTGCCTTGATTGCTAGCAGATGTTTTACTTCTGCATCCAGTAAAATTCTGTCTGCAGATGTAACTAGTGCAAATGTTCTTGCTCTCAGCTTGGGGAGAGATTTGAAGTTGAGTGCCAGATCCTGGCTCACCACCTCCAGGACCCACTTGTCTGTGGTGCTGGTATACCAATCCTGGAGGTAATGAGCCAGTCTGCCACCCACTGGTGGATTTATGATAGGGGATGCGACCTGTACTAGCCCGTTAGGGGTTCTGAGTGGGCTGTGCTTGAATCACAGGGGAGGGAGAAGCTCTCCTCATGGCTCTCCTGCCCCTTCCTCGAAAATATCCTCTAGGCTGTTACTGCAGCTGAGAAGCCTGAGCCTGGAAAAATGGTCTGGGATAGGATCCCCTACCCCTGCCTCCCCTAGTTTGGGTCCTATAGGATGTGGAAGGCCTAACCTTAGAATTACTCCTATAGGTGGCCTTATATTCTTCTACCTTCTTCATACAGGCCTCTGTTTTGTCACCATTAGCAAATTTTTCTCAAATGGAAAGTCCATCGCCTTGGCGTCCAAGGTCAGGTTTGTGGCCATGAGCCATGCAAATCTCCTAAGGGAGACAGGTAGTGGCATCAACCTGGCTGCAGAATCGTTAGTGTCCACAGCCATGTGGAACTGGTATTTTGTGGCATCTAGAGCAGCTCTTGCTGTATCCTGTAGGTCCACTGCCACCTCACCTGGCACTCTGTCAGCCAGGGCTAACACTGCATTCCAGAGTGCCTTCTGGTATTGCACTGCATAAGCCATATAACTGGCCTGTCTAAGTATGAGAGAGGCAGCCATATACCCTTTTTTCCCCCCCACTGTATCCATCTTCCGAGAATCCATGTCTGGAGGATGGGTAGCCAAGGGAATTCTGGCTTTGTCGCAGACAACAGCCTGCACAACTCCTTCAGGGTCAGGGTGGCTGAATAGAAAATCAGCTGTTGTCCTATCAAGCTGATATTTCTTATCAGCTTTTTCTGTCAACTCCTGGAACAGAATTTGGAGTTTCGAATATTTGTAATGCTGCCTTTTTCAAGGACTTTTGCATAGGCACTAATAAACGTTTTGTGAGGGCTAGCCCCCTCATATCCAAGAATTCTGCTTCCTCCACATCCTCCTCTGTCTTCTGCAGAGGGAGGCCGAGAGTTTCCACCATGCTTTTAACAAAAGCATAATGCGACGTATAATCCTCGGGACCCCCGGGAACTGAACTCCTGTTCTGGAGAAATCTCTGGATCTATCGGTTTCTCCTCAAAATCATCATCATCCCCCTCAGAAAAGGAGGCCGGTGGTTCCTGAGAAGGTGGAACTGGCACAGCAACCGGGGCAGTTGGTATTGGAACTGGGAATGCAGCTTGCAGTGCCTGCAAGACCTGTAAGGCCTTGGCAATGTCCTCAGCCAAGGGCATACCAGTTTTGTCAGCTGGGAGCTCCTTAGCTTTCTCGGCCGGAGGCGTAGCGACATGGTTTTCCTTACAATTTTTCTTAAGTGGAAGAGGTTCAGACCCTGAGTCCACTGTCCTTTTTGACTTACCCTGCTCAACTTTGTCTGATCCTTTATCAGGATCTTCAGCTCCACCTCCATCCTTTCTTCTGCCAGAGGTAGAGGAACCACTTTCACCAGTATTAGTAGAAGCAGAGGCCATTTCTTCCAAAATTTTGGACCTTTTCTTGAGCGTTTTAGGACAAAATGTTATACAAATATCACAATTTGCAAAAATATGGCTAGTGCCCAGACAAAAAACACACAAAGAATGTCTGTCTGCTTTAGCTATGATCTGACCACAAGACTCTCACAATTTGAAACCAGTGGGTCCTGTGCGTTTCTTTGGCTTAACAACAGGAGCCTCTGACATTGAGCAGGAATCACTAAAGAAAATGTATCAAATTATCGGTTCCTTAGAACCGAATATTTCAAATATAAATAACCGCTAACGGTTCCGGGAACTGAGCGCTACTTGGTTCCTGACAAAAAAGGAACCAAGAAACCAACAAATTTAAATAAAACTTAAACAATTATATGCGGTTAAGGAACCGACTGCAAGAACTAACAATTATAGCAAAATTGAGGTAAAAACCTCACTAGAAATAACGGAACCCTCGGTTCCAAGGAACCGTGAAGGAACTGCTAATCACACAAAATATTCACACAAATTACAAAATAAACTACAACTAAGGCAGCAATCTGAAATATATATAAAAAACACTACTTATCGACCAGATAAACAGATTTTGAAGAAGTCAAAGGAGAGCTCTCCAGGACGTCTTCACTAAGCAGGTGGAGAAAAGAATCTGAAGCACTCAGAGTGCAGCAGTTGCTAGGGCAGCAGTTTGAACTGGCATGAGCCAATTGAGAGTTCCATCATTTGCATATAATTCCATCTCTCCGGGCAGTCCAACACAGGAGGCTGACTGCATCAGTTTAATCATAATGAGTGATTCCTGGGGTTAGAATACATAAATTTACTTTTAAAATTGCAAATAAAAGTCTGTTTCCCTCCCGGTTAAAAGAACCGGAAAGAAACTGAAAAACTTACTGGGATAACACTAAACCTAAACTAGTTTACCTGTAAACACAAGGACAGTGCTTTAAAAATGAACAAAAATAAATTTTACTTAAAAAAAAAAAAATGAGAAAAATAAAATCTTCAAGAAAGAAGGCGAGCTCTCCAAGGCTTCTGTACTGTTCAAGTGGAGTAAAGAATCTGACAGTTGTAGAATGTTTGAAAACCGAGCATGAGCCTAGCATTCCATCATTAACATAGGTTCTATTAACCATTTCAGCTCCATTGCAGTACAATGGGAGGACAATACCGCATACGTCAAAATACAGTAAGATATCCTGGGGTTTGAAATGGACATCGATCAGCTTGTGGTAAGTGTCCGCTGCGAAGATGGAGCACCTCAGTCAAGCCCTGCAACACATTGTGATGGTAGCTGCCATGGCACGGGCAAAGGAGTCGCCCATGTCTAATGCCATTTGTAGGTGGTATTTGGCCAGTGCTTGAACCTGATCTCTGATTAACTTACCAGCAGCTGCTTGTCAGCAAGTAGGTGAGGGAGGACATCATCCAGCACTCACAACAGAGAGTGACTAAAATTGGCCATCATCATGACGTTGCTCACCTGACAAAGACCGAGACAGGAGGTGACGCAGACCTTCTTGGCCACATGGTCAAGCTTTTTCAACTCTTTTGTCTGGGGGCTTGTCCACATCCCCTTGATTTCCAGACTTCTAGAAAGCTGAGTCCGTGATGAGACCCTTGGCAGAGAGATAGTCACAGAACCCTGAAAAGGGCCCTGTAGAGAGCACGTACTTGTGGACCATATGGGTGGAGGGTGTCGGGCAGGATGCTGGATGCTGCCAAAGCTCTAGGGCCAGATCCAATATGGCCTCAGCCATGGGAAAGGCAACTCCATGGGCTTCATCCCTATTGAGAATGTCTGTGAAAGGGTACTTGGCCCTTTTCTGAACAGGCTCCAGAGGGACAGACAGGGACTCTAAAATGAGTCTAAGTGGAGCCCCAAGGACACCAGCCCATGGTCAGTACTCAGTTTCTCAACCACCATGCAGGCAAAGGTAAGCATCCTCAGTACCAGTATGGATGAGCCATCTGAGTCATCTGAAGACTCCTCAAAAATGTCCCTCAATCGTTTGCCACCATGAGCCACTACACAGTCATCTGACTAGGTGATTTCCACCTACTGCTGGCCAGGCAAGCCAGTCATAGCACGGAAGTTCTTCATTGGAGCTCGCAAGGGCTGTGACGGAGGCTGCTCCACCTACAAAGGTGGTGAGACAGGTGCTGGGGACATCTGTTGAGGATGGACCAGAGTTGGCATGACTGGCACCTGCTAGTGCACCACAAGTGACAGAGGTAGAGCACTACTCTGCCCTACAATGGTCCACTGTTGCTGGTGGAGTTCCTCGTAGTGCCACCACATCCTCTGGCAGAGCCTCTCCTCATCCAAGGATGAGGAGGAGGTCAAGGAATGTTGACTGCGATGCCTCCCAGCTGAGCAAGCAAGCAAATGGCACCTCGAACAAGAGCTCAACTTTGACCGTCGACATGAGAACTGATGCCAAGAAGATGCCACTTGGGGTTCATTGTAGACCAAATGCGAGGTGTATGGGGTAGCACCAGCTTTGGTGGCATGACTACTAGTGGAGGTTGTTCCCGAGTGGAGCCAGCTGGGAACACCAACCAGTCCACGTCCTCCCGAGTAAGGACCAGGAAAACTGGGGTTTTCAAGTTCTTGTCAATCCCCTCTGACAACTGATCGAAGGGGTTGAGAAAAATCTCCACCACCTAATTGGCCAATGTCGAGGTCCACAAGCCCAGTGGGGGCACCATGGAGCTTTCGACCTGGCCCTCAACCACAGAAAGCTAGACCAGAGTTGAGTGGGTGGGGAAGTCAAGGGAGCAGAACGACTGCTATGTCTCCTGGTCTCACAACTGGTGCCGTTGGTGCTTGTGTTTCTTACTGTGGTGGGCAGGGCTCTCCTCAAGGCCTGGAGGTCCCGACACATCTCTTGAAATTCTCTAGTGAAGGACACTCTGATGTTGGCCCCAGCTGGAAGCAGTGCCAAGGCTGAGAAGGTGCCTTTCTACAGCAGTACCTGCTGCCTCTTCCATGGCTGCTAGCTGGGCAGCAAACCCCACCGCAGCTGACGCCTTCTTGCGGCCTTTTGGCTGAAGCTTCATGTCCCTATTGACTGGCCAAGAAGAAGCCAGGCTGCACGATCCTCCAAACAGGAAGAGAGCATTGCCTGGCACATGCCACATCCTGAAACATCATGTGCAGCCCCAAAACAGTAGAGACAAGACTCATGTGGGTCTGTCCGTGGCATCTTCTGGGAGCACATGACACAGAATTTGAAGCCTGGAGGTGGCTTCTTTTCCCTGTGTTCCATCTTCTGTTGACAAGGCTGGAGCCAAACTGAGGAATCCAAAACATCAAAGAAGAAGAAGCTAGAAATCACCAATGGCACACTTGACTACAATGCGCAGAGCTGCGAAGGAGGAAACCAAACTCTTCCAGTGGAAAGAAAAAGCTGACATCACAGGGCAGAGCCCAGGGATACACTGGCCGGGTGGTGGAAGGGGCTTAGCTTGAAGATGTTCCGGCAAATCAGCACCTTCTAGACGAACTGCCAATGTGTGGATAGTGAACCATATCCACACACCTAGAACTGTATTTTCTGTCACCTTATGTCTCCCTCTCCTACAGGTATAACCATTTACAGTGGCAAGCAAAGCATCTTCCTCAAGCACCAAAGCATTCTCCTCCAGTAATCAAGCATCCTCCTCCAACAGTACAAACAAACCCAGCCTCTTGTATCAGCACAGATACTAACAGAGCAGACAGACAGACAGCAGCAAAGCAACTCCAGCACCAGGTTGCAATGCACACTGATGGCCCTCCTTCATCCACAGTGATGGTGATTAAGAATTAAAAAAGATGAACACATGACCTGGTTTTATTCACCTATAGAAATAAAAGAATGGCTCATCCTCCTCAAGTTACACGGCATGGCTTACTGAAATATGTAGAGCTCCAGCATGCATAAGCAGCTATGCCTACTACAAAGACATAATGTAAGAAGTTACATTACAGGTAACTGACTCATCAGATGACAACATGGCTAACTGCTACCATGATATCACATCAGCAGACACTCAAGCACGTGTTGCAGCTCACAGGTAACATGCAACGACACAGCACATTGGTGCCTTCGGCTGCTGCAGGGGTTTGCTTTTAGATAATGTTCATAGGTGTTATTTCAGTTCTGTGCATTATCAAAAGATGATCCCTGGCTTCAGGATTGCTCATCGCATTAAAATGGACTCGAAGACTGCCTTGTGCAATGAAGATTAGGTAGGTCACTAATGTACTATGGAGATATAAGTGCAAGGATTATTAAAAGTCTTAACTGGATTGTTGGGTCTGTGGTCAATTGTGCATAGTACTATCGTACTGAATTATGGGACATTACAATACTGTGCACTTACACCTTCAGTTGTTTATATATTGCCTTGCCTTTGTTGGTTTTTCAAGTTGCAGCATACATTACATAGGTTTAGGATTAGGGATTCCGACCAGCCTAACACATTCAGATTGGGATCAGTATTGATTAATCTGAAATCCTAAAAATCCAACTCGATCTGTTTTCGGCAACTTCGAGCAACCCGAATAAGTATAGCTGTTTATTTAAAAACTACCAGTGCGTGTCTTCACAGAACAGCTGCTTATAGTTTGCTAAGCAACAACTGGGCGTTTTTTTTATTTTTTTACTGGTTACCGCTTAATTTGTTTGAGTTGGTTGACAAACTTTTCCTAATCATTAGAACACTGAATGCATTCAGGTATTTATACCTAAAAGAATTCTCGTTTTTTTTTTCTCTTGTGTAGCAGTTTTGTTATAGGTTCATGTCTATTTTTGTATTTTAACTGTATTTCTCTCCCTATTCTCAATGCCAAGCACCTTTCCCATTGTGCTTCATTTCCAAATTCTGGTTTTGGTCCCTTCACTCCTACCTTAAATCCCTTGTATCCTCTCCGCAGCAATATGCCCCTTCTAGAAAACCTACTGTTGGTCAATCTGCACTCTCATATTGCTTTCCCAAACTTTGGTCCTCCCTTCGTCCATCTATTCGCTCTGCCACCTCCCTAAAGTCTCTTCTTCATGACATTTTTCTCCTGCCTACAGCTGCCCTGGACCCTTTTGCTTTTGTCTTCCTTCCCTCCACTTTTGTTTTTGCCCTAGACATGCTTTTCCCCACATTCCCCTTCTATACCTGTAAGAGTCATGTCCCTTGCCTAATATAATCTTAGTTTTACATACTGTTGTATCGGTTTACTGATTTGCCTTTTTATGAATTTGCCTTCATTGATATACTGTATTGCTGTTTATGACAACTATTTTTTACATTTTAATACTGTTATTACTGTTTAGCCTGTTCCATTTTCCCCTCTCCCCAGGACGCATCTTGAAACAAGCTTTTAGCAGCAGCTCAGTATGTCTTTCCTGGTGAAACTTTTGAAATAAATAAATAAATAGATCAATCAATCAATACATAAAATTCTGTATTGTTTTTCAGGATAGTGTTTTTCATTTAGTTTGACTACATTAAATTGGGGATGAAAGGGGTGGTCAGTATTACTTTGGTTCTGTTCCTAGTAAGCCACTTTTACTTTGGATTTGCAGGCAAGTAGTGTGTGTGACATTACTTACAGGAGAACTGTGCTGAAATAGAAATGATGTGCCTACCATAATTCTTGATCTTCTTGGATGAAATCTTCACCATTCATTCACACTAATGGGGGACTATGCTGGAGGTGCTGGGACCCAAAAATCTTCAGGAGGGCCGGCACCAAAGTAGGACCGTGCATGCATGTCACCACGAAGCTGGCTCATACCTGAATGGGCTATCCTGGTGTTGACCCTCCAACCACCTCAGTTCCTTTTTGACCAAGGAGGTGCAGCATAAACTAACCTAGGAAACACCTAACCTAATCTGGGCACAAGATAGCCCGGATGACCCATGTAAGAAGGGTCTACTCAACAGCATCTTCATAGCCCAAGAAAATGAAGGAGTGAAGACCAGAAGCAGGATGAGTGAGCTCAGTGGATAATGGGTGGGTGTGTGAATGAATGGTGAAGACTTCGTCCAAGAAGATCAAGAATTATGGTAGGTACGTAATTTCCATATCTCCCTGGACTAAAATCTTCACCGAGTTCCAAGTAGCCACTTTGCAAATATCTGTAATGGGTATGTTGCAAATTTCTGCCAGTGATGCCGCAACCTCTCTGGTAGAGTGGGCGTAAACCCGGCCTTCCAACTTGACCTGTGCCATCACGTTGCAGTGACGAAGACATGCCACCAACCATGCAGAAATGCACCTAATGGTAACAGGCTGACCCAGCCAGGATATGCTAAAATACAAAAAGATGCTTGGATTTGCGAAATTCTTTAGTTCTGTTGATGCAGAATCGTAGAACACTCTTGACATCCAGAGAGTGAAGGGGCATTCCCCTTCATTCTGGAAGTTGGCAAAATAAGTGGGAAGAACCAGAGGTTGGTTAAGGTGAAATCCCAAACTACCTTGGGTAGGAAATTAGGGTGAGTACGATGCACCACCCTGTCCTTGTGAAAGACAGTATATGGAGGGTCTGTGACCAAGGCATGAATTTCAGAAACTCTGCAAACAGAAGTAAAGTCCAAAAAGAAGGCAGTCTTCCAGGTCAGAAACGTCAAGTCACAGGTGTCTAGAGGCTCAAAGGTTTACTGGTGAGCATATCTAGCATGAGGTTGATATCCCATGCGGTCACTGGTTTCCTGACCAAGGGTCTAGAATGTAGGATACCTTTGAGGGATCTCTTGACTAGTGGTAACTGAGCCAGCGACATGTTCTGCACTAGCTCATGATAGGCGGAAATCACGCAGAGGTGTACCTTCACTGTCAAGTACTGCAGACCTGCATTTGACAGGTCTAAGAGGTACTCCAACACTATATTTGTTGGGCAACAAAATGTGTCCAGTGTGGACCTTTTTTTTTTTTGCACACCAATAGAAAATCACTTCTACTTAGTCGTGCAAGTTTCCAAGTGGAAAGCTTGCATTAAGAGAATTTCCGAGATCCTTTGAGAGACTGCAGACCTACCCACTTCTATCTCCTCAGGAGCCACGTGTGGAGATGAAAGGAGCACAGGTTGGGATGGACCAGGGGTCTCTGTGTCAGGAGGTCCATCCAAAGGGGAGCTTCCTTGGGAGGACCTCTAGCAACCTACTGATCAGTGGAAACCAATCTGACGAACTCAATGCGGGGTGATGAGGATCATCCTGCCCCCCCCCCCGTGCCTTCAGCTTAAGCAGCACCCACTGAACTAAAGGAAGGTGAGGAAATGCATACAGAAAGTGTCTTGTCCACTGCAGTCTGAATGCATCCTGACAGAAAACATCAGGTTCTGGATTTCTGCAGCAGAATACAGACAGTTTTGTGTTGATTAGGGATGCAGAAAAGTCCAGGTCTGGACTGTCCCTTTCATTGAATAGCAACTGCATGCCGCTGGGGCGGGCGACCATTCGTGAGACCCCATCTCCAGCCTGCTGATGATAGCCGCTAGGTCGTTCTGAATTCCTGGCAGGTAGACCGCCCCAATTAGGGTAATGTGTGTGAGACATCACTCCCACCCCTTCATGGCCTCCCTGCACCGAGGGTAGGAGCGCGTTTTACCCTCCTCGTTGATGTAATACATCATGACCTTATTGTCCATCTGAAAGAGAATACCTTGTGGTAAAGGACATCATTTAGGAATTGGAAGTGTATAGGAAAACACTCATCTCTAAGACATTTCTGTGATGATGAGACTCCTCCTGACTCCACACTCTCTAAGTGCGGAGGTCTTGACAGTGAGGCCCCCCCCCCCACTGATCAGAGATGCATCTGTGGTGATGGTGATCTGAGATGCCAGTGGGGCAAAGGTCAGACCTTGTAGAAGCCTGTCTTTGCAGCCCAGCATCTGCTACATGGATCAGGCTCATACAAGGTTAGTCTCTGTGAGGAAAAGAGCCATCCGGACAAAGTGGGTCCCTCTGACCTCTGGGGCAGAGGGTGGCGCCCTATGGAGAGAAGCTGAGAGGCTTGAAGCTGTGACTTTTGCAAGGTCTGCAGTACCTTCATGGAAGTGCCCCATATGCCGCTGGAGAGGCGGTAGATGAGTTCCTATGGAGCCCGCCCTGCCCTGAACAAAGATCTATTTTGTCTGTGCAGTTGAGAACAGGGCGCATGCTGCCCGTTCTTTAAGGGCCCAGAAGACTATGAAGAAGACCCTGAATCTCTGAGGTGAGAAGGTCTGACTGTGAAGAGGGGAGACTGTGCTGCCGCTTGGGGGGATAGTCGGGGTAGTCTCTGATAAATTGAGGGAGTACCCCTTCCAGAAAAAAACAGGGGTCTCACTTGTCTGTTATTATAGACTGCATTAGGCTGAAGTTAGTCAGACAATCTCTCACCGCAGGGTGAAGCTCCACCTCAGGTAGCTGAGCTAGAATCCAGAATAATGACTCAGAGAGTGGCACCTGGCACTTTTGAGTCCTGTGCCTTGAGCTGCATTTTCTTTGTGGCAGATGGGGTTGAACTCCATAAAGACCCCTTGGTCCCCACCTCGCAGTACTACTTGTTATAAAACAAATGACGCTCCAGCCCCCCCCCCCAAGGGGTGGAGAAGCCAGTCTAGCTGTTTTGAAGGTAGCAACTTGTGTGCTGAACAGGTGAGAATCATCAGAAAATCTTAATGTTAGGAGTCGCCTGACACAGATCCCAATAGTAGCTGCCCTGGAGGCAGAGTTGTAGGCCCCCACAGAGCTTTTGCAGCAGCGATTGCTTGTTTCCCCAAGGTGTCAGTCTTGCAAGATTCCCTATTGATAGGACGAACTGTGGACCCCTAGTGGAGAACAGCCTCATCATTCTGTGCTCTGACAACCATAGTATCTGCAAGGGGTTGTGAGCTAAAAAATGTCCCTCCCTGGGAGGGCATCGAAGGAATCAAAGCTGGCCTTCCCTACACTGCATGCAACAAGATGTTAAGGAGGGTGGGCAGAGGGCGCATATTCTTGAACATGGGAAACTCGAGATGCAAAAGCCCCCCCCCCCGGTATACACTGGGGGTCTGCAGAGCCAGGTCAGAACCTATGTCCTAAGGAGGGACTGAGAAGACATGGCTTCAACCTGGGTTCAGCTGGGACAAGGAGTTCATATTCAGGCTATAAAACAAGTCATCTTACCATTGTCAGAATGATGAGGTCCAGATCAGACTTGTCATGCTCCACATCTGCCCCATAGAAACAGGAAATGCCCCTGGGCAAGGGACAGACTGAAGGGCACCTGGGTCCAGAAATTAGCCCGGCCTTGAAGACCCTGATGCCACTGCACGTGGCATCGAAGTCAATGGCACTGCCCACGGCACCAAAGTTGGCGGCACGTCCCGCGGTACTGAAGTCAATGGCAACGAAGTCCAAAGCACTGCCTGCCGCACTGAAGTTGATGGTGCTGCCCACCTCACCAAAGCTAACAGTGCCGCCCACGGCACAGAAGTCAACAGCATCTCCCGCAGCACCGACGTCGACAGCACCACACACAGCACCGAAGTCGATGGCACTGCACGCGGCACTGAAGCTGAGGTCCTGGAGAATGGCCATCCCTGAAAAGAGGTGGAGGAGTGACACCTGTGCTGACCCCTAGGGGGAAGAGTGGGGGAGGGTAGGCACTTGGGATCAGCGTAGACAGTGTCAGCGTCAGAGAAGGCACCAAGCGTAGATCTCAGACTGAAAATCCCGGCTGTGGCCCAGCAGTGCCTAAGCCCGAAGGCCTCGGCACCAGAACCACCGGCAAGGGCAAACAAGCGAACGCCGAAACCCACTACTCTAAAGAGCTGCCCAAAGATGTAACTGTCCACTGGAACCCCTCCAAGGGACAGAGATGGGCCCTGGTGATGAGAGTCCAGGCCATTGAGAGCAGAAGCCACTGGGAAACCTGGAGGCTCTCGACTACCAGAGACTCCCTGACTGACTTACCAGAGGGTGACCTCGAAGGGTACTGTTTCTTCCTTTTCCAACTGGAAGATGAAGAGCTCGAGGTCAAGCGGCACTGGGTTCCCGACCTGGATCGAGAATGGGCCAGCTTCTTTACATCTACAGGAGGACTGTCCTCCCTCCTGGACACCGGACTGCCTGTTGTTGGACACTCCTCCAGAGAGGGCGGTGAACCGGACACAGCCCCGCTGCCGGAGCAGCCTTCTAAAGAAAAATCCCTACCGTCACCGAGTCCATCCAATGCTGACTCTGTCGATGGGCAGGGCTGAGAGAAATCTTCTTTCTTCTTTGTTTTTTTTTTAAACAATTAACAAGAAAAGCCTTTAAAATTAACGAATTGAATGACTAAAAGCTGCTGTCATATAGACAAGAAGTTTGACTCCCAGCAGGCGAGCAACGTCGTCACTGAAGCCCACTCGACAGCGGAAGAAAAGGAACTGAGGTGGTTGGAGAGTCGACACCAGGATAGCCCATACAGGCATGAACCAGCCTCGCTGTGTCACGCATGAGCGGTCCTACCTCGGCACCGGCCCTCCTGAAGATTTTGGGCTCTCGCTGGGTCCTACCACTTACGGCGTAGTCCCCCATTAGTGTGAATGAATGGTGAAGACTTTTAGTCCAGTAAGATCCCACACATCAAGTTTCTCAGTAAAAGGTGTCTTTTTTTTTTAACTACTGCTTCCAAGTCTGTTATTGTTCTGTCTATACAACCTTTTTAGTTATCCCAATGGGTGTTTCTGATCTACGTACAGGTGGTAAAGGCCATTTTAAAACTCTATGATGTAGTTTAGGACCTTGTCAAGCTCATACATTGTTGATAGATCAATACATCTGTGTTCTACTATGGGCACTGTATGGCTTAGAGGGACATAAACTAAATCATACAGTTCAAGAATGGTACTTATCAACAGTGTATAAATCAGAAACACAGTTAATAAAAGACCTGTATAGATGGAACAATAACAGAACTGGAACCAGTGCATAAAACCAGCTTCTATGGGAGACGTGACTTACAGGTTCAGCACAGTTCTCCATTAAGCAAAACCCATGAAACATAAAGTGAACTGTTGCTGAATATTGTATTTTAAATGTGTTCCTGGGTACTAAAAAATTGCTTTAATCTTTTAGTAAATTGAATTAATAGAAACACCTACTATGCTGCCTGGAACTGATGGGGTGGAGCATTTGCCAAACTGAACAAAAAAAAAAGGCATTTAGCAGCCTAGATGACAGCAATCCGTGCAAACAACTCATGCAGCTATATAAAATCTCAACTGGCTGATCCACCCGCATCTTGGCCAACGAGCCCGATGAGGGCACCATGAAGCTAGCGGCCTGAACTGGAACCCCTGAAGGACTGGCCAAAGCCGACTGCTCAACAGCTTTTGAGCCAGAGACAGAATCACAAGTCCCATAACCTGCAACGGGTCTACTTAGATTTTGTTTTATTTACCCCCCCCCCCCCAGGAAGGGCCCTCATCGCCTCATCGAGGGTCTGAAGGGACTGGGCACATGTCCTGGAAAGCACCCGTGAACAAGGCTCCAGTGCTGGCATCCACTGGGAGCAAACCTGAAGCCAAGAAGGACACAGCTGCAGCCTGGGCTGCTGTCTCTTCTAGCGCAGCAAGCTGCGACGCTGAACCCACTGCCACTGAATTGGCCCTGTGGGCATCCTTGGACCGGACCAGTGGATCCTGTTCATCTGGCTGGCCTAGCAAAAGATGGGCATGATAGTCCTCGAGGGACAAGGGCTGCAGCGACTGGCACAGTATGCAAGCCCGTGGGTCATGCTGAGCCCCCTAGCAGTACATGCATGAGGCGTTGGGATCAGTGCATGACATCTTCCAGTTGCAAGCAGCATACCGCTTGAACCTGGGTCTGGTTTTCAGGTCATCGCACTCCATGCTAGTAGCAAAGAAAGAAAAAAAAAGAGCTCCCGCGGGGTTGTGACTTCCAGCCACTACCCAAAGGTGATGAATGGTGAAGACTGACACAGATAAGATTCATAAATTTGTGAAGAAACTCGCCAGAAAATCGCCTGAAGATGATAAGATACATTTTGGGCCTACACCGTGCATAGGAGCTGTGAAGGAAGAGACCTGATTCTTCCAGCAGAAAGGAAGATCTGACGTCACAGGGTGGAGCCGAGTTGGATACCACCTGGTTGGGTGGGAGGAGCTTAGCTTGAAGACATTCCGGCTGAACTTAAAGGGAAAGGAAAACTTAAAGTGTGGACAAGTGCACCATATCCACGTCACCAGATGGGACTATTTTCTATTCACTTTTTTTTTGCTTTTTAACTTCTTTTTTTTAACAGCCTAATTATAAAAACTTTTTTAAAATGATTTTATTTATTCACAATTAGGGACTCATTTCATAACACAATAAGGCACTCCCCGGTGTATGCTGTTCTGGGATAATGGCACTTCTCAGATGGTAGAAACACTTGGCTTCACCTCGTGCTTCACCCCACACAAGGTGTGGCATTACCCCAGGATAACGCACACCCTGTCAAACCTTACTGCTTAAATATAAACTCAACTGACATGGGGCTGATAGTGTCCTTTTTAAAAGATCATGTCACAGGCACATCTAGAAAAACAGTTCCTTAGGCAGAAAATACAAACAAAAATACAAATTAGCAGCATATTTTGAAAACCAAGCTCCAAGTTCAGTTCAAGTTAGGGCACAATCTAAAAAGACCTACATGGGTGCATAGGCTTCCCTGTACTGAAAAGGCCCAGTCTGCGGCATCCTAAATGGCACCATTGAGCCTTCTTCCACTCAGTCTCAGTCTAGCGCATGTAGCTGTGCATAAGATTGGGCAGGAAGCTCAGAAGGGATAGCACCTGCACAGTGTGGGATTCCCAATTAATTTTGTTCTGTATGTGCATCGCCTCCACAGAATGCAGGATTATGCACCCCTAATTGCTTGCGCACAGCGATCTGAGCCCCTCTGCCCCAACCCCATATCAGGTCTGGTGGGTGACTGGGTGATGGGGTGAATCATTCCAGGTCATGCCTGAAAATAGGCCTCTTTATAACCAGTACCCTTAACTGGTGAACAAAAATAAATAAATGACACCAAAGTCCCCTTTCATGGTACTGTGCAGGGAACATTGTACTTTCTTTCATATCCCAGAATCACCCCCTCATACTGCCTAGTTCAGCCAACTGTAACCATAAGGGCCAGGATGTGGATATCTCACTGAACACCTAGTCCTCACCCCAGCTCCACCTCTCCAGCCACCCCTTTCCCCTTCAACTGAGCTCTGCACCTACATAAAAGATGTGAGGGGCGGCAGGCAGCTGTGACGGCTGTTAGTTCTACACAAAGCTGGGTGTGCAAAACATCACAGGCCATCAACATGCAAATGACATTAACCGTCCCCTTTTGTGGATCGGCCCTTAATTAGCAAAGTTTTTACTCTCCAGAGAACATTTTCCATTATCTAACCATACAACTACCTCTGGTATCTTTTCTACAAGTATTATGTTTTTTCCAGTGGAATCTTAAAGATTGGCTTTCATTTACAGTACAAGTCAAACATCTCTCATTTACTCACAGGAGGCATAATTGCTAGAGTAGTTCTCACAATATAAAATGAGTGTAGAATTAAAAACCAAAAACAAATTCTTAATCTTTAAATGTGGGCCAAAGCTTCTGTGGTGTGGTGCAGACGTCTACAGATGTCTAGAATTTGAATATCTTCCATATCTGTATAGACGTCTAGAACTTAAATAGCTTCCAATCAAATTCGCAAGTCCTCATCTGCATCACTGACGGTCCTCTCTGATTGTCTCCTGCTTATCAAAGCCCAGTCAGGGCATGATACAGGCTGATTACTGTCCTCAATGCCAGTTTCTAGGCCAAGCATTTGTCTCTGTACAAGTTTAGAGTAAAGACCTCCCTTCTGCATAAGTTCTTTGTGTGTCCCTTGTTCAACCACACAGCCTTTCTCTAGGACGATGATGTTGTGTGCTTTTTCCACAGTGCTCAAACGGTGTGCTACAATAAGGACTGTACGATTTTGCATGTTCTTACTTAGCGCTTGCTGGACCTAAAACAAAATAAAATAACATAAAGTTAAAGAAAACAGAACCCAATATCATCAGAGAACAAAGCATTATTATCTTCCAGTGCTCTCACAAGCGAAGTCTACAAAAGCAAAGAAGAACTGGTACTAGAGGAGGGACTGAAATGTCTGCAATGTGATTACGGTAAAACAATTAATGAAAACTAAGTTGAAAACTACACAGTGACTAAATAATTTGCAGTAATACCAACATACAGAAGAAGCTGAAAAATATTTTTTATTGCAATTTAGAGTATGTTAATTTACTGTTAATTGTCTTAATAGCCATATTTAACACCTCCAGATTGACTGATTTTAGAAGCAAAGGTCTGTATGACATTAGAACCCGTTTGTAACCTGGACATGCAACCAAAAATGAAAATTACATACTTACTGTAATTCTTGATCTTTCTGTGTGTCTTCACCATTCATCACTGGTGGGTTCTGACCAGAGAACAGGATCCAAGGGAGCTTTTTTTTTGTAATGAGGCAGAGTCAACATCGTGATGGCGCTGCCCCCGAGGGCCACGTGACAGGCATGCCAATGGGCTGGCTAGTACCACATCGACTCCTCCTCAGCCCCAGTTCTGCAAGCTGGAGAGTAGTCAAGAAAAAAGGAAGGGAGGGAGGGGCAAGGAGCCCGAAGGATAGAAAAAGGAAAGGATATAAAACCAAGGAAGGAATAATGCCGGATAACAGGACAGAATGATAGGAGCCTAGGGGTCTGGGACAGGGGGCCCCAACCTCTGGGTGAACAAGGGAGGGAAAAAATAAGAGGGGGGGGAGAAGAGGTAGAACAGAAGGAGAAAAGAGAAGAAGAGAAAGAAGGGGAAAGGGAGAGGGAGAGAGACACTGCATTCCACCCACCGGGGTCCGAAGGTCTGCCTGAGGACCACAGAAGGGCAATACTGCTTAATCATGTTCCTTTCTTCCAAAAGGAAGAATCCTCTAGAAGAATACAGAGGATGGCTGGTTGAAATCCAGAAGAAGAGCAGCGCACTGACTCTGAAGAGTCCTCATGGAGATAAGTAGACTACCAATGTCTCCCCGAGAAAGGAGAAATAAGAGAAGGGACAGGACTCATCCTGAACTAGACTCTATTGACAAAAATAAGTCCCCCACTCTTCCCTTTTTAAGCATCTCTCCAAAGGAGAGACAAAGAAGAGGAGACGTATTATTATAATTAAAGAGCGACAGGTAATCCCCAGAGGGAAACCCTACCAGAGAATACCACTAAAAATAGTGATAGAAAAAGAGGAAGGATCACCAGGGTCCCACCAACACTGCTTTAAGAGAACCCCTAAGGTTCGGACAAAAACAGGGGGGTGAGGATCCAAAACGGTTCTGACTAGAAGGAGGGTCCCATCAAGATGAAAAACAGAACCCTGGTGACCAAAAAGGGTTGCCTCCCTGCTTGCCCCCTCCCCAAAACACTCCTGACACCCTTAAAAAAAGGGGGGCAGAGCAAGAGGTACCAGAATTACCAGTAGGAACAGTTTGGAGAAACAAACAGGGAGGAGGCATTGCCCAGAGATTGAGGCCTAAGAGGGGAAGGTGGGTGGGAAGCAGTGATGAATGGCGAAGACACACAGAAAGATCAAGAATTATGGTGGGTATGTAATTTTCATATCTTGTCTGTGTCAGTCTTCACCATTCATCACTGGTGGGTGATTACCAAGCCCCCCAAAAGGGACCTGGTACCTCCCTGAGGGAAGAAAGTCCCTCAGCCTCCAGTGGGGGAATACACTAGAGGAGGGAACCCTTACAGGCCTCGTTAGGCCTGAGACTGAGCTGGTGAGGCAAGGTTCTCCTTTGGGTAGGAGAAGGAAGTCGCCCCTGAAGTTCTCCCCCACCCTGTGGGAAAAAAGATGTGCTCCCCGGATTGTGGAGGCAGTCACCTGGATGCCACTTCACTGGGGTGATACAAAGCCCTTGCTTGGTGTCTTGCAAGCTCCAGGCCCCATGTGGAGAGGGCAATGGCCTGTCTGGTCACCTCTGAATCAGGCAAGGATACTAGGATCTGCCCTAGTAGAGACCATAAGTGCCTGTTATAGGCAGTAGGATGGGTCTGATGTGCCAAAAGAAAAAATAACTCACCTTAGTAATGTTGTTTCTTCTAATGGAGTCTTGCTGTATTCTGACTATTGCAGTTAGGTCCTGCCTTTCAACTGCCCTGGAGAACAAAGAGTTAACTTTCCATGGCCAGCATGGAATGTTCAACGCGAGCTCGGTTGAAGCCCCTGTCTGCTGTTGTTTAAACTCCAACCATCAGATACTTTACTCTGCCTCACTGAACAGTCGCTCCAGAGATTTCTCCTTTGCTCGGTTAAAAAAAAAAGTTGGTTAAAGTGTCGTTTTTTCGCTCGGTTTCTACAGAATTTCTGCCACTGAACCTCTCGGTTTAAGTCTCTGTCTGTGGTACCGTGAGTACTAGATAGGTTTTGCATTTAGTTTCTGTGTGGAACTTGTAAATATTGGATCGGTTCAGTTTGAACCAATCACATTGGTCTTAAAAAAGTTTTGAATTTATTAGAGTGTGGTAACCGGTCCGAATCGGTTCTAAAAAAAACTGATTTAATTACGTTTTTTTCCAAGACCCATAACACGGTCAGGAACCGATAGGGGTGTCTTGCCTGGTGGATTGCCGAAAAAAGGGTAAGTTTTGGATAGGATTGGCCATGTCTGAGAAACCCAAGAAAAAAACGGGCCCACTGGGTTTCAACACTGTAGTGTGTGTGGGGAAGCCTTTGCTAAGGCTGATCCCCACACCACCTGTGTTTATTGTCTGGGGTTTGACCACCTCGATTCAGACTGCCAAATTTGTAAAAGTTTTCCCAAAGCTACCCTGAATAGGAGAGTAGGCAGACTGAGGGAAAGGGAGGTCAAGAAGTCCGCTGACCCGGATGGCCAGCCCGGTTCGGTTCCAACCGAACCAGGAGTGCCCTCTGACCAGGGCGAAACTTCCTCGGGCAAAAGGAGAGCCGATTCTGAGGAGTTGGTTCCAGTTAAAAGAAAGAGAAGAGAAAAATCATCCGGTTCGGATCCACAAATTCTTTCTCCGACCACTGATGAAATAGCCAAAGCGATAAGGATAGTTCAATCGCTAACTTCGGTTCCGGCTGAACCGGCACCATCTGGCAGGGGCTCGGTTCGGTCGGTTCCCCAGTTCCGGATTATACTTTAGAAGAATTTTGTGAACCGGAGGAGAAGGAGGAGGGAGAGTATGAGGATAATGAAGATGATGGTGATTATGAAAGTCTGGATGTGCCTATTGACCCTGACATCTCCCCAGACAGACCTTCAGGTGTTTCTCCTCCTAGGCTTTCTGAGTCCCCTTCCCACTTTATGTTTTACAAGAAAGTGGCTGAAACCCTCCGGCTTCCAATGGAAGAAGCAGTAGAGGATCAGGAGGAGCCTGATTTTGTTGAGATGATGGACATCCCAGAGTCCAGGAAATTGTCTATTCCTCTCCATAAATCTTTTGGGAAACAGACATTTATAATTCTAAAGACTCCTAATTCCATACCTCCTGTGGACAGACAAATGGACAAGAGGTATACCCTTTCAGGCTCGGACACGGAGTTCCTTTCCGAGCAATGCAGCCTTGTTGGGGTAGTGCAGGCTGCTGCCTGTGATAAGGCAAATATTCCCTTGGCATCACACCCCCCAGATAAGGACTCCAGGAGGATTGATGCCATGGCAAAGAAGCAGTACATGGAAGCATCTTTGGGACTCAGGCAGGCTAAATATATGGCCTACACAGCTAGATACCAGAAGTCCAGGTGGGATACTGTGCTGGCTCTGGCTAAACAGGCCCCTGACCAGCTTGCCAAGGAGCTAGAGCAGGTGGCTGCGGATGGGATTGAGGCATCCAAGGTGCAATTTCATGCTGCTGTGGACTCCAGTGATGTTTCATCTAGAGTCATGGCTACATCTGTGGCCCTTCGGAGGATGGCTTGGCTCAGATGTACTAGCCTATCACAGGATACCCAGGCTAAGGCCATGGATTTCCATGTCATTGGTAATTCTCTGTTTGGGGAGCAGACAGAGAACTACATGAAAATGATGGACGAGTACAGGACCACCTACAGGAGTGCTCAGGCCAAAGAAAGGCAAGCCAGTCCTCACAGACAGCATTCCAGGGGCAGGGGCAGGCCCTTTCAAAGGCCTTTTTACCAAGCCCAGGCCTCCTCTTCTGCTTATGCTCAGAGGGGGTTCTTGAGAGGAAGAGGCAGACGGGGAATAAGCAGGCCTGCTTCCACCCCTCAGCCTAAAGCCCCTGCCAAGTAGACACCCTGATGGGTCTGCCCGGGATGATTCTCCAATACCTGTAGGGGGCAGGCTGGCTTACTTTGTCCAGGACTAGAAGTCTCTGACATCAGACAAGTGGGTCCTGGAAGTAGTAAGCCAGGGACTGGTTCTCAGCTTAAAAAAATTTCCCAAGATGAGAACCAGATCCTTTCCACCTGCAAATCCTTCAGAGACCCTTGCCCTAGAGACAGAGGTTTCTTCCCTCCTGGCTCTCAGAGCCATAGAAAGGGCTCCTACCCTACACAGGGGCAAAGGATTGTACTTCAGGTACTTCCTAACCCCCAAAAAGACAGGAGAATGGTGGCCCATCCTGGACCTAAGATATTTGAACAAACACCTTTTAAAACCAAAGTTCAAAATGGTGACTCTGGGAATAATTCTGCCCTCTCTAAGGCCAGGGGCCTCCCTGCACCTCAAAGATGCCTATTTTCACATTCCCATCAGGTGCTCCCACAGAAAGTATCTCAGGTTCGAGTTGCCCTCAGGCCACTATCAATTCAGAGTAATGCCCTTTGGCCTAACATCAGCCCCAAGGGTGTTCACAAAGTGCCTGGCAGTAGTGGTTGCTTTCCTAAGGAGAAAAAAGATCTCCATCTTTCCATACTTGGACGACTGGCTCATAATGGGTCAGTCTCCAGACCAAGTCAAGTCACATCTGCAAATAACTCAGCTTCCTTCCCCTGGACAGGGCAAGGACCCTTGTAGAACTGGCCTCTTCATTCACCCTTCAGGTGTCTCGACCAGCAAGGCATTTCCTGCAGCTCCTGGGCCGCATGGCAGCCTCTACAGCAGTGGTCCAGGGGGCAAGATTTCAGATGAGGGACATTCAGTTCCACTTAAGAGCCTTCTGGTCCCAAAGAAAGGATTCCCTTACCAAACTAGTCCCAGTGACTCGAACCCTGATCCAGGCTTTGCAATGGTGGCAGGATCAAGACAATTTGAGACAGGGAGTTCCTTTTGTCACTCAGTCTCATTCAGTGATACTCACCACAGATGCCTCCCTGCTGGGCTGGGGAGCCCACTTGGGGATCTTACCACCCAAAGGCTGTGGTCACCTCAAGAATTTCTGCTTCACATCAATCTCTTGGAACTCAGAGCAGTGTTTCTGGCACTGCAAGCCTTTTCCAAATCTGTACAGGTCCAGATCAGAACAGACAATATCACCACAATGTGGTAGATCAACAAGCAAGGAGGCACTCGGTCTATGGCCTTGTGCACAGAAGCAATGAAGTTGTGGTCTCTAGCCTATTCCCTGCAAACCTCTCTGATAGCAGTTCACCTCCCAGGGAAGGACAATGTCCTAGCAGATGCTCTCAGCAGGATATCCCAGGGCCATCAAGAATGGACCCTAGATCCCCTAGTTTTGAAAGTGCCTAGTCCAGATCACTGTCCCTACAACCCTGGAAGCTACCTCGCTGGTGTCATAAGATGCACTCGCTTGGTGCCTTGCTAGCTCCAGGCCACGTGCAGAGAGTGCAATGGCGTGTCTGGTTACCTCCGAATCAGGCAAACAGGCTAGGAGTTGACCTAGCCTGGATCACAGAAACCTATCATAGGTAGCATAGTGGGTCTGATGAGCAGAAGTTGAAAGAAACAACCGTGCCGAGTAGAAGGTCCTCCTCCCCCAGAAGTCAAAATCCATGGAATCTTGATCTGGGGGCCAGTCACGGTGGACAGCGCGAAGCAAATCAGGAGTGTCCGGCTGTGTCAGTCCTGACTGAGGATGAGTCATATGACCTGGAGACTCTGGAGGGGCACAATACCTCTGGCTCAGATCCCTAGGGGCTGGGACCCCGGAAAAGGGTCTTTGCCAGAATCGCAACAACGCCTCCTGGAAAGGAGCAGGCCAGGTGGGCACCACAAGGGTGGTTGCACTGAAGTCGCCTAAGAAGGCACGGCTCGAATGCTCCGGATTGTGCTGAATGGGTGGGGTGACACGCAGGTCTTCCATCATCCTCACGAGGAAACGATGATACTCTAAGAGATCAGCAGCAGGGGAGATGTGAACAGAAGGTTCCTCTCCTCCAGAAGAGGAAGATGAGGAAGTGGTGTTGATGGGGGACCTTAATATGCCAGGTACAAACTGGGGAACCATGTCCTCTGAGGTGGGCAAGGAGCAGAGGCTGCTGGATGGCTTCCAGGAAGTGTTCTTAACACAGCATGTGATGGAGCCCACAGGGGAGGGGCATGTCCTGGACGTGGTTCTGGCAGATGGGGATCTGGTAAGGGACTGGTTGTAGAGGATCCCCTGACTGGAAGCGACCACAATACTGTCTGGTTTCAAATAAGCATGGGGGAGAGATCTAGGACACTGGCAGTGGACTTCAGGGGGGCAGACTTTGTGGGCATGGGAAATACTCTCAAGGATCACTTGAAGGGGATTACATCAATGACAAATGTGGAAAAGAGATGGGAGGTAATAAAATGGGGACTTCATGAGGCAGTCAGGACCTGCGCTAAGGTGAAATGTAAGGGAGCAAGGTCACATAAACCATTCTGGTGGTCCAGTGAGGTTCAGGTAGCGGTCAGAGAAAAGAAGGCAACCTACAAAAAATATAAAACAACAAGAGGGGATAGGGAAAAGGAAATGTACCATCTTGCATCTAGAAAAGTCACCCGGATGGTGAGGGGGGCAAAGTCCAGTAAAGAGTAGTGGCTGGCACAGGGGATACGTGGAGGGGAAAAGGGGTTCTTCCGCTACATTGGGGAACGGAGAAAAACTAAGGGCCATCTCGGCAGATTGAGATCAGAAGGAGGGTGGCTGGAAGAGGCGAGGGACCAGGCAGAGGTATTTTTTTTTTTTATACTCAAGTTTATTGACAACAAATGGGTACAAATACATTTCCATCCATCAGACCTCTTAATCAATCAGATCAGGTTACAGCTGGTCTACAGTGCTATAGTCAATTATTTCTTTCCAATACACTGTTTCTTAGGTTCAGTTGATATAGCTTTCTTACATTTTTTCTTTCAGTGCAAAGTTCAATGTCATAAATATTCTTGTCACCACAAGCCCTCTAAAATTCTTCTTAGGCCTATGATCCCCTGACCTGCTACCCCCAATTCTTAACCGCTTCACTTCATCCTACCTCAACCTGAGTCAGGAGAGAATTTCTGGGTGTGTGTCTCTCCACAGATACCACCTTGTCCATCTCCTTATGTATAAGCTTGTTTTATGATTCAGTTTAAAGGTTAACTCCTCCATCTCTGAAATCTCATTTATTATGCTGACCCAGCTCTGTAGCAATGGTGAACTTGGTCTTCGCCAAGAGCAGGTTATAGTTTTGTGTGCTGCCACAATGAGTACAGCCACAAATAAAGAGCGTCTGGGCTACCAAGGCGGGGGCGGACACCTAAATTAGATTTGCAAAGCTCAAGGATTACGTTAATGAGAAGACATCTTTTAGAATATTTCGAATCCCGTCCCAGTAGCCTTTTAGCTTTGGGCACTCCCAAAAGACATGCACATGTGTCGCCTCCTTTTCTTTGCATTGTCTCCAGCATTCTGGGGACTGCGCAGGATTTCTTTTATGCAGGGCAGCAGGAGTGTGGAAGAAGCGTGTTTTAACTCTCCATTCAAACTCCTGCCAATGGGGGAGCTTGTGGTTTTGGTGGTGACTTGAAATGCTCTGTTCCAGTCTCCCTCTTTCAAGTCAAATCCGCTTTCCTCCTCCCACCTAGCCTTAATTTTATTTAAGGGATCTTTTTTAATTTGTGATATTGCCTTGTAAATATTTGAGATGAGACCCTTTTGGATCCGCCCTGTTCAAATTTCTCGAACACAGTTTAGCAGAGGGGCCGCTCTGGATGAAGCATGATCTAAGCTCTGGCAGTGATTTATATAGGCCCTGATTTGCAAGAATCTGAAGTGCTCCGTCCTTCCAAGCATGTAGGTTTCCCTAAGTGTGGCAAAGGCCATGACTTGTTCTCCCTGAAGAAGCTGTTCTGGGTAGATTAGGCCTAGCCTCTCCCATGTCCTAAAACTATGGTCTAGCTTTGCTGGGAGGAAGTCAGGGGCCCAGGCTATTCTGACCAAAGGCCAAGTAGAGCGTGTCAACTTGTATTTCTGCCAAATCCTGTGCGTGGCTGCTATGGTATTCCTAACGGCCATGAGTGGGTGTGAAGCTATGCCCAACTTATTTTTAGGCAGTAGGACTCACACGTCCAGTGGAACTTCCCCCTCTGTCTCCCCCAGTTCAACTGTCTTCCAGTTTGAAGTGTGTGAGGGAATGGTCCAGGTCAGGGCCACCTTTAATTGAGTTGCTAAATAATAGTCTTCTAAGTCTGGTAGTGATCTGCCCCCTCCTCTTTTGTGTTCCTGAAGTATCTTAAGATTAACCCTTGTTTTTTTGCCATTCCAAATAAAGTTAGTTATTAGTTTGTTCCATTTAAGGAATTGTGACTTTCCAATATATACAGGTAGACACTGAAATAAGTAGAGGAATCTAGGGAGGACATTCATTGTAATTATTTGGATTCTAGAATACATTGGGAGATTGATTAAGGACCACCTCTCAAAATCTTTTTTAATCTGTTCTACTAGGGGTTTATAATTGGCTTCAAAGAGCCTAGAAGGATGTTTAGTTATCACCGTGCCTAGATATTTCATCCTCTTGGCTTCCCATTTCAGGGGCAGCACCCGAAGGGTCTCCTGGGATGGTACATAATGGAAGCATAGCACCTCCATCTTGGTTTTGTTCAAGAAATATCCTGCATGCCTCCTGAATTCCTCTAAGATTGACCATACTTCGGGGATAGACGACTCTGGGGCTGCCAATGATAGGAGAACGTTGTTCGCGTACAGGGAGATTCTCCTCTCCATCCCCCCCACTTCAATACTTTTATAGTCTTTGACTGCGTGAGCCTGCTGAGAGGCTCTATGTACAGTGCAACAACAGTGGGGAGAGGGGCAGCCTTGCCTAGTTCCTCTACTTAATCTGAACCTCTGACAGACTTCCATTCACTCAAATGTATGCTTGTGGACCAGTGTACAGTGATTTTATGCCATCTATGAATGGGCGAGGAAAAGCCATAGCCTCCAGCACCAGAAAGAGAAAGCTCCAGGAGACTTTATCGAAAGCTTTCTCCGCGTCTAAGCTCATAAGACATGCTGGAGTACGGGCTTGGTGTATTGAATCAATAGTGTCTAGAGTGGTCCGAACACTATGTGCAGCTTGGCGTCCGGAGACAAAGCCCGTTTTGGTCCATATTAAGCAGATTCGGCAGGTGTAAGTTTAGTCTAGAGGCTACAATTGTGGTTAATATTTTATAATCTACGTTTAGCAGCGAAATAGGTCTATAAGATTTGCATTTAGATGGGTCTTTATTTTCTTTGTGAATCACGGAGATAGTGGCATATTGCCAGGAGGGTGGAATGGGGGATCCATCCTCCCAGACGGCTGAATAAACCTCCGAGAGGAGAGGGGTCACCTCTTTCCTGAAAATTTTGTAGAATTCCGCACTGAACCCTTCGGGTCCAGGACATTTGCCCAATTTTAACTGTTTAATTGCAATTAAAATTTCCAGTTGAGAGATTGGTCTAGTCAGGGAGTGACCCACCTCCTGTGACAAGGTAGGAAGAGAGAGGGAAGTCAGAAACCTCCGTCTTTCTGTAGGGGCTGTTTCTTCAGGGGCCTGGTAAAGCTTAGTAAAGTACGAGACAAAGGCTTCTGAAATGTCAGATAGCTTAGTGCCAATGTTATTTGCAACTGGAGAGACTATTTTAGTGATGGTCATATTTGCCTGGTGTCTCCGCAGTCTAAAAGCCAGTAGTTTTGTTGCCCGTGGACCCCCTTCATAAAACTTGTGCCTCAAGAAATATAGAGCCTTCTCTACCTCAGCCTTTTGTAGGTCCTCCCCCTCCTTCCATTTTATTTTAAGTTCCTGATCTCTGCTTTTTTCCCATTTAAGCTTTTGTGCATCTTCCAGACGTTTAATCTGAAGCAAAAGTTCTTGCTGCTTTGTTTAGCTTCCTCTTCCTCGCTGTGGCAATGGCTATAAGCCTCCCCCTAACCGTGGCCTTAATGGTGTCCCAGACTATTTGCGGGGAGACCCCACCTTTGTTGTTTTCCTGCAGGGTTCTAGTAATGTGCTGCTTGATTTCTTGGACTATGTTTTTATCTTGGAGGAGGGAGCAGTTCAGTCTCCAGTGTGTTTTTTTCTTTAGGAGAGAAAAATCTATTTCTACAAATATTGGGTTGTGGTTGGAAATTGTACAGGTCCCCACCCACATTTCAAGGAACTTGGTCAGACTCTACGAAAAAGTGAAAAAAGTATACAGTCTGGAGAAAACCTTGAACCTGGGGGAGCAACAAGTGTACTCTCTAGTTTTAGGATACCTTTCTCTCCATATATCTTTCAGCCCTCCCTGCTCTAGAGTTTTTCTAACAGAGCTGGCCTTCTTGATATCTGTTGTTGGTATTTGGGATGTGGTATCAAGCGCTCTGTTAAAAACCAGATTCCAATCCCCTCCCACGACCAAGACACCTTTTTCCTTTTCTACAATGAGTTGTATTAGGGAGGAGTAGAACGAAACGGCGACCCTGGAGGTACATATACATTTGCGAATGTAACTATGGTGTCTTGTATTCTGCCAATAACTATAATGTACCTAGCATCCTGGTCTTCCACCACTTCCTGCACCTCAAAGGGGAGAGATGCCTCAAGTGAAACTGCAAACCCCTCTCTTCCTACCTTTCTGAAGGGAGGAGTGGAATACCCGGGGGAATCTCTTAGACCTCAACTTCAATATCTCTGGTGGGGAGAGGTGTGTTTCCTGGAGGAAGTTAACCCCACAATCCTGGATTATTAAATATCTTAGCAACTTCTTTCTCTTTATCGGGTTTGTACAACCATTTATGTTAAAAGATAGGATTTTCGTTAGTTGTTTACTCATGTGGCTTACTTCTATTTTGCCATCTTACTTTGCACTGTTTAACCCATTTTGCCAACTTGTGTCTGATGTTTCCTAGGTAGTTAATAAAGCTGTTACCCAAGTAACTAACGTTTATATAAAGCCAACGAACTTGTAAACCTCTCAACCAAGAGTTCTTAGCATGTTGCATTAACATAGTTCCTGTGAACAGAACAGAACTAGAACATTTCGGAGGCGGGCGGATGAAACAACCCCCGCTCCCCCTTAGCAAGTATGGATTTTGCTGACTTCCTAGGTTAAACTGGGAGTTATCCAGCTTGTATGCTTTAGCCTCTAGTGCTACTAAAAGGGGACTCAAATACATCAAGAGATACCCCATTAGTCCCAGGGAGAGCCCCCTTTTAGGACATAGCATCATAGCGACAAAATCTTCATAGGGCGGCCAAGCCTGCTCCCCCCGCCCGCGACACTTTGATTAAGATACTTTATTCAGGTTTTAAAGCCATTTCCCTGAACTGAGGATATGTACAGCCTTCCCCCTCTTGAAAGAACCAATCGTGGTTCCACGGTCTATGTTCAGAGAATCTTAAGGTATTATATGTTGCCTTAGTCGAGCTTTTTATTTCTTCTGGTGGTTAGCGGGTTCGAGTCCCCAACCTGACTCAATGACCATTTTTAGGGATGACCGAGACTCGACCAATCCACATTCTACCTTCTCAGGCAGCTTGAGTCCTCAGGATCAAATCTGGAGGGAGACCCTACCTGTCCCAGCAGCAGTTCCCTAGCTCACCCTCATAAACCCATCCCAGACAGCGCCCTTTGGAACCACCTCCCTTTAGGTGGTGAGCATAGCCTCGTTCTTTCCAACCCTGGACCTTCCCCCCATCCCGGCTTTTTTTTTTTTGTCCCCATCCAGGCCCAACCCTCCCTCCCCAAGCGATACAGCTAATTTTTCCTTTACTGGACACCTTTATCAGCCCCTACACCTAGCGTCTGTACTCAAGAAATTAGATGCCATTGCTTCTCCTGGAGTATTCTACTTTGAGGCAGATATGCTAGATTACAGCTGTAAGCAGTCCGAGCAGTCTTTCGTGAGTATATTGGGAGCAAGTCCAGGTATCGCATTTCAGAGTGGGGGGGCACCAGGAGAGAGGTCCAATTGTCCCAGGGGTGTAAAAAGATCAAAACAAACAGCTTATTACATTGCCAGTCAGTGCAGCCAAGAGCATGTTGTCTCCAAATGGGTGGAATTCGGGTCTTCTCTCAGATGCTGCGCTTTTTTTATTCACTTTGGAAGGGTCGCCGTATTTCTGAAGCAGCAAGGAGATATCCGAGCACAGATCCGAGGCGGGAACCTTCTTCGACGAGCCTGGGAGGGTCGCTCCTTTCTAGGCCACCAACCACGCCGATGCAATTAAATCCCTCTCGAGCTTCTCCTTGTACATCACTGGTATGGGTATTGACAGTGATTCCAAGTATTGGGAGGCGGCAAGTAAATCAGGGAAGATCTTCGTACCTTTGTCCATTGTTACCTTCAGTCGTGCTGGAAAAAGAACCTGGGCCTTGATAGACTTGGCTCGTAGTAGTTTCACTATAGGCCAGAGCACCCTTCGAGCCTCCTGCACTGATGTGGTACGATCATTGTCCAGAGCAACTCTTTGGCCATGATAGGTTAAAGGGCCATGTTGCCATTCGCTTCTCAGGACTTCTTCCTTGGTTTTATAATATGTAAAGCATGCAATCAGCGGCCTCGGTCGAGCATTAGGATCCCGGGCCTTTGAGGCCAGGGAGCAGTGAGCGCGCTCCATCGAGAGATCGAGTTCCTCCGGGAGGTTTAGCATTTCCTTTAACAGATCCTTTAAAAAGGCTCCAGTATCTCCGTGCTTATCCTCTGTTCCCTCTGGAATCCCGTAAAATCTCACATTCTGGCGTCTGGATCTTCCTTCTAAATCATCGATCCTTTGGGTCAGCTCCCTATCCCTGGCCAGCAAATACAGCTGTAAGCGATCCTGTCTGTCCTATTGTTCCGATGTTTGAGTGAGAGCCAGCTCCAGTTGCTCCGTCTTGTGATCAACGGTATTCGCTCCGCTCGGAGGTCAGAGAGTTTCTGATCTATGTTTTGGACCGTTTGTGCTGTCTGCATAATTGTTTTAATGAGCACTTTTGGCAGGCCTGCTTCTTGCTGTGCGAGTGCATGAGGGCCATCCTCTGCTGATCGGGCCTCTGCCGCATCCTCCTGTTCCGCGTGAAGCAATTCTCTTAATTTTTGCACCGGAGTGTGCGATGGTCTGCTAGCCTTCATTCTAGTAGTTTTAGCTGGTGAAGGCATTAGTTAATTTAGCGTTGGCTTTGGATTTTGTCGCGTCGGGGTGGGAGCCGTCAAGCTAAGCCGCCATAAGTCCGATGATGTCACCGGAAGTCCCCAGGCAGAGGTATTAAATGAGTACTTTGCCTCTGTGTTCACTAGGGAGGGGGATGGGATATCTATAAAGCAAGGCATGATGGGGATAGAAGCAGTAGTGAGTGGGATCAGGGGAGCAACAGAAATGGAGCAAGAGGGAGGGAGAGGTACCCCAGGGGTGTCACATCAGGATAAGGATAAAAAGGCCAGTAAGGTGGATGGGATGGATGATGCCATCTCCACCGAAAGGGTGTGGTTAGCCCTCAAGGCCCTAAAGAAAGACAAATCTCCTGGGCCGGATGGCATTCATCTGAGAGTACTATGGGAATTGGCGGACATACTGGCTGTATCCCTGGTGGAGCTCTTCAACAGGTCGCTTGAGACAGGGAGGGTACCTAGGGATTGGCGAGAGGCACATGTGGTGCCAATCCATAAAGGGGGGGTTGAGGGAAGCACCAGGTAACTATAGACCCATCAATTTGACCTCGGTGGTGGGAAAATTAATGGAGAATATACTAAAGGAATGATTGGGGGTGTACTTGGAGGAGGTGGGAGGTCTGGATAGTCAGCAACATGGGTTTGTGCCAGGTAGATCATGTCAAACCAATCTTGTGGAGTTCTATGAATGGGTAACATCAGAACTGGACAGGGGAAAGCCTGTGGATGTATTATTCTTGGACTTCGGCAAGGCATTTGATTCTGTCCCCCACAATGGTCTGGTGGAGAAACTGACAGGGTTGGGAGTAGGCCCTTTGATGGTCAGACGGATTGAAAACTGGCTAGCTGGATGCACCCAGAGAGTAGTGGTCGGTGGGGAGCTCTGAAACCCTAGAAAGGTCGGTAGTGGGGTACCGCAGGGCTCGGTCCTGGGTCCGATCCTGTTTAATGCATACATAACGGACATCAGGGAGGGTATAGGGTTTGGAATGAGTCTCTTCGCTGATGACTCCAAGATGGGAGCAATAGTTGAGGGGAAAGAGGGGAGGTTGGCCCTGCAAGGGGACCTGGACACCCTGGAAAGCTGGGCTCACACATGGAAATTAAATTAACACCACAAGTGCAAGGTGTTACATCTTGGGTGGGAAACCTCAAACACAGGTACACCCTGGTGGGAGGCGCTGGAGGCCTCAACAGGGAAAAAGACCTAGGGTCAGTGGATGGCTGTATGAATAACTCTAAGCAGTGCAGGAGAGCAGCAAGGCAAACAGGATGTTGGGGTGCATCATAAGAGGATCACCTCTAGGAGCAGGGAAGTGATTCTGCCACTGTACAATGGACTGGTTAGATCACACCTTGAGTACTGTGTACAGTACTGGAGACCACACTTGAAGAGGGACATACAGCTCCTGGAGAGGGTACAGAGGAGGGCAACTAAGATGATACGAGGACTAGGGGATTTGACGTATGAGGGCAGACTTGAGGAGCTCTGCCTATTTTCATTGGTGGAGAGGAGAGGAGAGACAGGGGGGACATGATTGAGGTCTTCAAGTACCTCAAGGGAATAAATAGGATAAACATGGAGAGGATCTTTAGACTAAAACAGTGAGGTTTCACCAGAGGGCATGGTTTGAAGTTGGAAGGTGGAAGGGTGGGGGGGGAGAGAGGAGGAGGTTTTTCACTGAGAGGGTGGTGGACCCTTGGAATGCACTGCCTGGCGAGCTGGTTCAGAGATCCACAGTGGAGGGCTTCAAGAGAGGGTGGGACAGACACAGAAAGCGGATGTATCAGATGATGGCCTGGCCCAGGGGGGTGGGGATGGATATAGGGGTTTCTGGAACACAAGGGGCGGGGAGGGCCTCGGCACCCAACTAGGGCTCTGTGGTTCGAGCAGACTCGATAGACTGTGAGGCCTAATCTGCTGGCAATTAGTATGTTATTATGTAAGCGGAAGACCTCGGAGATCCAGAGGTTGGCTGCTCAGGGGAAGGGTGGAAAACCCACTCGTCCATGGCATTGACGTATGTAGGAAAGTGAGCAGCTGCACCCCGAATTGATCCCAGGAGAGAGGTCCCTTAGGGCCACAAATGCCTGGGAGAGCAGGAGATGATGACAGAGGAGTGGGGGCTAAGTCAACAACAGAAGGTGACCATCTTCTGTCTGGGCAAGAGAGCGCATCAGGAGCCTCAAGGGAAGGAGGAGCTCTGGAAGGCCCAACAGCCGACAGCTGATCAACCACGCTGGAACTGCCTAGGCTGTGCCCTGAAGAATCCCCCACTGTGAGGTGACTGGGACTTTAAAATCCAAAAGGATGGTCCCTTCCCTCCAAAGGCCAGGGCCCTCTCGAGGAGACCGAGTAGGAAGGACGGGGGTCTGCGCTACGACTCCTTCCCAAACCCGGGTGGGTCTCGGAAAAGGGTCGCTGCATCGAAGCCTGACCCCTCGGAATCCGAAAGAGCCCTCCTCCTCACAAACAACAGCCTAGGCAGCTGACAATCCTGGTCGGTCCCCGAGGGGACCACCCAGGGAGTAGCACCCTCCCCTCCCATGGGTTCTCCGGTCAGCCCTAAAGTTGGGCGATCCAGGCACACCACCTGGGGGGGTAAACCAACTGAGGGGACAGAAAACCCTCCGAGCCCAGACTGCAGGGCAATAGTGGCCTGCACTACCACCTTCTGGTCAGCACCCCTGACCCTAGACTCGGGAGCTACCGCCCACTCCTCAGAGGGAGGCTGGCCCCGGTCAGTCAAGGAAACTACCAGGGTGACCACATGGGCTGCCAACTCCAAAGAGTTGGACAGCCAGTCAAAACCAGACCTGGAGTCCATCTCTGAAGAGGTAGAGACAGAAGTCTGGTGCCAGACCGTACGCAGACGCCCACACCTGTCTGGACTGAAGGAGGCGCCAGTCCTGGTGTCCACACCACAGCCGGCACCGAACTCCCCCATGGCACCACAAACATTGCCCAAAGAAGAGATGGCGCCGAAAGCAGCAGCAGAGCTGGAGTCGATGTCTGCCATGGCGCCGTCCCATCCCACGGTGCCATGAACGGCACTGGAGTCAGAAATGCCACTGAGAACGAAACTGACATCTCCCTCGATGCTGCGAGCGGAGCTGAGGGTGACACTTCCCATGGCGCCGTGTCCTTGCTTGGCGCCGCAAGTGGCACCGGAGCTAGACACAGCACCATCCCCAGCCTTGGCGCCAAGGCAAAAAACAGTAGAAGATGGCACCACAGAACCTCCCACAGTGCCGTCAGCACCATCGGTGCCACAAACAGCATCGACAGCAAAGACAACGCTGAGCAGTGGACAGACGCCGACCATGGCGCCATCAGAGCCCACGGTGCCGAGGCCCAAAACAGCACAGACGGATGGCATCGAGGACGGTGCTGACCCAGGCTTCCCAGCTGAGGAAACGACACTGGAGGAGCCTTCACCCCTGAAGGGGCGATTGCCAAAGTGCTG
The DNA here is from genome assembly GCA_016271365.2 of Neoceratodus forsteri. Lineage (NCBI taxonomy): Eukaryota > Metazoa > Chordata > Ceratodontiformes > Ceratodontidae > Neoceratodus > Neoceratodus forsteri. The sequence continues at coordinate 269,439,074 of JADMNL010000027.1, forward strand.
CCTCCCGCCCGCTCCCAAGGGGGAATGGACTGGGTCTCCTGCACCGCGGAAGGGGCTTCTACCATGGCGAGGCTACCAGAAGCAGAAGCCCCCTCCTCTGCGGTCCATACAGAACCGAGAGGGGACCCGGAGGAAAGGCTGAGAGACTGCGGCTTGGCCCGACGAGTACGTGCCCGTCCCCCGAAAGTTGGCGGAGCTCATGCAACTTTCCACGCACATTGATCAAGGACACGACAGTCCATGGAGAAGCAGGCATCACACGAATCCATGTCATGAAGTGGGCCAAGACACGCAAGACAACGATCATGCTGGTTGGTAACGGAGTACCTGCGGCCGCATGGGCACCGACAGATAGGGGGCCGCCCTGCTTTCAGCAATTTTTTGGCCCCCCGACCGAGACATGATTGACAGAAAAACAATTCAAAAACAGACTCGACGTCGCTGAAAAATAATAAAAGGAGTCGCAGTGGCCGTGGAAGAGGAGTCCCGGTCCCAGTGCTTCTCCTTCCTTTTTCGGTGACCCTAAGGGGAAGTAGAGGCCTGCCGAAAATTCTTCAGCTCCTTCTCCACGGAGGACATCTTTTTCAAAATGTAGGCCTCCAGGGACTGCTGCCTCCATTTGCGGGTGGCGGCACTGAACTGTTGGCAGTGCTGGCACTTCTCCACAGGGTGATCCGGGCCTAGGAAGAAGAGGCACTGGGAGTGTCCATCCTTGTGCGGGAGCTGGGCGCTGCAGGAATCACAATTGTTCGTGTGCTCGGATGGAGTAGGGGACGACATACACTGCAGAACTGAAGAAAATCTGAAGAGAATATCAAATGAATTCAAGAAAAGTAATGGTAAAAATACAGACGAATGACTGACGAAGCAGTGAACTTAACCGCAAGGCGCTTACATGAGCTAACGGCGGGAAAGAACTGGAAGGCGGTCACCTGACGTGGGGGCGTTCCCCCGCCAGAGACTGCTAGCTAGAAATTTTTCAGTGGGGTTCTGACGCCTGCTGGCTTCAGTCCTATATGTAATTACCTACTGCAACAGCCCTCTTGAAGTAATATCTTTCAGCGTCGAAGACATGAGAGTAAGCCATTGTTGCTTGGAGCTCCTCACGAGGAGCAACCACTATGGCGGGAGACAAAAAACTGTCGGAGGCGGGGTGGACGACACCTAACGGCAAACCCACGAGTGCTACGCAATGCGTCGGCCTCAAGGGCGGCGCCATTGGTGCATCGACTCCACCCATCCCCACTAAGCGCTCCCGTGGGGTCGTGACCTCCGTCCAGAACCCAAATGTGATGAGTGGTGAAGATCGACACAGATAAGATCAAGAGGTTGAAGGGCATGACCTTAAACTGTTGTAGAATCCCTTCTGCATTGAACCTGAGATACTGCCAGTGGGGCAGACTGATGTGGAAGAACCTGTCCTGGAGATCCAGGGAGCAGAACTAAATGCCCCTTTCCAGAGATAGTATAATCTGACTTAGAGTGACCATCTGAAACTTGTGTTTCCGAATGAACTGGTTCAAACTGTGCAGATCCAGCTGAGCAATATCCTCTCTTAGGCTGGACAGCGTGTCCTGTGACACTGAGGACTCCCAAGGAGCATGGATTCGGTAAAGCGGGAGAGCCTCGAAGTCTAGAGGCAATCCTCTGCCTACTACCTCCAGCACACACTTGTCTGTAGGTGGTAGACCTGAAAGACCACTGTGGCCAGAGGTGGTGTAGCTGACTTCCAACTGAGAGCTGGGTCAGAAACTGGACTGATGGGAGGATGACACCTACTGACCCATCACCAGGCAGCTTTGAAGGGGACACCAGCCGCTGGGGCCTGAGGGACACCACTCTCCTTACCCCGGCCTCTTTTTGGCCTCTGGCCTTTGAAACTAGGCTTCACATGCTAGGCTTGGCATTGCACCTGCTGGGGTTGCTGCCAAGGCTGCTGTGGCAGAAAGGACTGATACTGGACAGTCTTTTTCTTGGGCATTTCAGCCTTAGTATCCTGGGACAAAGCTGCAGCATCTAGGGTGGTACTGGACTTGTAAGTCCTGGTGGTATTTGACACAGTCCCACACAAAAGATTAATAAACAAGTTAGCCAGCCTTGGAGTGGGTCCCAGGGTTGTAGCCTGCGTAAAACATTGGCTGGACAACAGGATGCAGAGAGTAATAGTAAATGGAGTCCACTCCAAAGAAAGAGTGGTTACTAGTGGGGTACCGCAGGGTTCAGTACTGGGACCGGTCCTCTTTAGTGTCTTTATAGGTGACATTGCAGTGGGACTGGAAGGGAAAGTATGCCTGTTTGCAGATGACACAAAGATCTGCAACAGGGCTGATACACAAGAGTGGGTGAAAAGGATGAGAAGGGGCAAAAGTATGGCAGCTTAGATTCAATGCAAAGAAGTGCAAAGTAATGCACCTGGGAAACAAAAACCCAGGGGAAGCGTACACAATGTGGGGGGAGGTACTAACAACAAAAAAAATGGAAAGGGACCTGGGGATAGTCATATCAGATGACTTAAAGGTAGGCAAACACTGAGAGAAGGCAGTAAGGAGGGCTGGAAGGATACTGTGATGCATAGGGAGAGGCATCGCCAGTAGAAAACAGGAAGTTGTTATCCCTCTGTACAGGCAGTTGGTAAGACCCCATCTGGAATACTGCATGCAGTTCTGGAGACCTCATCTCTGCAAGGACATAGACAGGATGGAGGCAGCCCAGAGTGGAGTAACTAAAATGGTGCAGGGTCTGCACCAGAAGCCATATGAAGAGAGATTAAAGGAGCTTAATATGTATACCCTCGAGGAAAGGAGGGAGAGGGGGGACATGATAGAAACATTTAAGTACCTCAAGGGAATCAATAAAGTCCAAGAGGGTAGCATCTTCCAGAAAAAAAGATGTGCAAGAACAAGGCTGCGCAATTTGAAGATGGGGTGGATGGCTAGGGGCAATGTAAGGAAGTATTTTTTCACAGAGAGGGTAATGCATGCATGGAACGGCCTTCTTGAGGAGGTTGTGGGGTCAAAACAGTGGGGGAATTCAAGAATGCATGGGACAGACATAAAACAATTCTTGTGAGAGGTAGGAGGAAGTAGGCTGTTGGTTAACTAGGATCTGCAGCTTATCCAATAGACAGGGAAATGGGCAGACTGGGTGGGCCAAGTGGTTCTTATCTACTGACAAAGTCTATGTTTCTATGGTGAGATGTATCTCCACACCAGGGCTAAGAGGTCAGTGCCCAAGAATTGGACATCGGCTAGCTTGTGACGAGTATCCGCCGTGAAGGTGCAGAGTCTTATCCAGGCCCTGCAATGCATCGTTACAGCTGCTGCCACAGCATGGGCACAGGAGTCGCCCATGTCTAAAGCTGTCTGGAGCTGGTGTTTAGCCAGCACTTTATCCTGGTCCATGACCAACTTCACCAGCAACCGCTTGTCGGCAGGAAAGTGAGGGAAGATTTCATCCAGCACTCCTATCAGGGAGTGCCAAAGTTGGCCACCAGGACAGGTCAAGTTACTTCGACTCATTGTTGGGGAGCTTGTCCATGTCCCCATGGCCACTGAACTTCTGGAAGGCCAAGTCTGAGACCAACCCTTTTGCCAAAGAGAGAGCCAAGAACCCCAGAAGAGACCCTGTAGAGACCGCGCACTTGTGGACCAAATGACTGGAAGGTGCCAGGCAGGATACTAGATGCTGCCGGTACCAAACTAGCCTCAGCCTTGGGAAAGCCAACCCCTGGGGTATTGCTCTTGTCCAGAATGTCAGTAAAGAGGTATGTAGCTCGCTTCTAAACTGGTTCCAAGGACACATTCATGGACTCTGATATAAGGTGGAGGAAAGTCCCAAAAGACACCAACCCATAGTCAGTGGACAGTTCCTTGACTTGGCAGTGACTCCCCTTGTCCGAGGAGGTTAAGGAGTGTTGATAGCGGCACCTCCCATCTGAGTAGGACTGAGAGTGCATGTGGCACCTTGACCTCTACTGCTGACCTATAGAACGACGTCAAGGAGAAAACTTTGGAGGGTCATAATAGACCACATGCTGAGCCATATTGACTAGCATCGGCTTCAGAGGAATGGCCACTGGTGGAAGCTGAATCCGAGTGGAACTGATCGGGGACACCGACCAGGCCACATTCTCCTGAATGAGGACCAGGAGAACTGGGGTCTGGAAGATCGATTCCTCAATCTTCTCCATCAACTGGTCAACAAGCTCGAGAAAAATCTCAATAGCCTGCTTGACCAGTGTCAACGTCAACAAGCCCGATGAGTCCATCATGGATCTGTCAACTAACTACTCAATTGGGGGAAGCTCAACTGGAATTGAGGGTCTGACCTGAGTCGAGCAGTCAGGGAAGTCGAAGGAGTGGGAGGACCTCAATTTCTCCCAATCCCACGACTGGTATTGATGGCGCTTGTGTTTTTTACTGTGATGAAAAGGGCTCTCCCCAAAGGCCTGGGGAGCCCAACACATCATGAAACCCTTCCATGAAGAACCCTCCGATGCTGGCCCCAACTGGGAGCAGTGTTGAGTCCGAAGAGATACTCACTAGAGCTGCCGCTGCCTCTTCCTCATAGGCCACCAGTTGTGCAGCTGATCCGGCCACAGCTGAGGCCTTTTTGTGGCTCTTTAGTCAAATCTTCTGGTCTCTTTCAGATGATCGACTGAGCAGAAACTTACCTGTGCAATCCTCCAGTGGCACTGGAAGCACTGCCTGACAAAGGCCACAGCCCTCCGCATTGTGCTCTACACCTAAACAACAGAGGCAGGACACACGGGGGTTGGTGTTCAACACTTTCTGTTGACATGTGACACAACATTTTTTTTGTATCCATTTATGCTGTTTTATGTGATAAAGGCGAGTCTGAAAGACCGCCTATCACATAAAGTGAGCAAATATGAGCCCATAGTCAAAAGGGCGATGGATATTGTACCAACCGTCGCAAATAGTGATGGTTGCTACAATACTTTAATAAAGCACACCAAAAACATTTTTTTATGAGGGGGGGCTGTGCCCCCAGCACCCCCCAAACTTAAATAATCAACTCCAAGGGAAGGTGCGGACCACGGGGCAAGTTATTGGATGTTGTGTCAAAAAATAATTATTCTGCTCATAGCCAGACCCGAACCCGGGTCTGCTCGCATCGCAAGTGGTGGAGTACACCACTACACTATGCGAGCAGCTCAGCGGGAATTGGCCACACAGGATCTTATATCCTGTACTAGTGAGTACAGCTCCTTGCTATACTCGCTATACAGGATATAACGATGTATTGCACCACTCGCTCTCTTGTAGAGCGCTATTATCGAATCACTCAAAAGTGCAGCACTCAATAATCAGCTCTCTACATGGGTGCTACCATTTATGCTCCTCTGGCCTCTTGGTCGGCCACTCCTTCAGGTCACCTAGGACCACCCCAACCCGCTGATCACCCCCGTCGCCATCCCGCCATTCCTTGAGCCATGGCCCGGTTCACCGACATACCCCGCTGAGGGATCCCGGGGGAAAAAGGGAGGAGATTTGCCCGAAGCATAGCGAATTTGCCAGGGTACGCATGTGCCTTGAGGGGATCAGCATGGACTTCTCCGGGCTGTGTGGCTGGTAGGGGGACCAACTGGGCATTTTCCATTTTTTCTGGCAACCCACTCCCGTCCCAAGATGGCCGCACGCATGTGGTGTTCTGGCAGGGTGCACTGTGGCGCGAGGTCACCCATGCAGCAAAGTGCGTCACCACAACTGGCCACCAGGACCTGCTCCAGAGTGATGCAGGCTCATACCAACCCCCCAGGGAGGAGAACATCCAAGGGATGCTCTAAACCCTCCCTACCAGCCTCCGCTCCCGTCATCCTGGGTTTGGGCATGAACCCAGGTCGCCAGAGTGCCAGGTGAACCCCTATAGCCCAGCGCCACAGACACAAAATTTGAAGCCATGAGACAGCTTTCTTTCTTCCATCTTCTGATGTTGATGTTGACGAGACAGACCTGGAACAAAGGAGCAATAGCAATTTGAGAAGAAAATTAAAGAAATTCAGAAGTTTAAAGAAGTTTTTACCAAACTGCCAACTAGGTAACCCTCAAATGCTGCACAGCTGCAGGGGAGACCTATCACTTCCAGTGGAAAGAAAGATCTGACATCACAGGTGAAGCGAGGAGCTTAGCTTAAAGATGTCCGACTGATATCAGCGTTCCAGTGGAACTGTCAGCGTGTGCACAGTGAACTGTATCCATGCCTTCAGAACAGTGAATTATTTGATAGAATCTGTTTTAAAGTATGTGAACACTCAAAAAGACTCAAAAACATGACTACCTTTGAGCAAAACCAGAAGAGCAGATAAGGACCCCAAAAATGGATTCTTTGGTCCAATAACTGACAGGTGGCAGTCTTAACTGCCATGGTGTATGTACAGTATGAAAAGATAACTTTTTTCTCACTTACACCCATGACTCCACTTGATAGCTGGGCAATTAATCCCCTGGCTTTGTCCTCTACTGTCTCTCTCCCCACCCACGTTTTAATTCTTTTGCTAAACTCTCCCCACCCTACGATTTCTTCCCTTGGCCTCTCTATGGTCACTGCCCTTTATCTATGCTAACTGTGTGTTTTTCTTTCCCTAGGTCTATCCCCTGATCAGGTGACCATCCTGCTGGCAGTGCAGCTGGAGCTTTTAACAGCTGGCTGCATCATCTCTCTCCCCCCCGGACCAGGAAGCCTCGGAACAGGTAAAGACTGCTCAGCTTTACCAGGCTTGTAATCCCAGAACCCAGTTGGCTGCTTTCCCTATACTGAAGTCTGCTATTGGCTCCTGACTCCGAAGGGCAACTCCCGCTTGGTTTTTTGCTCCTCCATTTACAACTTGTTGGCTCAGCGATACACTGGCTGCCTTTCTCCCCGGTTTAGATTTCAGCCCACCCTCCTCCTACTTCCTCTTCCGGCCTTCTTAAACACATCTAATCCCCGCCTTTTTCTCCGTGCTTTCACATAATTGGTGCAATCTGCTGCAATAAGGAAAGGGCTACTGTAAGCCTTCCCTCCCCTATGAGCTCAGCTTTCTCTCTGAGTCACTTTGTCTGTATAAGTAGTAGGGGCTTGAAAATGACACTGCCGCTCATGATTCTGTGTTGCTTATTCAGTCTGCTTCATCCCACATCAACTTTTATCACATCACAGTACTATTCCCAGGCATGTCGCAATTGCCATCACTACCCATGCTAATGAATACTGCCGCTTCCTTAGTCTTTCATCAATCTGCTTGCCACTACCCCTGGACAACCTTATTTTTTCTGGGCATTATACCAGTCCCCACTGGCCAAGGTCCTTATCACCACTGTCCTCTCCTATACTAGTGCAGGTCATTTCTTTTGAGGCCAGGATACTCTTGTTCGCCTACCTGGGCCCAAATGGACACCGCTTCAACTACTCCCCTCATTTAACCAAACACAAATTTAAAAGGGGGCGCATTCATCTCCTTAGGCTCCTCTTATCTTCACTCTTAAAACTTCTGCTCCTAGTCTTACTTTGCTCGGGCAACATTAAACTTAACCCTGGTCCCATTGCTCCAATTCAGGCACCTTCTCAACTGTCCCAATTGAAGGGAATGAGTTTTCTTCATATCAACACTTGCAGCCTGTTGAAAAAATTTGATCTCATTCAGTCATGGTTCACCCACACCAACCCAGATGTACTGGTTGTCTCAGAATCTTGGCTTAGACCATTTGATGAGGATCACAAAATTAGTATTCCCTCATATATCAGTTTCAGACTGGATAGGAACAATAGAGGAGGGGGGTGTCTATCTTTAGTCACAATAAATACTCTGCTACAGTTATAGACTACCTCGGCACATAAGGAATTTGAATGCCTTACTACCAAGATTCAGCTTTCTCCCTCTGGCTCCCTCCTTGTTATTGGCTGCTACAGACCACCCTCTGTGGGACTCAAAATCTTGGATCACCTTGGTTCTATTCTTGACGCATCCTCTTCAGAGGTTGTCATTCTGGGGGACCTCAACCTTAATTGGTTCACGGAATTCTCAAAACCTTAGAAACAATTGTGTGATTCGCTTGGTCTAACGCAATTAATATGAGAAGTACCTCATCCTAATGTCAAGAATCCAGAACGTGGTACCTTACTTGATTTGATCCTAGTTAATAAGCCCCATCTCTTTATGCATTCTGCTGCTTTTTTCAACTACCTAAGTGATCACTGTTTTATTGCCTGCATACAGTCTGCTCCTAAGCCTATGTCTACCTCCAGATATATTTTCAAGAGAAATCGACATAACCTACACTACTCTGCCTTCATCTCCGGCCTGCAACACTCTAATTGGCAGGACTTTTACTTGGCCTCCACTATATCTGACGCATATGAGCTATTCCACAGGACAGTGCTAAATGCCATACCCCGACATGCTCCCCTAACTAAAATACGCACAAAGAAAAATCTTGTCCCTGGTCTACCCCTAACCTCAGGTCTGCCTTACTTCATAGGGACTTGCTCTGGAAGAAGGCGTGTAGAGCAAAAATCCTAGCAGACTGGACTGCCTTTAGGGTGTCCAGGAATCTATGTACAAAGCTGATCAGGAAAGCAAACGCTGATAATTTTTGCAACAAATTAGACTTCTCCACCAACTGCCCAGCAAAATTTTGGCAGACTCTAAAAGATATTGAAGGTCATATGCCAACTAACTCCCTCCCTGCAAAAATTATAACTGGAAGCACCTCCACTACTGATAAACTAAAAATTCTTGAACTGCTCAACAATCACTTCACCACAGCCAGACTTGCGTTCGACTCTTCCCTGGCTAGCCAATTACGCGACCAGCTTTGCAGACAGACCCAATCTAGCCCTTGCATCACATCCCATCCTCAGGTCTGGATCCTGTGTTCTCCTTCTCCTCTGTCTCTCTAAAAGAAGTTGAAGACCTCATTCTATGTCTGGACACTAAAAACAGCGCTGGGGCCAATCTTATTGATCCTTATTTAATCAGGATAGGTTGTCATGTTTTGTCCGTACCAATAATTCATCTTTTTAATATGTCACTTGCCCAAGGGGCCCTAACCATCATCTGGAAAACTGCTCACGTCATACCTCTTTTTAAATCGGGTGACCCCAATGACTTAAATAACTATAGGTCTAGATCCCTTCTTCCCACCCTCTCTCAGTTACTTGAAAAAACAGTTAACACCCAATTAAGAAAATATCTAGTCTTCAGACTTACTTACACCAGTATAGTCTGGTTTCAGACCCTGTCAAAGTACTGTCACTGTGCTAGCCAAAGTCTCCAATGACTGGCTGAAAGCCCTATATGCTAGAAAACATGTATGCGCCTTGTTCCTTGATCTGAACAAGGCCTTCAACACTGTGGATCATGCCTTGCTCCTGGATGCACTCTGGAATTCTGGTCTAGACACCATGGCCTTGAAGTGGTTCAATAGTTATCTTGTTGGTCGATATCAGCGGGTGAAAGCTGATGGAGACATATCTAACTTAACCCCGCTCCAAAGAGGTGTCCAACAGGGCTCCTTTCTGGGCCCTCTTATTTGCAGCCTACATCAACAACATTAACTCCGGTATAATCTTGGCTAATATCCACCTATTTGCCGATGATACCGTTATTTACATAGATAGGCCTACTCCTGAAATGACATGCAGGGATTTACCATGCCTCATTTTCTCCCGCAACGGCGACTTACTGGTGGGGGCATCCAGCTACCGGCCCTGCCCGCTGGGACAGCAGCAGGCTCACTCGCATGATGGGGGGGATTCAGCACAGCCGTTGCTGACCCACTGGAGGGCTCCCTCACCCTGCCAATCAGGACTGGCGCTGAACCCCCCCAGCATGACTCCACAACAGTCCTCCCGGTGAGGCAGGGCACGCCTGTCAAGCTGCACGGTTGCGCCCAGCCTTTTTCTTGGTTTTCTCCCCAACAGGAGCGCAGACATGCAATGACATTAATGCACAGCGTGCAGACGTCTGCCGTGCTCCCGGCATGCAGGGATTTAGAACTCAATTTCGACCAGCTGCAGCTTAATCTCTTGAACCGTAAACTGTTACTGAATGCGAAAAAAACGAAAGCTATGTTTCTCTCTCACTCCACCAAAAGCAACCAAACCTCTTTTACCTCTTCACTACCTAAAATTAACACCCTGCTTGGTTAACCTTTAAAATATGTGACCAGGTTCAAATATTTAGGTGTATGGGTTGATCATATGCTTACTTTTTCAGATCATATTGAGGACCTAGTGAAAAAGTTAAAGCAGAGGCTTGGCATATTTTTTTAGGATTAAGCACTTACTTACTAGGGAAGCCAAAATCAGATTAATTAACTCCTCCTTTCTCACCCTCTTAGATTACTCAGACATCATCTATGGCCAAAGTACTAGTACCGCCCTAGCCAAACTAGACACCCTTTATGATCATGCGTTAAGGTTTATCACGGGTGCCCCTTACTTGACACATCACTGTTCCCTTTACTCGTTAGTAGGATGGACCTTGCTTGGCTTTAGGCCTCAAAAAAAACAAAGCCATCACCCATGCTTCCTCAGTACATCTCTGATTGTCTACCCCACTGTTCACCTAGTAGTTACACCCTGAGGAGCCTTTCTTACCTAACCCTTACTGTCCCCAAAGTTGGAAATAGATTTGGCAGCTCATCCATAAGTTTTGCTCTGCCCACCTTGTGGAAAAAACTACCAAAAACAATGAAATTGGTTTACCCAGTGAAGTTGGCTACTTTCAAAACCCTGTTTTTGCAGTCGTTTACTGAATCCTGCAAGTGTAATCACTGATGAACTGTCTCATTCTATCGTACGTATTGTACGTTCCTTTAATCTATCTTGTCCTATCATTCAGTCTTTTCTCTTTCTCTATTCTTTTCTATCTATTCCTGAAGAATTCTGTCTTTTTATATACTATGCACTTAATTAGCTAATATCCGCTAGTATCTGTATTGTGTCAAATCAATTTTTCCTGGCTGTATATTTTTACCACAGTGTTGATTCTTGCTTCCGTAGTTGACTGTCATTTAATTACCTGCAATGTTAAGCTTTATGTTTTCTGTATATTGTTCCTGTACTACATTGTCTTGTACTGCATTGCCCAGGTCCGCCTCGAAAATGAGCTTGCCTCAAAGGTGTTTTGCCTGGTAAAATAAAGATTGATTGATTGAAACTGTTTTTCCTCTAATTGTGTTCATCCAGTAGCTGCACATGCGCAGATTTCTAACTCTACAAGCTGGCACCCGGGTTATCCAACAGAACTTGAACTGCAGGGCTCCCAAATCCATTTGACATCTTCCCTGTGACTCCAGGGTGAATTTTCTGTAAATACAGGTTACTTACCTGTAACAGGAGTTCTAGGAATGGTATATGTTGTTCATCCACACTTATTGGCAGGTTCCTTGCCGCTTTAAATCTTGCCGGAAGGTCTTCAAGCTGGCTCCTCCCACCCAACTGGGTGGTAAAACTCTTGGTTCCACCCCATGACGCCAGATTTAGCCCGCTGGAAGCCAGGTTGTGCGTCGAAGCCGGGGAGGTCGGGTGGGTCGTGTGGATGAACAACATATACCATTCCTAGAACTCCGGTTACAGGTGAGTAACCTGTATTTCTAGGGACATGGATATGTTGTTCATCCACACTTATTGGCAGACTCCTAGCAGTTCTCCGGGAGGAGGGAGGCAAGGCGCACACCCCCTACTTAGGGAATAAAGACTGGAGAACCAAGGGCCCAAAACCAGCATCCAGCGTGACCCAAGGTCGATGTGGTAGTGGGTAATTACATGTGCCGACTTCCAGGTAGCAGCCCTGCAGATATCCTGGATAGGGACATCCCTGGAAGCAGCCACTGATGCAGCGGTATAGCGGGTAAAATGAGCTCTTATCCCTCTGGGAGGCTCCATGCCTGCCAACCTATAGCAGAGATCTATGCAGGAGGTGACCCACCCGCTCATCGTCTGCTTGGCTGCAGGTCTGCCAGGTGCGGCTTCAGCGTAGGTGACAAACAGCTGGCGAACCCCCTCCCCAAACTTCAGCCATACGCTCCTTAAGAAAGTGAGATCTCAACTAGGGTCCAATATGGAGCCTACATTCGGCCTCCGAGGTGTGACTGTGGTAGTACACTGGCAGAGTCAACACCTGGTTAAGGTGAAGCTCTGACACCACCTTCGGAAGGAACTTCGGGTGGGGCGCAGGACAACCTTGTCCCTGTGGAAGACCAGATAGGAAGACTCAAAGGAAGCGCCTGGAGCTCTCCCATCCTTCTGGTTGACGTGATAGCCACCAAGAAGGCGGACTTCCACAACAGGTGGGAGATATCACACCTGGGCATTGGTTCAAATGGCTTGCCCGTGAGCTTGGCCAATACCAGCAGTAGATCCCAGGGAGGTGGGGGTTCTCGCACCGGAGGGGAAATGTGATCAAGGCCTTAGAAGCACCAGACCACCTTCTCCTGTGCCACCGACTGCTTCCCGGCCCGCGCCCGGTAAGCAGAGATGGCTGCCAGATGCACCTTAAGGGTTGTCGACCGAAGCCCTTGCTGAGAAAGGGACCACAGGTAGTCCAGAATGCTTGTGAAGGGACAGGCGAAAGGGTCCAGGCCCTTCCCCTGACACCAAATGGAGAATCTCTTCCATTTGAAGGCGTAGCATTTCCTGGTCGACTCCTTACGGGACGCCTCAACGACGCTGAGGACCTCGTCGGAAAGACCCAAGGCCTGGAACTCTAGCCACTCAGGAACCAGGCCATCAGGTGCAGGGATTGAAGGTCTGGATGGAATACCTTCCCCTGATTGACTGAGATCAGGTCCAGTGGGCTGGAAGCCGCCTCGGGAGCCTGGAGCTGAGGCTGAGGAGATCAGGATACCAGAACTGGCGGGGCCAGTCTGGGGCTACCAGAATCACCCGCGCCTTGTCCCTCCTCGCCTTGAGAAGCACCTTGTGGATCAAGGGAAATGGGGGAAAGGTGTAGAAGAGGCCCGGGGTCCACGACCTCAAGAAGGCATCCCCCTGCAGCGAGCCCTGCTGAGGGGGGTGGGCATGGAACAGTCTCAGCTTCGCATTCTCCCGGGAGGCAAACAGGTCCACCTGAGGCGTACCCCAATGGGAGAAGAGATCTTGTACTACCTCCGGCAGGAAAGACCACTCGTGAGACGCAGCCCCTATCCGGCTTAGGGCATCGGCCAGGGTGTTGGAGCTCCTGCCACGTGAATGGCTAGGAGATCCGTCCCCAGGCTGCACACGAGGGACCATATGCAGAGAGCTTCCTTGCATAGCAGCATGGAGCGCGTCCTGCCCTGGCGGTTTAGGTAGTAAATGGTAGTGGTATTGTCCGTCTGGACCTGAACCACTTGACCCCGTAGAAATGGAGCGAAGGCGGTGAGAGCTAGGTGGACCGCTCGGAGCTCCAGCAGGTTGATATGGCATCGGGACTCCCGAGGGGACCAGAGGCCGTTCGCTCCGTGCTCCCCCAGATGGGCACCCCAACCCATCAGAGATGCATCAGTCGATAGAGAGACCGTCGGCTCAGGGCGGACGAACGGGATGCCCTCCTGCAGATGTGCCGGAATGGTCCACCACTGGAGAGCGTTCCACATCTCCTGGGTCACTGTCATGGGCTGGTCCAATGGATCGCAGCGTTGTGACCACTGGCTGGCCAGTCCCCACTGAAGGGGATGCATGTACCATCGGGCCCAATGGACCACACTGGTGCAGGCCGCCATGAGGCCCAGGAGGTGCAGGAAGTCCCGGGCAGGGCGTGATTGCCCAACCAGAAATGATTGGGCAAAGGAGGAAAGAACCTCGGCCCTGTCCGCCGGGAGCCAGGCTCTGGCTTGAAGAGAGTCGAGCTCTGCCCCGATGAAGAGTATCACCTGCTTCAGCACGAGTTCCGACTTCGCCTCGTTGATGAGGAGGCCAATCTAAGAGCAAACCTGGAGGGCCAGATCTCTGGACCGCTCCACCTCCGCTCTGAAGGGGGCTGCAATCAGCCAGTCATCCAGGTAGGGGTACACCCAGACCCTTCGGTGCTGCAGGAATGCTGTCACCATTGCCATGTATTTGGTGAAGACCCTGGGAGCTAGAGAGAGGCCGAAGGGCATGGCCCAGAACTCGTAAAGGGATCCCTCCGCTCTGAAGTGGAGGGATCTCTGATGAGAAGGACGGATCGGGACGTGAAATAATGCGTCCTGGAGGTCCAGGCAACAGAACCACACGCCTTGTTCCAAGGATGGTATTATCTGAGCCAGAGTGACCATCCTGAAGGTCCGAGACCTTAGGAACCTGTTCAGGTCATGCAGGTCGAGGATGGGGTGCCAGCCCCCCGTCCGTTTTGGGACCAGGAAATACCTGGACACAAACCCCGGGTCTGGAGGAGGATCCGCCACCTTCCTGATCACCTCTTTTTCGAGGAGCAGGGCAATATCGGCTCGGCGGGCCGACAGCGAGGCTGTGGACCCCGTGGACCCCCGAGGGGCGACGGCTTGAAAGAAAAAATTACTCACCTTAGTAATGTTGTTTCTTCTAATGGAGTCTTGCTATATTATGACATATGCAGTATAACCCCAGGTTAGAACTGCTCCGGAGGTGAAAGAGTTAGCTTCCATGCAGGGCATGGAATCTTGAGCGCGAGCTCGGTTGAACACTCTGTCTGTTGAAGCTCAAACTTAAACTGTCAGATCTTTACGAGCAAAAACTCACTAAGGTTCTGTGTGGAAGCCGTAAACCTACACTAGCCACTGGCTACTAACTACAAAAACACCTTTTCGATCTTGATCCCAAAAACAAAGACTCAAGTCGGGGGATTCAAGAAGAAACTTAAGCATAACACCTAAGCACCCTAGAAGGGTGAAATGAAGTGGGCATCAAAGAAGTGCCAACATTGCACTGCCCACCCACATCCCAAAAGTAGAGGTTCTGAGAGGGGCAGGCTGGGGGGGAGGTCATAATATAGCAAGACTCCATTAGAAGAAACAACATTACTAAGGTGAGTAATTTTTTCTTCAAACAACATGAAGTCTTGCTATATTATGACATATGCAGACTACACAGCAGTACCTCCATGGAGGAGAGACAGAACCTACTTGGGAAATAGGCTCTGAAGCACGGCTGTGTCAAATCGAGCATCACTCCCAGCCTGGATATCCAAGGAGTAATGCTTAGTTAAAGTGTGAACTGTTTTCCAGGTAGCTGCTTGACATATCTCTAGGATAGGAATGTCCCTGGCAGCAGCCAGAGATGCAGCTGTACCTCTGGTGAGTGAGCCTCAGGCCTGAGGGAGGAACCTTACCCAGTTTTTCGTAACAGAATTGGATACAAGAGACAATCCACCTGGCAATGGATCTTTTAGTGGCAGGTTTCCCTTTACCAACCTCACCATAGGTGAGGAACAGTTGGAGGGATTCGAACCTGTGACCCTTGGTATGTTCTATATAGTAACTAAGGGCTCTTTTGACATCTAAACTGTGCAATCTCCTCTCACCAGAGGAGGAATGGTCAGTGAAGTACACAGGGAGAGAGACATGGATTGATTAAGGTGAAAGTCTGAAACCACCTTAGGCAAAAACTTCCTGTTAGTACTGAGGACTACCTTATCTCTATGAAAAGAGATGAAATCAGGCTCCACTGACAAGGCTTGTAGCTCACTTATGCGCCTGGCAGAGGTGATGGCTACCAGAAACACAGTTTTCTAAGTCAAGTACTTCAGCTCTGCTGAAGACAATGGCTCAAAAGGGGGTTGCATAAGCTGAGCGATGCAAATATTAAGATCCCAAGCAGGGGCAGGATCCCTGAACGGGGGATTGGTGTGAAGCAACCCTTTAAAAAACTTGGAGAACACAGGGTGAGCCGATAAAGAACAGGGCTTACCTGCTGACAAGAAGACAGACACAGCTGCCAAGTGCACTTTTAGGGTAGCTGGTCTCAGCCCCAAGAAATTCAAATGCACCAAATAATCCAGGATCGTGGGCACAACAGCAGATTCTGGGGAAATATGTTTACCAGCACACCATATGGAAAATCTTTTCCACTTTGAATTATAGGTAGCCCTGGTGGAAGGCTTCTTAGAGGCCTTCAAGATATCCAATACACCTTGAGAAAGGTGTAGGTCAGCAAACTCCAACTCCTCAAGAGCCAAGCCTTGAGATTGAGAGATTTGAGGTTCGGATACCAAACTCTGCCCTGGGCACAGGTTAACAGGTTGTGATTCCTGGGAAGGCATAGGAGAGGGTGGACTGCCAAGGACATGAGGAGTGGGTACCAGGGCTGCCTGGCCCAATCTGGAGCAATCAGGATCATCTTGCAGGATTGAGATCTGATTCTGACTAGCACTTTGAAAAGAAGAGGAAGGGGAAAAGCATAGAGAAACTTCCTTCCCAACTGAGAAGGAAGGCATCCAGAGGGACTGAGCCCACACTGGGGCCCTGCAGCAAAAAGGGAAGTTGGTGATTGTCTGGGGCTGCAAAGAGATCTATTTGCGAGTGCCCCATCTGGCAAATATTACCTCAGTACCAGGGATCCAGTGCCCATTCGTGATGGCCCTGGGAAATCCTGCTGAGAGCATCCGCTGGGACATTGTCCTTGCCTGGGAGGTGAACTGCCGCAAGGGAGGCTGCCAGAGAGTAAGCCAGAGACCACAACTTATTGCTTCGTGCACAAGGCCGTAGACCGAAAGTGCCCCTTGCTTGTTGATGTACCACATTGTAGTGGTATTGTCTGTTCTGACCTGAACTACCTTGTTCTGGACAGATGGAGAAAACCTGAAGTGCTAGAAAACTGCTCTGAGCTCCAGCAAATTGATGTGGAGCAGGGATTCCTGAGGGGACCACAGCCCTTGGGTGGAAAGGTCGCATGTGAGCTCCCCACCCCAGGAGGATGCATCTAGTAAGGGTCAAGGAATGAGACTGGGGGTGAGGGAACCCCTGTCTCAGATTGTTCTGATCCTGCCACCACTGAAGGGCCTGGATCAGGGTTCGAGTCACTGGAATCAATTTGGTTAGGGGATCACGTCCTTTGAGACCAAAAGGCTCTCAAATGGAACTGAATGTCCCTCATCTGAAATCTAGCTCCTGCACTACTGCTGTAAGCAGCCACGTGCCCAGGAGCTGTAGAAAATGCCTCGCTGGAGAGATCTGCAGGGTGAAAGAGGAGGCCAGAGACACCAGGGTCCTTGCTCTCTCCAGAGGAAGGAAGGCTCTGGCTTTTTGTGTCGTTCTGCGCTTTGAAGGTGAGAAGCTGGACAGGCTCCAGAACTGACTTTGGAAGATTGAGAAGGAAACCTAGAGATGCAAGCAGCTGCTGGGTTACTTGCAAATGAAGTTTGACCTGTTCGGAGACTGGCCTACAATGAGCCAGTCATCCAGATAAGGGAAGATGGCAATCTTTGCCTTCTTAAATGAGCAACTGCTACTGCCAGGCATTTTGTGAACACACTTGAGCCGAGGAGAGCGAAGGGCATTGCTCTGAACTGGTAATGGCCTGAGGGCAGTTAGAATCTGAGGTACTTCGATGGGAGCTCTGATGAGAACATGGAAGTAGGCATCCTTGAGGTCCAGGGAGGCTAGCCAGTCCCCTGGCCTTAGAAAGGGTAAAATAATCCCCAGGGTCACTATTTTGAACTTTGGTTTTAAAAGGTGCTTGTTTAGATACCTGAGATCCAGAATGGGCTGCCATTCTCCTGTCTTTTTTGGGGTAAGGAAGTACCTGGAGTACAACCCTTTGCCCTGGTGTATGGGTAGAACCCTTTCCACGGCTCTGAGAGCCAGGAGGACAGAAACTTCTGCTTCCAGGGCAAGCGCCTCTAATGGGTTTGCAGGTGGAAAAGATCTGGCTCTCATCTTCGGAAATTTTTGAAGCTGAGAACCAGTCCTGGTAACTACCTCCAGGACCCACTTGTCTGATGTTAAAGACTTCCAGTCCTGGACAAAGTAAGCCAGCCTGCCCTACTGGTAGTGGAGAATCGGCCTGGCTACCCCATCAGGAGCCTGTTTTGCAGGGCTTTGGGTTGAGGGAGAAGCAGGCTTACTAGAACCCTTCTGCCCTTCCTCTAAAGAACCCCTCTGGGCAAGCAAGAAGAGGAGGCCTGGGCTTGGTAAAATGGCGTATGAAAGGGCCTGCCCTGCCCCTGACATGCTGCCTTTGAGGAGTGACTTGCCTTTCTTTGGCCTGTGCACTCCTATAGGTGGTCCTATACTCATCCATTTTTCATATAATTTCTGTCTGCTCCCCAAACAGAGAATTTCCCACAACAGGAAAATCCATAGCCTTAGACTGGGTATCCTGTGACAGGGCAGTACATCTGAGCCAGGCCATTCTGCGAAGAGACACAGATGTAGCCATAACTCTAGATGAAACATCATTAGAGTCTACAGCAGCATGAAATTGCACTTGGATGCCTCATCACCATCCGCAGCACCTGCTCCAGCTCCTGGCAAGCTGTTCAGGGGCCTGTTTCCTAGGGCCAGGACAGTATCCCACCTGGATTTCTGGTACCTAGCTGTGTAAGCCATATAATTTGCCTGTCTGAGTCCCAAAGATGCTGCCATGTACTGCTTTTTGCCATGGCATCCATCCTCCTGGAATCCTTTTCAGGAGGGTGAGAGTAGAGGAATATTAGCCTTGTCACAGGCTGCAGCCTGCACTACACCCACATGGCTGCACTGCTGAGATAGAAACTGCATTAGAGTGATAAAGCATACTTTTGTCCATCCTTTTATCCACAGGAGGATAGAATGAGGAGTTTTCAGAATTTTTACTGTCTGTTTCCTAAAAGATTTATGCAAGGAATAGACAGTCTCCTAGACTCTGGAATATCCATCATTTCCACAAAATCAGGCTCTTCTTGATCATCAACAGCTTCCTCAACAGGGAGTTGCAGAGTGTCAGCAACTTTCTTGCAAAACAAAAAATGAGAGGGGGACTCAGATAGCCTGGGAGGGGATACTCCTGAAGGTCTGTCTGGACAGATGTCCAGTTCAATGGGCACATCCAGACTGTCAAAATCACACTCACTCTCCTCGTACCCCTCTTCCCCTTCCCCTGGTTCATAAAAATCTTCAAAATCATAATCTTGACCTCAGCGGTTGGAGAAAGAACTTTTGGCCCCAAACTAGCTGACCTTCTAGCCCTTTTAGTTGGAACCGGCTCCTCAGAGCTGGCTCTTCATTTGCCCGAGGAAGCATCGCCCTGGTCAGAGGGCACTCCCTCAGGTTCGGTTGGAACCGAACCGGGCTGGCCATCCGGATCAGCGGACTTTTTGGCCTCCCTTTCCCTGAGCCTACCAACTCTTTTTTCCATGGTGGCAGCAGGAAATTCTTACAAATCTGGCAGTCTGCATTGAGGTGGTCAAACCCCAGACAATATACATATGGTGTGGGTCAGCCTTGCAAAGGCTTCCCACAGAGGCCACAGTGCTGAAACCCAGTGGGTCCGGTTTTTCTTTTGGGTTTCTCAGACATAGTGCCAGCCTAACCAAAACTTGCCCGTTAACGGCAATCCACCAAGCAAGACTCTCTTATCGGTTCCCAACCGTGTCACGGGTCGTGGAAAAAAACGTAATAAAATCTGTTTTTTTTAGAACTGATAAGAACTGGGAACCGCACTCTAAAGGGCTAGAAAGTAATTTTTAAACCCCTCTGATCGGTTCAAATCGAACCGAAAAAGACGTTTACAAGTTCCACACAGAAGAAAAATAAAAAAGTAAGCCTATCTGTTACTTACAATACCACAGACAGAGGTTGAACCGATGATTGTGGTTAAATTTCGGTAAAATAAACCGAGAATTACACTTTAAAACCGACAAACAAACCGAGCAGCAGGAGGAATCTCCGGAGCAACTGTTCAGTGAGGCGGAGTAAAGAATCTGACAGTTTAAGTTTGAGCTTCAACAGACAGAGTGTTCAACCGAGCTCGCGCTCAAGATTCCATGCCCTGCATGGAAGTTAACTCTTTCACCTCCAGATAACCTGGGATTATACTGCATATGTCATAATATAGCAAGACTTCATGTTGTTTGAAGGGCGGGGTCTGCTCGAACTCCAGAGGCAGGCCCTTTCCTACCACCTCCAACACCCAGCGCTCCGTGATGATAGCGAAACAGGTGGAAAGGAAGTGGCGGAGCCGTCCCCCCACGGGGGGGATCCCGGGGGAAGTGACGAGGCTGGGGGCGGCATCCCTCAACCCATCACTGGGCAGGCTTGGAGGAGGGACCGGCCGAGGGACCTCCTGGGCCTTTACCTCCTTGCTTCCTGTTGGAGGAAGCTGCCAGCTTGGGTTTGGGATGCCAAGCGCAAGCCTGCTGGTCCTGTTGCTGGTGCTGTTGGGCCGGTCGTGCTGCAGGGGCCGAAGGACGAAAGGACTTATGCTGTTGTTGACGGTGGCCTTTGTCCCTCTGGGCAGAGGTGACCGAGTCCAGAGTGGCATTGGACTTTTCGATCCACTGGAGGTGTCCCTCCACTCCAGGGCCGAAGAGGTCAGTCCCCAAGAAGGGGACATCCGCCAACTTGTGCTGGGTATCCGCCGTGAAGGTGGATATCCTCAGCCACGCCCTGCGGCGCATGGCCACCGCTGGCCGCTACTGACCTGGCACAGGAATCACCTATGTCCACAGCAGTCTGAAGCTGCTGCTTCGCCACCGCCCTACCCTGGTCCCGCACCTGAAGGACCATGGTCTGCAGGTCGGCCGGGAGATGAGGGACAACCTCATCCAGGGAGCCCATGAGGGCGTGGGAGAAGTG
This sequence comes from Neoceratodus forsteri, assembly GCA_016271365.2. Classification (NCBI taxonomy): domain Eukaryota; kingdom Metazoa; phylum Chordata; order Ceratodontiformes; family Ceratodontidae; genus Neoceratodus; species Neoceratodus forsteri. The sequence continues at coordinate 269,459,791 of JADMNL010000027.1, forward strand.
TGCCATCAGCATGGCCGAGCTGGCCTGTCGGAGGCAGAGGGAGGATGCAGCATACACCATGTGCCTGGCAAAGTCCAGCTTTTTGGACTCTTTGTCGGGGGGCTTATCCACGTCCCGAGCATTTCCGGAGCGCCGGAAGATGCTGTCGGTGACTAACCCCTCGGCAGAGGGGTGCTCCGAGAAACCGGGCAAAGAGCCGGTAGGGACTGCATACATCCTGGCCATCGGCGCAGGACAGGAAGCAGGCCGCTGCCAAAGCTCCAAGGCTGGGCCGACAATGGCCTCAGCCACCGAAGGCCTCCATGGGGAATCCCCGGTCCAGCACTCCATCAGGATACTTGGCCCGCTTGGACACGGGCTCAAGCTGCATCCCGTGACTCCGAGATGAGTCAAGCAGACCCAAGAAGGACGATGGGCTATCGTCCAATGACTGGCCTCGGAGGACTCCAGGTCGACCTGCCTGGAGAACAGGGAGGAGTCATCATCGGACTCAAGAGTCTGCGAAGAGCTGCCTCGGCCTCAGCCACCCTCCACCTACGAGGATGGTCGGGAGTGAGGGACCGACAACCTGTGGGGCAGGCGTGACCGACCGAGAATCCTTGGTCGGTGCCCCAGACTTCGTTGTGGAGGCGGAGGTTCCACCACAATCGGTGGAGCAGCTGGTTTCAGCCGAACAACCGGCCCAGGAATGGGCATCTCGACTGCGGCGAGCGGTTGCTTCGGTCGTTCGGGCGACAGCCACTTGATGGCCGGGGGCTGAACTGGAGCCGATTTACTCCCGGACAACAGTAACTGCTGCCACATAAGTTCCCTTGTAACGTCGGCTCAATTTACGCCGAAGCCTCTCCTCATCTGAGGAGGAGGAGGAACGTGTCGCCGCTACTTCGCACGAGACCGAGACCTCCGGCGTCGTAAGTGGAATGGCTTGACCAAGAAGAAGTCCGAGACCGAGACCCTCGGGGTGACCGAGGGCGGGTCTGGGAAGGGGCAGGGGACACCCGCTCTTCCCTCAGCTCGGGCACTTTAGCCGGGGACTGCCATCCCGAAGGCGCAGGCAGATCCTCGGTCTCCACCGGGGGAACCGGCGAAGGTGGTTTGTCGGCTTCACCAGTCGACAACCCGTCCGATGGGTCAAGGAATATCTCGACCGCGTCGATGGGAGTCTCGGCAGGCTGGCCTGATGGGGACACTGTGAAGCCAGCGGCCTGAGCTGCAACTTCGACCGAAGTCGACGGTCGGCTGTCCGGGGAAGGAGACCTCTCTCACTCCCATGAACGCCGATGGTGGGACTTACCCTTCGACTCCTTCTTCTTGGGCCGAGAGGAATGTCCCGAAGGCCCCTCTCCCTTCGTGGAAAGAGACTGACAAAGCTCCTTGAACAAAGCTGAGTATGAGGAACTCAGAGAGAGCGCGATAAATGCTGCAGCCAAGGAGGAGGAAGATGCGGCCTGGACCGCCTCCTCCTCAAGGGCGATCATATGCTCGAGCTGCTCAGCCGAGCCAGCCACCGCAGACACCACCCAACGAGCCTCTTTGGATTTTACCAGCAGGTGATGCTTCTCGGGGCACCCGAGCTTCGATCGGGCAGCGAGACCCTCCAGGACGGTGGCCGAAAAAGAGCGGCACAACTCGTAGGCCTGCGGGTCGTGGTCTGGGCCTAGGCAGTAGATGCATGTGGAGTGCGGATCCGTCCTGGACATTTTCTGCCCACAAGGGCACCTCCAAAAGCCAGGAATCGATTTGTCCATCGCAGCCGCGAGGGATGATGAAGACCGAACTTTAGAAAACTTCAAAACTAGTTTCGGACAAACCGAAGAGTTAGGATCCAGTCTAAAACGCAGAGTGCTAAGGAGGGAACCTGAGCTTCCAAGCGGTAAGGAAGATCTGGCGTCGTGTGGCGGAGCTGAGAGTTTTACCACCCGGGTGGGTGGGAGGAGCCCGCTTGAAGACCTTCCGGCAAGATTTAACGCAGCAAGGGACCTGCCAATAAGTGTGGATGAACAACATATCCATGTCCCTAGAAATTACTGTACATAACATTATTTCTTCTACAATCTGAATTGCACTGCTTTTCTATATAAGCAACTGAAGTCTATGACAATAGTTTCCCTGTAAACTGTTCTTTTTCAATGTGAAATGCAGACATTCAGTTGGATCCCGGAACCCTTGCCCTTCCCCTCCAAACCATTAGATCCATTCTACTAAAGAGGAGAAGCACTCCTCAAGCAGTTCAAGCAACAACCATCTCCAAACAGCACTGGCCAGGGAGGATGGATAGGTGTAGTGTGGCTACAGATGAATACCACTAGAAAAACACAGTTACAAATAAGTCACTTTTTCTACCAAATGCATGAATTCATCCATAGCCACACACATGCATAAAGAAGGGGAATGCTGGAGCTGTTTGGGGAACAAGCTCTGCAGTACAGCAGATCCAAAGTTGTCCTTTTGAGATGAAGTCCACACTGTAGTCTGAGGTGAAGCAAGTGAAGAAATGAAGAAGTGGGTAGATGCCCGGGTGACTGCTTTCCAGATATCTGTAAAAAAGACAGACCGTCACCTAGCAGCTAACGTAGAAGTGGCTACACATCTGTAGAGTGGGCATACTGTCCCTCCCCTAATGGGACAGGAGGCAAGGATATAGCGATGGGGTATACATAAGACTATCCAGTGAAGGCAAGCCTTTATGATCAAGGGATGGCCAGAGGCAGTGCCTCCAAACCTAACAAGCAGCTGCTTTAGTGAGCCCCTAATGGATATACTCAAGATATTTCAACTAGACAGTAGAAGGCTAAAAAAGGCCATGATCTAAGGCTAAGGAAAGGCTTTGGATGAATTCAAGCTATTAGTGGAAAAACTGACTTACTGAGTTCTAAAATGGACAGACAGGGAAGCAAATTGCTATTTGTGTTGATTTGTGCAAGCAGAACAGGAGGGCAGGCACTCAAATTGTGGGGAGGGGGAACATCAAAAAGCATTACTTCACACAATCAGTGAATTAGCATGTAGAATAGCCTTACTGGTTAGGTAGTGGAAGCTTTCAAACCAGGACTCGGCAGATTTCTAATGGAGAATAGCAGTGAGAGATACACAGCATGAGTAGGGGTAACATTCCAGCAGTTAGAACGTGTGTCCACACCTCTCAACTGTCATACAAAAGGAGGGAAAGACCCTCATTTAACCCCACAGAATTGCTCCATCCCCCCCTTGGAAAAGGTTCTGACCACAGAGAGAAGTTACTGTAAACTCAGACTTCAAAGCAGAAATTCTCAGCACTGTACTGTATGATGCTTAATCAAAATTAAGCCTTGTACAAATAAAGGCATTGGTTTCTTTTGTGTTCTGAGCTTGTATCTCTGTTGAATGAGGTTTCCTATACTTTTTGAGCCACCATCCTTTATTTCAGGGACAGAAGGTTGAGAGGGATATGTCTGTTAGTACTCAAACTGGGCTATAGTCACTGCGGGGCAGCAGGAGGGATGGACAAGATGAAAAAATTACTTACCATAGTAATCTTGTTTCTTCCAAGGGAATCTTACTGTATTCTGACATATGCAGTATGGTCTCACCATAGGACTGCTCTGGAGCAGAAATGATTAATAGAACCTATGCTAATGATGGAATGCAAGGCTCGAGCTTGGTTTTCAAACCACTGTCCCTGGAATACATTCTGCAACTGTCAGATTCTTACGGAGCATGCATAATAACAAGCTATCTAAACTATCTTAATAAATAATTAACACCCCCCAAAAACAGTCCTCTTTTATTTAAAAATGTGGGCATCACTAAAACTCAAGTCACAAATGCCCCAATCAAGAAATGCTCATGAGTTTCAAACAGCATGAACAGCTGTAGTGCAGTGCCCATAGGTTCTAGTAGGGGAAGTAGGGTGGGAGCTCAGAATACAGCAAGATTCTCTTGGAAGAAACAAGATTACTGTGGAAAGTATTTTTTTCTTCAAACCCCATGAAATCTTACTGTATTCTGACATATGCAGACTACCTAAGCAGTACCTCTGGAGGAGGGCAGAGAACCTATTTAGGAAACAAGCTCTGCAGTACTGCTGTACCAAATCTGGCATCACTTCTGGCCTGGGTATCCTGGCTATAGTGTTTGGTAAATGTGTGAACAGTTTTCCAGGTAGCTGCTTTACAAGTTTCCAACAAAGGAATAGCTCTTGCAGCTGCTATAGCAGCAGCTGTACCCCTTGTAGAGTGGGCCCTAAGGTCCACAGGAGGCTCTTTGTCTACTTTACTGTAGTAGAATTGAATACAGGCAGCAATTCATTGTGCAATGGTCCTCTTCAAGGCAGGTTTGTCCTTGCTCACCTCTCCGTAAATCAGGAAGAGCCGAGTACTATCCTGCCTGGGATTCTTAGTATGATCCAAGTAATAACTGATAGTCCTCTTGACACCTAGGCTATGCAGCCTACATTCCCCCCGAACTGGAATTGTCAGGAAAAAAGACTGGTAAAGTGATGGACTGATTCAGGTGAAAGTCCGATATTACCTTGCAGAGAAACGCCCTGTTAGTCCTGAGGACTACCTTGTCCCTATGGACTGAGATGTAACTTGGCTCTGTGGACAGGGCCTGGAGCTCACTAATTCTCCTGGCTGAGGTGATAGCTATCAAGAACGCCATCTTCCATATCATATATTTAAGCTCTGCTGAAGACACAGGCTCAAAGGGTGGCTGTATTAGCTGGCCAGTGCAAATACTGAGGACCCATGCAGAAGTTGGCTCCCTGTATGGGGGATGCAGGTGTAACAGACCTTTGAAAACCTTTTTGAATACCTGGTTAGCAACCAGAGATGAACCCTTACCTGCTAAAAGGTAAGCAGAGACAGCTGCCAGGTGTACCCTAAGGGTAGATGGCCTGAGGCCAAGGGAATGAAGGTGTGCCAGATAATCCAAAAACACTGGCAAGCCAGCCTGGCTATAGTCTATATGTTTTTGCTGGCACCAAACAGAAAACCTCTTCCACTTAGAGGTGTAAGTTTTCCTTGTAGTGGGTTTTCTAGAAACTCTGAGGACCTCCAGAACCCCTTCAGAGAGGGTGTAGGTCAGCATACTCTAAGTTCTCAAGAGCCAAGCCTTGAGCCTGAGGGACTGGACACTGGAGTAAAGGATCCTGCCCTGTGATGAGGTCAGTAGGTTGTGCCTCCTGATAAGGGAGATAGGTTTGGATACTGACAGGGTCAGGAGCAGTGGATACCAAGGTTGCCTGGCCCAGTCAAGCTATGAGGATCATAGTCGATGGCTGAACCCTGAGTTTGTTCAGTACTCTGAGCAACTGGGGAAATGGAGAGATGGCATACAGAAACTTCCCTGTCCAATCCAACAGTAGTGCATCCAGAGGCATTGTACCCACTGCAGGAGGCCAGCAACAGAACTGTGGCAGCTGGTGATTGTTTGGGGCTGCGAAGAGGTCCACCTCTGGGGTGCCCCACCTTCTGAACACAATTTGCAGGATTTGCCTGTTTAGTGACCACTCGTGGTGATTCTGGTTGCTCCTGCTGAGGGCATCGGTGAGGACACTGTCCTTCCCTGGGAGATGAACTGCTGATAGGGAGATCCCCAGGGAGTAGGCCAAATTCCATACTTTCATGACCTCTGTACACAGGGGGGATTGACCTTGTGCCTCCTTGTTTGTTGATGTAAAACACTGTGGTTGTATTTGTCCATTCTGAACCACCTTGCCCTGCAGCATTGAGGCAAAGCACTGAATACCTAGGTAAACTGCCCTGAGTTCCAGTAGGTTTATGTGAAGCAGAGACTCCTGCTGAAGTCAAATACTGTGTTCGGTGTGCTCCCCCAGGTGGGCACCCCTGCCTAGGAGGGAGGCATCTGTTGTTAGCACTGCTGATGGTGGCTGCTGAAGGAAAGGCACACCTTCTCTGAGGCTGTCCTTTCCTTGTCACCACTGGAATGCTTGAAGAAGAGTTCCTGTGACTGGCACCATCTCTGACAGGGACTCTCTTCTCTGCGACCAGTGAGATCTGAGATGGAGCTGGATGTCCCTCATCTGGAACCTGGCACTGTTGCTGTTGACCCAGCCATGTGTCCCAACAGCTGGAGAAATTGCCTTGCAGATCTGAGAATATGCAGCTGGAAAGAGCTGGCCAGCTGTAAGAGGCTGTCCACCCTCCCCTGAGGAGGAATGCCTTTCCTCTCTGTGTGTGTAATTCTGCTACTATAAATTCCAGGAGCTGAACTGGTCTCAGAACTGACTTCTTTTGGTTTACCAGGAAGCATACAGATTGCAGGGTATCCTGAGTGGTGGTCAGTGCATCTTTGACATGCTGGGGGGACTGGCCTACCACTAGCCAGTCGTCCAAGTATGGGAAGACTGTAACTCCCTGCCTCCTTACGTGTGTTACCACTACTGCTAGGCACTTTGTAAATACTCTTGGAGCAGAAGTCAGGCGGAAAGGCATGGCTCTGATCTGGTAATGGCCTGATGGCAATCTGAACCTGAGATACTTAGTTTCTGTGGGACTGCCTGATATTTTTATTTTTTATTTATTTATTTATTTATTCAGTCTTGGATTACAATACCTTTGAGCGGGAGACCGCTCTTTTACAAAGGTTCCACGTCGTAAAGGGTGGTTATACATACATTGTGGGTTTAGGAGTATCTAGCTAGGTGAGTAAACATAGACAAAAATACATTGTAAATAGGAAACAGAGATGGTTTTAACACTAGGATAATTCAGGTAACAGTAACAGCCTAGGTGGCATTGTCAGGTAAAAGACAGTAAGCAGTTATCCAGAAAGGAGAGTAGGGGCACGGGGGCATGATGACATGTAGGGGGCGGTGGGAGAGGAGAGTGCAGGGTATTGCAGGGCAAAAACAGGGACAATTTAGGGTAGAAGGACAAAGTAGGAGCAGTGAGGAGATGGTAATAACCTGAAAGGTGAATAAGACTGGGGTCAGAAGTGTGTGTGTGTGTGTGTGTGGAGTAATTAGAAAGTACAGTCACAGGAGCTTTTCTTCAGTAGGTGTTGTCTTAGCTTGGTCTTGAAAAGCCCCAATCTCTGTGTGGCATTATGTTCAGTGCCGAGGTTACTGAGCCACAGTCGTGCCTGGTAGGCATATGACCTCTGCCCTTGGGAGGTTCTGCAGTGAGGGATGGTGCGAACCCGATGGTCACAGTTCCTGGTGCGGTGTGGGCCTGTGAATAAGCTTAATAGGCTTGTGACTCCAGGAAGCTGAAGTCCGAGTAGTGATTTTTTAGCTAAGAGGCGGGTTTGGTATTGTATCCTGTTTTCAAGTTGTAGCCACCCGGCTTGCTCATAAAGGTCATATGTGTGCATTAGTCAGGGGGAATTGGTGAGCAGTCTGCAGGCTTTGTTTAGGGCTACTGCTATCCTACGTAGTGAGATGGGAGTGGCTGAGCTGTATATGACCAATCTATAGTCGATAACTGAGACAACTGTGCTATGGATTGCGGTTTTGAGTGCTTCAGGTCTTAGGCATTTCTTGTGCCTGTGCAGGAGCCCAATTCTTATGTTGACTGTTTTGGCCACATTCTCAATGTGTTCTGCATAGAAGAGGGAACAGTTAAGCGTAACCCCCAGGTATTTGAATTGCTCCACTTGTTCAAGTGAAACCCCTGCGCAGCTAGTGATGTTAAGGGATGCTGCTTTGTGTTTGCTTCTAGCACCGCTAAAAAGCATTACTTCTGTCTTTTTATAGTTCAGAACCATCTTGTGAGATCTGAACCAATCTTTAGCTTGTTTTAAAGCATGTTGTAGCTGATAGTTTAGAGTGTGAGGGTCATGTTGAGAAATAAAAATAACAACATCATCTGCACAGAGAAGTATCCGTTGGTCACACGATCGAGATAGGCTATTTAGTAAGATGCTGAAAAGGAGGGATCCTAGGATTGACCCCTGGGGGACCCCACAATGAACTGGCAGGAGCCCAGATGTGATGTTTCCAATCTTTACCTGTTGGTAACGATCAGCTAGATAGATTTTGAACCAGTTAGTAGCGGGGTTAGAGAGTCCTATTGAGGTGAGTTGTTGAAGTAGTAGGGAGTGACTGACCATGTCAAAGGCCTTTGTTAGATCAATAAAGTTAGGATGATAAAATAATGATAGGAATGTGGAAGTAAGCATCCTTTAAGTCCAGGGATCTTAGCCAATTTCCCTGCCTGAGTGAAGGAAGAATGCTAGCCAGAGTGACCATTTTGAATTTGGCTTTGTCAAAAGCCTGTTTAAATGTCTGAGATCCAGTATGAGTCGCCACTCCCCTGTTCTCTTTAGAGTGAGGAAGTATCTTGAGTAGAGTCCCTTTCCCTTTTGGGCCAAGGGAACAGGTTCCACTGCCTTCTTCTGAAGGAGTTTTGCTACTTCCACCTCCAATAGAACTGCTTCAGATGGGGTGGTAGGTCTGAAAACTCTTGCCCTCAGCCTGGGAAAGACCTTAAAGCTGAGAGCAAGACCCTGGAGCACTACCTCCAGGACTCACTTGTCTGTGGTGATAGAATTCTAAGCCTGGAGGTAGTGAGCTAGCCTGCCTCCTACTTGGAATGGGGAGGTGACCCCGGCAGACCCCTCGGGGGGGTCTTCTTTGCTTGTGCACTTGGCTGGGAACTGGGGCCAGCTTGACTGCTGCCCCTTCTCCCCTGCCTCTGAAGAAAAAATTACTCACCGTATTAATGTTGTTTCTTCTAATGGAGTCTTACTGTATTCTGACTATATGTAGTTAGCCCCAGCACTTGAACTGCTCCAGAGAGTAATGGGTTAACTCTATGTCAAGGCATAGAACGTTGAGCTCGAGCTCGGTTTTCAAACCGCTGTCTGTGGTACTCTGAAGCCTAACCGTCAGATTCTTACGATCACTAAACTAACTCAATATTTAGAAATTGTTTCTAAAATATTTTGCCAAAAGGCATCAAACAGATTTTTTAGGGTCAAAAGACTCAAGTCGAGAACCCCAAAAAGGATATAAGCAGGTAGTTAAAACAATCAAAACATTTATAATAAACTCTTAATAAGATAAGGAATGCCAAGTACACCTCTGGGGTGCAGCACTGTGCCTGCCAGACCACATCCCAAAACTACTAGGTTCCAGGAGGGGGGAGGCAGGGAGGGAGGTCAGAATACAGCAAGACTCCATTAGAAGAAACATTACTATGGTGAGTAATTTTTTTCTTCAAACAACATGAAGTCTTGCTATATTTTGACTATATGCAGACTAGCAAGCAGTACCCCCCTTGGAGGAGGGAGTCACAGAACCATATTTTAGGAACAGGCTCTGCAGCACAGCTGTGCCAAAGTAGCATCACTTCTTGACTAAATGTCCAGAGAGTATGCTTGGTAAATGTGTGAACAGTTTTCCAGGAGGCTGCTTTACAGATTTCCACTAATGGTATGTCTCTAGCTGCTGTGAGTGAAACAGCTGTACCTCTGGTGGAGTGAGCCCTCAGGCCTGAGGGAGGCTCTTTCCCCAACTTCGAATAGCAGAACTGGATACAGGAGACAATCCACATGGCCACAGTTCTCTTGGTGGCAGGTTTGCCCTTTCCCACTTCCCCATCAGTGAGAAACAACTGAGAAAAGTAATTTCTATGGGCCTTAGTGTGCTCCACATAGTAACTAAGAGCCCTCTTTACATCAAGACTGTGTAATCTTCTCTCCCCAGAGGAAGAATGGTCAGTGAAAAATACAGGCAATGACATACACTGATTCAAATGAAAATCTGATACCACCTTGGGAGGAAACTTTCTGTTGGTTCAAAGGACCACCTTGTCCCTGTGAAATGAAATGAAGTCAGGTTCCACACTGATAAAGCCTGCAATTCACTGATTCTCCTGGCAGAGGTAATGGCTACCAGGAATACAGTTTTCCAAGTCAAGTACTTTAGCTCAGCTGAGGATAGGGGCTCAAAAGGGGGCTGCATAAGCTGTGCGATACAGATATTCAGGTCCCAAGAAGGGGCAGGCTCCCGAAAGGGAGGGTTAACATGTACCAGGCATTTGAAAAATGTCTTGTAAACTGGATAAGATGCCAAGGAAGAGCCCTTGCCAGCAGAAAGGAAGGCAGACACAGCTGCCAAATGTACCTTGAGAGTAGTAGGCCAGAGGCTTAAACTGTTAAGATGCACCAGATCGTCCAATACAGTAGCAATATAAGCCAGCTCTGGCAAGACATGCTTCTGGGAATACCAAAACCTAAATATTTTCCATTTGGAGTTGTAAGTCTTTCTAGTAGCAGGTTTCCTGCTAACCTTTAAAATGTCCAAGACTGATTGAGAAAGATGCAGGCTTGCATATTCTAGCTCTTCAAGAGCCAGGCTTTGAGCCTGAGAGTCTGAAGGCTGGGGTAAAGAATCCTCCCCTGAGAGGAGGTAAGGAGATTGAACTGTCTGGGAAGACACAGAGGCATTGTCACTGACAGTGACAAGAGAAGGGGGTACCAGGGCTGTCTAGCCCAGTCTGGAGCCACTAGAATTACCTTGCAGGGTTGAGACCTGATCTTGATCAGGACCCTGAATATCAGAGGAAAAAGAGGAAATGCATAGAGAAACCTGCTTGTCCAATCCAACAAGAGAGCATCCTGAGGGACAGAGCCCAGAAGAGGCAGTCTGCAACAAAAAAGAGGAAGTTGGTGATTGTCCGGTGCTGCAAAGAGATCTATCTCTGGGGTGCCCCACCTCTTGAAAATGACCTGAAGAATTAGAGGGTTCAGGGTCCATTCGTGTTGACCCTGGGAAATCCTGCTGAGAGCATCTGCTAAAATGTTGTCCTTCCCTGGGAGATGCACAGCCATCAGGGAAGCCTGAAGGGAATAAGCTAGAGACCATATTTTCATGGCCTCTGTGCACAAGACCAAGGACCAAGTGCCTCCCTGCTTGTTGATGTACCACATGGTTGTGGTATTGTCTGTCCTGATCTGCACCACTTTCCCCTGAACAGCAGCTGAGAATGTCTGAAGTGCTAGAAAGACAGCTCTCAGTTCGAGAAGGTTTATGTGAAGAAGAGACTCCTGCTGAGACCAGGTTCCCTGAGCTGTAAGCTGATCTAGGTGAGCCCCCACCCCAGTAAAGAGGCATCTGTGGTGAGAATCACTGAAGGAGCCTGACTGATAAAGGGGACACCTTGTCGAAGATTGTACTCCTCCAGCCACCACTGGAGGGCCAGAACTAGGGTCTGAGACACAGGAACCAATTTGGAGAAAGGGTCTTTTTTCTGAGACCAATGAGATCTAAGATTAAACTGAATATCTCTCATTTGAAACCTTGCTCCCTGGACCATTGCTGTGGATGCTGCCATGTGACCCAGCAACTGTAGAAAGTGTCTGACTGGACGGGAAACTAGAGGACGAAAAGAGGGAGCCAGAGTGACAAGGGACTGAACCCTTGAGAGAGGGAGAAATGCTCTTGCCTGAGTAGTGTCTAGTTCCACCCCTATGAAAGTGAGGATCTGGGCTGGTTCCAGGACAGATTTTTCTAGGTTCAGAATGAAACCCAAGGAGTCCAGAAATTTTTGAGTGACCTCTAGAGCAGACTTGACTTGGTCTGAGGACTGGCCTACTACTAGCCAGTCATCCAGGTATAGGAACAGAAGGATACCCTGTCTCCTGAGGAATGCCACCACTACTGCGAGACACTTGGTGAACACCCTTGGAGCAGATGTTAGGTCGAAAGGTATAGGCTTAGCTCTGAATTGGTAATGGCCTGAGGGCAACTCGAACCTGAGGTACTTTCTGTGGGAATGTCTGATAGATATGTGGAAGTAGGCACCCTTGAGATCCAGAGAGGCTAGCCAGTCTCCTGGTCTCAGAGAGGGAAGAATTACTCCCGGAGTTACCATCTTGAATTTTGGTTTTGTCAAGTGTTTGTTCAGGTACCTTAAATCTAGGATGGGTCACCACTCCCCTGTCTTTTTTGGGGTAAGGAAGTACCTGGAGTACAGTCCTTTTCCCGTGTGACAATGAGGTACCTTCTCTACTGCCTGAAGAAGCAGAAGAGAGGAGACTTCTGCCTCTAAGGCCTTTGTCTCCAAGGGACAGCGAGGACTGCAGGACCTTCCTCTCAATTTTGGGGACCTTTTGAAACTGAGAGCAAGTCACTGGCTCACTACTTCCCGGACCCATTTGTCTGAAGTAACAGACTCCCAGGCCTGGGAGTAGTGAGCCAACCTGCCCCCTACTGCCACTGGGGAGGCGACCCTGACTGACACCTCAGGATATCTGTTTGGCAGGGAGCTTAGACTGTGTGGATGATGGGGTCCTGGTCATCCCACGCCTGCCTCTTCCCCTAAAGAACCCCCTCTGCTGGAAAGAAGAGGAGAGGACCTGAGCTTGGTAGAAAGGCCTGTGAAAAGGCCTGCCCCTGCCAGCCCTGAATTGCTGCTTCTGAGGAGTGGCCTGCTTTTCCTTGGCTGCAGCACTCCTATAGGTGATCCTATATTCATCCATCTTCTTCATATAGTTCTCTGTTTGCTCCTCAAACAGAGACTTACCAGTTACAGGGAAATCCACGGCCTTAGTTTGGGTATCCCGTGAAAGGTTGGTACATCTAAGCCAAGCAAACCTCCTCATGGAGATAAATGTAGCCATGACTCTAGAATGCACATCATTTGAGTCCACAGCAGCATGAAATTGTAGTTTAGATGCCTCTATACCATCTACAGCCACCTGCTCCAGCTCCTTGGCTAGCTGGGGAGGGGCATTCTTAGCCAGCTCCAGAACCGTATCCCACATAGACTTCTATTATCTGCCTGTACATGCCATGTCACTTGATTGCCTCATCCCCAAAGAGGATACCAAGTACTGTTTCTTAGCCATGGCATCCACTTTCCTGGAATCCTTATTTGGGGAGTGAGATGCCAGGGAAATACTAGCCTTGTCACAGGCTGCAGCTTGCACTACTCCAACATGGCTGCAATGTGCTGAAAGGAATTCTATGCCAGGGCCTGATAAGGCATACCTCCTGTCCATTCTTTTATCCACAGGAGGAATGGATGTGGGAAATTGCATGATTTTCTGTGTCTGTTTCCCCACGGATTTGTGCAAAGGGATAGACACTCTCTTGGACTGTGGAACATCCATCATTTCCACATAATCAGGCTCCTCCTGATCCTGATCAGCCTCTTCCATAGGAAGCCGAAGAGTCTCAGCCACCTTCTTGTAGAACAAGAAGTGGGAGGGGGACTCAGAAAGCCTAGGAGGGAAAACACTGGCAGGCCTGTCTGGGGAGATGTCAGGGTCTACTGGCTCATCTAGACCTTCAAACTATCCTTCTTCATCCTCTTATTCCTCCTCCCAATCACCCTCATAGTATGCCTTCGGATCAATTTCTGAGGCCTTTGAACCGATGTCGGTTCGGTTGGAACCGGGCAAAGAGATTGCACTATAGAGATTGCATTCGCTATTTCCTCAGCGGTTGGAACATCAGGTGTTGGATCCAAACTGGCTGATTTTCTCTTTCTCTTTGATGGAACCGACTCCGCAGAGTCGGCTCTCCTTTTGCCAAAGAGGTATTGCTCAGGTCAGTAGGCACCTCTTCGGGTTCAGTCGCAACCGAACTGGGCTGGCCATCCAGATCAACGGACTTCTCGGCCTCTCTTTCCTTCAGTCTACTCAAACGTTTTTCCAAGAGTGGCTTTAGGAAAGTTCTTACAAATTTGGCAGTCTACCCTGAGGTGGTCAAACCCCAGACAATAGACACATACGAGATGGGGATCAGCCTTACCAAAGGCCTCCCCACACTCGGTACAGTGCTGAAATCCAGTGGGACCGGTTTTCTTTTTGGGTTTCTCAGACATGCCGAATATCAGAAAAAGTCACCCTTCTCAGCTTTCAAGATAGGCAACTAAAACCTATCGGTTCCAACTGTGTCACGGGTTGGTTAAAAAAAATCCCACAAAAATCTGGATTTTTTAGGAACTGATAAGTACCGGAAAACCACAAATATTTGTAGAAGAAACAGAGAAAAAAAAACAATAGGTTTCGGTTCTGAACTGGACTGACCGGAAAAGAACCAAAGACAGAACAATTTCTAACTATTTCAACAAAATACCACTACCTACTACTACCACTTACTGTTACCGAGACAGATGTAAGAATACCGATGAAAATACGAACTACGGTTGAAAAAACCGACCGATTCAAACTTTTGCCGAACGGAAGCGCAGGAGGGATCTCCAGAGCAACTTCACAGTTAGGCGGAGTAAAAAATCTGACGGGTAGACTTCAGAGTACCACAGACAGAGGTTTGAAAACTGAGCTCAAGCTCAACGTTCTATGTCTTGGCATAGAGTTAACTCTTTACTCTCCGGAGCAGTTCAAGTGCTGGGGCTAACTGCACATAGTCAGAATACAGCAAGACTTCATGTTACATAGAAACATATAGAAACACAGAATTTGACGGCAGATAAGGACCGCTTGGCCCACCCAGTCTGCCCATTTCCCTACCTACTGGATAAGCTGTAGATCCTAGTTAACCAGCAGCCTACTTCTTCTTACCCCAACCCCCCAGAATTGTCTTATGACTGTCCCATGCATGCTTGAATTCCACCACTGATTTTGACTCCACAACCTCCTCCGAAGGCCGCTCCATGCATCCACAACCCTCTCTGTGAAAAAATACTTCCTTAAATTACCTCTGAGCCACCCCCAATCTTCAAATTGTGCCTCTTGTTCTTGCACACCTCTTTTTTTGAAAGATGCTACCCTCTTGGACTTTGTTGATTCCCTTGAGGTACTTGAAAGTTTCTATCATGTCCCCACTCTCCCTCCTTTCCTCGAGGCTATACATATTAAGCTCCTTAAGTCTCTCTTCCTATGTCTTCTGGTGCAGACCCTGCACCATTTTAGTTGCCCTCCTCTGGACAGCTTCCATCCTGTGTATGTCTTTGCGGAGATTGGGTCTCCAGAACTGCACACAGTACTCCAGATGGGGTCTCACCAGCTGTCTGTACAGAGGATAATAACTCTCCTGTTTTCTACTGGTGATGCCTCCTGAGCATCCCAGTAACCCCCAGCCCTCCTCTGCTCCTCCTCACATTGCTTGCCCACCTTAGGTCATCTGATATGACTACCCCCAGCCCCAGGTCCCTTTCCATTTTTGTTGTTGTTAGTATCTCACCCCCCATTGTGTACTCTTCGCCTGGGTTTTTGTTTCCCAGGTGCATTACCTTGCACTTCTTAGCATTGAATCTAAGCTGCCATACATTTGACCATTCCTCTAACCTTGCCAAGTCCTTCTCATCCTTTCCACCCCACTCTGTGCATCAACTCTGTTGCAGATCTTTGTGTCATCTGCAAAGAGACATACTTTCCTTCAGTCCTTCTGCAATGTCAGCTTATAAAGACATTGAAGAGGACGATCTAATACTGAACCCTGCGGTACCCCACTAGTAACCTCCTTTCTTCTGAGTGGACTCCATTTACTATTACTCTGTGTCCTATTCTCCAGCCAATTCTTTACCCAGGCAGTCATCTTGGGACCCACTCCCAGGCTGGCTAACTTGTATATTAATCTTTGTGTGGGACTGTGTCAAATGCCTTGCTAAAGTCTAGGTAGGCCATGTCCATAGCCCTCCTGATCTACTACTTTGGTCACTCAAAGAAATCTATCAGATTTGTCTGGCATGACCTTCCCGCTGTGAATCCATGCTGCCTAGGGTCCTGTGCCCCTCTGGCCTCTAGATACTCGACAATTCTTTCCTTCAGAAGTGATTCCATCATTTTCCCTATCACTGAGGTTAAACTAACAGGTCTGTAGTTTCCTGCTTCTGCCTTGCTCCCACTTTTGTGAAGGGGAATCACATCTGCCCTCCTCCAGTCCTCGGGTACCACCCCATCCTCCCATGATTTGTTAAAAAGGGTAGTCAGTGGTGTCACTAGTTCTACCCTTAGCTCTTTTAGAATTCTGGGATGAATCCCATCAGGCCCCATTGGTTTGTCCACCTTCAGTTTTAAGAGTTCTTTCAGAACCCTTTCTTCTGTAAATGGGCTGGTATCAACTTCTGTATCCAGAGTGTTACTACTGTTTGTTTTATGTCCCCTCTTCATTTGTAAATACTGAGCAAAATATTTGTTTAGTATCTCTGCCTTTTCACAGTCTCCCTCTGCCCACCTTCCTCCCTTTATTAAGCCTCACTATCCCTCCCTTGGTCTTCCTTTGCTCCTGATGTACCTATAAAGGTTTTATCCCCTTCTTAACTGAGTTGGCTATCTTTTCCTCGGTTTGGGCCTTTGCTGTTCTGACTGCCTTCCAACCTCCTTTTGCTTTAACTGATACAGTTCTCTGTCCTGCTCCTTCTGCGATTCCTTGTACTTCCTGAATGCTTTTTCTCTTGAACCTTCACTGCCACTTCCTTTGAGAACCATAGTGGTTTCACACCGTCTTGTTTTGTTTATTTGCTTCACACAAAGGCTCGATACCTCTGTGATGGCAGTTTTATTATTCCCATTGTTCTTCCACCCCTCCTTCCTGCCCATTTGCTAATGCATTCCTTAGGCACTCACCCATTTTGGCAAAGTCAGCCTCCTAAAGTCCAGTACTTTTGTCTTTGTAGGCTTGACTCTATTGCTGTGTTTATTGTGAACCATACTGTTCGATGGTCGCTAGTTACCAGATGGCTACCCACTTCTACATCTGTGATCCTCTCCATCTCCATTTGAGAGAATCAAGTCTAATATTGCTCCCTCTCAGTGGGCTCCAGTACTAGTTGTCTAAGGCATGCCCCTGTAGGGCATCTAGAATAACTGCACTCTTCAAGTGGCAGCTGCAACTGCACCCAGTTAACATCTGGCATATTCAGATCACCCATCAGCAATATCTCCCTTTTCTGCCATTCTAAGTATACTTTCTATCATTTCTGTCCATTTCCTCCCCTGAGAAGGGGTCTGTATACAACCCCTGTCTGTACATGTGGTGCCATTGCCTGTCTCCAAATTTATACACAGTGCTTCTTCTCCTCCCTGTTTACCCTTTGTTCTGTTGCTTTTATTCCTTCCCTTATGTAAAGAACTCCTCCTCCTCCTCTTTCCCCCTGTCCCTCCCTGTAGACAGTGTATCCTGGTATGTTTATGTCCCAGTCATGGTTTTGTGTGTACCATGTTTCTGTGACTGCCACTGATATCCAGATGTTCCTCCTCCATCAAGGCCACTAATTCAGGAAGCTTGTTACCCAGACTACGGGCATTAGTACTCATTGCTTCATTTTTGATGGCTTTACCTTCTGTTGCAGCATCCCCACTGACCGTTCTACCTCAGTCTTTTTCTCATTTAGTACCCTGTTTTGTAGGGAGAGGCTGGGATTTTCCTGCTGCTTGTCAGTGCCTCCCCCTTTGACTAGTTTAAAAGCTTGCCAATGAAGCATTTTAAACCGATTGCTCAAAAGACTTGTTCCCTTCCTGGACAGATGCAGACCATCCTGCCAGTATAGGCTGGTGTCCCTCCAGGTGGAACCCCAGTCCCCAATGAAGCAAACCCTGTGCTCTGCACCATTTTTCAACCATTCATTAAACTGCATGGTGCCAATTACCCTCGCCTCCCTCATGCTTTTGACAGGCAGCACCTCTGAGAAGGATACTGTGTGCTTGGTCTTAGGTCCCTCCCCAACTCTGCAATGTCCTCCTGCACTGCTCTAATCTCATGATGAGCCAAGTCATTTGTCCCTAGGTGGACAATTACGTCCAGCTTCGGAATCCCTTGCAGCTGTTCTCGTGATCCTGAGGATGCGCTTCCTGTCCCTCAAGCCATGGCACCAGGCAGGCACCTTACTTCATTTTTCCCAGCTCCCCCCAGTTCTATACCCCTAATAATTGAGTCCCCCACCAGGAGCTGCTTCCTTTCCCTGTGGTGTCCTCTGCCTCCTTCCTGTGGGCCTCCCTTGTGACAGTTATCATCAGTTTTCTCTGCGGGTGCATCCACAGGGGAGCTATGCTCCCCCAGAATGGTGTATGGATTGTGGAGTGGAACAATTGACTAGGTGTGCCTCTGTTCCACCCTCCTCACCCTCCCTGAGCCCACTGTGGTCCAACTGCTGTGCTTTCTTCGCAACCTCTGAGGTAGTGGTGGTGGCGCTAGTGCTCCCTGGATGGGGGAGGTTCCCTTCCTACTGTCCAGTGTGGCCTGGGGGAAGGTTTCCTTACTACTGTCCAGTGCGGCCTGAAGACGGGCAACTTCCTCCCTCAGGGCAGATAGTTGTCTGCAAATAGGGCAGCATCTCAGCCTCCAGAAAGACTCCTGGAAGACTGCTGCCCCACAGCCATTACATTGCACTACTCCCCACATGTTTATCTAGTTTTTTTTTTTATTGTATTTGTGTGTGTGTGTGTGTGCGTGCATGCGTGTGTGATTTGTTATATAGAAATATATATATTATACAATGTGTATGCTTATATTGTCAGTGCAGTGTGCTAGAGAGGATATGACAGTGAAATGCACCTTGCACTCGAGGAAATGATGTCAGAACCTCAGGTATAAAGGAACTATTTCAGGGGTGGGTGGGGTGAGGGGTGGGAAGGGTTGGCCTAAACTGTGTCCTCACAAAACAATCAACTAAAAGCTCTCACTCACCATCATGGGAGTGCCTTCCTGTCAGCAAGATACCCTACACAACAATTTGACAGAGAAAGTACCCTGATAATCAAACAGAGAAAAATCCAAACATCCAAGTCAGACACAGGTAAACCTCTCCAGCCCCAAAACAGCCTGGTGGTTTGTTAGCCACAAAGGAAAATCAAATATGCAGTTATTTCAGCCCTTCTGAGGATGCTGACAAGATAAGCAGTTTTAAAAAAAACCTTCCTGAATTAAAAACTAAAACAAACACAAAGCAATACCACTTTAAAAGTGAGGAAAACTTCTGTCAGATGTAAGCAAGAGAGAGAGAGAGAGAGAGATTAGTTACAGATATTTCGTCCAAAATAGTATATCCCACGCAGCTTCTCAGTTGTTTCCAAGCACTCCTGTACACAACTTGGAAGAAGATGGACTTACCCCCTCTGTGGCTGATAGGTTGTGAGAGCCTGAGTCTGGAAGAAGGGTCTGTACTGGGTTCTACCCCTACCCCCTTTACTCTGATACTTCTGAGGTGTTGCTGCCTTTTCCTTAGCAGCACTCTTGTAAGCCACCTTGTACTCATCCATCTTTTTCATACAGGCCTCTGTTTGCTCACCAAAGAGGGTTGTGGGCTTGCAAGGAAAATCCAAGGCCGTGGCCTGGGTGTCCTGGGATAAATTAGTGGCCCTTGGCCAAGCAAATCTCCGTAGAGACACTGAAGTTACCATCAGTCTGGCTGCAATGTCACTGGCACTCACTGCCATCTGAAATTAGTACTTAGAGGCTTCTATGCCCCTTTTTGCAGCCTTAGCTAAGTCAGCTGCCATGGGAGCAGGGCAAGCCTTAGCAATCTCCAAAACTGTATTCCAGAGACTTTTCTGATATCTGGAAACATAAGCCATGTAAGTGGCCTGCCTAGTGGCCAGAGAAGAACCCAGGTAAGACTTCTTGGACATAGAATCCATGTTCCTGGAGTCTTTATCAGGTGGGTGAGATGCCAGGGGAATGCCTGCCTTATCACATGCAGCAGCCTGCACCACTCCTTCATGACTGGGATGCCCAAGAAAGAACTCAGCTCCAGCCTTGGCCACCCAGTATTTCTTATCCATCTTCTTGTCCACTGGAGGGATGGAAGTGAGGATTTGTAAGATCCTAGTGGCTTGTCTCTTTAGGGACTTATGGATGGGGAGTAGCAATCTCTTAGTTGCTGGTACATCCGTCATTTCCATGTAATCTGGTTCCTCTTCTTCCTTTGTGGATTCCTGAGTGGAGAGGTCCAGAGTCTGAGCCACTTGCTTCATGCAAAATATGAGGTAAAACCCTCAGGCCCCTTATCAGGGGAGTCAGGGCGTTGAGGACCAGGGGAAACATCCGGTTCAAGGGGCTCCCCAAAATCCTCATCATCATCCCCTTCATCGTCATCATCGCCATAAATATCAAGGTAATGTTCAAAGGAACCGAGAACTGAGGAGGAACCCGAAGTTTGAACCAATGGATGCTGTGAACCGGGTCGCGGAACCGGAACTGAGGTACCAGTATGCAGCATCTGAATTATCCTGATGGCATTAGCAGTCTCCTCAGCGGTAGGAACTGGTGAGTTTGTCGGTTGCGGTTTCTTCCCTGAGTGCGTCTCCTTTTTTTTCTTTTTAGCACATGCTGCCAGTTCAGTGGCAGGCTCTGCGGTACGCTTTCTACCCAAGGAACCCTCACCCTTGTCAGAGGGCTGTTTGTCCAGTTCCTTGGGTTTTTCTTTAGAGCGAGAAGAAGTCTGTTTATCCGAAGCTGGGTCAGCAGCCTTATTGGACACCTTTTCCCTCAGTTGGTTCAACCGCTTATGAAGCGTCAACTGGGGAAAGTTTTTACAAATTCCGCAATCAATCTGTGTTAAGGTGGTCAAACCCTAAGCAGAAAAGACAAATTAAATGCAGGTCAGCTTCAGCAAATGGTTCACCACACTCTGTACAATGCTAAAAACCCGTAGGGCTGGTTCTTTTCTTGGGTAGTAACGTAACATAAGAGAAAACCCTTAAAACTGGGTTTCTCTGAGTCAGATCCACACACTAATAAACAAAAGACTTCTCTTTTTTTTTTTTTTTTAGCAGTCGGTTCAGCGGTCAATGAGAGAACCGAGAGTTACCCCGGTTCCCTTCACAAATTAAATATAAATAAGAAACTAGCCCAGAGAAGTCAATTTTTAAGAAATTTACCTTATAAAATATAAACAAAGGTTTGGTTTCTTGCCAGTTGTAACGAACTGGCGAGGAACCAAAAACTTACCAGAATAACACTAAATCTAGACTAATCTATCTGTAAAACCAAGGACAGTGCTTTAAAAACAAGAAGAAATAAACAGTACTTGAAAAAAGAGAGAAAATAAAAATCTTCAAGAAAGGTGAAGGAGAGCTTTCCGAGGTGTCTTACTTAGAGAAGCTGAGTAAAGAATCTGACAGTTGCAGGATGTATACAAGGGACAGTGGTTTGAAAACCAAGCTTGAGCCTAGCATTCCATCATTAGCGTAGTTTCTATTAACCATTTCGGCTCCGGGGCAGCCCTATGGTGAGACCATACTGCATATGTGAGAATACAGTAAGATTTCTTGCGGGTTGAAAGGCGCTGCAGTCTGCCTTAAAGTTCCTTCTCTGTTGGAGCCAAAACAAAAATATATTACTTGACCTTTCGGTTGTTTAAAGGGAAGCCCTGCAGCTTTCTGCTATTTGGGTACAAAATTAAAAAAAATTTCCTTTAGTAAGATTATTACAATCTTGAAATTACAAATGTCACTTAAAGGAAAACACAGTCCCAACCTCCCATGCTGCATCCCAAGGCCCTGATTTGCGTTTTTAGCATACTTCAATTTTTTTGAAATCAATTTAGCTATCGTTTTTTAACTTTATGCTGCTCCACCACAGCTTCCAGTTTAAAAGGGTGCCTGTGGCCATCTCATGGCTGCTGCATGCATCCCATGCTCGAGTTATGCTAATATTCCCTGTATAGCGCAGTGGTTTAGTCTCCTGACTAACAGGGAAAGGATCACAGATCTCCAGGTAGGTCACCTGGGGGCCAGTGACCATCACATGGTATGGATCAATTTAGCCACTAGAACAAAATCATCCCATTCCAAGGCAAAAATATGGGACTTCAGAGGAGCTAACTTTGATAAGATGGCCAACAGAGTTATGCTAGCCCTGGCAGAAAGAAATACAGGTGAGGGGGTACAGGCAAAGCGGGCAAGCATTAAGGATGCAATACTTGAAGCAACATCCCATTGTGTTAGAGAGAAAAGGAAGTGCAAAAGAAGAAGGAACCACTTTGGTTCTCAAAACAGTAACAGAAAGGTCACAGCCAAAGGCTGGCCTTCAGGAAATATAGGGGGCATGGGATGAAGATAGGAGGCATACCAAACTTCCTAAGGGATGCAGGGAAGATAAGGCAGGCAAAGGCCCAAACCGAGGAAACACTAGCACTAACAGTAAAAGAAGGGGACAAGACTTTCTATAGATACGTTAGTGAAAGGAGAAGGTCCAGAGGGGGTATTGCTAAGATCAAAGGAATTAAGGGGGCATGTGAGGAGGAGGAGGACCATGTAAAAGCATCTATCCTAAATAGATACTTCTGCTCAGTATTTACTGAAGAGAAGGTAGGGCAGGGCCCACAGCTCAGCACCATGGACACAGGGGGGAGGGAGGTGAGCACTAGTCCCTTCACAAAAGAAAGGGTCCTACAAGAGCTCGATAAGCTCGGGGTGGACAAGGCAATGGGGCCTGATGGCATACATCCCAGGGTACTAAAGGAACTAAGGGTGGAACTAACACAGCCATTATCAGAACTGTTTAGTGAGTCTCTGAGGACAGGAGAGGTCCCAGAAGACTGGAGAAGGGCTCATGTGATCCCGCTCCACAAGAGTGGCAGCAGGGAGGAGGCAGGGAACTACAGACCTGTCAGTCTTACCCCAGTAGTGGGCAAGATTATGGAGGCACTCCTTAAGGAAAGGATAGTGCAACACCTGGAATACATAGGATCACAGGATCCAAGACAGCATGGGTTTACAAAAGGAAGGTCCTGTCAAACTAATCTCACAGATTTCTTTGACTGGGTAACCAGAGTGGTGGACCAAGGGGGAGCAGCTGATGTTGCCTACCTTGACTTCAGCAAAGCTTTTGATGCTGTTCCACATACAAGATTGATTAATAAGCTGGGTAGGCTCGGGGTGGGTCAGAAGTTAGTCAACTGGTGGCAAACTGGTTGACGGGCAGAAAACAGAGAGTGGTGGTAAACGGTATACAGTTAGAAGAGATGCAAGTCACAAATGGGGTACCTCAGGGATCAGTCCTGGGGCCAGTCCTCTTCAATATCTTCATCAGTGACATTGCAGATGGACTGGAGGGTAAGGTCTGTCTGTTTGCAGATGACACCAAGATCTGCAACAGAGTAGATGATCCAGATGGGGTGGGCAGAATGAGAAGAGATCTGGATAAATTAGCAAAATGGTCGGAAGAGTGGCAACTGAATGCAAAGAAGTGCAAGATCATGCACATAGGGAAGAGAAACCCTGAAGCCACCTATAGGCTGGGAGGGGAGTTGCTGGCAGTCACAAGGGAAGAAAGAGACTTGGGCATCATCATCACCGATGACCTGAAATCATCCAAGCAAACCACTAAAGCATTAACCAAGGCTAGGGAGATCTTAGGGTGTATTAGTAGGGGTATCACAAGTCGGAAGAGGGAGGTAATAATCCCTCTTTACAAGACACTGGTTAGGCCCCATCTGGAGTACTGCATGCAGTACTGGAGGCCGCACCTTCACAAGGACATTAACCAAATTGAGGCAGTCCAGAGAAGGGCAACCAAAATGGTGCAGGGACTGCATCAGAAAACATATGAGGACAGATTAATGGAGCTCAATATGTATACCCTAGAGCAAAGGAGGGAGAGAGGAGATATGATCGAAACATTCAAACACCTTAAGGGCATTAACAAGGTGACAGAGTCCAACATGTTTCAATATAAGAAAAATAGTAGAACAAGAGGACACAGCATGAGATTAGAGGGAGGCAGATTAAGTGGTAATGTGAGGAAGTTCTTTTTCACAAAAAGGGTGGTGGATGCATGGAACGGCCTACCTCAGGAAGTGGTGGATATGAATACAGTGCAGGGCTTCAAACAGGCATGGTATAGGCATAAGGGGGCAATACAGATGAGTATGAATAGATAGGCCATTGACAGAGCAAAAGCCGATTGCACATTTATAAGGTAGAAAAAGAAATGGGCAGACTGGATGGGCCTTGCGGTCCTTATCTGCCATCAACTTCTATGTTTCTATGTCTATGCTTCTCTGTGCTGCAAACCTGGAGACCTAGGTTTGAAGCCCACAGTCCCCACTTGCATACTGTGTGATCCTGAGCAAGTCACTCAACTCCCTTGTGCTCCCAGGTCACACCTGGAAAAAAGCTATGGCTTAGTGTGTCTTTCCTGGTTAAATAATTTCCCTTCTTTCCCCTGACTCTGCCGTTGGAAATGATAAAAACATTTATGATATGTAAATATAATCAGTGCCATGTGGGACAAATCAGTTTGTGAGCATGGTCAGTTTGACCATTAGCTTTCAAAATCTGGTAGCCAAATCAATATTTTTAGTGGCCATAATTTTTAAGGGCTCAAAAAGCACTTTGTGGGCATGTAAGGAGTTGACTGGTCTGGAAGCCAAATCTTTTTTTACTGACCACTGGCAAGCTGGCTGCCTGATGTGTCCCATCCTGAATCAGTGGTTTTACTGTTTTGTATAACTAATGACATTTTACAATCAGGACTGAGTTTACCAAATACTGAAGAGATGAATGAAACACACACACACAAACTGACATCATAAAACAGAGATGATTGGATTTTGATAGAGGCAAGCATAAAACAGCATTGCAGGTTATGGTGGCAGTTTTGAACCCATGCTTTTTATGTTGCTTACACGCATGTGCAAGAAACATAGTGCCATCATCCGAGTTTTCGGAGGTGTGGCACCCGTCTTCCAATTCAGTCAGTGTGTTTGTAGGCACGGCCCCAGTTCCCCAATCACTGCTGCAGCTGTCTATGACAGCAGTTGAAAATGCAGTGGTCGGTACAGTTGAAAGGGAGAGCTACGGCTTCGGTGAGTAGAGCCCCCACACACACACACGCGCACGCGCTGCGATACTGCGTGCTCATGCGCCCCCCATGCACACACTGTGATGGCCAATGGGGGTGCCAATCCCCTGTCGGCTCCACGCCCCTAGCTTCCGGGTGCCACGCTGGAGCCCACCCCAGCGTGGCAAAATTTGTTATGACGGAGGTGCCCAGTCCCCATCGGCCATCATGCGCCTAAAGCATCCAGGTGCCATGCTGGAGCCCATCCCGGAGTGGCAAAATGTGTTATGGCCGACGGGGGTGCCCAATCCCCCATCAGCTCCAGCCTCCCCGCAAACAGCCTTCCAGCTGCCACGCTGGGAGCCCACCCCAGCGTGGCAAACATCCCTTGTCTTATTAAAAAAAAAAATAAACCTGTAAATACAAAAACTGTCCCTCGGCACTTCTTCCTGCCCCCCTCCCACAACCCGCACCCACCCAGTGCACATGCTGCCTCCCCACACACACCCTCATCCCATACTTACCTCCAGACCTTGGCGCGACAATCTTTGGTGGACCAGGAACACGTCTGCACTCTTCAAAGCGACCACGAACTGAGGAAATGCCGGTAAGCTGTATAATGGGAAAGATAGTTTTTTTTTCAACTTTGCTGCATATCTCAGGCATTTTTTGGAATTTTGGCACCACATTTTCAACATGGGGATTTTGGGACCCCTCCTCATGAATTCTGTCACTGTCATGGCGTTAATCGGGCCCAAAGGGTGATTTCGCGGTCACTGGATGATCACCTTCGGGACTGATTAGCGAAATGACAGTGCCAGTGTTCATAAGGTGGGCTCTCAAAAGCCTATGTTGCACATTTGGTGAAAAATTCTAAAATGACTGTTTCATTATATGCTATCAGACATCTTCCTACGCACACTGTAAGTTTGCGAATTTTATATTTTCACTCCAGATTTTCAACATTGCCATTTTACCACACCTCCTTATGAGCAGTATAGCTGTCATTTTTCACGTCACCCAAAATGTGCTTCCATACATGTAGCGTACAATGGCGCAGTCGGTGTGTGCAATAAATGTTTGGGACAGATTAAGGAAATCACAGTGACACTGTTTATGAGCAGAGATCTCAAAATGGCTATGTTGAAAATTTGGTGAAAAAATTCCCAAAAATGACTGTTTTAGGAGCGCACGTTGTGCAGTTCCTACGCATGCTCGCAAGTTTGCAAATTTTCAACATTTTCACTCCAGATTTTCAACATTGCCATTTTACCATACCTCCTTATGAGCAGTACAACTGTCACTTTTCACATCTCACCCAAAATGTGTTTCCGCGTAGGTAGTGTACAATGGCACAGTCGGTGTGCAAAATCAATGTTTGGGACAGATTAAGAAAATCACAGTCACACTGTTCATGAGCAGAAGTGTTAAAATGGCTATGTTAAAAACTTGGTGAAAAAATTCCCAAAAATGACTGTATTACAAGTATTTATTGCGCTGATCCTATGCACGCTCATAAATTCGCGAATTTTCAATATTTTCAATCCAGATTTTCAACATTGCCATTTTACGACACCTCCTTATGAGCAGTACAGCTGTCATTTTTCACATCTCGCCCAAAACATGTTTCCGCCCATGTAGCGCACAATGGCGCAGTCGGTGTGCAAAATCAATGTATGGGACACATTCAGAAAATCACAGTGACACTGTTCGTGAGCAGAGGTCTTAAAATGGCTGTTTTGAAAATTTGGTGAAAAATTCCTAAAAATGACTGTTTTACGAACGTGCGTTGCGCAGTTCCTATGCACGCTCGTAAGTTTGCAAATTTTTTATGTTTGCACTCCAGATTTTCAACATGGCCATTTTACTACACCTCCTTATGAGCAGTACAGCTGTCCTTTTTCACATGTCGCCCAAAATGTGTTTCCGTGCATGTAGTGCACAATGGCGCATTCAGTGTGCGCAATCAATGCTTGGGACAGATTAAGAAAATCACAGTGACACTGTTCAAGAGCAGAGGTCTTAAAATGGCTATGTTGAAAATTTGGTGAAAAAATTCCCTTCAGACGTTCTACAGTTTTACTAATGAAGACACTGAACAGGAGTGACACCAGGACCGATCCCTGCAGCACCCCACTGGTCACCCCCTCTCCCTAGACTGCACACCCTTCACCACCACTCTCTGCCTCCTGTCTGTTAGCCAGTTTCTAACCCAGTTTACCACCCTTTCCCCCATGCCCAGCCTACCCAGCTAGTTTATCAGCCTCCTATATGGGATGGTGTCAAAGGCTTTGCTGAAATCAAGGTGAGCGTTGTCCACTGCCCCACCCTGATTCACTTCCTTTGTCACCCAGTCAAAGAAATCAACCAGATTTGTCTGACATGATGTCCCCACTGTGAATCCATGTTGTCTATGGTCCTGGGCTCCAATGGCTTCTAGATGCCCCACTATCCTTTCTTTAAGCAATGTCTCCATGATCTTCCCCACTACTGAGGTGAGGCTGAACAGCCTATTGTTCCCTGCCTCCTCCCTGCTGCCGGACTTGTGTAGAGGGACCACACGTGTCCTCCTCCAATTCACTCGTGTTGAATGACTGAAGTGAACATGGCTGCCAGAGGTACTGCTATCTCCCTTCGCAGTTCTCTTAATATCCTTGGGCGTATGCCATCTGGTTCCATCGCTTTGTCCACCTTCAATTTAGTGAGCTCCTGCAGGACTCTTTTGCCTTTGAATGGACTACTGTCCACCTCTTCACCCCCTTGGCAACTGCTGTACTGCTGTGGCCCTTGCCCCTCCCACTCTTCTCTGAATACTGAATGGAAAGACACAGTGGATGTCTTGGGAGGAAGGCACGGAACTGTCACTTCCAAATACCTAAACAGCACATACAAGCAACCAACATACGGCATTGACAACTGCTTGTTTCTTCCATTTTTCATCCTTTTGTCTTGTGAGATGCATCTGTTCCTCCCCTATTTTTAGTTTGTTTCATTTTTTTTTTGTAGATTCACATAGATACTATCGGCAGGTAAGGGCTGCCAGGCCCATCCAGTCTGCCCATTTATGCTACCTGATAAAGCGGCCAGTAACCATATCTGGTCACTGGCTTTAGTTTTTTCTTCCCATCTCTAATATTCCTTTATTCCTGTCCAATGCATGTTTGAAGCCTGTCACCGTACAGGCGGCTACCACTTCCTGAGGCAGGCTATTCCATGCATCCACCACCCTCTCTGTAAAAAAGAACTTCCTAGCACTACTCTTTATCCGGCCACCCATCAGTCTCATATCATGCCCTCTTGTTCCTGGCACTACTTTTAAACTGGAATATGTTGTCCCCTTCCACCTTGTTCCTGTCCTGGAGGTATCTGAACATTTCTATCATGTTACCTCTCTCCCTCTCTCTCTCTCTCTCTCCCCTTTGCTCCAGCATGTACAAATTGAGGTCTCTGACTCTTTCCTCGTAAGGCTTGTGATGTAGACCCTTCACTATTTTGGTCACCCTCTTCTGCACGTCTCTATTTTGTCAATGTCCTTATGAAGGTGTGGCCTCCAGAAGTGGACACAGTATTCAAGGTGAGACCTCACCAGGGTCCCGTACAGTGGAACTATTAACTCCCTCCTTCGGCTTGTGATTCCCCTTCCAATATATCCCCGTGGCCTTGCCCACCGCCTTGGTCATCTGTGATTATGACCCCCAAGTCCCTCTCTTCCTTAGTAATTGCCAACAGCTCTCCCCCAACCTGTAGCTTGTTCCTGGGTTCCTGCTCCCCACGTGCACGATTTTGCATTTCTTTGCACTAAACCTTAGTTGCCACGCATCTGACCATCTTTCCAACCATTCAAGGTCCTTTCTCATCCTTTCCACCCCCTCGGGATATCCACCCTGTTGTAGATCTTGGTGTCATCCGCAAACAGACAAACCTTTCCCATCAGCCCATCTGCAATGTCACAGATGAAGACACTGAAAAGGACTGGCCCCAGAATTGACCCTTGAGGTACACCACTGGTCACCTCCCTTTCCTCCGATTGGGTTCAGTTTACCACTACTTTCTGTTTTTGGTCCTTTAACCAATTTTCAAACCAGTTTACCCCATCGTGTCCCATCCCCAGGCTTCCTAGCTTGTTGACCAGTCTCTTATGTGGGATGGTATCAAAGGCTTTGCTGAAATCTAGGTAGGCAATGTCTACAGCCCCCCCTTGGTCTACTGCCTTTGTCACCCAGTCAAAGAACTCTATCAGATTAGTTTGACAGGACCATCCTGCAGTGAACCCATGTTGCCTGGGATCCAACATCCCCATGGCTTCTAGGTGCTCCACTATTCTTTCCATGAGGAATGTCTCCATGATCTTTCCTACTACAGAGGTTAGACTAACTGGTCAGTCATTTGCCTGCATCTTCTTCACTACCACTCTTATGAAGGGGGGCAACATTTGCCCTTCTCCAGTCCTCTGGGACCACTCCAATGTCTAGGGACTCACTGAACAGGGCTTTCAGAGGGGCTGCCAGTTCAATTCTTAGTTCCCATAAGACCCTGGGATGCATCCCATCTGGACCCTGGGATGTATGCCATCTGGACCCATGACTTTGTCCAACTTCACCTTTGCAAGCTCTTCTAGGACCCTCTCCTCTATGAACGGACTGGTGTTTACCTCCTTTTCCTCTGTTCCTATAAATTCTAGCTGTGGGCCTTGCCCATGCACTTCCACAGTGAAGACTGAACAGAAATATTCATTCAGGATCGCTGCTTTCTCCCCGTCTCCCTCCACTATCTGTCCTCTGGCTCCCTGAAGCTTAACTACTCCCCCCTTTGCCTTTCTTCTCTCACTAATGTACCTGAAGAATGTCTTGTCTCCCTTTGTAACCGATTGAGCTATTCTTTCCTTGGTTTGCGCTTTACCGCTTCTCACTGCTTTTCCTGCCTCTCTCAGACATTTCTGGTACATTTTCCTGTCTTCATCTCTTTGAGTTTCCTTATACTTCCTGAAGGCTAGTCTCTTGGCCCTTACCTTTTCAGCCACGCCCCTTGAGAACCAAAGCAATTTTCTTCTCCTTTTTCCCTTGTCTATCAACCTGACACATTGTTTTGTGACCTCCGCTATGGCCTCCTTGATGTGCCCATTACTCCTCAACATCCCCCCATCCCCCTTTTTTCCAGGGTTTCTCTAAGCTGAAGTCTCATCCTGGTAAAGCCCGCCCTTCTGAAGTCTAAGATTCTTGCCTTCGTGTGGGTTGACTGAATCCCACCTTGAACCACACCATTTGGTGGTCGCTGGACCCTAGCTGACCTTCCACCTTGAGCCCTGTTATCCTGTCCCCATTTGTCAGTACCAGATCTGGGATTTCCCGGTCTCTGGTAGGTTCCTGCACCAGTTGCCTAAGGCCAGCCCCCTCAAGGGAGTCAACAAAGTCCCATATCCTGTCTGAGGCCCCTGCTGGGATGGACCAGTCTATTTCTGGCATGTTAAAGTCTTCCATCAGCAGTACCTCCCCTTTTGCTGCCATGTCATGCATGTTTTCCAGGAGCAGTTTGTCAATTTCTTCTGCCTGAGCTGGGGGGGTCTGTAACTGACCCCTGTGTGAACGACTGTTTCATTGCTTGGCTCAAGGGTGACCCAAACTTCCTCCATTTCCTCATGCCTGTTCTGAATTTCGGTTGCCTTGATGCTTTCTTTGATGTAGAGGGCAACCACCCCCCTCCATCCCTTTTATCTTCCCTGAACAGGGCATAACCTGGCACACTTATGTCCCAGGTGTGGTTCCTGGTGTACCATGTTTCATTTATGGCCGCTATGTCCAGATCAGCCTCCATCATTACAGCCATCAGGTCTGGGACCTTGTTCCCCCGACTGCGGGCGTTTGTGTGCATGACTTTCCCTGGAAAGTGGCATCCTCTCGGCCCCTTCTTGTGTTTAGCCCCTTGTTTCATTCTGCTATTCCTAGCATATTCTATGTGATTTGAAATAATTAAAATAATCTCTCCCTTAAATATGGCTATTCCCAGAATTTCATTATTTCTCAGCTATTTCTGAACACACATTCTTTAACATCAAGTTTCTTGTGTCCAAGACGAACAAGCATGCAAGAGACACTGCTCATGAATCCTGTGCTCCGCTGGTGCCACTAGGCTGGGCAGTGGGGCCTCCTTAGTGTTTTATTTATATAACAATTGCTATCACACCTGTACATTATTACAAGGGATTCATTACAGTATAATTACTATGCTTACAATATGTTCGCTCTCTGAATCCAGTGCACTTGTAGCTTCATCCAGAATCAAGACTCGGGGGGCACGGATCAGTGCACGAGCAATGGCCACCCGTTGCTTCTGGCCCCCAGATAGCTGAGCTCCTTTCTCACCAGCCTCTGTTGGATTACAAAGTTAAATTATAAAGGGTACTGCTTCTGTTTCTCAAATTAAGAGGAAATTATAAAGATTTATAATATACAGTCAAGGAATAATTAGTAATGCATGGTGGATTACGCAATTCAGTTTTGTCCACAAACATTAGACAAACTATATTTTATGTCCTTCAGTATGCCAGATGGCTATATGTCTTCTCTTCACATGTTCAGACATAACAGAAAAAGCTGGCCCACTTTGAGAGGGGTAGCTGGTGAGTATTTATAGATATAACTTCTAAACCTTATGAAATTTTTTTGATGTAATTATAAAGCACTACAAGATTTTTGACCAATCAGGAGGCAGAAACACAGGACCTCTTACTCTGCATACAGATGATGCCTCCAGACACAGCTCAACTGATTTTCCGCACACTAATCTGTCTCACTCACTGGTAGTTCTCACTGGCGATTCTGTCAACCTGCCACTCTGCCGCTAACCGTGCTGTCTTAACAAGCTCTCGGTTTGCCAGCCCTTACAAAATAACTTTAAACATTTTAGAAATGGCCAAAAAAACAAGGAGGGTGCTGCTGCCATAATGCGTTTTTGCAGCGTGTGAAAGCTACCGAAGTGGACTGTACCCATCTTACCATGTAACCAAAGGGGGGAACAAAAGTAAAAAAAAAAAAAATAAAAGACTTATTTTTAATGCTTCCTACACTACAAAGCGTGGGTTTTTTTGCACGCAAAAATCTTGTAGTGCTTCAAAATATATTAATGTATCTTCTTGGGGATGTTTCTTACAGTAGAACATTATCTAGTACTGTATGGACTGACAGAACCACTCAGCTTTGTGGTCCTCTCGTGCAAACAGCGCAAGATAATAACCCCCCCAGTATACAAATTAATATATAGTGTTTAGCCACCTGACTCCAACTTTGCCCCCTTAGGACCAACTCCTCCCACCCCATCATCTACCATTCCAGGATTTAGCCTGCCTCAGAATCTTTATCACATGTCACCCCTGGCAGGGACATTCTCTAGCCCCCTCCAGGGTCCAGATCAAGGGAGGTGGGTTCCTTTTGGTTCGTGGTGTGTGGCCTGTGACATGTTGGGCTTAATCCTGCTGCAGCCAGTGAGCTGACTTCCATTTTATTAATTTAAAACATATTTTACCAGGTTAATAAACAGAGCCCAGGAGGCTTGTTTACAGCTGCGACCTGGGGGAGGGAAGGAAACATGGGAATTTATAGGCAATACAATCAGTCACTTACAAGAAATGAAAATTACGTCCCTACCGTAATTCTTATCTTTCTGTGTATCTTCACCATTCATCACCTTTGTGTTCTGGCTGGAGGTCACGACCCCGCGGGAGCTCTTTTTTTTTTTGGATGGGCAGAGTCAACGCACCATCAGCGCCGCCCTCGAGGCCGACGCACTGTGTGGCGCTCCCGCACTGACCATTAGATGCTGTCGACTCTACCCTCCCGCCAGTTCTGAATCGCCGTAAAGGTGAGAAAGAAGGTTGGGAGGGTGGGACAAGGAAGTCCAAGGGACAGACAAAGAAAAATATATATAAACTAAAAGGAGAAATAAACAACTGAGAGAACAGAAAAAGTTTGAAAGACTAAGGGGATTGGGTAGGGGCCCCAATCTCTGGAAGTAGAAAAGAGGAGGGAGGGTGGGTTAAGGATTTTAGAATAAGGATGAGAGTTAGAGGGGGGAAAACTGGAAAATATACCCTGGAACCTTGACCTATCTCCAGATTGTATAGGAACTGCGAAGGAGTAGCCAAGAGGCTAACTGCCAGAATTCAAGGCACAGAATCACTGGCAATAACTCCAACAAAAGCAGCATCGTCTATTCTGGAAGAAAAGACAGGATACAGGGATATCCCCCTCCCCCAAAAAGGAAATTTTTAGTGTAAGAAACCTAGTTTCTTAAATTAATTGAGGTTATGTCTAAGGACAAGAAAATCAAAGGATTGACGGGGAGAAGGGGAGAAGGAAAGAAAGGAGGGCAACTGCCAACTCCCACCCCACAGGAGGTGGAGCCAAAGCACTGAAGGAGCGCCCCCCCTCCTGACCACTCTCCCCCCAGAAGAATTATCCCCCTATGTGCCCAAAGTTATCCCACACCTGACTGACAGGAAGGAGAGGGACAAGGGACAGGGCACAGAGAGAGAGGGGGACCCAGAGACTGAGGCCCCAGGAGGATGGAGGGTGGGATTGTGATGAATGGTGAAGATACACAGAAAGATCAGAATTACGGTAGGTACATAATTTTGGTATCTTACGTGTGTCAGTCTTCACCATTCATCACCTTTGAGTGAGTGCCAAGCCCCCCCGAAAGGAGCTTAAACTCTAAGGGACTGAGTCCCTTAGCTCTCAGTGGGTGACACACTAAGAGGGAGAACCTTCACAGGTTTGGAGAGGCCCGAGAGTGCGGAGAGTGAGACAGGGACCCCCCCCCCCGGAGGGGGTAGGAAGTTGCCCCAACAGACGCCGTCTCACCTTATGGGAGAAAAGATAGGTTCTCTGGTGTGCGGAGTTAATCACCCTACGCCGGGCCAAGGGTGACAACCAGGAGAGACGCAGCCATGCCATCCGCCTAATGCAGATCGCTGTCCCTATGACCCTGGTAGCTACCTCATTGGCATCATATGACGCCCTTGCTTGGTGCCTTGCTAGCTCCAGGCCACGTGCAGAGAGTGCAATGGCTTGTCTGGTTTTCTCCAAGTCAGGCATCAAGGCTAGGAGTTGACCTAGCCTGGACCACAGGAACCTATCATAGATAGCATAGTGGGCCTGATGTGCTGCAATAGAGAGCAGCAACTGCGCCGAGTAGAATGTCCTCCTTCCCCAGAAGTCAAAATCCATGGAATCTTGATCTGGGGGCCAGTCACGGCTATGGGCGCGAAGCCCATCAGGAGTATCCAGTTGCATCAATCCTAACTGGGGATAAGGCATGGAACCTGGAGACTCCGGGAGGGCACAATACCGCTGGCAGAGATCCCTAGGGGCTGGGACTCTGGAAAAGGGTCTCTGCCAGGAAGGCAATGATGCCTCTCTAAAGGGAGCAGGCCGGGGGGGGGGGCACCACAAGGGTGTCTGCACTGAAGTCGCCTAAAAAGGCGCGTGCTGAGTGCTCTGGATTGTGTTGAGTGGGTGGGGTGATGTGCAGGTCCTCCAACATCCTCACGAGGAATCGCTGATACTCAGTGAGATCAACAACTGGGGAGATGTGGACAGACGGCTCCTCTCCCCCAGACAAGGGGAATGAGGAGTCAAAGGACCTCAAGTGTTCAGAAGCTGGCTGTTCAGGGGGAGGTTGAAAAACCTGTCTGTCCATAGCCCTAACATAAGAGGTAAACTGAGCAGCCACCACTCTGAACTGCTCCCAGGAGAGAGGACCACTAGGACCAAGAACACCCAGGAGTGCAGGAGAATGTGGCAGAGGAGTGGGGGCAGAGCCGACAACAGGAATCGGCTGACCTCCGCCTGGGCTAGGGAGTGCACCAGGAGCCCTAAGGACAGAAGGAGCTCCAGAAAACTCCACAGCCGACAGCTAATCAACCAAATTGGAACTGCCCAGGCTGCGCCCTGAAGAATCCCCCCTGTGAGGTGGCCGGGGCCGTGAAAGTCCAGAAGGACAGTCCTCTACCTCCAAAGAATGGGGCCCTCTCGAGGAAACCAAAAGGGAAGGGCGGAGATCCACACTACGACTTCTCCCAGAGCCCGGATGGGTTCCGGAAAAAGGCAGCCGCATGGATCCCATACCTCTCGACCCTTTGGAATACAAAAGTGCCTCCTCCTCTCAAGAGAGCCAGCCTAGGCAGCTGGCAGCCCTGGTCAGCCTTCAAGGCCATCCAGGAGCAGCACCTCCTTCCGGCGCGCCTGATCGGGCCCTGCAAAGTTGGGGCGATCCAGGCACACCACCTGAGGGGGTACCACCACTGAGGGATCAGAGAACCCTCCGAGTCCAGGCTGCAGAACAATGGTGGCCTGCACCACTGCCTGCTGGTCAGCACCCCTGACTCTGGACCCGGGCGCCACTGTCCATATCCTCAGAGGGGGGCTGGTTCCGGTCTGTTGAGGACACTATTAAGGTGTCCACATCAGCAGCCAACTCCAAAGAGTCAGACTACCTGTCTGACTCAGAGTCCGATTCCTCCTCCGAAGAAGTGGAAATTGAAGTTCTGTGCCAAACAGTGCATGGTCACCTGCTACCATCATGACTGAAAAGGGCACCAGATATAGAGACTGTACCAGAGTCGGTGCCGACATCCCCAACCACACCGCAAATGGTGCAGGAAGAAGACACGGCTGCAACAATGGCAACAGCCTTGAAGCTGGGCCTGTCACGGCACCGT
Organism: Neoceratodus forsteri; assembly: GCA_016271365.2. Classification (NCBI taxonomy): domain Eukaryota; kingdom Metazoa; phylum Chordata; order Ceratodontiformes; family Ceratodontidae; genus Neoceratodus; species Neoceratodus forsteri. Next base: position 269,495,148 of record JADMNL010000027.1, read on the forward strand.
CCTGACCCATGGTGCTGCAAGCGCCGTCGAGGCCAGAGACGGAGCCAATGACGGCTCCGACCACACTCTCGGCACTGAAGTCGGAAACCCCCATGGCTCCGACCCACCCCACGGCACTGTGAACGATGCTGAGGACAGAGACGGCGCCGACAATGGCTCCAACCATGCTCTTGGGGCTGAGATCCAAAACCCCCACGGTGCTGTGTCCTTGCTCAGAGACGCGAGCGGCTCCAGAGCTGGACACAGCGGCGTGCTCAACCATGGCACCACGGATGGTGCCAGGGTGAGAGACAGTCGAGGATGGCACCATAGAGCCTCCCACGGTGCCGCGAGCACCATCGGTGTTGTGAGCAGGGCCAACAGCAGCAACGGCACCGAGCGACGGACCGGCGCTGATGATGGCACCTACAGGGCCCACGGCACTGTGAACGGCGCCGAGGCCCAAGACGGCACCAACAGATGGCATCGAGGACGGTGCTGACCGAAGCCTTCCGAGCTGAGAGTTCGACACCGGGGGAGCCTTCGCCCCCGAAGGGGTGATTGCCAAGGCAGTGCCTCCCGCCCGTCCCCCGGAGAGGACAGACTGGGCCTCCTGCACTGCAGAAGGGGCTACTGCTACAGCTAGGCCACAAGAAGCAGAAGCTCCCTCCTCCTCGGTCCATACAGAATCAGGAGGGGACCTGGAGGAAAGGCCGAGGGAACGCGGCTTGGCCGACAAGTGTGCGCCCGTCCCCCGAAAGTCGTCGGAGCTCGCCCAACTTTTCACGCGTATTGTTCGATGACACGATGGTCCATGGAGAAGCAGGCATCGCACGAATCCATGTCGTGTAGTGGGCCAAGACATGTGAGGCAATGGTCATGCTGGTCGGTGACGGAATACTTACGGCCGCATGGGCACTGATGCTTGGGGGGCCATCCCATCTTCATAGATTTCTTGCCCCCCGACTGAGACATGACCTACGGAAAAAACAACACCAAAGAAGACCCGATGTTGCAAAATAAAGAAAAAGGAACAATCTTACTTTAACTTCTCAGGCGACATCGAGTGGGCGAAACTGAACCGGCAGGTAAATAAAACATGGAGTCGACGGACTCGAAACGGAGCCGAAGGCTTCACAGTTTTTCTAAGGCCTCTCACACAGCAGAGCTTCCACAAGGTGACCTCGATGGCAAGAGACAAAGAACTAGCGGGAGGGCGGAGTCGACAGCATTTAACGTCCAACCCGCGAGTGCCACGCAGTGCGTTGGCCTCGAGGGCAGTGCCGATGGTGCATCAACTCTGCCCATCAAAAAAAAAAAAAAAAAAAGAGCTCCCGCAGGGTTATGACCTCTGGCCAGAACCCAATGGTGAAGATTGACACAGATAAGATTTTATTATACAAGAAGATAACTATCAGACAAACAGAAAGATGGTACATTTACAGCATAGTTCCTGGATAGCTGCAGGGGAAATTACATACAACAGAACCCTGCAGGTAAGCTTATACTACAGTCATGAGTAGATCAGAGACATCAAAGGAGGCGGAGTACAGAGATGGTTTTACGTACTCACTATGCATAACTAGGTGCCAGGGACTATAATAGGATGAACACCACCAGGCACTAGTCTTGCTGCCTCGGGGGGGGGGGGGTAACCACAAGTGGCACTCAAAGCATATGTGGGGTCTGGGCCTCAGATGCAGGCAGCATGCTCTTGCCAAGAAAGCATGCTCCTTGGTCCACCAGCTGAAGCTGTTGCAGAGCTGGGATATGCCACAGTCTTTCCCCCAGCTGGGACACAATGCCAGTGGCAGCATGTTCTCCCAAGCCTGGCCACTTCAGTATCACTCCTGAGGTTATTTTGGAAACTGGGTTGCCACCATGGACGCACAATGCATTTCTGTTGGGCCATTGGGTGGCCCACCTTTGATATTCTTGATTCTGTTTATAAAATGGAGAACAAAAAAAAATCTAGAAAGCTGATTGGCTAAGGACCATAGAGCCTAGGTTCGATGTCCTAGCACAACCACACTGGAAATGATCCATGACTTTTTTTCTGACGTATTTTTTCCTCTCGGGCCACAGGCAAGGACCTCCTTCTGCCACCACCCATGCATGCTACCCACACTATCAAGGCTCCATTACAGCTGCTCCTCGTCCATGCACCCACCTGCGACACACCTCTGTGCTGCCTCCCTCAACTTATTCCCTGGGGCTGGCTATGGCTTCAGCTCCTTTGACATTTCTTCTCTACAGATATCTGGCCACCCAAAGTGGAGGTGAAGGTGAGGGGATTCTGCCAGGAGCAACGCAATATGAACCCGGTGTTGGTGTGGGCCATTGGTGATGCATCATCCTCCCGGCACCATGTGCACTGTTTTCTTGTTCTCCCCACCCCACCACCAGAAGCACATAACATGATAGGCTGCCAGTGAGGTCTGATGGTCCCACTCTCAATCGCAATTCCCCCACACCACCACCTGTGGTCACCCAGGGGAAGGTGGTATGCAATAACCACCTTCCCTGGAGGAGGAGATCGTTTGCTGGGATGGTCAATCCTGCCCCTCCCAGACAGCCCTCTAACAGCCCAGAATTGTTCCTGAACCTGGGTTGCCAGCATTGCGAGTGGTATTGCTACCACTGCACCAGTGGGAAGCCCATCCATGACTTCTTCACCCATTACAGAGCCATCCACCTCTTGCCACAGTCACGTGCCCACATCTAACATGGCTGACAGCACCATAGAAACATAGAATTTGACGCCAGATAAGGACCGCTTGGCCCACCCAGTCTGCCCATTTTTCTACCTACTGGATAAGCTGCAGATCCTAGTTAACCAGCAGCCTACTTCTTCCTACCCCCACCCCCTAGAATGGCCTTATGACTGTCCCATGCATGCTTGAATTCCACCACTGTTTTTGACTCCACAACCTCCTCCGGAAGGCCGTTCCATGCATCTACAACCCACTCTGTGAAAAAATACTTCCTTAAATTACCTCTGAGCCACCCCCATCTTCAAATTGTGCCCCTTGTTCTTGCACACCTCTTTTGAAAGATGCTACCCTCTTGGACTTTGTTGATTCCCTTGAGGTACTTGAATGTTTCTATCATGTCCCTCTCTCCCTCCTTTCCTCAAGGCTATACATATTAAGCTCCTTTAGTCTCTCTTCATATGTCTTCTGGTGCAGACCCTGCACCATTTTAGTTGCCCTCCTCTGGACAGCTTCCATCCTGTCTATGTCTTTGTGGAGATTGGTCTCCAGAACTGCCGCAGTACTCAGATGGGGTCTGACCAGCTGTCTGTACAGAGGGATAATAACTTCCTGTTTTCTACTGGTGATGCCTCTTCCTATGCATCCCAGTATCCCCCAACCCTCCTTGCTGCCCTCTCACATTGCTTGCCCACCTTTAGGTTATCTGATATGACTACCCCAGGTCCCTTTCCATTTCTGTTGTTGTTAGTATCTCACCCCCATTGTGTACTCTTCCCTGGGTTTTGTTTCCCAGGTGCATTACCTGCACTTCTTAGCATTGAATCTAAGCTGCCACACATTTGACCATTCCTCCAACCTTGCCAAGTCCCTCCTCATCCTTTCCACCCCACCTTGTGCATCAACTCTGTTGCAGATCTTTGTGTCATCTGCAAAGAGATATACTTTTCCTTCCAGTCCCTCTGCAATGCCGCTTATAAAGACATTGAAGAGGACCGGTCCTAATACTGAACCCTGCGGTACCCCACTAGTAACCCCCCTTTCTTCTTCGTGGACTCCATTTACTATTACTCTATGTGTCCTATTCTCCAGGCAATTCTTTATCCAGGCTGTCATCTTGGGACCCACTCCCAGGCAGGCTAACTTGTATATTAATCTTTTGTGTGGGACTGTGCCAAGTGCCTTGCTAAAGTCTAGGTAGGCCATGTCCATAGCCCCTCCCTGATCTACTACTTTGGTCACCTAGTCAAAGAACTCTATCAGATTCGTCTGGCATGACCTTCCCGCTGTGAATCCATGCTGCCCAGGGTCCCTGCCCTCTGGCCTCTAGATACTGACAATTCTTTCTTTCAGAAGTGATTCCATCATTTTCCCTATCACTGAGGTTAAACTAACAGGTCTGTAGTTTCCTGCCTCTGCCTTGTTCCCACTTTTGTGAAGGGGAATCACATCTGCCCTCCTCCAGTCCTCGGGTACCACCCCATCCTCCCATGATTTGTTAAAGAGGGTAGTCAGTGGTGTCACTAGTTCTACCCTTAGTTCTTTTAGAATTCTGGGATGAATCCCATCAGGCCCCATTGCTTTGTCCACCTTCAGTTTTAAGAGTACTTTCATAATCCTTTCTTCTATAAATGGGCTGATATCAACTTCTGTATCTAGAATGTTTCTACTGTTTGTTTTAGGTACCTCCCCCTCTTCATTTGTAAACACTGAGCAAAAATATTTGTTTAGTATCTCTGCCTTTTCACAGTCTCCTCTGCCCACCCTCCCTCCCCTTTATTAAGCCTCACTATCCCTTCCTTGGTCTTCCTTGCTCCCTGATGTACCTATAAAGGTTTTATCCCCTTCTTAACTGAGTTGGCTATCTTTTCCTCAGTTTGGGCCTTTGCTGTTCTGACTGCCTTCCCAGCTTCCTTTTGCTTTAACTGATACAGTTCTCTGTCCTGCTCCTTCTGTGATTCCTTGTACTTCCTGAATGCTTTCTTTTTCTTGAACCTTCACTGCCACTTCCTTTGAGAACCATAGTGGTTTCTTACATCGTTTTGTTTTGTTTATTTGCTTCACACAAAGGCTTGTTACCTCTGTGATGGCAGTTTTTATTATTCCCCATTGTTCTTCCACCCCTCCTTCCTGCCCATTTGCTAGTGCATTCCTTAGGCACTCACCCATTTTGGCAAAGTCAGCCCTCCTAAAGTCCAGTACTTTTGCCTTTGTATGGCCTGACTCTATTGCTGTGTTTATTATGAACCATACTGTTCGATTGTCACTAGTTCCCAGATGGCTACCCACTTCTACATCTGTGATCCTCTCTCCATCTCCATTTGAGAGAACCAGGTCTAAGATTGCTCCCTCTCGAGTGGGCTCCAATACTAGTTGTCTAAGGCATGCCCACTGTAGGGCATCTAGAATAACCCCACTCTTCGAAGTGGCTGCTGCAACTGCACTCCAGTTAACATCTGGCATATTCAGATCACCCATCAGCAATATCATCATTTGGCACTTACGCCTGAACACCCAAAGTAGTTCTCCATGCTGAAGAGCAACTATACAACAGGACGCCAATAACTTATCAAATTACCCAAACTCCTTTCAAATCTTTTTTTTTTTAAAGACACTTCATGTAACAGACACCAACCCCACACGCTACATGTAAACAAGGTCCCTGGTGACACCCCCGCCCCACCATATGTGGACATAGTCCACTAAGCAGCCTCAGCTGCATGCAGCAATGTCCTGCAGAGGAAGCGAGCTTCCTTAGTCCATGACAGGGGTCGCTGTGGTACTTGAGTGCAATGCCATCCCTTCCTGACCACAGCACACTGTCCAGCGGCAGCTGCTGCTGTCTGGCCTACCTCCAAATGTGATATCCGGAGTTGGCTCTCAAACTAGGGTTGCCTACACAGCAGCATGGTGTACTGCCGCTAGGCTTTCGGGATGGCCCTGTGGAATAACACATTTATCTTCACTAGTGAGTGGGAAGATCCATAACTCGTGAGTGGTGACGACACAAATTAGGTATGAAAGTCTTATCAGCACTCGTGAATTATGGACCTTACTACATATGTAAAGAGTTAAATGTGTTATTCAAATGTAACCCATTAGGTACTGTAGAATTGGTTAATTTCACTACTGAAGTGAGCTCTTCTTGCTCGGCTTCCTTTTGGGGGCTGTGCCAGTCCCTCTCCACTAATGGAGAGGGCCCTGCTGGGTAAAAGGTAAGACCCACCGTCGATGCTCAGTTGGAGCGGAATAAAGGCCGAAGCCAAAGAGGAGCTCGCCGTGGCCTGGGACACCTCCTCCTTGAGGGCCGTAAGCCATTCCAGTTGCTCCATAGACTCCGCCACCGCAGACACCACCCAACAGGTCTCCTTTGATTTGACCGGTGGGTACCGTTTCTCTGGTCTCCCCAGCTGGAGTCGGGCAGCGCGGTCTTCAAGCACCGACGGAGAAAAGGACAGACACAAGTTGCAAGCCTGCAGATCGTGGTCGTCAGTGCACGACATCTTCTGCCCACAGGGGCACTGATGGAACCCGGGGATGGTCTTGTCCTCTATTGCAGCCACGAGGGAAGCAGATGAAAGCTGAACTTGAACAAGTTTCAAGGTAAGTTTAGGCAAAAAAATCCGAAGTTCTTTGAGCCAGGGCCTGCAAAACGTGACAGCGCTAAGGAGGGAATCTGGTGCTTCCAAGTGGTAAGGAAGATCTGGCGTCATGGGGCGGAGCCGAGAGTTTCATCACCCAGGTTGGTAGGAGGAGCCAGCTTGAAGACTTTCCAGCCCATCTTAAAGCAGCAAGGTACCTGCCAGACAGTGTGGATAGAACAACGTATCCATGCTCCTAGAACCCGCTGTTTACACTAAACGCTGTGCATTAACCTCGACAAGCAAAGATCTGACTGGCAGCTGACAGGACTGCATTCAATAGGCTATCAGCTCTTAGTTCAGATTAGCTGATCCATAGCAAGCAAATTTTGAATGGTTCGCAATGCTTGGGCTGACCAGAACCGCAAAATTAACAAAACGCTAAGTTTAACAATTCTACAGTATTTGATATACATCACAGTACTTGTAATGCTTTTATTAGTGTTTTACCTTGTTTTAGTCTAAAACTGACTTTCTTTCCACTGTAAACTATCTGGCTTATTGTTCTCTGTGTTCTATGCAAGCAATAATACCCAACAGGGTGGGAGGTATTGGGCAATACCAGACCGCCCAGGGGTGTAATGAGGCCTGATGCTGCAGGCGGAGGGCCTTATAGCCTCTGGAAGGTCTGGTATTGCCCATACCACCCACCCTGGAGTGCATTATTGCGCTTAGCAAATGGGCTTCAGCTTAATTTTATTTTTTTGTAATTACTTTATTAAGAAAAAGAAAGTAAAATAATAATGACAATAATCAGAAAATAGCAGTTACATAAGAACTTACCATAACAGTAGATCTTCGAGAGAGGTTCCTGCAGTAGGTCTTCACATATAGGACTGCGCCCCCTGGTGTTAGATCTGAACGGCAAACTTGTAGATAGCAATAATCAGCGGGGACCGCCCCCGACGTCAGGCGGCGTGACATCAGCTCGACTATAAAAGGGGTGGCCCCACGCCAGCTCTCCAGTTCTTTTCCAGTGGAGACCTATAGAAAGGTTAGAATAAGACCGGAGTAAAAACTCCTCAGACCCTGCTTCCATTCTAGTCCCGAAGGACTAGACAGGATGAAAAATAAGGATAAAACATCCAGAAACTGGGGGAAGGAGGGTGGGAAACTAGACCTACTGCAGGAACCTCTCTAAGATCTACTGTTACGGTAAGTTCTTACGTAACTGCTATATTTGACTTCAAGAGGGTTCCTGCAGTAGGTCTACACATATAGGACTGAATACCAAGCAGTCCCTGAGAAAAAACAAAACATAGGTGCATCCAGCAGGAGGAGAAGAAGTTGTCATAAGAAATCATGACAGGAGGCCTTGCAAGACTGCAAGAACAAAGCCAGTTCTGCGCCTAGAGGCAATGTCCAGACTGTAACACTTAGTGAAGGTGTGATCAGACAACCACGTGGCCGCTGCACAAATCTCTGCTGTGGACACAGTCCTAAAAAAAGGCAGTAGAGGTTACCACACTGCGGGTGGAGTGGCCTTTAACTGCCCCCGGAAGGGACTTCCCATATTTTGTGTACGAAAAATAGATGCAGTTAGCTAGCCATCGAGAGATGTTTTGCTTGGATATAGCCTTGCCTTGGTACTGTGGAACAAAAGCTACGAACAGTTGATTGGATTTACAAACCTTCTTAGTCCGGTTTGTGTAGCACCTCAGCATCCAGTGCACATCGAGGGTGTGCAAAAGGTATTCCCCAGTTGGAATACTGTGGATAGTATACTGGTAATTCCACGCTCTGGTTCAAAGTGGTTTCCGAAACCACTTAAGGTAGGAAAGAAGGGTTAGTCCGAAGAACTACTCTGTCCTTATGAAAAATCAAATAGGGTTCCGTACAGATGAAGGCCTGTAATTCGGAGACCCTTCTGGCTGAAGTAACTGCGACTAAAAATAAAGTCTTCCAGGAGAGGAAGCATAAGTCACAGGAAGAAGCTGGTTTGAACGGGGGTAAGGTCAGCTTCTCGAGCATGAAATTCAGGTCCCAGGGAGGACAAGGATTCCGGATCAGAAGTTTCAAATGAAGGATGCCTTTCAGAAAGGTTTTGGCAACCTCCAGCTGAGCCAAGGTTTTGCCCTCCACCGGGAGGTGGTAGGCCAACACCGCAGATAGGTGGACCTTAATGGAGGAGTAGCTAAGGCCCGTCTCAGACACATTGTGCGAGGTACTCTAGAATCTGGGAAACCGAGCACAAAAATGGGTCCCAGCATCCTGCTTGGGCCCAAATCGTGAATCTTTTCCACTTCATGGCATAAGTGGATCTAGTGGAGGGTTTTCTAGTCTCCACTAGAATTTGCGCAACCTGCGAAGATACTCCATAATGAGAAATTGCTATGTCCACAGGTGCCATGCATGAAGATAGTGAGATTTAAGGCTTGGATGCACCAAGGTGCCCTGGTCCTGAGTCAGAAGGTCATGGGAAATGGGCAAGAGAACCGGAGGTTCCAGTGCCAATTGTTGTAGCAGAGGATACCAAATTTGGCGCAGTCAAAGTGGAGCAATAAGAATGGCGTGAGCTCCCTCCTGTTGTAGTTTCACCAAGACCTTCTGAATGAGAGGAAAGACGTACAAGACACCTTCCTGTCCATGAAAGAGACAGCACATCTCGCCAAAAAGCACCATGCCCAGGAACGAGCGAGCAAAAGACGGGTAGTTTTGCGTTATATGGGGAGGTGAACAGATCTATCTCTGGCTGAACCCATCGAAGAAAGAGTTCTTCGACCACCTCTGACTTTAATTCCCACTCATGGGCCCTGGCCACTGATTGACTAAGACTGTCCACCAGGACGTTGCTTACGGCCAGAACGTGGACCGCCATCAAGTAAAGGCTGTGCTGAATCACCCAGTACCATACCCTCATTGCTTCTCTGAAAAGAGGATATGATTGGGTTCCTCCCTGTTTGTTTAGGTACCAGACTATGGACAAGTTGTCATTCTGGACTAGAAGTGATCCCGGAACCAGGAGAGACTGGAATGCCTGGAGTGTGTAAAGAACTGCCCTGGTCTCCAGAACACTGATGTGAAGCATAAGCTCCTGGTCGGACCAAGACCCCTGTGTCTTGTGAGTCCCCAGATAGGCTCCCCAGCCCAGATCTGAGGCATCCGTGGTGAGGATTTGGGTTGGAACTGAAGGATGAAATGAAATTCCCTTCGATAGGTTTGAGAGATCCTGCCACCAGCGAAGATCTCTCTGCAGACTGTTGGAGATCATGACCTTTTGGTTCATGTCGTCTGTCCTCTGGTCCCATTGGACTTGAAGAGACCATTGGGTGACCCTCATGTGAAGCCTGGCCATGGGAACTGTCGAAATGGCAGCCACCATCATTCCCAAGAGACGGAGCACAGAGTGTGCCGGGATCCATCGGGCCTGGGTCATGAGAGTGGCCTGAGAAGCTAAGGTCTCGGCCCAATCCGATGGCAGAAAAGCCTTGCCCTGAACTGTGTCTAGTACATCTCCAATGAACTGGAGTCTCTGGGATGGTACTAGCTGGGACTTGGGAAAATTAACCATTACACCCAGGAAACCAAACAAGTTCAGAGTGAAAGAGAGAGACTCTTTCAGGCTGGTAGAAGAGGGTGCTGCGAGGAGCCAGTCGTCCAGGTACGGGAATACATAAATGCCCTGAAGGCATAAGAACGCCGCCACTACCGCTAGTCATTTGGTGAACACTCTGGTGGCCGAAGAGAGGCCAAAGGGGAGTGCTCAGAATTGGAAATGGCTCTCCATAAAAACAAAAAGGAGAAAGTGGCCGTGGGCCGGAAGGATAGGAATATGCAGGTAAGCATCCTGCATGTCCAGGGAGCACAGCCACGAGTTCAGGTGGAGCAGGGGAAGAAGCCCCTGAAGAGTCAACATACGAAACGTCTTGTACTCGACGAAGACGTTTAGTGTGCTGAGGTCCAGGATTGGTCTCAGGTTGCCCGTTTTCTTCGGTACCAGGAAGAAGTGTGAGTAGAATCCCCTTCCTATTTGGTTTGATGGGACGGGTTCTATGGCCCTCTTTAGAAGAAGAGCCTGAATTTCCTGAGAGACAATGAGGACCTAATCCCAAGGATAGAAGGACCGTCCCAGCGGTAAAGGGGCTGAAATCTCACTGAATTCTATTGAGTGACCTCGCTGGATGAGCTGAAGCACCCAAGCGTCAGCAGTGACGTACCTCCAACCATCCAGGTGGAGACTGAACCTCCTTCCGACCGGCTCCTCCTGTGTTACTAGAGGGAGCGGAAGGAGGGGAAAGGAGTCAAGATGCCGGGGGAAGGGAGCTTTTGCCCCAAGGGCCTGTTTAAGAAATTTGGCCTGAGGGGTTTGAGCTCCAGAGCCAGGGGCGCGTTTCTTTGCTTGGCGCTTAGCCTGGGATTTGTTCCACCTTCTTTGGTGGCGAAAAGGCTGCTTTTTCTGGCCTGTCTTATACAAGGAATGGATATCCCGCAAGGAATGTCTGCTCTCCTGCAGCCCTGTAATGATATCCTTGGCATCACCGCCAAAGAGGACGGAACCCATAAATGGAGCATCCAAAAGGGAGGACTGTACATCCTGCACCAGGCCTGCTATATGAAGCCAGAAGAGGTGACGGAGATAGATCCCAGAGGCTGCCGCTCTGGCCACCGAGTCCACCGAATCGTAAGCAGCCCGTAGAGCGTGACAACACGATGACTTCCCCATCCTAACTTTATCCAATAACTTCTTTCTCAGGGATTCATCCTGAATCTCTTGGAGGTCTCTTTCCAGATCCAAAAGGGAGGCTTTTTTGAAAGCGACCATATGTGATATGTAATTAAGGGATCGTATCGCACATGAGGAAGATGAATAGATTTTATGCCCAAAGTGATCTGGCAGGTGCGAGTCCTTGTCAGGTGGTGAGAATGGTCGTGAGCGGCCGTAATGACCATAGAGTCAGCCTTAGGATGGGAATTAAGATGGGAGATCCCTTCTGGGGGGTAACAGGTGCAGTCTGCTTTGCAAGAGACCTCTGATATTGAGGAAGGTTGTTGTCAAATCGCGTTCACTAGGTCCTCATGAGGCCCCATCCACAGGGGAATGGAGATAGGGTCAGAAGTGGCCAGATCCAGGTGTTCCACAAGGCGTTTTCTTTGCAGGTCTACCTCTTTGGTCGGCCAGCCGCCAGCCACCTGAATGGAATGCAGCAAGTCTCCGAAAGAGGAGTCCTCCGGTGGAGACTTGGGAGAGTCTTTAGGGGGAATCTCTGCAGGAGACCTGGGGTCTGATGGATCCAAGTTGGACTCGGTGTCAGAGGGCTTGGAACCACTGGGAACTGATGGGTCTGCTTCCGTGGTGCCAATAGTTAAAGAGCCTGAAGCTCTGGTCTGAGGAGGCGGCGGAGAGGTGACCCCAGAAGTGGGTGTCTCTCCCGTCGACTGTCTAATCTCTGACAGAAGTTGCGTTCTGCTATCCTTCCACCAAAGGGGGACGGACTCGCGGTCCGGTACCAGAGGTGGCAGAGGAGGGGGGCTGGAAGCTCGGATACCCAAGATACTGAGGGTACCGCCAAGAAGGGTAGTAACAGGAGTACCCAGGATAATCCGCCGTGGGGTGTCCTGAGGTAGGATACCCCGGTGTCGGATATGACAGTGTCAGGTAACCCGGTGTCAGGAAACCCGGTGTCAGAGGCACATGGCCCGGCGTCGGGTAGTGAGTGGTCGACGGAGGGCCACCCGGAGGCGGGAAGGAGAGTTCAGGTTCTGGGAACCCAGCTGAAGGGCCCTCGGGGGGCAGTGCCACAGCGCCAGCAGATGGCACAGGATCCAGGAGTGCACTCAAAATACCGGAGGGTGGAGGCTCCATGGCAGGATCCCCAGCCAGTGACAGACTCCTGTCCGGGGATGGCAGAAGGCCTGGCGAGGGGGGGACCCAAGGGGCCCCTGACGGCAGGTCAGAATGCGATCTTGCTAGTGCGAAAAGCAGAGGATCGAGTGGCGAGTCCCTGGGATGGAGAACCCTAGGGGACGACGGGTCGACTTGTCCCTCACTTTGTCCGGTGTCGGGGGCCAAACTGGAGCCCGACAGGAGAGTGGACGGATCCAGGCGGACGTCAGAGGAGCCGGCATGCGACACAGCAGATCCAGCCGGGCTAGAGGTGTCTGGAAGGCTGCCGCTAGACTGATTGGTGGGGGCTGAATGCCCTTCGCTAGAAGCGAGGGATGTCTTGCCGGCAGGACAAGACGAAAAAATTACAACCTCCAGAGAGGCTACCCCTGGCTGCCCACTCACCTTGGCAGAAGGGGGAAAAAGGGCCCAGCCCAAAGAAACAGATGGGGCGCCCGAAGAAGTACTCACAGTTGCAGGCCTCTTGGGTGGCGACGGACTTCAGTCGGCGCTTCTCTTTGCTTTTCTTCTTTTCCGGGGCTGGCAATGATGACCTTTCCCTCAGTTTTTGGAACTCCTTTTTCATAGACACCAAGTGTCGGGTCAGAAGATGGGCCTCGAGGGACTGTTTATGCCTGGTTCTGGTCGCCTGGTTGAAGGCCTGGCAGATGGATCACTCCTGGACATCGTGTTTAGAACCAAGGCAAAGGAAGCAGTGGGAATGGTCGTCCCCGTGTGGAATTTGGGCGCCGCACTTTTTCTTCTGTCTAGAAGACATCAAATTGAAGAAAACTTTTTGAGAAAATACTAGTAAGAGGCGAAGAAAACTTCAACAAAAATCAATGCGAGCATTGGATTGCTGTTCAAACACGAGCCGAATGTACTGAGGCAATAGCGGGAAAGAACTGGAGAGCGGACGCGGGACCACCCCTTTTATAGTCGGGCTGACATCGCGCTGCCTGACATCGGGGGGTGGTCCCCGATGATGATTACTATCTACAAGTTTGCCTTTCGGATCTGATGCCAGGGGGCGCAGTCCTATATGTGAAGACCTACTGCAGGAACCTTCTTGAAGTAAGATCAGCAGCTTCAGTAAAATAATCCCTGTAGCTGTTAAATTTCCACTAGAGGGAGCTGCTGCACGACACCCCTTTTAGATGAGTTATGTCTGTCTTCGTTTTCAAAATTTTTCCGTCTTATTTTTCTGTCCACACCCCTATGAGTTTGTTGATAGGATTAGTGGTAGACAGTGTTTTTAATCCCCATTACAAAACTGGGTTTGTTGCGCACTAAGTGGTGTGCAATCGCCTCAGTGTCGGAGCGAAAATGGCAGGGTGTCCAAGTCAAGCAAAGAAGAGAAAAGTCCAGGGACTTCAATGCATCAGAGGCTGAGAGAGCTGGGAAGAAGACAAAAAAGTAAACGACTACAATCAGGTTCACCGCTGTACTGTACTGTGTAGTGCATGTGCTGTGATTTTTGAGCACGGGTAATTAGAAGATGACTGTGTGGGAGAGAATCAGGCTGAATATCTGCGGTGACACTGTATCAAGGGGAACTCCCCGGAGCAGTAGATGTGCTGCCGACTTTCAGGATTTAATAGATCAGCCAACTTTTGGGAGAGTGAGGGCCGGGGGCACTGGTACTGCATTTGAAAAGGCTTTGCTGAGGGGTGGAAAGAACAGGTTACTCATCTGTAACAGTCGTTCTAGGAGTGGTATATGTTGTTCATCCACACTCTTTGGCATGTCCCTTTCGCTTTAGATCTCACCGGAAAGTCTTCAAGCTTGCTCCTCCCACCTACTTAGGTGGTAAATACCTCGGCTCCACCCCATGACGCCAGATCTTAGCCCACTGGAAGCAAGGTGATGCGCCTAAAGCCAGGGAGGTCAGGTGGGTGCGTGTGGATGAAAAACATGAAAAAATTACTCACCTTAGTAATTATGTTTCTTCTAATGGAGTCTTGCTGTATTCTGACAATTGCAGTGATTCCCAACCTTTGACCCCTGGAGAACAAGGAGTTAACTTTCTATGCAGGGCACAGAATGCTGGGCTAGAGCTCGGTTGAAGTCTCTGTCTGGAGTGATTCAAACCTAAACCATCAGATTCTTATGAGACCAACTAAACTAAAAATTCTATGTGGAAATTGTAAAAATTCTTACTAGCCAACTGGCTGAAAAAGGTTTTGGATTCCCAAGGAAGACTAAAGTCAGGAAACCCAAAAACCAAAAACCAAAGTACTATAAATAACAATAATAAATCAGCACCCAAACAAAAAGAAGGAGGGTGCAAGCAAAAAACACCCTTGGGGTGCAACACTGCACCTGCCCACCCATTTCCCAAAAACAGGTTCTGAGAGGGTAGGCAGGAAGGGAGTCAGAATACAGCAAGACTCCATTAGAAGAAACATAATTACTAAGGTGAGTAATTTTTTCTTCAAACAACATGAAGTCTTGCTGTATTCTGACAATTGCAGACTACCAAGCAGTACCTCCAAGGAGGAGGGACAGAACCTACTTTGGGAACAAGCTCTGAAGTACTGCTATGCCAAACCGACCATCACTCCTAGCCTGGATATCCAGAAAGTAATGCTTGGTAAAGGTATGGACTGTTTTCCAGGTGGCTGCTTGACAAATTTCTAAGAGAGGACTATCCCTGGCAGCAGCCAGGGAAGCAGCTGTACCTCTTGTGGAATGAACCCTCAGGTCTAGGGTGGAGTTTTTCCCTGTTTTTCATAGCAGAATTGTATACAGACACAATCCACTTGGCAATAGATCTTTTGGTGGCAGGTTTGCCCTTTCCCACTTCTCCATAAGTGAGGAACAACTGGAGGGAGTCAAACCTGTGACCCTTGGTATGCTCTATGTAATAACTAAGGGCTCTTTTGAGATCTAAACTGTGTAGCCTCCTCTCCCCTGGGAAGAATGATCAGTGAAGAAAACAGGGAGAGACACAGACTGGTTTAAATGGAAGTCTGAAACCACTTTGAGCAAGAACCTTCTATTGGTTCTAAGGACCACTTTATCCCCGTGAAATGAGATAAAATCAGGTTCCACTGACAGGGCTTGCAATTCACTGATATGCCTGGCAGAGGTAATGGCTACCAGGAATACAGTTTTCCAAGTCAAGTACTTAAGCTCTGCTGAAGACATAGGCTCAAAGGGGGGTTGCATAAGTTGAGCAATGAAAACATTCAAATCTCAGACAGGGGCAGGGTCTCTAAAAGGAGGATTGGTGTGAAGCAATCGTTTGAAAAATTTACAGAATACAGGGTGAGATGACAGAGAGGAAGACTTCCCCACTGACAGGAAAGCAGAAACGGCTGACAAATGAACTTTGAGAGTAGCTGGTTTGAGGCCTGTGCCATTAAGGTGAACCATATAATCCAGAACTGTAGACAACTCAGCAGTGTCTGGGGATATATGCTTCTTGGAACACCAAATGCTAAACCTTTTCCATTTGGAGTTGCAAGTTTTTCTGATGGCAGGCTTTCGAGAAGCTTTGAGAATATCCAGAACCCTTGGGACAGATGCAAGTATGCATACTCTAACTCTTCAAGAGCAATGCCTTGAGATTGAGAGACCGAAGACTGGGGTACCAAATCCTCCCCTGAGAGGAGGTTAACAGGTTGTGATTCCTAGGAAGAGACAGGGGAAGATGGACTGCTAACCACAGCAATAGAGGGTACAAAGTCTGCCTGGCCCAGTCTGGAGCAATCAGAATCACTTTGCAAGGTTGTGACCTTACCTTGACTAGAACCTTGAACAGTAGAGGGAAGGAAGGGAAGGCATAAAGAAATATCCCTTCCCAGTTCAAAATCAGAGCATCCAGAGGGACTGAGCCCAAGACTGGGGGTCTGCAACAAAACAGAGGAAGTTGGTGATTGTCTGGGGCTGCAAAGAGATCTATCTCTGGAGTGCCCCACCTTGAGAAAATCACTTTCAATACCGGAGGATCCAAAGACCATTCGTGATGGCCCTGGGAAATCCTGCTCAATGCATCTGCTAGCACATTGTCCTTTCCTGGGAGGTGGACTGCTACCAGAGAGGTCTGTAGGGAATAAGCCAGGGACCATATTTTCATGGCCTCTGTGCACAAGGCCATGGACCGAGTGCCTCCCTGCTTGTTGATGTACCACATGGTGGTAGTGTTGTCCATCCTGACCTGAACCACCTTGTTCTGTACTGACTGAGAGAAAGCTTGTAGGGCAAGAAGTACTGCCCTGAGCTCCAGAAGGTTGATATGAAGAAGGGGTTCCTGAGGGAACTACAGTCCCTGGCCTGTGAGAGCCCCCAGGTGGGCTCCCCACCCCAAAAGGGAAGCATCTGTGGTAAGAACCACAGAGTGAATCTGACTGACGAATGGAACACCTTGCCTCAGATTGTCCAGGTCCTGCCACCATTGAAGGGCCTGAATTAAAGTCTGAGTAACAGGAACTAGTTTGGTAAGAGGATCTTTCCTCTGGGACCAAAAGGTCCTCAGATGGAACTGAATGTCCCTCATCTGAAACCTGGCCCCTTGGACCACTGCCATGGAAGCTGCCATGTGGCCCAAAAGCTGAAGAAAGTGCCTTGCTGGCCGAGAAACCAGAGGGAGGAAGGAAGAGGCCAGCTGAGAGATGGCTTTTGCCCTTTCCAAAGGAAGGAAAGCTCTTGCCTTGAGCATGTCCAGCTCTGCTCCTATAAAAGTGAGGAGCTGTACTGGCTCGAGAACTGACTTGGGAAGATTGAGAAGAAACCCCAGGGAAGTGAGAACTTGCTGGGTAATCTGCAGATCTGACTTGACTTGGTCTGAGGACTGGCCCACAAGGAGCCAATCGTCCAGGTATGGAAAGATAGAAATCCTTTTCCTTCTTAAAAAGGCCACCACTACTGCTAGCCACTTTGTAAACACCCTTGGAGCTGAAGTCAGGCCAAAGGGCATTACTCTGAACTGGTAATGGCCTGAGGGCAATTCGAACCTGAGGTACTTTCTGTGGGAGCACCTGATGGGAATGTGAAAATAGGCATCCTTGAAGTCCAGGGAGGCTAGCAAGTCTCCTGGCCTCAGAGAGGGAAGAACTGTTCCCAGAGTCGCCATTTTGAATTTTGGCTTTAGTAGGTGCTTGTTTAGGTATCTTAGATCTAGGATGGGTTGCCACTCCCACCTTTTTTGGGGTAATGAAGTACCTGGAGTAGAGACCTTGGCCCCCTGTATGGAGTAGGAACTCTCTCTATGGCTGTTAAGGCCAGTAGAGGGGCAACCTCTGCCTCTAAAGCAAGGGTTTCTGATGTATTTGCAGGCGGAAAGGATCTGGGTCACAGTTTCGGAAAATTTTTGAAACTGAGAACCAGCCCCTGGCTTACAACCTCCAGGACCCACTTGTCTGAGGTAACAGACATCCAGTCCTGGACAAAGTAAGCCAGCCTGCCTCCTACCAGAATGGGGCGTCGACCCGGGCTGACACATCAGGGTGTCTGCTTGGCAGGAGCCTTAGGCTGAGGTGTGGATGCAGCCCTGCTCATCCCCCCTTCTGTCTCTCCCTCTGAAGAGCCCCCTCTGAGAAAAGGAAGAAGAGGCCTGCGCTTGGTAGAAACGCCTGTGAAAAGGCCTGCCCCTGCCCCTAGCTTGCTGCCTTTGAAGAGTTGCCTGCCTCTCCTTGGCCTGGGCACTCCTATAAGTGGTCCTGTACTCATCAATTTTCTTCATGTAATTCTCTGTCTGCTCCCCAGAGAATTACTCACCACAGGGAAGTCCATGGCCTTAGCCTGGGTGTCCTGTGAAAGGCTAGTACATCTGAGCCAAGCCATTCTCCGTAGAGCCACAGATGTAGCCATGACGCTTGATGACACATCATTGGAGTCCGCAGCAGCATGAAATTGCACCTTTGATGCCTCGATCCCATCAGCAGCCACCCCCTCCAGCTCCTTGACTAGTTGGGGGGAAGCCTGTTTAGCCAGTGCCAGTACAGTGTCCCACCTGGACTTCTGGTACCTGGCTGTATAGGCCATATAATTAGCCTGCCTGAGTCCCAAAGATGATGCCATGTACTGCTTCTTTCCCATGGCGTATATCTTCCTGGAGTCTTTGTCTGGGGGGTGTGAAGCCAAGAGAATGTTTGCCTTGTCACAGGCTGCAGCCTGCACTACCCCAACATGGTTGCACTGCTGATAGAAGAACTCCGTATCTGAGCCTGACAAGGTGTACCTCTTGTCCATTCTCTTGTCAACAGGAGGTACAGAGTTAGGAGACCTTAGAATTTTTTGTATCTGTTTCCCAAAGGACTTATGGAGGGGAATAGACAGTCTCTTAGACTCTGGGATGTCCATCACCTCAACAAAATCAGGCTCCTCCTGATCCTCCGCAGCCTCCTATATAGGAAGCTGGAGGGTTTGAGCCACTTTTCTGTAAAACAGAAAGTAGGGAGGGGACTCAGAAAGCCTAGGAGGGGAAACACCAGAAGGTCTGTCTGGGGAGATGTCCGGTTTCACAGGCACATCCAGACTTTCACCGTCATAATCATCCTCTTCAAAATCTCCCTCCTCATCAAACTTGAGTTCGTAAAAATCTTCAGGGGAATAATCCTGAACCGGGGGAACCAACCGAACCGAACCGAACCCCTTGTCAGAAGGCGCCAGATCGGTTGGAACCGGACGAAGCGATTCAACAATCCGAATCGCTCTGGCTATCTCTTCGGCGGTCGGAAAATGAAGGTCTGGATCTGAACTGGCCTATTTATCCTTGCGCTTTCTTTTAGTAGGAACCGATCCCTCAGGATCAGCTCTCCTCTTGCCCAAAGAAGTATTGCCCTGGCCAGAGCGCACTCCTTCTGGTTCGGTAGGAACTGAACTGGGCTGGCCTTCCGGGTCAGTGGATTTCTCGGTCTCCTTATCCCTAAGTCTACCTAACCTTTTATCCAAAGTAGACTTAGGGAAATTCTTGCAAATTTGGCAGTCTGAATCGAGGTGGTCAAACCCCAGACAGTAAACACAAGTGGTGTGGAGATCGTCCTTAGCAAAGACCTTCCCACACACACTGCAGTGTTGAAACCCAGGGAGCCTGGCTTTTTTCTTGAGTTTCTCAGACATGGCCAACCTAACAAAACTTACCCTTTATACAGCAACTGCCAGGCAAGACTCATCTATCGGTTTCTCACCGTGTTACGGGTGTTGGAAAAAAAAGTACAGTTACGTAAGAACTTACCGTAACAGTAGATCTTCGAGAACAGCTCTTGCAGCAGGTTACACCATTAGGACTGAAGCCGGCAGGCATCAGGACCCCACGGAAAAATTCTAGCTAGCTATCTTCATCGGGGACCGCCCCCGACGTCGGTCCCGCCTCCAACGTCAGGCGTAGTACATAAGGGGGCGGTCCCGCCAGATTCCCCAGTTCTCCCGCCGGAGACTTCCGGCCGCAGGCTGACATCGAAATGGGAGACCGAGGATCCACCGTCAGAAGACAAAAGGGTATAAATCCCTGTTAAAAGGCTTAAGCCATGCCTCCTCCAAGGGGGAAGGTGGGCGGGAAGGTACCTGCTGCAAGAGCTGTTCTCGAAGATCTACTGTTACGGTAAGTTCTTACGTAACTGTACTATCTTACTTTGAGACACAGCTCTTGCAGCAGGTTTCACCATTAGGACTGATTCCCAAGCAGTAGCACTTGCAAACACTCTTGGAGGAGGAAATTAGAAAGTTCATTCCATGTCCTGATTCTAGGACAGGAGACCCTGAAGCACAGCCAGGCCGAAGCCGGCTCTTCGCCGTGAAGCGATGTCCAGGCTATAATGCCTGATAAAGGTATGTACAGAGCTCCAAGTGGCTACAGCACAAATGGCAGAAGTGGAGATGTTTTGAAGTGCTGCAAAGGAGGTGGCCACTCCCCTAGTGGAATGGCCCCGGACTGATCCCGGGAGGGGCTTTTGTTTGATATCATAACAGTATGATATGCACTGGACAAGCCAGCGAGACAGGGACTGTTTGGATACTGGTTGGCCCATCTTCCTTTCAGTAAAGGAAATGAAAAGTTGCTCCGATTTTCGAAGCTACTTAGTTCTGCTCAGGTAGTACCTTAAGCTGCGGTGAACATCCAGGGTGTGGAGCAGCGCCTCTCCTCTATTAGAATAATTAGGAAGTAGACAGGCAGGTCAATGTCCTGATTGAGAGTGGTGTGGAAACCACCTTAGGCAAGAATTTAGGATTCGTCCTCAGGGATACTGTCCCGTGGAAAATTAAATAAGGTTCTTTACACATGAGAGCATGAAGCTCAGAAATCTTCTGCTGACGTAATAGCAACCAAAAACGTTTCCACGACAGAAAACGGAGTTTAACTAGTGCAGGTTCAAAGGGGAAGCGTGAGTTGCTCCAGGACAAAGAGCAAGTCCCATGGAGGCACTGGGTCCTTAATGGGCGGCCTAAGATGTAACACCTCTCTCAAGAATTCTCGACAGGCATCTAATTGTGCCACTGTGCGCTGTCCCACCGGGAGGTGATAAGCTGAAATGGCACAGAGGTGCACCTTAATAGAGGAGTAGGCAAGACCCGAATGGAAAAGGGATAGCAGATACTCTAACACCGCTTTCACCGGACAACCTAAAGGGGAAAGGCCGCGTGTTTGCGACCATAGACAAAAACGGCACCATTTCATGGTGTACGTCGCATGCGTTGCCGGCTTTCTGGCTGCAGAAAGAACTTCCGCAACCTCTTGCGAGACCCCGTGTCGCAAGATGGCTATGTCTCTAGGAGCCATGCATGCAAGTTCAGTGAGCGTAAGTCCGGGTGGACCAGTGAACCCTCCTCCTGAGACAAGAGATGGGAGCTGAATGGCAACGGGAGCGGAGGTTCCCGGGATAGCTGTATTAGCAAAGGGAACCAGATCTGTCTGGGCCAGAAAGGGGCCACCAGGATCATTGTTGCATGCTCCCTGCGCAGTTTGAGAAGAACTCTCTGGATCAATGGGAAGGGAGGGAAAGCGTAGAGGAATCTGTCCACCCAGAAGAGGGACAACGCATCTCGCCAGAAAACACCAGGCCCTGGATCTAGCGAGCAAAAACTGGGCAGTTTTGCGTTGGATGGGGAAGCGAACAAGTCCAATTCTGGAGTTCCCCATCGAAGAAACAGATCCTCTGCTACCTCCTGAAGAAGTTCCCACTCGTGGACTCTGGCCTCGGAGTGACTCAGGCCATCTGCAATTGTGTTGCCCACCCCGGGGACATGTACTGTGATCAGGTTCGTGCTGTGTCGGATTACCCAATCCCACACCCTCATGGCCTCCCTACAAAGGGGGTAAGAGTGTGCGCCTCCTTGTTTGTTGAGGTAATACATCAGCGCCGTGTTGTCTGTCTGTAGCAGGAGAGTACTCGGCGGGATCTCTGACTGAAATGCCTGCAGGGCATAAAGGACCGCCTTCATCTCCAGAACATTGATATGAAGGTGAGCCTCCTGAGGGGTCCACGCTCCATGGGACTTCACCCCATCCAGGTGTGCTCCCAACCCTAGTCCTGAGGCATCTGTGGTGAGGATTACCTCCGGGGATGGCGCTATAAACGGAACACCCGTAGAGAGTGTCCCTGGGTCTAGCCACCATTGCCAGTCTCGAATCACGGCGTTCGTGATTCTGACCGGATGCTGCATATGGTCTTGCCTTTGGTCCCACTGCACCTTGAGCATCCACTGAGTTACCTGCATGTGGAGCCTTGCGAAAGGGATGGTCGGAATGGCCACAGCCATGTGTCCGAGCAAGCGAAGGACCGACCTGGCTGGGACGGTCTTGTTCGACGAAAGCTCCCTGATGAGGGATCTGATGCGCTCCGCTCTGTTGTCTGGAAGAAATGCTCTTCCCTGAACGATGTCCAGGACTGCGCCTATGAACTGCAGTTTCTGCGACGGTACCAGGAGAGACTTCTCGTAATTGATCAAGATGCCCAGAGACCAAACAGATCCTGGGTACTCTGGATAGCCACTAACAACGCCTCTCTGGAGGCGGCCATGAGAAGCCAATCGTCCAAGTACGGGAACACATAATGGCCCTGTCTCCTTAGAGACACGGCCACGACTGCCATGCATTTGGTAAAGACCCTGGGAGCCGATGACAGTCCGAATGGAAGTGCTCGGAACTGAAAGTGGTGGCCGAGAAACTCGAAGCGCAGGAACTTCCTGTGCGCCTGAGCTACAGGGATGGGCAGGTATGCATCCTGCATGTCTAGGGACGCTAAAAATGCATCACTCTTTAGCATGGGGATAAGACCCGGAAGGGTCACCATGCGGAATCTTTTGTAGGTGACTGACATATTGAGGTCGCTGAGGTCCAGAATCGGACAGAGGTCCCCTGTTTTCTTTGGAACCAGGAAGAAGTGGGAGTAGTACCCGTATCCTCTCGGGTTCTCTGGGACATACTCTGTCGCCCCCTTTTGCAGGAGCGCGAGTATTTCTTGCCTGATCAGAGGCTTGTGCTGACCCGAGTAACGGGAGAGTAGAGGAGGCCTCGAGGGTGGCTTTTCTGCGAATTCTATAAAGTGGCCTCTTTCGACCAAGTGAAGAACCCACCGGTCGGTGGTTATGGACTGCCATCCTGGCAGGTACTTCGCAATGCGACCCCCGACCTTGATGTCCCGTTGATCCTGAGGGCCGGGGGCTGGAAAGGAGTCAGGCTGTGGTGGTGGAGGGGCCTGCGGGCTGGGCCGGTTTAGCTGGGCGTTGACCTCGGCCCGCGGGCTGTCTACCCTGGGCTCTATGGGAACCGGAGCCCCTCTGTTGTGGACCAGTGCGGGACTGTTTTCTCTGTGCCCATCCATGAAAACGGCTTTGATTCCTACGAAAGGAACTAAGCCTCGGTCGGTACATTGCCTGGACCGACCTCACCGCCTTCCCGGCCTCTTGAAGCTTGGTGATGACCCTCTCAGAGGGCTCACCAAAGAGAACTTCTCCCTCAAATGGGGCATCCATGATGTTTTTGTGGACGTCCGGGGTAAAGCCGGAGACACGGAGCCAAGAGTGTCTCCGGAGGCATACACCTGAAGCTGCTGCTCGGGCCGAGGAGTCCGCGGAGTCGTACGCGGCTCGTAGCACTTGGGTCCCCATGTCCGAACCCGTCCGGAGGAGCTGCAACATCTCCTTCTTCTGCTCACCTTCTGGCAACTTCTCAGCCAGATCCAGACCCTGCTCCCACAAGGCATTTTGGAACTGCACCATGTGGGTCAAGTAATTCAGGGATCTGATGGCGCAAGTAGCGGAAGCATACGTGCGCCTACCCATAGCGTCCAGCTGTTTGGACTCCGGGTCCGGTGGCAGACTGCTCAAATGTTGCGGTCTCTGGGACCGGTCATGAGAGGCTGTTATGACCACAGAGTCGGCCTGAGGATGCTGAGCCAAGTACTGGTCTTCCCTTGGAGCCTTGTACAGGCGGTCTGCTTTCTTCGGCATCGCCGGGAGTGAATGTGGACGCTTCCACGCTGCCTTGGTGACGTCCACGAAAGTGTCTACCAAGGGTGGCACCACCACAGGCTTGGGGTCCTTCTGCGTCAAGATATTTTGCAAGGCGAGCCTTCGGTCTAACTCTTCTGCATCCCATCCCATGTTCTCTTGGATGTGTCTCATGATGTCCGAGACGAAGGGTCATCCGGAGGAGACCTTGGAAGCTCACGTGGGTCCGGAGAAGGGATGTGGAGGGGAGATGGGGATCTAGATCCTGTTGAAAACTCTGATCCTGTGTCCTCCGTCGAAGGCGAGCGGGCGTCTTCTGGGTCTCTTAGGGCTGGGTGACCCAGAAGAGGATCTGGACGGAGGTCTCCTTTTATCTGGTCTCCCCCTTGGAGAGATCCTGGGCTCCCGGGGAGGAGGTAACCGGCCTGCAGACCCGGATGGAGAAGGGGGCGCAGGAACCGGAGGAGTAACCGGCCTAGGAGGAGGAGGAGGAGGAGGAGGAGGAGGTGGAAGAGAAGGTGGGGTGGGGACCACATCCTTTTTGATGGTATCCCACCAGTGAGTGAAAAGCTCCTTAACCTCTGAGAAAGAAAGACCCGACGACGGA
This sequence comes from Neoceratodus forsteri, assembly GCA_016271365.2. Classification (NCBI taxonomy): domain Eukaryota; kingdom Metazoa; phylum Chordata; order Ceratodontiformes; family Ceratodontidae; genus Neoceratodus; species Neoceratodus forsteri. The sequence continues at coordinate 269,519,304 of JADMNL010000027.1, forward strand.
CCGGGCGCCGGTGGTCGGTCGTCGGGTTCTGGCGTCGGCTCCACAGGGGCCTCGGGTTGCGGGGAGGGTTCCCTGGGATGCTCGACAGGACCGGGGTCGCCCGTCTGGTCCACGGGCTGTGTTAACTCCTCCTCTGTAATGGTCTCCTGACCGACGCCAGTCGGAGGCTAGTCCTCTTCAATCCGGACAGGCACGGACGCCGGGTCCCCACCGCGTCCGGGGTGTGAGAGGCAGACGCTGGTGGGTCGACGTCGGGTCCGACGGTCTCTTAAGAGAGGTGAGCTCCTTGGTCTTCCGCTGGGGAGGAGGAGGAGGCAAGGAGGCAGCCCTGACGTCGGGTTCAGAATGGCGGGAACCTGACTTGTGGTGATGGTGGTGGTCTCCCGACTTGACCAGGGCCTTAGAAGACGAAGGAGGCCTGGAAGTCTTGGCCTGAGAAGAGGAGCCCGAAGATTTTCTCACCGCAGCAGGGGGAGGCTGAGAACTGGCCCGGGAAGGCGAGCGGTCGGACCTGTAGCCGGAACTACGAGAATCAGAGGCCCTAGACGGGGACCTGGAAGAGGCCTTCTCTCTATGCTTCTCCGAATGTCTACGGGCCTTCTCCAAAGAATCCCCCTTGGAGGCCATGGTCTTGAGCTGTTCCTCGAGCAGGAACGCCTGTAGGGCCTTCTGGCGACGGATCCAGGTTCTGCTGTTGAAGCCAAGGCAAAAGGAGCAGGACCGGGTGTCGTGGTCTGGGCCTAAGCACTGGACGCAGGCCGAATGCGGATCCTTGAAGGGGATCTGCTTCTCACAGGTGCACTTCGAAGAATGGCCGGAGGTTGGAGAGGACATCAGACAACAAACTGACCGAAGAAAAAACTAATTTTCCAAAGGAAAATCTTTACCACTCGTCGCGCGCTAGAACTGTGAACCGAAGGGTCGAGACTTGCAAGTCGACGGCGGGAAAGAACTGGGGAATCTGGCGGGACCGCCCCCTTATGTACTACGCCTGACGTCGGAGGCAGGACCGACGTCGGGGGCGGTCCCCGCTGAAGATAGCTAGCTAGAATTTTTCCGTGGGGTCCTGACACCTGCCGGCTTCAGTCCTAATGGTGTAACCTGCTGCAAGAGCTGTGTCTCAAAGTAAGATCGTTAAATTCACGTTTTTTTTAAAACCGATACGGACCGGTAACCACACACTAAACTTTTACACAAAAGATTTTCTAAGGGATCAGTTCAGCCGAACTGACCGAAAAAGCTTTACAATTTCCACACAATAACTATCCTAAATACTTAGTACCACAGACAGAGTCCCGAACTGACAAACAAAACTTATAGTGGACTAAAACCGACAACTTTAACCGACTTTGAACAGAGCAAAAGGAGAAATATCCAGAGCGACTGTTCAGTGAGGCAAAGTAAAGAATCTGACGGTTTGGTTTCAAAGTATTACAGACAGAGTTTTCAACCGAGCTCGAGCCCAACGTTCTATGCCTGGTATAGAATTTTAACCCTTCACTCTCCGGGGCAGTTCAAGTGCTGGAGCTAACTGCAATTGTCAGAATACAGCAAAACTTCATGTTGTTTGAAAGTTAGCTTGCCTAATGGCCAGAGAGGCTGACAGGTAACCTTTCTTGGCCACACTTTCAATTTTTCGAGAGTCCTTCTCTGGAGGGTGGGAAGCCAGAGGGACTTCTGCCTTGTCACAAGCTGCAGCTTGCACCACCCCTTGGTGGTCAGGGTGTGAAAATAAGAATTCAGCCTCAGTTCTGTCAAGCTGATACTTTTTATCCAACCTTTTGTCCAAAGGAGGGACAGACCCAGAAGCTTGGAGAAGTTTTAAAATCTCTCTTTTAAAATACTTATTTACGGAGAGTGACAGTTTTTCAGCAGGAGTCAGTCCCATCATTTCCAGATATTCAGCCTCCTCCTCATCCTCTACAGTTTCAGAAGTAGGGATGTCCAAGGCATCAACAATTTTCCTGATAAAGGAAGAATGAGAAGAATAATGTTCTATAGTCCTGGGAGGGGAGCCAAACTCCTATTCAGGGTAGACCTCAGGCTCTATAGGCTCACCTTCTTCTTCCTCCTCCTCCTCCTCACTACGCTTCTCAGGAAAGGAGGGTGGGTTGGAAGGTGCAACCATGCAGGGCTCTGGACTGGGGACTGTGAAACCACAGGCAGCAGACCCTACAAAGTTTGCATTATTTTTATTGCTTGTGCAATCTCTGAAGGAGAAGGCACAGTGGCAGGCATCACAGAAGTCCACTTTTCCACAGGGGGGTCCATGTGCCTTGTTTTCTTTACTTTTCTTCCTGGAACCGGAGAGCTAGACGGTTCAGAGGGTCTCTTTTTACCCGTATCCGGGGCAGAAACAGTAGAAGCTATATTGTCACCCACAGACCCTGAGGGTTTCGGCTGGTCAGAGCCAGAGGGACCCTTAAATTTCTTATTTAATCTCTCCAGACGTTTTTCCAAAGTCTTTTCTGGAAAAGATTTGCAATGTCACAATTAGTTTTTAAATGGTCAAAACCAAGGCAGAAAACACAAATGGAGTGCTTCTGTGCCTTGGCAAAAACTTCACCACACTCAGAACAGTTTTTAAAACCAGGTTCTCCAAATCTCTTTTTTAGGTTTTTCTGACATAATGAAGAAAAACCGCAACAGCAAAGCACTAAAGGTTTTTAATTCAAAAAACAATAATTTTATCGGTTGTGTTCGGCTCAGGAACCAGTCGGGGAAACCTAGCGGAACCGGGAACCGAAAGAAATAGAACCAGGATTAGCGGTTCGGAATCGAAGGTATCGGTTCTAAAAAACAAAGATTTTAGCACATAAAATTTACAAAAACTAGTAAATAACCGGGGAAAAACCCCGAAACGAACTAAAAGTACCTCGGTTCCTCAGCAGTTATTCCGAACCGTGAGAAACCGAGAAAACAACAAAAAAATAGCTAAATAAACGAATGGTTATTAAAATAACACTGATAAGAGGCAGCAAATGAAAACACAAGAAAAATACTTAAGTATTTGTTATTAATAAAGGTTTCTCTGACTAGATGATGAGGAGGAACTCTCCAGGCGTCTGGTCTTGACAGGCGGAGAGAGAAATCTGGAGGTTAGAATGTAGGCAGTTGATAGGTGGCAGCATTTGAAAAGTGGCTCATACCAATGATTCCATCATTAGCATAGCATTCTATCTCTGGGCGGATCTGATCTTAAAGGTATACTGCAGAAGAGTTAGGAATATTGGAGTATCCCTGGGGTGAGAATATAGATAATTATAGGTAATGTTGGGCAGCTTGACCAGTCTGGGAGAATGGGGAGGGGTGGATGTCACTGTGGTGGGGAGGAGGTAGCCAAGGGACTAGTCTTGGCTACTTAAGAGGAATGAGGGAGGGTTAAAAATGTTCTAGGAAATTTTTTTTTTCATAGACGTTTTTCTACCCATCTTGTGAACAGGCAGCTACTTAGCCCTTTCCCACCCTGCCAACTCCCCTCTCCCAAAACTTTCTGCCAGGAGAAATCCCCCAGGACTTACCCCTGTGGCAGGGCCAGGAGAGGGATGCCCCCCTCCCCCCCGGAATCAGATTCATAATCCAGATTCTCGTCAGGCGCTGTGATGATGGTGAAGGCAGAAGTAGAGCAGGCACAGCTTCACAATGCCTGCCTCAGATCTAAGCTTTTATACCCTGTATGACCCTGAGCAAGTCATTTAACTTCCCTGTGCTCCCAGGCACACCTGGAAACAAGCTTTAAATAAGTGTGCCTTTCTCGATTAAACAATGTCCCCTTTTCCTTCCTTTGTCAGCCTCAGCATACTCTGGCTCCCTGTGGTCTTCAAAGCCCAGCACAGGGAGTCACCAGGTGGTGGAACCAGACTCCCTCCCTCCTCTGGCTGGGAGTGCTGCCCAGCAGCAACACCTTCCCAGCTCTCGGGCTGCCAAGCCAGCATCCTGAGTTCACTTCTGAACTCCAATTGCCAGCACAGAACGCTACCCACTGGGCTACTGTGCAGATCACAGCTGTCTAACTTTTCAAAAAACAAACGTATTCCCTAAATAAGAATATCATGAATAGCAGCTACTATTCATTATTTGGTCTCAAGCAATAAACAGTCAATTATTTGTGGTACTTATTAGGAATTAATGTTTGGGATATGCATACCCTTAGTCTTTTGTGTGTTTTTTTTTTTTCAATTCTTTTTATGCTCTTCCACCAGCCTGAGAATATACCCCATCAGACCCCTGAGAAGCCACCACAGCCCTGTCACTCCACCGTCCACCAACGCTTAACACCACTCCGGGGACTTTGTGGCTTAGTCCCCCACAGTGGGACCCCAGGATGATCCCCAGGGGCATACAAGATGGAGTTGGAGAGGCTACCCTGGATCGGTGGTTGCAGGGCCTGCTGGAATTTCAGGTCATAGTTCTGCATAAGAGAGGGGTTTTATCTCTGTTTTTTTTTTTTTTTTCTCTAGGGCCTTACTTCTCAGCTGGGGTGTTCCTATGGATCCCCAAGTCCGGCAACACTAGCGGCTCCTGCATCTGATGCCTTGATCGAGCTACACCTCCATTCCTTCACCCTCTCTTAGGCCACATCGCGATCCCCCGTCGTGGAAGGCCAAGGGGGTCAGGACTGGAGGGAGCTTCTAGAAGCGACGGTCACAACACCGCAGCCCTGTCATCATGCACCGAGGGTTCAGCTGGCATTTTAGCCCACAAGCCCCCACTCACAGCACGGGCGTGCAATGACACAATGATGCGAGCTCCCGTGCACCGGATGTCTGCCGTACCGGTCCCTTGCTTTATTCCATGACTGGCCCTAGCCCCCAGCCACCACTAAGAGCCAGCACATGCACAAGTATCCCTCCCCACCCTTCCCTGAGGAGGAGAGCAGTCCCTGGGATGCTCAATCCTCCTCCCCCCCAACCCCCGATGACCCGAGCTCGTTCCCAAACCCGGGTCGCCAGTGTGGTGCAAGGTGTAGCATTCAGTGCCTCAACCCTCAGTGCCACCAGGCCAGCACCTCTCAGTTTCTCCCATCCCCGAGGATGATATCTGGAGTATAGGTCCTTGCAGCAGCGCAGGCTGTGCATGCGTATGCACTGCGATTCTGCAATGGCCAGCAATGATGTCCCTTCACTAACGCAGGCCCCTCTGACTGCAACACCTGTGGTCACCTAAGTGGCTGTAGGGCTGCGGAATGTTGCCAACCTCCTGACTGGAGGAGGAAAGCATCCTCTGGGACACTCAGTCCTCATCCCTCTGGCCGGCCCTCCACTACCTGAGCTCGTTCCCAAACCTAATCACTAACCATAATGCTGCACCAATGGGCAGAACATTTGTAGTTATTTCATTATTGCAAAGCCAACAGACACACAGATATCTATCTAAGAGAAGTTACTCGTACCTGTGTCATATCCCTCTGGCAACTCTGTGATAAACTCATGCGCATTGCCCTTTTGAGCTGCTGTTACTGCAGATTCATACGTGCAAGCATTCAGTCCGTAAGTGATATTTTCAAATATAGTCCGAGCAAATAATACCCGGTTCTTGACTCACTAAAGAAACCTATGACAAAAGAAATGAAATTTCAGTGTCTCCAGTAAAAAGCAGACACAAAACAAGTATACCCTGCAAATGTTACAATCTCCACCACTTACACTATCCTCAGTATCACAGGCACTCAGTTATTATGGGCAAATTATACAGCAAACTAGGTGCTCCATTTATTGTGGGTGGATTATCCACAAATTAGTGTGCTCAAAGGTGGTCTAGATAGCTGGGTAGTTTCTTTCAGCCCTCTGTAGAATGCTGGTAACAGTGCTCCAGATAATTTTGGCAGGCAAAAGTAATTTACTCCGTTTTTTAAAGCAGTCAAATACAGTTAAATTTTGGTGAGTAAAAGTATTTCAAATGTTGAAGTAAAATGCTCATTTTGAAGCAATAATAGATTTTCCAGGTGTTAGGATGACCATTTGTACTCATTATAAGGACAATTTGAGAGTACTGTATTTCCTTAAAAATGGTGAGGAAAATAGGTGGTACTTGCCTTATCTGGAGCACTGGCTAGAAACATGGCAAGTAAATGAAAGACTATTTCTTTGAGGTGGAGATCTGGACTACAACTGAAGAGCTCTCCAAGATGATCCAATGAGGACTGGTGCAACAACCTGCTCAGTCAATGTCTGTTCTCCAGAACCTGGCACAGTATTCCAGGTGAGGCTTCACCAGAGATCTGTACAATGGAAAAATTACCTTACTTCTCCTACTGTCAAATTCCCCTTCCTATACACTCCAGCATCCTAGATGCCATGCTATATGCCTTGTTGCATTGACTTGTTTGCTTGAGGAAGTCACAGATAATGACCCCTAGATCCCTCTCCTCTGTCGCAGTGGCCAGTCAAACCCCCTCCCATCCCGTATTTCATTCATGGATTCCATCTCCCTAAGTGCATTACTTTGCACTTCTTGGCAATGAATCTCAACTGCCAGACCTTAGACCATCTCTCTAGCTTCTTTAAGTCCTTCTGGAGCTCCCACACCCCTTTCTCATGATTTACCCTGCCACATAGCTTTGTGTCAGCAGCAAAGAGACATAACTTTCCCCTGATTCCTTTCCTTGTGTCACTTATGAGCAACTTCAACAGGCAGGTCCCAGGACCAATCCTTGTGGCACTCAGCTCGTGACCTCCTCCTTATCTCCTGATTTAGCCCCGTTCACCACTACCATCTATTGCTCTCCCTCAAGCAAACTTCCTACCAACCTAATTAAACCCTGCTCAACTTCCAAGCCCTCTAACTTCTCCAGCAGTCTCCTGTGCAGCACTGAACTGAAGGGCTATGTTTTTACCCTCTCCCCTGCTATCAGTCCAGCGATATACCCTGCAAGCAGGGATATATCCTGATCAGGCAAATTTGCCATCAGTTGAATGATTGGGGGGAGGTCTTTCTGTTTTTTTCCCCTCTAGTCCCTCCCTTCACTTGATAGTATGAGCAATGCCACGTTGGCCTCATATGCATGTAGCACACTTGTGGTGAGAGCAAGCTCCCTGGCCTAGCCACAGGTGTCATTGAAGCACCAGAACCCATAGCCAACCCTCTATTCAGCAGCTACCACAGGCTGGCCTGCCTCTTAATGCAGTGATCTGAGCTCGCTCCCAGACTTGGGTTGCCTGCAGTCACTGGGCCATCATGACAGGCCTATGCTAGTGCTTTCAAAAGATAGGTGCAAATTTTGAAAAGCACATGTGTCTGCCTACCCTAATTTTTGAAGCAGACTCCCATCTGCACTGTGATTGTCTGAACCAGGTACGGCCAGAACTTTATCTATTGTGATTCTTATTTAAGGCACAGGTTAAAGCACCCCCTTGTTAAATGTTCTACAGTGATCAACTGCAAACTGTTGAAAACTGAGAGCAGTTCACGTACTTACTGTAATTCTTGATCTTTCAGAATATCTTTGCCATTCATCACTGGTGGGTCTATGAGGGAGGCACTAGGTCCTCAAGGAGCGTATGCCTTTAAAGCTTTAGAGGTAGGAGACAGGGCCACCCACGAGGTGAACGTACGCTGTGGCGCTCATGAGCTGGCCAATAACCAATGCTGTCCCCCCTGCCTCCTCAGCACTGTTCGCCTAGGAGAGAAAAGAAAGGGTAAGAAAAAAAAGAGGGCTTGAGCAAGGGAGCCCAAGTGATAGACAAAAGGATATAGGCAATAAAAAGAACAAATGAATAAAAACTGACCATACAGAAGAAGAAAATGGTTTTGAGAAGAGGGTTTTTATAGTGGTGAAAGAATGACCAGGACAACTGGGCTGAAGAGAGAGAGAGAGAGGCAGAGAGAGGGGGGAGGGAGAGAGAGAGAGAGAGAGAGAGAGACAGACAGACAGACGCGTGGGGACCCCAAATTCTTAGCAGAAAAACAAAGGTGTCTGAAGAGTTGGCTTCCTCACAACCATAGAAGAGCATAGCTTCCTAGGGGCTAGTTGACCCTCAAGCAAAGAACATGGTCCACAAGAATTCTGAAGGACAGCTTAGAAAGGCAGGTTGCAAGGAAAAGCGTACTTCCCTGAAGTCTCAGAAACAGGACTGGAACTGTGAGCCCTGGAAAATATTGCCAGCCATAGTTGTCCACCTGAGGGTACGAAAACTACAAGAGGCTGGAGTTTAGGAGTTTTGCATGACCAAAACATAATATGGGAGAAATATAGAGCTTCCGCTCTTGAAGGCCTGAGAATAGCTGAGTCAGAGCTCAAGCAATGCACCAATAGGCCTGGTTTCCTAGCCAAGTAGTGATATCTAGGAGCTGTGGCGATAAAAGTGCAACCCCCAAAAGGGGAAAATGACTGAGAAAAGGGAGTCCCTGCTAAAGGAGAATTGCCAGATGTCGGAATCCAAAAAAAGGATTCCCCTCCTCCAGACTCAGTGTCTCTTACTGAAACATCCCAAAAATAGGGGATTGAGAGAGAGAGAGATGTAACAGACCTCTAAAGCAAATGAGGAGGTGAACTGCAAGGTAAAAGGAAGCTGAACTGGTAAGAGAACTTGGGCTACAATTCCCAAAACATTTCCTGTCCCTGCAGAGCCTGCTCCCTGCAAGGTCTTGTTCCCAAGAAGGGATGAGAAAAAATGATCCAACAGCAAACAAGTAAAGTTCCCCCACACCCACATAAGGCCTAAAGATCGAGGAGGTAAAGCAAGGCAAATTTTAATTATATGGCACCCCTTCTTGGAGGTTCTGGGCGCCTAACAATAAAACAATACAAATATTAAAACCAAAAAATAAATAAAAATTCATAATCACAGTTTTCTCAAATATATCAGAGATAACTCATACAAGGAGGGGGGAGAAAAACAAGAAACAAAGGCTTCCACAGCCTACCACTACTCTAATGCTCTCTGTCTCTTTTTTTTTTTGTAAGACTGAAGAAAAGGGAAACAAGGACCTAAAAATTAGTCCTTCAAGATTTCATTTTTAAAGACAACAAAGGGAAGGTTAGGGGAAGGAATAGGGGTAAGAATTGCCCCTAGGAAAAAGGTCTTTTTTTTTTAGTTTTTTTTTTCTTTTGGAGGGCCACACAGGGGTGTGTGGAAAGACCAAGTTCCCCAAAGAGGTTTACTCCTTAAAATGCAACCTCCCTTATTTATTTTTAAACAAGAAGGGGGCAAGGCTGCAAAAGAAAGGAGAGGAGAGACTGTCCAGAAGCCTGGCCATTGTGGGGGAAGGTGGGTGGGTTGCAGTAAAGAATGGTGAAGATATTCTGGAAGATCAAGAATTACGGTGAGAACATAATTTTCCATCTTCCAAGAATCAGTTTTCACCATTCATCACTGGTTGGTCTGAGTGCCAAGCTTACTACCAAGTGTGGTGTTGGCAAATCCTGAGGGAAATGGTAGTTCCCTCAGCCTCCTGAGGGGGAAGACACAGACAGGCGGAGGCCCCTCATGTGCCTGGCGACGCATGAGACTGGTCAGGGTCAGGTGGAGGCTCCCGTGGCCTGGGAGCAGGAATGCACCCCGCAAGCTCATGCCTGGTTCTACAGGAGAAGAAATGGGCCCCCGGAAATGTGAGGCAATCACCCTATACTGGGCCAAGGGTAACAACTGGAAAAGATGCAGCCACGCCATCTGCCTAATGCAGACTGCAGTTCCCACTAGTCTGAAGGCTACCTTGTTGGCATCGGACGCCCTCACCTGGTGTCTCGCCAGCTCCAGACCCTGCACAGAAAGGCATATGGCCTGTCTGATTGCCTCACAATCTGGCAGAGATGCTAGGAGCTGACCCAGCATTGCCTATAGGTGCCTGCCATAAGACGCCTGGTGTGCCTGGAACGCAGCAATGCACAACATGTTGCACACTGCTGCGAAGACTCCACAATCCCAGATGTCAAATTCAGCTGAGTATGACTCCAGAAGAAGACTGCACACTGAGTGCCTATGCCCAGAAGCAGTGTCTAGGAGCCAGAAGTGGGGTGTGGCATGGCTCTTAGAGAGCGCAGAAGTGTGCAATACCTGTGATGGGTGTCCCTCAGGGCTGGAGAGGGGGCAGAGGGACTAAGTCAGACATCTTTTGCTGCCTCAGCAGATGGTCTGGGCTATGGAGGTATGACTGTGGAGTCATGACTGTACTCCCCAAGGAAGGACAGCGTCAGGTGTGAAGGACTGCGGCTAAAAAATGGGACAGCTGCAGCTCCGTCATCATCTCTAAAAGGAACTACTGGTAACAGATGTACTTAGCAACAGAGAAGAGGTGGACAGAGGAGTCCTGGGTGAAAGAAGATGAAGATGAAGAGGAGCTGGACTCAGGGGGCAGCGGTACCGGGGTTTCAGGCTGAAAGACAGCCTGGTTCATTGCCATCAGGTAGGTGAAGAATGCACTCACCGAAGCCCTGAACTGCTCCCAGGTCAGAGGTCCCATAGGACCATAAATGCCTTGGAGAGGAGTGGGGACAGGCACAGGAGGAGAAGGTGGGTCATGATGAATCAGGCCAGGTCCTCTGCCAGGGCTATGACAGCGAACAGGGGACCTTATCTGAGGGAAGGGGCTGTGCAACTCATCTACCCGCCAAACACCCAACCACAGAGGATAAATCCAAATGTGTCCTTGAGAGGGAAGATCGGAGCTGTGGTCTCACAGGGCAGCCCCTGTCCTCACCTACCGCAGGCCCAGACGGTTCGGGGGGAGGGTGGCCAGAGGACCTGAGTCAACACTCTGGCTCCTGCTAGAGCTCCCAGCCACTCTACACATGGAGTGCAGTGTCAACTGGGACTTACCAGCTTCCACCTCACCTGAACAGGTTCTGCTAGGTGAACTAGGCCTACAAACATCAGCAGCATCATGATCTTGGAGCAAGGGGAAGCTGGCACTGTGGGTGGTGATGGAACCCCCCCTTGGCACCGCAAGCGGCACCAGAGTCAGATTCAATGCCGGGGCAGTGCAGGAACCTGACCCAGCACCTAAACCGGCACCAGAGCCCAACTTGGCACTGCCCTCCCCTCTGGTGCCACAATTGGCACCAAAAGCATCCCCGGCATTGTGAGCGGCACCATGAGACACAGAGGAAGCGGTGCTGTGGCCAGCACCAGGCAGAGAAGAACACCTAGACGATGATGCGAATGCTAAAGGCCTAGGCCCAGAAAGGTCTCCTTCCTCATTAGGGCCTGGAAGCCAGTCAGGATCATCCCGGTCCTCACCCTCTGGATCATCCAACTGCTCAGAGGATGAGATCCAGAAGATGTCCAAAGGGCTACTGACTCCAGAGACCTTCTCTTTCCAAGAGCCACACATGGCAACAGGAGTGGACCTGGCTGTGTCAGCAGCACCTCATGTGTCAGGAGCTGAAGTAGCACCGGACCACGGTACCACAGGCCCCTTGTGGGGGGGGGGGGGCAGCTGTCTCACAGACCCTTCCCCCAGGCCTTTCCATCTCAGAGAGATGAGGACTAGCAGAGGCCTGGTCTTCCCCAGTACATATACTACTGGGAAGGGGCTCAGGGGAAGATCCCAGGAACCTTACCTTAGAGTCCCAAGTGCCACGCCTGTCTCCAAAGGTGGGGTTCCCTTCCCCACCTCATCGCGCGAATCTCCAAGGTGTGAGAGTCCATCTAGAAGCAGGCATTGTAATGGTCCATGTCAGGGTCCGCTCCAAGGCAGGTCCAGAAACAATCAAGTTAGTCCCACATGGACATGTTTCTCCCACAGGGTCACCAACGCATGGGGGAGATTCTATTCTCATGGTTGTTTTCTTCTGCTTCTAAGACCTTTGGGATCCAGATGTGATTGATTCTCGAAAACAAGGAAACCCAGCGAAAAAAGACTCTGCACTGTAAAAAGGGACAGAAAGAAGAAAGGCGTAGACAAAAGGCCGAAAAAGGCTATATGGCGTTGAGCGAGCAGCGATGTACAGAACCTAGGATGTGTGATGCAGCAAAAATGGCAAACACTCCCATGGAGTGCTTTCCTCAACGGCAAAAAGAACAGAAGTGAGGAGGCAGGGGGGCTGGCATCGGTTGCTGGTCAGCCCAGGAGCGCCATGTCATATGTTCGCCTCATGGGTGGTCCCATCTCCAATGTCGCTCCCCTACCTACAAAGCTTTAAAGGCATATGCTCCCTTGGGGTCCTAGTGCCTACAGCATAAAACCACCAGTGATGAATGGTGAAGACAGATTCTTGGAAGATAGTGCAGAATTGTAAAGTACAGTTACGTAAGAACTTACCGTAACAGTAGATCTTCAAGAGGATCTCTTGCAACAGGCCATCACCGGTAGGACAGATACCACCAAGCACTAGGACCTCACGTAAAACTTTCTAGATAGCAGTATACCAGAAGGAGCCACCCACCTCCAATGTCAGACGCTGATGTCGGCTGAACCTATAAAGGCAGGCCGCCCCATACCTTCCTGAGTTCTCCCACCGGAGACCATAAGCAGGATGTCATAAGGGGGAACAGAGAAGGATTCTGAGGTATCCCAATAGCATAGCAAAGGAAATCAAAAGGCTCATCTCTATGGAAGAGGATACAGACACAGGAAAGGGGGAAGGAGGGAAAGCAGGGCCTGCTGCAGAGATCCTCTCGAAGATAGTACAGTTACATAAGAACTTACCGTAACAGTAGATCTTCGAGAGAAGCTCTTGCAGCAGGTAACACATCTAAGACTGAAGCCGGCAGGTGGCAGAACCCTACAGAAAATGTCTAACTAGCAGTCTAAGGCGGGGATCACCCGCCACGTTGGCCTGCCCCGTCACACATGGTATAAAGGGAGGGCGGTCCCCGGTGTCCCTCAGTTCTCCCAATGGAGACTCCGGCATCGAGGATGTAAGATGATCAGGAACAGAGAACTGAGGTGAATTCCACAAGGAGAAATCATAACGTTGCCAGTGCAAATCAAGTGCAGAAGAGTTTCCCCTAGGGGGAAGGTGAGCGGGAAGCCATACCTGCTGCTAGAGCTTCTCTCGAAGATCTACTGTTACGGTAAGTTCTTACGTAACTGTACTATCTTACTTCGAGAATCAGCTCTTGCAGCAGGTAACACATGTAGGACTGAGTCCCAAGCAGTAAAGGAGACCCAGACTAATGTCAAGAGGAGGAAGCAGAGAAAAAGCCCAGAGGGGAATACCCTCAGGAGAAGAGTCCCTGCAGAACCGCAAGACCGAAGCCTGCTCTGTGTCCGGAGGCAATATCGAGACTGTAATGTCTGATGAAGGTATGGACAGAATTACATGTGGCTGCCGCACAAATGTCAGCTGCAGACATATTCCTCAGAGTGGCAAAAGACACCGCTGCTCCCCTCGTGGAGTGACCCTTCACTGAGCCCGGCAAAGGTTTGTCATATTTCTGGTAACAAAATGAAATGCAGTTTACCAGCCATTTCAAGAGGGTCTGTTTGGTTACAGGAGCCCTCTGGATCCTGAGGGCAAATGACACAAAAAGCTGATCAGAGTGCCTAAACTCTCACGTTCTGGAGAGGTAGAAACACAAAATGCGACGAACATCCAATGTGTGGAGAAGAGCCTCACCCCAGTTTGAGTGTTCGGGATAACACACTGGGGGGTGTACGACCTGATTCAGGGTCAACTCAGACACCACCTTCGGTAAGAACTTAGGATTAGTCCTCAAGGCTACCTGTTCCTTGTGGAACACCAAATAAGGCTCCTTACTCATCAGAGGGTATAGCTCGGAAATTCTTCAAGTAGAAGTAACTGCAACTAAAAATAACACTTTCCAGAAAAGGAAGCGAAGCTTGCAATCCTCGGCTGGCTCAAACGGGAGTAAGGTGAGTTTTTCCAATATGAAAAGTAAGTCCCAAGGGGGGACGGGGTCCCTGGTGGGAGGCTTCATATGACAGATACCCTGCAGAAAGGTACGGGCTACGTCCAACAGTGCCACAGTTCTGCCTTGAACAGAGACATGGTAGGCACAGATGACAGACAAATGAACTTTGACTGACGAGCAGCCCAACCCTGAATTCGACAGCGACAACAGGTACTCAAGGATCAAGTTCACAGGACATGTCAAGGGATCAAGGCAGAGGGCAGCAACCCAGACTCAAAAGCGCTTCCATTTCATGGCGTAAGTGGCTCTGGTGAGGGTTTTCTAGCAGCCACCAGAATATTGACAACCCTGTCCGAGACCCCAAAGCACGACTTTGCTAGGTCCTCAGGAGCCATGCATGAAGATGCAGTGATCGAAGGTTCAGGTGAACCAAGGTCCCGTTGTCCTGGGACAGCAGGAGAATGCTCAGTGGCAGGGCAATTGGGGGTTCGGCTGCCAACTGTTGCAGCAGGGGAAACCAAATTTGTCACGGCCATAATGGGACCACAAGGATCATTACTGCCCCTTCCGCATGCAACTTGAGAAGTACCTTCTAAAGGAGAGGGGCAGGACAGAAGGCATAGAGGAACCTCCTTCTCTAGGAGAGGGACAACGCATCTTGCCAGAAAACTCCAGGCCCTGGATCTAGCGAGCAAAAACTGGGCAACTTTGCACTGACAGGGGATGCAAAGAGGTCCAGCTCCGGCCTGCCCCATCTGTCGAAGAGACTGTTGATGACAGACTGTAGAAGGGCCCGCTCATGTGCTCTGGACAGAGTCCTGCTGAGAGTGTTGGCCAGGGTGTTTTGAACCCCTGAAACATGAACTGCCGTGATATTTAGGTGGTGAGTTATGGCCCAGTTCCAGACCCGTCCTGCTTCTCGACAGAGGGGGTACGAGTTAGTGCCACTCTGCTTGTTGAGGTAAAACACCACCACGTTGTCTGTCTGAATGAGGAGGTGTCCCGGGCGAAGCACCATGCTCAAAGCTTGTAGAGCATAGAGAACTGCCCTCATCTCCAGAATATTGATGTAGAGATGCTCCTTTGCCACAGACCAGGTGCCCTGTGTCCTGTGGATGCTCAGATGTGCACCCCAACCGATGCCAGGGGCACCTAATGTCACGACTTGATCCGGAGCTGTTCTCTGAAAGGGCATCCTCTCTGTTAGAGAGGGGGATGTCAACCACCAACTGAGTTTTTGATGGACCGGTTCCAGGATAGAGACCGGTTGGTCCAGGTCATCCCATCTTTGGTCCTACTGGACTCAGAGTCCACTGAATCATCCTCACATGCAGTCTGGCTAGAGGGACTGTAAAAGTGGAGGCAGCCATGTAGTCTAGAAGCTGGAGAAGTGTCTTGGCTGGGACCCTTGGGAGGGACGAATCGTGGTGGGCTAGGCCTCGGACTCGAAGTGCCCTGCCCTCTGGGAGAAAGGACTTCCCTCAAGTGGTATTGAGCAATGCCCCGATTAACTGGAGGGATTGGGTTGGGCTCAGGGAGGACTTTGGTGCATTGATGGTGATACTGAGTTCTCCGAAAAGAGAACAGGTGTCCTTGATTGTGCGCCGCAGCTGCTCGCTGGATGGGGCCGTTAAGAGCCAGTCTTCCAGTTAATAACATAGTGCTTTTTCCTTCAGAGGACTACTGCGACCACTGCCAGGCACTTGGTAAAAACCCTTGGAGCTGAAGACAGGCCGAAGAGCAACGCTCTGAACTGGTAGTGCCTACCTTGAAACTCGAACCTGAGAAACCTCCTGTGAGGTTTCACCACTAGGATGTGGAGACAGACGTCCTGCATATGCAGCGATGCCAGACAATCCCCCTTGATGGATCATGGGCAGTAATCCTTGCAACCATCTGAAACCATTTGTATTCCACAAAATTGTTGAGGTCGCTGAGGTCTAAGGTGGGGCGCAGGTGCCCGGTCTTTTTGGGCACAGTGAAGAAATGTGAATAGAAGCCTGTGCCCCTCTGGGGGGGAACTGGCTCTATGGTCCTTTTGAGCAAGACAGCCTGTATTAAGGCCCAGATGTGCTCAGAAAGAGTCGGAAAACAGCGGGAAGAAAGGGGAGGCCTGTCTGGCGGCATCTGGACAAATTCTATCGGGTGTTTGTTGTCGACCATTTGTAGGACCCACTGGTCAGAGGTGATCTCTCGCCAATCCATGGCATAGAGAGAAAGCGGCCTCTGACCGCCTCTCCCATCAATGTTATGAGAGGGAGTGGGTCCAACAAGGAGTCAGGCTGTGGTGGTGGGGGCTGCTTGGGCTGGTTTGGCGGCCTGAAAGGCAGATCCAGTGGAGCCTCTGGAGGGGCCCTTATGGCCATAACCATCTCGCTGTTGCTGCTGTGGCTGAAAGTGAGATTGCTGTCCCCCTTTTCCACGAAAGCAAGGCTTTCAAAAAGGTATTTGTTTCGGCTTGTACATGGAATGTATGGACCAAATGGCCTTGCCGGAGTCCTGTAGTTTGGTGATGATCTTCTCAGAGTCCTCACCAAAGAGGATGGAACCATGAAATGGTGCATCCAAGACATCTGTCTGCACATCCCGGGGGGAAAACCAGATACCTGGAGCCACGATTGCCATTGGACGCAGACTCCAGTGGCCACGGTCCAGGTGGACGTGTCTGCTGAGTCGTAGGCCAACCAGAGGACATGTGTGCCCATGTCTGAACCAGTTTGCAGCAGCTTTTCTAGCTCTGCCTTCTGTGGACAGTCTGGGATATCTTTGATGATGTCGATCCCCTGTTCCCAAAGGGCATTTTGGAATTGTACCATACGAGTGGAGAAACTAAGACTCTGTATGGTACATGTGGTGGATGAGTAAACCTTACACCCATGGAATCAAGTTGTTTGGATTCTTTGTCCAGAGGCTGATTACTGAGATGTCTTGGCCTCTGGGATCTATCATGGGCTGACTACCGAGTCTGCCAAAGGCTGCTCACCCCAAAAAAGTTCCTTCTTCAGAGCCGTGTAAAGGCGATCCACCTTTTTGGGTATCATGGAGGAGGTGTGGGAGCATTTCCAGGCTGCCTTGGTGATGTCTGCAAATGTGTCCACCAAGGGCAGGATGACCACCAGTTTCAGGTCCTTTTGGCAAAGTGGAGTCTCTCTGGGTCCAAGTCCTCTGTCTCCCATCCCATGTTGGCCTGAATATGCTGCATGACCTCCATAAAGGAGGGATCATCTGGCAGTGATTTGGGAGTATCCCTAGGGTCTAAGGGGGACAGGTCCCCAATAGACGATGGTACAAAAGAAGATGTCTCCGAGGAACGGTCTGAATCTATGGCGGAGGAGGACAGAGACCTATTGTGCCAGCGTTTGTGTTTATGGCGGTTGGAGGAGCCAGAACAACTTAGGCTCCTGGACCGGGACCTGAAGCGGTGCATGTGAGGAGCCTTGTCCTTGCCTGGAGGTGGGGTGGGCTCTATCGGAGGAGGGGCTCCTGTGTCAACAGGGGGGTCCTCTGTCCGCAGAATTTTTGTTTGTAGGAGGTCTGTCCTAATGGTCTCCCACCAGTAACCAAAAAGGTCCTTGGCCTGGGACAGGTGGAGCTTAGGCTCCAAATCGGTCGTCAGGCCCGAGGCCAGCCCAGGGCTGTGGTCTGGCCTAGAGCTGTGATCAGGCGATGGTGGGAGAACAGGAGGCGACATTGGGGCTATAGTAGTAGGCCTGACGTCAGTAGCTGATACCTGGTTAGAGGCTGTCATCCGGCAGTTTTTGGAAGGACTGTGTCCCAACTGATTGTCAGCCGGTGGTGCTGGTGGGGAACCAGTGACGTCGGATACTGGGTCGGCAGTGCCGACAGCCAGGCTGCCAAAGCAGTGATGTCAGTCGCTTGTCATTGGTGGGAATCACCACCCGACAAATGCTGTGTCAGCAGACGCTTGTCCAATGGTGGCTTGGCTGGCCTGGGCAACTGAGAGGCAGATCTCCTGCCCGCAGGCCTTACGTCTATCCCAGGAGTCGGCACCAGAGACACAAGCTGACCAGGAGTGAGCTAACGTTGGTCCCTTACCGAGGTCAGAGTGCTGGCCTAAGGCCTGATCAGGCATCTGGACTTTGAGCGACTGCAAGGTGGGGCCCCAGGACCCAGAGCCACAGTCCTTTGCTCTCGACACATGTACTAGGGCAGGGAGTTTAACAACTGTTAGCCTGGAAGGAGAACGGGTCACCTGGCAAGTGGAGGTGGAACTGCCCCTGGAGGCAGAGTGGGAGCCTGATGATCTGGATTTGAAGGGACAGCTCTCCTTTTCTCTCTCCTTCCATTTCTTCTTGTGCTTCTCTGAAGATTTGTGGAGGGAAGAACCCCTTTCCGAAGATGAATCTCTCCGCACGGTGGCCAAATGTTGCTCTGTGAGGAAAGCCTGGAGAGCCTTCTGATGGCAGATCCTCGTCCTGCTATTGAATTTTTGACAATGCTGGCAGGCCTGAGTGTCGTGGTCAGGGCCTAGGTACAGCAAGCAGGCAGACTGCCCGTCCTTGGATGGGATTTGTTTGCCACAGGCACACTTGGAGGGGTGCCGTTCGAGAAGATGACATGCAGGAACTATCACAGCAGAAAAAACAAACTTTTTTGGTGAAAAAATAAGAAATCCGGCTAAGAAGTCTTAGCAAAATGGCGGTCAAACTAGTGAGAGATGATCCGTGGAGCCAATGAACGCACGTCGACAGCAGGAAAAGAACTGAGGGATGCTGGGGACTGCCCTCCCTTTATACTATGCATGACGTTGGGGGTGGGCCGACATCGGGGGATGTCCCCACCTTAGACTGCTAGCTAGAAGTTTTCCGTGGGGTCTTACCACCTGCCAACTTCAGTCCTACATGTGTTACCTACTGCACGAGCTGACTCTCGAAGTAAGATCTAGTATTACGGTATGTTCTTATGTAACTGTACTATCTTACTTCTAGGGTGTCTCTTGCAGCTGGTCATTACTGGTAGGTAGGACCAAGTCCCAAGCAGTTCTAGCAACCACTGACAATCTGGGTGGAGGCAAAAATGACAGTCTAAGAAAGGAGGCCTTGAAAAACAGCCAGGTCAAAGTTGGCTCTATGCCTAGAGGCCATGTCCAGACTGTAGTGCTTAGTGAATGTGTGGACACTGCTCCAGGTAGCAGCAGTGTAAATGTCAGCAGCGGAGACATATATGAAACAGGCTGCCGGATGGCCATACCCCTAGTGGAATTGCCCTTAACCCTCCCTGGAAGTTCCTTGCCATACTTCTGATAACTAAAAATGATGCAGTTTGCTAACCATTTGGACAAATACTGTTTGGGCACTGGAGTGCCGTCTTTACCATCGGCAAATGAAACAAACAACTGCTTAGACTTCCTAGAGTCTTTAGCCCAGTGTGTATGGTACCTCAGGACTCTATGCACATCCAAAGTATGGAGCAATGCCTCCCTTTGACTGGAATGCACCAGAAAATAAACAGGCAGGTGGATGGATTGATTCAAAGTAAACTGACTCCACCTTGGGAAGAAACTTAGGACTGGTATGCAAAGACACCCTGTCTTTGTAAAAAATCAAGTAAGATTCCTTAGACATGAGGGCCTGAAGCTCAGAAATCCTTTGAGCAGAAGAAATGGCAACTAAAAATAATGCTTTCCATGACAGAAAGCGCAGCTCGCAAGATGTGGCTGATTCAAAGGGAGGCAGTGTGAGTTTTTCCAACACAAAACTGAGATCCCAAGGCAAGACAGGGTCATAGATTGGAGGCTTCAAATGCAAACTACCCCTCAAAAAGGTGAGGTCCACATCAAGTTGAGCCACTGAGTGTCCATCTATAGGTACAGTGTACTCCATTTATGCCATCCCCTGATTTCATGGACAATCAGTTTTCATGGACAAAAAACACTAGCCAAAACCACAGTGCATACATTCCAACACTATTGCTACCCGTTAAAGTGGACGTTCCCCGCCGTGTGCAGCGGACAGAAATTACCATGCCAGAGGGAATGAGTGAAGATGAATTTGCAAACCTGTGTCATCTCGGAGATGCTGATCCCGAGCCAGAAAGAGAAGATGACGTGAGTTGTGTTGTGAACGCCCTTCACCCTACTGTCTCTGACAGTGAGGAACCAGAAAATTCCCTGGACGCAGAAGCTGCTGATGACAACCCCGATGACCAAGTCTCTTGTTCCGAAGTACGATCTGCTCTTCTGAGACTACGTAGAGCAATGGAGTAAAGAGAGGACATTACTTCTGACTGGCGGCTAATCGAACAGACAGAGCATGATTGGCTTAAATATACAGACCAGCAGACAAAGCAAACTAAGATCACGCTATTCATGAGGACAGAAACAAATTAAAAAAAAAAACAAAAAAAACTAAAGTGAGTTAATCACCAAAAGCACCCACAGCACAGCACTGTATGTCTTTTAAATCTTTTAAAACCAGTCAATAAAAGTTACATTTTATACACGTAGTGACACCAAGCACTTCAAAAATACAATATAAACAGCTGCCACTGCCTTCCACCATGCTGTCCCAGTATAAGCCACATGTCTCATGTAACAAAAACAGAAACACACACACAAAAAAGTAAATAATGGCTTTCATGGATGCTGCTTTAAACAGACAAAATGTTACTGGACAAATAAGTCAATTTTAAGCGGCTTGCACTGTACATGGTATGCAGATATGGCCAAAAGGTGTGACTTAATAGAGGAGTACCTCAAACCGGAGTCAGAGAGTGACAGAAGGTACTCCAGTATCTGATCCGCTGGACAGGTGAAGGGATCTAAATGCTTCAATGCAGCCCAAAGAGCAAAACGCTTCCACTTCATAGAGTATGTAGCTCTGGTGGAGGACTTCCTGGCTGCCACCAGGACATCTGCTACTCTGGGAGACACCCCAAACCTGGCAATGGCTATATCCTCAGGAGTCAGGCATGAAGATGGTGAGATCTGAGATCTGGACGGACCAGGGTGCCCTGCTCCTGAAAGAGGAAGCCTGTGCAAAGGGGCAGGGACATCGGGGGATTCCACTGGACGTTGCTGCAGCAATGGGAACCAAATCTGATGAGGCTAGAAGGGGGCTATGAGGATCACTGCAGCCCCTTCTATCTGGAGCTTCATCAGAACTCTCTGAAGGAGTGGAAATGGAGGGAAGGTGCACAGAAACCTCCCTTTCCAGGAGAGGAACAATGTGTCTTGCCAAAAAACTCCAGGCCCTGGATTGAGCGAGTAGAAAAGCGGAAGTTTTGCAATGTGGGGGATACAAAAAGGTCCAAATCTAGACAACACCATCTGTCAAAAAGATATGCCACTGAGGTCAGAAGCTCCCACTCGTGTGCTCTGGACTGGGACTGGCTTAGGCCGTCCACAAGGACATTTTGGTCACCGAGAACATCGATGGCTGAGAGTTCCAGGCCGTGCTCTTTGGCCCAGAACTAGACTCTCATCACTTCCCTGGACAGGAGATAGGAATGAATCCCCCCTTTGCTTGTTTATGTAATAATCTATGCACATGTTGTCCATTTGAATCAAGAGTGGACCTGGGAAGAACCGAGTCTAGAAGGCCTGCAAGGCATACAAGACTGCTCGCATTTCCAGGATGTTGATTTGGAGCATCATCTCCACCATGATCCACGTCCCCCGAGTTTGGTGGATTCCCAGGTGAGCTCCCCAGCTGAGATCCAAGGCATCCATCATAAGGACCTGCTGAGGGAGAGGAATACAGAAAGGAACCCTGAAGCAAGTTGTGGGGCTCCAGCCACCGCAACATTGACTGTTTTGACTGGATCTGAGACCATGATGAGTTGATCCAGTGTGTCTGTGTGTTGGTCCCACTGAACCTGCAACATCCATTGAGGGATCCTGATGTGCAGCCTGGCTACAGGAACTGTGGTAATGGTTGCTGCCATGAGGCCTGAAAGTCTCAGAAACAGCCCCGCTGGAACATGATAGCTGGAATAAAGCTGACGGGCCTGGTCCCGCAGATGCTCCACTCTGTCTGTGAGCAAGAATGCCATCAACTGAGCCGTGTCCAGCACTGCTCCTATGTACTGAAGGTATTGGCTAGGGGTCAGGAAAGATTTGGGCTTGTTTATGGTTATGCACAAGGCCTGGAACAGGCTGCAGGTATGAGCAAGAGTCTGCAGGAGACAATCCTTGGACGGGGCAGATAGAAGCCAATCGTCTAGGTAGGGGAAGACCTAGAACCCCTGTCATCTCAGGGCAGCTGCTGCCACTGCCAGGCATTTGGTAAAAACTCTGGTGGTGGAGGACAAGCCAAAGGGCAGAGCTCTGAACTGGTAGTGCATTTGTAACCCCGACTACAAATGGGGGTTCCCAAAATGTCTTCCTTGAGCTTGCCTAAATGCTCACTGCCAGGCTGGTGTCCTGAGTTTTAGCAGTTTAAATATGATTACCAGAGCCTGTATAGCCTCTGGGTACTGTCTCTTTAATGTAGTTTGTCTAACCTGCTTACTTTGTAGCAAGGACTGTTTTGTTTGTCTCCACTATCTTGGTCCTGGACTGCAAATTGGACCAAATAGTACTGGTGGAACCTAAAATGTAGCCGGACTACACACTCCCTGAAAGTGGAAACGGAGGAAGTGCCTGTGGGAAGCGAAAACCTTGATATGCAGGTAGGCATCCTGTTCATCCAGAGAGCACAGCCAATCCCCCTGGTGCAGGAGGGGCAGTAAACCCTGAAGGGTGATCCTCCTGAATTCCTTGTATACTATAAACTGGTTCAGCTCACTGAGGTCCAGGATGGGCTGAAGGTCTCCCCTATGTTTGGGTACCAGGAAGAAGTGGGATTAAAACCACTTTCCTTCTTGACAAGGGGAACGAGTTCTATCGCCTTTTTTGCAAAATAAGGGCTGAATTTCCTCCCAGATAAGAGGGATGTGGCCGGGAGGGTAAGAAGACTGCCTTGGAGAATTTTCTGAGGGCCACTCTGTGAACTCTAAGGTGTGGCCGTGCTTGATAAGCTGCAGCACCCAACTGTCCATGGTGACCTCCCTCCACCTGTCCATGTACAGGGAGAAGTGACCCCTACAACCTCCTCCTGATCTATGACTGGAGGGCGGGGGTCCAACAAGGAGTCACGAGGTGGGGACAGCTGCAGGGAGGGCTGCTGCCATACCTCAGGCACTGTGGGTGACAATGACAGAGGGAGTAGGGAGGGGTGCCACCATCTTGCGCTTGCCCTTGGCTTTAGCATGGGCATGGGCCTATCTGCGGGAGGAGCGACGAAAGGGAGCCCTCTGTCCCTACTTACCTCCGGTATGGTACATGGTATGGATGGATGTGAGAGCCTGTCCAGAGGCTTAGAGGTTGGAGATGATATCCTGGATATCTCCACCGAAAAGTTTGAAGCCCTGAAAAGGTGTGTCCATTATATCAGACTGGACATCTTGGGCAAAACCCAAGACCCTCAGCCAGGAATGATGTCTCACGCAAATACCAATGGACACAGCCTGGCCACAGGCATCTACCACATCGTATGCAGCCTGTAGGACATGGGTACTGACATCCGAGCATGTCTTAAGGACCTGGACAGCCTGTTGCTTAGCAAGGTCATCCGGCATGACTAGGACCACCTCCTTGGCTTGATCCCAGAGGAGGTTCTGATATTGCACCATATGGGTCAGATAATTAAGGGCCCAAATGGCCAGAGTGGAAGAGGCAAAGGAACGTTTGCCTAGCTGGTCCAACTGGCAAGACTCCTGGTCAGGAGGGAGAGAGCTGAGATGTTCTGGCCTCTTGGTGTGGTTGTGCGTTGCATTGATGATGACAGAATCCACCTTGGTCTGTTCCCCAAGAGAAGGCTTGCCAGCAGGAGCATGGTAAAGCCTATGGGCCTTCTTGGATACTGCCGGGACTGTATTAGGATGGTTTCAGGCCACCTGGGCGATGTCCTCATAGGAGTCAATCATAAGTGGGACCACAAGAGGAGGAGCGTTGGGCTGTCTCAGATAAATCACCAACCAACACCTCCCTGGGTCCTGCTCCTCTGTCTCTCACCCAGTAGTGGCCTGGATACGTCTCAGGATGGCCATAAAGGTGGGGTCATCAGAAGGGGCCTTGGGGACAGCACCTGGAGTGTCCTCACTTGTAGAAGAATCTGGCCCTAAGGAGAAAAATTCACTGTCTGAGCTCTCTCTCCCGATGGGCTTTCATCAGGCTGATGGTCATCAGGACAGTTGTTGGTTCCAGCGCTGGACCAGTCCTGGGGAGTGCGAGGAGCACTAGGGCGCGATGAACCGGGACTGGGGAAAGGGGGTCCCCTGAAGGTCACTGAGGGGTAGCTGGTGGAGGGCCCCTGAAGAAACCTGCTGGAGCAGAGACCACAGGGATGAAAAACACCTTGCTACTCAAAAGGGGCAGGTGCCGGATAGTTATAGACCAGTGGTGGTCTCAGTAGCATCAGGTATGGATAACCCAGTGTAGGATGAGGATAAGAAGGCGCCAGCATGGGGTATATCAGGGGAGATCCCACATGTGGTGGTTGTGGCAAGACAGGCTGCAGCCTGCAGGCATCAGTGGTGGGAGGACAGGCGGAGGTCCTGCAGGCACTGGTTGAGGGAGGACTGGCATAGGCCCTGCAGGCGCTGGCTGTGGAAGAACCAGCACAGGCCAAGCGGGTGCTGGCTGCAAGAGGGCTGGCGAAGGACCAGCGGGTTCTGATGCTGGTAAGACAAACGGGGGTCCCGCAGGCTGTGGCAGAGGAAAACAGGTGCAGGCCCGCCAGGCACTGGCTGAGGTAAGATGGGGGAGAGTCCACAGGCAACAACTGTCGGGAAGCAGGCGCTGGAGTTGAGTGAGACCCCCCCGGTTGAAGGCTGAGGAGATCCTGGGCTCAAAGAGGCACCGGTGTCCTGCAGTGTCTGCCCCTGAGAGGGAGGAGCAGAACTGGCAAAGCCCCAGAAGAGGAGACTGACGCCCAGTGCATGAGTGTCAGGGGGACGGCGGTGTGAGGACTGGCGCCAATCCCACCCGTGTCAGCCGAAGAAGCTCCGGCCGATCCACCTGACTATGTACTCGGTGTGAACAAGGGCCTGAGAGTCAGGATGGGAGACACCCTGACTCAAAGAGTTGCAGCCTGAGAGAGTTACCCAGACAGGCAGTGGGGCCACCAGGAGCCCTGTGGATACCAGGGTGTGCAGGGCTGAGGAAGCTGCCACCGTCCCATGAGGCAGGATGACCAATTCACAGTATGAGATTTCTTATGAGACCATGACTGGGAGATTGACCAGGGTCGGACCCGGTCTTTGTCCTGGTGCTTGTGTTTCCCACTGCCTTTTTCCCAGGGCTGAGAAGAAGACCCTGAGGACTGGGCCAGGGAACCGAAGTGCTCCTGGCCTGCAGCTCGCGTTTCATGGAGGCGAGCTTCTGCTTAAACAGGACAGGGAATTATTTCTAATCAGTAGCTGTTTATAATGATCCCATTTGCAGAAATGATATCCATAAGCTTAAATGATTCATACATAACTGTACCTGAATAAAAAGTAATGTGATAAACTGTATTTTGCATTGTTTTGTTTTTATGGGTAGCATTCTGTTACAGTTCTCTTCATAGAGGTTTTTTTTTTTTTTTTATCGCTATATTCTTTTACTCTCCTATCTCTGCGGAGTGGGCGGCATGTCGTCTGGCGGCCGGCACCTGCACCCCTGGACCCGGTCTGGCCAGCATGGGTGGCCCCTTTGCCACAACACTCCGACAGTGAAACATGGAAAATGACCACTGCGACAGTGGCTGCAATGGTCCCACTTCTATTTCACTTTCCCCAGATGTTCTGCCCCTCCTGGACCAACTCCAATCTGGAGTTGAGAATCATAAAGTCAGGGGGCACCCGCATGGGAGGTGTGGGGAGCACAGCCCCCCACAGAAAACACTGGGGGCTTGGGGGGCACAATACCTGCGTCGACATTGTGCTGTCACTGTGCGGGAGGTCGACAGGTTTACTGTCAACCTAACTTGGTGCTTCTGGCCAGCGTCACACTCTCCTCCACACAGGCTGGCACACAGAGTCCCTCCCCTTGAGGGACCTGGATCCTGATACCTGGGGGGAGCACCTCCCATGTCTGGGGATGCAGCGCACGGCCATCAGCCGCCATGACCACCCTGCAATTTTCCGCCTGGATTTACTTCTCTCCCCCCTTGGAGCTGGACATGCAATGGCATCTGTGCACAGTGTGCCGCTGCCCGCTGCGCTCCGTCAATGTGTGCCGCTACTAGCAGTGCCCCTTGCTTCCACCACTTGCCACTGCAGAGTGATGTAGGCCCCTTCCCAACCCCAGAAGGAGGAGAGTAGTCACGGGATGCTCGATCCTCCCTCTCCCCTGCTGACCCTCGGTGTGCCACGAGGTGTTTCCAGCGCTTCAACCCTCAGCACCACCGGATTGTGATCTGGAGTTTTAACTATGTCACCGTTTGTGGACAGAACTCTAAGCATGGTTCTGATAGGACAGTAGCTCATGTTTAGCATTTTGTACACAAACTTTGGCATAGTAAATACTCTAGATTATTGGTTCCATGATGAGAACTGTGCAGAATGTTGTCCATACAAAGTAAACAATTAAAAATGCAGTTTTTCACATCTGTGTTTATTTAAGTACAGTTAAATAGGGCTCAGCTGGAGGTAAGTCTTTCATTTCTGTTACTAAGAATATTATTAACTCCTGCTAATTAGCACAGATTTCCTGTCCTCTTTAAGGAGGCAAGTCTCCAGTGTCTTCCGGCGACATCGTCTGGTGGCCAGGTTGAAGCGCTGGCAGGCCTCGCAGGCTTGGACATCATGGTCTGGGCCTACGCACAAGACACAAGAAGAATTGTATTTATTTTTTTATTCAACTTTAGGATTACAAATACCTTTGAGCAAGAACTGCTCGTTTACAAAGGTTCCACGTCAAAAGATGGCAGATTAACATACAAACAAATGTAGACAATATTACAGAGTCTCTAAAACAACATACACTATTTAATGGGAAGAGACAACAATTGCAAGATTAAGCAAGTTTAGGAAGCGGTAAGGGTGGGGGTGGGAAGGTATCAGGAAGGAGTGGGCAGGCTGAAGGACCATTGTCAGGGGGTGGGAGTAGGTATGAGAAGTGCAAGGTAGAATGGACAGATGTCCGAAGTGTCTAATGATGGAAGGGGGTGGGTGAGGTAGGGGTAGTAAGGTGAGAAGGAGGAAGGCGGAGGACAAAAATAATTGGCAAGAGGGAGGTTAGGGCCAAAGACTGAATGGCCGTCTTGGGAGTTGCTTCCTGCAGGCACACTTCGTGGAGCAGTTGGAAGATGCAGATGGTTGAGAAGACATACACAGAAAGATGAGAACACTAAAAATTCGATGTTAAACTGAGTTAAAATCACAAAATAACAAAGCACGATAGATACCCAGGAAATGACGATCGACTGTAGCTGCGGCAAACTAAGGAGAATGTGGGGGCTGCCTGCCTTTATAGGCTCAGCTGATGTCAGCGTCTGACCTCGGAGGTGGGCAGCCCCCTCTGATATACTACTAGCTAGAAAATGTTTAGTGTGGTCCTAGTGCCTGGCATCATCAGACCTACCGGTGATGGCCTGTTGCAAGAGACACCCTCGAAGTAAGATCTGCTGACACTTCTCTTAACCAAAAGTGTTAAAAAAAAAAAAAAAGATAGTTTGATAGTTTTGATGCAAATCCTGGAGCAAGCAAAAATGACACAGGCATCATTTTTTTTGTTTTGTTACACATGCACCATTTTTGATGCCTGCAACATTTTGACTCATGCAGCAATTTTTAATGCATGCACCATTTCTTTGATGCATGCTCCAATTTTGTGTTGCATGCACCACTTGTTTTGAAGCATGCATCCTTTGTCTGAGGCGTGCAACATTTTCTCAGACATAATTTTTTAGGCATGCACCATATGTTTTGAGTCATACACCATTTTTCACATAAATACCATGGCCCAGATATTCAAACTGCGCCAGTCTGAGGCGCAAGCCCCTGCGCTGCTCAAAATAGTTGCGCAGGGGTGTGGCTGGGGTGATATTCAAGGAGTTGCGCTGTTGAGCAACTCCTTTGAATATCACCCAGCTCCAACACTTGCGCGTAGCACAGTGGAACTTCGCGCTACCGCAAGTTGCCAGAGTTGAGCATTAAACTTGCGATTGGCTTAAGTACCATTGCGCCATCGCAAATTTCCGATATTCAAAGGTGACATGCAAATGGGGCCATAATTTATGCAAGGCGCAGAGGGGCCATTGCATCTATTTATGGCCCCATTTGCATACCATTTGCATGTAGGTGCGCTGATCCCCGAGGACTTGCTCCTGGCCACCCCTGCCAGGCAGCAGCCGTCGAACCGGCCTTAATGCAGCCCGATCGCGGGCATCACAGTTACATGACACCCCCCACACATCTCCCACAGCCCGATCGCGGGCAGAACACGTACATGTCGCCCCCCCACACACATCTCCCACAGCCCGATCGCGGGCAGAACCTGTATGAACCCCCAGTGCCCGATCGGCGGGCAGATGTAACCTCCCCAACCCGAATAACTCCTGGTGGTCAGTGGACCGTAAAGCCCGATCGGTGGCAGAATGTCACAGCAACCCCAAACATCTCCCTGGTGTCTAGTGTCCCCCACCCACCACGAAGCCCCTCACCCGCTCCCCGCGGCGGTGAGGACAGCATCCACCGCCTGCCGCCCGCCTGGCTGTGGGAGATGTGTGTGTGTGTGTGGGGGTTCATGTATTTGTACTGCCCGCGATCGGGCTGGTGGGGCACAGGGACCGAAGTTGGGGCCAGCCAGGGTGGTAGCTGCTGTGTTGCGCCTGCAATACAGCAGCTCACCTGTGGGTGGCCTCAACTTGATCCTTTTTTGGGGCTCAAGGTTGTGCAGGCGCAGGTTGGGGTTGCGATGACAACTCTGCACAACCCGACTGGAATATCGCTGCGCAGGTTATGCATGGTTCCTCCCCCTCCTGTTGAGCATGCATTCATTTGCATTGCTCTTTTGCGCAACCTGTTGCCAGTGGAGCAACTGCCTCCTGCTGAATATCGCAGAATGGCGCAATGTAGGACTTGCGCATGCGTAACCCTGTTGCGCATGGAGCAACCCTTTTGAATATCTGGGCCCATTTGTTTTGAGACAAGTGCCATTTTTCAAGGCATGCACCATTTGTTTAGACACACGCGCAGTTTGTTTTGAAGCATGCACCATTTTTTGACCATGCACCATTTTTTTAAAGCATGCAGCTTTAATTTGACAGATATACCATTTTGTTTTGACGCATGCACTATTTTTAAGCAATTTTTCATATATCGTGGAAACTTTTGCAAAACTCAGGACTGTCTGAAAATAGTTCTCCTGAGTTTTGCTGCAATAGGGCAGAAGCAGGCGTAAATGTTACTGCATCTGCTCCTTCTGAATCCCTCCCACCCAATTTAGTTTTTTAAAAAGGGACTAACTTTGGAACTTTTAGGGCTAGGAATTTAATTTTTTTTTATGAAAAGCTGTAAGCTGACAGCATTAATAGGCAGCAGCATGCTGTAGCCAGAGGTACTAATTGTACTGTGTAAATGGGAACAACATCCTGTTTCTAGTTTTCTGTCTGGTACAAGAGATGGCTACGTGGTCCTTCCATTCACCTTGTGAATGAAAACATACCATAATCGCTCATGAAGACTCGTTCAGTGAGTCTTCCAGATACAACTTTTTTCAGAACCGGCACAGGATGAAAATGTCTAAATATTGTAAAGTTTCCTCACCCTCTGTGAGAACAAGGTGCTTACATTTTTTGGGGGGAATGTCACTGAATTAGCTCAACATGCACCTGTCTTTCATTACTGGCTAAACTGGAAGTGTTTGATTTTTCTGGTCTCTTAACTTATAGTCATTCTTTTTTGTTAACACTGAAAAAAAGAAAAGAAAATGTATAGTTGGCGAATCCCCATAATTCAGAGGTGAGGCACTGGGGTACTTATTTGTTTACCAGGTA
This sequence comes from Neoceratodus forsteri, assembly GCA_016271365.2. Taxonomy (NCBI): domain Eukaryota; kingdom Metazoa; phylum Chordata; order Ceratodontiformes; family Ceratodontidae; genus Neoceratodus; species Neoceratodus forsteri. The sequence goes on from JADMNL010000027.1 coordinate 269,549,044, forward strand.
AGCGCACTAGACAAAAAGATGCCTATTTTCAGGCATGACCTGGGAAAGTACAATAACAGGTAACAACAAGTAAACAAAAATGTACAGTCAAAATACACAGTCAACAGAAAGTGCAAAAAGTACAAAGTATCTAAGTAACAGTGAACAATGTATGCAGTAGTAAGGTACAAGAACTGAAATACAGACAAATTAGGTAAGGTCAGTGAAACATGCAATAACAAAGTAATCAACACAATTAGTGGTCAAGCGCTGTTTGTCTCTGTATTAATGTGATTCTTGGCATTCTGAATAAGTAACTGCAGCTATTTTGAGCCTCTGAGCATACTTTCAGGACCCCAAGTGCCACAGTAGTTTGAAACTTCTTGTCTATAGTTTATAGCTAACTGCTGGCTGCAAAAAAACATTTTCAGGTTAACATAACTCTTCAAGACTTTTTTTTTTTATTATCCACCCCCCCCCAAACACATACATGCACTAACCCACCCATATGATCAGGGTTGCCCCAGCCAGGATGGGTGAATCTCTGCCTTCATAGTCAATGCCGATGTCTCCAGCTCTGGCACTCCACAGGTGCACAAGTGGGTTGCCAGTCTGCTGAATCATGCTCGTCTGCAGATTAGACAGGGTGCAAAGCTTGGCAGGCTAGATACGTGCAACAGACACACAGGGTGGCATTCTTTCAGTATTAGGCCCTAAATACAGGGTTGTCTTGCTTTTGAAGCCAGAGAGGGGGCGGTGCCCATCCGGATTCCCCATCCAAGCATTGTGGTTTGTGCAGAGAAAGGTTCATATCGATTTCGTGCCCTTCCTTGATTGATATACTATACCCCTCAGAAATTCTTTTAGCACAACATCCCTACCTAAATACAATGCATTCTACTTTAGACCAGTAATAAGGACACATGGCCAGAGATCTTCAGATTCTCTATCAAAGTCCCACAACTGGAAAATGAGAACAGCACACAGACCATTGCCTAGAGTGCTTCCCATGATAACAATGCCCAGACACTGACAGCAGACAGGATGGGCCAAGTGGCCCTTATCTGCTGTCAGTTTTTATGGTATTTCTGAGCATTTTCCAAAGTAACATGAAAGTAACTATATCACTTATCCACTCCTAGCATTGCATCCTTTCCAGCATCTTTGTTTTTTTTTTAATTCAGCTTTTTTCTCCCTCCAAGCCCTGGCAGGGGCTTCAGCCCTCCAGATGAGGGCTCGCTCTCTCAAGTTCCACCGCTCCTGTACTTGCCGATCCCGACGATTCCCCCACTGCTTGCCCCCTGTGGCAGGGCCAGTGAGGTGGCACCCCCTCCCCGGAGACCCAATCCAGAGGTCGGGGTTGGTCCTCGGGTGTGGTGGACCGTCATGGAGCCCTGCCAGGCTCCATTTTCCTCCTTTTCTCCCATCCTCCTCCCTACCGATGTTCAATCCTCTCTCCCCCTGCTGATCCCCGGTGGCCCAGGCTCGTTCCCGAACCTGGGTTGCCGGCGTAGCACGAGGTGTGGCGACCAGTGCCTCAACCTCCAGCACCACTGGGCTGGCCTTCCTTTCCAGCATCTTATGACACAATGGTTTACTGCACAAACAGAAGCACTTTCAGAATTTACTGCTATTATTGCTCCTAACAAAAGTTTTCTTCATTCACAGCCAGCAAATTTCAAACTATTTACAACCAATTTGTATTTAACCGAGAATACAATGTATGTATGGACTGATGCTGTGTGTTACCTGTCATGCTGCCCCTGGACTGGCACAGAAGTAACACATCAGGATCTAAGATGCTGGTTCAACAACTATGTTGTCGAATGACATCACAGCCCAGCCAGCAAGTTGCGTTTGACAAAAATCCAGCAGGATACCCAGGTTGTTTTTCTAACGGAGGGCTTTGCCCCCTGAACCCTCCAAACTAAAGAAATCCAACTCTGAATCGGAGTTGGTTTGGGGAAGGGGTGCAGAACTGGGAGACAGAGTGCTGGGGTCTCGGGTGGACCATTACAGCGAACTGTCGATGTTGTCGGCATTGACGCATACGGTGTAATGGTGTCACCATACAGTCGGCATACCAACACATTCCATTTCAAGAAGCTCTATCCCAGAGAGCAAAATTTTAAAACTAAATACCTGGTGAGTTGATAATTAACTGCATTGGTCACATGTTTCCAGGTATCTATACAGTAGTAAGTAATGAAGAAAAACTTATATACTGTATTTTCAACAACAGCTCTTAATCACACCCTTCTCCCAAGCCCCTCAATAAATGTAGTTTGACTGCAGATGGAGTTGCAAGCAGGATGAGCAAGTTTCATGCTGCTTGTGATTATCTCCCAGAATACTCTACCTTTGAATGAAGGTACCTGTGGTCATACTCTTGAACGGGATGCCCATCCAGTAAAACCATCCCAGCTTGCACAGGATAGAAATTTTCCAACAGATTGACACATGAGCTCTTGCCACTTCCTGAAGGCCCTACTACTGCTGTCACTTCACCAGGGCGGAGCATGAAGGACATGTCCTATAAAAAGAATGACAGTTACATTAAATCATTCAGTATAAATACCCTGTGTGGTAGAGTGGGTAGGGAATCCCCATAAACTGGTGCGTGTTTGCACAGCATACTTATTTCATCCATGCTTATGAAGCAGGGGGGAAGGGGTGGACATGCTGGACCTAGAGTCCCTTCATACCTAAAATTACTATGCAAATGATGAAAAACCATTGATAGTGCTAAGGTCTCGGGTTCTGATCCTGACGGGGAGGGCTCGGGTAGTTTGCTCTCACTGGAGGGGCACACTGTGCATGCTCAAGGCCAACAGTGACTGTGCTCATGCCATGAAGTGAAGGGAGGGATCAGGGCAAAAACTGGGGCAAAACACTCCCAGCCACAGGCCATCAGAATAACTGTCGCTGGTACTCTAAGTTCCCGATCAGCGGAAATTTCTGCAGGTAAGACAGCTGGGGGCCTGGAGGGCTAAAGTTTAGAGTGCCTTACCTCCTGCCATGCCGGCAACCTGTGTTTAGGAATGAGCATGAGCTGCTGAGGCTGGGAGTGGGGTAGGAGAGGATCAAGCATCCCAGTGACAGCTCTCCTCTCTCGGGGGGGGGGTGGATGGCCAAGCAGTCTCAGCCCATGACTACCACTGGCTGGAGGCCTGGTGGTAGTGCAGGTGCGAGCAACTCAAAGGGAGGGGGCTGTGGTGACACAGGACGAGTGCACCTCTGTACACATGTGCTAGCACCGCAGCACAGGGAAGGGACGAGACAAAAGGAAAATCTAGGGGCCTGGGCTTTGTGAAGCCCTGCCCGTGTCTTGGTGGATCACCTTGCCACTCCCATGCCAAAGCAGATCTGGATATGTCTCCCAGAAAGGGGGGGGGGAATGGCCCTCCCACCCCGCCACTGGGGGGGATCCAAGTGGGAACACACTTACGGATCTAGAGAGAGTTAGGAACAACCGCTGAGCACAGAGACATGGCTAATAACCACCCAAGTCTGCTAAGGAGGCTAAAAACCTTTGTGAGAAAAGACAGCTGGGGGTAGCAGATGCCTGTGGCTGGGAGGTCACTGGCACAAGGGTCCCAAAACAAACAGGAGTAAAACAAAACAATCAATGTTTTGATCAAAGGTCTTTTTCATTTGTTTATTTCGAAATTATCAAGAAAAAAATCACTATTACCATTATCTTTAATTACCTTCTGGGTTTTTTTCCTTCTTTTTTTCTGTTTTTTTCAATTTCTTTTTCCCTCCAGTCGCGGTCTGGGGGGCCTCTCTCAGGCATTCTGCCTGAAGTCCTCCTACCTGTGCCTCCTCTCTCCCTCCTCCTCTGTCCACAGTCGACACCCCCGGCTTAACCCCTCCGGGGTGGGGCCGCCCTTCCTCTTGGGCGCTCTTCATATTCAGACTCCGATGTGGGAGAGGACCCAAGTGCAGGAACCTGGAAGGCCAGGCAGGATGGACCCGGACGTGGGCATGGGGGAAGGTGCCGTCGCCTACACTGCAGACTGGGCTTTTCCTTGCTCTGGTGATCTCTTCCCCCTCCCGAGCATGTGCACGTCCCCGACGCTAGGCGCATGGCAACCCTTGCCTGCGTCAGGGCACGCTGATTAGGTGTAGCCGAGCATGCTGCAGTGTCTCTGGTCTCCACCAGGAGCCACTGGCATGTCAGGCGATCCCCAACCTCCCCCCCCCCCAAGGAAGGAGAGCAGCCTAAAAGGCGCTCAGTCCTCACCCGCCTCTGCCATCCCCTGGCAGCCTGAGCTCGCTCCCGAACCCAGGTCGCTGGCGTGGTGCGAGGTGTGGTGTCCAGCGCCTCAACCCTCAGCGCCACTGGGCCAGCCATTATCTTCGGTATTTGTTTTATTTATTTTGCTTTACCAGAAGATAGGCTGGATCCAAATATCACTTTACAGCCATACCTGATGATAGGAAAATCTTTTTTCTTTTTCTTTCTGTCTACTCCCATTTTCCAGTTTCAGCATACATTTAGTCAAACCTTATCTGGCACCTACACATTGACACAGTGCTCTGTTATTTGTTCTAACATCAGACAGAAGGCTCAATCTCTCATATACATACTTACAATCAGTGATCAAGTCGTCTATTTTTGATCAGGCTGTTAGTATGCCCAGTTTTGTTTTGTTATCCTCCAGGTTTTATCTTAACTCTGCTGAAGTGCCTTGTGCTTTGATTGCATGAAATACGTGCTATAAATAAACGGCTTTTGAATGGACATGGTAATTAGCTTTTACAGTATGAAGTATCTTTACAGTCACACTGTATCCCAAAATGCATCACAAGCCATGAACAGGTGAAGCAGCCATTAGACTAAGTGAAACTGCAGGCAGTTACGGAAAGTTTAGGGAGGTTAAACAGAGAGACAGATAAACAAGACATATCTCTCGTACATTTCACGTAGCTCTATGTATTTTACACTCAAATTTCCCCTGTTCCCTGAAGATTTACTGATGCACCCCATAATGTAACACCTATTTCTGGACACAAACTATTAACAAATTAAATTAACCTGACAGAAATATTACTTAACACTAACCATATCAGGCCCCCATTCTTAAAGTTATTATTCTTTATAATAAGATTCACATCGCTGGCTATTTGCCCTGCAGTTTGAAGGTCAATACTATGCATTTTAATGCTGAGAGGTAGGTGGTGGGGGAGAGGAGTATATGTGTGTGTGCTGTGTGTGTGTGTGTGTGTATGGAGGTTAAGTAACTTGCTCAAGGTCCCCAGTGTGCAATGTTGGCAGCGCTGAAATTTAAATGTGCTTCTCCAGGTTACTTCTCTGCTCTCTGACACAGTAGGCTACACTGCCTCCACACTTACAAAATTACAGTTTCCAGGACAATGTAAAGAAACTTTCTGGGAATGCACACATTATGCAAAATGTCAGACAAATATAACATACTAAGCAGCAGCATATAAAACATGTTCGTATTTATCTTCTTTAACTATACCTTTAAGACTTGACTTGCAGGTCGTGTGGGGTATGCAAATGTTACATTTCTGAACTCAACATGACCTTCTAGCTCTTCAGGTTCAAAGGTTCCCTCCTGCTTCATTTCTGGTTCACGATCTATAAACTCGAAGACCTTCTCTGCAGCTCCAGCTCCCTGCATTAATCCAGTGTAGACAGAGCCCATATTCTGAAATAAAAGGCAGATCACTTTTGTCCAACGATAGGCTATTATTCATTTATATTTGGGCCACCTAATGATTTGAAATTATTACCAACTCTCAGCAGTTTTAAAACAGCATGTTTTAAATGTGTACTTGAGAAAGATAAATGTGTGGCCTATCACTGATCCATAATTCATTGTAGCAATTTACTTGAAACTGCATGCAAGTATGTGTATAAATTCTAACTGCTTGACTGCTGTTGACTTGGGAGATGAAATGTTTTATCTCGAGGGGAAGCCTGGCAGAGAAATTGCAATAAGTAAATGTATAAATATATACACACCTCGAGTGCAAGGGAACAAGTCCTCCTAGATGCATTCCAGGATAGCTTCCTGACGCAGATGGTCCACGAGCCGACTCGGCTGGAAAGAACTCTGGATGTTGTACTGTTGAACGGAGAGGCTGTAAGGGACCTGGGGGTGGGGGACCCACTGACTGGGAGTGATCACCACTCAGTGTGGTTCACGCTCAACAGGGGCATTGAGACTGGGGCACGGGAACCAGGGTGGTTGACTTCAGGTGGGCAGACTTTAGAAACATGGGGAAATTCTGGAGAGGCATCTGGCGGGAATTCATCCATGCTTGGGTGCAAGCCAAAAGTGGGAAACTATAAAACAAAGGCTGGTAGAGGCTACTGGGTCATGTACCAAGACACAGAGCAAGAAGGGAAGGGCGAAGAAACCTAGCTGGTTGAATCGGGAAGTCATGGAAGGGGTGCGGACTAGGAAAAAAGCATTTGAGAGCTTCAGGAAATCTGTGAGGAGAGAGGACAAGGATGAGTATATGAAGAAGTCCAGAAAGGTGACCAGACTAGTCAGAGCGGCCAAGCCTTCCAGAAAGCTGAGGCTGGTACAGGGCATCAAGGGCAGAGAAAAGGACTTCTTCAGATACATAAGGGAAAAAAAGGAGCAGCAAGAACCAGATAGTGAAGATTAGGAAGGACGGGGGTGGGTGGAGAAAGGGGAGGAGCAGGCAGAGGCACTAAATGAGTACTTCTGTTCTGTGTTCACAAAGGAGAAAGGCAGGCAGCTACCTCAGGGGATGGGTAAGGTGGGCAGGGGGGAGGGGTGACAGATGTAGTAATTGCAGAGGACAGGGTGCTGAAGGGGTTGAAGGCGTTGAGGATGGACAAGGCACCAGGACCAGACGGCATCCACCCTAGGGTGCTTAAAGAGCTGGCAGAGGACTTGCCGGGGCTGCTGGTGGACCTTTTCAATACCTCCCCTGGACACAGGATGCATACCACAAGACTGGAGGATGGCTCATGTGGTGCCCATTCAGAAAAGTGGCCCAAAGGATGAACCAGGCAACTACAGACCTGTGAGTCTCACATCCATTGTAGGAAAGCTTATGGAGACAATCCAGAAAGAGAGGCTGGTGACCTTTTTGGAGGACAATCGTCTCCAGCAGTACAGGTTTGTCTTGGGTAGATCCTGCCAGACCAACCTAGTTGAGTATTACAACTGGGTGATGAGGGAACTGGACAAGGGCCATGCAGTGGATGTCCTGTACATGGACTTCAGCAAGGCCTTTGATTCAGTGCCACCTGGGAGGTTGGGGGGAAAGCTGGAATACGTGGGGGTGGGAACAAAGATGGTGACTTGGATCATGAAATGGCTGAAGGGGAAGCAACAGTGGGTGGAAGTGGGGGATGAACTCTCAACCCCAAGGGCAATGATGAGTGGGTTCCCACAGGGATCGGTACTGGGACCAGTGTTGTTTGGGATATTCATAGCAGATGTCTCACATGAGATCAGGAGTAAAATCAGTCTGTTCGCCGATGATACCAAGATGGGAGCTGTGGTAGACGATCTTGTAGGGTGGCAGGGGATGCAGGATGACCAGACTAAACTGCAGGAGTGGTTGGATACACGACAGCTGGGGTTCAGCACCTAGAAGTGCAAGGTACTGCACTTCAGAGCTAAGAACTTGGGGAGGAGCTACTGGTAGGGGTTCAGTTTGGTACCACCTTGGAGGAAAAGGACCTAGGGGTGCTTGTAATGGGGAACACGAACAACTCAGCTCAGTGCAGGAAGGCGGCAGCAAAGGCCAACAAGATGCTGGGGTGTATAGCAAGGGGAATCTCCTCCAGAAGCAGGGAAATGATCCTAACCCTGTACATGTCACTTGTCACCATCTGGAGTACTGCATGCAGTACTGGCGCCTATTCCTGAAGAAGGATGTCAGATTACTGGCGGAGGTACAGCGCAGGGCAACAAAAATGATCCAGGGATTGGAGGGCAAACCATATGAGGAAAGGCTGAGTAAGCTAAATATGTATTCCTGAGAGGAGGGATGGGGGAAATGATTGGGACCTTTAAGTACTTAAAGGGGGATAAATAAGACTAGTACAGAGGGGGTTTTCCAGTTGAGGAGAGGGAGGGACATGAGAGGGCATGGTCTCAGATTGGATGGGGAAGATGCAGGAGACAGATGAGGAGACATTTTTTCATGGAAAGGGTGGTAGCTAAGTGGAACACTCTACCCAAGGAGGTGGTATCCTGTAAGATGGAGGGCAGTTTTAAGAGGGGATAGGATTGGGTGGGTAACTGTGAGGAGGAGGAGGAGAGGGGAGGGTGGGGCAGCTGCAATGCAAGGGGGTTAGCTGCACAATCGAGCAGACTCAATAGACCGTGAGGCCTATTTCTGCTGGCAGTTTCGTATGTTCAAATAAATATTATCAAAGAACTCATAATGTTCAAAATCGAGCCTCTCCGTCATCAGGGGAGAACTGCTGCAGCCCCCTTCCCTCCTGGAGCAAGCGACCAGCTATATAAAACAGGCCCATCCACTCGAAGGCTCACTTGAGCCTCTCTGTTGTTGAAGGAGCACTGCTGTAGCCCCTCCTTCATTCCCGGAGCAAGCGACTGGCTGTACAAAGCAGGCCCACCCACCCGAAGGCCCACTTGAGCCTCTTTGTCATTGGGGGAGCACTGCTAATATAATGGGCAGATCTGATGGGCCCTCAGTCTCTTTCTGTCATCACAGTCTACGTTTCCATGTATTATTGGATACCGCATTTACCTGACTGGGAGAAAAGGAAGGTCACATAGAATACCTGCATACCTCCTAGAAAGTGACAACAGAAAAAGGTCGAGCGTCCCATCCAGTCTGTCAGTCTTAACAGAATTTGTATGCCTGGCAGGAAAGGGCAGATCGCCTGGCTTCTGGTTCCCAGAGGTCCCCCACCCCCCATAGTGCCAAAGTCTAATAGTTTGCAGGGGACATTTCCTATTTAAAAGGCTACACATATTTCTCATGTTACTGAATGCTACAGCAGTCTGTATGGCAGGAGAAGAACACAACAGGCTCATGTTTTTATACTTAGATATGCAATGGAGCCCTGATAAGTGCACACCCTTGGGAAACAAAGTTTTTGTGCATTTAAGTGGGCTGTGCATTTAAGCAGACAATGCATTATCCCACCTCACAGATCACAGCAGGTCAGCTCTGACACACTTTTCATGTTGTCTGTCATAGTAAAGGCCCTTTAGAGCCCCAGGACTTATTCAGAGATGCACATTACAGCAACTGATCCAACTTCACCTTCCCTGTTCCTCGCTGCCTTTATCAACTCTTACTGGATCCCTACAGTTGTTCATTGGAAGTCCTCTGCTAGCTGCCTGTCTAACTCTGGTATACCAGTGAGCTAATAACATTCCCAGTGCTTAATTCCTTGGTACAAAGAGCAACGCTAAACATCGGGGTGTGATAAGCAGGCCAAATAACACCATATTCCACCGTATAAGCATGCACTTAAGCAGGAGTTGGTAATCTTCTGGCAGCTCTGACTGAGCTCTCAAGTGGGATATGCACTTAAGCAAAGTGTACTTATCAGGGTCTTTTAAACAAGAAAGTATAGGAGAAAAATCGGGAAAATGATAAAGTGTGCATTTAAGTGGGATGTGCACTTATCCAGTGTGCACTTACATGGGCTCCACTGTATACACACTGTATGTATGTATATACAAATATGTCCAGCAGGGTCATAGATCTAAGCACTCCTGTAGAGCCAATTTCCCCCTCCTTTTCATCTTTGAACTGTCACTCAAGGGTAGTGCCTAGGCTTTGGAAGGTTACCAAAGTGGTGCCGGTCCATAAAAAAGGTGATACAAAGTACGTGGGTAACTACTGTCCTATCACAATCCTGTCTGTGCTTGATGAGTTACTGGAGAAACTTGTTGCTTCTCAGGTAACAAAGCACCTTCAAAAATTTAATGTATTGTCCGCAGCACAGCATGGTTTTAGGCAAGCTCATAGTACATCTACTGCCCTCAACCAATTTACAAATGATGTTTAAGTTGCCATGGATAAAGGTATGCTCACAGGGGCTGTTTTCTTCCACCTAATCAAGGCTTTTGACCTTGTGGACCACTCCCTTCTCAAATCCAAACTGTACAGCCTTGGTTTTTCATCCTCCATTACCTGGTTCTTAAGCTACCTTAGTGAGCGACAGCAGTTTGTAAATATTAACTGAGTCAGATCTGACCTCTCCCCTAATAACACTAGTGTTCTGCAAGGACCTGTACTAAGTCCACTACTCTTTACATTACTTATCAGTAAACTGCCTACAACCACTGCTTCTTGCTCAACCCTGCTTTATGGTGCTGTACACTAGCTCAAAGAAAATGTCAAGAAATGTACTGGCAGCTTAAAGTGGACTTTGGAAGTGTTCAGTCATTGTTAGCTCATAATAGGCTTCCCCTGAACAGCAGCAAAACACACTCTATGCTTTTTGGTTCTGCACTTAGAGTTAGGGCTAGTTCTTCTGCCCTAGCTATTTACTGTTCTGATGGCTCCCCCTTATTGCAGTTGATTCCCTCAAACACCTCGGCATCACTTTGGACCCTGCCCTGGATTTTAGTCTGCACATATCAATAGTCTGCAAGACTGTAAATCTGAAGTTTGGACTTGCTTGTAAAGTCAGGTATGCCCTGACTGCAGCCATTATGCTGGTTATAGCCTAGGGTGTCTTGCGGCCAAGCCTCACCTATGGTTTGGTACCTTTCCCTAAGGCTGACAAATCTGTTACAAATAAATGGATTACCTGCTACAATAATATCTGTCACTCTGCCCTATCCAGGCCCTGGCTGACTTACCACAACTCCCTTTTCTTGAGCCTAGGCTGGCTCTCTCCATCTTCATGTCATCTTCTTACCATTGGTTGCACTACTGACAAAATGATCAGAACAGGTACACCTGTTACTTTTGCTAGTATGTTCAAACAAACCGATCAGGTTTACCCCATACGGTCCAAAGATATGTTATTACGGGTAGCACCAAGATGCATTCAAAAACCTGGGAAAGCTGGGCTGGCCCGATGGCACTGAGGGTTGAGGTGCTGGATGCCACACCTCGCACCACGCTGGCAACCTGGGTTCTGAAATGAGCTCGGGCCGCCGGGGGTCAGCAGGGGAGAGAGAGGATCGAGTGTCCCACGACAGCTCTCCTCTCCCGGGGGCAGGTGGTTGTGTCATCCTGTTCCTTGGTTGCCTCCTGGTGAAGGATAGGGGCAGCGCCGGAAAATGGGAGATGCAAGAACGTGGCATCGGAGAACGTGCGCACCTCCACGCACTCATGCTCTCAGCCGCATGGGAAGGGGCACCAGAAAACCAGGGAAAAAGCGACTGCTGGCTAGATGAAGCCTCCGCAGCACTCCAACTCTGTGGCTTCGCAGTGCTTCTGGGCCCACTCCAGATATTGCTCGAGGGGGAGGACGGCTCTCCCTCTCTCCACCCCACCACAGGGGGTAATCAATAGGGGACATAGGGCTCAGAGTGCTGAGGGAGCAATAGCGGTCGGAGATTGGCAGGAAGGCCAAGGGATGCCACCAGGTTGCAAGGTGGAAAAACACCTCTATAAAAAAGAAAAAAAAACTGGGAGAGCTGCTGGCTGTGTGGCGCCAAGCAAAGGGGTTTGATCAGCACGTTGGTGACCCGGGTTCGCGCCCCAAGCCCGGGTACCAGGAGCGGAGACCACCTGAAGGCAGACTGGAAACATGCTAGGGGACATCAAGCCTCAACACGTCCCCGCCTCAGGTCACCATCCTCACGCAGGCCCAATCAGGGTAGAGTGGGCAGGACAAGAAAATGGAAAAGGCCCCCTGACTGACTGGATGATGCCCACTGGTCCTCGGTGTCACAGTAGCCCAGGATAGCCCCATGGTAACCCCCCCCGCCAGTCCTTGGGCTAATACAGTTGTGCCTTCGGGCACTTCTCTCCCGGAGGGCGGGTCCCATCCGACGAAGGGTTATGTTGGGTCACCCGTGGGGAACAACCAGCAGTAGCAGGGGCAGAGGATGGCGACCAGAAGAGGAGGGTGGCTGAAGGTCCTAGGTGGCCCAAAGGAGTGGCTGATCAGGGGGCAGGGAGGAGCAAAAAAAAATTATAGGAGAGCAGGCTTAATCCCCCCTTAATCTGCAGCGGGAGCAGTGGCGGAGATGGGGACCATCATTCGCGGGCTGGCATTTTTGTGCAAGGTTTTTCCTCAGGGCGGGGACGTGCAATGATCCCAGTGTCTGCCCCCTCCCAATGTGCAGTGCCAGCTGCGACGGTACTCCCAGCCTCCGCTAGAGGTCCGCATTGCACCGGACACTCTTTCCCCCCTCCCCCCAGAGAAGCAGAGCAGTCCCAGGGATGCTCACTCCTTCTCTCCCTGGCTGGCCCCCTGACTCCTGAGTCTGTCGGCGAACTAAGGACGTTGGCACCGCAATCAGACACCTTGCCACTGTGCCAGCGACTCACCTAGTTTTTAAAAATTTTTGCAAGTTTCTCCTGTCACTGGATAAGTGTTCGTGCAACCGATTCCTGTTCTGCCAAATTCATTTGTGCCTTTTGTCTGCCTTTCTGTAATTTGTAATTGCAATTGTAACTCAAGGATGTTCAAATTGTTGACAAAAAATCTCATAATTTCAGTATTGTTCTCAATGCACTAATGAGTCTCTGTAACAATGTTTATTTATTGTTTGTACTTCTCCCAGGTCATGCCTGAAAATAGGCATTGTACTTGTCTAGCACACCTACCCGGTAAACATATATATATATATATATATATATACACACATACATATATATATATATATATATATATATACATGATGGGCAGGAGTGTGATATGGAAAATATTTTCACTCCTGCAGAGTGACCTCTGGATACTCATGAGTACCGAAGGCACAAGTGAGAGTATCTAGACGTCACGATGCAGGAGTGAGAATATTTTCCATATCACACTCCTGCTCATCATGTATCCCCAATACATATATATATATATATATATATATACATACATACATATACATTATGTATATATATATATATACACACACACACACACATATACATCCATCCACACTGTGGCCCAGATATTCAAAGCAGTTGCACATAGCACAACTGAGTTGCGCCGGCGCAAGTGCAGACTTGCGCCAAGCAGCAATATTCAGTGGGAGCCAGTGCACAGCGCCAATGCACAACAATAATAAATGTAGGCACAAGTGCAGGGGGCGTGCCCATGAATATCCAGCGTAGTACAATATTGAACCATGGAATCATGGCACAAGTGCAGAGCAAATCAGAGATGCGCCGAGCAGACTTGTTCCTATAAATATAGGGGGCGCAAGCACACAGAAAGCACCTGCGCCAGGCGAGAGGGAGTAAGAGAGAGAAAGAGAGAGAGTGAGAGAAAAAGAAAGAAAGAGAGAGAGAGAGACAGAGAGACAGACAGACAGACAAACCAAGGCAGACACAGAGGGAGAGGGACAGAAGTGGCACTGGAGAGGGAGACAGGGGAAAAGAGAGAGTGTGACAGACAGGTAGACACACTGCCAGGCAATGCACCAGGGTGGCATGCAGCCCACAGCAGCCAACCACCCAGGGGGATAGCGGACAGCAAGGGCCAAGGATAGTCCACCCTTCATGATGGAGGCCATGATGAGGGGTGTGAGGGGGCAGCAGGAACAGCAACGTGGCCGTGGAAGGGCCCATCGGTGGTATGCCCGACACAGGTGGTACTGCGCCATCACCTTCGAGCAGTACAGTGACACGGAAATTGTGGTCCAGTACCACCTGAACAGGGCCATTCTGAGGCAGCTCTGTGAGCTGTGCAGTGAGGAGAAGCAGGGACCCACCAGATGGAGCCATGCTATGTCTGTGGAGACGAAAGAGACAGCCATCATGTGCCTGCTCACCACGGGCACCTTCCAGAGACCAACATGGGACATGACTGGCATAACCCAGTCGGCCACATCCTGCCTCCTCACACAGTTCTTCAACGCTCTGCTGCCACATGTGTCGGAATACATCTGTTTCCCCAGCACACAGGCGGAGCATACAGCAACCATGCAGGACTTCCACAGGGTAGCACATATGCCTGGCGTGATTGGGGCCACTGACTGCACCCATGTGGGCATCCACATGCCACCTGGCCCCGAGGGTGTGGCAGACATCAATAGGAAGAAGAACCCGAGTATCAACTGCTAGGTGGTGTGCAATGCCACGGGGCGCGTAACCAATGTCTGGGCCATGTACCCTGGGAGTGCACATGATGGGTTCATCTGGCACAGCTCTGCATTGTGCCACAGGTTTGAACGTGGGGATATCCCCATGGGCCACCTAGTGGGTGAGTGTGGCACGGGCAAGGGGCGATGAGCAGAGCATGCCATGGGATGGGGGAGGGCAGGGTGTGCATGTTGGCATGGGCGGCAGGGACAGGCAAGGGGCGCAGCCTAACATAGCAGAGGGCTAACTATCTCATTATCCACACAGGGGACAGTGCCTATCCACTGCGGCCCTGGCTGCTCACCCCCTACCGGCGCTTGTCATCTCCAGCAGAGGAACACTACAACGAGGCACACGCCAGCATGTGCAACATCATCGAGAGTGTCTTTGGCATGCTGAAAGCATGGTTCCGTTGCCTAGACAGGTCAGGTGGTGCCCTACAGTACAACCCCTCAAAAGCCTGTGGCCTATTCCTGGCCTGCTGCATACTGCACAACATGGCCATTGACCATGGGATAGCGGATGAGGGTGACAGTAGTGGGGACGATGGAGGCAATGGGCCGGAGGGAGGTGGACAGCCACCTCCTGGGTGGAGGGATCCCTGGCTGATCCAGCAGGCAAGAAGGCAGAGGGACATCATAGCACGGGAGCACTTTGGTGCACACAGGTAGGTGGTACGAAACATTAGGCCACACAAACAGGTACAGCACACATGCAGGGGCGTGCATGGCAATGGGCATGCACACACTGAGGCGGGAAGCAGGGGAAGGGTGACAGGGGCACCCACCCACACACAACACCCTGCACAACCCCCCCACACACACATATGCACCCACACATACAGGCATGGGTATGTAGTGTGGATCAGATGCACTGCACCAGTGCACAGGCGCAATTGGTGCAGGACTGCTGTCATCACGCTCACGCCACATGGCCCAGTGGCTGGGCAAGCATGCACACAGGCAGTGTGTGGTGCGACACACAGGCACCACACCTGTGGCAGGCACACACACCACCCATGCGTGCAATGGGCAGCAGCTGCAGACTGCAGGCGAGGTGGGCCGCACATCAGGGCCACTGCACGTAACCATGGCCACCACATCTACTGCCACGCCTGGGCCATTCGGCAGCCACAGGCTGCACATCAGCCATTGGGGCAGGGGTGGAACTGCGGGACCATGACCGTGTCCACGCAGGTGTGTCGAGGCGCCCAAACAGCCCAGCCATGGGCGTGCCTGGGATGCCGACATCTGAGCCCGGCATCAACTGCGCAGGGGTCGCCTGACACCGGGTACGTGGAGTGGATAGCGCACTGCAGGGAGTCATCTGTGCCTGGCCACGCCCTGTGGCAGCCAGCAGCTCAAAGCCATCCGAGATCGCGGTGGCAATGCGATCCAGGGAGGCAGTCATGGCCTCCTGCATGTGCTGCATCCCTGCCAGGATCTGTGCAGTGCCCCTCTCCTGCTGCTCAGCTAACTGGTGCACCTCCGCGAGCAGTGCACACACCCCAGTGGTGAGCGGCACCTGTTGCTGAACGGACTCCCACAGCAAATGGGTGTGCTCAGCCAGTGGCTTGGCGGCCTGGGGCTCCCGGGCCAGACGCCGATCGCCATGTGGTGACTGGCCACGCTGCACAGCCCCCTCTCTGGTGGACGCTGCACAGTGGGGCCTGCAGGGGGATTGGGTATGGCAGGCACACCGGTGGTGGACCCTGTGTCTGGCTGCCTGGTGGCACCCGCAGCTGCTGCCCCTCCAGCCGCTGCACGCCACCCAGCGCCTGCACGGCAGCACCAACTCCACTGCAGGGCACAGCCTGGACAGCGCACACCACTGCGCCCGCAGTGGTGGTGGGCAGCTGTTCTGCCGCCGGCAGAGCACTGGGCATGCTGCCTGTGTCAGTGGCCAGCAGGGGTGTCTCCCCTACAATGGTGACCATGCTGTCCAGGATGAGCATTACGTCGTCATCGGTGTCAGACCCCGGCCCGATCTGTCTCTGCGCACAGGACCCCAAGGCTGGTATCCTGCAGGAACACATCCAGGGCTTCGTCCAACCCCTGGTCCAGGACATCAGCCTGCACAGTGGTGGTAAACTGCAGCCTGTCAGGCCCCCGGATGCCTGAGAGGTGGAAGGCTGGCCCTCCGGGGCCGGTCCAGTGGCCACGGCTGCTGCCGCTGCCCCATCAACCGCACAGAGGCGTGCTGGTGCTGCAAGAGAAAGAGAGGCTTGTTAGTGATGCACTGCCCACATGTGCCCCCCCACCACTGCCTGTGCCCTGCAGCATGGCATGCATGCGCACACATGCACATGACAGGCATGTCGGCCGCATGCACACCAGCACGGCCGTGTCCGCACCCTCCATGCCCCCAGCTGTGCGTGGCTGACATACTTACCATACAGTGATGGGCTGCCACCCATCTGGAATCCACTGCCATGCACACCATCCACCGTGCTGCGGTGCATGGTGGCTGCCACCAATTCCTCCTGCGCCATGAGCGGTGGCTCAGCTTTAGGCCCCCTCCGGTGGCATTCCGGGAGGCATGGATGGCCACCACCTTCTCCTTGATGCGCCTCTTGTCCATGCCCACCTTCTTCCTGCACTGAGCACTGGTGGCTGCCCTGCTGGTTCACACATGCCGCCACCTCCATCCAGGCCCCAGCCATGGCCTGTGGCGTGCCCGTTGCACCACTCAACAGGGGCTCCCTGTCAAGGTAGGCCTTGAACAGGGCCTCTGTCTCCGCCTTAGTGAAACTGGGCCTGCGCTTGCAAGCAGGCCCACGCTCCTCACATTCCGACATGTCACTTCCTGTGGACATGGACAGCACAGTGTGTCAGTGGTAGCAGCACCCTGTTCTGTCCCCCCTGCTGTGCTGGCTGCAACCAGTGTGCTACAGCAGCATGCGCAACTTGCCTCGAAAGTATGCAATACCGGTCCATGGCCTGTGCTGATCCGTGATGCTTTTATAGTGCATTGCATGCAAATGAGCTTTGACGCAATGGTAACGACATGCTAATTCCCCCAGTGTGCCACACACTGGCTGATGAGCTCATTTGCATGTGGTGGCTGAATATCACGATTTTGCTCTGTGCACAATGAGTTTGCTCCGGAGCAAGACGCGGTGCAATGTGCACGTATGCGTGGTGCACAGGACCGCAGTGCGCCAGATGGTTTAATGTCACAAATTGCACACTGTGCACTGACTGCGCGATGGGGCCCATGGCTCATGCTGCACCAGGCCTGCTATTGCGCACATGTGCACTGTGCAGTGACCGAACCTTGACCCCTGCTGTGATCTCTGCCCCTGGGTGACCCCCGCACCCGTGACCCCACCTAGACACTCCCATGCTGCTCATCTCTGAGACTGCGCGAAGGGCGGACACAGCACATGTCCCCTCGGCCTGCGCATCTGGTGCATGCTGTGGCCATGTGTACTTACCCCCGCCATTTTGCTCCCGGCTCACACTTGCAGCATGGCGCAGCAGAAAGTACCGTGGGCAGCTAACTGGACACAGGTTGAACTGGTCAACCTTGTCACCTGCGTCCAGCCTCACACATCCCAACAATTTGGGAAGGCGCCACTGCAGCAGTCCTGCGTAGCAGTGTGGCAAGGCATTGCTGCCACACTGCTGCAGCACACAGGGGTGGCCAGAACGGGGGAGCAGTGTCGCCACTACTATGGTGACCTGGCACGGAGGGACCCAGAGCACCTCAGGAGGCTGGAGGCATGTGTCAGGTGTGGGGCTGTGCCACAGCCAGGTGAGTAGGCCCATAATACATATGCCCTGGTTCTGTACTGTGATGTTGGCTAAGCTGCCTGGCATGCCCTGCAGGGCGGTGTACTGCCATCGTGCGCATCACGGGGTAGCATCACCTGCTGCCACTTGCATTGCGATGCTGCTGTGCAGAACGTGTCGGGCAGGGGCTCACCCTGTGCACAGGGGTGGGGGTAGTGGGAAGCTGCTGTGGTTGGTTACTGATGTGTTACTGTCTCTGTTCCATTCCCAGGACCTGAAAACAGGAGAAGAGCAGCAGCAGTGGCGGCTAGACGGCAGGCCACAGCGGGCAAGGGTGGTGGTATAGGAGCGGCTCCGGCACCAGTGGGGTCACAGAAAGCAGGTAGGCACTGACACAGTCCTTCGCACCATACGTGGGGGTTGGCGGGGGCATGGATGTGGGCATGGCCGCCTGTGCTGTGGCAGCTGTGTGTGTCACACTGTGCGTGGTACCCGCCACTGTGGCGCATCCATTGGACATGTGTGCCAGCTGTTGGTGGGGTGGGTGTGTGCCTGGCTGCCACTGACGTTGCTGTGGTGATGCCGGAGCACTGTGCCATGTGACTGCCATAGCGCAGTCGGGTGGCCACTGTGCGGCAGGGACCACCACTGTGCACCGTCATGGTGTACCACATTGCTGGCAGGCATTGGCCCACCCCTCCATGGGTGGCCTGTACGGGCTCTCTGGGGGTGTGTGATCCTGCTGCCCATTGCGCGTTGTGGATGGGCATGGTTCCTTGGGACACTGCAATGATCACCTGACCTGTCCCTTGTCATAGGTGTCCGGCGACGGCGCAGGAGGCCCCTCTACTGCTGGCTACTCTGCCAACTCATATTAATCACCTTGGCAACCATAGAGGCAGTGCTACAGGTCTGCAGGATGCTGCTGGTGGACACGAGGCAGCGAAGACCGCAAGGGGCGGCAGACCGTGGCCGCCACTAGTCGGGCCCTGAATTCCCATTTCCCCAGCTCTATCTCCCCCTCCAGTCCCCCTTCCCACTGTACAGTCCCTGTTCCCTATCCCTTTCCCTCACTTTCCTACCCTCCCCCATAACCCTTCTCTTGTACATAGTTGCGTTTTTCAATATATATATATATATCTTTTGACATACCTGCCTGTGTCTGCTTTGCAGGTGGCATGAGGAGCCATGCTGCAGTGGCCCAGTGCCTATCCATGTGGTGTGCATGTGTCGAGGCGCGTGTTGTGCTTCTGTGGATCACTGCTGTGTGCTGAAGTGTGTCCCACTGTGGTGGTGTCCCTCCCCTCGGTCGGTGGCTGTGCCTTGGGGTGCCCATGGGGCAGCTGTCAGGGGTGTGTGGCGGGTGTATGTGCTTGGCTGCGTGGTCCTAGATGTAGCCTGTTCTGGTCTGGGTATGTGGGGGGGCATGGCCTGCAGCCTGTGGGGGGGGGCCCCCTTGGTGGCCCTACGTTCACCATTGGCACCTCCTGCTGCCTACTGTCTGTGCCACTGTTGTGTTCTGGGGTGGGGGTCTTGATGCCTGTGTGCGCCCTGTTGTGCCCAGCTGGTGGTGGCCTCCTGTGGCCTGTCACTGTTTCCCTGGCTCTGTCCCTGGGTCACCTCTCTGTGCCGTGCCCCACGCTGTTGCTCTTCTCCCATGGTTGCCCTGGGACTTATCTGTCTGTGCCATGGCGTACCTGTGTTTGCACTACGCCGGACTTGCACTGGCCTTTGGCGCATTTCTGAATATCTGGGCCTATATGTGTAGACTTATAAATGCTAGGCAACTGTAGTATACAAGGATATGTACCTATCAAGGGTGCTAATTGGGGCTATAAGACACAAGCCCAAAGGGAGAGTGCCATTATTGCCCTAATTATCCACAGTTGTCTAGCAAATACATGGGGATGGTGCCTTTATTTGTATCTGAAGGATGTGTTTTGTCAGGAGGCTTATTAGGTAAGGCTGTGTTTTTGTCAGGGAACTTATTAGGTGTGCTAATTAGCATATACATTTCTTAACTGGTTCAGCTGGTGTGTTCATTGACGTGTTTATTGATTTAACTGGTCATTAAGTTGTTTGTTTAGGTGGCCATAATGCTGGTCTAGGGGTGTTTTTTTCCCCATAGTATTCGGGTTTCAGTGCGGAGGTATACAACTTTAATTGGGTTGTATGCAGCTTTAATTGTATGGAATGCAGGTTTAACTGGTGAAGTATACAGGGAAATGGATGATAATGGGCTCCTATGCGGAAAAGTCCCATCCATGTATTGTAAGGAAATACTACCAGTGAGGTGTAAAACAAGCCATAAAACCATGAGCCCTAAGGGCAAATGGCCTTTTTTTTTCAAATTTAGTATGCTTTATTTTTTCTTCATCCGGCTGGCTCCAATTGGTCTGAAGTACAAGTTCAGCTCCGCCACGCACCCTGGGACTTACCTCTCTCCCAAGCACCCCAGCTTACCCTCAGGGATAGGGCCACTGGGGTGGCCCCTCCCCCCTCGGAGACTGAACAGTAGAATCGGAGCGAGAGCACAGTTGGCGACGAGGGGTCTGTTGCATGGGGGTTGGCCTCATTGTGCGGCAGTCAGAACCTCCGTTTTCCTGTTTTCTCCCAGGGAGGTGTATTGTGCAATGAAGTTGGGGTGGGCATGCTGAACGTCTCACACACCTACCAAACATAGTCAGTCCCAGCTGTTGTATCCCTTGCTATCGCAAGGGGTTACTTGAACACCGACGACTTCCCCACCCTCCCCCCTGAGGAGGAGAGCAGTCCTTAGAAATAGAATGCTCGATCCTCCCCGGCCGCCTCCAACTACTTCCCAGGCTCGTTCTCTAACCAGGGTCATCAGCGTTGCAAGCGGTAGCACTACTGCTGCACCAGCGGGCTGGATAGTGGCCTTTATGAGCTTGTTCGCCCCCAAGATGGTATTTTTCATGAGTATAGCAGATTTTGTCATCATTTATTTTCTATAATACATCAGTTTGGTCACCTTTGCGGTTGTTTGTAGTTTGTTCCCTGTGCTGTTTTTTTGTTTTTGCTGAAGGTCCTTAGTGTTCTTCCATAGTGTAGTGTGTTCTCACAGTTTAATGGTGTTGTGTGGTACTGCAGCTGCTTATATATTAGTGTGTTTCTGGGGTGTAGGGTGGCCGAGTGCGCATACCCATTCCAAGATGTCCTCTACAAAACGGGGAGTAGTTTGGCAGGATTTGCACTTTAGGATGGCATGTGAGTGGCTTTGGGCATCGGCCGGAGTGATGGTTGGTGCCTTTGTGCAGTTGGGAACAGCAGGTTAGTACACTAGTATGAGAAGCAGCTTGGCAGAGCCTGTATGGGGGCTACGCAGCTGGGAGCAGCAGTCTGGGGTGAGGAGCACTGTGGAAGAGTAGGGAGTTGACCTGGAGCAGCATGGAAGAGGAAGCAGTATGAAGGGCTTGGCAAGTACGGTGGGTTGTGCCTGACTGGGGGATATGCTGTGTGGGGAATAATGTAGAAGGGCGCTGCTGTAGTATGGTGTAGGTTAGACTCATTTATTTTTCCACATTATGAGCTGCTGTTTCAGGGTCTTGCTGTTAGTGCTATGACCTGCTTTAAGGACTTTGAAGGTGGCTGTTATACGTGTTATGAAGGTGCTTGCTACATGTGTTATTAAGGTGCTTGTTACATATGTTAAACTGTTTGTCACAAGTGGTATTAAAGTGCTTGTTACATGTGCTACTGTGGGTGTAATAGGGTGGTCTGTAGTGTGTTAGGTATTAATCTATTATTAAGATGCTAATAACATATTAATAACAGTGTAACTAGCTGGTTTCATATATGCTGATTGCTAGCTTCCTATACACTAACTTGGCTACCATGGCATACAAGGAAATAAATTATAGCTTTTTCAATGATGATGGGGACCCAAACATGTATATACTGCATATAGAGAATACTAGATGGGCAACTATGCACAACCAGTGTATTCTGCTACAAAGGGGTTCTGGATTCTCTCTGACCTGAGAGAGAGAGAGAGAGAGAGAGGGAGAGAGAGAGAGAGGGAGAGAGAGAGAGAGAAAGAGGCATGACAGGTCTTTGGGAATCACAGTCCTTGGTGGCAGAGCACACCGGTTGAGCATAAAGTTGCTAATCCTATACATCTCTAGTGGTTTCAGAATGCTGCTGTACCATAGAAGGGTACAATCACATTCTATGACCTTTGAACTGTGGTACAGCAGCATTCTGAAAGGAATGGGATTCTGTAGAGAACAATGCTCTGTTATATACTATATAATTATATGGCACTGCTTAAATTCGACAGTTGGGTGCACAACTTCTGTCCAGTTCTGCATCCATGGAATCACAAAATTCACAGGACCCTGAGGAAATATAAAAATGTGACAGCTGGAAAAGAGAAAGAGGAGTATTCAGAATCGCAAGTCTTAAGAGTCTATAAAAGAACAAGAGGCACATTGACTGTATGAAAGAACAATATGACACCCTTAAATGGGCAGAATGATAATTCAAATGACACTGAAACCTGTACTGTGCAGATCTTATAATAAAAATTGTATTAACGAAAAAGAATCAGAAGTCTGAACAATGTTTAATTCCTATATTTGGTTCTATGCTGTAAATAAAGGAAACAAGAAATACAGGTTACTCAACTGTAACAGGAGTTCTAGGAGTGGTATATGTTGTTCATCCATACTTTGTGGCAGGTTCCTTGCCGCTTTAAATGTTGTCAGAAGGTCTTCAAGCTGGCTTCTCCCACCCACCCGGGTGGTAAAACCCTCAGCTCCATCCCATGATGCCAGATCTAGCCCGCTGGAAGCCAGGCTGAGTGTCGAAGCCGGGGAGGTCGGGTGGGTCGTGTGGATGAACAACATACACCACTCCTAGAACTCCTGTTACAGGTGAGTAACCTGTATTTCTAGGGACGTGGATATGTTGTTCAATCCACGCTCTGTGGCAGACTCCTAGCAGTTCCCCGGGAGGAGGGAGGCAAGGCGTGCACCCCCTACTTAGGGAATAAGGACTGGAGAACTGAGGTCCCAAAACCAGCATCCCGACGTGACTCTAGGTCAATGTGGTAATGGGAAATGAAGGTGTGTGCTGACTTCCAGGTAGCAGCCCTGCAGATTTCCTGGATAGGGATGTCCCTAGAAGCAGCCACCGAAGCAGCGGTATGGTGGGTAGAATGAGCTCTTATCCCTTTGGGAGGCTCCATGCCCGCCAACCTATAGCAGAGATCTATGCAGGAGGTGACCCACCTGCCTATCGTCCGCTTGGGTGCAGGTCTGCCAGGTGCGGCTTCAGTGTAGGTGACAAACAGCTGGCGAACCTCTCCCCGAACTTTAACCGTTTCCTCCTTATAATAAGAGAGCGCTCTCCTAGGGTCCAGAGTATGAAGCCTATATTCATCCTCTGAGGTGTGATTGGGGTAGAACACCGGCAGAGTCAACACCTGGTTAAGGTGAAACTCCGACACCACCTTCGGAAGGAATTTCGGGTGGGGGCACAGGACAACCTTGTCCCTGTGGAAGACCAGATAAGGAGACTCAATGGAAAGCATCTGGAGCTCTCCCATCCTTCTGGCTGACGTGATAGCCACCAAGAAGGCGGTCTTCTACGACAGATGAGAGATGTCACACCTGTGCATCGGTTCGAATGGCTTGCCCATGAGCTTAGCCAATACCAGCAGTAGATCCCACGGAGGTGGAGGTTCTCGCTTCGGAGGGGATATGTGGTCTAGGCCTTTGAAAATGTGCCTGACCACCTTCTCCTGTGCCACAGACTGCTTGCTGACCCACGCCCAGTAAGAAGAGATGGCTGCCAGGTGCACTTTAAGAGTCATCGACCGAAGCCCTAGCTGAGAAAGGGAACACAGGTAGTCCAGAATGCTAGTCAAGGAACAGGAAGAAGGGTCCAACCCCTTGTCCTGACACCAAATGGAGAATCTCTTCATTTGAAGGCATAGCGTTTTCCGTCCGACTCCTTACGGGACGCCTCAATGACGTTGAGGACCTCGTCGAAAAGACCCAAGGGCTGGAACTCTAGCCGCTCAGGAACCAGGCCGTCAGGTGCAGGGATTGAAGGTCCAGGTGGAGAACCTTCCCATTGTCGACTGAGAGCAGGTCCAGGCTGGCTGGCAGCCGCCTTGAGAGCCTGGAGCTGAGGCTGAGGAGATCTGGGTACCAGAACTGGTGTGGCCAGTTTGGGGCTACCAGAATGACCTGCGCCTTGTCCCTCTTTGCCTTGAGAAGCACCTTGTGGATGAAGGGAAATGGAAGGTAGGCGTAGAAGAGGCCCGGGGTCTACGGCCTCAAAAAGGCATCGCCCTACAGCGAGCCCTGCTGAGAGGGGCAGGCATGAAACAGCCTCAGCTTTGCATTCTCCCTGGAGGCAAACAGGTCCACCTGAGGGTAGCTCCAATCGGAGAACAGGTCTTGTACTACCTCCAGCAGGAGAAAACACTCGTGAGAAGCAGCACCTATCTGGCTGAGGGCATCGACCAGACTGTTGGAGGCTCCTGCCACATGGATGGCTAGGAGATCCGCCTCCAGGCTGATCACGAGAGACCAGATGTGGAGAGCCTCCTTGCACAGAGGCAAGGAGTGCGCCCACCTTGATGGTTGAAATAGTACATGGTCGTGGTGTTGTCCGTCTGGACCTGAACCACCTGACCCCGTACAAACGAGGCGAAGGCGGTGAGGGCTAGCCGAACCGCTCAAAGCTGCAGCAGGTTAATGTGGCATCGAGACTCCTGAGGGAACCAAAGGCCGTGGGCTCTGAGCTCCCCCAGATGGGCACCCCAACCCATCAGAGAGGCATCGGTCGTTAGAGTGACCGTCGTCTCAGGGCGGACGAATGGGATACCCTCCTACAGGTGAGCTGGGACGAGCCACCACTGCAGGCTGTCCCACATCTCCTCAGTCACTGTCACTGACTAGTCCAGAGGACCGGAGAGCTGTGACCAATGGCTGGCCAGCCCCCATTGCAGGGGATGCATATGCCAGTGGGCCCAATGGACCACACTGGTGCAGGCTGCCATGAGACCCAGGAGGCACAGGAAGTCCCGGGCAGGGCTCAACTGCCCAACCAGAAATGACTGGGCAAAGGAAGAAAGAACCTTGGCCCTGTCTGCCGGGAGCCGGGCTCTGGCTCGAAGAGAGTCGATCTCTGCCCCAATGAACTGAATCACCTGCGATGGCACAAGTTCCGATTTGGTCTCGTTGATGAGGAGGCCAATCTGAGAGCAGACCTGGAGGGCCAGATCTGTGTATCGCTCCACCTCCAACCTGGAGGGGACTGCAATCAGTCAGTCATCCAGGTAAGGGTACACCCGGACCCCTCAGTGCTGCAGGAATGCTGTCACCACTGCCATGCATTTGGTGAAGACCCTGGGAGCTGGAGAGAGGCCGAAAGGCATGGCCCGGAACTCGTAGAGAGATTCTTCTGCTCAGAAGCAGAGGAATCACTGATGAGACAGACTGATTGGGACATGAAAGAACATGTCCTGAAGGTCCAGAGAACAGAACCACATGCCTGGTTCCAAGGATGGAATGATCTGAGCCAGAGTGACCATCCTGAAGGTGCGAGGCCTTAGGAACTTGTTCCAGTCATGCAGGTCGAGAATGGGACGCTAGCCCTCCGTCCGTTTTGGGACCAGGAAGTACCTGGACACAAACCCTGGGTCTGGAGGAGGGTCCGCCACCTTTCTGATCACCTCCTTCTGGAGGAGCAAGGTAATGTCGGCTCGACGAGCCAATCGAGAGGCTGCAGAACCCATAGCCCCCATGGGGCGATGGCTCGATAGGGAGGGAACTGCTCAAATTCCAGAGGCAGACCCCTGCCGACCACTTCCAACACCCAGCGGTCCGTGATGATAGCGGACCAGGCGGAAAAGAAGTGGTGGAGCCACCCCCCCATGGAGGGAACCCAGGAAGGAGTGACGAGGTTGGGGGCGACACCCCTCAACCCATCACTGGATAGGCTTGGAGGAAGGGCCTGCTGAGGGACCTCCTGGACCCTTGCCTCCAGGCTTCCTACTAGAGGAAGTAGCAGACTTGGCCTTGGGGCACCAAATGTGAGCCTGCTGGCCCTGATGCTGGTGTTGCTGGGCCGGACATGCCGCAGAAGCGGAAGGGCGAAAGGGCTTATGCTGCTGCAGGCGGCCTTTGTCTTTCTGGGCAGACATGACCGAGTCCAAGATGGCACTGGACTTTTTGATCCTCTGGAGGTGGCCTTCCACTCCGGGCCCAAACAGGTTGGTGCCCAGGAAGGGAACGTCTGCCAGCTTGTGCTGGGTGTCCGCCGTGAAAGTGGAGATCCGCAGCCAAGCTCTGTGGTGCATGGCTACTGCAGCCGCTACTGACCGGGCACAAGAGTCAGTGATGTCCAAAGAAGTTTGGAGCTGCTGTTTAGCCACCACCCTTCCCTGATCCTGCACCTGCTTGACCGTCGTCTGAAGGTCAGCTGTGAGATGAGGAATCACCTCATCCAGGGAGCCCATAAGGGCGTGTGAGAAATGTGCCATCAGGACAGCTGAGCTAGCCTGACAAAGGCCTAGGGAGGAAGCAGCGTAAACCTTCCGCCCTGAGTAATCCAATTTTTTTGATTCCTTATCGGGCAGTTTGTCCACATCCCGAGCGTTCCCAGAGCGCCGGAAAACGCTATCGATCACCAACCCGTCCGCAGAGGGGTGCTCCAAGAAACCAGAGAGTGAACCGGTGGGGGCCGCGTACTTTTGAACCATCCTGGCCGAAGTGGCGGGACAAGATGCTGGCTGCTGCCACAGCTGCAGGGCCGGGCCAACAATGGCTTCGGCCACCAGAAAGGCCTCCATAGGTGAATCCCCTTGGTCCAGTATCTCCGTAAGGGGATACTTGGCCCATTTTTGAACGGGTTTGAGCTGCATCCCGGTAGACTCTGAGATGAGTCGAAGCATACCCAAAAACAGGGATGGGCTCTCATCCACCGACTGGCCCCTGCAGACTCCAGGTAAAGCAGCCTGGAGAACAGGGAGGAGTCGTCGTCAGACTCCGAGGAATCTGCGAACAGCTGCCAGGCGCCTGAGCCACCCTCCACCTGCTGAGGTCCATCGGGAGTGAGGGTGACTGACAACCTATGGGGCAAGCCCTGACCCGACAGAGAATCCTTGGTCGGGGCCCCAGTCTTCGGTTGTGGGGGAGGAGGTTCCACTACAATGGGTGGAGCAGCTGGTTTCGGCTGAACAACCGGCACCAGAGGCGGGTCCTCGACTACCACAAGGAGTTGTTTCGGCCGTTCCAGTGACAGCCACTTAATGGCCAGAGAAGGCGACGGAGTCGATTTATTGGTCAGTAAAAGTTGCTGCCACATCACGTCCTCATAGCGCCGACGCAACTTGCGCCGGAGCCTATCCTCCAAACAGGATGATGAGGACAAGCAGCGACACCACTTTCAGTGGTGCTGAGACCGAGACCACTGACGTCAGCGGGATCGGCTGGACCTGGAAGAGGACAGAGATCTTCATGGATCCTGAGGGTGGGTCAAAGAGGGAACGGGGGAAACCCGCCCCTCCTTCGGTGCAGGGACCTTAACCAGGGACTTTGGCACAGAAGGCACAGGCAAATCCTTGGTAACCACTGGGGGAACCAGTGAAGAAGGGTAGTCAGCTTCTCCAGTTGACAAACCATCCGACAGGTCGAGAAAATCTTGACCGCGTCGACGGATGTCTCGGCCAGCTGATCTGACGGGGACACTGTGAAGCCAGCGGCCGCAGCCGCAACCTTGACTGAAGTCGGGAGTCGACGGTCTGGTGAAGGGGATCTCTCCCACTCCCACGAACGCTGACAGTGGGACTTACCTTTAGGGTCCTTCTTTCTGGACCGACCGGAATGTCCCGATGGCCCTTCTCCCTTAGTGGAGAGGGATGACAAAGCTCCTTAAAAGAAGCAGTGTAGGAGGAGCCCAAGGAGAGCAGGATAAATGCCGCAGCCAAGGAGGAAGAAGCAGCCTGGGCCGCCTTCTCCTCGAGGGCGATCATCTGCTCCAACTGTTCTGTGGAGCCCGCCAAATGGGCCTCCTTAGACTTGAGCGGCGGGTACCGTTTTTCGAGGCGCCTGAGAAGAAGTCTGGCAGCGCAGTCCTCCAAGACCGAAGGCGAAAAGGACTTGCACAATTCACAAGCCTGCAAATCATGTCCAAGCCCCAGGTAGTAGACGCACGTGGAGTGCGGATCGGTCCTGGACATCTTCTGCCCACACGGACACCGACGGAAGCCAGGAGTCGATTTGTCCATCACAGTCGCGAGGGAAGACGAAGACCAGAGTCTTGTAAATTTTAAAATTAATTTTGGAAATTCTGAAGAGTGTGGATCCAGGCCTAAAATGCAGAGTGCAAAGGAGGGAACCTGAGCTTCCAAGCGGTAAGGAAGATCTGGCGGCACGGGACGGAGCCGAGGGTTTTACCACCCAGGTGGGTGGGAGGAGCCAGCTTGAAGACCTTCCGGCAACATTTAAAGCAGCAAGGAACCTGCCACAAAGTGTGGATTGAACAACATATCCACATCCCTAGAACACTACATTTTACTTTTTTATATATCACTGGAAATTTGGTTATGTGCCAGTTCAGTCTAATGCCACCAGTGTGTCATTTATTGTGTTTGTTTTGAAATAGTCCTTTTGGGTCCTCCATAATGCTGCATTTTCCTGCTTAATATTCATTTTGTAATTACAGTACTTATAAATTCCAGAAACCAGTTCCATCAATTTTATGGAAACGCTATATGGAAAAATTCTTACTAGGCTTCCACTAGTGGTGCAACACGGGTGGGGTGGGGGCACGGTTGAAGTGCCGTCTTTCAGACTAGATGTTAAGTCGAAATCCTTTCTGACCATCTCCAGTGACTGTTCAGGCAGAAGTTAAAGATCCCATGCCTTATCATAAGAGTAGAGGATTTCCCTGGGGTCCTGGCCAGCATTCTTCATCAACAGAAGGGGACCATGTACCTGCCCACCCCCACCCAAGACACACCTGGAAATGAGTTGTCACAGCTCAATAGGTCTTTCATGATCAGTAGTTACAAATAAATATATTTGGCTCCATATATGTAGTATTTGTGTATGGTAACCCCACATACTGTAACTGTCAGGGAAGGGGATGTTGTATACTACCATCATCTGTTTCAAATGATTTGATAGGTTTCGATTGGGAGATTTGTGTACTGTTGATTGACAAAATGCAATACAAAGAAAGTTTAAAAAAAAGGTGAAGCACATACCTCCATGCATTCTGCCAACTCCAGTTCATAAATAATAAAGGAGATGAGGTTACCACTGCTCATACGTCCAGACACAATTAAGTGACCACCATAAAACAGAACAATGATGTCTAATGCAAGCTCTGCAACCTGTAACCAGAAACACACACATCATTCAAGTAATTAATAAAGCAGCATGAGTTAATGCAAACTGATAAATCACTTGTTTCTTATTCTGTTGTATTGCCTTTAGTAACACAGTAATTTAAGGTCAGAATGGACTTCAGGTTTATCATGGCTGTCCTTGCTTCATACACAGTTATGGATAATACTGTACGTTAGGCATGTAAACGTACTAACTTTAAAGAGCAGCTCTCTACTAAAATAAAAAGCTTCAAATAATTAAATAGCATTTTCTAGGTCTCTTTTACTTTATTTTGTTCTTGGTGTACTAAACATTTCACTGAGATTTTAAAAAAAGCATCTGACTGATTCCAACTGACCTAAAAAATGTTATTTGTGACATCACAGTCTGTTGTCATGGTGAGCAATATGTCATAAACAAATGCACTATGATGCAACTACGGTATAGGCAAATTTTTTTTAAGCAATCCATTTACAGAGGAGAGAGTCCTGAAGGAAATCACAAATCTGAAACTAGAGAAGGTAATGGGACCAGATGGGATACATCCAAGGATATTGAGGGAGCTCAGAGAGGTGCTGGCTGCACCTCTGACAGTTCTGTTCAATCACTCACTGGAAACTGGGGTGGTCCCACAGGACTGGAAGAGGGCAGACGTAGTCCCACTTCACAAAAATGGTAGTAAAGAGGAAGTACAGGCCACTCAGCCCGACCTCGGGCGTGAGTAAATTAATGGAATCACTACTGAAGGAAAGGATTGTGTAATATCATGAATCCTGTGGCTTACAAGATCCAAAGTGGCATGGATTCACAAGGAGCAGGTCATGTCAAACAAATATGATAGATTTATTTGACTGGATGACCAGGGAAGTAGATCAGGGTGAAGCAGTGGATGTAGCCTACCCAGATTTCAGTAAGGCCTTCAACATTGATCCTCATAGGAGACTCATCTATAAGTCGAGCAGCCTAGAGGTGGGTCCAAAGGTGGTAAACTGGGAAAAAAATTGGTTGGGGGATAGGAGACAGAGGGTGGTGGTAAACTAAGTTCACTCCGAGGAAGGGAGGGTGACCAGTGGGGTGCCACAAGGATCAGTACTGGGACCAGTCCTCTTTAATGTCTTTATTAGTGACACTGCAGAGGGACTAGAAGGGAATGTATGTCTTTTTGCAGATGACACTAAGATCTGTAATGGGGTAGATACTCCGTGGGGTGGAAAAAATGAAGAGGGATCTAGGAAAACTTGAGGAGTGGTCAAGAGTGTGGCAACTGAACCTCAGTGTGAAAAAGTGCAAAATCATGCACTGGGGGTAAACAAAGGGGCAGAGTATAAAATGGGGGGAGTGGTACTGGCAACCACCAAACAGTAAACAGACCTAGGGGTAGTCAAATCTAATGACCTAAAGGTGGCCAAAGAGAGTGACGAGGCAGTGGGGAGAGCCAGTGGGATGCTGGGGTGCATAGGGAAGGGTATCACCAGCAGAAAGAGGAAGGTTGTGATACTGCTGTATAAATCACTGGTGAGACCTAACCTACAGTACTGTGTCCAGTTCTGGAGACCACATCTCAGGAAGGACATAGAGCAGAGGCGGTCCAGAGGACAGCAAGTAAAATGGTGAAGGGTCTGCATCAAAAGCCCTATGAGAAAAGACTGAAAGACTTCAATATGTACAACCTGGAGGAAAGGAGAGAGAGTGGGGATATGACAGAGATATTCGAATACCTCACGAGTATAAATAGGGTTCAAGAAGGAAGCCTTTTTCAGAGCAAAAGATGTTCAAGAACAAGGGGCCATGCTATGAAGCTGGAGGGGTAGACTCAAGGGAAATTTAAGAAACTACTTCTTTGCAGAAAAGAGTGGTGGATACTTGGAACAGCCTCCCAGAGGAGGTGGTAAGGGCAAAAACTGTAATGGGATTCAGGGAGGCATGAGACAGGCATCAGGGAACCTTGTGGCAGGAGAAGGGAAGGGGTAAAACCAGAGATCAACTAGGGTCTGCGATGTTATAGTAGGTAGGGAAAATGGGCAGACTGATTGGGCCAAGCGGTGTTTATCTGCCTTCAAAATTCTATGTTTCTATTATGCTTATGAAAGTACATGCAGAAGTGCAGAGTTGCTCTTTAAGAGGTTCTGTATACTGTACCTTTGCATCAGCTGAAGGACAAACAAAATGAGGCCATGCTCAACAAACAACAGAAGCTATTCTTATTCTCCCATTGTTGCAGGTCAAGACAAGTGGCTGTATCACAGAGCAACATAACTCTTAACCTTTCAACCCCCTAATGTGTGACACTGTCCATCAAAATGTGGGGAAGGTTGGCTCTGTGGTGCCAAGCATTGGGAGATTGTTCTGGCACGACAGTGACCCAAGTTTGCTACATCACTCTTTAGCAGCTTCTTGGTGGTGGCGTGGGTGAGGTACCTTTAATGGCATCGGTGACCACGCACCATCAGGTGCTCCCCAGACCAGCCACAGTATAAATAAGTGTGAAGGATAGTGGGGAGAAAACTGGTGAAAATGCCACACCGGTGTGCCGGATGACAGCCTTCAAACCAACAGACACCCCTGCCGGTGCAACACCAATAGGAGATCCCTCAAGCCAGCATCCACGATGATAAGTTCCTCCTCCAGGATGTGGGGAGGCTCCCCTGTTAATCAGAGAGACAGTGAAGGAGCTCTAGGAAGCACACCTCCACAATGACCAGAGGGGGGATCCCCAGCAGGGACATGCCAGGCCCTGGATACCTGACTGAGATCTGAATAAGATCCCTGAGGTGGCAGTAAGGGGTTGGTAGCAGGAGGTGCAGGAGGCCCAAAGGAGTGGGGTGCCAGTGGGCCTGGAAGAGGAGAAAGCCAGTGGGCAAAAACCAAAATGCGAGGAAAAAGAGACAAAACAAGGGACCCGTCATCAAGTCTTACAAGTCCGGGCCGGCCCGGTGGTGCTGAGGGTTGAGGCGCTGGACGCTACACCTCGCTCCACGCCGGCGACCCGGGTTCGGAATCGGACTCTGGTCGCTGGTGGGTCGGCAGGGGGGAGTTAGGCTTGAGCATCCCATGACAGCTTGCCTACTCCGGGGAAGGTTGAGGCCATAGCCCGAACACTTTTCTGACTCTGAGGCGGAGGCTGGGGTACTAAGCCCAATATTAGGGAGGTGGCCGCTATACAGCGTAATGCGGCGCTCTGCACTTGGCGTCAGGGTCCTACACTGAAGGGTGGGAGAAAAAGTGAAAATGCCTGCCATCACCGGGAAGATGGAGCCTCCGAGGACGTGCCCTTGATGTGCCTTCACCCGCCTGATGGCCCCTGGACCGACGAAAGTTGACTGATGGGGTAAGGGGGCTCTGCCCCATCCCTGCTCCGGGGGGTAAACCGAAGCTCCATGGGGATCCAGGGGGTCATACGGGCAGGGTGGAAGGTAGAGGGATGTCTACCTTGGGGCTCCTGAAGGGTCAGAGATGGCAGGCTGGAAGGCGGATAAATAGTAATTTAAAAAAAATAAATAAATCTTACAAGTCGAAGCTTAACACCTTCTAAAAACATGCATTCATAGTCATAAAAGTCTGTGGTTCATTGAGCAACGTGAATTACTAGGAACTTAAAAATCTCTGTGTTGAGTGTGGGACAGCACTCTCTCCATGTGTGATACAGTTTCCGAGGATTAAATGAGGGACTGGCACTGCCCCTTCTGCTGTGCCTATACATTGAGTCAAGCAGAACTTGTTCCTTGATGACATCACAATGTTCCACAAATGGCTGCAATGTAGCATTAATATTAAACAGACTCGGTTGTCTACATCTCTGGAGTGCCTCCAGCTACAAGTGAGCTCAATACCTCATTAGAAAGCACTTTTCATGGGCATTCAAACTGCATCAACCACTGTACATTAATGTTTCCCGCCGAAGCTAAGAAAATGGCGAACTGAGCCCTAGCTGCCACAATGTCCCTGGTTCACTAAAATAACTTACTGTGCCTCTGGCTAGTAGGTATTCACCATCTTTTATCACAGACACCACAGAATCAAAATTAAAACTTTAAAATTAGTTTATTTTAACATGAAATAAAAAAACAGCATTCCAAATGGATATGTGTGTCATATCTGGGACCCATCCCCGCCTGACGTGTTTTGATCATTCTATCCTTTATCAATAACTTTGTGTTTTTCATTTAGAGCACCAGCATCCTTGTGTGGCTGGCTCCTTTTTGTTGAAAACAATGAGAGGGCTTTAAGCCCGAGGTTCAATGGGCTGAGCAACTACGTCACTCCCCCATCAGGCTTATAAGGTCACTCATCCTGGGCCTCTCCAGGATTCATTTCTCATTGCTGCCGGAGGCGCCGCTCCTCCTACCTCCGTGCTTTTCCTGTTCTTGCGGCACCTCCAGCCGCCTGCTCGTTCCTCTCTTTGTTTCCCCAATGCTCGTTCTCCTTGTGTTTCATTCTGTCCCTGCCATTGGTGCACTCCTCCTCTTACCTGCTGTTTTTTCGGCTATCTGCTTTGCATTCGTTCGCCTCCATTGAGTTGCTGCTATTGCTTGCCTACCTCTCAATCTCTCCCGTCCTCTCTGTGGACAACCACTCTTCTCACTATGGCCCTCTTAGGCCGCTCATGGAGCACCTCCTTGGCTCCCACATCTAGCTGCAGAACCATCTCCTTCCCTGTACCTTTCGGACTGCTCCCATTCATAATTCTCCTGCTGCCTCGCTACTTTGCTATTCCGGCCGAGTGCTTGCCGGTGCTTCCGGGTGTGCTGTCGCCTGCCCCCTTCCCCCCGCTGCATCCTATCCTGGTGAATCTCATACCTCTCGTCGCTTGCTGACCCTAGGCCGCTTCTGAACACCACCAGCATCCACCAACCGGGTCGTTTGCATTCTGGTGACCGCGCTCATTTTCTCACTTTGTACCAGCCTCCAGCGACCGTGCTGCTGCAATTTCTCACCGCCAGACCACCTCTCTACACTAGCCATGGCTTACATCTCTCGATTTATATTCCAGCCAGACATTTTAGGAGTCCGTGTCTTCTACCGGTGCATTTCATGACATCAGCATTTTGGTACTTCCTGATTAATGCACTCATTTTCTTCTGCATCTGACTCAGATCCATGGGGACTCTCATTACTTTGATTGCCATGTGTCTTCTGCCATTCCCCTTGTAAGTCACTCTCAAGTATTTTATGAGACCCGATGAATTTCCTAAACCAGTGATGCAGTTCTGTAATTGTTCTCCTCCACAGTAATTCTGAAGTACTGTAGCACGTGTCAAGCTCAAATCAAAAACAAAACAAAACAAAAAACACTTTTGGCCGTCTCTGGCTGCCTCGGTCTGGCTAACAATTGATACAGCTGTCGTGGAAGGGGTTCCTGCCCTACCACTGCTCCGGCATACCTTATTGGATCATGTGCTTCCTAAGGGCCCTATGCTGTGGTATTTTGGTTTGGTTTCTGTTCTCCCACTGCCTACTTCCTTCTGACATGGGTTCGTTCACTTTCTTCTGTAGCAGGATGTTACTTCCACCCCGTGTCTTCCCTTGTCATGCTGTTCTGGCCGGCCTCATGGCATCTCCGATTTCCCAGCTCTCAGTGCCACTGCTCCTCACTGGTGATCATCGTCTCCTGTGATTCAGTGCACCTTCCTTAGTTTCTCCATATGGTGGGTGCTTGCCCTCCTTCCTTGTTCCCCTATGCTTCCTCATCGGACCACTGCTCTCCTACAGTTCTCCTCTTCTGCCTTCTTTCGCTCTGCCATTTACATCTTTTGACCGCCCCTGACTGACTCCATCTGGCCTGCAATCCATATTTCTTTTGGGCATCCCTATCATGCATCATGTGCCACCTCATCGACCCACGGCCCTCCTACTGCATGTATCAGGTTCATGACTTTGGTCATCATTCTTTCATTCTTCCTCATGGTTCATCTCTTTCCGTCACTTCCTTGAGCATTCCTATCATTGAATCCTCTGCCATGCCTCCACTATAGGCTTCACTACATCACCATGCCCCTTGCTTATCTGACCTCTACATGGGTCTACTCTTTCACATTGACCACCCCTCTTGGGTTCCTGCCACCTCGAGTCGACTCTATCTCCACTCAAGTCTATGCCTTCCTGTCCGTCGCTCTTTGCTAAGGGCTGGCTGGCTACTCTCCACCATCGTTCAAGTTCATTTTCAAGTTAATTTCTCATCTCCTCTTCCTCAGTCTTCTCATACTGAACTGCTGCACTCCTGTGGCAATCATCATCATAAGTCTGCCTCATCCTCAGTCTTCTCATGAGTGCATATGGATACCCCTTGTTCCTCTGACTTCAGCGTAAATCTCCTCCCTTCCCTTTGACTACTTGAGCATACCCCTCTCGGGTCCCTGATGCCTCATGTTCCTTCTTCGATCTGTGCTTTTTTTTTGGGAGGGGGGGTTCCCTATCCCGTCATCATCTTCTCCCTCATAGCCTTCTCTTTATGACATACATCCTTAAATCAAACATCAGCCTAGAGGGAAGGCGACCTAGGCATTGGATCCCCAGAGGTTTCCTCCTTAAAAGGTTTTTTTTCCTCCATGGCAATCGTCATAATATTAGTTAGAGTTAGTGCTTTCTTAGGTTAATTGGTCAGGTTCCACTGTTGGACGGAGGCGGATGGTGGCCCCAACTTTCCCCTCTCTCCTTAGGAAGTCCGCCCTTAATCATCTTCTTAGAATTCATTCATTCATCATCCTTGCCGCTTCGACGTTCGACACCCAACGGGTAGTCTTTTTGGACTTCTTTGTAAGTTACCTTTAGCTGACGTAATAATTTCCGCGGCACTTGTAGGGGGGAACCTCCTCTACGGTTCCTTGCGTCATACCCCTACAGGGTAGTATATCCAACAGATACAGAGATGGAAAGCCACAAAGTAAGTCAAGTCACACAAGCATCATCTCATCTAGTTACGTAAGCACAATTGAATGGGAGGGCTTTAAGCCCGAGGTTCAATAGGTGGAACAACTATGTCACTCCCCCATCAGGCTTACAAGGCCACTCATCCTGGGCCTCTCCAGGATTCGTTTCTCATTGCCCACCATCCACCCCTCCTCCTCCAGCGGCTTTTCTCTCGTACTCAT
The DNA here is from genome assembly GCA_016271365.2 of Neoceratodus forsteri. Taxonomy (NCBI): domain Eukaryota; kingdom Metazoa; phylum Chordata; order Ceratodontiformes; family Ceratodontidae; genus Neoceratodus; species Neoceratodus forsteri. The sequence continues at coordinate 269,585,419 of JADMNL010000027.1, forward strand.
GGGCTTTTTCCTAAGCTACCTTTAGCCGACGCAATCAGTCCTGCGGCACCTGTAAAGGGGGAACCCTCCTCTAGGGTTCCTTGTGTCATACGCCTACAGGGTGGTATATCTCACGGATAGAGAGGTGGAAAGCCACAAAGTAAATCAAGTCACACATGCATCATCTCATCTAGTTGCGTAAGCACAATTGAAGCATTAGTTGTTTTGCTGTTCCCCTGCCTGCTTAATTGTTTACCTAAATTGCTGTAATGCTCTACTGTTCAGCATTTGCAGTTTCCCCTCACACTATATCTGGGCCTTACTTTTTTTTTTTTTTGTTAACTCTGTTTCCACACTCCCTCAGCTCCAGACTCTCTCCAGCATGGGCTCCCAGTCAACGGCTTTTCTCCCGTCCTGCCTGAAGTCGGCTCGTTGATTCGGTCAGGCCATCCCGTCACCTGTGGCTTCCCCGAGTCTGTGTCTTTCAGGAAGGACCTCCAACTCCTACCTGCGCCCTATCTAGAGGATTGGAAGGGCAGCCTGAACACATGGGAGGGATTCGGATTGGGTGTCCTTACACCCGGCGGTGGACGTGAGGCCGTTGCTACTGGCGCCGCCTTCGCCTACTAGAGTGGGAAGGGGTTTTTCTGCTTTATTTCCCCCAACAAGGGCTGTGCAATGTCACCCAGCACGTTACGTGCGCGCATCCACACACGTACAGAGGGCGGCCGGCCAACGTTGAAACCCACTTGCTGAGCCCCTGTGGCTGTAGTACACCCAGCCACCACTGGGTGTTGCTATGTGCGTGGGACAGTCCCCTATCCCTCCCCAGGAGAGGAGAGCAGTCCTGTGGATGCTCGATCCTCTCCTCCCCTGCCGACTCCCCAAGCACGCTCCCGAACCCAGGTCGCTGGCATGGCGCGAGGTGTGGCGTCCAATGCCTCAACCCTCAGCGCCACTGGGCCGGGCTATCTGGGCCTTACTTGATTGACAGATTTCACAGGTTTAGGTCTGTTACTTAACGCTGCCAACATGTTAACACAGCCTTCCTAAGCAGGGGTTTTACACTTTGGTTACGATGTTAAAGATGGAACAAAGGGGTTTTATCTTTAGACTTTAAAGTCAGTTGGTTTTAAGTTCACTAACATGCTATATGTAGTCCAGGAACCTGTGCACTGATGACAACTAGTACTGCATCATAATTTAATGTGTATAACATTATTAACTTCCCCTCACTCATGTAACAACTGTCGAGAGCACTGTGGCTACTATGATATTAAGTGTGTAATGATATGTCTCTTTACAAGAAATATCACATTTAATGTTTTGAACACTCAATAAAAAGAAATGACAAAAAACAGGGCAAAGATAAAATATATGCAAATATGCCAGTACTTCTGGATGCAAGTAAATTGCCTCCTGAAAGGTCGTGCTGGAGCTCCTAACGCATGAAGTTCTTTGTGACAGGAAGCATATCAGTAATCCAGCACCATCAGAAGATGCTTTCAATCAGTTTTTCATAGATATTGACAAATTTAAAGCTCCCTTGGCAAAAAGAAAGACTGGTTTACAACCAACTGCAGGAATACTTTGAGTCACATGCTCTAATAAATGACATTCAGCATGGTGTTAGAACATTTTTATTTATTTCAGTTTGGGATTAATACCTTTGATTCAAGGACTCATTTTCAAAGGTTCCATGTCAGTGCTGAACAAACATTACAAAAATACAAGATTTACAGAGAAAAGAAAAACAAACAAAAAAAAACACTAAAGCATATACACAGGCAGTAGTAGTAAAATTTGAACTTATACACATCAAATTAGTAAATATTAACTGATTAGATAAGAAGGGGGTGGGGGGGGATCCTTCCACCACTGCAGCACTGCTACCTGGGTGACCACAGGCGGTAGTGCAGGCTGGAGGAGCACACACTGGAGGAAGTGGTGGATGCTGGTGTCGAAGGTACAGGTACACTAACGAGCATACTTCATAACATGCTTATCATACTGTCTCAGGTAGAAGGGGAGAAACCAAGAACATGGCCATAGCACTGCCTAGCATGCTTACAGATTTCGGTGGGGGACTTCCTGACCCTGGTGGGGTTGTCCAAGGCTACATGCCAGTTTCAGAGGCAATCTTGGTAGATAACAATGAAGGTCCGGGTGCCAAACTGGAAGGGGGGCTTACAAACAGAATAAAAAAGCAGTGAAGGGAAGAGAAGAAAAAATTACTCACCTTAGTAATTGCTTTTCTTCTCATGGAGTCTTGCTATATTAGGACTTATTGCAGTTAGCCACTGCACTTGAACTGCCCCGGAGAGGAAAGAGTTAACTCCAGAGAATCTGGAGTTCTAAAGCGCGAGGGCGCTATACCAAAGCTCTATCTGGGCAGTTTCAAATGAAACTGTCAGATCTTTTACGAAGCTAACACTAAGCAACAAGTCTGTGTGGAAAGCTCTACACTAGCCAAATGGCTACCTACTAGTAGTAATAACAACAATATAAACAACAATAGGAACAACAATAAAATAATAAGAATGAATAATGGTATTATTAGTTTTCCCCCGACAAGCACTATTAGAACCCCCCTCCCCCAAAGACTCAAGTCCAGGAAGGGGGCCAACAAATCACTCAACCAGAAAACCCTAGTTCCCTAACCCTAAATAAAAGAGGGTGAAGGGAAGAACTACAATGGCATGACACAGTGCTTGCACTAATTTGCCACCCCACCCCAGTAGAAGTTCTGAGAGGGGCAGGTTGGAGGGTCGATATAGTAAGACTCCATGAGAAGAAAAGCAATTACTAAGGTAAGTAATTTTTCTTCAAACACCATGAAGTCTTGCTATATTAGGACTTATTGCAGATTACACAGCAGTACCTCCATGGAGGAGGGTCAGAACCTACTTAGGAATAGGCTCTGAAGCACAGCTGTGCTAAAAACGAGCATCTCTCCTGACTGAAATCCAGGGAATAATGCTTGGTAAAAGTGTGAACTGTCTTCCAAGTAACAGCTCGACAGATTTCCAGAATGGGAATATCTCTAGCAGCCGCTAGAGATGCAGCTGTACACCTGGTGGAGTGAGCCTCAGTCCTGAGGGGCTCTCCTACCTAGTCTTTGATAACAAAATGGATACAGAGACAATCCACCTTGCAACTGTCCTCTTAGTGGCAGGTTCCTTTGCCAACCTCGCCCTAGGTAAGGACGAGTTGGAGGATTCAAACCTGTGACCCTTGGTGCGTTACAAATAGTAGCATAAGGCTCTTTTGATTGCCTGCTTGTGCAGTCTCCTCTCACTTGAGGAAGAATGCTCAGTGAAAATCCTGGGAGAGAGATGGATTGGTTCAGGTGGAAACCTGAAACCACTTAGGGACAAACCCTGTGTTAGTCCTAGGGACTGTCTTATCCCTGTGGGGAGAGGAAAATCTTCTTCCACTGCCAGGGCCTGCAGTTCACTTATGCACCTGGCAGAAGTGAAACCACCAGAAAAAACATTTTCCAAGTGAGAAGCTTGAGCTCTGCTGGGGACAGAGGTTCAAGGGGTTTGCATTAACTAAGCAATGCAAACATTCGGCTCACAGAGCTGGTTCCCAAAAAGGAGGTTGGTGTGAAGCAACCCCTTAAAAACTGAAAACACAGGTTGAGAAGAAAAGGAAGCAGGCTTCCTGCTTGCAAAAAAACAGAGACAGCTGCCAAAGGAACCCTTAAGGTAGCTGGCCTAAGACCTAAAGAATTTAAAATGGACCAAAAGTCCAGAAAATGGGCAGATAAGCAGACTGTGGTATAATCTGCTTCTCAGCGCACCAGACTGAAAACCTGTTCCACTTAGAATTGTAAGTGGCGCCAGTGAAAAACTTCCTTGAAGCCTTTAAAATATCCGCGACACCTTGAAAAGGTGTAAATCAGCAAATTTAACTCCTCAAGAGCTGCCTTGAGAAGGAGGAATTTGAGGTTCGGATACCACACCTCCCTTGTGCAAAGGCCAGTAAGTCGTGGACTCTGGGCAAGCTCAGGGTAGGTGGACTGTCAAGGACAGAGACAATGGGTACCAGGGCTGTCTGGCCCAGCTTGGAACAATCAGAATCGCTTTGCAGGGCTAAGATCTGATTTTACTAGTACCCTGAAAGAAAGGGAAAGGGAGGAAGGTGAACAGAAACTCCCTTTCCAATCCAAGTGAAAAGCGTCCAAGGGGGCTGATCCCAGCACTGGAGGCCTCAACAAAACAGAGAAAGTTAGTGGTTATCTGGGGCTGCGAAAAGATCTATCTGAAAATGAGCCCCATCGGTCAAGGACTGAACCCAGCACCTGAGGATTCAGAGCCCAATCGTGATGGCCCTGAGAATCCTGTTGAGGGCATCTGCCAGGGCATTGTCCTTCCCTGGGAGGTGAACTGCTATCAGGGAGGTGTTCAGGGAGAAAGCCAGAGACCACCACTTCATTGCTTCGGTGCACAAGGCTGATGACCGAGTGCCCCCCTGCCTGTTGATGTACCACATTATTGTGGTGTTGTCTGTCCTGACTTGAACTACCTTGTTCTGGACAGAAGCTGAAAACTCCTAAGAGCTAAAGACAGCTCTGAGTTCCAAAATTGATGTGGAGCAGAGATTCCTAGGGAGACCACACTCCCTAGTGGACAGGTCGCCTAGCGAGCTCCTCACCCTAACACAGGAGCATCCGTGGTAGGGAATGAAGAGACCCTAGTTTTAGATTGCTTTGATCCTGCCACAGTGTAAGGCCAGGATCAGGAGATTGAGTCACTAGAACCAATTTGGAAGGGAATCCTCCTTTGAGACCAATAGGCCCTCAGATGGAACTGAATGTCCCTCATCTGGAATCTTGCTCCCTGCACTACAGCTGTGGAAGCAGCCATGAGCCCTAGTAGTTGTAGCAAATGCTTGCTGGTCAAGAGACTCGCAGAGTAATGGAAGATGCCAGGGCAAGAGACTGCCTACCCTTTTAGAGGGGAGAAATGCCCTGGCTAACTTTGTGTTCAACTCTGCACCTATGAAAGTTAGTACCTGAACTGGTTCGAGAACTGACTTTGGTAAATTCAGCAGGAATCCCAGAAAGGTGAGAAGCTGCTGGGTGACTTGCAAGTGGGATTTTACTTGATCTGGAGACTGACCCACTAAGAGCCAGTCATCCAGGAAAGGAAACAAAGCAATCCCTTGCTGCTTAAAAGAGCCACTACCACAGCTAGAATTTCTTGAATACCCTTGGCGAGAGGGCAGGCAAGGGCATTGCCCTGAACTGGTAGTGGCCCGAGGGTAACCCGAGGTACTTTCGTGAGAAGGCCTGATCAAGACATGAAAAATAGGCATCCTTGAGGTCCAGGAAAGCTAGCCAGTCCCTGGCCTCAGCCAGAGTTAACATTTTTAACTTTGTTTTCAAAAGATGCTTGTTCAGGTACCTTAAATCTGAGATGGGCCGCCAATCTCCTGCCTTCTATAGGTTAAGAAAGTATCATGAGCACAGCCCCTTGCCCCGTGGCAAGGAGGGACCTTTCTACTGCTTTGCAGTTCAGAGGAGAAGAAACCTCTGCTCCCAAAGCAAGAGGATTCGAAGGATTTGCAGGTGGACCTGTCTGGCTCTCATCTTTGGAAACTGTTTGGCTGAAACCAGACCTATTACTTCCAGAACCCACTTGTCCGAAAGTTAGGGACACACAGTTCTGGCTGAAATAAAACCAACCTGCCCACTGGTATAGGAGAATCGGCCCTGGGCACCCCATCAGGGTGCCTGCTTGAGCAATAGTCTTAGGCTAAGGGAGGGGGACGGTTTACTTGTGCCCTGTCTATCTCTGCCTCTGAAGAGACCCCTCTGGCGAAAGCAGAGAGGCCTGAGCCTCTACCTGGGCACTTTGTAGGTAATCATCCATGTTTTCATATAGCTTTCTGTTTGTTCCTCAAACAGAGAATTACCCACAACAAGAAACAAATCCATAGACTTTGACAGAGTATCTTGGGACAGATTAGTGCATCTGAGCCATGCCAACCTCGGAAAGCTACAGAGTGGTCATGACCTAGAGAAAACAAGATTAACACCAACAGCAGTATGAACTTGAACTTAGAGGCTTCAGTGCCATTAGCAGCCACCTGTTCGAACTCGGCTAGCCAGCTGGCCATGGGCCTGCTTGGCTAACTGCAATACTGCGTCCCACCTAGATTTCAAATCTAGCCACATAAGCCATAAACTTGCCTGTCTGAGTCCCACAGAAGCTGCCATATACTGTTTGCTTGCCATGGCATCAATCCTCCTGGAATCCTATTCAGGAGGATGTGAAACCAGGGAACTAACCTTGACACAGGCTGCAGCTTGTACCACACCTACATGACTACACTGCTCAGTGAGGAAGTCTGTAACAGAGCCTGTGAAATACACCTTCTGTCCATTTTTTATCTTACAGGAGGGACAGAAAGAAGAATCTATAAAATCTTAGTTGTTTACTTCCTAAATGACTTATGCCAAGGAAAGACAACCTCCTAGCCCATCATTCCTACATAATCAGGCTCCCTTTACTCATACATAGCCTCCTCTAAAGGAAGCTGGGGATTCTGCAAGCTTTTGTAAAACATAAACTGAGAAAGGGACTCGGACAGAATAGGAGGAGATTCTAAAGTCTGTCTGGAGAAATGTCCGCTTAAGTGGGCACGTCAGACCTACCAGCCACACATGTATTGATCAATTTTCCTCCTCCCACTCCTGTGGTTCATAACAATTCCTCAACATCATAAACCTGAACCACTGGAACTGAGCGAGCCACCTTTTACCAACTGTAGATGGTTGACAGGACCTAGAAACAGTGACTGGACAATCTGTATGGCATAACTACTTCTGCAGCAGTTGGAGAGACAATCTTGGACTCCAAACCTACTGATTTCTCTGTCATATTCTTATTTTTTTTTTTTTTTAAACTGGTTCCTCTGAACCATCCTTTTGCCGAAGTCTAGCCCTGGTCAGAGGGCACTCCTCTGGTCCAGTGGGTACTGGACTGGGCTGGCCATCTGGGTCAGCGGACTTTTGGCCAATAGTTCCCTGAGCGGCCCTATCTCTTTCACGGTGGCTGCAGAGAATTTTAAACACCTGGCAGTCTGACAGGAGGTGGTCACCCCAGACAATAAACACAAGTGGTGTGGGACAGCCTTGGCAAAGGCTTCCCACACATCACAGTGTTGAAACCCAGTGGGCCCGGTTTTTCTTTTGGGTTTCCCAGACATAATGCCAGCCTAACCAAAAACTTGTCCTTTTATGGCGCGTGTAGGCAAGACACCCTTATCGGTTCCTAACCGTTTAATCGGTATTTGAAAACCCTATTTAAAATCAAGGCTTTTTAGAACCAATAAGAACCGGTACCGCACTCTAACAGCCCAAAACTTTAAAACGTTAAAATAAGCAAACCGATCAGTTCAAAACCAAACCGATAACTAAATTTCCACACAGACTTTACATTTTGTACTTACGGTTTACCAGATAGAAACTTTAACGAGAATCTTGGTAAAATAATTACTTTTGCGGTTCAAATGAACCGAAAATACTCGCTTGACGAGAAATGAACCAAGCTGAAGGAGCTGATCTCCGGGCGACTGTTCAGTGAAGCGGAGTAAAGAATCTAACAGTTTCATTTGAAACTGCCCAGATAGAGCTTTGGTATAGCGCCCTCGCGCTTTAGAACTCCAGATTCTCTGGAGTTAACTCTTTCCTCTCCGGGGCAGTTCAAGTGCAGTGGCTAACTGCAATAAGTCCTAATATAGCAAGACTTCATGGTGTTTGAAATGATGCCATTATTACCTAATTTGTATCTGCTATCTAGCAGGGGTCCTGCAGCTTCTGGATTAGGGAGAGTGTTTCTATGTGCAGGGTGGATATTTACACACACACACACACACACACACACACACACACACACACACACTATATATATATATAGCTACATAAAAGTTGACGGCAGAAAAGGACCATCTGGCCCATTCAGTCTGCCCCTTTTCCCCTACCTGATATAAGCTCATAGATACTAAATGGTCAGCCTCTTCCCCCTCACCCTATCCAGTGGTGCCTCCAGACCCTGTTTTGACTCCAAGTTTTCTTCCCTACCAGTGCTGGTGATGCTCATGTGTCTATGCCATGCTTTCTTAAATCTAGTAACTGACTTAGCTCCCACCACCTCTTCTGGGATGCTATTCCAGGGGCCACCACCCTTTCTGTGAAGAAGTACATTTTGTAGAGGAATGCTGCCCACACTGGGAGTTATATCCGAAGTCATGATGTCAACATATGATGAAATCAGTGGATGTCTGGATGTGACACAGGGAGTGCCCTGGTATAGTCACACTACTTTTTATTTTTATTTTTTTTATTTATTATGCTTTATCCTTCCCATTCAGAAGAGCCCTCATTGGCCCAACCTCTGCCACCAACCCAGTCACTCGTCCCCCAGGACTTACCTCCCTGGTGTTCTTCCCTGGCTTACCCCAGGGTGGAGCTTTTGGGGGAACCCCTTCCCTATCAGTCCTCTAGCTTGGTGTCCAGGGAGTGCCACGGGGCAATGGTGCAAGACCTGCAGAGCGAGGTGGGCAGCATCCTGCATGGTAGGCATTTTCCATGTTCTGTCACCAGGAGGTGTGGCATGCAATGACATTAGTAGCAGTCATGCCACGTCTGCCCTGCCTTCCCAATCTAGCGCACTCTGGCTGTCGGGTCCCTGGCTTCTGCCAGGGGTCTGTCAAGTGCTGGCAGCTGACCCACCCTCCCCGGAAGAGAAAAGCAATCCTTAGGATGCTCAGTCCTCCCTCCCCTGGCTTGACCTCTGACTCATAGGCTCATTCCTGAACCCTGGGTTGCCGGGTCATAGCGGTAGCTCTACTCCTGCGTCGGCGGGTTGGCCCCCAGTAACACTCCTGACCTGCAGCAGATGTCTGGATGTGACACAGGGAGCACCCCACCCCAGCCACACTTCTGATCTGCAAGTACAGAAGCACCTTATTCCTAAGAGAAGCCTCTGTGCTGCCTTCCTTTCTTATAATTTTAATTTACCAGCTTGTTTTAAATCTTAAGCTACTGAGGGCTGTGTAGAAGTATGCCCTTTAGGAAGTTACAGTCGTGGCCAAAAATACTGGCACCTTTGCAGTTTTTTCTAATAATGCACCATTCCTTCCAGAAAATTGTTGAAATTAAAAAATATTTTGGTATCCACGTATGTATTTCTTTGGTTTGCAGTGGAATAAAACACAAAAAGCAGAAAAGATTACTAAGTCTTAGCTTATTCCACACAGAAATCCTTAAATGGCCCAGACAAAATTATTGGCACCTTTTAGAAGTAGTTAGAAATAATTAGATTTCAAGCAGGAGATTCTCTTTCACTTTGGAACTGAACTCACCTGTGGTGAGTTGTAGGTGCCTGCAATATAAAAATCACTCATTCAACCAGTTTGAATAGAGAAAAGGACTCGTTCTCCTATTTTGTGTCACTGTGTGTACCGCAATGAGCATGGAGAAAAGAAAGACAGCCAGAGAATTGTCCAAGGAGGTCAGACAGAAGATTGTAGCCAAGCATGGACAATCTCAAGGCTACAAATCAATCTCCAGAGACCTTGATGTTCCTGTTTCCACCGTACGTAATGTTATCAGATCGTTTAGGGCCCATGGCACTGTAGCCAACCTCCCTGGACGTGGCCACAAGAGAAAACTTGATAAAAGATTGCAGCACAGGATTGTTCGAATGGTGGAGAAAGCACCTCGATCAACTGCCAAACAGATTCAAGCTGACCTTCAGACACAAGGTACAACAGTTTCAACTCGCATCATCCGTCACCAACTCAATGAAAGGGGGTTATATGGTAGGAGGCCCAGGAGGACCCCCACTGCTGAGAGAGAGACATAAGAAAGCCCGACTGGGGTTTGCCAAAACACACCTGAACAAGCCAAAATCCTTCTGGGAGAATGTCCTGTGGACAGATGAGACCAAATTAGAGCTTTTTGGTAAAGCACATCATCTCTATGTTTACAGAAAACAAAATGAAGCCTTCAAAGAAAAGAACACCTTTCCTATAGTCAAACATGAAGGAGGTTCAGTGATGTTTTGGGGTTGCTGTGCTGCCTCTGGCACTGGGTGCCTTGAACGTGTGCATGGTATCATGAAATCTGGAGATTACCAGGCCATTTTGGAGCGCCATGTTGAACCCAGTGTCAGAAAGTTGGGTCTCCATCGAAGGTCATGTGTCTTCCAGCAGGGCAATGACCCCAAACACACTTCAAAAAGCACCCAGGAATGGTTCAAGACAAGATGCTGGACTGTTCTGAAGTGGCCAGCAATGAGTCCAGATCTAAATCCCATTGAAAACCTGTGGAGAGATCTGAAAACAGCAGTTGGGAGAAGGCACCCTTAAAATCTGGGAGAACTGGAGCAGTTTGCACAAGAAGAGTGGGCCAAACTGCCAGTAGAGAGGTGCAGGAAGCTCATCCATGGCTATAGGAAGCGGTTGATTGCAGTTATTTTGACCAAAGGCTGTGCTACCAAATATTAAGTCTAGGGTGTTAATAATTTTGTCGATGCCATTTCTTTTCATTTTCTGATTTAAAAGGATATATTAAATTCTGAATCAAAAACAAAGGTTCTGTAATATTAACAGAGAAATAATGAATTGTGGAGACCAAATACTGTACTGTTGTTAATTTCAACTTATGTTTAGAGGAAATTGTGAGTTATTTGAAAAAGTGCAAGGGCGCCAATATTTTTGGCCACAACTGTAAGAATTTAATATGTCAAGAATGGGAGAATACAGACCATAGGGAGGGTAAGAAGGTTGGGGGGTGGCCCTGTACATCAGAGATGGTATAAAGGTTACAGAAGTTCACAGAAGATAGGGGGAGGCCAAGGCAATGGGGATCACCCTTGAGCCATGTAATGGCACAGCAATACGTACAGGGTGATCTATAGACCTCCGGCACAGAGGGAGGAGGTAGACAGGGAACTAGTGGAGGACATTTATGACATGGCAGCTAACAGTGAAATCCTGCTACTAGGAGATTTCAATATGCCGGACGTGAACTGGACCACCCAGGTGGCTGCTTCAGCAAGAAGCACAGCCATCCTGGAATCCCTGCAAGGGGTTGGTCTCAGGCAGCTGGTGCATGAGCCAACCAGGGACAAGTCGATTCTGGACCTGGTATGGACCAATGGGAACAGAGTCGAAGGAACACAGGTGGAAGGGCAGCTGGGGTCCAGCAACCACCACATGGTTTGGTTCAGCATGGAGACAGGAACTCAAGTGAGCCACACGAGGGCAAAAGTATTTATTTTAGGAGGGAGGATTTCACGGAAATGGCTAGAAGTAAAAGAGCAGTCTTGGGAAAGGGAGAAGTAATGGGGGGTGGAGGAACAATGGGGGAAACTGAAGTAAGCCATAGTGGAAGTAACAAACCAATGCATTAGGGTAGTGGCTAAAGGGAAAAGAAGAAGGAAACCACTATGGTTTTCTAAAGAGGTTGGAGACAAAGTAAGGGCTAAAAGACTGAGTTTCAGAAAATATAAGGGGACCCAAAGGGAGGAGGACAGGGAAGTGTACCTTGAATGTCTAAGGGAAGCACGGAAAGCTATAAGGAGAGCTAAGGCACAAACAGAGGAGGGTTTAGCATGGACAGTGAAAAAAGGGGACAAGAGATTTTACAGGTACATCAGTGATAGACGAAAGACTGGGGGGGATAGTGAGGCTCAAATGGGAGGTGGGAGAGTATAAGGAGGGGGATCTAGACAAGGCAAATATACTGAACAAATACTTTTGCTCAGTATTCACAAAGGAGGGGGAAGGTCAAGGACCACAGTTGGGTGGCAGAGGAAATGGAGAGGGTGAAGTGGACACCAGTCCATCAACAGTAGAGAGAGTTCTGGAAGAACTCACAAAGCTGAAGGTGTATAAAGCCATGGGGCCAGATGGAGTACACCCAAGGATATTAAGGGGGCTGTTAAAAGAACTTGCAACACCTCTGGCAGCCCTGTACAAAGAGTCACTCAACACGGGGGTTGTTCCAGAGGATTGGAGGAGGGCACATGTGATACCACAGCAGAAAAGCAGCAGTAGGGAGGAGGTGGGGAACTACAGGCTAGTCAGCCCTCACTTCAGTGGTGGGGAAGATCATGGAGACACTCTGAAAGAAAGGATCGTGGCCCACCTGGAATCCAGGGGAGCCCAAGATCTGAGGCAACATGGATTCACAACAGGGAGGTCATGTCAAACGAATCTGATAGATTTCTTTGATTGGGTGACTAGGGAAGTTAAACAGGGAAGGCGGTAGACATCACCTACCTAGATTTCAGCAAAGTCTTTGACACCGTCCCACTCAGAAGGCTGGTTAACAAGATGGGAAGTTTGAGCATGGGACAAAAGGTGATACACTGGGTTAAAACTGGCTGACAGACAGGAGGCAGAGGGTGGTGGTAAATGGGATCCAATCCAGTAAGAGAAGGGTGACCAGCAGAGTATCACAGGGATCAGTCCTGTTCAATGTCTTCATTAGTGACATTGCAGAGGGGCCGGAAGAAAAAATTACTCACCTTAGTAATGTTGTTTCTTCTAACTGAGTCTTGCTATATTATAGACATTAGCAGTTTGTTCCAGCTCTAGAACTGCTCCGGAGTGAAATGGTTAAAACCATTCCAAAATAGAATTTTGGCACGAGAGCAGCTCTATCTGTGTCATTTCAAACTTGAACTGTCAGATCTTTACAAGCCAACTCACTAAGGTCTGTGTGGAAGCTGTAACCTACACAGCCAAATGGCTACCTAAATAATAACAACCATTGATGGTCCCAACACCCAAGACTCAAGTCAGGGGACCAGAAATACTAACACCATTCTAATAATATGAAAATGGAACATAAGTATAATAAAACACACACCATACACACAAAGTCCCAAAGGGACAAAATGCTAACAGGACATAAGTAGTGCCCACTAAGTTGCCGCACCCACCAAGTAGAGGTTCTGAGAGGGGCAGGTTGGAGGTCTATAATATGAAAGACTCCATTAGAAGAAACAATTACTAAGGTGAGTAATTTTTCTTCAAACAACATGAAGTCTTGCTATATTATAGACATTAACAGAATACACAGCAGTACCTCCATGGAGGAGGGCAGAACCTACTTGGGAATAGGCTCTGAAGAACAGCTGTGCAAAGCGAGCATCTCTCCTGGCCTGGACATCCAGGGAGTAATGCTTGGTAAAGTGTGTACCGTTTTCCAAGTAGCAGCCTGGCAAATCTCTAATAAAGGGATATCTCTGGCAGCAGCTAGAGACGCAGCTGTACCCTTGTAGAATGAGCCCTCTCAAACCGGGGGCTCTGCCACTTTCTGATAACAAATTGGATACAAGAGACAATCCACCTGGCTATTGATCTCTTAGTGGCAGGTTTGCCTTTCCAGCTTCACCATAGGTAAGGAAAAGTTGGAGGATTCGAACCTGTGACCTTTGAGTCGCTCTATATAATAACTAAGAGCTCTCTTAACATCCAGGCTGTGCAACCTTCTCTCACCGAAGAGGAGTGATCAGTGAAAAATACTGGAAGGAGATAGATTGATTAAGATGGAAATCTGAAACCACCTTAGGCAAAACCTCCTATTGGTCCTAAGGACTACCTTATCCCTGTGGAAGAAATAAAGTCAGTCTCCACTGACAAGGCTTGCAATTCACTTATCGTCTGGTAGAAGTGATAGCCACTAGAAAAACAGTTTTCCAAGTTAGGTACTTAAGCTCTGCAGAAGACAGAGGTTCAAAGAGGGGTTGCATTAACTGGGCAATGCAAACATTAAGGTCCCAAGCAGGGGCCGGTTCCCGAAAGGGAGGATTAGTAAGGAGTAATCCCTTAAAAAACTTGGAAAACCCAGGAAGAGAGGAAAGAGGGGATGACTTTCCTGCTGACACAAAAGCAGACACAGCTGCCAAATAAACTCTCAGGGTAGCTGGTCTGAGACCCAAGGAATTAAGATGTACCATGTAATCTGACAAAATGGGCAATTCAGCAGATTCTGGAGAAATATTTTTCCCAGCACACCAAATGGAAAACCTTTCCATTTAGAACTATAAGTAGCCCTAGTGGAAGGCTTTCTGGAAGCCTTTAGGATCTCAAGAACACCCTGAGAGAGGTGTAAATCAGCAAACTCTAACTCCTCAAGAGCAGGCCTTGAGGCTGAGGGTTGAGGTCGGATACAAACCCTTCCTGGGCACAAGTCAACAGATTGTGATTCCTGGGAGGCACAGGGAAGATGGACTGTCAGAGACAGAAGGAGTGGGTACCAGGGCTGCCTGGCCCAATCCGGGGCAATCAGAATCACCCTGCAAGGCTGAGATCTGATTTTGACTAGTACTTTGAATAGGAGAAGAGGGAAAGCATGAGGAACTTCCTCCCAATCCAGAAGAAGGGCATCAGGAACTGAGCCCAGCACTGGAGGCCTGCAACAGAACAGAGGAAGTTTGTGATTGTCTGGGGCTGCAAAAGATCTATCTGAGGGATGCCCACCTGGCAAAAACTATCCCCAGCACTTGAGGATCCAGGGACCATTCGTGATGGCCTGGGAAATCCTACTGAGGGCATCCACTAGGACATTGTCCTTCCCTGGAAGATGAACTGCTATGAGGGAAGTGTTAGGAATAGGCCAGAGACCACAACTTCATTGCCTCGGTGCACAAGGCCGAAGACCGAGTGCCCCCCTGTTTGTTGATGTACCACATTGTTGTGGTGTTGTCTGTTCTGACTTCTATCACCTTTCGTGGACAGATGCAGAAAAAGCTTGAAGAGCTAAAAAGACAGCTCTGAGTTCCAGCAAATTGATGTGGAGCAGAGATTCCTGGGGGGACCAAACTCCCTGAGTGGAAAGGTCGCTCATGTGGGCTCCCCAACCCAGAAGGGAAGCATCTGTAGTGAGAGTCAAGTCGTGAGAAGGTGAAATGAGGGGACCCCGCTCTTAATTGCTCTGATCCTGCCACCACTGGAGGCTAGGATCAAGGTTAGAGTCACTGGGACCAACTTGGAAAGAGGTCTCTTCTCTAAGACCAAAGGTTCTCAAGTGAAACTGAATGTCTCATCTGAAATCTGGCTCCTGCACAACAGCTGTGGATGCAGCCATGTGCCCCAGGAGCTGCAGAAAGTGTCTTGCTGGTGAGGACCTGCAGAGTGAAGGAAGAGGCCAGAGCCACTAAATTCCTTACCCTTTCTGGGGAAGAAAGTCTCTAGCTAGCTTTGTGTCCAATTCTGCCCCTATAAAGGTGAGTACCTGGACTGGTTCCAGAACCGACTTTGGTAGGTTTAGTAGAAAACCCAGGGAGGTGAGAAGCTGCTGGGTGACCTGCAGGTGAGATTTTACCTGTTGTGGGGACTGGCCTAAAATGAGCCAGTAGTCTAGATAGGGAAAAACAGCAATCCTCTGCCTCCTTAAGTGGGCCACTGCCACTGCTAGACACTTTGTGAATACCCTTGGAGCAGAGGTAAGGCCGAAGGGTATTGCTCTGAACTGGTAATGACCTGAGGGCAGTTCGAATCTGAGGTACTTTCGATGGGATCTTCTGATTAGGACATGGAAATAGGCATCCTTGAGGTCCAGGGAGGCTAGCCAGTCCCCTGGCCTTAGGGAAGGTAAAATCATTGCCAGAATTACCATTTTGAACTTTGGTTTCAGAAGATGCTTGTTCAGATATCTGAGATCTAAAATGGGCGCCATTCTCCTGTCTTTTGGGGTAAGAAAGTATCTGGAATACAGACCCCTGCCCTGATGCAGGGGAGGAACCCTTTCTACTGCTCTGAGAGCTAACAGGGATGAGACCTCTGTTTCCAGAGCGAGGGTCTCTGAAGCACTTGCAGGTAGAAAAAGTCTGCTTCTCAACTTGGGAAACTTTTTGAAGCTGAGAACCAGACCCTGGCTTACTACTTCCAGAACCCACTTGTCTGAGGTTAAAGAAGCCCAATTCTGACTGAAGTACAGTGCCTTCAGAAAGTATTCACCCCCCTTGGATTTTGTCACATTTTGTTGTGTTACTAAAAGAATTTTTAATGCATTGAAATTTTTTTTTCCCCCTTGATTCACACAGCATACTCAACAATTTAAAGGGGCAAAAATATTTTTATTGTGTAACAAAAATTTATGAAACATTAAAAACTGAAATATCTTGTTTACTTAAGTATTCACCCCCCTGAGTCAATACTTTGTAGAAGTGCCTTTGGCAGCAATTACAGCTTTGAGTCTTCTTGGGTATGTCTGTATCAGCTTTGCACATCTGGATTTGGGGACTTTGCCCATTCTTCCTTGCAGATTTGCTCAAGCTCTGTCAAGTTGGATGGGGAGCGTCGGTGAACCGCAATCTTTAAGTCTTTCCACAGATTCTCAATGGGATTCAAGTCTAGGCTTTGGATGGGCCACTCAAGGACATTCACCTTCTTGTTCTGAAGCCACTCCAGTGTTGCTTTGGCTGTATGCTTGGGGTCGTTGTCCTGTTGGAATGTAACTCGCCCCAGTCCAAGGTCTATTGCAGACTGATGCAGGTTCTCCTCAAGGATGTGCCTGTATTTGTCTCCATTCATTGTTCCTCTATCCTGACAAGTGCCCCAGTCCCTGCCACTGAAAAGCATCCCCATAACATGATGCTGCCACCACCATGCTTCATGGTAGGGATGGTGTTACACAGGTGATGAGCTGTGTTCGCTTGCGCCAGGCATGCGCTTTGCATTCAGGCCAAACAGTTCAATTTTGTTTCATCAGACCAGAGAATCTTTTGCCACATGGTCTCAGAGTCTGCCACGTGCCTTCTTGCAAACTCCAGGCATGCTATTATGTGGCCTTTTCTCAGGAGTGGCTTCCGTCTAGCCACTCTCCCATAGAGGCTACATCTGTGAAGTGCTGCAGAGATTGTTGTCCTCTGGACAGGTTTTCCCATCTCAGCCATGGAACTCTGTAATTCTGTCAGGATGGTCATTTGGGTTCTTGGTCACTTCCCTGACCAAGGTGCTTCTTGCCCGGTTGCTCAGTTTGGGAGGATGGCCTGCTCTAGGAAGAGTCTGGGTGGTTCCGTAATCTTTCCATTTCCTAATGATGGACTTGACTGTGCTCCTGGGAACTTTCAACACCCTAGAAATGTTTTTATACCCCTCCCCAGATCTATGCCTCCTCAGAATTCTATCACGGAGTTCTATGGACAGCTCCTTGGTCTTCATGGTAGAGTTTCTGCTCTGACATGCACTGTCAACAGTGGGACCTTATATAGACAGGTGTATTTCTTCTGAAATCATGTCAACCATTTGAACTGACCACAGGTGGACTCCATTCAAGTTTTAGAGTGATCTCACAAGGAAACTGGATGCACCTGAGCTCAGTTTGGAGTGTCATAGCAAAGGGGGTGAATACTTATCAAATCAAGACATTTCAGGTTTTTATTTTAAATTACATGTACAAAAAATTCCAGAAGTTTCATTCCACTTTGACATTATAGAGTAATTTGTGTAGATACGTGACAAAAAATCCCATATAAATGTATTTTAATTTGAGTTTGCAACATCACAAAATGTGACAAAATCCAAGGGGGGGTGAATACTTTCTGAAGGCACTGTAAGCCAGCCTGCCCCCCACTGGTACAGGAGAATCGGCCCTGGGCACCCCATCAGGGTGCCTGTTTTGCAGGAGCTTTAGGCTGGGAGGTGGAAGCAGGTCTGCCCACCCCTCGTCTGCCCCTGCCTCTGAAGAAGCCCCTCTGAGCATAGGCAGAGGAGGCCTGAGTCTGGTAGAAAGGCCTGTGAAAAGGCCTACCCCTACCCCTGGGGGCATGCCTTTGAGGAGTGGCTTGCCGCTCCTTAGCCTGGGCACTCTTGTAAGTAGTCCTATATTCATCCATCTTCTTCATGTAATTCTCTGTCTGCTCTCCAAACAGAGAATTTCCCAACACAGGAAAATCCATAGCCTTAGTCTGGGTATCCTGTGACAAACTAGTACACCTGAGCCAGGCCAACCTACGAAAAGCTACAGATGTGGCCATGACCCTACGGGAAACATCATTAACATCCACAGCAGCATGAAACTGAACCTTAGAGGCTTCAATGCCATCAGCAGCCACCTGTTCTAGTTCACTAGCCAGCTGGCCATGGGCCTGCTTGGCCAATTGCATAACAGTATCCCATCTAGATTTCTGATACCTAGCTACATAAGCCATATAATTTGCTTGCCTGAGTCCCAGAGGCTGCCATATACTGTTTTTGCCATGGCATCAATCTTCCTGGAATCCTTGTCAGGAGGATGTGAAGCCAAGGGAATATTAGCTTTATCACAGGCAGCAGCCTGAACTACCCCAACATGACTGCATTGCTGAGAAAGGAATTCTGTATCAGGGCCTGACAATGTATACCTTCTGCCTATCTTTTTATCTACAGGAGGCACAGAATTAGGAGCTTTTAAAATTTTAATTGTTTGTTTCCTAAAAGACTTATGTAAAGGAATAGATAATCTCCTAGACTCTGGAATATCCATCATTTCTACAAAATCAGGCTCCTCTTGCTCATCCACAGCCTCTTCTAAAGGAAGCTGGAGGGTTTCAGCAACTTTTTTATAAAACATAAAATGAGATGGGGACTCAGACAGCATAGGGGGAGATTCTAAAGGTCTGTCTGGGGAGATGTCCGGTTCAATGGGCACACCCAGACCTTCCCAGCCACATTCATACTGTTCATAATCCTCCTCCCTCCTGTCTGTTCATAAAATTCCTCAATATCATATCCTGAACCACTGGGACCGACGAACCGACCTTTTACCAGATAGTGGTGGTTCGGACGGACCCTGAGACAGTGACTGGACAATTTGTATGGCTTTACTATTCTGCAGCAGTTGGAGAAGGAATTTTGGACTCCAGACCTGCTGATTTTCTTGTTTTCTTTACTGGAATTGGTTCCTCAGAACCAGCTTTTCTTTGCCGAGGAAGTCTGGCCCTGGTCAGAGGCACTCCCTCTGGTTCGGTTGGCACCGAACCGGCTGGCCATCCGGTCAGCTGACTTTGTTCTTGTTCCCGTGAGCCTGCCCAATCTTTTTCCAGGGTGGCTGCAGGAAATTCTTACATACCTGGCAGTCTGACTGAGGTGGTCAAACCCCAGACAATAAACACATGTGGTGTGTGGGTCAGCCTTGGCAAAGACTTCCCACAAACATCACAGTGTTGAAACCAGTGGGCCGTTTTTCTTTTGGGTTTCTCAGACATAATGCCAGCCTAACCAAAAACTTTTCCCTTTAACGCAGTGCCAGTAAGACACCCTTATCGGTTCCTAACCGTAACACGGTATTGGAAAAAAACGAATAAATCAGTTTTTCAGAACCGATAGAACCGAACCGCACTCTAAAATAGTAACTTTTAGTTTTAAATAAGTTTTAAACCCACTGATCGGTTCAAAACCGAACCGATAACTTACAAGTTCCACACAGACAAAACCTTCATTTACTTACGGTTACCACAGATAGAGCTTGAACGAATGGTTTTGAAGTTAAAATATAACTATTCTCGGTTAAATCCAGCGAAAACACTTTAAACCGAGAAATGAACCGAGCAGAAGGAGAAATCTCGGAGCGACTGTTCACTGAGGCGGAGTAAAGAATCTGACAGTTCAAGTTTGAAATGACACAGATAGAGCTGCTCTCATGCCAAAATTCTATTTTGGAATGGTTTTAACCATTTCACTCCGGGGCAGTTCTAGAGCTGGAACAAACTGCTAATGTCTATAATAGAGCAAGACTTCATGTTGTTTGAAGGAAAGGCTGCTTATTTGCAGATGACACCAAGATCTGCAACAGGGTGGATACTCCAGAAGGAGTGTAGAAAACGAAGAGGGACCTGGAGAAGTTTGAAAGATGATCAGATACATGGCAACTGAGGTTCATTGCTAAGAAGTGTAAAATAATGCACCTGGGTAGAAAAAACCCTGGGGAGAGCTACAGGATGAGGGGGAGGAGTTAACTGTCACTAAAGAGGAAAGGGACCTAGGGGTTATCATCTCTGATGACATCAAGGTATCAAAGCAATGCACAAAGGCAGTCGGGAGGGCCTGTGGCACACTGGGGTGCATAGGTAGGGGTATCACAAGCAGGAGAAGGGAGGTGGTGATGCCATTGTATAAAACATTGGTATGGCCTCACCTGGAGTACTGCATGCAGTTCTGGAGGCCACACCTGAGCAAGGACATAAACAAGGTGGAGGCTATCCATAGAAGGGTGACAAAGATCGTACAGGGCTTGCATCACAAAACATATGAGGAGAAACTAGAGGATCTCAATATGTACTCACTGGAAGCGAGGCGAGAGCAGGGTGACATGATAGAAACTTTCAAGTACTTCAAGGGCATAAACAAGGGGAGGGTGGGGGACCTTTTCCAAGGGAGAAAAAGTACTACAATAAGGGGGCACGATGTGAAATTGGAAGGGGGTAGATTAAGGGGTAATGTGAGGAAGATCTACACAGAGAGGGTTGTCAACACTTGGAATAGCCTACCACAAAAGGTAGTGGAGACAAGCACAGTGGAGGGGTTTAAGCACACCTGGGACAGGCACAGGGGAACCTTGAAAGGGGATGGAGTGATGAAAAGCCATTGATCACATAGGGTTAGTGGCCACACACACTGCATAGAGTCTAAGGGCAACTGGATGGGCCTAGTGGTCCTTATCTGCTGGCAATTTCTGTGTTTCATAGCAAGCTGGCAAAAGTGCAGCCACAGGGTCCTAATGAACTACCTGTATTTTCTTTTAACTTTTTATTTATAGATTTTATGAAAGCACAAAAGTACCATGACACATAAAATAACCAACATGGTACTTAGATCCCTAGACTGAATGTACAGCAACATACATTTAAACAGTATTTATTTCTGGGCCCAGTTAAGTTATATCCCCCCCCCCCCCCAAGTCTAGCGGCAGAAAATCTGCCCTGCAGGGAACAGGATTTAAAGACAGAACAATTTTTAAAAGTTCACAAACTGAATGGTGAAACTGCTCACCATATATGTGAAAATACCCTTACACTGGTCATCGATCACTGAATAAAACTCAGCTTTCCATGTGGAGCAGCAAATCTTGGCTAGATCTAGAAACAGCGGTGCAACAGGCACCAACCAATACCTTATTGAAAATAAGATAGCTTATTTTAACTTAAAATCTCAAGTAAGCTCCCGATACCAACTTGACAAGTGAACTACAGTCATTTAAAATGGGTGTTCACCCTTCCTCATCCGATTCTCTCTCCAGAGATTCAGCTGTCTGATATTTTTTTCAGAGAAAGTGGCAGCAGCAACAGGTTCAATGAAAACATGGGTCTTAGAATCGTGGTGAACCCAGAGTCTCACCAGGTAATCGAGTTGCGCTGCAATCCTGTTCAATAGCAGTTCTTTTTTCACCTTCTGGAGCTCTTTCTTTCTGGACTGGATCTGTGCCAACAGATCCAGAATAAAGGACAAGTGGCTCCCTTCCCAGACAATGTCTCCCTTGGCTCTTGTTGCTTGCAATAGCGGAATCCAAGCCTCCATGGCTGAAAGTGTCGCTATTGCCGTCAAAGACCTCTGCATAGGGTCTCCTCGTGGACAGGGCCTCAGGGATAGCAAACACTTTAAGTACTCTGGCACACATGTCCTCCAGCAGAAGTCTCAAATCCTGAAAGATCATTTTGTTCACTGTAGTCAGGTTCTCTTCTCTGCCTGCTATCCAAGAAGGAAACCCCATGATCCTAACATTTGCTTGCCTTTGAAAGTTCTCTAAGGCCTCGATCTTGTTTGTTTTTCCCCATACGCACTTTTGACTTTTTTTCCCCCTTTTCAGTCCCACTCCCGCGCATCCCCGACGTGATGCATGCATGTGGAGGCACGTGTACGCACATCTTGCAGGATGCCCCACCCTACCGGTCACACCGTTACCCGCCGATGCTATCACCAGACCTCCATCCGGTGGCGGCAGGACTACAGGTGGGCTTAACCCCCTTTCCTGGACAGGAGACCTTCGCTCAATCCTCCTCCCACCCCCATGCCACCACCCCTAACGAACCGAGGCAGTCGCCAGCACAGCGTGAGGTAAGGCATCCAGCACCTCAGCACCACAGCACCACTGGCTGGATCGATCTTGGTTTTAAGGAAGGAGAGGTCCCTTACATAGGCTGCATTACATTCTGCTTGCTGGTTGCTTGTCTGCGTAAGATCTTTAATTGCCCCAGTATTTTCCTGTATCTGGGTCTCATTGGCTAGAGGTTTAGTCTCCACAGCAGTCAGGTGTTTGTTGATGTCTTCTCCAGTGGCCTGAATTTCTATTTTTTTTTGGGCCCGTCTCCGACAGGTATCACTTTTCTTTTGAGCGCGATTAGTTTACTAAAAATAAAGTTTTAATGCAATTATATTTTCGGTATCGGAGAGCTGCTTTAAAGTTCGTCCGCCATGCGCTGCTCTGCAGTGCCCCCCCCCCATGAACTACCTGTATTGAAGTACAGCACTGAATAAATGAGCTGATTTCAGTACCTGAGTAACATCTAATATCTTTCTTTTTCAAGGAAAATGTTATCACCAGGTGAAGGGTACTGCTATGGAGGCCACCTTCACTCCCAATTACGCAAATCTTTACCTGGGACATTGGGAAAGGCACTTCATTTATAATAGGGAGGTTAATGGTTTTTATGACTTTACAGGTCTGTGGAGGAGATCTATAGATGATGTGCTGATGGTGTGGCGGGGAGCCAAGCAGCAATTGTGGGAATTTATCCGATATCTACAAAATTCAAATCCAGATCTTAAATTTAATGTAGAGGTTCATCCGACCACTATTAATTTTTTGGATGTTATGATCCATAAATTGGAAGATGGTACTATCAGAACAGATTTGTTTTTGTTTTATTTTGATTTGTTTAGAAAGCCCATGGATAGAATGAAAAAATTACTCACCTTAGTAATTGTGTTTCTTCTAATGGAGTCTTGCTGTATTCTGACATTACGCAGTTAGCCCCAGCACTTGAACTGCTCCAGAGAGGAAAGAGTTAACTCTATGCCAGAGCATAGAACGTTGAGCTCGAGCTCAGTTCAAACCTCTGTCTGTTGCATTCTGAAGTGTAACCATCAGATTCGTACGAGCTAATACTAACTAACTATACCTGCTAAGTGGAAATTGTAAAAGCTACTTGCCAAAGGATAACCAGATATTTTGGGTCCCCAAAAGACTCAAGTCGAGAACTCCAAAACAAAAACTAGGTATTGAACAAACATAATTACGAAAAAACAATGTGACATAACCAACTCCCCCTCTCTCTCTCTGTATATAGGGGAGAGTGCCAAGTGCACCCCTAAGGTGCAACACTGCACCTGCCAGTCCACTTCCCAAAAAACAGGTTCTGAGAGGGGAGGCAGGGAGGGAGGGAGGTCAGAATACAGCAAGACTCCACTAGAAGAAACACAATTACTAAGGTGAGTAATTTTTTCTTCAAACAACATGAAGTCTTGCTGTATTCTGACATTATGCAGCCTACCAAGCAGTACCTCCATGGAGGAGGGTACCGAACCTATTTTGGGAATAGGCTCTGCAGTACTGCTGTACTAAACCTAGCATCACTCCTAGCCTGGATATCCAGAGAGTAATGCTTGGTGAATGTATGGACTGTTTTCCAGGTGGCTGCTTTGCATATCTCCAGTAAGGGTATATCTCCGGCAGCAGCCAGAGAAGCAGCTGTACCTCTAGTCGAATGAGCCCTCAGGCCTGAGGGGGTACTTTGCCTAGCTTTTAATAGCAGAATTGTATACAAGAGATAATCCACCTGGCAATAGTTCTCTTTGTAGCAGGTTTACCCCTTCCCACTTCACCATAAGTGAGAAAGAACCGAGGACAGTCAGACCTAAGTGCCTTAGTATGCTCAATGTAGTAGCTCAGTGCCCTCTTAACATCCAAACTGTGTTATCTTCTCTCTCTCTCTCTCTCTCTCTCCTGAAGAAGAATGATCACTGAAGAACACAGGGAGAGACATGGACTGGTTCAGATGAAAATCTGAAACCACTTTGGGTAAGAACCTCCTGTTGGTTCTAAGGACCACCTTATCTCCATGGAATGAGATAAAATAAGGCTCCACTGACAGAGCCTGTAATTCACTGATACGCTTGGCAGAGGTAATAGCTACCAGGAACACAGCCTTCTAAGTCAAGTACTTACATTCTGCTGAGGCCAAAGGCTCAAAAGGTGGTTGCATAAATTGAGCAATGCAAACACTGAGATCCCAAACAGGAGTAGGATCCTTAAAAGGAGGATTAGTATGGAGCAATGCTTTAAAGAATTTACAGAAAACAGGATGACATGCCAGTGATGAAGCCTTCCCCACTGATAGAAATGCAGAAACAGCTGACAAGTGTACTTTAAGGGTAGCTGATCTGAGGCCTAAGCCATTAAGACGAACCATATAATCCAGAACTGTAGCCAAGTCAGCAGAATCTGGGGATATGTGCTTATTGGAACATAAAATGCTGAATCTTTTCCATTTGGAGTTATAAGTTTTTCTGGTGGCAGATTTTCGAGAGGCTTTGAGAATGTCCAGAATCCACTGAGACAGATGCAGGCTTGCATATTCTAGCTCTTCAAGAGCAATGGCTTGAGATTGAGAGACTGAAGGTTGGGGTACCAAATCCTCCCCTGAGAGGAGGTTAACAGATTGTGATTCTTGGGAAGAGAAAGGGGAAGATGGACTGCTAGGGACAGTAATAGAGGATACCAAGGCTGCCTGGCCCAATCTGGAGCAATCAGGATCACTTTGCAAGATTGTGACCTTATCTTGACCAGAACTTTGAATAATAGAGGAAAGGGGGGAAGACATACAGAAATTTCCCCTCCCAATCCAGAAGTAGAGCATCCAGGGGGACTGATCCAAAGACTGGGGGTCTGCAACAGAAGAGAGGAAGTTGGTGATTGTCTGGGGCTGCAAAGAGATCTATCTCTGGAGTGCCCCACCTTCAAAAAATAACTTTTAACACTAGGGGATCCAGAGACCATTCGTGATGGCTCTGAGAAATCCTGCTCAGGGCCACTGCTAGCACATTGTCCTTCCCTGGAAGGTGGACTGCTACCAGAGATGTCTGTAGGGAATAAGCCAGGGACCATAATTACATGGCTTCCGTGCACAAGGCTGTAGACAGAGTGCCTCCCTGCTTGTTGATGTACCACATGGTGGTGGTGTTGTCTGTCCTGACCTGAACCACCTTGTTCTGCACTGATTCCAAGAAAGCTTGTAGAGCCAGGCACACTGCCCTGAGCTCTAGAAGACTGATGTGAAGTAGAGACTCCTGAGGGGACCACACTCACTGTGTTGTGAGGACTCCCAAGTGAGCTCCCCACCTCAGGAGAGAAACATCTGTGGTTAGTACCACAGAATAAGACTGTGTGATGAATGGGACTCCTTGTCTGAGGTTGTCCTGATCCAACCACCATTGGAGAGCCTGGATCAGAGTCTGAGTCACTGTAATTAGTTTGGTTAGAGGATCTTTTTTCTGAGGCCAAAAAGCCCTCAAATGGAACTGGATGTCCCTCATCTGAAATCTGGCCCCTTGTACCACTGCAGTGGAAGCTGCCATGTGGCTCAGGAGTTGAAGAAAATGCCTTGCTGGTTGAGACACCAGAAGGTGAAAGGAAGAAGCCAAGTATGTAAGGGCCGTTACCCTTGCCGGAGGAAGAAAGGCTCTTGCTTGGACAGTGTCCAACTCTACTGCTGTGAAGGTCAGGAGTTGCACTGGTTCGAGAACTGACTTTGGAAAATTGAGGAGGAATCCTAGAGAAGTGAGCAATTGCTAGGTCACTTGCAGGTCTGACTTGACTTGGTCTGGAGACTGCCCCACAATGAGCCAGTCATCCAGGTATGGAAGTATGGGAATGTTTTGTCTCCTTAGAAAGGCCACTACTACTGCTAGACATTTTGTCAACATCCTTGGTGCTGATGTTAGCCTGAAGGGCATTGCTCTGAACTGATAATAGCCTGAATGCAGTTCGAACCTGAGGTACTTTCTGAGGGAGCACCTGATGGGAATATGAAAACAGGCATCCTTGAGGTCAAGTGTGGCTAACCAATCCCCTGGCCTCAGAGAAGGAAGAATTATTCCAAAAGTCGCCATTTTGAATTTTGGCTTGACTAGGTGCTTGTTTAAGTATCTCAGATCTAGGATGGGCCGCCACTCCCCTTTCATTTTTGGGGTAAGGAAGTATCTGGAATACAGACATTTGCCCCTGTGTGTAGTAGGAACTCTCTCTATAGCTCTGAGAGCCAGCAGAGAGGAAATCTCTGCCTCTAGGGCAATGGTTTCAGAGATGTTTGCAGGTGGAAAAAGCCTGATCCTCAGCTTTGGGAATTTTCTGACGCCAAGGGCCAGTCCCTGACTTGCTACCTCCAGGACCCACTTGTCTGAGATAACAGACTTCCAGGCCTGGAAGTAGTAAGCCACAGCCTGCCTCCTACTGGAAAGGGGGAGTTGACCCAGGCTGACACATCAGGGTGTCTGCTTGGCAGGAGCCTTGGACTTAGAGGAGGATGCAGCCCTGCTCATCCCCCTTCTGCCTCTCCCTCTCCCTCTGAAGAAGCCCCTCTGAGGAAAAGGAGAGGAGGACTGTGCCTGGTAGAAAGGCATGTGAAAAGGCCTGCCCCTGCACCTATATTGCTGCTTTGAGGAGTTGCCTGCCTTTCCTTGGCCTGTGCAGTCCTGTAGGTGGTCCTGTACTCGTCCATTTTTTTTCATAGAATTCTCTGTCTGCTCCCCAAACAGAGAAATATCCACCACAGGGAAATCCATGGCCTTAGCCTGGGCATCCTGTGAGAGGCTAGTACATCTGAGCCACGCCAATCTCCGAAGAGACACAGATGTAGCCATGACTCGTGATGATACATCATTAGAGTCTACAGCAGCATGAAACTTGATCTTAGATGCCTCTATCCCATCAGCAGCCACCTCCTCCAGCTCCTTGGCCAGCTGGGGGGAAGCCTGTTTAGCCAGTTCCAGAACAGTATCCCATCTGGACTTCTGGTATCTAGCTGTGTAGGCCATGTAGTTAGCCTGCCCGATTCCCAAGGAAGATGCCAAGTACTGTTTTTTGGTCATAGCATCCAACTTCCTAGAGTCTTTATCTGGGGGTGAAGCCAAGGGTATGTTAACCTTATCACAGGCTGCAGCCTGCACAACTCCAACATGGCTGCCTTGCTGTTACAAGGACTCCGTACCTGAGCCTGACAGCATGTACCTCTTGTCCCTTCATCTGTCCACAGGAGCTAAAGAATTTGGTGTTTTAAGCAGTCTTTGTGTCTGTTTCCCTAAGGATTTATGGAGGGGAATAGACAATCTTTTTGACTCTGGTATGTCTATCATTTCCACAAAGTCAGGCTCCTCTTGTTCCTCAGCAGCTTCAACCAGAAGGAGCTGGAGGGTTTCTGCCACTTTTTTTATAAAACAAAAAGTGTGAAGGGGACTCAGAAAACCTAGGAGGGGAAACACTAGAAGGCCTGTCTGGGGAGATGTCCGGTTCTATGGGCTCATCCAGACCTTCTATACCATCATCATCATCGTCATCGTAGTCTTCATCCCCCTCCAGATCCGGTTCATGATACTCTACTGGGGAATAATCCGGAACCGGAGGAACCAGCCGAACTGAATGCCTACCGAGAGGTGCCGTATCGATCGGAACCGGATGGAGCGATTCAACAATACTAATCACCCTGGCAATTTCTTCGGCGGTTGAACGATGCGGTTCTGGATCTGAACCGTCCGATTTCTTTTTCTCTTTTTTTTTTAGCCGGAACCAACCCCTCAGGATCAGCTCTCCTTTTGCCCGAGGGAGTCTCACCCAGGTCAGAGGACACTTCCTCAGGTTCAGTTGGAACCAAACTGGGCTGGCCATCTGGGTCAGTGGACTTCTCGGCCTCCTTTTCCCTAAGCCTGCCCAATCTTTTATCCAGGGAGGCCTTAGGAAAATTTTTACATATTTGGCAGTCTGAATCAAGGTGGTCAAAACCCAGACGGTAAACACAGATGGTGTGGGGATCAGCCTTAGCTAAGGCCTCCCCACACTCATTGCAGTGTTTAAACCCAGTGGGCCTGGTTTTTCTTTTAGGTTTCTCAGACGTAGCCATCCTAACACTTACCCTTTAATCGTCTTAAGCCAGGCAAGATTCCCTTATTAGTTCCTAACCGTGTTACAGGTATTGGAAAAAAACATCTGAAACATGTTTTTTTTAGAACCAATAAGGACCGGTACCCCACACTAAACAGTGAAAAATAAAACAGAATTAAAGTAAACCAGATGATTGAAAACTTTTTTACAATTTCCACACACAGAATAACACTCAGTCCACTACCTAAGCACTTACCGTACCGCAGACAGGGATCTGAACCGAAGTAGAATAAGAAAAGAGCGGTGTAAAACCAACGTTTTACTGTTACCGAACTGAAAGCAATAGAGAGATCTCCGGAGCGACTGTTCAGTTAGGCGGAGTAAAGAATCTGACAGTTACACTTCAAAGTACAGCAGATAGAGGTTTGAGCCAAGCTCGAGCTCAACGTTCTATGCTCTAGCATAGAGTTAACTCTTTCCTCTCCATAACAGTTCAAGTGCTGGGGCTAACTGCATAATGTCAGAACACAGCAAGACTTCATGTTGTTTGAAACCGTTTGCATGCTACAAGCTGTCATCCCCGCCACACCAACAGTAACATTCCCAAATCTCAATTCATGCGGCTCAAAAGGAACTGCAGCAACTCTGAAGATTATCAGTGGGGGGCAGAAAACATGACTAAAAGATTTGTAGAGGGAGGTATGGTCAGGATGTAATTCAGAGAGCCAGTGTATTCGTGGAAAAGATGTCTCGAGAACAATTATTAGTTTACAAAGAAAAACAAAAGGATACTCTCAATTGTATTACTACCTATAGTCCACTATCAAATCAAATTAGAGAGATCATTACTAATAATTGGAGCATCCTTAGGGCTGAACCTTTGCTATACCCAGTAACCATGAAACCCCCCACAGTTGTTTACAAAAGGGGCAGAAATTTGGGTGACCATTTAGCTCACTACAACCGGTTGTCAGAAAACAGATCACTTGGATGCCCGGCCAAAAGGCTGTTCCCCCTGTAGCAAATATAAGTATTGCAGTATCACTGAAAAAAACACACATTTTAAAAGTACAAGGCACTTTCAAATAAGACTGTCTGATAAACCGCACCACCACGGGGGTTATATATCTTGCAACATGTACTTGCCAGGCTTTTTATGTTGGTAAGACAACTTGTAAACTTAAGGAGAGGACAGGCTGACATTTAAGTGACATCCAGTGTGGGGTTGAAAAGAATGCCCTATACAAGCACATAAGGGATCAAGGCACTGACCATTCCGTCACCTTTTTGGGTGTGGAAAGGGTTAATACCGGCCCAAGAGGAGGAGACCTGGAAACTAAATTACTCAGAAGAGAGTCCTTTGGGATATTTGAATTGGGTGCACTAAATTCTCCTGGCTTGAATGATACTTTTGAACTTTCCCCTTTTCTGAAAAAATAATGTTTTTCCCTAATTCTCTGCCCTTGGGGAGTTATTACTTGTAGTCCATAATGTATATATTCTTCACAAGTTAGTTATCTTGTGTTAATACCATGTTTTGCTGTTTTTCATCCTAGGTACCCTTCTGAAGACATTGGATTTTGTGCCTCAAAACTGCCTTGCTTATGTCAAACTTTGCTATATAAATTGCATTTTTATTAATACATGATTGAAATTAACAAGTTAAAACAGCATTGTAAAAAACAATTCTAGGCCATTCTTCAGCTATTTCTATTAATTACATATATATCCTATTTAGGAATAATAATTATAACATTTAGATTGGCTGAGTTTGATACTAATTTAGTGGCTTGGATAATGTATTTTGTTATTCTGCTTCTATTCACTCCTGTTATTCATTTTAGTATACACTATATTTATACTGCATCTGTATGTAAGCACTGTCACTTTAAGAGTGTGGTTTTTAAGAGGGAGTGTAAGTTACATGCAGGATACACCCCTAAGGAGGCGCTTATGCGTGAAACCGGTCGGGTCATTTGTTCCTGGTTGGGTCCCCCTGTTGCTTATTGTCATTTTTTGTCATATTTCACTTGGTTTTAGTATTTTATGTGAAATAAACTGCTGTTACTGTATCCTGGTGACAGTGCCGTCTCTCCTTTTGCTTTGTCTCGGGGGGTAGGGGGTGGGACAAGCCTTGGCACATGTGGGTGGACTGGGTGATGTACTTTGGGGACGTGATGCCTCGATAAGCCCTCTGCACGTTCCTGTCCAAGGTCGCCTGTGCTCATGCAAGGCCAAGAACTGTTATGGGCAGGGCTGAAAAAAAAAATAGAGCTCCCCACCCGACTGGATGACGCGTGCCAGCTCCTGCTGCCACAAAGCCCCAGAGACAGCCTGGACCAGCCCTACAGCTCCGGGATACGTAGTTCGCAGATAAGGCACTCCCCCCAGAACAGAGAGACCCTCCTGATGAAGGGATATGTTGGACTACCCAATAAGCTGCAGTAGGGGTTGATAGATGGTGGTAGGGGTCGGATGGGCACCAGGGACCTTGGTACTCTGAAGAAGTGGCTGAACAGGGTGCCATGAGGGTGAAGCATAAATAGAAAATACAAAGAAAGGGAGCAATTCAACTAAAAGCTTTGGCAAGAGCTATAACAATAGCTCCACAGCCCTTACTAGAATCCATATTGCTACCAGGGCCCCTAGTGCTCTGCATCAGACCATTCTGATTCCTGTGGCAGGGCTCCTAGGATTCTGTGGCAGCATTTTCAGCACAATTTACTCATTTCTGTGACAGAATGCAGTTCTTTCATTAGCTAACTATGATGTGATGTCATCGATGATATCATATGCCGAACACAGAGGAGGGGCTTCAGGATAAATGAGGTGGTAAGGCAGTCCAGTACCATGGAAAAAGTACAGTTATGTGGAAACTTACTGTAACAGCAGATCTTCAAGAGAGGTTCCTTCAGTAGGTCATCACAGATAGGACTGACGTCACCTGACATCGGGCCGCATGGCAGACTTTTCTAGCAATCCCTGACGCGGGGACCGCCCAGCCGATGTCACGTGACTGACATCAGCATGACGGTATAAAGTGGGTGGTCCCCACGCCTCCCTCCAGTTCTCCCACCAGAGCCAGGAAGAGGCCCGACAGCAGGAGCAAACAGGATTGGAGACCCTGTAAAAATTAAAATGAGGGGAAGGAGAAAGGGAAAAATATGACCTACTGAAGGAACCGCTCTCAAAGATTTATTGTTATGGTAAGTTCCTACGTAACTGTATTATCTTACTTCAAGAGGGTTCCTTCAGTAGGTCATCACAGATAGGACTGAGTCCCAAGCAGTCCCTCTAAGGAGAGACTGAGAGAAACTAGGGAGAGGACAAAACAAAATCCATGGAAAAGACTGAGGTCTGAAAAGGACCCAGCCTAGGACAACAGACCCTGCAGGACAGCTAGGCCAAAGCCAGCCCTCCGCCTAGAAGCAATGTCCAAACTATAATGCTTGGTAAAGGTATGGACAGAACTCCAATTAGCGGCAGCACAAATATCTGCTGCAGAAACATTACGAAGGAAGGCTGCAGAAGCGACGATGCCCCTAGTAGAATGACCCCTGATAACACCCAGGAAGGGTTTGTCATACTTTTGGTAACAGTATCTGATGCAGTTGCCCAACCATTTGGAAAGGCCCTGCTTGGAAACCGGTTTGCCTCGAGTTCGAGGTGCAAAGGAGACAAACAATTGGTCGCAAGAGCGAAAGTCCTTGGTTCGGTGTGTGTAACACCAGAGAATCTGGTGCACATCCATCGTATGGAGGAGTGCCTCACCCCTGTTAGCAGGAGCCAGATAATATACTGGAAGTTCTACCGATTGGTTCAGAGTAGCTTCCGACACCACCTTTGGAAGGAACCTTGGATGGGTTCTGAGAACCGCCCTGTCCCGGTGAAAAATAAGGTAAGGCTCCTTACAAACCAACACGTCCAGCTCCAAATTTCTTCGAGCTGAAGTGATGGCAACCAGAAACAATGCCTTGCAAGATAGAAAGCGTAGGTCACAGCTCATTGCTGGTTCAAAAGGAGGCAGGGTGAGCTTTTCCAGGATGAAATTCAGGTCCCATGGTGTGTGTTGGGCTGCAGATGGGGGGTTTCAGATGGAGAATCCCTTTCAAAAAGGTCTTTGAGATATCCAACTGAGCCACGGGTTTACCATCCACCAGCTCATGGTAGCCGAGAGGTGCACTTTCAGAGAGGAATAGGCTAGATCTGAGTCCGATAAGTGAAGGAGATATTCCATGGCTTATGGGGCTGAGCAAGAAAAAGGGTTCCAGTCCTTCGCGGTCATCCAAATGGAAAACCGCTTCCACTTCAATGCATAAGTGGAATGGGTGGAAGGTTTTCTGGCTTCAGCAAGGACCTGTGCCACTCGAGAGGATACCCCAAAGTGACAGATGGCTATGTCTGCAGGAGCCATGCATGCAGATGCAGGGTCCTGAGCCCCGGATGAACCAGACGACCCTGATTCTGAGTAAGGAGGTTGTGTGTCAATGGAAGTGGAACCGGTGGTTCCCTGCATAGCTGCTGAAGCAGCGGGAACCAAATCTGTCTCAGCCAAAGAGGAGTGATGAGAATCATCTTGGTCTTCTCTGTCTGTACTTTGAGGAGGACCCTCTGCAGTATGGGAAATGGAGGGAAGGTGTATAAAAATTTCCCTGTCCAGGACAGAGACAATGCATCGTTCCAGAAAGCACCTGGCTCTGGAACAGCGAGCAAAACTTGGGAAGTTTTGCATTGAATTGAGAGACGAATAGGTCGAGTTCCAGCCGCCCCCAATTTTGGAAGATGGATTCTGCCACTTCCTGATGAAGTTCCCACTCGTGAGCAGGGGTCCGCGATCTGCTGAGACTGTCTGCCAGGATGTTTAGAACTCCTGGTACATGCACGGCCACTAGAGACAAGTGGTGCAGGACTGCACAGTTCCACACCCTGGTCGCTTCCCTGCAAAGAGGATACGACCAGGTTCCTCCTTGTTTGTTGATGTACCAAACCACTGTCATGTTGTCCATTTGGATCAGCAGTGTTCCTTCAGGCAGCAGAGGTTGAAAGGCCTGTAAAGCATACAGGACCGCCCTGAGCTCTAGAACACTGATGTGAAGAGAAAGCTCCAAGCCAGACCAAAGTCCCTGGGCTTGGTGTTCCCCCAGATGCGCACCCCACCCCATGTTCAAGGCATCCGTAGTGAGTGTGGCTATGGGTGCTGGTCTTCGAAACGGGAGACCCAAGGAAAGATTGTGTGGACTCATCCACCATAGAAGATCCTTCCGGACCACTGAGGAGATGAGGACCGGATGTTCCAGATCATCCAAAAGCTGGTCCCACTGCACCCTCAGGGACCACTGAATGATCCTCATGTGGAGCCTGGCTAGGGGAACAGTACATATGGAAGCTGCCATGAGGCCTAACAGGCGAAGGACCTCCCTGGCCGGGATGGTCCGGCAAGACGCCACTTTGGTGGCCTGGTGGACCACAGTCTCCATTCTGTCCTGAGGAAGGAAAGCTCTGCACTGGACCGTGTCGAGGACCACCCCAATAAACTGTAGTCTCTGGGTGGGGATGAGGTATGATTTGGGCATGCTGACAAGTGATCCCAAGTCGACTGAACAGGTCCAGGGTAAACGACAGAGCCCCCAATAACACATCCCTGGAAGAGGCCGCTAGAAGCCAATCAGCCAGGTAGGGAAACACTGCAATGCCCCTGCGGCGTAAAAATGCTGCAACCACTGCTAGGCACTTAGTAAACACCCGAGGTGCCGAAGACAGGCCAAAGGGGAGTGCTCGGAACTGGAAGTGCTCTCTCCAGAACAGGAAACGCAGGAACTGACGGTGGTTGGGGAAAATAGGGATAAGTACAGTAGGTAGGCATCCTGCATATCCAGGGCGCAAAGCCAGTGATTTTCCAACAGAAGCGGCAGAAGGCTCTCTAGTGTCAGCATGCAGAACTTCTTGTACTCGACAAAATGATTCAGCTGACTGAGATCTAGAATGGGTCGGAAGTCCCCGGTCTTTTTTGGAACCAGGAAAAAATGGGAGTAGAAGCCTTTCCCTGTTTGTCCTGGAGGGACTCGCTCGATTGCTTGTTTTAGCAAGAGCGAATTTACTTCCTCTTGAACGAGGAAAGCCCGATCCCGAGAGTATGAGGACTTCACCAGAGGGATTTCCAGTAACTCTATAGTGTGACCTGAGGCCACTATTTGCAGGACCCACTCGTCGTAGGTAATCCCCCTCCACACCTGCTCCTTGCCGAGAGGCTGAGGAGGCAGTGGGGCCGGGGAGTCAAGAAGAAAAAAATTACTCACCTTAGTAATGTTGTTTCTTCTAATGGAGTCTTGCTATATTATGACATATGCAGTTTGACCCAGCCTTTGAACTGCTCCGGAGGTGAAAGAGTTAACTTTCCATGCCAGGCGTGGAATCTTGAGCGCGAGCTCGGTTCAGAACTCTGTCTGCTGTTCTTCAAACTCAAACTGTCAGATCTTTACGAGCAAAACTCACTAAGATTCTGTGTGGAAGCTGTAAACCTACACTAGCCAACTGGCTACTAAAATATTAACCATTTTTTGGTCCCAAAACAAAGACTCAAGTCAGGGGATCCAAAAAATAAAAACACAACACCCAAACACCCCCAAAAAAAGGGGTGAAAAAACAAGGTGGGCATCTACTAAGTGCCAACACTGCACTGCCCACCCACATCCCAAAAGCAGAGGTTCTGAGAGGGGCAGGCAGGGGAGGTCATAATATAGCAAGACTCCATTAGAAGAAACAACATTACTAAGGTGAGTAATTTTTTCTTCAAACAACATGAAGTCTTATATTATGACATATGCAGACTACACAGCAGTACCTCCATGGAGGAGGACAGAACCTACTTAAGAAATAGGCTCTGAAGCACAGCTGTGCTGACCAGAGCATCACTCCTAGCCTGGATGTCCAGAGAGTAATGCTTGGTGAAAGTGTGAACTGTTTTCCAGGTAGCTGCTTGACATATCTCTATGATAGGGATGTCCCTGGCTGCAGCCAGGGATGCAGCTGTACTTCTGGTAGAGTGAGCCCTCAGGCCTGAAGGGGGAACCTTACCCAGTTTTAGATAACAAAATTGGATACAAGAGACAATCCACCTGGCAATGGATCTTTTAGTGGCAGGTTTCCCTTTACCAACCTCACCATAAGTGAGGAATAGTTGGAGGGAGTCAAACCTGTGACCCTTGGTACGCTCTATGTAGTAACTAAGGGCTCTCTTCACATCTAAGCTGTGCAGCCTCCTCTCGCCAGAGGAAGAATGGTCAGTGAAGTAAACCGGAAGAGATATAGATTGATTGTGGAAATCTGAAACCACCTTAGGCAAGAACTTCCTGTTAGTCCTGAGGACCACCTTATCTCTGTGAAAGGAGATAAATCAGACTCCACTGACAAAGCTTGTAACTCACTTATGGTCTGGCAGAAGTGATGGCTACCAGAAACACAGTTTTCCAAGTCAAGTACTTAAGCTCTGCTGAAGACAAAGGCTCAAAGGGGTTGCACAAGCTAGCAATGCAAACATTAAGATCCCAGGCGGAGCAGGGTCCCTGAATGGAAGGTTGGTGTGAAGCAATCCCTTGAAAACTTGGAGAATACAGGGTGAGCAGAAGAGAAGAGGGCTTTCCTGCTGATATAAAAGCAGAGACAGCTGCCAAGTGCACTTTCAGGGTAGCTGGCCTCAGCCCCAAAGTATTTAAGGGACCATATAATCCAGGACTGTGGCAAATCAGCAGATTCTGGGAAATATGCTTTCAGAGCACCATATGGAAAACCTTTTCCATTTAGAATTATAAGTAGCCCTGGTGGAAGGCTTCCTAGAAGCTTTCAAGATATCGAGTACACCTTGAGAAAGGTGTAGGTCAGCAAACTCTAACTCTTCAAGAGCCAGGCCTTGAGGTTGAGGTTGAGGGATTTGAGATTCAGGTACCAGACTCTCCCCATGGCACAGGTTAACAGATTATGATTCCTGGGAAGATACAGGGGAAGGTGGACTGCTAAGGACAGAAGGAGTGGATACCAGGGCTGTCTAGCCCATTCTGGAGCAAACAGAATCATCTTGCAAGGTTGAGATCTGATTTTGACTAGCACCTTGAACAAGAGAGGGAAGGGGGGGGAAGGCATAGAGAAACTTCCCTTCCCAGTTGAGAAGGAAGGCATCCAGAGGGACTGAGCCCAACACTGGGGGCCTGCAGCAAAATAGCGGAAGCTGATGACTGTCTGGGGCTGCAAAAAGATCTATCTGAGGGGTGCCCCACCTGGCAAATACTACCTCCAGTACTAGGGGATCCAGAGCCCATTCGTGATGGCCCTGGAAATCCTGAGAGCATCTGCCAGGACATTGTCCTTGCCTGGGAGGTGAACTGTCATGAGGGAGGTGTTCAGGAATAAGCCAGAGACCACAACTTCATTGCCTCGGTGCACAAGGCTCAAGACCGAGTGCCCTTGCTTGTTGATGTACCACATTGTAGTGGTGTTGTCTGTTCTGACCTGTACTACTTTGTTCTGAACAGATGCAGAAAAAACCTGAAGTGCTAGAAAAACTGCTCTGAGTTCCAACAGATTGATGTGGAGCAGAGACTCCTGAGGGGACCACAATCCCTGGGTGGTGAGGTTGCCCATGTGAGCTCCCCACCACAAGAGGGACGCATCTGTAGTAAGGGTCAAGGAGTGAGATTGAGGGATGAAAGGAACCCCTTGTCTCAGATTGCTCTGATCCTGCCACCACTGTAGGGCCTGGATCAGGGTTCGAGTTACTGGGATCAATTTGGTTAGAGGATCTCTCCTTTGAGACCAGAAGGCTCTCAAATGGAACTGAATGTCACTCATCTGAAATCTTGCTCCCTGCACTGCTGCTGTGGAGGCAGCCATGTGCCCTAGGAGCTGCAGAAAATGCCTTGCTGGTCGAGACCTGCAGAGTGAAGGAGGAGGCCAGAGCCACCAAGGTCTTTGCTCTTTCTAGAGGGAGGAAAGCTCTGGCCTGCTTTGTGTCCAGTTCTGCGCCTATGAAGGTGAGTAGCTGAACAGGCTCTAGAACTGACTTTGGGAGATTGAGAAGGAAACCTAGAGATGAGAGCAGCTGCTGGGTAATCTGAAAGTGTAATTTGACTTGGTCTGGAGACTGGCCCACTATGAGCCAGTCGTCCAGGTAAGGAAAGATGGCAATCTTTTGCCTTCTTAAATGAGCAACTGCTACTGCCAGGCATTTTGTGAATACCCTTGGGGCAGAGGTGAGGCCGAAGGGCATTGCTCTGAACTGGTAATGGCCTGAGGGCAGTTCGAATCTGAGGTACTTTCGGTGGGAGCTTCTGATGAGAACATGGAAGTAGGCATCCTTGAGGTCCAGGAACGCTAGCCAGTCCCCTGGACTTAGAGAGGGTAAAATAATTCCCAGAGTCACCATTTTGAATTTTGGTTTTAAAAGGTGCTTGTTTAGGTATCTGAGATCCAGGATGGGCCGCCATTCTCCTGTCTTTTTTTCGGTAAGGAAGTACCCGGAGTACAGTCCTTTGCTCTGGTGTAGGAGAGGTACCCTTTCTACAGCTCTGAGAGCCAGGAGAGTAGAGACTTCTGTTTCCAGAGTGAGAGCCTCTGATGGATTTGCAGGTGGAAAGGATCTGGCTCTCATCTTTGGAAATTTTTTGAAGCTGAGAACCAGTCCCTGGCTTACTACTTCCAGGACCCACTTGTCTGATGTTAAAGACTCCCAGTCCTGGACGAAGTAAGCCAGCCTGCCCCCTACAGGTAATGGAGAATCGGCCCTGGCCCTCCCATCAGGGTGCCTGTTTGGCAGGGGCTTTAGGCTGAGGGGTGGAGCAGACCTGCTGCCCGCCCTCTGCCTCTCCCTCTGAAGAACCCCTCTGGGCATAGGCTGAAGAGGAGGCCTGGGCTTGCAAAAAGGTCTGTGAAAAGGCCTGCCCTGCCCTGAAAGCTGCCTCTGAGGAGTGGCCTGCCTTCCTTGGCCTGTCACTCCTATAAGTGGTCCTATACTCATCCATTTTCTTCATGTAATTCTCTGTCTGCTCCCCAAACAGAGGTTACCCACAACAGGAAAATCCATGGCCTTAGCCTGGGTATCCTGTGACAGGCTAGTACACCTGAGCCAAGCCATTTGCTAAAAGCTACAGATGTAGCCATGACTCTTAAAGATACATCATTAGAGTCCACTGCAGCATGGAATTGCACCTTGGATGCCTCAATACCATCAGCAGCCACCTGCTCCAGCTCCTTGGCAAGCTGGCCAGGGACCTGTTTCGCTAGGGCCATAACAGTATCCCATCTGGATTTCTGGTATCTTGCAACATAGGCCATATAATTTGCCTGTCTGAGTCCCAAGGATGCTGCCATGTACTGTTTCTTTGCCATGGCATCAATCCTCCTGGAGTCCTTTGTCAGGAGGTGTGAAGCCAAGGAATATTTGCCTTATCACAGGCTGCAGCCTGCACTACTCCAACATGGCTGCATTGTTGTGAAAGGAACTCCGTATCAGGGCCTGACAATGTGTACCTCTTTGTCCATTTTTATCCACAGGAGGTAGTGTGAGAACTTTTAAAATTTTTATTGTCTGTTTCCTAAAAGATTTATGTAAAGGAATAGACAATCTCCTAGACTCTGGGATATCCATAATTTCTACATAGTCAGGCCTCTGTTCATCCACAGCTTCTTCCAAAGGAGCTGGAGGGTTTCAGCCACTTTCTTATAAAACATAAAATGAAAAGGGACTCAGAAAGCCTAGGGGAGACACTCCTGAAGGTCTGTCTGGGGAGATGTCCGGTTCAATGGGCACATCCAGACTTTCAAAATCACATTCACTCCCTTCATAATCTCCCTCCCCCTCCTCCGGTTCATAAAATTCCTCTATATTATATTCTTGAACCGATGGCACCGACCGCTTACCTGATGGTGCCGGTTCGGTCGGAACCGGGGAAAACGACTGGACAATTTTGATCGCTTTGGCTATCTCTGCAGCGGTTGGAGAAGGAAATTTTGGCTCCACACCTGCTGATTTTCTAGTCCTTTTTGCTGGGACTGACTCCTCCGAGTCAGCCCTCCGTTTGCCCGAGGAAGTCTCGCCCTGGTCAGAGGGCACTCCCTCCGGTTCATTGGCACCGAACCGGCTGGCCATCCGGTCAGCGGACTTTGGTCTCTCGCTCCTGAGCCTACCAACTCTCTTATCCAGGGTAGCTGCAGGGAAATTCTTGCAAATCTGGCAGTCTGCATTGAGGTGGTCAAACCTCAGACAATAAACACATGTGGTGTGTGGGTCAGCCTTGGCAAAGGCTTCCCCACAGACACTACAGTGCTGAAACCCAGTGGACCCGGTTTTTCTTTTGGGTTTCTCAGACATAGTGCCAGCCTAACCAAAAACTTGCCCGTTTACGGCAATCCGCCAAGCAAGACACTCTTATCGGTTCCCAACCGTGTCACGGGTCGTGGAAAAAAACGTAATGAAATCTGTTTTTTTTAGAACTGATAAGAACCGGGAACCGCACTCTAAATGCAATTTAATAAAGTTTAAGAACAACCTGATCGGTTCAAACTGAACCGATAATATCGTTTACAAGTTCCACATAGAAATAATGTAAAACCTATCTATTACTTACGATACCACAGACAGAGCTTGAACCGACCGGTTGCGGTTAAAATAGATAAAATGCGGTTTAAAAACCAAGAAATTACACTTTTTAACCGAGAAAATGAACTGAGCAGCAGGAGAAATCTCCGGAGTGACTGTTCAGTGAGGCGGAGTAAAGAATCTGACAGTTTGAGTTTGAAGAACAACAGAGTTCTCAACCGAGATCGCGCTCAAGATTCCATGCCTGGCATGGAAAGTTAACTCTTTCACCTCCGGAGCAGTTCGAAGGCTGGGTCAAACTGCATATGTCATAATATAGCAAGACTTCACGTTGTTTGAAGTGGCAGGTCGGTCGGGGGGGGGGCGCCCTGACCGACGCAGATTCTTGGAGGCAAGGGGTAATGGTACCTGTGGCTTTCCACTTGCCTTGGTGACGCGCCTGAGTGGATTTCCCCTGCCGCCAGGTCCTCTTCTGAAAAGGTTGCTGTTGTCTTCGTTGAGGAGCACCAGATCGGTACATCGACCGAACAGATCTAAGGGAAACACCTTTGTCCTGTAGTTCTGTAATTATGTCTTTGGTGTCGCCTCCGAAAAGGACAGCCCCAGAAAGGGGCATCCTGAATCGCCGACTGAACCTCGTTAGTGAGGCCAGAGAGGCGAAGCCAGAAGTGCCATCACAGGGCCACGGCAGTCGCCAAGGTACAGGCCACGGAATCGACTAAATCGTAGGTGGCCCATAAAGCATGCCTACAAGAAATCCTGGAGAGGCGAAGATCCTTGGCGAGTTCCTCCTTAAGAAGTGAAGGATCCATAGACTGGACCTTTGCCTCCACCCTGGCCATAGTTGCTTTTTGGTGGGACACCATATGGGCCATGTAACGGAGGAAGCGGAGCATGCACGTGGCCGAAGAATAGACTTTCTTGCCAAACTGGTCCATCTGCCTCGACTCCTTATCTGGAGGAGTGGTGCTCAAGTGCTTGGGTGCAGCGGAGCGATCATGAGCCGCTAAAATGACCATGGAGTCTGCCTTCGGATGGGACTTCAAAAACGGAGCATCCTTAGGTGACTGGTAAAGCCCATCTGCCCTCTTGGGGACAGCCAGGATAAATTGAGGCATCTGCCAGACGGTGGTGGTGAGGTCTTGGTGGGGGCCATCCACGGAGGAACTGGGACTGGAGACAGGGACTCCAAATCGAGGTGCTCCATGAGTCACTGTCTCATTGGGTCCTGTTCCTCTGACGCTAAATCAAAATAATCTCTGAGGGCCCTCAAGAGATCCAAGAAGGAAGGATCCTCTGGTGGCAATTTCTGTGAGGTCTTGCCTCTCAGCTCGGGTTCCTCCATGATTTTCTCCTCCAAAGAGTCCTCTCTACCATCAGAACTATTGTCGGCCTCCTCCACTGGATGACGTTCAAAGCGAGAAAGGGGAACGTCCAGTCGAGTCTTCCCTGAGAGGTGGACAATCAGACTCGAACTGCTCGGGGAAGGGGACCTATGAAGCGGCGGAGGTGGGAGTCTTGCTTCTAGGTCCAAAACCAACTCCGACCTCGCTCCCTGCCACCAAGACTGTAGGAAGGACTTGAAATCTGGCATGGCCAGAGGGGGTGGAGGTGGAGTTGGTTTTGGCTGGGGGCGGGGGGAGTAGAAGGAGGAGGAGGAGACAGTGGAGGGGGAACAGCAGCTGGCGGAGGGTAATACCCATGTGGACCCATGTAATGGGTATATGGATGATAACCCTGGTAAAGCTGTCCCATTGGACTCCATCCAGGAGTGGGAACCTCCGGGTAAGGATCCCCAGGATACCCTTGGGGGTAATGGGGGACAGTGAAGGGACAGTTATAGTACCCCGACGTCAGGGCTGACGTCGGGGGAACCCACGTCGGACCTGCTGTAGTATAGATTAAATTAGGATCCGGCGTCGGAACAGTCCATGTTATAGGAACAGACGTCAGTAGCGGCACCACCCGATCCAGTGCCGGAATAGGATCCGGCGTCGGAGGAGCCAGCGTTGGCACCGGATGAAGAGTCTCAGTGGTAGGAGTCAGGTCCATTGTCGAGGCCGACGGAATATGCCTGACCACCGGGCCAAGCATCGGGACTGTTGTAGAGACCGGCGGCGTTGGAGGTGCCGGTGGTCCTACTGTCGGGACTACTGTGGTAACTGGCGGCGTTGGAGGCGCTAGCGGTCCCAGCGTCGGAACTGTAGTGACTGGTGGCGTTGGAAGCGCCTGCAATCCATCCTCAGGCTGAGGAGGGGCCTCCAGAGAAAGGCCATCCAGACGAGGAGGAGGAGCCTCCTGACCCTGGTCCCCAGCAGGAGAGTGCGAGGAAGAACCCCCGAAATCGGCTGGTTCACCAGCATCCCCATTGGCCTCGCCAGATGTGTCCGTAGTTGAATGTGAGGACACAGGTGAGGGAAGAACATGAGGGAGCGGGGCTGTCTCCCTTCGGTCCCGCCGAACATCGGCTGTAGCGCCAGAAGGCCCCGACGGGGAAACTGAGCCAGTGCAGTCGTCAGGGATGGCTGACTTAGCGGTCACGGTCGGGCAGTCGGGGAGAGAACCCCCAGCCGACTTAACAACCGAGGCCGGGTGAATGCCCCCAGCCGCTGGGAGTCGACTTTAACAGCCGCCAGGCGTCTCCAGAGTCACTTACTGGCTACTGCAGCGCGGTCGCCGGAGGAGCCAGTGGCCGACTTATCTGCATGAAGTTTCTCCTTGCCTGGGTGCTTCGACGGTGGCTGGGCCTTGCTGGTAGAGGGCCTGACGTCGTCCGTGGTGCAAGCCTGCTCCCTCGTCTTCTCCTTGTGTTTTTTAAGGGAAGATTTGTTGGACGAGTCCCTAAGCTTGTCAATCTTCTTCTCAAGCGAAAGTAGACGGGCCTTGAGAAGATGGGCCTCCAACGCCTGCTGTCTCCGTTTTTTGGTAGCCTGATTGAAGGACTGACAGTCGGGGCAGGAGGAGACTGGATGGTCTGGGCCTAGGCAGATGACACACTTGCAATGCCCGTCTTTGAGCGGTATCTGAGTGCCACACTTGGAGCACTTCTTCTTCGGAGATGACATGAACTATTTAAACTAAAAGATGAAATAGCGAGTTTTTAGAAAAACGCGCAAAAAAACACTTTCCAACAGACGCTGAATGGAGTCTGCGATGTGACTAGCATGAGGCGATGGCGGGAAAGAACTGGAGGGCAGGTGTGAGGACCACCCACTATATACCGTCACACTGACATCAGTCACGTGACGTCGGGTGGGCGGTCCCATCAGGGATTGCTAGAAAAGTCTGCCGTGCGGCCCAACGTCAGGTGACATCAGTCCTATCTGTGATGGCCTACTGAAGGAACCCTCTCAAAATAATATCTGTATTTTTGAATAAAAATTCACCAAAAAAATTTCTGCAGTATATATATATATATATATATATATATCATTTATGCCACACCTGTGAGGATAAAAAAAAGGCAAATATTTTCAATATTCTCAGGGTGGTCAGACCTACAGCGAGGATATCACATTTATCCTCCCTGTAGGTAAATTTATCCACACAGTAGGTAGAGATTGGCTCATTCGGAACTCATTTGCATATTCAGCTGCAGTAGTGGCAGTAGTAACTGTGTTCAAATGCGAACAACTTTAACACGAAAAATGGTACCATGGTACTGTGAGCAAAGTTATTTAGCACAAAAATATCTACAAAATGAGTGGTGTTTCATTTGTGGGTAACTTTTATTGTTTTATATAATTAGCTGAAAAATAAAAAGTGAATTTTTTTCACTTTTTTCAATGAACAAATGTGAATAACTTCAAATGAAAAATGATAGCATGGTACTACAAGCAGGAAAGTTGTTCACCACAAAAATATCTACCAAATGAGTGGTGTTTCATGGATACATACCTTTTAGTTTTTTATAATTAGCAAAGAAACTGCAGACAATTTAATTTTTTTTCACTTTTTGCAACAAACAAATGCAAATAACTTTAAAATGAAAATTTAGTAGCATGGTACTTTGCGAAAAAAGTTGATCAGGACAAAAATACCTACAGAATGAGTGGTGTTTCGTTTATAGATTTATTTTAGA
Organism: Neoceratodus forsteri; assembly: GCA_016271365.2. Taxonomy (NCBI): domain Eukaryota; kingdom Metazoa; phylum Chordata; order Ceratodontiformes; family Ceratodontidae; genus Neoceratodus; species Neoceratodus forsteri. The sequence goes on from JADMNL010000027.1 coordinate 269,629,165, forward strand.
TTTTTTTATAATCGGCAAAAAATAGCAAGAATGTACTTTTTTTTCCACTTTTTTGGAGGTATGGCAAAAATGGAATATGCAACCCTCCCCTACTGGAAATATTGTGAAATTTTTGTTTTCGTTTAGTTGACCCGACATCACCGTGGCTTTTGCCACCATAATGTTATTGGGTCAATTGGCACTTAACAAAAATATCAACAATATTTCCAGTAGGGGATTATGATCCTTATTTATAGATATATATATATATATATAGAGAGAGAGAGAGGAAGAGAATAATGCATATGTAGGGAGTTGATATGGATTTTTTTCCCACTCCTAAGTTGTGTGATAATATGTAAACCTTGAGAGCGAAGCTCGAGAGATTTTACTATTATGTTTTATTTTTTATAATAACTGGTACTAAAAAAATTTTCTCAGAAGAATTACCACTACGAGGAGACGTGAGGCCAAAATGCTCGTACTTCCCTTACTAGTAGGCACTCCCCCATGCTATTCAATGACTGACATCACATAACGTGCTAGCGTGAGGGCGTGCCTACTAGTAAGGAAGCACGAGCGTTTTGGCAGCTGGTCTCCGTGCTGGTTTTACGAATGATCCTACAAGAAATATCTGGAATAAATAGATGCTGCACAAATACAGATCTTTATACTGGAGGGTAAGCTACAGAATCGGGGATGGGAGAGGGGTGTGTTTTAAGTGAAAACCTGCTCTGTATGCTTGTGAGTTTCTGTTTATGTTGGAGAACGGCCTCATGCTGCGTTGGACAGTTTAATTGGTTGCTGCTTGTGTATGCTTCTCAGCGAAAGTTGTATCAACCCACATGTTGATACGAGTTTTTTCGTATCAACCTGCAGGTTGATATAACTTTTCAAAGTTGCTAAAAACAGGTTGATATTGGGCTTCACCAGTTATTTTATATATATATATATATATATATATATATATATATATATATATATATTCTGCAGCATGATGTAGATTCTGCAGAAAATTCTAGCTGCAGAAATTGTAGAATTCAAGGACCTTGCTAGTAACAAAGTTGGTGAATCTGAGGAGAGAAGTATGGTGGTGGAGTTGCTTTGAGACCCAGTTAAAAAGGGAGAAGTCAGATTTGTAATGAGTGTTAACCTGCACACTAACTAGTTCTCTAAAAGTTTGGTAAGTACAGGTGAACTGTGAGATGGTTATTCAGATTGTCAGCAACACCCCCACCCTGGTGGAGGGGAAGGATCTGCACAGTCTTCCAAACAGAAGGAAAAGTTCCAGTAACCAGTCAAAAATGTGGGTTATCTGCCTAGCAATGGTCAGTGCACCAAGTGAGTACCATGGTCAAGTCATCTCTCTCCCTCTATGATGCACCTGCCCTTTGCCAGTCCGGTTAGCCAGACCCCTAGATTATACCTACCATGGAGCTCTCACATCGTGGTCTAACACTCTTCTGCCAAGCCTCTACAATAGAATCAAATATCAGAGTTTCTTGACCTAGATATTTTTTCTCTTTCCCGGCCTTCCTTCTCCTTTGTGCCACTCTGCTTCTCCTTTATACCCGCTGCTGTGTCCTGGCAGATAGACTGCCCTCCCTCCAATGGTGGGGCCTCCTGGGTTGTCAGGAGGAGACTGAATTTACTGTATCTAGCAGGACTGACAAGCACCAGGATATCACCACTTGACTTCAAACTGGAAGCCAGAAATCGAGTACTTCTACATTCAGTGGCACCGCCCCACTGTGCGTCAGTAGGGGAGAGAGGAGGAGGAGAGACTCTGCTGTTAAGACTTTCCTTCCCCACCACAGGACAGTTATGTAACAGTAGATACCACACGCACACACACCTTGAGGCCCTGTGTATCCTCTGGGACCATGCTCAAACTCCTGCTGGGTCAACTGCGTTCCTGGACTTGGGGCATAAACCCAAGTCTCTTGCTTAGTAAATGAGCAACACTAACCATCGAGTTAATCCTGACAATTGGACGGGCGTGTATAACCATAAAGGCTGCATATCCAACACCTCTGGCGATTAATGAGTGTAAAAATCATGTGATACATACCTTACTGCACCAAACATAGCAAGCATAGGCTAGAGCTTGTTTTTTGTTCAATTTATACATCTGTTGCAACTTCTCAAAGTACAGATCTGCCTCTGCCCCCTCATTTGCAAAGCTTCTCACAGTCTTCATTGCTGAAATGGTCTCTTCTGCTATATTGTTGGCCTTTGCCAAAGCATCCTGAACTTCCTTGGCCAGTTTCTGCACACAAAGAACAGCAACATATGTAGTAGTTAAATATGTTTATTAAAATGGATAAAACAATATTAGAAAACAACATTACCAAATGTTTGGGTGTTATTTCTTACCACGAAATATCAAACAAATGTTTTTCTTTTACATCATATACAACTTAAAGGACAACTAAACAGGTTACTTTGTAAAACAAAATGTCAAAACCCCCAAAGCATAGGTACAGTATTTATCTTAAAACTGTACCTAATGTTGGGCTCCATTTGATGCATAAATAATGTTTTATTTGGTTTTGTTATATTGTACGAATGTAACCAAATGGGCTGAGAGAGTTGAAGGCAGCATTCCTCCTGAATGGCCCTAAAATGGCCGCAGGGTCCATCTTTTCATATATGCACAGTAAAAGATTTGGCTGATTATCGTGATATACAGACAAACAGAAAACCCAAAGCAGACGAACCATGAAATCTAATGTGTGTGCGCGTTACAGACAGAATTTCACCAAGCCCTAATAAATACTGGGCATTTTTGTCAGCAGATTGCATTTTAAAACATTTTTCTGGATACTGGGAGATCGCCTAATGAATTGAAATGATCAGATAAAGAACCTCAGGACAAAGCATTGAGGCAAGGGTTACCCGGGTAGGGCAAAGGCAAGGCTTCAAAGAAATACATGATTACACATATCACAATAATGCAAATCATCATTGGAAATATAAGCAAATTACCATGAACCATTCTTCGCAGTGAGCTGAATATAATTCACATGACGCTTTGCATTATTGGGGTATGTGTTATTCTGCATTTCTTTGAAACCTGGCTTTTGTGCCAGTGCCCTTCCTGGGTAACCCCTGTCTCAGTGCTTTTGTGCCAAGTTTCTTTGTTTTTCGGATTGCTTTCCTGTTTTGGGCTCACTCCGTGACCAAACCACCCTGGGCAGAGATACAGATGAGGCACACTGTGAAGGACAAAACATGTGTCTGTGTCTTCTGTTCTTCACCTCTCCAGATGGTGTGAGAGGCCACTTGGCACCATACACTCCAATTTGCATACACTTCCCATGATGCTTAGCAGTACAGGGGAGTCTGTAATTTTGAAACTACTGGTTGTGTATACATAAGAGGCAGCTTTCCCCAGTTACTAATAGGATTAAATGCTCCATATTATAGAAGATATTGAGGACTGAACATTAAAAAACCTACACACATTAATTTGAGCACAAAAGGCAATTACAGTACAATGAATCAAAGACAAACAGAATTACAAAACAGTTACCCTGGAATTTTATAAAACGCTATTTACAATCTTATTTACGGTCTCCATATCAAGGGATAAAAGGAAATTCTATGATGAATTTAGCAATACATGGGGCCACATGATAGCCTTGCAGACGCACATGGCGCTCCTGTGCCAACAACCTGGGTCTGGAAAGGACTCAGGGAGCAGGGATCATAGTGGACAATGTTGATGAGTGCTGCCATGTGCAGCTCAAACCAGCCTGGGAAGGGGGACAGCCAGGTTCCATCACTGCACAGACCCCTCATGGAGGGCGAGGAGTCTGAGTCTATTCACTTGAGATGAGAGGCATGCACGCAAATGTGTGCTGCGAACTGCAAAGCCGACAAGTGGCATGGCCCACCATCAAAGGAGGTGGGAGAGAAAATGGGGTGTTAAAAACAAACCATCGCTGTAATGACACCCTGTGACAGTCTCAGACCCTGTATCATGGATCCCCCACTGTTAAACTGGCAGGTGGGGGCGACCAGAGAATGAAGCTAAGACGGTCACCACGGGGTACGCCCCAAGGCCTGAGTGGACAGTGGTGCAAGACAAACTGCTACATATAAAAAGCCAAGAATTTGGCAATACATGTTTTGAAAATAGGTTATAGAACACTCAAGTGTCTACAGGAACTTGGACAACTCATGATGACTCCACCCACTATGTGCTATCAAGCTTAAATATGGTGCAGCCAGGACTGTTTTCTGATGGTTATACTATACATATAAGTCACTGGTGATGGTTATGCGTACAATGTTTCCTGATAGAGGACCTTTATCAAAAATATTTAAATAAGAAACTAGTTTAGTTCACTCGAGTGTGCAGTGTCTTTAAAGGAAACTACACAAATCAGAGTCTTTAGTGTTTTTAGCCCATAAAGTAATTTCTTAAGTACCTTCAAAAAGGTTTTTATCCTTTTAATACAGCTTTTACTGTCATTACAAAGGCTACTCACCACATCAAGGGCTGCCACTGTGCACTTCCCACACTCGCCTCTTCTTGTGTGCCGTTTCTAATGGCCGAGTCATAAAGATGAACAAAAGGATTAACTGGTACTTTAAAAAATTACTTTATGGGCTAAAATACTAATTGGGGTAGCTATCGGTTGGTAGGATTGGGTACTGTAATGTGTATAGATATTTCTACAGATTTTTCATTTAAAAATATGAATTAATCAGGTGTCCCAAGCAAAAGAAAAGCAGCACTTGGGAGAAGGGGACATAAACAGTATATTAAAAAATGAATGGCTGGCTCCATGGCGCTGAGCAAAGGGGTTCACTCGGCACGCTGGCGACCCAGGTTCGCGCCCTGAGCCCGGGTACCAGGAGCGAAGGCCAGCAGGGAGGGATGTACAAGCATCCATTGGACACTTCCCTCCCAGTGGGGGTCTCTGCCTAGGTCCCTCTGGGCGGATTGGGCACATGTTTGTGGGGACATGTGGCCTCGACAAGCCCCCTGCACGACCCTGCCCAAGGTCTGCCACCACCATAGACTGAGAACATGGTGGGAGGGGTACAGAAAAATGGAAAATGGTGCACCAGCCGGTCGGATGACGGCCGCCTGATCCCTTGCCGTCGGAGCCCCCAGACCACTGACAGCAGTCCCAGCAGCACCCGAGGGCCAAGAAAGTAGGCCAGTAAAGCTAATTCCCCTGATGAAGGGACACATTGAGTTACCCTTGAGTGGGCTGCAATGTGGGACGGTGGGTGAATGGGGGTTGCCCGGGCCGAATTCTAGTCTGTGGCGGCCCGAAGGAGCGAGCGGCCGGTGCAAGCAGGTGGAGCATAAACAAATAATACAAAAAACCCCAAAAATGAATAAGTGCCCAAAAGTAAAAAAATCTAACAAAGCACTGTAACGACTAAGGTTCCCCAGTATATGTATTCACCCTTCCCCCAAGAAACACCTGGAAAGGGATTTATGCCATTACAATGAAGTGTTCCCAGTCAAAACATTCTAAATAAATAAATTCAATGCGAGTCAGAAACAAATGAAGGTGGAGTGGCCCTGCACAGCCAGCTGCTTTAGTCTTTCAGCGGTCAGGCATGTTTTCAACCATGGCATGCACAGAGGGTGAGACGTTTCACATTTGAGGGATCTAGGATATTCTGTGCTTCTATGTATTGTATATAGACCATCCAAAATCAACTATAAGACATAATTAGATGCTGATATCTTTTAAAAGGTTTACGAATGATATGTATGTACTATTAAGGGATTCTGCTGCTGGATGATAAACTCTTTAATCTGTATGTTGAAATGTAATTATTTGTGCACCTGTATTACGCATTGAACCTTCAAACTCAATTGAACGGAAATTATAAAAAAAAAAATGGCATGCATTTGTCAGTTTGCTCTTTTCTGTGGGATGCTGTTTCTCAAGTCACCTGCCTAAAATGTTAACAGACTGCCGTTCAATTTTTTTTTTATTTATGAAGTCTGCATTGTTGTCGTAAAGCGTTGTGAGCCCTCGGGATAGGGCGCTGTATAAATAAAACTGCCTTGCTATTCACAACTAAACCATACGTTAAAGCCCTACAGGGCTGGAGTAAAATAAAGACAAACAGAGGCCACCCAGTGATTCAGCAGAAGTGTGGTATGCATCTGTGCCAGCAACTCAGGTTTTGAAGTGATCATGGTGAGCAGAACCAGTGTGGTCTTGGGTTAAGGAGTACTGCAGAGCGAAGCACATGCCAGCCTGGGTTGGGAGCCGTCTGAAATCCACCACTGCAGCAGCCCCTCGTAGTGAGCTGGGGATCTTGTTCCTTTGCAAGTGGTGGCACATGCCCAGAGCGCGCTGTGGCATGGGAGGCCAGCAGTTGGCTATGTTGGCACCAAAAACAGAGGTAAGAGGGTCCCAGGAAACCAGGGAAGAAAAAGAAAAAAAATTGCAGAAGTGCACTGGCCCACCTGAATGATGGCACCAGCATCTTCGGGTCCTGCCTCATGTGGATACACATCAGCCTTGACGATGGGGGGAGGGGGAGTGGCAAATGGCAGAAACTTAGGTGAGAGATGTGTGGGTGGCTCAACAGGAACCAAACAGCTATATATAAGACAGAAAACAAAATCCTGGCATGTTCCTCCCTCAGGGTTCATGCTAGCAAACTTTTTTTTTTGTCAGATTAGAGTTTTAGCGAACCTGGTGGCTTGGAGGGTTCAGGCGCTGGACACCACACCTTGCGCCACGCTGGCGACCCAGGTTCGGGAATGGGCCAGGGTCACTGAACGCCAGTGAGGGGGGAAGGAGAGGATGCAAGATACTGCCAGCGCGCCGCTTCAGGAGAAGAACCCAGCTCTCTCGGGCAGGTCGCTCCTTGTGAGGCTGGAGGGGCGGTGCCACTCACGAGAGCTCCGATGTTAGGTCGATGGGGAAGAGCGAGAGGACCCGGTCGGGTGCAGGTGCGCATGTGCGCCACACACATGCACCACCACTTTCAGGGTCCTGGGTAGTAGTTACGCGGAGAAAACAGAGGAAAATCATGGGGGCTGATGTGGATGATGCCCCTGGACTGACTCTGGAGATCTGCCAGGGTGCACATGGCGCTACAAGCCTCCGAAGGACCCAGAGTTTGGTAGGCTCGGCAGACGCTGAAGTCGACCCGCCACAAGAGGATAAATACAGTTGAAAAAAAAAATTAGAGTTTTGTTCTTTTTTTTAATTACTTTTTTTCCTCATTAAAAGCTGTAGCCCGCATCAGCTCCCCAGCAACCATCCAGCCCTGTCACCTGACCTGCACCCCAGGGGTCCCTTACTTGTCCCATGGATTACCCTCAACAGTAAGGTGCTCAGGAGCAACACCCCCTCCAATGCACTCCAAATTCAGTGGCAAGAATCACTCATGCTGGCCAGACAAGCACTGCCAGGCCAAAATGTGCCAATGCTTTACCCTGCCATGCTGGTATTTATTCCCCTGTTCCCCACCCTGAGATTCCAGATGTGACCATGCAAATCACAGCCATGCAATGATATGCGAGGCACATATCACCCTCTATATCGTCACCTCCCCATGTAGTCCTGACTCCCTGGTTCCACTTGTGGGCCCACAATTGGTGCTACTGCAGTTGGAAGCATTCTTATTCCCAGCCCGAGGAGCTGAGCATTCTACAGGATGCTCAGACCTCCTCATCCCACTGGCCCCCCAACTCCCCAAGCTTATTCCTGAACCCAGGTCACCAGCATTCCGAGCAACAACACCACTGCTGAACCAACAGTTTGGTCAGAGTTGTTCATTTGAGACTACTGGTGACACCTGCTTCACCAAGAAACAAATGGTAGCAACCCACCTGCTACACCACTCAGCCAGTCACTGCCAAGAAATTTGAGCTGGGCACCACCACCCAAAGGTCTGTAAGGACTAGAAATAATGGACGATACTCAGCAAATAACTTAGAATTATACATTTCCAGAGCAAAGCTTGCTTTTTTTTTTTTTATTCTGTTTATCTCCCCCAGGCACCGGAAGTCTCTTGGGTCTATCCACTCGCCTATGCCACTCTACCACCCACTGTGAGAACTGTCATCTTCAAAGGCATTACGTTCTCCCCGAGGAGGATGAAGGGACTGAGGAGTCTGAAAGGGCAGTGGCAGGGCTCCACTGTTGGGCATGTGGTGGTTCGGCACTGGGATAGCCGTCACCTATCCGGGCTGGTGGGGCTTTTGTATGCAGGTTTTTACGCCCCAGACGTGGGACATGCAATGCTGTAAGCCCACAATGTGGGTGCTCCCACTCACGTCTGGAAGGCAGCCGCCCAGCATCTTCCCGATTGTGAGCACTCTGTGCTTGCAGTACCACGGTCTCCACAGGCGCTGCTGCACGGCTACCCTGGATCCCTCCCGAGAGGAGAGCAGTCCTCGGATGCTCGATCCTTTCTCCCATGCCGACCCCTGGCGGTCCGGGCTCGTTCCCGAACCCGGGTCGCTGGCGTGGCATGAGGTGCGGCGTCCAGTGCCTCAACCCTCAGCGCCACCGGGCCGGCTCAACGCTTGCTTCTTGCTCTGTTTACTTTCTTTTTTATATATATAATAGCTGTATATTTTCCACAACCATCAACCCACATCAGCCAACAACAGTCTCAGCACGTTCTACTTCTGTAGTCCACCACGGCTTGACCCTCTGGGGCAGGGCCTTCAAAGGTAGGGCATCTTTCACCTCTCCAAAGCTCACATTTGGTGAGAAGGTGGATGCTGGGGGACTTCCGGTGACGTCATCGGCGACATGGCAGCCTAAACAGAGAGCTCCCTAGCCAGAGATCCAGAAATACAGGTTACTCACCTGTAACAGGAGCTCTAGGAATGGTATATGTTGTTCATCCACACTTATTGGCAGGTTTCTTGCCGCTTTAAATCTTGCCGGAAGGTATTCAAGCTGGCTCCTCCCACCCACCCGGGTGGTAAAACTCTCGTCTCCGCCCCATGACGCCAGATCTAGCCCGCTGGAAGCCAGGTTGTGTGTCGAGCCGGAGGTTGAGGAATGTAGGATGAACAATACATACCATTCCTAGAACTCCTGTTACAGGTGAGTAACCTGTATTTCTAGGGACATGGATATGTTGTTCATCCACACTTATTGGCAGACTCCTAGCAGTTCTCTGGGAGGAGGGAGGCAAGGCGCACCCCGCCCCCAACTTAGGTAGAAAGACTGGAGAACCGAGGCCCCGACCAGCATCCCGGCGTGACCCAAGGTCGATGTGGAAAGGGAACGGAAAAGCCTGCTTCGGGCGGAAACCCTGCGGATATCCTGGACCAGAGTATCCTCGGAAGCAGCCACCAATGCAGTGGAAGGACGAGTAAAATGAGCACTTATCCCTCTGGGAGGCTCCATGCCTGCCCACCTATAGCGGAGACCTATGCAGGGGTGACCCAGCTGCTCGTCTTCCGCTTGGCTGCAGGTCTGCCAGATGCGGCTTCAGCGTAGATGACAAACAGCTGGCGAACCTCTCTCGAACTTCAGCCCTACGCTCGGTAGGTAAGCGTTAAATGGGGTCCCATGGAACCCATATACGGCCTCCGAGGTGTGAATGGGGATGAACCCGGCAGAGGCAATACCCCCATAGGGAAGACTCCGCCACCGCCTTCAGAAGGACTTCGGGTTGGGCGCAGGACAACCTTGTCCCTGTGGAAGACCAGATAAGGAGATTCAAGGAGCACCTGGAACTCTCCCCCCCCTTCTGGATGGCAGGGTGGCCCCAAGAAGGTGTTCTTCCACAACAGGTGGGGAACTTGCACCTGTGCAAAAGGTTCGAACGGCTTGCCCGTGAGCTAAGCCCATACCAGCGAAGATCCCACAGAATGGGGATACTCTCCCCCAAAGGGGAGATGTGATCAAGGCCTAGAAAAGTGCCAGACCACCTTTTCTGCGCATCGACTGCCTCTCCGCCCACGCCGGAAGACAGGGTGACCAACAGAAGACCTCCAGAGGTCGTCACAAAGCCCTATTTCACAGAATGGACGCAGATGGTCCGAAACGTTCCCCCAGGGACGGGAGAGAGCCAGGCCCTATCCCATCATCCAATGGAGAACTCTTCCAATGAAGGTGAGCATTTTGGCCGACTCCTGGCAGGACGCCTCGAAACGTCAAGGACCTTGCCGAAGGACCCTAGGCCTGGCCCCTAGCCACACAGGGACCGGGCCTACAGGTGTAGGGATTGAAGGTCCAGATGTAAAATCTTCCCCTGAAAAAGAGGTCAGGACCAGGCGGACTAGAAGCCGCCTCGGGAGCCTGTGGCTGAGACTGAGGAGAGCTGGATACCAGAGCTGGCAATCCAGTCTGGGACTACCAGCATCACCTGCGCCAAGTCCCTCCTTGCCTTGCCCGTAGGTCAAGGGAAATGGGGGAGAGGCGCGGAACAGCCCGGGGTCCGTGGCCCCGACAGCATCCCCTACAGCAGACCTTGCTGAGGGGGCCGGCATAAAACAGTCTTGGCCTCGTATTCTCCCTGGAGGGAGGAGGGAGAAGATCCTGTGCTACCTCCAGCATGGAAGACCACTCGTGAGGCACAGCCTATGTCCGGCTTAGGGCAGTAGCCGGGGAATTGGAGGCTCCCGCCATCAGAAGACTGGGAACCCGCCTCTGCACGAAAAACCCAATGCGGAGAACCTTCTTACGCCGAGGCAAGGGGTTCGACCGAACCTGGTGGGGTAGGTAGCACATGGTTGTGGTGCTGTCTGCATGGACTAAAACCACTAGACCCCGCACAAACGGAGCGAGCGGTGCAAGCTAAGCGGACCGCCTGGAGCTCCAGCGGGTAGGGAGGACATTGGGACTCCCAAGAGGACCAGAGGCGAAGCACTCTGTATTCCCCTAGATGGGCACCCCCACCCATCTGAGAAGCATCGGTCGGAGAAGACCGTCGACTCAGGGGGGACGAACAGGATGTTCTCCTGCAGAAGCTGGAACGGTCCGATGGGGAGCGTTCTCCTAACTCCTGGGCTGTAGTCACAAACTGGTCCGAGGAACGCAGCACTGTGACCACTGGCTGGCCCGTCCCACTAGGGGAACTCAGCCGCCGTGAGCCCAGGAGGTGCAGGAGGTTCCGGCAGGGCACAATTACCCAGCCAAACCTGACTGGGTAAGGGAGGAAGAACCTCAGCCCTGTCCGCCTGGAGCCGAGCTCGGACTCAAGAGTCGAGCTTAGTCCTGGAGAAGCCTCACCCGCTAAGGCACGAGTTCCAACGTGGCTCCGGTAAGGGAGAGCAGTCTAAGCCTGGAAGGTTTTAATCAGGCCGCCATCTGGGTAGGGTTATGCCCGGACCCTTCGAAGCCGCAGAAACTGCAGAGCAGAGAACGAAGGGCCTGGCCAGGAACTCGTAAGGAGACCTCTCGCCTAGGAAAGGGAGGGGTCTCCCAAGAACGGACGGAACGAGGAAAAGTACATCCTGGAGGCCCAGGAGGAAGCCGCATGCCTCGATCTGAGGATGGGAGATCAGCAGAGGGACCATCCGGTGTGCCGAAGGATGGGCGCAAGCCCCCCATCCGTTTGAGGCCAGGAATACCTGGACACGAACCCAGGGTCAGAAGGAGGGCCCACCACCTTCCTGACCACCTCTAATTAGAGGGCCAGGCAAGTCGGTTCAGCAGTCCAACGAAGAGTCTGTGGACCCAAGATCCCCGTGGGGTAATGGCTCAAAAGGGGAAACCTGTTCGCAACCCGACAGGGCTTACTCTAGCACCACCCAAGAGGAAGAGGTGCGGAGCCGTCCCCCCATGGGGAATACCCAGGCAGGGGCGATGGGGCTGGGGACAGCTCCCCTTAGCCCATCACCGGGCAGAGAACCGACAGGGACAGGATACTTCCTGGCCACCCTGGCCGAAGGCGCAGGGCAGGAAGTAGGCCGCCGCCAGAGCTCCAAGACTGGGCCCATGATAACCTCAGCCACCGGGAAGGCCTCTGAGGGAGAGCCCCTTCGGTCCAGAATCTCCATAAGGGGGTAAGGTGCCCATTTGGAAATGGGCTCGAGCTGCATCCCGGTGAATTCCGAGATGAGCTGGAGCAGACCCAAAGAGGACGATGGGCTGTCGTCCACAGAATGTTCCGGGGAAGACCATGGGTCCTCCCTGCTAGGAAACATAATGGAGCTGACGTCAGGCTCCGAGTCTGCGAAAAGCTGCCGCAGGCCTGAATCACTCTTCATCCGCCAAGGGCAGGTGGGAGTGAGGGGACCGAGTAACCTGCGGAACAGGTCATGGCCCGGCCCGGGTTCCGCCGAGGGCGGAAGGGCAGCGAGGATCAGACGAGCAACCGGCCCTGAAGAGGGCTCCTCAATTGCCTCGAGCGACTGCATCGGCTGACCGGGCGGCAGCTGCTTACTAGCCAGAGAATGAATCAGGGTCGATTGACTTCCGGACAACAGTAGCTGCCGCCACATGAGTTCTCCCTGGCTGTCGGCATAGCGGCGCTGCTACCCTCCATCCGAGGAGGGGACGAGGAAGAATGGCAAAGCCACTTGACTCGGTGCCCCGACCGAGAACGCTGAGGTCAGCGTGAGTGGCTAGACTGAGAGGAAGACCGAGACCGAGACCCGAATCCTCGGGGAAACTGAGGTCGGGCTGGGGAGGGAGCGGAGCGCGCCCACTCCTCCTTCGGCTCGGAGAATCTGGCCGAGTACTGTCAACCCGAAGGTACCAGCAGAACCTCAGCCCCCACCGGGGAAACCGGCGAAGGGATTGCGGCACTAGCAGGAGACAGCCCAGATGACATGCCGAGGGGCTCGGCCACGTCGACGCGGGTCCTGGCCGACTGACCTGATGGGGACACCGTGAGGCCAGAGGCCGAAGCCGCATCCTTGACCGCAGCTGAGCGTTGGCCTATGGGGGAAGGGGACTTTTCCCGCTCCCGCCAGGGCTGACGAAGGGACCCTGCCTACGGCACCTTGGAATTGGGCCGAGGGGGCCCCAGGGTCCCTCTCCCTTCGAGGAAAGAGACTGACGAAGCTCCTTGAATGAAGCTGCATGAGTAGAACCCAAGGACAGCGGGATAAGCGCCGCAACCGAGGAAGAGGGAGGTTGAGCCGCCCCCTGCCCAGCAGAATCGAGTTGCTCAGAAACAGCCGAAGCGGATGCCCGACGATCCGAGGGATTTTCTGGAGCAGGAAAAACTACCGGATGCCCGAGCCCCGAACGGGCCACGCGGTCCTCCAGAGAGCTGGCCAAAAGAGCACAACAAAACTCGCAAAGCTGAGGATCATGATCCAGGTCAATGCAGTAAACGCACGTGGAGTGCGGGTCTCTCCTGGAGGAATAAACCAGGCGCCTCCCGGGGCTGGAAAGGGAATGAGCCATCGCCGCAGCAAGGAAGAAGATCGGAGTTTCAGAAAAACTTCTAATTGATTTCGAAGACCGAAATTTCCAGGAACCAGTCGAAACGCAGAGCGCTAAGGAGGGAACCTGAGCTTCCAAGGGGTAAGGAAGATCTGGCGTCATGGGGCGGAGCCGAGAGTTTTACCACCCGGGTGGGTGGGAGGAGCCAGCTTGAAGACCTTCCGGCAAGATTTAAAGCGGCAAGGAACCTGCCAATAAGTGTGGATGAACAACATATCCATGTTCCTAGAAATCTATTTCCACACAACTGAAATTAAATCAATAACGACAAATATGCACAAAACGAGTCATCGAAACACGCCCAGGAGGAGATCCCATTCTAAAAATGCAAAGGAGAAGCAGGATCGCCCAGAATTGAGTCCTACAAGCTCGGCTGCGAGAGGGAGAGAGTCTCCCCTGAGTATGGCGGGAGCCGATACCAAAACTGAAATGGATAACTTATCCAGATCGAGGTTTGAAACACTTTTATCCGAGATGAAGCAATTTAGATCGGAAACGAAACTTGAGTTTAGCAAATTACATTCGGACCTGAACAAGTTGGAAACTAGAGTTACTGGAGCAGAAGAAAGGGTATCAACAGCTGAAGACAACCTACGGCAGATCTGTAGGGCAAATGAGTATCTAATGCAACAAAATGAAAATATCTCAGCCAAATGTCTTGATCTAGAAGCACGCTCTCGGAGAGAAAATATCAGGATCCACGGCCTCCCAGAGTCAGCTGAAGTCGGGGAAATGAGTGAATTTGTTTAGGACTTGCTATGTCATGTTTTGGACTTGCCACAACCATTTAATTTCAAGATCAAACGAGCTCACCGAGCCCTAGTCCCAAAGCCAACCTCACCTACAGCTAGGCCTCGCTCAGTAATTGTGAAATTTTTGAGTTACCGGGATAAAGAAAAAAATCTTAAGAACAGCATGGAAGCAGGGCCGAGTGGAGTATAATGGAGCCAGACTTTTATTCGACCAAGACTATCCCCAGTTAATTCAGCAACAATGGCAGGCATATGCTCCGCTACTAAGGAAATTGAAAGAAATCAAAGTGAAGTTCCAGACACCTTACCCCTCCAGACTCCAAGTATGTTGGGAATCAGGGACTGAAGTTTACCACTCAGCAGAAGAAGCACTACAGGCCTTCACGGATCGTGGCCATGAAATCGTCCTGACCACCAGACGTAAGGATCCGCCTCAGGTGCTGCAGAATCCTTGGCATGTGAGCAATTCCCTCAATGGCAACCGCGAAGGAAGGAGGGTAGCAGACAACACCCTCATGGACATTAAAAGAATGTTGTTCCACCTAACGCAAGCTCGAGGCCCTGAGGACTCTCAACACAATACTGACTCAAATACATAAAGAAGCAACCCTCTCGGTGAGGTCTTTCTTATTATACTTTATGGGCCTCCCTCTCGATCTTTCTCACCCCCCCACCGTAGAGACGCTATGCTGGACTAACATCTGCCTGATTTACTGACTTTTCCTATTATTATTACTTGGACAATATTTCAAGTCAAATGTAATCTGAACCAGGGAAACTACGGGCATGGAGTTGTCTCAGGGGGCGGGGCGGGGCGTGAGGGGATCTTTTGGCGAGCCTCCACAAGGAGAGGGAAAGCTGAAGGACGAGGACACGATTGGGCGATCAATACTCCAGGGGAGAAATTAAGGGGGTGGGGGTAACTGATAATAGAGGCTCTGGGTATGTAGCAGTCCTACACGTGGTGACCTATGATATCAGAATTGTGGGAGCGAGGTGATCAGTAGAGTGAGTGAGTAAGGGATCTGGATTTTTTGAATGAAAAAGGAAGTAATACATTAAACATAAACTGACAGGCTAGGTTGTGCTAGAAGCCCAAGGACCAGGTTGATATGGGGGGGGGCTAACCAGTAGAGGGCAGAGGGAGTACGTACATCCAAATTGAGAAAACACTTTAACATATGAGTGATTCCACCTGAGCAGGAATTGTGAAGGATAATCCTGGACACGCGCCATCCGTCTAGGGCGTACACTCACAGACACGTGGGTGAGAGCTCCTGGAAGTGGCGAACCACTACAACGAGGCTCGAAGCATAGAGTATATCTGATGGAGGGGGACTGGATTGGCATCTACCTGAAGGGACATGGGGAATCAGAACAAGATAATGGAAGGAACGGTCTTGGGGAGGGGGGCCGGGGGGGTTCCATTTGCTGTATTCATGCTGCACCGAGAGTTCTGCACAGTTGGAATGGGGTCAGTAGCTTAAATAGTGAAGTCAACATCCTGTTAGTGAACAGAGAGGGGAGATACACTCTTTTCTGAACCCCCACCGCGACTAGGCTGGTATATATTTAATGGAGCGAGGGATTATTCTGTGGCCCTGCTGATAGGATGTCATCATAGCAAACGGAAGTGAGATATCATCTCACAGATTACAACCCACGAGTTGGGGAATGAAGGGGATCCTCCCTGACCTAATACCCTCAGCTTGATGAGAGGATCGTGAAGGGAAAGGACTGGAGATCTCTGGGGAAGTGCGGATATTTGTCCTTCCCTCCTCCGCCCTCGTTCTTTCTCACCTTGCAATGGGGGGGGGGGGGCATGGTTTTAAAACTCCATTACTGGAGTTAACCAAACCAATAGGATTACCCACATGCCCAGGGACACATAAGATGCCTCCCGGTGCCCCAAAGAAGGTTTTGGGAGATACCCTAGGGGGACAGACTGGGGGCCCCGAGTCACACAACAAAGCTGACAAAACCTCCAGATAATGTGGATCTCCATTCCAAACTAGTTTTGAGTGATTCTGGATTGAAGGGTGGGAAGTAGAAGGACAGATGGGTAAGCCCAATGCTAAGCAAAGATGGTATGACAGAGCAAAACTACCCACATTATATTTCTTAATAGAATTGTTGCTGATGACGATGCACCATAACAACTGGCAAGGACTCAAGTATTTTGGAGTCCAGGAGGAACGGGCCACACTTAAGGCTCCTTTCCCTCTCAATCGAGTATGTATTACTCGATATCCTAGGGAACAGAACACTCTGCTCCCCTACCTTGGGAGTCATATTGTAAATAGACTTTTTCAGGAGGTACAAGTTGCTCAGCTAAGGGTACCTCCTAGGTTATTGTGTGTGTTTATGTGTTATGTCTTTGTGAAAGTTAGGTTATATGTCTTAGTACAATACGGGAAGATACATTGGCAAATTGCTCATACTCATCAAGCAGAGTTCCAGGGCTTGTTACATCTAACAAAGCGTTTGAGAGATGTGATAGAGGTGAGAAGGAGTGGAATAGTACAGAGGAGGATAAAAGAAATGGTGGAATTGAGAGGTTTATTCCCCTCGTATCCGAAGGGTAGTATATCTACACGTATAAATGGGGGATAGTAAAAAGATTAAAATTACTTCACATAACGTCAATGGGCTAAATAATCCAGTAAAGCGACACAAAGTTATGTCGACTTTGAAGAGGGAAAGCCCCATCTTTATTTTGTTGCGAGAAACGCATCTTAACAGATCCGAACATCTAAAACTGGCAAAATTTGGCTACGATACAATTGTTGCAGCTTCCTTTAGAAAGGGGAAGAGAAGGGGGATGACGGTACTGGTCACAAGGGGACACCATTCCAGAAAACTAATAGTTACTCAGACCCGGAAGACCGACTGGCCATCCTAGTGGGCAATTTGGATGGCACACTTATCACACTAGCTTCTCTATATGCTCCACCAGGATCCACAAAGGAGATTATTAGTCCCCTACTTTGTAAAATTTCTGAATATCATGTAGGAGCGCTGGTGGTGGGTGGGGACTTGAATCAGATTTGGGATCCAAGAGACACCTCAGAAAGCAGGCCTTTAGGCAGACTCCGTGGGTAAGTTAATCAGGAGGCACTTGAGGGTGCATTTTGTTAGACGCTTGGAGACACCAGAATGTAAATAAAGGAATACACCCACTACTCTTATCCACATGGTTCTCATGCTAGGATCGACACATATTAGTCTCAGGCGAGCACCAGACTAGAGCCTGGAGTGCAAGCACTATCCCATCGAGTCCTATCGGACCATGCCCAGGTGACCATGGTCCTGAAATGGGAAATTAAAAGAGGACAGTCCCTTTGGAAATTCAATAACTATCTTCTGAATCTAAAAGATTTTACGGATATGGCCAAGAGTAGAATATCACAAATCCTGAAGGACAATGAGTCTACGGAAATTCCCGACACTGTACTGTGGGACACTATCAAGACGTTGTTCAGGGGGGATTGTATTAAATATGCCACATACTTTAAAAGACAACAAAATAAAAAAATGGAACAACTTCAGGGGCAGCTTCACAACCTGTTAGATCAGGCGGCAGCAGGAACGGCCTCGGTACAACCAGAAATACTGAAGATTAGACAACAGATACAGGGGATTATTGACATTAGAACAGAGCAGGCATTGCAACGTCTAAGACAAAGATATTATGAATCGGGCCCTAGGACTTCCCAACTTCTGGCTCACAGACTCAGACGACAAACTGCGGAAAACACAATTATGCAAATTAGGGACCCCAAATCAGGAAATCTCGTGAAGTCCTCAGAGAAAATTCTCTCAGGCTTCAGAGATTTTTATATAAACCTATACAGCTCAGATCATTCCCCAGGAAGTGAACCAATCAAAGACTACCTAAAGAAATTAAGGCTCCCAGAATTGACCCAGGAACAAAGAGATTCTCTGGACTCCCCCATATCTCCAACAGAACTAGAGGCCGCAATTAAGAGATTAAAAACAAAGAAATCACCTGGCCCAGACGGATACACCCCTGAATTCTTTAAATTCTTTAGAAAAGAAATAAGTAACCCACTAATGAGGGCCTGCAGATTGGCACAAATGGGGGGAGACCTGCCAGATACTTGGAATTACGCAGTCATCTCGAGTATCCCCAAGCCTGGGAAAGACACCATTCATTGTGGGTCCTTTTGCCCTATATCAGTATTAAATATTGATTACAAACTTTATGCCTCAATCCTTGCAAAGCGATTAGAGGGGATCCTACCCAAATTAATTAATTATGATCAGACAGGGTTTATCCCAGGCAGGCAAACACAAGACAATATTAAAAGAACTTTATGTGTGATGCACCATGCCGCTCGGTCGGAGGCCTACTGCATGATTTTGAGTTTGGATGCGGAGAAGGCCTTCGACCGGGTGGCATGGAATTTTTTGAAGTTGACCCTGAACAGATTTGGGTTCTCAGAAGCCTTTGTAGAGATCATATCCAAGATCTACACTAAACCAAAGGCATACATAAAAATTAATGGCAGTGTCTCCCACCCAATACCTTTACAGCGAGGAACCAGGCAGGGTTGCCTCCTTTCCCCCCTTCTTTTTGCCCTGTACCTTGAACCGTTAGCTCAAGCGTTGAGGCAGGAGGAAGGGAATCGGGGATGGGAGTTGGGAGGGGAGATGCATAAACTAGCCCTGTATGCGGACGATCTTTTGATCTATCTCGGGGATCCGGAGCAATCCCTAGAAAAGCTGTGGGATGCCTTATCAGAATTCAGCCACTTGGCCAGATACAAGTTAAACTTATCTAAGACAGAGGTTTTAAAAAAGCACTATGAGCCATCTGATCGAATTAAACAGAGGTTTCCCTTTAAATGGAACCTGACCAATTTTAAATATCTGGGAGTACAGCTGGGATTTCAGTTTGACAATTTATTTTCGCTTAACTTCTCTTAAATTTTAGTAAATATCCGGACAGAATTGGAACACTGGTTATCTATCCCCCTTCCCTTGACCCAGAGAGTAGAGGCCATAAAAATGATAATTCTCCCCAAATTCTTGTATCTGGTACAAACAATCCCGGTAAAGGTTCCAGATTCATATTTTAACCTATTAAACAGGGTGGTCTCTCAGTTTCTTTGGGGCCCACACAAGCCCAGGATCCGGCCCTCAGTTCTCCAAATCCCGAAAAAAGCTGGAGGTCTCTCATTACCTAACTTTAAGCTTTATTATCATGCATCACAACTGAGAACGGCTTTGTATTGCATGGACAATCTGTACATTTCCAAATGGAAAAGTGTGGAACATATGGAAGGAACTCTTTCCAGCCTAAATAATTTACTGCTCAGACAAGGGAAAAAACCTCACCTGGGCCAACAGGAAAATCCCTTTACAGCATTTACACTTGAGATGTGGCATAACATCTTAAATGACAAAAGGGCTAAGAATTGGAAATTCCTTCTTTTATCTGTTCCATATCCGGACTCTTTTCCCCCAGGGACTTGGGATAATGGGCTCAAGTGATGGGAGGCAAGAGGCCTGCATTTAATCTGGCGTTTTATAGAAGAGGGAGGGATTGTCCCCTTTGAGGTTCTAGTACACAGATACGACATCCCCTGGCAAGATAGATTCAGATACTTTCAAGTTAGGAACCTAGCAAAGAAGCTTATGTCGGAGTTTAGCTGGGGGTCCATATCTCCCCCCCCCCCAGACTGCCGTCACTCTTAAAAAAGCGATAGAGAGAGCACCTATCAGGACCCACATTATTTCCAGTCTTTATAGGGACCTATTAGCCTGGAAGGGGGACACTACAGATTCCATAAAGAGAGCCTGGGAAAGGGACCTGGGTAGTCAAATCCCAGAGGAAGTTTGGACTAGGGCCCACTCTACAATACATTGGGGTCTTTCGGCTGTCAGCTGGCAGGATTTTTCCTGGAAAATTTTCTCCAGGTATTTTCGCTTGCCAAAGAATTTAGGGCAGCCTTTAGCTGACAATAAGGCAGATTGTTGGAGGAGGTGTGGACAGACGCAAGCAACATATTTCCATATGCTGTGGAGCTGCACAGTACTGTCCACTTTCCTGTTGGATTTGCAACAAGCCCTGAGAATAATAATTGCACCAGATATAACAATATCACCCACTTGTTTCTTGTTCTTGGAAGTCCCAAAAGGGTTTGGGGATCCGCTCACGACCAGGTTTCTGAAAATAGCATTTTTAGCTGCCCAGAAGGCTATAACCAAGAACTGGAAGTCTCACCTCCCTGTCACCATAGGTAAATGGCAGGAAATCATGATAAACATATATAAAATGGAGGCATTAACGGCTTCTTTAAATAAAAGACTGCCTCAATTCAAAATACTATGGAGACGTTGGGTCTTGCACATGGCAGGAGATAGACCTGATTTTGTTCCATAGTAAATGAAATCCCCCCCCCTTTTTTTTTTTTTATTAGAGGGCCTTCTCTGTTATTGAATACCTGTTGCCTTCACTGATTTCCTGAAGGGCGTGGGGAATGAAGACTCTAGTTCTTTTTGAGTCTCTTGACCTTAGGAATAAAAAAACAGCTATCAGAAGTTATACACAGATTGAATGATCCTCATTAAGTAAACAGCCAGATAACTGATCAGGTATCCACCACACCTAATGACACCCTTGTGTAGATGAATGAATCTGTCTATGAAATTGTCTTTGTAACCATTTATATCAGAAGATTGAATGTACTTTGAATGTATTCTGATTAATAAATTTATAAATAAAGAAAGTTAAAAAAAAAAAAAGAAGGTGGATGCTTGCAGCATGGAACCCAAGTTTGCCAGCCATCATACTAAAGGTAATTCAGGCATTCTTTTCCCTGTAGTCTTATCAAGCAAGACTCATCCTGTGCTGCATGCTGCTGTGATCTCTCCGTGGCCCTCCCTGTACCCCAGTGGCAGTGCCACACACTACTGCCTTTTTTTTTTTTTAACCAGGTGAGACACACTACGCTGAAAGCTTGTTTACAGGTGCGACCTGGGAGCACAAGGAAGTTAAGTGACTTGCTCAGGGTCACACAGTATGCAAGTGAGGGCTGTGGGCAGTAGTATGTGGCACTGGGGTACAGGGATAGCCATGGAGAGATCACAGCAGCAGGCAGCACAGGGTAAGTCTTGCTTGATAAGACTACAGGGAAAAGAATCCTTGAATTACCATCAGTTTGATGGCTGGCTGATGTGGGTTGAGTGTTGTGGCAGTATAGCACAGTGGACCTTGTTCACACATGATAGTAGTAGGCTTGCCCCTTGCAAGGAAGTTACCTCTCTAGCCCACAGGCACCAAGCCTCCTCAGACTGGGACATGCTACTATTAGACAGCTTTCCTCCCAGCCCAAGCCATAAGCATCCCAGTTCAGGGGCAGACTTGGGTTGCCTGCATGGCAGTTCAATGCACTTCCTCTGGGCCACTAGTTGGTCCTGCAGTTTATTTTAACAATGCCCTCATATACACTGCCCGCAGCCACAGCACCTTGGAGTTGGAGCACATCACATCACATAAGCTAAGCAGGATTGGGCCTTATTAGTACTAGGATTGGAGCCCTCCAATGCATACAAAGTGCTGCAGGAAGCGGTGCTAGTAGCTCTGCAGGGGGGCATTCTCCTCTTGGTTAAAAGTAACCATACCGATGTCCCAAATGGTCTTTGAGGAACACTGTGCTGTCAGAGGTGCCATATTTCAGGCAAGACATTAAACCAAGGTCCTGTCTGCATGTTCTGGTGGCTGTTCAGGTGGACATTAAAGATTCCATGACTCTTCTCGAAAAGAGTAGGGGAATTTCCCTTTCTCCATTCATTAAAACCACCAACAGCTTAATCTACACAACGTCAGCTGGTACACATCTGTATCCCTTTCCCTCAGGATGAGGCTAAAAACAATAAGTATATCCTAGCCCTACCATCCCAGTCCATAAAAAACTAACTAAATATACAAGAGCTGGAGTTAAGGAACATTCAGAGCTGTGATCTACACTCCTGCCAGCTCTGCTTCGGTCAGGATGGGAGGAGGTTCGGCTAGGAGATATAAATAGATGGTGACACAGATATTGAACAGGTGATGAGAATGACATTACCTTATAATATTTTCCATACAATTCGGAAACCAGCATGATGATGGGGAATCCAATGAAGGTGACGACAGACAGCTGCCAGGAAAGGCTGAACATAAATGCACACACTCCAACTGCTTTCAGGAAACTCCGCAAAAAGACGTTAACATTTTGTGAGACAATATCACTAACAAGGGTTGTATCAGAGGTCAAGCGAGATGTAATGTCCCCTAGAACATAAATGATATGCACAACTAAGTAATTGTAGTATATTGGTAGTGACAGATTACAATAGGAGAAGAATATAAAACCTCTGCCAACAAAGGTACTGTACCAGCACTATTTCTTAGGCCTATGGTTTATTATGTCAAACTTTTTGTTAGACTGGAACACTGCTCAACATTATCCTATTCATATAATAAAAGGGGATAACTAATGCAGGTTGTATTTAGGAGAAAGCTTCCAGGAAAATACATATATATATATATATATATATTTCACCCTGTTTTCTTTAGTACATCACAAAAGCCATTAATGTCTCATCCATTAATTTCCAGACTCCAGAAAGCGCTAGTCTAAACTGATATGATGATACAATTTGCCATATACCTGTATGTCTGCGAGCTGGGGGCTTGGGTTTCCAGAATCTCCCAGATTATGGCCCCAAGATGACTGAGCACAACACAGACGTGACACGCGAAGTCCTTGGAGGAAGACGCAGGCCACATCATAGTGCTGTACTGAAGCCTGTGGAGTACAGGCATCACAATCGGCGTCAGCACTTGTGATGTTGCCACCCCTAACTGGAGGACTGGTGCAGATGCACTAGCAGACAGAAGGGGTGGTATGAGAAAACAGAAACAAAATCAGTATGAGACATATGCCACTATTTGACCAACCTGTGTGAGTTGAATCAAAGAAGCCAATTTCCTGATGTGTTAATGATCTGAAGAGGATATTCCTTATCCTAACATTCAGCCTGGCCATTGTCAACGTAAAAATGCCACCACGAATGCCTGCTGCAAAAGAGCTTAGCACAAACAGAAGAAAAAAAACAAGTGTGCAATGATGCATGCCAACATATATTATACCACATAAAAGAAAAACGAGCCATTTGAATTATGTCAAAACCTCTAACACTGCGTGCTTGTAATAAATACCAAACATCCTGCTTATTCTGCACACATGTATCAGTGTCAGTGATTCGGCTGACAGCACCTTTACTTCTGGGTCAGGAAGATAAGACAGTTGAGGGATCAAAGCCCTTACCAGGCACTTAGGTTAATACCCCACAGTGATGCTGCCGTGTGCTCCTTGGAGGAGGGATGCACAGTTTGAGAGGCAGTCCTTTGACTGGTACGTTAAACTAAGGTCCCTTCACCAGCCTGTCAACACAGAGTTAGTGCCAACGCTCACGATGCCAGTAACCCGAGTTTGGGAAGGAATGCAAGTCATCGGGGCCCAGCTGAGGAAAAGAGATGGAGCATCTCAGATGACGCTCTCCTTTGGGTGGAAGGGATGAGATTGCCTGTTGCATTGCCACCTGGGTGACCACAGGTGGCAGTGCAGCAGGGAAGCATAGTAGTTAGGAAGATGACATTTGAGTGCTAAATGATGACTGCGCATGCATGCTTGGAGCTCCATGTGCCAATGTCCTGAGGGACTGGGGAGAAAACTAAGGAAACACTCTGTTGTGTGAAGGATGAACTGTGGTGTGCTTGGTCCCCACCTCCTGCCACTAGCCAGCCCTTCACCATAGGTTCTGCCTGCCCCCAAGTCTAGACAGGGGCAGGTGATACTGCCTTGCTGTGGCCATGCTCTGCCTTGGGGATACGCCGGGAGACAAGGAGAAGGCAAGTACTAGGGGCAGAGGAGGATAGGGATGGGCTCAACTGGAGAAGGGGGTTGCATCACTGAGATGGGGCATAAAGAATAAACAGAAAAAAGAAACAAAACACTTTAGCCTCTTCTTCCCATCTTTGATGGCTGTTCATGGGGAAAATAAAGATCTCATGACATGGGATGGTCAGACAGATCAGCAGCTGAGTACCTGCTTACCATGCAGGATACCCTGGATCAATTCCTGATATCACAGAGTCTCAGCTAGGCAAGCAAAAGGTACAGCTACAGTCCGAGGGATGGAAATCCCTCTCAGGGAGGGCAGAGTGGCACTCTCTGGGACATGTCTGCTGCCGCTGGCTCAGTGGGATGCAGCAGGATTATCTGTGCCCCTAGCCCCTATGGGGGAGATGGGGCCTGGAAGGCAACAGGGTAAGTGTGTCAATGAGCATACAGTGGATATGAGTGGTGAACCACAGGACCCATAAAGAAAAACAAAATGGAGAAGCAAGGCTTTTAGCACTAACCTGTAGCAAATATAAAAGATCTTTATGTATGGCATATTCGTAGCATAACAAACCTGAAGTAAGTACAGAAAATGACTTGATTGTACAATGTCTCCTGACTTGGAAGAAAAGAAAAAACTCAATAAAAATATATTTTTAAAAAATGGAGAAGCAAGGAGGACAGGAGGAAGCCACAAGTGGGGGTGTGGGGTCTTGAGGAAAAACAGAACTGGTCATGAAAAAGAAAAGTAAATGAGTATGATTTGCATATCTACAGTCCATTTCCAAGCTTTTTTGGCAAGTAAATCACTTGGTTAGTTTGGGTTGCAGATTTAAAATAAGGTCCTGTCCATCTTAACTAATAGTTTGTTCCATGTTGCAGCTGTAATCCATTACAGAATTTAACAACAACCAGCATAACAAAATCTTTATTACAAAGTGGAGGATCTTTATTATATCAAAAACTGACATTCTGCCCGTAGTTTGGCTTCTCAGCTTTTCCTTCTGCAAGAAAAACTGAAAAAGCCTGGCTACTGGTGAAAATCTCCATTTTTGATTATTTTATTATTTATTATTTTATTTAGTTTTTGTTGACCGGGTAAGTGACTAGACAAATCCTGCCTATTTTCAGGCACGACCGGGGGGATACAGATGAATGCCAACTGACTTTGAACCAGATTAAGCTGTTGGTGGTATTTTTAGTGAATGGGGGGAATTTGGCCAGGGCATCGGGGAAATTCCCCTACTCTGACAGTGGGGACGCTGGTTCCATGGAGGAGGAAGCTTTGCAAGTTCATTCTGCTGGTGTTCCTGTGGGTGTACGGGTCTCCCAACCCACAGGTCCAGCGCAGGACACTGAAAATGCTACTGAAACTGCTATGGAAACTGAGAAAGAGGTGACTGACATTGCAAACGAAAAATGAAAATTATGTACCTACCGCAATTCTTGATCTTCTCTTGTATCTTCACCATTCATTACTGATAGGGTGTAAGCTGGAGGCGCACACCCGCCACGGGAGATTTTTTTTTCTTTTTTCTGAGGAGTTGTCGCCGCCCCCGAGAGTGACAAATCACGTGATGCACGAGGTGTGGCCGTTTGGCGTTGCAGACTCCTCCTCCATCTCAGTTCTGTTAGCCAGAGAGGTGAAATAAGGGCAAGAAAAATAGAATGAGGCAAGAAAGCCGAGGGATAGAAAAAGGAAAGGCTATAAACTGAAAAAGGAATAAGCCAGTAGAGAACAGAAAAAGGATTGCCTACCCTAAGGGACCGCAGGGCCTCACTCCTGGGGCTGCTCCGAGGGAGGAATACATAAAGGAGAGAGAGAGAAGAAGGAAGAAGAAGACAAGAAAGAGAAATGGGGGTGATGGGAGGGGAGAAAAACTCTGCCCATTGAGAAATTGGTTTAAGGCTTATAAGCTCAGAACCAAAAACAAGGGAGCAAGGATCCCGCTTGATAAAACTGAAGAGGAGGTTTAACCGAACCACTCGCACAGCTTGGACACAAAAGGCAGATTCTCCACACCTCCTGCCATCCTCAACCCCTTTAAACTCTAGCTGAGAGCTCACAGACTACCAAGTCAGGGATCTGCTCCAAAAAGGAGAGCACACAACTAGGAGGGGAAGAAAGCCCAGTGGCATTCTGTTAAGTGCTACATAGATGTGTGTGTGTGGGGGGAGGAGGTACTTGAAGCCCTAAAAGGCATTCCTTTTATGCAAAAAGAGAGAATGGGAACTCAGTCAGATTTCCCGAAGGGAAGAAAAAAGGTTACCAACGTAAGGAAATTGGAGTGCATTACCCAGCAGAGGCTGAGACCAACAGAATGTTGAGACATGTCAGAGGGGACTTAGAAAAAAGGAAACTGAGTCATTTAGGAATGGTTTCTTTAACTGTGAATTGAACAACATGGTTAAGAATGAGCCAAAAGGTCACCCCTAGGGGCAATCAGAAAGAGTTCCCTCAGGACAGAGATAAACCTTACTTGTTCCCCTTCTTTCCTCAACAAACATGTATCTGTTCGGAGAGGAACAGAAAGAAGAAAAAACATTGTTTTTCTTTTTTTGCTTTGAAGGCCAAAGAAGAAGAGAGGAGGAGCAAGCAGGGAAGGGGAGACACCGAAGCAGGAGGCCCTTGAAGGGAAGGTGGGTGGATATCAGTAATGAATGGTGAAGATACAAGAAAAGATCAAGAATTACGGTAGGTACATAATTTTCATATCTTCCCTTGTCAATCTTCACCATTCATTACTGCTTGGGTGAGTACCAAGCTCCCCTTAAGGGGGACAACAGAAACCCTGAGGGAACAAGACCCTCAGCCTCCTGCTGGTGAAAAACAGAAGGGAGAGACCCTGGGCTAATTAGGCGAGAAGCCTAAGGCCGAGGAGAGTTAGGCGGTGCCCCTCAGAGATGAGGAGACAGAGAAAGCCCCTGCAGAAGCCTCCTAGCCCTGCTGGAAAAGAGATGGGTCCCCCGGAAGGCAGAGCGAATCACCCTACGCTGGGCCAGGGGTGACAATCTTGATAGACGAAGCCATACCGTCCGCCTAATGCGGATCGCTGTCCCTGCAAGCCTGGAAGCCACCTCACTGGTGTCGCAGGATGCCCTTGCCTGGTGCCTTGCCAGCTCCAGGCCTATAGCAGAGAGGGCAATGGCCTGTCTAGATTGCTCCGTGTCAGGCATTGATGCTAGAAGCTGAGATAGCATCGACCATAGATGCCTATTGTAGGCAGCATGGTGTGCCTGATGTGATGCGATATGCAGCATCGTACGAGAGGAAGAGAACACTCTTCGCCCCAACCGGTCAAACTGTAGAGAATCTGAGTCCGGTGGTCAGTCGTGCGCCAGGCGGTGACGCCCAGAGGGAGTCTCTAGGGACACCAATCCCGAAGGAGGGTTGGGAAGAGAACCTAGGGACTTGGATAGGACACAATACCTCCTCTTGCAGTCTGTCGGGGCTAGGATAGGGTCGGCTGGAGACTGCCTGGAACGGATAGATGCCTCCTGGAAAGGAATAGGCCAAGATGACACCACCAGATGTTGGGCACTGAATTCACTGAGGAATTCATGCATCTCCCGTCAGTATTGTCTCGCCTAACATAGGAGATATGGAGGTCCCTAACCATCCTTGAAAGGAAGTGCTGATATTCAGTGGAATCAAAGTCGGAAGAGAGGTGAGCAGAGGGTTCCTCTCCCTCCAAGGAGGGAGACAAGGAGGATGGGGAACTCGAATGTCCAGAGGACTCCTGCGGCGGTGGGGATAGGTGAAGCACCCGCTCATGCATATACCTAATGTATGAGGGGAAGGCCACCGCAGTGCCTCTGAACGTCTCCCAGGATAACGGACCCATAGGACCGACATGGCCGGGAGAGAGGGAGGTGGCTGCAGAGGAATGGGAGTAGGGCATCTACGAAGAGGCAACTGTCCTCTGCTAAGGCTCTGGAATCCAGGGGAACGGAGCCTGAGCTGGCGGGGTTCTGGATAACAAACCAGGTCGCAGAATGGAACCCTGGGGATGCGAACCTTGGAAGAGCCTGGAAGGGGATCCTCCCCTGTGATGTATCTGAGGCTGCATGGAACCAGAAGGGCAGCCCACAGCAACGCCACTGGAGGGGTCTCTCGAGCCTAAGAGGGAGAGGGGCGCTACGGCTCCTACCTACACTCCGAGGGGTAGCAGGCGGAACTCGGCATGCCTCACCATGGCCCCTCAACCCCTCGGACTCAGAGGACACCCTCCTCCTCGATGCCAGCGACAGAGCCCATCGATCCGGGGGTCTCTCAGGGGAGCCCCCTGAAGACAGGGCCCCTAGTCCACCCTGAGAAGGTGCAGCAGCTCCAGAGATGGCAGCTGCCACAGCCCCCTCTGGGAGAAAAGACCCCCCCAATTCCCATGCGTTCCCCCCAAGGACCCCAGGCCACCCCCAGCCTGGGAGTCCTCAGAAGAAGACTGCTGTGGAGACTGAGGAATGGTAGCGCTGGGCCACCGGACACCATGTCCCACAGAAGACTCCGATCCCAAGGAATCGGGGAGCCAGGATGGGTCAGCGTCTGAGTTATTTGCTTCCGAGGAAGAGCCAACTAGAAGGACCTCGATACTGGCCACCCCAGGAGCCACTCATGGCGCCGTTCGGCATTGGTGCACCACACACAAAACTAGAACCCGCCTCGACTTGCCTGTGGCTCCAGTTGAACCCCCGGCACCGACCCGGCACGCGCCTGTCAGTGGAGTCGACTGGCCCGCAGGCGCTGTCAGCGGGCTGAGAGCCAAAATGGTGCCGCCCCGATCACTGGCACCACGGGCAGCAACGAGATCTGAAACGGCGCCAGAAAGCGGCGTCGAGGGTCCACCCATGCTGGGCCCAGCAACGACACTGGGAGAGCCTGCACTTCCCAAGAGGTGACTGCCGAGGTGGTATCCCCACCGTGGCCCCGGGAGGGATCACAGTGTTCCCCCAACACCGCAAAAGAGGCCTCCTCCTGGAGAAGACTAGAAGATGAGGAGGCCTCCTCCTCTCCAGACTGTATAGGCCTGGGAGGGGACCCGGAGGAAGGGTCTAAAGATCTGGCCTGGGAGGCCCAAGAACGACGCCGTCCTTCAAAAGTCAGCGGGGCCTTGCCGATTTTGAACGTGCGAACTTCGAGAACATGGCGGTCCATTGAGAAACAGGTATCGCATCTATCCATATCATGGTTAGGTCCCAGGCACCGAAGGCAGACATCATGCCAGTCCGTAATGGAAAAATGCCGGCCACAGGAGCGCCGACGCATAGGGGTGCGGCCCGCTTTAGACTTTCGCTTAGCTCCTGAACCTGACATGATACAAAATAAAATATAACACAGAAAAAGCTCCTGGTGCCGTTAAACAAATAAATGGAACAAACTTACCGGCGTTGGGAGAAAACCAGCATGAGGAGTCATCGACGAAAAAATGGCACTGAATGAGGCCTAGTGGCATACTAAGAATTTCTAAACTCATGCAGCAGGTGCAACCTCAACAGCGGGAGAAACAGAACTGGGATGGAGGAGGAGTCTGCGGCGCCTAATGGCTGCCCCTCGCGCATCACGTGATGCGTCACTCTCAGGGGCGGTGCCATCAGCGCCAACTCCTCAGAAACAAACTCCTGTGGCTGATGCATGCCTCCAGCTTACACCCAAGCAGTAATGAATGGTGAAGATTGACAAGGGAAGACTGCGAGTACACCTACAGGACTATTTGCTTCAGACAAGGTTTGGCTGGCACGCATATTGCAGCAAAATAAAACCTTGAGATATAAAGGATTATGTCAGAGTAAAGAAACAGGTACCAAAGAGGTGAAAATGTCTAGTAAACTGATGGAAAAACTAGACCCAAGCATTGTAAGAGAAGCGGCATTGGTAATAAAGGAACTAGCTGAAAAACAAAGTGGTTACAAGATTACAGCTGAGAACTCTACGAAAGAGCAACGTGACGTACCATCGTCAAATGAATTCCTCATGCCTGAGACAGAGCCGGAGGGGGAGAGAGTGACAGAAGCAGCTCGGCCTTTAACACAGCAGAAAACACACCCTGACGTAGGACAGAAGGAAAGCCCTGTGAGTACTGATCTTTTTAATGCCAAAAAAGAGCGAACAAACTGAAAAACCAGGGCTAGGATTACAGAAAGGCAGAGAAAGCAAGTTACAAAAGCCTAAACAACTGTGGAGCTCCCTGACTTCATTAGAACGCTCGTTGTTAAACGCAAGGTGGAAACGGGGAGAAACAGGAATCTGGATCCCTGATCCTGTGCACAGCCCGATACCAGGACAAACTAAACATCAAGAAAAAAAATGTGCAGGGAATCAGTAAGTTGATGGGAAACACGGAAAATACTGAACAAAATGAAAAAAGAGATTGTAATGAGGTATTAAAAGAAGCACTGGAGATTGAACTACCTAATTCTACAGCGTCTATCTCATCTGATGCTGAAGATTCTGAGACTAGGCCTGCAGGGTGAGGAGATAAAATGGAGACAGAACAGAATTCTCCACAAAAGCACAAGGAATTTACAGATCAATCTAGAACTAAATGGAGGACTTTTAGAACAAAAGATCATTTTGCTGGATCCCCCTTATAAAATGTAATGCAGTTCGGTTAGAATATTTAGGTGGTTTAGAGACTGCACCAGATTGACTGTATGTGGTAAAACTTATTAAAAATATCATTTTTTTTCTAATGAAATCCATGAATTAATACAAGTTTCAGGTGCAAATCTGTATGACATAAGTTTTAACGCTCCCCAAGGTTTGGATCATTTTTGGTCCAAATATGACTCTTTGAAATATACAGAAGTATGGTTGCCCTTTAGGGTAATCCCTTTGACTAAACCTACCATCAAATATGTTACAGTACTGTTTAGAAATTAATCTGTATCTGTACATGATATTACCCATTGGATGCAACAAAGGTATGATGTAATAGATCTTCTACAACCAATATCTGACGAACAACATCAATGGAATGGGGGGTGGAAATATAAAGTATGTTTGAGAAATAACATTCTGGGCCCAGTACATTAGCCAAACAGTTTGTTTTTATCCTGGGCAGCCAAAAGCCTGTTTCAAGTGTGGGGCCTATACACATTTAGGCTCTGCCTGCGACAGGCTAAAATGTAATCTATGCCTGTCCTTTGGCCATAACAGTACAGAATGTCAAGAAGATTTGAAGTGTAATCTGTGTGTCGAAACTGGTCATACATACAGAACTTGTCCTTGGGCTACGTACAATCATACAGACCGTGTGAGTCAGGATACTATTATAAGAGAAGCACAGAAGAAAGATATTAGTGAAACGTTAAAACTTTGAAGATAGGCCCCAACCTGACCAAATGCTACTACCCTGCCCCCTCCACCTTCCTCACCCCCTGTAGTACTTACTGTGGCTGAGACAGATATTAGCACAGTACCTGAGGAGATTATTGTTCCTTATGAGGTTGATACTACAGTGAGTGAACCTTTAGATGTCCCTGAGAGAGAAAAGGAACATGTAGAAATGCTCCCCCCCAACTGTTAAAAGACTAGCTAAGAAAAGAGGCATTAGACAGTCTAGGCCTAGATCCAAAGTAGCTAAGGCCTATGTGCCTGAAGAAGAAGAGATTCCACTGGCAAATAAGTATGAGATACTGACCAGAAGTTCACAAGAATCAGAACGGGGGATTCTGAAGCTTCATCTTTAGCTCCTCACTCTTCGGAGTCTGAGGGAGACCCTCAGGAGCGGAGTGCAAATGAGGAAAGAAGGAAAAAGATAGGTGCAAGAGTTAGGAGAAGTACAAGGTTAAAAAACACCCTAGAATAACAGCTTCCTTCTTCTTACCAAGAGCCTAACTTGAATACTGTATTAGTCTTGCTACAGTTAATGTTAACAGCATTAGGAATGCAAGGCAAAGACTGGTAACGTTTACAGTGTTAAAGAACCTAGGATGTGATATCTGTTTATTACAGGACACCAGACTTAATACTAATTCCTTGGTTAGAGCAGCCCAGAAACTGTGGTGTTGGGGTCCCTCTTTCTTTTCATTTGGGATGCAGGTATGTGATGGAGTTGGGTATTGTTTAGGGGTGATGGGTTTAAAATTTCTAGATTGGTAGATATCACATCGGGGAGAGCATTATTATTGGATTTTCTGTATAAAGAGGAGTTTTGGAGACTAATAACTATATATGCTCCACAAAAAAAAAAAAAAGAGTAAATCTCTTTAATGAGCTAAAACCTTTCCTGTTTACAACAAAGCATATCTTTGGGGAGGGGATTTTAACTGTGTAGTTACTTGGCAAGATAGGGGAGCTGCTACAAAGAAATTATTTTGTGATTCAAATTGCTTAAAAGTAATAATAGACCAGTGTAACTTGCAAGACTCCTTTAGAGCTTTACATTCGAAAGGAGGCCACACGTACCATAAGGGAGTTTTGCCCACCAGGATAGACTTTTTATTTACTCAAAAAAATCTTAAAATACATAAGGCAGCTACAATCCCTTTAGAGACATCAGATCATGTAATTCTACTGTTTGTGCTAGGAGGAGAAATAGGCCCCCAATATGGAAGGAGCTATTGGAAATTGAATATAGCTGTATTAAAGGAGGATAATTTGTTAAGGCGTATAAAAGAACTTTAAAAGGCAAGGATGTAAGTAGCAGTTTTAGAGGAAAATGTTAGTTTATGGTGGGAGGTTACAAAAAGGGAATTGAAGTCCTTATTTCAGACTTATTCCACAATGTCTCGGACTAATAAGTATAAATTGTATCTTAAACTAAGGTTTCAATTGGCAAATGTTTATTCTGAAATTAATATACAGCACATAAATTTAACAGCTCAAGTTTATAATTTAAAAAAAGAAATGGAGGGACTGCAATACTCTCGAGCTACTTCCATGCTAAATGAGCATAGGATTTGTTCACCTGGTAAGAATGGGTTTCAGGACACCTTTAAAAGTTGTATACAATGAGCATTAGATAGGTTCATGACATCAGTTAAAAATAAGGTAGGAATTCAGGTATCAGATAGTCCAGACATTTTAAAAACAGTAACTAAATACTTAACTGAAATGTATACTGCCTCTTATATTGAGGAGAAAGTAGTGACAGAGTTTTTCTCTAAACTGGATGTTCCTACCATGCCAGAAATATATGTAGCAGACCTTACAAAACATATTACTAAAGAAGAAGAAGTTGGGTTAGTAATTAGTAAACTAAAAGGGGCCACTGCACCAGGATTGATGGGTTGCTATCAGAATTCTATAAAACCTTTGAGGAATTATTAAAAGAAATTTTGGAGGGGGGGGGGGCGCTGTGGAGTCCGAGCCTGGAGGCAGCAACTTTTTCTAGCTCTTGGAGATTTTGTAAAAATAGTTAATATAAAAGAGTGGAAGTTAAAATCTAAAGAAAATGTGGTTACCATTGAAAAGAGGAGAGTTGAAAAAGGGAACTGGGCAATCCCCAAAAAGACAGAGGTGGTGGTATCGGAGGAAAATTGTCTGGAATGTCTCAGACTGCACAGTCAGGCCCCGAGACGCAGGCCGCTCAGAGGCCAGAGATGGAAGCAACAATGTCCTCCATCAGCTTGAAGCTGCGACGACTACTCTCCTCTTTATCAGACCTAAGCACTAAAATGGACACTTTTGGCCCGAGAGTAACGGCGGTGGAGAAAACAGTTGAGGGCATACAAATAGAAATGTCTGACATAAAAAGGAGCACGGAGTTATCCTCGGTGGCTACTACAATGCTGATCAAAGAAAACACACACCTACGGGCAAGATCAGAGACGCTTGAGAACCAGGCCAGATCGTCCCACGTGCGGATCCTCAGAATACCCGAAGGGAGTGAGGCTGATCACCTCCTTATGTTTCTGCAGGACTGGCTGGCGGCAAAAATTGTCCTGGCAGGTCAAAATGAGCAGTTCAGACTGCAAAAAGCATATCGAATCACACCACAAGGGAATAAGGATGACATGGAAAACCCTCAAACTCTGCTTCTGGTCACTGATGCGGTAGGCACCCGAGATAAAATTTTGAGGATGGCCCGGAAGGCTGGTCCACTTAGGAGGATCACTCTGTGTACCTGTTTCCTGATATCAGCTATTCTACTAGAATGTGCCGAAAAAAGT
The DNA here is from genome assembly GCA_016271365.2 of Neoceratodus forsteri. NCBI lineage: Eukaryota > Metazoa > Chordata > Ceratodontiformes > Ceratodontidae > Neoceratodus > Neoceratodus forsteri. The sequence goes on from JADMNL010000027.1 coordinate 269,663,284, forward strand.
TTGACGGTGTCCATAAGCATCTGCGAGAGGTCTCTATTACCCGTGCCATTGTCTTTCCGATCTGCCTTAGAATAGTGTACAATGGGAAGATATGGGTGTTTTCAGACCCTGTTGAAGCTGGTAAATGGGCCTCTTGTTTGGCCACAAGAAAATGACGTTCTTTGTGGGAGTCAGATGCCGAAGATGGAGAATTCGAGGAAATTGCAGCCGACGGATCGGACATGATCTGAATAAAGTACTGTACCACTACCATGCTTTTTGAATTCTACCTGAGTTCTCACGGATAGAGACTGTGTTTTTCTTTAGTGAACACAAGTATAAGCTGGGGGTTCTCGCATGAAAGTTTTGCAATGGTGACTTAATTTGGCCCACTGTTTGAAGCGCTGCCTCTCCTGTTGACAGCTTGTGATATTAGAGTTTATTTAATAAATGTTCCAATCTGGGGCTAAGGTTGAAAAGAGGCTTATTTTTACTTTCTACTCAGTTTATATTCATCATCCTCAGTCATCATTACCCAGTCTCTAGGATTTATTATAAGATCAACAGATAGATGGTGCCTGTTGTTGTAAACTAGTTTCAATTACTTGTTAAGAAGTTATCTGCCTACGCAGTCTATTTAGAGGAAGTCTTCTCTCTTAAGGTATACAGTATGATGCCATGAACCCGCTATGGGTGAGATATGTTAGACTAAAAAGATGGATCTTTAGTCATTTGTATTAATCATACTGCTCATGGACTCTTTAAACAGCCTTTTATTTAGCAGTTTTCTTTTTTAGTGAACGCTTAGAAATCCTCCTAGTGTGGTATCACAATATTTGGGATACAAAAATCCTTTGATTAAGGAGATTACCTCCCTATGGGATATAAGATGTAAATGGATGTCTCAGATACGTTATCTGTGTATCAACAAATGAAAATAATAAATACAAAGTTAAAAAAAAGAAATTTTGGTTGTAGTTTTTAAGTGGCTGTTGGGATGTTTGGAAATAGATTTTCATTTCGGTATTGCAGTGCAAATTCTTATGTTTAAACATGGAGACAGATCAGATCTAAATAATTGGAGGTCACTGAGCTTACTGAATACAGACTATAAAGTTTTAATGAAAATACTTCATAATAGGTTAGTTAATATAGCTTCTGCTTTAATCTCTATGGCCCAGACTTGTTCCATGCCAGAGCGTTCAATTCAGCATAACTTATTATTGGTGAGGAAACTGGTTGAACAACGAAAAGAGGGTGCTTTGAGTGGATACATTATGTCATTGGATCAGGAAAAAGCCTCTGACAGAGTTCCACATCAATTTATTTTTTGTGTGTTGAAAAATTATGGCATTCCACCTGCCTTTGTAGCATGGATAGAATTGCTATATGAGAATGCACGAGCAATTCCCTTGGTGAATGGGAAGTTAGGAACATACAGTATATTCATTTTATGTGTGGGGTACAACAAGAATGCCCTTTAAGCCCCCTGCTTTGTGTCTTCTGTTTAGACCCTTTGTTAAGGTTATTCCAACAAGATGAATGTATAAGAGGTATTAAGCCTATTGGGCAAGCTTTGAAGGTTCGAGCAATAGCATATGCAGATGATGGATGTGTAATGGTGGCAAATCAGGAGTTGGGGGTAAGGGTTCTGGAGATAATAGAAAGATACTCAACAACGACAGGAGCTAGGATTAATAAAGGGAAAAGTGTTATTTATCCTCTGAGTGGCACTATTTCTCCAAAGGAAGCATTACAAGGGATAGAAGTGTCTAAGGCCTCTTTTAAATTTTTAGGGGTATGGTTTGGGAGAGGGGACAACTGGACAGCAAAAATGGAGGTAGCCTCCTCAAAGGTTGCTGTGTGGAGGACTTGGCAGCAAACAAAAAACAACAAGTTGCAGTAGTTAAAACTTTTTTGCTTCCGATATTTTTGTTTATTAGTGCCATATATCCCCTGCCACAGGTATTGGAAGTATCCATTTTGAGTTTAGTTTTTCAGGTGATCTGGGGAAATCGGTTAAGTCCCATTAGGAGACAGGTTTTATACTTGCCAGGAGAGAAAGGGGGGTTGAATTTGATAAATCCTGTGGTATTTTTTTATAGTGTATTATTTCATACAAACTTGTTAGACCTTACAAGACCTAGTATAGCCATATAGACTTTATATGCAAGAAAATGGATTGTGCCCCTTTATCAAGCGTGGAATAACCAAGGGACATTAAAAGCCCAGGTAAAGAAAAAATGTGTCTTTTTTAGACCGGCCTTAGGAAAGTTAAAAAAATGGAAGTTAACAACACGTTATGCATATACAATCAAGTAAATTAGTATATGATGCAATGCAAACACAGGTCTGTATTTCATCTATTGAATTTAAAGATATTGCACCAATCCATCATGTTCGAATGATAGAGTCTTTAAAGGATCCATACATTCCTCCAAGCGTATGGGATGTCATGTGGTTGTGTTCTCAAGGTAGGTTATGTGTTAAGGGAAATGCTAAAACACAAATGTCAAGAAGAACGTATGTGTCCTAGATTTAGTTGTGTTGCACAAGAAGAAACTGTGTTACACTTTCTTATACAGTGCCCCTTTGTACAAGATATGTGGTCACAGATAGCACAAAAATGGGACAACCCAATTTGGAAGAAAGTAACTTATGAAGAGGTGGTTGGAGGTTTCAGTCTGGGGAGGTTGGTGTTGAATGGGGGATTGGTTTGGTTGATTTTTTCATTTATAAAATTTATATTATGGCAATCAGGATGTAAGTTTGTTTTACAACAGGTGTATCAAGATCCTAATACTGTCATATGCATTATTGAACAAGAATTATACAAACAATGTATGTTTGAAAAGCAACATATGTTTCACAAAGCATAGGTAATAACATGGCATAAAATGTTCCATTTATGAAGGACAAAATAGGATGAATTTCCTTTTAATTTCTATGTATCTATTTTTGTTTGTGTTAAGCAGATATGAAAAATGTATGTTATAATGGGTGTTATTATTGTATGATGAACTTTTGAATGTATCTTGTTTAGTTTCTCTAAATAAAATTTTCCCCTACTCTTTTTCGAGAAGTGCCATGGGATCTTTAACACCCACCTGAACTACCACCAGAACAGGCAGATGGGACCTCATTTTAACGTATCATCCGAAAGACAGCACCTCAGGAGTGCAGCACCCCACCCTCACGCTGTACTGCAGTGTCGGTATTGGGATATTAACCCAAGAGCCTGGTGTGGGGATAGAACCCACAGCCTTCTGATCTCCCGGCCTCGAGAGGTGAGTGTGTTACCTGCTGAGCCACTGACACTGAAGGCACTCCATTAAAAGAAACATAATTACTAAGGTAAGTAATTTTTTCTTCAAACAACATGAAGTCTTGCTGTATTCTGACTACTGCAGACTACCAAGCAGTACCTCCATAGAGAAGGGAGAGAACCTACTTTGGGAATAGGCTCTGAAGTACTGCTGTGCCAAACCGAGCATCACTCCTAGCCTGGATATTCAGAGAGTAATGCTTGGTAAAGGTATGGACCGTTTTCCATGTAGCTGCTTGACAAATTTCTAACAGAGGGATATCCCAGCTGTACCTCTTGTAGAGTGAGCCCTCAGGCCTGAGGGTGGAATCTTTCCCAGTTTCTCATAGCAGAATTGTATACAAGACACAAATCACCTGGCAATAGTTCTTTTGGTGGCATGCTTGCCCTTTCCCACTTCCCCATAAGTGAGGAACAACTGGAGGGATTCAAACTTGTGACCCTTGGTACACTCTATGTAGTAGCTAAGGGCTCTTTTAACATGTAAACTGTGTAGCCTCCTCTCTCCTGAGGAAGAATGATCAGTGAAGAAGACAGGAAGAGACATAGACTGATTCAAGTGGAAGTCTGAAACCACTTTGGGCAAGAACTGCCTATTGGTTCTAAGGACCACTTTTTCTCTATGAAAAGGAGATAAAATCAGGTTCCACTGACAGGGCTTGCAGTTCACTGATACGTCTGGCAGAGGTAATGGCTACCAAAAACACAGTTTTCCAAGTCAAGTACTTAAGCTCTGCTGAGGACATAGGCTCAAAAGGAGGTTGATAAGTTGAGCAATGCAAATGTTTAAGTCCCAGGCAGGGGCAGGATCCCAAAAGGGAGGATTGGTATGAAGCAATCCTTTGAAAAATTTACAGAACACAGGATGAGATGATAGTGAGGAAGACTTTCCCACTGACAAAAAAGCAGACACAGCTGACAAGTGTACCTTGAGAGAGTAGCTGGTCTGAGGCCTAGGCCATTAAGATGGACCATATAATCCAGAACTGTAGACAATTCAGCAGTGTCTTGGGGAATATGCTTCTTGGAGCACCAAATGCTGAATCTTTTCCATTTGGAGTTATACGTCTTTCTGGTGGAAGGCATTCGAGAAGCCTTGAGAATATCCAGAATTCCCTAAAACAGATGCAAATCTGCATAATCTAACTCTTCAAGAGCCATGCCTTGAGACTGAGAGACAGAAGATTGGGGTACCAAATCCTCCCCTGAGAGGAGGTTAACAGGTTGTAATTCCTGGGAAGAGACAGGAGAAGATGGACTGTTAGAGACAGCAACAGGGGGTACCAAGGCTGTCTGGCCCAGTCTGGAGCAATCAGAATCACTTTGCAAGGTTGTGACCTTATTTTGACTAGGACTTTGAACTGTAGAGGAAAGGGAGAGAAGGAATACAGAAATCTCCCTTCCCAGTTCAAAAACAGAGCATCCAGAGGGACTGAGCCCAAGACTGGGGGTCTGCAACAAAACAGAGGAAGTTGGTGATTGTCTGGGGCTGCAAAGAGATCTATCTCTGGAGTGCCCCACCTTGAAAAAAATCACTTTCAGAACCAGAGGGTCCAGGGACCATTCGTGATGGCCCTGGGAGATCCTGCTCAGTGCATCTGCCAGTACATTGTCCTTTCCTGGAAGGTGGACTGCTATCAGAGAGGTCTGCAGGGAATAAGCCAGGGACCACAATTTCATGGCTTCCGTGCACAAGGCCGTAGACTGAGTGCCTCCTCGCTTGTTGATGTACCACATGGTGGTGGTGTCTGTTGTGACCTGAACCACCTTGTTCTGCACTGACTGAGAGAAGGCTTGCAGGGCCAGAAAAACTGCCCTGAGTTCCAGGAGATTGATATGAAGGAGGGACTCCTGAGGGGACCACAGTCCTTGGGCTGTGAGATCCCCCAGATGAGCTCCCCACCCCAAAAGAAAAGCATCCATGGTAAGGACCACTGAATGAGACTGAGTGGCAAAAGGGACCCCTTGCCTTAAACTGTCCTGATCCTGCCACTACTGAAAAGCTTGGATCAGTGACCGAGTCACTGGAATCAGTTTGGTAAGAGGGTCCTTCCTTTGGGACCAAAAAGGCCCTCAGATGGAACTGAATGTCTCTCATCTGAAATCTTGCCCCTTGTACCACTGCTGTAGAAGCTGCCATGTGGCCCAAAGGCTGAAGGAAGTGCCTTGCTGGTCGAGACACCTGAAGGCTGAAGGACAAAGCCAGTTCTATATGAACTCTTGCCCTTTCCAGGGGAAGAAAAGCTCTTGCTTTGACAGTATCCAGCTCTGCCCCTATAAAGGTAAGGAGCTGAACTGGTTCGAGAACTGATTTGGGGAGGTTGAGAAGAAAACCCAGAGAAGTGAGCACTTGCTGAGTCACTTGCAGGTCTGACTTGACTTGGTCTGGAGACTGACCCACTATGAGCCAATCATACCTCTCAACTGTCCCTGATTTTCAGGGACGTCCCTGATTTTGCCTCAAAATTTTACTCTGTCCCTCCCTACAATTTGTGTTTCCATAGCTAAGCAGTGGGGATTGTAAGCAAAAATAACATCAAACATTAATGCTACAGATCTGTTCTTCTTTGGAAAATGCATTTTACACTAAGCACCTTATTCCACCTGCTTCCTGAGTGGATACCATCTATTTTGAAGATGTGTCCCTGATTTTGGTCCTTTGTCCCTGATTTTTTTATGCCTTGTCCCTGATTTATGAGGCACGAGGTTGAGAGATATGGAGCCAATCGTCCAGGTATGGAAAAATGGAAGTATTTTGCCTTCTTAGAAAGGTAACTACTACTGCCAGGCACTTTGTGAAGACTCTTGGAACTGATGTTAGGCCAAAAGGGCATTGCTTTGAACTGATAATGGCCTAAGGGCAACTTGAACCTGAGGTACTTTCTGTGGGAGCACCAGATGGGAATATGAAAGTAGGCATCTTTGAGGTTCAGGGAGACTAGCCAGTCCCCTGGCCTTAGAGAGGGAAGAATTATTCCAGAGTTACCATCTTGAACTTTGGTTTTAAAAGATGTTTGTTCAGGTTTCTTAGATCTAGGATGGGTCGCCACTCCCGTCTTTTTGGGGGTAAGGAAGTATCTGGAGTACAGACCTTTGCCCCAGTGTAGGGTAGGAACTCTCTCTATGGCTCTTAAAGCCAAAAGAGATGAAACCTCTGCCTCTTGGGCAAGGGTCTCGGAGAGACCTGCAGGTGGAAAAGATCTTGTTCTCATCTTTGGAAATATTCTGAAGCTGAGAACCAGTCCCTGGCTTACTACTTCCAGGACCCACTTGTCTGATGTAACAGACATCCAGTCTTGGACATAGTAAGCTAGCCTGCCCCCTACAGGGATAGGAGAGTTGACCCGGGCAGACCCACCAGGGTGTCTGCTTGGCAGGGGCCTTAGGCTGAGAAGTGGATGCAGCCCTGCTCATCCCCCTTCTGCCTCTCCCTCTGAAGAACCCCCTCTGTGAAAAGGGAGAAGAGGCCTGTGCTTGGTAAAAAGGCGTATGTAAAGGCTTGCCCCTGCCCCTAGATTGCTGCCTTTGAGGAGTTGCTTACCTCTCCTTTGCCTGAGCAATCCTATAAGTGGTACTGTACTCATCCATTTTCTTCATGTAATTCTCAGTCTGCTCCCCAAACAGAGAATTACCCACCACAGGAAAATCCATGGCCTTAGCCTGGGTGTCCAGTGAGAGGCTAGTACATCTGAGCCAAGCCATCCTCCGAAGAGCCACAGATGTAGCCATGACTCTTGATGACACATCATTGGAGTCCACAGCAGCATGCAATTGTACCTTCGATGCCTCAATCCCATCAGCAGCCACCTCCTCCAGCTTCTTGGCCAGCTGGAGGGAGGCCTGTTTAGCCAGTGCCAGTACAGTGTCCCACCTGGACTTCTGGTACCTGGCTGTATAGGCCATGTAGTTCACCTGCCTGAGTCCCAAGGAAGATGCCATGTACTGCTTCTTTGCCATAGCATCCATCTTCCTCGAGTCTTTGTCTGGGGGGTGTTAAGCCAAGGGAATGTTTGTCTTGTCACAGGCAGCAGCCTGCACTACTCCAACATGGTTGCATTGTTGATATAAAAACTCCATATCTAAGCCTGACAGTGTGTACCTCTTATCCATCCTTCTGTCAACAGGAGGTACAGCATTGGGAGACTTTAGGATTTTTTGTGTCTGCTTCCCAAAGGATTTGTGAAGGGGAATAGACAGTCTCCTGGACTCTGGGATGTCCATCATTTCCACATAATCAGGCTCCTCTTGATCCTCCATTGCCTCCTCCATAGGAAGCTGGAGGGTTTCAGCCACTTTTCTGTAACAGAAAGTGGGAAGGGGACTCAGAACGCCTAGGAGGGGATACTCCAGAAGGTCTGTCTGGGGGGATGTCCAGTTCCACAGGCTCATCCAGACTTTCACCATCATATTCAAATTCCCCCTCCTCCTCAAACTCCGGTTCATAAAAATCTTCAGGGGTATAATCTTGAACCGGGGGAACCAACCGAACCTAACCCCTGCCAAAAGGTGCTGGATCGGTTGGAATCGGGCAAAGCGATTCCACAATCCGAATCGCTCTGGCTATTTCCTCGGCGGTTGGAACATGAACCTCTGGATCCGAACCGGTCAATTTTTCTTTGCGTTTCCTTTTTGTAGGAACTGACCCCTCAGGATCAGCTCTCCTCTTGCCCAAAGAAGTATCGCCCTGGTCAGAGGGCACTCCTTCTGGTTCAGTCGGAACCGAACCGGGCTGGCCATCCGGGTCAGCAGACTTCTCGGCCTCCTTTTCCCTCAGTCTACCCGATCTCTTTTCAAGGGTAGATTTAGGAAAATCATTACAAATTTGGCAGTCTATATCGAGGTGTTCAAACCCCAGACAATAAACACAGGTGGTGTGGGGATCGGCCTTAGCAAAGACCTCCCCACACTCACTGCAGTGTTGAAACCCAGTGGGCCCAGTTTTTTTCTTGGGTTTCTCAGACATGGCCAACCTAACTAAACTTACCCTTTTTATGGCAACCGCCAGGCAAGACTCCCTTATCGGTTCCTAACCGTGTTACGAGTATTAAAAAAAAAACGTTGAAAACATGTTTTTTTTAGAACTGATAAGGACCGGTAACCACACACTAAAATAAAACACAAGGATTCACAACAAGTGATCGGTTCAGCTGAACTGATCCAACACTTTACAATTTCCACACAGAAAAACAGAACAAAACCTATCTAGTACTCACGGTACCGCAGACAGAGACTGAACCGTCTATGCAGAAATAAATTAGGTTTAAAACCGACACGTAACCGAGACTTTAACCGACTTTCGAACCAAGCTAAAGGAGAAATCTCCGGAGCGACTGTTCAGTGAGGCGGAGTAAAGAATCTGACGGTTGAGTTTCAAAGGGAAATAGACAGAGACCTCAACCGAGCTCGAGCTCAGCATTCTATGCACTGCATAGAAAGTTAACCCTTTGTTCTCCAGGGCAGTTTAAAGGCTTGAGCTAACTGCAATAGTCAGAATACAGCAAGACTTCATGTTGTTTGAATAACAGACTTACAAGAAATCAAAATGGATTTTCAGGATTTTCCCTCAGAACATGATCTTTTACGCATAGATGTATCAAATCTTCAAAACCAAGTAAAATCGATGGAACAAAACAACTCAGACCAGGCCTCAGAGATCACGCACATTCAAACAACTATAACCCAGCTTCTAGATATAACTAAAGCCCTGGGAGAGAGAGACAGGAAGACGTAGGGAATAGACAGAGACGCCAGAATATACAAATTTATGGAATAGCAGAGAATAGTGAGGGCAGAGACATAAGGGGCTACATAGAGAATTTGTTAAGAGAAGAACTAGACCTCGAGCAGCACTTTCTCTTAGAAATAGAGAGGGCTCAAAGGGCACTCAGTCCCAAACCTGTGTATCCGGAGATACGTCTGTTTGCCATAATAGTGCGATTTTTGAGTTACCATACAAAAGAAAAAATACTCCAGAAAGCGTGGGCAAACGGGAAAATATTCAAGGGAAAACAGAGACTGTTTTTCGACAATGACTATGCGAGAGTAACAGTGCAAAGAAGAAGAAGGGAATATGTAACTTTGCTTCCGATTTTGGGACAGCTGCAGTTGAAATTCTGAGCACTTTATCCATCCCGACTTCTAATCCAATACCCCATTAGACAGGCCACATATGATAACATAGTGAGTGCGATGGAGGACCTGAGACAGAGGATTTGAGCTGCCCACCAAACTACCAGGGGAACCATACACTATGAGCTCGTGACTGAACAAAATAAAGAGACCAGGAAGGGAATCATAGCAAGAAGTACTAGACAAGATAAAGAGACCATTGAGTCAATTTGCAAATAAAATACAATGATTAGCCTCTTAAGATGAGTAGGCTGACGAGCTGGAGCGCAGCACCCAGGTGAGATGGGAAAACAGCCCAAGAGGAGGTAGGCCCTCAGCTTAGACTGTGGTGGTTAACTGGGGCAGATCTAGGCCAAGGCTGTGGTGATTAAGCTCTCAGGGGAAGTATACAAATGTCTCCATTAGGGGAGAAGAGATCCCAGCAATCTGGATGGGGGTTCTCCGGAGATTGTTTCCACTAAAGAGCGCCAAAATGGTTCTGTGTGAGAGATCACTTATGGGATGGTGCCAGTGAACCCCGAATCAAATACTAGAGAATGCTTAATAGTTTAAAAGAAGTGACCGGGGAGCTGGTCACTGTTTCTTATTTAAAGATATGCATTTAAAAATCTCATAAAAAAGGAGATAAATCAAGGGGGCGGGTGCACCTGAAGTGAAGGATACAGAAACAAGGTAATAATTTGGATGCTCTGGGTGGGAAAAAGGGCAGAGAACAAGACAGGACCAGCTAAACTGGGGATTTTTTAGTGGAATCCCAGGGGGAGACATCTGGACTAGGCCTGGAGGGTTCTGCAGGGACCGAACAGTCAAGATGGGAGGCTTGCTGAACTCGAATAACGGGCTGGATGCGAAGGCCAAGAGCCTCCTAGTGGGAGCTCAAGGCATATAGCAAAAATAAAATCCACCAGAGGGTGCACTCTGCTTAAAGCTGAGAATCAAGGGGATTTTCTAACAGAATGGATGAAAGGGAGGAAAACAGGGAAAATAGAAATAAATCAAAACAATATTGGATATAACTGACAAGAAGAATAAAGAGGAAAAGAAATCCGATAATCTGGACATTTAAAAGCAAAGGACATGTACTAATTGAATAAAAGAGATGGACTACCCGAGAATTATGTTGGGGGGGGGAGAGCAATGAAGTGACCAGAGCTTGGCACCTGTATTAACCATCTTATTTTCTTTATATTTTATGTTGGAAATTACACTTATTGTTTAGAAATGTCTTTAAAGGGACCGGATAGCCAGATAAGAAACCCGGTTAAGACCCAATTTAATATAGGTTCTCATTATGGGGGATATGTACTGTACAACCCCCAGGGCAGGCCTACAGAGTAAGGCAAATAGCCCATATTAGACAGATTTTTCAGTCCTTGTCAGGGAAGAATCTGACATTGGAAGTCACAATGTATATAGGTTATACTCAGGGGAGGAGAGATAGTTATTTGGGAGGCGGAAAGGAAAAAAGGAGAGGATACAGAAACATCGGAGAATTTAAATGGATGAGACATGAAACAAAAAAAAGAAAGCAAGATTTGAGTATACTCAGGGGCGCAAGCAACATAGAAGAGAGGCAATGTAATAGATATAAGAGAATGACAATAGGGGAACATTATCAAAAGTATTTAGATATCACAGATTAAGAAAACCCTGAAAGTGGTGTCCCAGAATGTCAATGGGTTAAGTAACACTATAAAGAGATCTAAAATAATCTCCCATCTCAGAAAAATGCATCCCCAAATTATTCTATTACAAGAGACACATCTATCAAAAGACGAACACCAGAAATTATTAAAATATGGAATGTCCAGTATTGTGGCTAGTACATACACAAGAGGGCACAAGGAAAGGTTCAGTCATACTTATACCACAATCCTCGACATTTCAAATGCTTGAATCATATCAGGATGGACAGGGCAAGTTAAGCTTGGTTAAGGGAAACTGGGAAGGCCAGACTTACACAATGGGAAGCATATATACCACCAGGATCTGAGAATACGGTATATCAAGCAGTCTTTGATGAAATTATAGCCTTTAAACAAGGGAAATTAATAATAGGAGGGGACTTGAACCTATTAATGAATCCTGTAAAGGATAGCTCAAACATTAATACCCTCAAAGCTACAAGGGGACAGAAACATGGCAAGAGACTTATAAAAGACCTTGCTTTAATAGATACTTGGAGACATTATTAGCTAACATCCCGGGGATATACACATTTCTCAGGGGTCCATAATACATATTCACGTATAGACTATTTTTTTGTGGAAGCGGAATCTTTAGATTTAATACTCAAGGCCAAGATTTCCCCAATTTATCTATCAGACCATGCAATTATTACTTTAGAACTAGAAGCAGAACAGGAAGTAATAATGAAACAATGGCGGTTCAATAATGTGTTAATTAAAGATAAACAATTTAAAGAAAAAGTGTAGCAATGAATCCCCAGAATAATACAAGAGAACACAATAGAAGAGATGCAGGAGGGAATATTATGGGATACTTTAAAATCAGTTCTAAGGGGAGAAATTATAGCATATGCAACCCACCAAGAGAAAATGAGAGTTAGGAAACAAAAAGAACTGGAATTGGAACTAGAAAGACTACAACAAGTGCATGCAGAGGGAAAGAGAGATACAATTACACAGATTAATCAGGTAAAGACAAAACTACAAGATATACTAAATCAAAAAAATGAACAAGCCTTGATGTATGTGAAAGAAAGATACTATGAAGGGGGAAGCAGTGCGGCCAAAATATTAGCTTATAGATTAAGAAAACAACAGGCAATATCAACAATAACTAAAATAAAACACCCAACACAAGCCAAAATACTTAATAAAACAAAGGATATATTAGAGGGCTTCAAAACATTCTACTCAAAATTATATTATCAGCAACAAGAACCAGAAGAAGAAAAATACAAAATGTTTTTTTACAAATATGAAATTACCCCAAATCACAGAGGAACAAAGTAAGATATTAACTCATCCAATAACCTCCCAAGAGATAAGTAATGCCTTTAGTAACTCCAAATCAAATAAAAGCCCAGGCCCAGATGGATCCACTGCAGAATTTTATAAAACATTCAAGAAAACTCTACTCCCAACACTAAGCTATTTAATGCTATACAAGATGACAATTCCCCTATTCCAAACAGCTGGCAATATGCTAACATAGCCACAATACTTAAACCAGATAAAGACCCAATGAATTGTGAATCATATCGCCCTACTTCAGTTTTAAATCAGGATTATAAATACTTCATAGCCATTATGGCTAAAAGACTAGAAAGTATATTATCCCACATCATAAATAAAGACCAAACAGGGTTTATCATAAAACGCTAAACAGCAGACAATGTTAAACGAACAATATATTTATTAGAAGAAATTCAAAAGGGGAAGAAACCCTCCATACTTTTAAGTATGGATGCCCAGAAAGCATTTGACAGAGTTTCTTGGAGATTTCTAAGATACACAGTGGAAAAATGTAACTTCCCAATAGCCTTTTTAAATATAATACAACGAATATACACATCTCCACAAGCTATGATAAAAGTGAATGGATCATTCTCAACCCGTTTCCCTCTAAATAGAGGTATCCGCCAAGGCTGCCCCCATCCCCTTCCCTATTTGCCATATATGCAGAACCGTTAGCCCAGGCTATTAGAGAAAATGAATCAATCGCAGGGATACATTTCTTAACACTACTCACAAAACAGCTTTTTTAGTGGATAACTTACTAATATATTTAACAGAACCAGAAACATCCATACCAAAATTATTTTCTCTTCTTGAGGAGATGGAATGTATTTCAGGGTATAAATTAAATACAAGTAAAACAGAAGTGCTATGTCTAAACTACCAACCTGGAGCAGTATAGCGCAGTGGTCTAAGGCTCTGAGCTGCAAATCTGGTGACATCCAGCGGACCATACCTGGGTTTGAATCCCACAGCTTCCACTTGCATACTGTGTGGCCCTGAGCAAGTCACTTAACCCCCTTGTGCTCCTAGGTCGCTCCTGTAAAAAAGCTTCCAGCTTAGTGTGCTATATCTGGTTAAACAACTAAATAAAAAAACAAGCAAAAAAAAAAAAACAAGTGAGACAATCCAGGCCAGATACCCACTGAGATGGAAAAGTAATCAATTTCGGTATCTGGGGATAAATCTTACAAAGGAAACATACAATTTATACGAAGCCAATTATAACCCACTTATACAATCTATCAGAGAGGAGTTTCTGAGATGGGATCCTTTACCGCTCTCATTGAACCCAAGAACTGAGGTTATAAGAATGAATATACTTCCAAGATTTTTATACCTCTTCTAGACCCTCCCAATATACCTACAACATATAGACTTTAAAAATGGAATAGTATGATATTGAGATTTACATGGCAATGGAAAAAACAAGAATAAAATATAAAACCCTACAACTGCCTAAAAATAAAGGGGGTCTTGCCTTACCTAATTTAGAACAATACGCACAGGCAGCAGTAATTTCACATGTACTTCAGTGGTTAGATGAAGGAATGCATCCACACTGGAACGAGAGAGAGAGAGGAAACCAACTAGAGGGAATAGAGAAATATCTATTTGGCCAAACAGTACCAAAAGTAATCATGAAAAAAGAGGTCAGATTTAAACAAACCAGACAATTACTGACAATGTGGAGATCAATAATTGAAAAAACTAAAGACCCTAAAATATACTTAATACAAAAAAAGAATCACAGCAGATCGCAGATTCGAACCAACCAAACATGATTATAATTTTACAAGGTGGCATCAACAGGGATTTACCAGATTCTATCAACTATATGAACAAGGGGTCTTTTGCCAATTCCAGACACTAAAAGAAAAGTACCATTTAGGGAAACAAGACTTTTTTAGATTTCTCCAGATAAGACATTATTGCAAGAACCTATTAGTGAAAGACTGGGACCCAGGAGAGATACATCCGCTTATGAGAATAATAATTAATACAATAGAAATAGCAATAGCAGAACATATAATATCCAAAACATATCAAGCTCTAATTAACAACCAGAAAGAGATTAAGATGAACTCCCAACAATGGTGGCAAGAAGAATTAGGCACAAGTCTGGAGGAAGAGAATTGGGAAGGGATATATACAACAGTACACAGAATTACAAGATCTCCAACTTGGAGAGAATTTGGCTGGAAATGTCTGATAAGATTTTTTAGAACCCCAGAAATAGTGGGGAAATATGATCCTCAAATGGGAATGACATGCTGGAGAAGGTGTGGGGAACCTGTAGCTAACCATAAACATATATTTTGGAGCTGCCTAACTCTGGAAACATTTTGGAGAGAGGTGGGGGAGGCATTGCGAGAATTATTCCCTGAAATAGGGACCTTGACACCAGAAATAGCACTTATTTAAAATTTCACTTGTGAATTAGGAAGAGGCAACACAAAGCTTTTGCTAGCCATATTACTCATGGCTGCCAATAAAGCAGTAACGAGGAAATGGCTACAAAAAGATCCACCTACCTCTAGAGAATGGGAAAATATAACCTATCAGATATACAGTATGGAATTTATGACAGCCCAGATTAATTTGAAAATCCAAAAATGTACAGCTTTTGGACTAAATGGTGGCTCTGGATCTCTGGGCATAGGCCTGATCTGATACCATAAGGGAAGATAGAAGAAGAAGAAGAATCAGCATTTATATAGCGCTTTTCATACATCCAAAGCGCTTTACAAGCAATGCTAGACTGGTAGTGAAGTGACTGAATGTGTGGTGGCGGCCATATACCAAGATACCCAAGGGCAGACCTGGGACTACCACAAGGGAACCTATGAATTAAATATTAAATGTACTACTGAGAAAAGATATAGCAAGAAAAACTCCTGAGACCAATATGAATGACATACCTATACAAAATCTATGAAAATGTGTATGAACAAAAGATGTATACTGTACCTCTCCAGAAAATAATGAAACAATGTAAAATATTTTAAAAAAGAATGATGGGTGACTATCTCCAGAAACTTACGTTTCAGACAGCTAAGTCTAGATTTTATCTCATTGGGCACATGCATATTAAGCAATGTACATTCCATGTCCCTGTATGTGCAATCCAATATCAGGAACCTCCCCCCCCCCGCCATTGTGTGTCACCTCGTGGACCTGTAAGGGGAGATCTTTGCAGACAAGAAATGAAAATTACGTACCTACCATAATGCTTGATCTTTCTGTGTATCTTCACCATTCATCACTGTTGAGTCTGAGCCTGAGGATCAGGACCCCGCGGAAGTTTTGGGTTTTTTTTTGCAAGAGGAGGAATCGACATCAAGACAGCGCCGCCCTCGAGGCCGGCGTATTACGTGCCACTTATGGGTTGGCCAGTAACCGTCGTCGATGCCTCCTCAGCCCCAGTTCTGCACACCAGAGAGAGACAGAAAATAAGAAGGGTTGGGAGGTGGGCAAGGAGTCCAAGGACAGAAAAAGAAAGGATATAAAACCAAAAGGAGGAATATGCCGAAGAGAGGACAGGAAATGTGAAAGCCTAAGGGATTGGGAGAGTAGGGCCCCAACCTCTGGGCGAAAAGGAATGGGTCGGAAAGGAATAGTAGGAAGACAGAGAAGAAGGGAGATGTAGAATCAGGAGACATCTCCCCTGAGGCATCGCCCTGGACTGCCCTGAAGAAGGTAAGCCACAAGTCAACAGATAGCCAGAGGAAGCCAAGGCTTGGAGAAATGGCACTCTTTCAAAGAGCAGAAGCAGGCCAGGGACTAAGGATGGGTCAGTGTCTCCCACCCCGGCAAACATAATTGAGGCAGGGGAACTGCCTAAAAATGCCCTGGAGAGACACCCCAGGGGAAAGAAGCTTAGTTATTTGGGGGATTACCTCCAGAGGAGGAACTGGAGGAGGAAAAAAACAGATTCTCCAGAAGGAGGAGAAAATGACCAAGGTGGCAATGAGGTTGGAGGACAACTGAGGGAATCACCAGAGCCCCCCCCCCCAGCAGCAGACTCACTCAAGAGGACAAGAGGGAGCCGGAACCCCAGAGGCTACTTGGGCTGAGAGACAAAGGGCTCCAGTGACTCCCAACAGTAGAATCCTCCCTGTCTGCCCCCCCAGAGAAAAAACCACCAAAAAGGGAGGGGAGCCGCCCTGGCGCTGAGGGCTGAGGCGCTGACGCCGCCACCCCGCTACCATGCCGGGCGACCCGGCTCTGGGGAACAAGCCCGGGTTGCTGAGGGTCGGCAGGGGAGGGAGAGGATTGAGCATCCGGAGGACAGCTCTCCTCTTCTGGGAAGGGACAGGGGTCCCTGTTCAGTGCTCTGCTGATCTCTGGCGGAGGCTGGAGATACAGTAGGCACTGAGGAGTAGAGAGAGAAGGAGTGGGGGAGTGGCAAACGTCAGTGACGCCTTGACATTAGGGCACCAGCCAATCCCCAGGGGGAAAACAGAGAAAATGCCTCTCGGCTCCGGCGGAGACAGAGCACCGGAGCTTGCCCCTGATTTACGGCCACCCACCAGACATCCTCCCGACTGACATTACTGCAGTGTCGGGGCATTGGGGTCCGCCCTGTCCCCGCCCGGGGGGGTACAACCAAGGCTACATGGGCAACGGAGGATGGTCAGGTAGGGTGAGTGCCATAGGGGGATGACTCCATGTGCTCCCAAGGAAGACCAGAGCCAAGGGGGCGTGAAGGAGGCATAAACAGTAAAATAACGAAAAAAAAAAAAAAAAGGGAAGGGGTTGGAGGTGCTGGAAAAGGACCAAGATCCAAAAGGGAGACAAACAGGGAGGAGGAGAACTGCCCAGAGACTGAGGCCTGAGAGGGGAAGGTGGGTGGGATTCAGTAATGAATGGTGAAGACACACAGAAATATCAAGAATTATAGTAGGTACATAATTTTCATATCTTATCTGTGTCAATCTTCACCATTCATCACTATTGGGTGATTACCGAGCCCCCCAAAGGGGGCCCAGAACCTCCCTAAGGGACAGCATCCCTTAGCCTCCAGTGGGGGAAAAACTGGAGCAGAGAATCCTTGCAGGTTTGGCAAGGCCTGAGACTGGTCTGGGTGAGGTGAGGATCTCCTCTCAGGAGAGGGAAGGTGCCCCTGAAGCTCTCGCCTCACTCTATGGGAGAAAAGGTGGGTTCTCTGGAAGGCGGAGAAGGTCACCCTATGCCAGGCCAGGGGTGACGACCGGGAAAGACAAAGCCACACCGACCGCCTGATGCAGATGGCTGTCTCCACTAACCTGGAAGCCACCTCACTGGCATCGTACGATGCCCTTGCTTGGTGCCTTGTGAGCTCCAGGCCTCGTGCAGAAAGGACAATGGCTTGTCTGGTTACCTTCATATCAGGCAGAAAGGCTAGGATCTGGCCTAGTCGTGACCACAAGTGTCTGTTGTAGGCAGCATGGTGGGCCTGATGTGCTGACACACAAAGCAAGAGATGTGCCGAGGAGAAAGCTCTCCTGCCCCAAAAATCAAACTCAGATGAGTCAGATTCCAGGGGTCAGGCATGGCTCGGGCTCCTATGCCCAGAGGGGGTGTCCAGTAGTGTCATGCCCAAAGGAGGGTGAGGTGGAGTTCCTGGAGACTCCAGGGGGGCATAATACCAGTGACGTAGGTCCCTTGTGGCTGGGGCTGGGAAAAAGGGACTTCACCAGATGCGGTGCAATGCCTCCCAAAAGGGGATCAGCCCAGCGAGATCCAACAGGTTGGCCACACTGAACTCACCTAAGAAGACACATGCCGACCGGTCCGGACTGTGTTCACCAAGGGTGGATATGTGGAGCTCGTCAAGCAACCCCGACAAAAAATGCTGATAACTGGAGAGATCAGCTGCTGGGGAAAGATGGATGGAGGGCTCCTCTCCCTCAGAGGAGGAAGATGAGGGAGCCGACGAGCTCAGAGAGATAGGGTCAGGCTGCACTGGGGAATGGTGGAACACGTGTTCATCCATGGTTCCATAGTAGGCAGGGTACAGTGCAGCCATGGCCCTAAACTGTTCCCAGGTAAGGGGCCCCGTAGGAGCAAAAAAACCTGGGAGCGAGGGAAGGGTTAGCAGAGGCAAGGGGGCCAGGCACCTCTGAGGAGGGGCATGGCCTCTGCCCAGGCAGGGGGACCAGACGGGAGACCTTAAAGGAGGAGACCTGATCGCCCCAACGGACAAAGGCCGCTCAACTGAGCTGAAACGGCTAGAGCTGAGCCCGACAGAAAAAGTCCCCCCGCGAGGTGACAGGGACCGCATGAGCCCAAATGGGCATCCCTGACCTCCAGAGAAGATGTCCCTCCTGGAGGGACCTTGGAGAAGAAGACCGAGCCAGTGCTATGGCTCCTCCCCCAACCCCCGCAGGTTCCCAGAGCAGGGCGCTGCACCGAATCAAGTCCTCTCAACATCTCGGACTTCAAAAGAGCCCTCTTTCTCACCACTAGCAGAGGCAGCTGGCACCCCAAAACCAACTCCTGGGAGACAGTCGGGGGTGAAGCACTCTCCCCTGCCCGGGAAGCCCCAGCCCGCCCAGAAGTTGGGCTAGCTAGAACTATCCTAGGAGGGGGTACACCTCCAGAGGGGGCAGACGGGTCACTGATTCCGGGCTGCCCTGTAGTGCCCACCTGGGCACCTGTGGACTGGTTGATGACACTGACCCTGGTATCAATGAGATCCATCCGCTTCTCAGGAGGGAGATGAGTGGGGCCAAAGCACTGGACAATGAGGAATCTGAGGATTCCGAGGAATCTGTGAGCCAGTCCAGGTCAGCCTCCAAGTCATCGTCCCCGAGGAGGCTCGGATCCAGATGATCCCCGATCTCTCTCTCAGCCAGCGATACCGTGGTAGCTGCGTCAGTCCCTTTTGCCTATGGCACTGCCCCATCCCCAGCACACGCGAATGGCGCCAGAGCCAGAAATGGCACCAGAGGCCAGCCCTGCGACACCCGTGGCACTCCAAGCGGCACCGGAATCAAGGGCGGTGCTGACAGGCGGCACCGAGGACGGTGCCAGCCTGGGCCCAAGGGCCCCAGGGCACGACACCGGGGGAGCCTTCACCTCTGAAGAGGCGATTGCCTGGATGCTGCCTCCTGCCCAGCCCCTGGGGAACCAGGCTGGGCCTCCTGCACCGTGGAAGGGGTTCCCACCGAGGCAAGGATAGAAGACGGAAACCCCCTCCTCTGCAGGCCATATAGGACTGGGGGGGCCCAGAGGAAGGGTCAAAAACCCAGCATTTGGCATCCCAAGTACGAGCCTGTCCCCTGAAAGCTGGCGGCGCATGACCGACTTTGAACGCACGTGATTCCAGAACTTGACAGTCCATGGAGAAACAGGCATCGCAATGATCCATATCATAGTTAGGGCCCCAGCAGCTCAAGCACCAGTCATGCTGGTCCGAGATGGAGAAAAGTCGGCCTCAGGGACACCACCGCATAGGACGCCGACTCGTCTTAGAAAGTTTCTTGTCCCCTGAATGAGACATGACTGGATGGAAAACACAATAAACTAAACAAGGTACTCGCTATCGTCGAAATAAAAGGAAATATTTTACCGGTAGGATGGTGCAGAGAATGGAGGCAGAGCAGAACTGGAGCTGATGGAGCCGACGGACTAGTCCACTGATGCACTTTCGAAGAGCTTCACACACGAGGTCCTTACTCGACAGTGGGAGAAGCAGAACTGGGGGTGAAGATGTGTTGATGAAGGTTACTGGCCAACCCGAAAGCGCCACGTAATATGTCGGCCTCGAGGGTGGCGCCATCTCGACGTCGACTCCTCCTCTTGCAAAAAAAAAGCTCCTGCTGGGTCCATACCCAACAGTGATGAATGAAGAAGACTGACACAGATAAGATCTGCCACTCCTCTTCTATTGGGATGGGCTTTGTAGGTGGAGGCATATACCTCTCCCACCCAACCTCTGTGTAACTTTAAATGTTCCTGCTCTGTCTAATGTATCTCTAGTATAAAAGCAACTAAGACTTTATTCCTATTTAACTCTTACAAGATACATGCTCACTTGACCAGGTTATGAACTCTCTGGATATTATATGAAGCTCTGATAAGATCCTCCATGTTGATATACTTAAAAATGTCTCTTGAGGTATCCCCTGTACTTCCACATCTCTTCCTAGTTAGATAGGGTTTATCACGCGTGCCCCCATCTATTTTGTGCATCTTGAAATAACACTATGAGTCTGCAACAGGCATAAGTCTATAATCAACATTTAAAACAATGCAACATATTTTACAGACCTCATGGAATTTACCGCAGCCACCCACAGTTCCCTAGATAACGTCTGCCTTACCGGGGCGGTCTTCATCGATTTAACAAAGGCCACCGTCTACTACAACCTGCTTCTGAACCAGCTCCCAACAGCAGGGCTCTCCCCAGACTCTACAGCCTGGTTCCAAAGCTACCTGTCAAACAGATCGCAATGAGTAAAGACTGTAGGTACTCTCTTTTAACCCTATGCCAGTCCGTTCAGGAGTTCCCCAGGGCTCCATACTGGGACTGCTTCTCTTTTCCCTTTTCCTGAACAACCTCCCTAAATCCTGCCCTGAACATATTATTCTCTATGCAGACGATGCCGTAATTCTCTCCTCCCATAAGGATTAGCACTCCCTGCAAAATAATCTCCAACTTGGATTCTCATCAGTGGAAAACTGGTTCAATACACAGAGACTCATTCTCAACTGTAAAAAATCCAAGGCTATGCTTTTCCATAACTCCCACATCAAACACAGGTCATCCCCAATCATATCAACCAACAAGGGTCAACCCTCGAACAGGTTCTAACCTTCAAATACTTAGGAATCACTCTTGACAGTAACCTGTCCTTCGTGTCCCATATTGACAATGTCGCTAAGGCTGCCAACATGTGTCTTGACCTTCTCTACAGGCACAAGTCTAGCTCTTCTCCTGCTGCCTTGCATCTTGCTGTGCAAAGCTCAATTGTCTCCATCATCAATTATGGCCTCATCATTTACGGCTCGGCCACTACTACGGTCCTCAGATGTATCTCCACTTCGCTCAACAAAGCATGTCGTCTAATCATTGGGTCACATAGCCTAACCCACACATGCGACCTCTACACTCAATCTGGCTGGCTGCAACTATCTAATTGCATAAAATATCAAACCTGCATTATGGTTAAGAAGATCAGTATGGGCCTGGCACCCCCTCAGGTACTATCTCTCCTCAGCCCAAGTAGTAACCTCCATCACACAAGAGGCTCGGAATCTCATAGACTGTTGGTCCCACTCTGCAGAACCTCCATGGGTCAAAACTCATTTGCCTACCGGGCTCCTTGTTGGTGGAATAGCCTTAACACTGAGATCTCCTCCGCTTCCACGCTTGGTCAATTCAAATCAAGGCTCCTTCTCCGCCTCTCTGCCTCTAGCACCTGCGACTGTCATACCTAGCTGGACCCCTCAGCTCAGTCCAGCAGCCCTAGCCATGGTGCCCCTTCCTTGCACCTCTTCCCTCTTTCCACTCCCTCCCCTCCCCTCTACCCTATCCCCCCCTTCCCCTCTACCATTCTACCCCACTCCACTTCCGCACCTCTGTTCTAGCTGACAACTGCTTCTGGCAGGCTCTCATAGTATTATTATCAAACTGTATGTTAAATCTGTTTTATCAGCTCTAAACCTGCACTTGCTTAATTGCTTATTGCATTTTGCTCCACTGTGTATCACTGTATTGTCCTGTCTCTGACGTGGAACCTTTGTAAAATAGCCTTGGCTCAAAGGTACTTGTAATCCTAGACTTACATAAAATAAAAAAATTTGAGCTGAAAATTAGGTGACATAAACATGACTTCAGGGTGTTCAGAATTACCACTATAAAAGGTGTCTACAATAGTGGTAAGGGATGCACCAGACAAGCCCCATACAACTGGGCTAATTAAGTGAGGACGACCCAGAACTGTCTTGAGGTCACCATGGTGAGCAGCCTACCAGTCATTAACCCCACGAAACTGTGAGAGGAGAGCCTATAGAACTGAGGAAATGTAGTTTACTATTTGCGACCCTGCCCTCCGCCCCCTCCTAAATAGGAGAGGGAGTATTACTAGAGAGGGAAACCACTACACAGTCCTCACAGAAAGAGTGGGTCTTCTCTTCCACAGAGAAAAGTGGTGGGGGATTTTTTTTTGTGTTTGGGGAGGTCTGTATCAGTTTGCTGGGGCTGACCCACAAACAGAGAAGATCTGAGCTTGGGGGGGGGGGTTCCTGTCCTATACTGTGCAATCCCAAAGGACTGCTGTACTGTGTACACCTCTATCGAATCAAGGCACCTGAATTCCATTCCAGGTCATGATTATGACCAGTTGTCTAATCCACTAAAGCCAGAGGAGGGCACCCCTGAGCTACGGCCGAGTGACCCACATATTACATTGTTCTCAGTGAGGAGAGGTAGGCTGAGTAGGCCCAGAGCATGCCCACCCCCTCGACAGAGCCGTATGGTTTACTCATGCAGTCCATAACACTGCAGCGATCTAAGGTTGCAAATGGGAAAGACACACAACCAATCTATTCTATTAGCCCTTCCCTCCACCTAGATGATCCACCAATTGTCATGTGGAACTCCAAGGGCATGAGCTATGTATATGCCACAGAAGTGGTTATGCCTGACAGACACAACAGATCTAGGCCCTCGGCTGTGGCTGCATGACTCCTATCGGGGGTTGGTGGCCACTGCCTCCTCACCCCACCATCACTACGAATGGGAAGTAAAGCCCAAGGAACTTTTAATAAATGTTGAAAGCCTGCAGTGAACCCAGTTCAACAAATTAAGGTGAACAGCCACTCCTGAGAGCCCCACCCCCTACTTGCAGAAAAAAAAACAGTTAAAGGGACACTAAACATTGCAGGGGTCACTCAAATTGTGAAATTCTGTAACAAGATCTTTCAAATGAGGTATTGGATTTACCTGTAGGGGACAGGAGTCTTGAGATATGAACAGCTAAGTAATGTGTAAATCAACTCATAGCAACAGCCACTTCATTCAGTCTTAAAAACAGGAAGTGTTGTCACTGAGGGGCTAACTCTATGTTGTTAATTGCAGCTTGCCCCTCAGTGACATCACTTTCTGTTGTAAGATTGCATGAAATGGCTGCTGCCTTGTTTTGATTTTCAGATTATTTAAATATTCATATCGTAGGACATTTGACACCTACGAGGAAGCCAAATACCTTGTTCAGCATACCTTTTCATGGACTTTCACAGTTTGAGCAATCCCTGCAATGTTTACTGTTCCTCTAAGTAGAGGGATTTCTCACTGTCTGCCTTTGGCGGGCCTGAGGGGCCGCCATGGCTGAATAATGTACCGCCCAACATCAAACGTCATTATATAGAAAGAAGCTACAATGGAGGAGAGAATCTCCTCGTGCCCTCAGGTACCAGAACAATGCAGCTGCAATAATTAAACAAGTTGCTCCCAACAGTCCACTGTTGCATGGCCACTCACTAAGCTCTCCCCCTCAAGGCAAGCACACCGATTTTCCCAGTCCTAAATCTTTAATCCGTGCATAGAAACTCTATAAACACTTGTAAATGTCCCAAGGGGAAAAAAAAAAACCAGAAAGCCTAACACACTGAAATGCTGACGAATCTGTGTATAGTTAGCCTGACTCTCAAGAATAGAAGAGGTTGCCAGGCAGTGTCCATCTTCATATCATGTCAGAGTCTCTGGAAGTCATTCAAGTTACATGTTATAAAGACAGTTCCACGCTGGTGCTTTCCCACAGGCTGGGTGTTTCAGATGCCACCTCAGCCACTCTCTTGATCTGATGTGCCTTCAGTTGTGCCCATGGTGTAGGTGGTAGATGTGAGCTACTGGAGGCTGTAGGTCCCGTTCTTTGCCAGGCACCATTCGTTGTCTCTGTTACACTGGGGGTGAATCCTCTACCTGGATCCCATGCTTGGAAAGAAGTGGATGCTTGGAGATTTTCATAGAGTCTGGAGCCCGAGTCTGAGAAAATATGTAGCTTAGCTGGGTATTCCAGTCAAGCTCATATACCTTTATATTTTTCAGCTCCTTTTGAACAGCTAGAACTTTGCAGCACCGGGACATAGTTTGCTGAGTGAAATCATGCTTGAAGAACAGACTTGTGTCCCCAAAAACAATCTCTGTTTTTTTTGCCCATGCTTTTTGAAGGATGTCCATCTTCGTTCTATAATCCAAAAATGCTACGATGAAAGAGCGGAGATGAGTGGTAGGGCTGGTCAGTGGGGCTGGCAATGATCTATGCACTCGAATTATGTTCAGCTGATAGTCTGATTCCAGGCCCAGTACCTCTCGAAGCAGACCCTCAATAAAAATGAGAGTGTTCTCTGATTTAGCCTTTTCAGGGACTCCATGGATATAAATGTTTGTTCCAATGGTGTCGGTTCTCAAGATCCTCCAGCTTCCGTTCTAGTTCAAGGCTCCTGCCATGAAGGTTTAGGATAGCTTCGGTCTGAACATCTGTGGTGGCACAGTACTTAGTTAGGCAGGTTTCCACGGCAGATGTGCACTTTTCCACAATCCATAAATCCCTCCAGTCATCAGTGACCGTGGATTTGAGTTTTAAAAGGGCAGCACTGACAGATTTAAGCTCTGAGCAAAGCCTCTTAGAGGTGATCATGTAGTTCTCTTCTCCTTCCTCATGGTTACACTCGGGGGCGAGGGAGTTTGTGCTCGAGAGGAGACGTGGTTGTTGTGATCCCGTCGATTTTCAGCCGCAATATAGAGTCTGGCCAAAATTTCCTTTAGACACTGCCTCATAGCCATCAAGTAGTCTGCAACTGTACATTTTTGGGACAGTTTGTCAGTAAGATAGGCATGGATTGCTAAAGATTAATGTAGCGAGGTAGCAGAGCCAAAATATCAGACAGCCATCACTGCAATGATGTCACCGGAAGTTGTCATCCACCCCCCCCCCCAATTTCTCCTATTTTAAAAGACATCCTTGCTGGGATGGGGTGGTGTGGAGGAAGGCAGCAGACATCACCAAGGAAGGGGGGTACCTATTTAATCTTTCGGTGTAGTCAGAGGGGGGTGGAAGGAACAACCTACATGGGTGGGGCTGTTTTTTTTTAATCACTTTTTTTTTTTAAACAAAAAAGAAAACTATGATGCAAAGTTAGAGTGAAGCTGGGAACTTCACCCTGCCACGTATAGTGCATGGTTCCTGACTTTGCACCAACTTCCCCAGCAAAGTTTAAATTCACAACATCCCAGAGCAGTGCCATCTTGTGACCGCTACCATTTAAGGACGACTCCGCTGATGGCAGGAAAGAAAAAATTACTCACCTTAGTAATGTTGTTTCTTCTAATGGAGACTTGCTATATTATGACAATTGCAGTGAGTCCCCATCTTCGAACTGCGAAAGGGACTCACTGCAATTGTCATAATATAGCAAGACTTCATGTTGTTTGAAGAAAAAATTACTCACCTTAGTAATGTTGTTTCTTCTAACGGAGTCTTGCTATATTATGACAATTGTAGTGAGTCCCCTTCGCAGTTCGAAGATGGGGACTCACTGCAATTGTCATAATATAGCAAGACTTCATGTTGTTTGAAGCATTTCTTTTTCTTCTTCATAATCATCTTCTTGTTCATAAAATAAATAAATTACTACTTTAAAACATTAAGAGCTGTTGTTGTATAGACGAAAACTTCGATTCTGTCAGATGAGCGACGTCGACATCCAAGTGCACTCGATGGCGGGAGAAAAGGAACTAAGGCGGTTGGAGGGTCGACGCTGAGATAGCCTACACAGGTGCGAGCTAGTCTCGTGGTGCCACACATGCGTGGCCCTCTCTCAGCACTGACTCTTCTGAAAACTTTAGGCTCCCGCTTGGTCCTAGCGCCTCCGGCGCTATCCCACTAGTGTGAATGAGTGATGGAGACTTAGTCCAGGAAGATATTAGGTTTCTACGTTACTTCGTTTTAAAGTTAAGAGCTATTTTGTAACACTGATTTCACTCCCTGTTTAAAAAAAGCCAGTTTCAGTGAAAAGCCACTGATGATGTCACAACCAGACTTCACAGACTAGTCCTCCCTATCAGCAACCTTATAGGACCTATTTCTTCAAAGTTATCGAAACTGTAGCTGTAGTATTTATTTAAAAACCAAAAACTGACACAGGGTTGCCTGCAGTGCTTGTGTTTCTAGAATGTTCAGATGCATAGTACTGTACTTTAGAACATAATCTGGAGGTGGTTTTGGAATGCAGCGTTGAACAGACATATAGCCTGTCAAAGTGGTGCACAATTTTAGAATGTTGGGAGGGGCATGTAATCTTGGCATGTGGCAAGGATGCCTTCTCGCAGTATGGTGGGACACTCAATTTCAGAATGCGACAGGGACACACATTGAAGAATTTGGTGGGGACTGGCAATTCTGGAATATAAATAAGGATGTATACTGTTAGAATATGGCAGTACATGCCATTTTATTTTGAAACTGCTTGTCCTTGCACTTTCTGGAATTGTATGCTTCTACCACATTTTAAAATTGTGCATCACATCCCCACCACAATCCAGCATTGTGCGCCCCAGCCATATTCCAAAGTAACACATCCTTACCACATTCCAAAATTGCACATCCACACCATGTGCCAAAGTTGTGTTTCTGTGCCAGATTCTGAAACTGTCACATCACATTCCAAAACGGTGTCACTGCCACATTCAGAAATTGTGAATCACCACCACATTCCGAAACTGCGCATCAGTGCCACATTCCTAAATTATATGTCACCACCACATTCTGAAACTGTGTCACTGAGAAATTCTGAAACTGAGCAACACCACTGCATTCCAAAACTGTGCATCACCGCTGCATTCCCAAACTGTGCGTAACCACCACATTCTGAAGCTGTTTGTCACCGCCATATTCTGAAGTTGTGCGCTACCGCCACATTCTGAAGTTGTGCGCCACCGCCACATTCTGAAGTTGTGTGTCACCGCCACATTCTGAAGCTGTGCACCACCGCCACATTCTGAAGTCGTGCGAGTGTTGGTCGCTGCCACATTCCGAAGTCACAAGAGTGTTGGTCGCCGCCACATTCCGAAGTCACGCGAGTGTTAGTGCGCCAACACATTCTGAAGTCGTAGCAGTGTTGGTCACCGCCCACATTCAGTCGCAACTGAGTTGCTTGCCACCACATTTCGAAGTCGTGCGAGTGCTGGTCGACACCACATTCCAAAGTCACATGAGTGTTGGTCGCCGCCACATTCTGAAGTAGCGCAAGTGTTGGTCGCCGATACATACCAAAATTGCGCGAGTGTTAGTCGCTGCCACATTCCGAAGTCGTGCAAGTGTTGGCCACCGCCACATTCTGAAATTGTACCTTCCTGCCATATTCTGAAATTGTGTGTAAACTTTCATGCGCCAGTATTGCCTGTCATTGTCACGTTCTGAAAATGTGCATTCCCACCATATTCCGAAACTGCACATCCCCACCTTAATCTAAAGATGAGCGTCACAGCCACATTCAAAAATTGTATGCTCAAGTTACATTCTAAAATTATGCACCCCTGCCTCATTCTGAAATTCCATATGGCTACCAGATTCTGAAACTGCGTCACTGCCACTTTCTGAGATTTTGTGTCCACGCCATATTCTGAAATTGAATGTTGCCACCATAATCTGAAATCAAGCATACCAACCACATTTTGAAATTCTGCATCACTATACCACATGCCAAATTAATCCATCCAAGACACATTACAAAACTACATATCCCTACCACCTTCCACAACTATGTGTCTCCTGCATTTCAAAATTGTGTATCTCTACCACATTCTAAAACTATATGACATCGCCACATTAAGAATTTTAGCATCCCTGCCACTTTCCAAAACTGTGTGTCCCACCTACTTTCTGAGATTGTCTCATTGCAGCATTCCACAGTTGCAGTCTGGTGACATTTTTGAAATCTCATCCCTGCTCTATTATAAAAATCGCACATATTTTTGTCATTCTAAAGCCATGTTTGCCGCTGTAGTCCAACCAAACCCCACCCCCCCCATCACATTCTTAAGTACTGTACCTTGCATCTGCAGATTATGGAAATGCATGTCCTGACTCACCCATTGTCGGCTTTCCTTTTCCAGATGTTTAATACAATTACAATTTTATGTAATGTGGAAGAAATAAGTATTGTAAGGTAGTTTGTAAGAAGGACTAGGCTGTGAGTTTTGGTTGTGATATCATCAGTGGCTCTTTACTGAAACTGGCTTTTTTTTTTATACTCTCTTTATCCGCCTGGTCCCTGGCGGTGGTGCCTCCTGTTGGATCCCCCAGCCCCATGCCCCACTCGCTACCTGACCCATTCCAGCTGCCCCACAGCTTTGCCCCCCATGGCAGGGCGGCGGGGATCCCTCAACCCACCGTAACTCCACATTCGGTGCTGGGAGGTCGGATGCCTATTGCGGGGGCGGCGTCTGCGGGGACCGACTTTCATACTGCGGCGCCAGTACCCTGATTTTCCACTTAAGTTTTTGTCCCATAGGTGAGGTGTGCAATGACGGCACAAGGAGTGAACGCGCATGCTCCCATGTGCGCTCCTCTGTGCGTCTGCCTCGCCTATACCCTTCTTGTGCAGTGATTCGGTGCACCTGCGCCCAGCCTCCGCTAGGCACCAGTCATGCAACGACCCACTGGTGCCCCCCCCACCCCAGAGAGGGAGAGCAGTCCTATGGACGCTCAATCCCTTCTCCCCCCTACCGACCCCCGGCGGCCGTGCCCGTTCCTGAACACGGGTCGCCAGCACAGCATGAGGTAAGGCGTCCAGCGCCTCAACCCTCAGCGCCACCGTGCTGAATGAAACTGGCTTTTTGAGAAGGCAGTAAATCTAGGGTTACAAAATTACTTGTAACTCAGAGATCTCATTTTTGGCATGCGGCTCACTGGGGATAAGCTGATCCAAATTCTGAACTTACTGATGCTATAAATTCTGGCCAGACTCCCTCTTTAAGATCTCAAGCAGGAGTAGGATCCTGAAAAGGAGGATTGGTATGGAGCAATCCTTTAAAGAATTTTACAGAAAACAGGATGAGATGCCAGTGAGGAAGCCTTCCCCACTGGTAGAAATGCAGAAACAGCTGCCAAGTGTACTTTTAGGGTAGCTGGTCTGAGGCCTAAGCCATTAAGATGAACCATATAATCCAGAACTGTAGCCAAATCAGCAGTATCTGGAGATATATGCTTATTGGAGCACCAAATGCTGAATCTTTTCCATTTGGAATTCTAAGTGTTTCTGGTGGCAGGTTTTCGAGAGGCTTTGAGAATATCCAGAACCCCCTGAGACAGATGCAGACTTGCATATTCTAACTCTTCAAGAGCCATGCCTTGAGGTTGAGAGACCAAAGATTGGGGTACCAAATCCTCCCCTGAGAGAAGGTTAACAGATTGTGATTCTTGGGAAGAGACAGGGGAAGATGGACTGCTAGGGACAGCAACAAAGGATACCAAGGCTGCTTGGCCCAATCTGGAGCAATCAGGATCACTTTGCAAGATTGTGACCTTATTTTGACCAGAACTTTGAATGACAGAGGAAAGGAGGAAAGGCATACAGAAATTTCCCCTCCCAATCCAGAAGTAAAGCATCCAGGGGGACTGTGCCCCAGACTGGGGGTCTGCAGCAGAAGAGAGGAAGTTGGTGATTGTCTGGGGCTACAAAGATCTATCTCTGGAGAGCCCCACCTCGAAAAAATCACTTTTAACACTACGGGATCCAGGGACCATTCGTGATGGCCCTCAGAAATCCTGCTCAGGGCATCTGCTAGCACATTGTCCATCCCTGGAAGGTAGACTGCTACCAGAGATGTCTGTAGGGAATAAGCCAGGGACCATAATTTCATGGCTTCTGTGCACAAGGCCGTAGACAGAATGCCTCCCTGCTTGTTGATGTACCACATGGTGGTGGTGTCTGTCCTGACCTGAACCACCTTGTTCTGTACTGAGTCCGAGAAAGCTTGTACAGCCAAGTACACTGCCCTGAGCTCTAGAAGACTGATATGAAGTAGAGACTCCTGAGGGGACCACACTCCATATGCTGTGAGGACTCCCAAGTGAGCTCCCCACCCCAGGAGAGAAGCATCTGTGGTTAGTACCACAGAATGAGACTGGGTGATGAATGGAACTCCTCGTCTGAAGTTGTCCTGATCCAACCACCACTGCAGAGCCTGGATCAGAGTCTGAGGCACTGGAATTAGTTTGGTTTGCGGATCTTTTTTCTGAGATCAAAAAGCCCTCAAGTGGGGAAGGGACTCAGAGAGCCTAGGAGGGGAAACACCAGAAGGTCTGTCTGGGTAGATGTCCGGTTCAATGGGCACATCCAGACTTTCTGCTCCATCATAGTCATCATCTTGTTCATAATCCCCCTCCTCCTCAAACTCCAGTTCATAAAAATCTTCAGAGGCATATATCTGAAGTGGTGGGCCCGACCAAACCGAGCTCCTAGCCAACGGAGTCGGATCGGATGGAACCGGGCGAAGTGATTCAACAATCCGAATCGCTCGGGCATTCTCATCAACGGTCGGAACATGAACCTCTGGATCTGAACAGGCTGATTTTTCTTTCTTTTTCCTTTTTGTAGGGACCGATCTCTCAGGATCAGCGCTCCTCTGGCTAGTTCCTCGGCGGTTGGAACATGAACCTCTGGATCCGAACCGGTCAATTTTTCTTTGCGTTTCCTTTTTGTAGGAACTGACCCCTCAGGATCAGCTCTCCTCTTGCCCGAAGAAGTATTGCCCTGGTCAGAGGGCACTCCTTCTGGTTCGGTTGGAACCGAACCGGGCCGGCCATCCGGGTCAGCGGACTTCTCTGCCTCCTTTTTTCTAAGTCTACCTAATCTCGTTTCCAGGGTAGACTTGGGAAAATATTTACAAATTTGGCAGTCTGTATCGAGCTGTTCAAACCCCAGACAATAAACACAGGTGGTGTGGGGATCGGCCTTAGCAAAGACTTCCCCACACTCACTGCAGTGTTGAAACCCAGTGGGCCCGTTTTTTTTTTCTTCTTGGGTTTCTCAGACATGGACAACCCACCTAAACTTACCCTTTTTTCGGCAACTGCCACGCAAGACTCCCTTATCGGTTCCTAACCGTGTCACGGGTATTGGAAAAAAATGTTTAAAACACGTTTTTTTTAGAACTGATAAGGACCGGTAACCTCACACTAAAGCAAAGTACAAGGATTCAATATATAGGATCGGTTCAGCCGAACCGATCGAACAAACTTACAATTTCCACAAAGTAATCAAAAATAACTATCTAGTACTCACGGTACCGTAGACAGAGCCAGAACCGACAATGTGGAATAATTTTGGAATAATTTTGGCTTAAAACTGACACTTTAAGCGACTTTTGACTGAGCTGAAGGAGGAATCTCCGGAGCGACTGTTCAGTGAGACGGAGTAAAGAATCTGACGGTTGGGTTTCAAAGGGCTGCAGACAGAGACTTCAACCGAGCTCGAGCTCAACGTTCTATGCACCGCATAGAAAATTAACCCTATACTCTCTGGGGCAGTTTAAAGGCTGGAGCTAACTGCAGATTGTCAGAATACAGCAAGACTTCATGTTGTTTGAAGTATCTGGAATACAGAACTTTGCCCCTGTGTGTAGTAGGATCTCTCTCTATAGCTCCGAGAGCCAGCAGAGAGGAAACCTCTGCCTCTAGGGCAATGGTTTCAGAAATGTTTGCAGGTGGAAAAGACCTGACCCTCAGCTTTGGAAATTTTTTGAAGCTGACAGCCAGTCCCTGGCTTACTACCTCCAGGACTCACCTGTCTGAGGTAACAGACTTCCAGGCCTGGAAGTAGTAAGCCAGCCTGCCTCCTATTGGAAAGGGGGAGTCGACCTGGGCTGACATATCAGGGTGACTGCTTGGCAGGAGCCTTAGACTGAGAGGAGGATGCAGCCCTGCTCATCCCTCGTCTGTCTCTCCCTCTGAAGAACCCCCTCTCAGGAAAAGGAGAGGCCTGTGAAAAGGCCTGCCCCTACCACTAGATTGCTGCTTCTGAGGAGTTGTCTGCCTTTCCTTGACCTGTGCACTCCTGTAGGTGGTCCTATACTCATCCATCTTTTTCATGTAATTCTCTGTCTGCTCCCCAAACAGAGAATTACCTACCACAGGGAAATCCATGGTCTTAGCCCGGATGTCCTGCGAGAGGCTAGTACATCTGAGCCAAGCAAATCTCCTAAGTCACATATGTAGTCATGACTCGTGATGAAACATCATTAGAGTCCACAGCAGCATGAAATTGGACCTTGGATGCCTCAATCCCATCAGCATACACCTTTTCCAGTTCTTTGGCTATCTGGGGGGAAGCCTGTTTAGCTAGCTACAGAACCGTATCCCACCTGGACTTCTGGTATCTAGCTGTGTAGGCCATGTAGTTCGCCTGCCCGAGTCCCAAGGAGGATGCCAAGTACTGTTTCTTGGCCATAGAATCCACCTTCCTAGAGTCTTTATCTGGGGAGTGTGAAGCCAAAGGTATATTAGACTTGTTACAGGCTGCAGTCCGCGTGACCCCAACATGGCTGCATTGTTGGAACAAGTACTCTGTACCTGAGCCTGACAGCATATACCTCCTGCCCATTCTCTTGTCCACAGGAGGTAATGAATTTGGTGTCTGAAGTATTTTGTGTCTGTTTCCCAAACGATTTATGGAGGGGAATAGACAGCCTTTTGGACTCTGGGATCTCCACCATCTCTACATAGTCAGGCTCTTCTTGTTCCTCAACAGCTTCGACCAGAGGGAGCTGGAGGGCCTCTGCCACTTTTTTGTAAAACAAATAGTGGGAAGGGGACTCAGAAAGCCTAGGAGGGGAAACATTGGAAGGCCTGTTTGGGGAGATGTCCAGTTCAATGGGCTCATCCAGGCCTTCCACACCATCATCATCATCAAACCCTTCTTCCCCTTCCAAATCCGGTTCATAGTAATCATCCGGATAATATTCCGGAACCGGAGGAACCGACCGAACCGGGCGCCTACCAGGAGGCGCCGGATTGTCCGGAACCAAACAAAGCGATTCCACTATACTAATCGCCCTGGCAATTTCTTCGGCGGTTGGTCATGATGGTTCTGGATCTGAACCGGCTGATTTCTTTTTCCTTTTTGACAGAACCGACCCCTCGGGATAGGCTCTCCTTTTGCTCGAGGAAGTATCGCCCAGGTCAGTGGGCACTCCCTCAGGTACGGTCAGAACCGAATCAGGCTGGCCATCCGGATCAGCGGACTTCTCGGCCTCTTTTTCCCTAAGCCTACCCAATCTCTTGTCCAGGGTGGCCTTCAGGAAATTCTTACAAATTTGGCAGTCTGAATCGAGGTGGTCAAACCCCAGACAGTACACACAGGTGGTGTGAGGGTCTGCCTTGGCAAAGGCATCCCCTCACTCACTACAGTGCTGAAACCCAGTGGGCCCGGTTTTTCTTTTGGGTTTCTCAGATGTAGCCATCCTATTCACTTACCCTTTAGCAGCTTTAAAGCCAAGCAAGACCCCCTTATCGGTTACCAACCGTGTTACGGGCTGTGGAAAAAAACATTTAAAATCACATTTTTTTTTAAACCGATAAGGACCTCACACTAATACAAATAAACCAAAGATTTTACAAATAAAGAAAGAAAAAAATCAATCGGTTCCTGCTGGACCGATTGAAAAGATTTACAATTTCCACATACAGAAAAATAAACCAATGTCCACTATCTACAACACTTACTGTACCGCAGACAGGGATCTGAACCAAAAAATAATAAAATTAATGTTTTAAAACCGACGTTTTACTGAGACCGAACCGACAAGCAAAGGAGATTTCTCTGGAGTGACTGTTCAGCTAGGCGGAGTAAAGAATCTGACGGTTACACTTGAAAGTGCAGCAGACAGAGGTTTGAATTGAGCTTGAGCTCAACATTCTATGCTCTGGCACAGAGTTAACTCTTTCCTCTCTGGAGCAGTTCAAGTGCTGGGGCTAACTGCATATTGTCAGAATACAGCAAGATTTCATGTTGTTTGAAGGGCTTTTCCTCTTGGTGGTGCGGCTTCACTGATTGCATTTGCAGGCTGCGTTCATTACCTTCCTGGCTGAAGTCGCAGTCCTGTTAAAATGGTGAGACTGATAATGCAGGGCTTTAAAAAGAAATAAATGCATCCGTAAAAGTGCTTGGTTTAGCGCTGTTCTATACCACGAGGTGCCTTTTGTTAATAATAGAAAGAGAGAATGAGTTTTGAGTTATAAGTTGCCCCCCCCCCCCGGACAAAAGCGGCCGAAAGCTTTGGAAAGCCTGTGAAAGGGTTACTAAGCTGCCTGTTAGTCGTGGAAGCTGTTTCCCTCACTAGCTTCTCGAGCTCTTGCTCGAGAGGTGCGTTTCTTAACATTTTTCCTTGCCAGTTCACATGTTATGCAGTGCGAATTATAGTTTATGTATTCAGTGCCGTTTAATTAAGCCGGTTTAAGCGCCGGTTTGAGCGCTTTTGCAGGGCACTGTATAAAAACGCCAGTTATCAGTCTGGAGCTGCCATTTCCCCCCTTCCTTGTAAACACTACAAAATAATGCAAAATATCTTAAAAAAGTAATGTATATAGGTATGATAATAGTTCAGTTATATTTAGATTAAGTTCCCCCTTTTTCAGCATATTGAAAATGTGTTTGCATTTACCTGTTTTTGCATGGCTGGAGTTTGGTTGGAAAGCTGTAGGGAAGCTTGCTGTCTGCATTGTGCCTAGCACTATATCGCCGACCAGCCACTGTTCACTCTTGTAAATAGTGCCTAACTGCTTGATGGGTGGTGCTTCAGAGGATGTTCTTTGTACAATTCTTGAAATAATTTATAAAACAAATGTGATACAAGGTATGGTTTAGAATGATGTATTAAATTATGAATATGTTGAAGAGATCAAATTTAGAGATATCCCTGAATGAGTTTTAGGTGTTAGATAATTGTATGGGTGGAGTTAGCTCATCACGATACAGATTTCTGTACAAAACACTGTCATTTGAACTGTGAGTTTAGAAAGGTTTTGAGTCTGGAGACAGACTCCAGGGAGCTATATGAATTGCTCCAAGGTGTTGGGAAAAGAACACCTGGAATAACTAGCCCTTTCTAGCCATTTATTCCTAAGTGGTGTAATTTATGTTATACGTTTTGTTTGCCATTCAGTTATTTTCTTTTGTCGTACCAGTTCATTGCTATAATATTTGTCCTGCTATGAAGAAATACTTCTGAAGTAATAAAATAAACTTGCTGATTTGTAACTGCATCTGTGTCACACTACTGTTCAGTCCACTTGGTTACCCACACCCTATGACATCCATCATCTCCATATAATCCGGTTCCTCCTCCTCTTCTGTAGGTTGCTGAGTGGAGAGGTCCAGAGTCTGTGCCACTTGCTTCATAAAAGCAAAATGTGAAGAAAAAGCCTTAGCTCCCTTGTCAGAGGAGTCAGGACGCTGAGGATCAGGGGAACATCCAGTTCAGGAGGTTCCCCAAAGTCCTCATCAACATCGCCCTCAGCATAAGCTTCAGTAAAGCGTTCAAAGGAACCAGGAACCGAGGAGGAACCCACAGCCTGAACCGATGGCTGTGAACTGGGTCGCTGAACTGGCACCGTGGTACCGGACTGCAGTGCCTGGATAATTTTAACAGCATTAGCAATCTCCTTGGCGGTAGGAACCAATGGGCTTGTCAGCTGCAGTTCCTTCCCTGAGTGTTTCTCCTTCTTTTTCTTTTTAGCAGAACTTGCTGGTTCAGAGGCAGTATCTGTGGTTTGTTTTCTGCCCGAGGAACCTTCACCCTGGTCAGGGGGCTGTCCACCTGTTTCCTTGGATTTCTCTCTAGGATGAGAAGGAGACAGTTTTTCTGAGGCCGGATCAGCAGGATTATCAGACATTTTTTCTCTCAGTCGGTTCAAACGCCTATCAAGCGTCGACTAAGGAAAGTTTTTACAAATTTCACAGTCTACGTTCAGGTGGTCAAACTCTAGGCAGAAAACACAGATCAGGGGTGGATCAGCTTTAGCAAATGATTCACCACACTCTGCATATTGTTGAACACCCATAGGGCTGGTTCTTTTCTTGGGTAGTGACATAATAAAAGAAAAGAACACTGAAAACTGGGTTTCTGTGAGTCATATACCCACACTAGTAAACAAAGACTTCTCTTTTTTTTTTTTTTGGCGGATGGTTCAGCGGCCGATGAAAGAACTGAGAGTTACCCAGGTTCCCTTCACAAATTAAATAAAAATCGATAAACCGGACCAGAGAAGTCACTTTTTTAGAGAAAATTTACCTTAAAAATATAAACAAAGGTTTTGTTTCCTCCCGGTTGCGATGAACTAGTAGGGAACTGAAAAACTTACCAGGATAATACTACATCTAGACTACTCTACCTGTAAAACCAAGGACAGCGCTTTAAAAATGAACAGAAATAAAAAGTACTTAAAAAAATGAGAAAATAAAATCTTCAAGAAAGATGAAAGCTCTCTCAGGCAAGCGTAGTAAAGAATCTTGACAGTTGTAGGATTTACTCCACGGACAATGATTTGAAAAATGAGCTCCAGCCTAGCATTCCATCATTAGCATAGGTTCTATTAACCATTTCGGCTCTTTGGCAGTCCTATGGTAAGACCATACTGCACATGTCAGAATACAGTAAGGTTTCCTAGGATTTGAAAATAGGATTAGCTTTTCTTACATTATAGAATCACTAGACAGCTGAAAAGAAATCATGCGTTATGGAATCCTCCATACAATATGGAAGCATACATTTATGTATTACATCCTCATTTAAATATCACATGGTGAATGACTTACCTGCCAATAGCAAGAAGGGACATGTCAAGTATTGCTTTAGAAAACACTTCGATACTTTTCTGAATGACTATTCCATCAATTGCCAAGCCAATATAATATGGGATGAATGTTTCTCCTGTTGAGAAAGACATTGCCGAGGGATACCATAAGAGATTAAACTAAAGAAAATCATAATGTACAAGGAGAACTCTAACCTTCATGATAAGCTGGGAAAGATGGTTGTGACTAACTTAGGAGTTACACTACTGAGTGGGAGTGACAATGTCAAGTAGAAGCCTGGAAGCAAATATAATGGTGGCAGCGACTAGATGTACCCCAATGGAAAACAAGTGGGCTAGATGTCCGAAAAAAATCAGGGGAAGAAGGATGCTCCATCTAGATGTTATCTCTTACCATTACCATTCCTTCAATACCCGACTTATGTCTCCCTGCCCATTAATCCATCTCAAAGTCATCCTACTTCTTTTCCTAACTGTATGGATTAGGTGGGTGAAGTCCACACACGCATGTGTCTCTCGGGACTTACTCCCTCTAAGCCTGCAGTGTTGGATGAACTCCTCCCTGACAGACAAGGAGGAATGAGTCAAGTTCCTCAGTGGTAGGAGGTGAAGCAGAGGCCAGCACAACCCTGTACAGTATGGTGGTAGTGGTGGTGATGTCATCATTTTGCCCCTGCTATTTGAAATCCTTCCCAAGCATCCAATGTGTGCTGAAAAAGCTCCTATGCCATTCAAACTGCTCTACATAGCTACCAAAGCCTCTTTGATATGCTGCACTACCAGGGAATAATTGAGAAAGGGTTCAGTGCACCCTTTGTAACCTAAGGTGGAGAGCACCCCCTCAGAAGCTCAATCCAGATCTGTTAGCCTGCAGCAATAGGCTCGGATGTGAACCTGGAATGCAAGTGTCTCACAGCCACCATGCTAGCATGCCAGCCTGATAACTGCTTCTAACAAAATAACTAACTATACTTTCCCGGAAAAACAATATAAGTACAGTACACACTTTTAAGAAGCGCTCTCTAGCAATTCACGCACCTCTTTGAATGTTTATACAAGTAACCTACCCAAAGCAGCAATCACAAGGAAGAAAAATGCTATGCTCATCAAACCAGTATCTGGCCTGCAGTAGGAAAGCAGCCGACCTATTGTTGCTCCTGAAGTCGTAGTAGCTTTCCTTTTTTTAGCTTCATTATCATTATCTGCCAGGGGGTTTTCCTTCTCTTCAGAACTACATGACTCCGAATCTATTCTTTTACTTTTTATCGAAGGTGTCACAGAAGAAAGAAAGTGCCATAAAAAGCAAGTAGTCGGTGATGAAACTAAAGTCCAAGTAAACAAGCTCCAGAACCAAGGATCCTTCATAGTCTCTGTCACTTCAGAGTAAAGCAACATTTTAACTATGGCATAAATGCAAATGAGTAAGCTAACAAAGCAAATAAGAGTCTCAGAGGCCTCCAGTCGTCTTGGACCTTGAGTAGTGTTCCTAGATACCCCAATAGCAGCTCCCAGCAAGACACTGGCCCTCACCAGGCTCAGCCCCCAGATGTCCAGCATGGAATGAAAAATATCAAAGCGGCTCAGATTCAGAATCAGCATCTTTATCTTGAAGCCATGAATATATAATATTGTGGATACCATCAGATCTAAAAATATAAATCCAAGCGGCGAGGCCACTGCTTTCCAGGCTCTCATCTTTGATTTCTACTCTGTCCTGATGTTATCATGAATGGGCAAGAACTTCCCAGTGACCGTCCAAAAAACAGTATGCAGATCCTGTAGGAAAAACAAAACAAGAAAAAGTTACAGACTGTTTCAGTAGAATTCTGAATACAAATTATTGGTGGAATAATTTTGATTGTGAATTACACATTTATTCTCACAAGAACATATTAGATAAGCAAAACTATTTTTTTAAATGTACACTTTATTATATATTGAATCAAACTGAATGTTCCCCTGGAGGAATGAGTACAACGTATTACTACTAGGTGTTGTTATACAGTCCTTGCCAAGTTGCCACTAGTTATACACCTGTTGGCTTTGCTGGCTTCTGACAAGCACTGTCTGCACATTTTTCATGGATGGGTCTATAATAACTCCTAAGCCTCTTTTCTGCTCTATAACATCCAATACTGTACCATTGGATACTATAAGTTTAATTCTCCTACCAGCATACTTCTCAAGTGGCCCTAATTATGAGGGACATCCCTCATTTTGCCCCTTAAAATTGCTCTGTCCCTCATCTATCCCTAATGGAAACGGCGCTGCCCACACGGCGAAAGTGCTGTAAATTCAAACTTTAAAACAGAAGAAAAATTACTCACCTTAGTAATTGTGTTTCATCTAATGGAGTCTTGCTGTATTCTAACATATGCAGTTAGCCCCAGCACTTGAACTACTCTGGAGAGGAAAGAGTTAAACTCATAGAACGTTGAGCTCGAGCTAGGTTCAAACCTCTGTCTGCTGCACTTCGAAGTGTAACCATCACATTCTTACAAGCTAATACTAACTACCCCCACTATGTGGAAATTGTAAATTTTTCACTAGCCAAAAAGGCACCCACTATTTGGATCCCCAAAAGACTCAAGTCAAAAATTCCAAAACAAAAACTAGGTAGTGAACAAATAATTACCAAATTATAACAACAACCCACTCCCCCTGATAAAAAAAAGAAAGAGTGGCCAGTACACCCCTGAGGCGTAACACTGCACCTCCCTACCCACTTCCCAAAAACTAAGTTCTTACAGGTGAGGCACGTCAGTATACAGCAAGACACCATTAGAGGAAACACAATTACTAAGGTAAGTAATTTTTTCTTCAAACAACATGAAGTCTTGCTGTATTCTCATGCAGACTACCAAGTAGTACCTCCATGGAGGAGGGAATCAAACCTATTTTGGGAATAGGCCCTGCAGTACTGCTGTACCAAACCGAGCATCATTCCTAGCCTGGATATCCAGAGAGTAATGCTTGGTGAATGTATGGACTGTTTTCCAGGTGGCTGCTTTGCATATCTCTAGTAAGAGTATATCCCTGGCAGCAGCCAGAGAAGCAGCTGTACCTCTAGTTGAATGAGCCCTTAGGCCTGAGAGTGGTATTTTGCCTAGTTTTTCATAGCAGAATTTTATA
Source organism: Neoceratodus forsteri (assembly GCA_016271365.2). Classification (NCBI taxonomy): domain Eukaryota; kingdom Metazoa; phylum Chordata; order Ceratodontiformes; family Ceratodontidae; genus Neoceratodus; species Neoceratodus forsteri. The sequence goes on from JADMNL010000027.1 coordinate 269,703,639, forward strand.
CAAGAAACAATCCACCTGGCAATAGTTCTCTTAGTGGCATGTTTGCCCTTTCCCACTTCCCCATAAGCGAGGAACAACTGGAAGGAGTCAAACCTGAGTGCCTTAGTACGCTCAATATAGCAGCTAAGGGCCCTTTTAACATACAAACTGTGTAATATTCTCTCTCCGAAGAATGATCAGTGAAGAAAACGGAGAGACACAGATTGGTTCAAATGAAAATCTGAAACCACTTTGGGTGAGAACCTCCTATTGGTTCTAAAGACCACCTTATCTCTATGGAATGAGATAAAAATCAGGCTTCACTGACATAGCTTGCAATTCACTGATACATCTGGCAGAAGTAATGGCTACCAGGAACACAGTTTTCCAAGTCAAGCGCTTAAGCTCTGCTGAAAACAAAGGCTCAAAAGGGAGTTGCATAAGCTGAGCAATGCAAATATTAAGGTCACAAGCAGGAGTAGGATCCCTAAAGGGAAGATTGGTATGAAGCAATCCCTTGAAATATTTACAGAAAACAGAATGAGATGCCAGTGAGGAGGGCTTTCCCACTGACATAAAAGGAGAAACAGCTGACAAGTGTACTTTGGGGGTAGCTGGTCTGAGGCCTAGGCCGTTAAGATGAACCATGTAATCCAGAACTGTAGATGAGTCAGCAGTATCAGGGGAAATATGTTTCTTGGAACACCAAATGCTGAATCTTTTCCATTTGGAATTATAAGTTTTTCTGGTGGCAGGTTTTCGAGAAGCTTTGAGAATGTCCAGAACCCCTTGAGAAAGATGCAAATTTGCATATTCTAACTCTTCAAAAGACATGCCTTGAGATTGAGAGACCAAAAATTGGGATACCAGATCCTCCCCTGAGAGAAAGTTAATAGGTTGTAATTCCTGGGAAGAGAGGGGGGAAGATGGACCGCAAGAGACAGCAACAGGGGATACCAAGGCTGCCTGGCCCAATCTGGAGCAATCAGGATCACGTTGCAAGATTGTGACCTTATCTTGACCAGGACCTGGAACAGTAGAGGAAAAGGAGGGAAGGCATACAGACATTTCCCTTCCCAATCCAGAATCAGAGCATCCAGAGGGACTGTGCCCAAGACTAGGGGTCTGCAACAGAAGTGAGGAAGTTGGTGATTGTCTGAGGCTGCAAAGAGATCTATCTCTGGAGTGCTCCACCTTGAAAATATCATTTTTAACACTAGGGGATCCAGGGACCATTCGTGATGGCCCTGGGAAATCCTGCTCAATGCATCTGCTAGCACACTGTCCTTTCCTGGGAGGTGGACTGCTACCAAAGAGGTCTGTAGAGAATAAGCCAGAGACCATAATTTCATGGCTTCCGTGCACAAGGCCATAGACAGAGTGCCTCCCTGCTTGCTGATGTACAACATGGTGGTGGTGTTGTTGTCTGTCCTGACCTGAACCACCTTGTTCTGTACTGATTCCGAGAAGGCTTGCAGAGCCAGGTACACTGCCCTGAGCTCCAGAAAACTGATGTGGAGAAGAGACTCCTGAGTGGACCACACTCCCTGTGCTGTAAGAGCTCCTAGGTGAGCTCCCCAACCCAGGAGAGAAGGATCCATGGTTAGAACCACAGAATGAGATTGATTGATGAATGGGACTCCTTGCCTGAGATTGTCCTGATCCTGCCACCATTGTACAGCCTGGATCAGGGCCTGAGTCACTGGAATACGCTTGGTTAGAGGATCTTTTTTCTGAGACCAAAAAACCCTCAGATGAAACTGGATGTCCCTCATCTGAAATCTGGCCTCCTGGACCACTGCAGTGGAAGCTGCCATGTGGCACAGGAGTTGAAGGAAATGCCTTGCTGGTCAAGACACCAGAAGGTGGAAGGAAGAAGCCAGCTCTATAATGGCCCTTACCCTTGTCAAGGGGAGAAATGCTCTTGCTTTGACAGTATCCAATTCTACCCCTATGAAAGTCAAGAGTTGTACTGGCTCGAGAACTGACTTGGGAAGACTGAGGAGGAATCCTAGAGAAGTGAGCACTTGTTGGGTCACTTGTAAATCTGACTTGACTTAGTCTGGAGACTGGCCCACTATGAGCCAGTCATCCAGGTATGGGAATATGGAGATGTTTTGTCTCCTTAGAAAGGCCACTACTACTGCTAGGCACTTTGTAAATTCCCTTGGAGCTGATGTTAGACCAAAGGGCATTGCTCTGAACTGGCAATGACCTAAAAGCAATTGAACCTGAGGCACTTTCTGTGGGAGCACCAGATGGGAATGTGAAAGTAGGCATCCTTTAGGTCCAGGGAGGCTAGCCAGTCCCCTGGCCCTAGAGAGGGAAGAATTATTCCCAGTCACCATTTTGAACTTTGGCTTTAGTAGGTGTTTGTTTAGGTATCTTAAGTCTAAGATGGGCTGCCACTCCCCTGTTTTTTTCGGGGTAAGAAAGTATATGTAATACAGACCTTTGGCCCTGTGAATTGTAGGAACTTTCTCTACGGCTCTGAGAGCCAGCAGAGATGAAACCCCTGCCTCTAGGGCAAAGGTTTCGGAGATGTTTGCAGGTGGAAAGGACCTGACTCTCAGCTTTGGAATTTTTTTGAAGCTGAGGGCCAGTCCCCTAGCTTACTACCTCCTGGACCTACTTGTCTGAGGCAACAGACTTCCAGTCCTAGAAGCAGTAAGCCAGCCTGCCTCCTACAGGAACTGGGGAGTCGACCCGGGCTGACACATCAGGGTGTCTGCTTGGCAGAAGCCTTAGGCTGAGAAGAGGATGCAGCCCTGCTCATCCCCCTTCTGCCTCTCCCTCTGAAGAACCCCCTCTGGGAAAAAGGAGAGGAGGCATGTGCCTGGTAGAAAGGCCTGTGAAAAGGCCTGCCCCTGCCCCTAGCTTGCTGCCTCTGAGGAGTTGCCTGCCTTTGCTTGGTCTGTGCACGCCTGTAGGCGGTCCTTTGCTCATTCATCTTCTTCATATAATTCTCTGTCTCCTCCCCAGAGAACTATTGACAACAGGAAAATCCATAGCCTTAGTCTGGGTATCCTGTGACAGGCTAGTAAATCTGAGCCAAACTAGTCTCAGAAGAGCCACAGATGTAGCCATGACTCTTGATGGCACATCACTAGAGTCCACAGCAGCATGAAATTGGATTTTTGATGCCTCAATCCCATCAGCAGCCACCTCCTCCAGCTCCTTGCCAAGCTGGGGGGAGGTCTATTTAGCCAGTTCCAGTACAGTGTCCCACCTGGACTTCTGGTACCTGGCTGTATAGGCCATGTAATTAGCCTGTCTGAGTCCCAAAGAAAATGCTATGTAATGCTTCTTTGCCATGGCATCCAGCTTCATGGAGTCTTAATCTGGGGGAAAGCCAAGGGTATGTTAGCCTTATCACAGGCTGCAGCCTGCACAACCCCAACATGGCTGCATTGTTGGTATAAGTACTCCGTACCTGAGCCTGACAACATGTACCTCTTATCCATCCTTCTGTCAACAGGAGGTAAAGAATTTGGAGTTTTTAACAACTTTTGTGTCTGTTTCCCAAAGGACTTGTGAAGGGGAATTGACAACCTCTTGGGTTCTGGGTTGTCCATCATCTCCACATAATCAGGCTCCTCTTGCTCCTCAACAGCTTCTTCCAAAGGGAGCTGGAGGGTGTCTGCCACTTTCCTGTAGAACATAAAGTGGGAAGGGGACTCAGAAAGCCTAGGAGGGGAAACAGCAGGAGGCCTGTCTGGGGAGATGTCTGGTTCTATGGGCTCATCCAGATCTTCTACTCCACCATCATCATCATCATCATCATCACTGTAATCATCACCCCCCTTCAAATCCAGTTCATAAAAATCATCAGGGGTATAATCTTGAACCAGAGGAACCGACCAAACCGAATGCCTGCCAGAACGTGCCAGATCAGTCGGAACCGGACAAAGCGATTCAACTATGCTAATCGCTCGGGCAATTTCTTCGGCAGTCAGATGATGCGGTTCTGGAACCGAACCGGCTGATTTGTCTTTTCTTTTCAACGGAACAGATCCCTCGGAATCAGCTCTCCTTTTGCCTGAAGGAGTATCGCCCTGGTATGAGGGCACTCCTTCAGGTTCGGTTGGAACCGAATCAGGCTGGCCATCCGAGTTAGTGGACTTCTCGGCCTCCTTTTCCCTAAGCCTGCCCAATATTTTATCCAGGGTGGCTTTAGGGAAATTCTTGCAAATTTGGCAATCTGAATCAAGGTGGTCAAACCCCAGACAATAAACACAAGTGGTGTGGGGATCAGTCTTAGCAAAGGCCTCCACACACACACTGCAGTGCTGAAACCCAGTGGACCTGGTTTTTCTTTTGGGTTTCTCAGACGTAGCCATACTAACAGAAAAACTTACCCTTTACTCGGCTTCAGCCAGGCAAAACCCCCTTATCGGTTTCTAACCATGTTACGGGTATTTGAAAAAAAAAAAAGTAAAAAAACACGTTTTTTTTTTTAAACCGATAAGTACCACATACTAAATTCTAAAGAAAAAGACAAGAATACACACCCTACACAGCAACTGGTTCAGTCGAACCGGTTGAAATACTTCAAATAACAATTTCCACAACGTTTTTTAAAACTAGTCCACTACCTAAGCACTTACTGTACCACAGACAGGGATCTGAACCGAAAAAACAATGAAGAGTCTGTAAAACTAACGACTTTAAACAGACCGAGAACCATGAGCAGAGGAGAAATCTCCGGAGCGACTGTTCAGTTAGGCGGAGTAAAGAATCTGACTGTTACACTTCAAAGCATAGCAGACAGAGGTCTGAACTGAGCTTGAGCTCAACGTTCTATGCTCTGCATAGAATTTAACTCTTTCCTCTCCGGAGCAGTTCAAGTGCTGGGGCTATCTGCATATGTCAGAATACAGCAAGACTTCATGATGTTTGAAACACTTAATATTCTAAAATACTAGATCCAAAATAAACTTTGTACAAATAAATACTATGGCCCAGATATTCAAAAGGGTTGCGCATGCGTAAGTCCAAAACTACGCCATTTTGCGATATTCAGAAGGAGGCAGTTGCGCCCCCAAAAACATGCTGAGCAACAGCGCAATGAAAGCCGAAGGCATGCGCAACCGGAAGGGGCGGATCCATGCATAAAACTGCAATGCGATATTCAAGACTTGGCGCACGCGCAATAGCGCACAGCCGGAAATTGCGTACCAGCGGAAATGAGCTAAAATAAAAGGCTCAAGGAAGCGCACAAGAACGCTACCAGGCTGCCAAGTGGAGGAGAGAGAGAGAGAGAGAGACAGACAGAGACAGACTGACAGACAGCAAAGGGCAGGCAAGGAAAGTGTGTCCCATAGTCTGTAGAGGCCAGCGGGGGTGCCGGTGCAGTGGAAGTAGCAGCCAGGACAGTGGGGTAACACAGCAACACCAGCTGGGGGGCAGAAGCCAGGAGATGGACAGTGCCAGTTTCCACATGGAAGCTGTAATGAGGGGTGAGAATCCATGCTGCAGGGGGCGTGGCGTGGAAGGGCCCGTCGGCGGTACGCTCCCGACAGGCGGTACCGTGCCCGCATCAGCTTTGAGCTGTACACAGATGTAGAGATCGTGGGCCGGTACCACCTGAACAGGGCAATACTGAGACGGCTCTGTGAGCTGTGCAGTGATGTGATGCAGGCACCCTCACGACAGAGTCACGCTCTGTCGGTGGAGACCAAGGTGACAGCCTGCTTGTACCTGCTCGCCATGGGCACCTTCCAGAGGCCGACAGAGGACACCACAGGCATCACACAGTCGGCCATGTCACGCATCCTCACCCAATTCCTCAGCACACTGCTGCCACATGCTGCGGAGTACATCCATTTCCCCAGCACCGCGGCAGAGCGTACAGCAAACATGCAGGAGTTCCACAGGGTAGCACGTATGCCTGGCGTGCTAGGGGTCATAGACTGCACCCATGTGGCCATCCGCACGCCACCTGGCCCCGATGGCCACACATATCGGAACAGAAAGGGATTCCCTAGTGTCAACTGCCAGGTGGTGTGTGATGCCACTGGGCGCATAATCAATGTCTGTGCCACACACCCTGGCGGAGCACATGATGCCTTCATATGGTATCAGTCTGCACTGTGCCATCGATTCGAGAGTGGGAACATCCCCACAGGACATCTAGTGGGTGAGTACACATGTATGGAATGCAAACTCTGGGCAAGGGTGGGAATGCCACAGGTGCTATGGTAGTGGAACACAGGGAGATGGCCAATATGGACCTGAACATGACACTGCTCTCCACTATCTCCACACAGGTGACTGCGGATACCCACTCCATCCCTGGCTGCTCACACTGTACCGGCGCCCCATGACCCCAGTGCAGCTATGCTATAATGAGGAACATGCCGCAACAGACTCATACCTCTCAACTGTACCACATTACGAGGAACGTTCCTCATTTTACTTCACAAAAGCTCCCTGTTCCACATTGTGAGGACTTGTTCCACATTCAGTGTTAACATTTTAAAACAAAAATATATAGTAAATGATGCAAAAAATATATTATTCAATTAATAACAGACTTCCTGAACATAAATGCAAACATTTTAATAGTGTGCTGAGCTTCTTAGGTAAGATTTGATTAAATGTTCCACATTTTGCTCATTTGTTCCACATTTTAAGAGGCAATGTTCCACATTTGGGGGACAAAAGGTTGAGAGGTATGCGCAACATGCAACATCATAGAGCGGGTGTTTGGGATGCTCAAGGCACGCTTCCGATGCCTAGACACCTCGGGCGGTGCCCTACAGTACAGCCCCCAAAAGGCCTGTGGATATTCCTGGCCTGTTGCATCCTGCACAACATGGCCAAAGACCATGGGATAGCCGTACAGGCCTAACAGAGGGGACAGCGATGGGGACGCCAGTGGCGCCGTGATGATGGTGATGAGCAGCCCCCAGGACAGAGGGACCCCGACTGATCCGGCAGGCCCAGCTGCACCGGACACCATCACAGAGGAGCACTACGCACAACACAGGTAAGTCAAGGGGACATGTGCAACCAACACTGTCCATGCGAAAACCACAGGCACACAGGGGAACACACCAGGGGTGCATGACGGTCAGGGGAGTGGAAGGGTCCAGGCATACAAACACACCATCAGGGAGGGGTGAGCACTCATATGGACACACACACACCAGGCACAGAGCGCATATGGCAGATGCACAGCACTGCAGAACCGACATTGCAAACACACAGCACCACTGACCACCCCCACCACCCGTACCGTCCAAGTACATGTGTCAGAACCTGGGCACCCTTGCACCTTGGTGTACAGTGCAATGCAGGCATCATCACACACGCACCTGTGGACAGCAGTTGGGAGGTGTGCAGGTGGTCCGTAGTCGGGCGCAGTGAGCAGAGCACCCAGCAGTGCACTGCCCACCATGACACACACTGCACACATGGCAGCACCAGACAGGGCCCGCACTGGGAGACAGCTCAGTCATGTAGCACTGTCCCACGGCCACCACGGATGCGCAGCGGCCCCGCCGGGACCCAACAGCACGGGCAGGCTGAGCAGGGGCCACATGGGTGGCACTGTTGCACCACCAGGGGTCCCACTGTGCGAACGCAACTTGCCCACAGGGTCTGCAGCATGTCAACAAACCTGCACCAGGGTGCTCGGGATGCCCACAGCAGAACCCGCGCCGACAGGCCTGGTGTCGCACGATGCCGGAACGGAGAGTGAGAGTGCACTGTGGGTGTGCGGTACAGGGCACCTGACTGTGTGCCCAATGCGTCCACGACAGAGACCACCGCCTGGGTCAGCCTGTCAATGGCGGCGGTCACATCCATCCGCATAATGGACCAGCTCGGCTCGGTCCTGAGCACACTCCCTGCTGTGCCGCCCACGGACACAGACAGTGCCTCCACGGGATCTTGCAACCCGCCTGCAGCTGTACTGATTCCTGCAGGCGGGTGTGCTGGCCCAATGGGTACTGTGCCCCCACGGCATCCTGACCCCAGGGTGTGGACGGTCCTGATGCACAACACCCTTGAGGGTGGGTGCTGTTCGCCAGGACCAGGAATGGGCGGATCAAAGGGCGGGCGGATGTGCCACTGCTTGACACTGTACCCCCAGACCTGGTGGGCGACTGCTGCTGCTGCCCTCCAACCGCTGTGCCCCGGTCCACTCGCTCCACCGCTGTGCTGGCAACAGTGCCAGACACCTGCACAGCCACCGTGCTGCCTCATCGGTGCTGACAGGCACAGCCTGTGACCGTGCAGCATGCTGGTACAGTTGGAACCAGACAGGCCCAGGGGCACGTGTTGGCTTTGCCGTGTGTCCGCTATGGACACACAACCATCACTGCCCATTGCAGGCCTTCTATCATCAATGGTGCAGGTACGCAGCATGCCATGGTCACAGCGTGCTGAGACACAGGCTGTGCACCTCTGCACCTGCATTACTGACATTCAGAGCTATGCCCAGCATGCTGCTGTAGTGCCTGCTGGCTGGTGGTGGAGGTGGATGGACCTCCTCCATGTCCAGCAGGTCAGCACCACTGTCTGGACCCACCACCACCGCCTCCTGAAGACTGAACAGGATCTGTAACAGAAAGAGAGTACATGTGAGTGCATGTGAACAACTGCCCCCAAACACCACCACCATGTCATACCGGCAGTGATGGGCTTCCACCTGTCTGGAATCCTCCACCTGGTACGCCTCAATGGCGCCGCTGCATGGCTGCGACCAGTGTCTCCTCAGTTGGGGTCAGCTGCAACACCACTGGCGGGCCCCCACCAGTGCCAGCACGTGCCACCCTGAAGGCTGCCACCTTCTCCTTCAACCTCCTGCGGTCTGTCCCCATCTTTTTCTTGCATTCCTGCACGGAGTACTGGTGGCTTCCGTGCAGGTTAACGGCCCGAGCTACCCCCTCCCATGCAGCCGCACGGGACTGAGGGGTGCCCCTCCGTCCACTCAGCACTGGCTCCTCATCCAGGTAGGCTCTGGAAGAGAGCCTCCGCCTCTGCTGCTGTAAAGTTGGGCCTCCTCCTACGCCCACCGTCCCTCACCTCACATTGACTCGCTCAGTCATGGCGATCTGTATGGGGGGAAGTGGACACCTGTCACTGTGCAGTCTACAGCATTTTCCCATGACCATCGTCCTGGACATCACACAGCATGCAACTCACCTCTCACCTGCAGTAACCGAATCTGGCCAACGCAGCCCAATGTCGCACATTTATAGCGCAATACATGCAAATTAGGAGTGGAGCAACTATAATGACATGCAAATCGCGCCACTGCGCCCTTGAATGGCTGATCAGCTGATTTGCATGTGTCGGCTGAATATCGCGAATCTGCGCTTTGCGCAATACGGAAGAGTCGGCTGAGCCAATGGCGCAGATCTGTGCCTATGTGGTACACTGCATTGCGCATGCCCAGATAGCTTACGTAGGCGTCTGTCGCGCTGTTGACGTGTTGAGCTTAATCGGCTACTCAGGCCATGGCCACCATTGTGCCAGTGGCGCTACAGCAATGGGCACTATATGGCGCTGTGGCACTATCGCAATAGTCCACTGTGGCACTGGTACGCAGCTGGTCGGTCACAGCAGGATGCTTCAGGCACGCTGATGGCGCTTGTGCGAGCCTTTGCGCTATTGCCTATGACCTTGTGTCTCACCTTGCCTCTGGCGCTGTTCGCCTGCCATGTTTACGCCCTTTTATTGCGCTGTCTGGTGACAGCGCTATGTGAAGTGACGGCGCTGTTCGAACAGCGCGATTGGAGCCTGTGGTGGTCTATTGCGCAACATCTCCACGTGGGGTTACGGGGCAGCGGGGCGCCATATTGCCTGCTGTAAAGTTGGTACCATGGCTAGGAGGAGAGCTGTGTCCTGCAGCCAACTAAAACTGGCCAACTTGGTGGCCCTAGTAGAGCCCCACTATGGGGCACTTTATGGTGCGGCGCCCCTCACCATTGCCCGCACACAGGTGTGGCATCAAGTGGCCACTGACCTGGTGGGGGTCACTGGACGGTGCCGGTCTGCTGAGCAGTGCCGGCACCGGTACGGTGACCTCTGCCGGAGGGATCCGGACCTGTTGGAGAGGCTGCGGTCACGTGCCAGGAGGGGCGTGGTGCCTAGGCCAGGTGGGTATACCATCTATGCACCTGTATTCTCTGTAGGGGTGTGTGTGTGCTTTGGTGGCTGTGCATAGGTGATGGCTCTGCCATGGTTGGCTGTGTCAGTGTGTGCAGCTGTGAGATGAATGGGTCTGGCTGTGTGGGCAGACACTCACTGGGGCAGGGGCAGTCTGCTTTTGAGTCACACTGATGTTTGTCTCAACATATGTCTCCCACAGGCCGGGATGTGAGGATGCAGGGCCGGGTTGAGGAGGGCCGTGCCAGGGCCCCGGTGCCAGCGGGAGTTGCACCCTGCAGCAGCAGCAGCAGCAGCAGCAACAGCAGCAGACACAGCTGCTTGAGCAATGTGAGTATCATGACTTCATGGATGCTATTGCATGCTGGGAGACTACTAGCCCTGCACAATACAACCATGCAGGAAAGGGGAGGTCATAATTCCACTATACAAGACACTAGTGAGGCCCCACCTGGAGTACAGTGTACATTTCTGGAGACCATACCTACGTAAGGAGTGAGGGGGCAGAGAAGGTTCAGAGGAGGGCAACAAAGATGGTGCATGGCTTGCATCACAAGTCCTATGAAGACAGGTTGAAGAAACTGAACATGTACTCCCTGGAGGAGAGGAGGGAGAGAGGGGATATGATAGAGACATACAAGTATCTTGCAGGGAGGAACAGGGTGCAGGAAAACACTATTTTGAAGTGAAAAAGATGTTCCAGGACTAGAGGGCATGGGATGAAGTTGGAGGGAGGACGATTCAGAGGACACATGGAAACGGATTTCTTCACAGAACGGGTGGTGGACAAGTGGAACACCCTGCCAGAGGAAGTGGTGGGGGCTGAAACAATCACGGGATTTCAGAATGCATGGGATAGACATAAAGGAATTGTGGAGGTCAGGGGTAAGGGGCAACAGACTTCTAGGAAAACAAAGTGAACTTACAAGCTCAAATGGACAGACTGGGTTGGCCACAGGCCCTTATCTGACGACACTGTCTATGTATCTATGTATGTATGCACGACACAGGTGACATGCATCACTGTCCAGTATCACAGCACGTCTGTGTATGCGTCACTGTGGTCCAGGCATGCACTGGGCACATAGCTGTGTAACTGGCATCGCACCACATTGCCACGTCACTGGACAGCCTTGTTTGTGCTGTGATGGACATGGGCAGTGTGTGTGTGCAGTGGCAGCATAGCTGGTGCCACCTGTTTGTGATGGCCATGTGCATGTTCACTGTGGGTGGGTGCATGCCATCACAGGTGTGGGACATTGGGCCATAGCTTGCAGGTTGGGTGGTGTTCAGGGTTGTGGTCAGTCACAGCCATTGACTGTGTTCCCATCTTCCTAGGCCTCGAGGTTCTCAGGAGGATTGCTCGTGATGTTCGGGCCTCACACAACCGGGGATGGAAAACCAGGCGATCCTGCAGTCCATCCGCACCATGGACTTCGGAGGAGGCGGCACAGGACGGTGGCCACCAGGAGAGGACCAGCAGCCGCTGGCCCATAGCTCATATTACCCTTCCCACTTCTCCCATCCCTACCACCCTGCCTTCCTCTCTCCAAGTTTTTCATCCTCCTCTTGAACACCCCTTCCTTGTACCCGCCCCCGTAGAATAGTTTCTCTTGTTTTGGTTCTTACTATATTTAAATATACATTACTATTTTGATATGAATACTGTGTTGGTCTCTGATTTGCAGCTGGCTATGGGTGCTCAGTTGCAGGGGTGTACATGCCATCTGGGGTGGTATGTGTCCTGTGTGTGTGTGTGTGTGTGTGTGCATGTGTGTGCATGGGAGGTATTCCAGCATGGCAGTGACTTTCTGTTGGTCTTGTTGCCTGCTGCCACCCACTGCTGGGTGCACAGGGTGTGTCTGGCTTGTAGGCTTCTGTGCTGCACAGGGTTGATGTGTGCTGGGGGGGATGCATGGTTTCCTGCAGTGCCAGTCACTGCACATAGGTGGTGTCTTGGGGTCACAGTGCAGGGTGTGCTGTGCGTACGGGGGGCTGATGTGCACTGTGGTTGTCAACCCCCTGTATGTGGCACTCTCAGCCTGCCAGTGGTTGTGCTGGGGTGCTCTGCTATGCTTTGTTGGCTTGTCCCCATGGGCCAGTAGATCATCCGTCCCACCCCCAGTGATGCTGTGCTTGGGGTGTGCAGGTGTGGTGTGAGTTCTGCAGTGTGTTCCTGTGCCCATGTGTGGCATGGCTGGCGGTGGCCAGCCTGCCTCCCTGTGCAGTTCCATTGCTCTGGGGGGGCTCTGCTTGCGCTATGGCACCTCTGGAATGCTGCTGGGCTGTCCTGGTTGCGCCAAGCGCAACATTTCGGCTCAGCTTCTCCTTCCTGGCTGCGCTTATACAGTGGCGCGAGACCAGATTGGTTGCTTGCGCAATTTGTTCTGCTCCATGTTTGAATATCGCACCTGTTGCGCATTTGCGCAACTGGTTTGTGCTTGCTCCTGCTGTTGCGCTCATTTTGAGCGCAGTTTGAATATCTGGGCCTATGGTGCTAACGGTGTTCTGAGCTTGCATCGCCATGTTTGAGGATGTGTCTCTCACTCTGAGAGTCTTTGCCCCTCATTGTCCCTCATTTTGAGTGTCCAAAAATGTCCATGTCCCTCATTTCAATGACAAAAGGTTGAGAGGTATGCTTACTAGACCCTGGGTGCACTACATAGTTACAGCTTTAGGAAGGAAAGATCATCGGTCTATTATGTTACTCCTCCCCCCCACAACTTTGTGTGAAACACCTTGTTTCTTCAAAGTACCTGTTGAGCATGAGCTTAAAGGATGTTACAGTAACTGCTCAAAGTTTGTATTTTTTTATTTATTTAAACATTTGGTGATTGGGAAAGGCACACTGAGCCAAGGCTCATCTCCAGGTGCGACCTGGAAGTATATTCCAGGTGTCCACCACGTATTCTGGAAAGTACTTCCTCCTGACATAGGGCACTTGCCTTTCTCTCTTACTTTATTACTTATGAAATGTTCATCAAGGCAGTTATCTCTGTCACTTGGTCTTTAGCTGCAACCCGACTGTCTATAAGTGACATCATAATCCACTGCTTGTAACATCACAACTGGCTGGTATAGAAATAACTATAATGTCACAGGAAGATTATGATTAGATAAGCAACCAGAGATGTGAGCAGAATATGAGACAACCAAGTGATAAATACTCCTCTTTGCCATTGGTAATAATTTACTTATTCAAATCTGTTGACTGGAAAAGGCAAATCACAGTAAGGGAGGGATATACACATAACTAATATTAGCACAGCAGCAACATAAGAACCAATCAATTATATTTTAAGTCACATACCAAGTCCAGAACTTGATTTTAAAACACATATTGTTAAAAAAAAAAAATCCTCACATTGTACTGTACTGTAAGAGGATTGTCTGTATATCTTATGAAAAATTAATAAAAAAAGTTTAACTGTAAAAAAAAAACATATATTGTTTACTATTTCTCTGAAGTTGCACTGTTAAGCCTACATTTTGCATATGTACATTTACTTAAGTTTTTATTATGTGTCAGGATACCATTGGAAATAAGCCTTGGCTCAACTGGTCTGCACAACATACTGCTATTAACAAAACTGAACTGAATAAAGTTATGGCATAATACTGTTACATGCACTGTAGAATGGAAAACATTTAAGACTGAAATTTACAGTAACAGACAACTAGTTTGCTTTTTGTGCATCTCTCCAAATCCTGTCCCTGGAGGCAGTATAGCACGGTGAGTTAAGGCTCTGAGCTGCAGATCTGGAGACCTGGGTTTGAATCTCACAGCCGCTTAGGTGCATAGTGTGTGATCCTGAGCAAGTCACTTAACTTTCTTGTGCTCCCAGGTCGTATCTAGAAACAAGCTTCAGCTTGGTGTGCTACTCCTGGTTAAACAATGTTCCCTTCAGTAAGTCTTCACCCACAGACATTGTAAGAGGGGTCCCGTTCAGTCTCTCTCCCTGTGTATTTATGAGCGCTCATCGGTTATGTGAAGTTTAATCTCTTGGGGTAATCCCAGAGCTCCATATTTCCACCTTTGTAGTGGTATTGCAAAGAGAAAACAGACATGCTGGCTTAGTTCTCAACCAACCCCACCATCATCTCCCTCATCCACTCCAAGAGGAGTCCGAGCTCTAGGCCAGGGAGCCCATATATCTACGAACTTCTCTCGCTGTAGCCTGCGGTCTCCCGTTATCCTTTCCATGTGTTTGATATCATACTAACATACTAACTGACAACAGATTAGGCCTTATGGTCTATCCAGTCTGCTCGAACCTCAGATCCCTAGTTGGGTACCGAGGCCTTCGCTCCCCTTGTGTTCCAGAAACCCCTAACATCTATCCCCACCCCCCTGGCCCAGACCATCATCTGATACATCCGCTTTCTGTGTCTGTCCCACCCTCTCTTGAAGCCCTCCATTGTGGATCTCTGAACCAGCTCACCAGGCAGCACATTCCTAGAATCCACCACCCTCTCAGTGAAAAATCTCCTCCTCTTTTCCCCCCTCACCCTTCCACCTTCCAACTTCAAACCATGCCCTCTGGTGATACCTCCCTGCTTTAGTCTAAAGATCCCCTCCGTGTTTACCCTATTTATTCCCTTGAGGTACTTGAAGAACGCAATCATGTCCCCCCGTCTCTCCTCTCCTCCAATGAAAACAGGCAGAGCTCCTCAAGTCTGTCCTCATATGTCAAATCCCCTAGTCCTCGTATCATCTTAGTTGCCCTCCTCTGTACCCTCTCCAGGAGCTGTATGTACCTCTTCAAGTGTGGTGTCCAGTACTGTACACAGTACTCAAGGTGTGGTCTAACCAATAAATTGTACAGCGGCAGAATTACTTGCTTGCTCCTAGAGGTGATCCCGCTTACGATGCATCCCAACATCCTGTTTGCTTTGCTAGCTGCTCTCCTGCACTGCTCGGAGTTATTCATACATGCATCCACAGTGACTCCTAGGTCTTTTTTCCCCCTGTTGAAGCCTCCAGCGCCTCCCCTCCCAGGGTGTACCTGTGTTTAGGGTTTCCCCGCCCAAGATGTAACACCTTGCTCTTGGTGATATTGAAATTTAATTTCCATGTGTGAGCCCACCTTTCCATGGTGTCCAGGTCCCACTGCAGGGCCAACCTCCCCTCTTCCCCATCAACTACTGCTCCCATCTTGGAGTCATCAGCAAAGAGACTCATTTCACACCCTATACCCTCCCTGATGTCCAATGTATGCATTAAACAGGACTGGACCCAGGACCGAGCCCTCCAGTACCCCACTACTGACCTCTCTAGGGTTCGAGAGCTCCCCACCGACCACTACTCTCCGAGTGCGTCCAGCTAGCCAGTTTTCAATCCACCTGACCATCAAAGGGCCTACTCCCAATCCCGTCAGTTTCTCCACCAGACCACTGTGGGGGACAGAGTCGAACGCCTTACTGAAGTCCAAGAATAATACATCCACAGGCTTTCCCCTGTCCAGTTCTGATGTTACCCATTCATAGAACTCCACAAAATTGGGTTGACACGATCTACCTGGCACAAACCCATGTTGCCGACTATCCAGACCTCCCACCTCCTCCAAGTACACCCCCAATCGTTCCTTTAGTATACTCTCCATTAATTTTCCCACCACCAAGGTTAAACTGATGGGTCTATAGTTACCTGGTACTTCCCTCGACCCCCTTTGTGGATTGGCACCACATGTGCCTCTCGCCAATCCCTAGGTATCCTCCCTGTCTCAGGCGACCCGTTGAAGAGCTCTGCCAGGGGTGCAGCCAGTATGTCCGCCAATTCCCATAGTAATCATGTACTTTGGCTTTCCACTGCTCAAGTGTGGGTGTTTTGGGGGGATAACCAATTAACAGTAATGCATTTTAATGCTGCTACCCTAAGGATTTGTCACAACTTTTATGTATTTTTGGTACCCTTCAGCAATGAGGGGACTCCCAGCACCAGAAGGATTTGGGAAAAGTTCAGCACAGGATTCGTTGGTCTGGTGAATGCCCTCCAAAAGGTGTCTAGCTTAGGACAGGCCCAGAATATGTGAGGCCCCCGTATCTCTATCTTCCAAATGTACTCTCTCCAAGTGTAGGAGGCAGTCATTTTCCACCTTCTTTGAAGCCTCTTCCCCAGTTGTTTATGTGTTATTACTCCCCCCCCATCTCAGCCTAACTACTTCCAGTGGGGGATGTGTCCTCCATACAGATTTTGTAGAGCTACAAAACACATCTAATCTTTGCCCGGAGAACCACTATGTCCAGGAAGAATTGCTCCAAGGATGTCAAAGGTCTTCGGAGGCCTTGGAGAGTATCTGCAAAAGGGATTAAGTGGCACACCTGCAGGTACCTATGGTGGTCTTCCCTGCGTAGATTAAATGTGCCTTTAAGCTGTTTGAAAAGAACAGCAGCCTTGTGATGTCAGGCACTGTGAAACTCTTGTAAGGCCTCACCCCTCCCATTATGTAATTCCGCCATCTATTGTGGGAAAGCTCTGAAAGGCAATTCCCACTGCAGGTAGGGTCCAGAGTGCCCTGCCTGGCAGTACGTCATCTTCTATGGGGTATAACTCAGAGGCTACCCTCTGTTTTAACCAGGTACAGAAGAAGGTTTCCAGGGCCACTAGATAATATTTCTTTAGATAGGGGAGGCTTAGTCCCCCCCCCCCACTGGCTGCTGAGCACCCTTTCCACTAGTCGTGGAAGCTTCCCTCCTTATATGAATTTGTGGATGTCCCTGTCTAAGTTATTTCAAAACTTTACTGGTATAGGAATAGGGAGGGTAGAAAACAAAAACAGCAGCCAAGACATCATGTTCCTTTTGAGCAAATGGGTTCTCCCATAAACGGTCAATGGCAGTAATGTCCAATGGCCATATTGGCCTGTAGCACGCTGTATCATTTCTGATAGTTATTTTTGAAAATGTGTAAAGTGTCTGTAGAGATTTGTACCCCAAGATAAAGGAAGTTGTTATGCCATGCCAAAGAAAAGGGGAAGGCATCCTTAAAATACAGGGGGAGGGTCTATTCAATATCATCGACTTGGATTTCATCAGGTTAATCTTATAGTCTGCTAGGGTCCCAAATTTGGTTAGAGTGGTCAGCAAGTATGGCAGTGATGTAACTGGATCTCCTAAATAGAATAGGGGATCATTGGTATATAATGCCAACCTCTACCCCCTTCCTCCTGCCATTTCTTCTACAATGTTTAGCTTATTCTGCACTGCTGTTGCCGAGGCGAAGGATGAAAAGAAGTGGGGAAAATGGAATCCCCTGCCTGGTGTCACGTTCCAGTTTGAACCATTTCAAGAGGTAGCCAGTGACCCTCACCACTGCCTCTGGACTGTTATAGGGGGAGATGGCTGCAGTTATGTAGTTGGGCGGCCTCCAGAAAAGCCCGACCACCCTGTTGAAGGTCTTCTTGGCGTCCATGCTAATGGCAGGTTAGAAGGCCCTCTGTTTCTTCTGGGATGTAATAATATTCAGGAATCTCTGAATATTGTTTTTTAGTAGTCTCCCCACAATAAATCCTGAGCCGGATTCACAAAGGTTCGCTGCAAGCTGCGACAATGGCAGCTTGCGCCGACCATCCCTGCGACCTGGACCTTGCACCCGATTCAGTATTGGAGTGGGTCCAGGAGACTGCGTCCTGTGACTTGTGCTAGCTGCGCAAGGTCGGGCGCAGCTCCCAGGTATGCCGCAGGTCACAGAACAAGGTAGGCGTTAGATGTGCCAGCTGAGGGGAGCCACGGAACCCCCATGCCCACCTCCAATCCCCGTAAGATGTGGGCCCCAGCCCCAAGCTCCTTTGACATGGATACCCCCCCATATAACAACATCTTTAACTGCCCCAGGTCTAGTAGTTCCCCACCCTCCTCCCAGTGGTGCCAGCCCCCAACACGCACTTCTCGGGTGAGTCGGCGGCTGGCCATGGTGGTGAGCTGCCGGCTGTGCCAGTCGCTGGCAGGGTACTGGGGTGTGGGGCTCGCGACTGTCGGGTGGGGGGGCACTAGACTACCAGGGAGTTTCGGGAGTGAAGGGGGGGATCTGCCCCAGGGCATTGGGGGGGGCCCTCAACATGTGTGTGTGTGTGGGGGGGTCTGGGCATTGGGGGTGTTCCACACACTCATCCTGGCACAGTGTGTGCAATGCCTGGGACCTGGAGCCTATGGTGGGTCTGCAACCCACAGGGGATGTGGAGCTGGGGCACAGTGGCAACCCCCAGTGAACAGCAAAGACCACTTAGACCAGCTTTTTGTTGGCGTAAATGGTCTTTGACAGATGTTCACTGGTGGTTGTCTCTGAATCCCGATTTGTGGACATAGCAGCCACCCTACCTGAATAGGGTGCAAATGCTGCCATAAACCCTCTTATGCTATGTCGCAAGGGGGTTTATGGAGCATAGGTGCAGTTGAGCGCAGGCAGCCTGCAGCATGTCGCAGGCTGCCTTTGTGAATCCCACTAGGATGCAACTCAGGACGCAAGTGCTATTTGCACCATTTTTCCTGATGCAAGTTGCCTTGTGTCCTGAGTTGCCTTTTGTGAATATGGCCCCGTCTGGTTATGGTGGACTACTGAGCCAATGCAAGTTTGCAATCTGTCTGCCAAGATAAGTGTGAAAAGCTTTAGGTCCACCAGTAGAAGGGAGATGGGTCTGTGTGACCCATATATAGGACTCTGGATCTTTATTGGGCTTTAAAAGCACCAATATCTGTGCTTGGCACCTGGAGGTCGGTAGCTGTACTCCATCTCCGAGGACATGGTTAAACACCTTGGCCAAGAGGGGGTCATCATTGAGGAGAAACACTTGTAAAACTCAAGAGGGGTAGCCATCCATTCTGGGGGACTTCCCATTCTTAAGTTTTTTTATTTTCCCTATTATTTCCTGTTGCGTGATAGGGACATCTAACTTCCCCCTATCCTCCTGTGACAGCATTGGTCTGGGAGGGTGTCCATATATCTTTCCATTTGTTCTACATGGTTTGGGGACCTCTTGGCCTTATACAAATCAACACAGAATTCTGCAAAGGCCTTCTGGATCCCATGGGGGTAAGTGGTAGATACTTAATCTGCAAGACTGCCCTACTGGCCTCTTCTTTTCAGTGCTAACAGCCTAGGAGTTTGCCAGCTCTATTCCTTGTTCTAAGTGTTTCTGTTGAGAATATCTCAGTTGGTCTTCTATTTGTTGGTCTAACAGATATGCAAGTTGTCTCCATTTGGCCTCTAGGTTTGCTGTCACTGTTTTTTTGTCGTTGCTGTTCATTATTGTGTTTTTCCTCCTCCTGTGTCGACTGGCCTCCCTCTACCAGTCCTCCCAGCCCTGTCATCCTTGAGTTCACAGGAACTTACTTCGATGGCATGGAGGTGCCCAGCTGGCCAAGTGCAGAGCCTGCAGAGGACCATTGTCATTCTACTGGTCAACACCATTTTCCACAAGTTTTCTCTTTTCCCTGTTGCGGCCGCACATCTGCGTGTGGAGGCACGAGCATGCTGCGGTTCCCACAACGCCATCCCTTTGTGCCGCTTCCCATCCTGTGCTGTCCCCAGACCTCCAACTGAGGGCCACTGTGCAGCAGAAGTGACTGGATCCTCCCTGGCATAGGAGAGCTGCCTTTAGTTGCTCAGTCCAGCTCCCACCCTCCCCAGCTAACCCCAATGACCCAGGCTCATTCCCGAACCTGGGCTGTTGGCGTGTACAGGTGTGGTGTCCAGTGCCTCAACCCTTAGCACCACTGGGCCAACACTACCTTCACTGTTGATATCACCTTTTAAACAGGCTTGTACAGCTGCTCCAGTACAGGCTGAGAATGACAAAGCAACAACAAGTTTTGTCCTCTGAGATTCCTCTTTGTGCTGTATTTAATAACCTCAATCAGATACCATGTCAGAAGCCCAATGCTATGTCCATTTACACACTCAAGAGTGAGCATACCAGAAAGGCAGCTTGCAGGGAAAGCAGTATATGGGATCTGTAATAAGATGCTAGGAGAGAAAGAGTATCCAAATTGTTTGGTTTTTGTGCAGCTCTCCAAACCATACGCATACTCGCAAGCCTCATTCACAGAGCAAGGCACCATGGGTATGCACATTTTTGCAGTACAAACACAACTGTTGCACAATATGAGCCAAAAGGAACTGTAGCTAAAAGCATGGGGAGGTATTTATTTTTCTTTACTATTTATCCTCCTGCTGTGCCTAATGCCCCTTCAGCCTGTCTCCCCCCCATTGCCACCCTCACCTTCTCTGGGACTTACCCCCTATCTGCCATGGATTTTCCTATCAAGGGGACCAGACCCCTCCAGAGATTGAATTCAGTGGCAAGCCTAGTCAGTGAAGTGGGGGCCAGAGGCATGTCTCTAGCAGCCCTACAAGTCGTGATTAGGGCAAAGAACCTTCTTGTCAACATCTTTTTTTTTTTTCCGCCTTACTTGCCCCCTGGCCTGCCACTCCTTCCGGCTGCTCATGACTCCCCCGACCCCCTCGCCCTGACCCCATTTCTCTCACCTCAGATTGCAGCCAACCCAGGGGTGGCCTGGCATATCCCTTCGCCGGGTGGGTCCCTCTCCTCCGAGGGGGAAGGCGCCAGGAGGGGCAGCCAGCGCACTAGGCAATCAGTCCCCGGGTACTGCTGAGGTGGATTCCGAGGCGTCAGGGCATCTCGAGTTAGCGGGAGCTGGCAGCCATCATCCAGCAGACCAGGATTTCCACTTTTCTCCCCAAGGGGTGTGGTGTGCCACGAACGTCTGGGCCAAGCCGACATTCACCACGCCCCTTGTGCAGTGGGGCTTGCTTAAGCTACTGCTCTCCCGGCCTCTGCCAAGAGGTAGCAGACAGCGAGCTACGTCCTCTCCCCCCCCCCGGAGAAGGTGAGCAGTCGCAAGACGCTCAAGCCTACTCCCCCCGGCCGGCTCTCCAGCGACCCGAATCCGTTCCCAAACCCGGATCGCCGGCGTTGCAAGCAGAAATCCAACCACTGCGTCGACAAGCCGGCTTTTGTCAACATCTTTTATGAACTCTCACACCATGCTGGCGACCTGGGTTCGGACACAAGCCCAGGCTGGCGGGGGGGGGGGGGATAGGATCGAGCATCCAGAGGACTGCTCTCCTATCCCAGGGAGGTTTGTGGGTTCCACAGCTCTGCAGTGGCCCCTGGTGACAATCAAGAGCACTGCTAGAGCCGGTGCAGCTTATGCGCGGAGTGCAGCGGATGTTGGCTTGCTGTGCCTGACGTCACTGCACGTCTGCACTCCGGAAGGGACTTTCTAAGGAGAAAAATGGCAGCACTAACCATGGCAGCAACTTCCGAGCCCAGTGTGGCTGAACAGCACTTCGCATGCCAGTATTGGTTCCCAGCCTGGCTCTCGAAGGTACGGCAGCATATGCCACCCAGTGTGTGTGTGTGGGTGTGCCTCCAGGTCGCTCAGGGAAGTGGAGCGGTGGCTGGATAAATAGCAGGTCAGTGGCTGCAGGAGGAAAAAAAAAAAAGAACTCAGGGAGCTGGGGAAGCACCAAGGGAGGTCAACAGTGAAAATGCCGACTTCCCCCACAGCGATGGCACAATACCGACGTCGGTATTGTGCCGGCCATGCAGCGAGTGTTTTCTGTTGCCGTAATGGTCTTTTGTATTTCGCCATTGGGGTGTCGATGTGCAGGGGTGCACTGGGGAGCTGGACACAATGAGTTCCTTGCCTACAGGTCACATTGGAAAGATGAGGAGGTGGAAGACAGGGACCACTTAAAAATGACCATCAACTTACATATTCCTTATTTTTATGGTTGAAATGTATTAATTTGCCAAATAAGATAATACAGAGACAAAGAAACAGGATAACAAACAATACCTAGGACAATCAGAATTCAGTAAATAAAAGGTATGAAAAAATTACTCACCACAGTAATCTTGTTTCTTCCCAGTGATATTCAGATATTCATAACTCCTGCAGTGTCCCTTTAGGACTGAGCTGCCCAGCGAGATGGAATGCTACGCAAATGATGGAATCGTTGCACAGGTTGATTTTCAAACACTGCCTCTAACCAACTGCCTTCGTTCTAAACCTTCAGATTTCCTTGGAGCCTGGAAAGACAGGTCTCAGAACTACCGAACTATAACTACCACCCAAGTGATTGTAATTATAGTAATTAGCTAAAACTCCATAAAATCCTCCCAAATGGAGGTCAAAAACCTCAGAATTGAGGAAACAAAAACACCACCCCTGAATGTCAGAATCACCTGAAGGGGAAGAAGAACAAGGAGAACATTAATTATAAACATTGTGCCCGACTGTGGCACCCGCATAGTAGGCCAGATACATATTCCCAGGAATGCAGAAGCTACTGGTTCTTGAAGGAGAGGCAGGGTGAGTAGTTATGAATAACATAGAAACATAGAATTTGACAGCAGATAAGGACCGCTTGGCCCACCTAGTCTGCCCATTTCCCTACCTAACGGATAAGCTGCAGATCCTAGTTAACCAACAGCCTACTTCCTCCTACCCCCCACTAGAATTGCCTTATGTCTGTCCCATGCATTACCTCCTCAGGAAGGCTGTTCCATGTAACCACAACCCTCTCCACGAAAAAATACTTCCTCACATTACCTCTGAGCCGTCCCCCCCTCTATCTTCAAATTGTGACCCCATGTTCTTGCACATCTCTTTTTCTGAAAGATGCTACCCTACTGGACTTTGTTGATTCCCATGAGGTAATTGAACGTTTCTATCATGTCCCCCCTCTCCCTCCTTTCCTTGAGGGCATACATATTAAGCTTCTTTAATCTCTCTTTATATGTCTTCTAGTGTAGACCCTGCACCATTTTAGTTGCCCTCCTCTGGACAGCCTCCATCCTGTCTATGTCCTTGTGGAGATGGGGTCTCCAGAACTGCACGCAATACTCCAGATGGGGTCTCACCAGCTGTCTGTACACAGGGATAACAACTTAGAATACCTGAGTATCACTGGGAAGAAACAAGATTACTACGGTGAGTAATTTTTTCTTCTAACCCCACTAATACTCAGGTATTCATAACTTCTGTAGACTACAAAACAGTACCTTTGGAGGTGAGCAGAGAACCTACTGTGGAAAAGTACAGTTACGAAAGAACTTACCGTAACAGTAGATTTTCGAGAAGAGGCTCTTGCAGTAAGTAGTACATATAGGACACAGCGTCGACGGCGGCGGCAGGACCCCTGAAAAACTTCTATTGCGGTCCTGGCGGGACCGCCCCATCAGGCGACTGGCGCCAGACGACGTTATTAGTATAAAGGGGCGGTCCCAGACGCCGCCTTTCCAGTTCTTCCCGCCACAGGCCCGAAGGCCCGGACGAGAGAGAAGCAGACATTTTCCTCAATGGAAAAGGAGCTGAAAACCTAGGGGATGGAGGGAGGGGATAGAGTTTACTGTAGAGCCTCTCTCGAAGATCTACTGTTACGGTAAGTTCTTACGTAACTGTACTATCTTACTTCGAGAGGGCTCTTGCAGTAGGTAATTACATATAGGCCAGAATCCCAAGCAGTCTGGAACAAATGAAAGGCACCGGGAGGAGGTACTACTCCAAGAAGTAGCAAACAACCTTACAAACCTCAAGATAGGAGGCCTTGCAAGACCGCTAACCCAAAGCCTGCTCTATGGCGAGAGGCAATGTCCAAACTGTAATGTTTCGAAAAGGTATGGACAGAGGTCCAGGTGGCGGCAGCACAGATGTCTGCCGCGGACACATTCTTGAAACAAGCCGCAGAGGCTGCTACTCCCCAAGTGGAGTGATTCTGACTCAATCCGGTAGGGTCTTGTTGTACTTATTACAACAGAAAGTGATGCAATGAGCCAACCACTTTGATAGGCATTGCTTGGAGACAGCATTGCCTTCCCTTTTGTGAGCAAAAGAGATAAACAACTGATCAGTCTTTCTGAGATCCTTCGTCCTATCGGTGTAGTATCTCAGAATCCTGTGGACATCCATGGTATGGAGCAAGTATTCTCCTTGGTTGGAGTACTGCATAAAAAAGGCAGGTAACTCAATAGACTGATTTAAGTTAGACTCCGCTACCACTTTTGGAAGAAACTTAGGGTTCGTGCAAAGAGCTACTCGTTCTTTGTGAAAAATCAGATAGGGGACTTTACACATAAGGGCCTGGAGCTCGGAAATTCTTCAAGCCGAAGTAATGGCCACCAAGAAGAGCGTCTTCCACGATAAAAATTTCAAGTCTGTGGAAGCCGCAGGCTCAAAAGGAGGAAGGGTAAGTTTTCGAGAACAAAGTTCAAGTCCCAAGGGGGAGCCGAGTCCCAACAGGGGTCTGAGATGAAGGACCCTTGAGAAAAGTCTTGATACCTCATTGGACAAATGCCTTATCAGCTAAAGGGACATGGTAGGCTGAAATAGCAGCCATGTGGACTTTCAAAGAGGAGTGACTGAGACCCAGATCAAAAGATGACGAAATAATCAAGCAGAACGGCCACAGGACAGGAGAAAGGCTCCATGTTCCTGGAGGCAGCCCAAATGGAAAATCTCTTCCATTTCATGGCATAGGTGGACCTAGTGGAGGGTTTTCTAGGCTCCACCAGAATCTCAGTCACCTTAGGAGAAACGGCAAAACGAGATTGGGCTAGGTCTGCAGGAGCCATGCAAGAAGTTGAAGAGACTTGAGTCCCGGATGGACCAGGGTCCCCTGATCCTGGGTCAGCAATCCTCGAGATAAAGGAAGAGGAAGAGGAGGAACCTCTGAGTATTGCTGTAGAAGAGAGAACCAGATTTGCCTGGGCCAGAAAGAAGCGATCAGAATCATTCTCGCTCCTTCCAATGCAAGTTTCTGCAACACACGAGGGACCAGATGAATTGGGGGAAAAGCATAGACGAATCTGTCCTTCCAGCTTAGAGATAGAGCGTCGCTCCAGAAAGCGCCTTGCTCTGGAACGAGCGAGCAAAAGGTTGGAAGCTTTGCGCTTTGGGAGGAGGTGAACAGGTCCATCTGAGGAGTCCCCCAAAGCTGGAAGATGCTTTTTAGAACCTTTTGGTCCAGTTCCCACTCGTGTGGCAGAGCCGAAGAACGACTTAGCTTGTCTGCCAGGACATTGTCGACTCCCGGAACATGGATCGCCGTGAGGTGAAGGTTGTGAAGCGTTGCTCATTCCTAAACCCTCATTGCTTCCTGCACAGCGGGTAGGACCGAGTCCCTCCCTACTTGTTGATGTACCACACCATGCACATGTTGTCCGTCTGGACAGCTAGGTGACCGGGAAGGATGTATTGGTGAAGGGCCTGGAGAGCATACAGCACTGCTCGTAGCTCGAGCACACTGGATGTGGAGAGCTAACTCCAATCTGACCATAACCTGGGTCTCGTGAGACCCAGATGAGCTCCCCAACCTTCACTGAAGCGTCTGAGGGTCAGAGTCGCTGGGAGGGATGAAAGAGGGACCCTCGAACAGGTTCTCTCAACCATCCACCATTGCAAGTCTCTTGTCATCGGCGGAGATCAGCACCAGATGATCTAGGTCGCTACAAGTTGATCCCACTGAGAGCGGAGAGTCCACTGAGATCCTCTGTGGGGCACGACGCAGAACTGGCCGGGATGGCAGCCGCATAAGCCCCAGAAGACGGAGCACCGACCTCGCCGGAACCCTCCTGCGTTCTGAAAGAAGGGAAATCTGGGATTGGAGGGAGGCCCCCCTGTCCGAAGGCAGGAAGGCCCTGCACACTGTCGTATCGAGGATTGTCCCGATGAACTGGAGTCTCTGGGAAGGGTCCAGATGAGACTTGGAATGGTTGATGGTGATACCCAGACCAGTGAAAACCCACTGGGTGAGGGAGAGAAAATGCAGGAGTTCCTCCCTGGACGAGGCCGCCAGGAGCCAGTCATCCAGGAAGGGAAAAACCTGAACTCCCAAAGTACGCAGGTAGGCCGCTACCACTGCCAGACGTTTGGTAAAAACTCGGGGAGCCGAGGAAAGACCAAAAGGGAGTGCCCGGAATTGGTAATGGTCCCCCTTGAATGCAAACCTGAGGTACTTTCGGTGCGAGGGATGAATGGGGATATGCAGGTATGCATCCTGCATATCCAGTGCACAAAGCCATTGGCCCGGCCGGAGAAGGGGCAAGAGGGTTTGAAGGGAGATCATCCTGAACTTTTTGTATTCCACATAGAAGTTCAGGAGCTGAGATCGAGAATGGGTCTGAGATCTCCTGCCTTCTTTGGTACAAGGAAGAATGGGAATAGTAACCCATCCCGTGAAGTGAGGGGGACGGTTCTATGGCCTGCTTCGCGAGGAGAGCATATATTTCTTCCTGACCAAAGGAAGATGGTCCCTTGAGTAAGAGGAGTTCAGAGGGGTGGCGGAGGTTTCTGCAGAAACTCTATAGAGTGCCCTCTGCTATGATCTGAAGCACCCATGAATCCGATGTTATCCTCTCCCAACCCGGAAGGTGGAGGGAGAACCTCCCTCCTACCGGTTCTTCCGGGGCATCTGGAGGCGGTGGGAGAGGGAAGCAGTCAGGTGGTGTGAGGCAGCGCCGCAGCT
Organism: Neoceratodus forsteri; assembly: GCA_016271365.2. NCBI lineage: Eukaryota > Metazoa > Chordata > Ceratodontiformes > Ceratodontidae > Neoceratodus > Neoceratodus forsteri. Next base: position 269,730,226 of record JADMNL010000027.1, read on the forward strand.
GGGGCACCCACTGCTTTTCTGGGCCGGTGGGGGCCTGGCAGCTGTGGAGACCCGACGTTTAGTGGCCCGCCTTCCCTGGGGTTTCGCTTGAGGCCGGCTGCGTCGGGGAAAAGGACGGCACTGCGGGGTAAGGAGACGGTACATGGAATCCACAGATTTTAGGGCCGTCCCCCTCTCCTGCAAGTCGATGATGATGTCCTTGACATCACCACCGAAAAGCACCGAACCCCTGAGAAGTGCTTCTTGAATTGCTGACTGCACCTCCGGGACCAAACCTGACACTCGGAGCCAGGCGTGACGCCAAAGACTTACAGCAAATGCGGAGCTCTGCCCTGCGGTGTCCACTGCATCGTAGGTCATCCTCAGAATGTGACGACTGGCCGAACGAGCAGAACAGACAAGGTCAGCTAACTCCTGCTTGACTTGGGAGTCAGGTAAGGAGTCAATCTTAGATTCCGCCTGGGTAAGGACAGCCTTCTGGTAATCCCCCATATGTGCTACATAATTTAGGGCCCTGATCCCCAGTGTGGAAGGCATAGATCTTCCTTCCATACTGATCCAGAAGGCTAGATTCTATCCGGGGAGACGAAGCTTAAATGTTCGGTGTGCTGACCGCCGTGAGCGGCGCTAATCACAACCGAGTCTGCACGGGGTGAGAGTCTAGAAAGTCTACCTCCGAGCCTGGTATAGCTTGTTGGACTTCCGAGGAAGTGGTTAAGGTTGACGGTTGTTTCCAAATAGTGGAAACAAGGTGGCATGAGGCTCGATCCAGGGTGGCACTAGAGAAATGGCGTGGCAAGTCCAGATGTTCGGTGAGTTTAACTCATGAGGATCTGGCTCAAGGAACGCCACTGATGTACTTCCTGGATCTTCCTGAGCAACTCCGGAAGGAAGGATCCTCCAGAGGGGACTTCGGAGGAGCCCTCGGCCAGGGCTTGGACGGAGAGCGAGGCTCGTCGTCTTTCTCGGAGCATCCGTCGGAGGACTCCGAAGAGTCCGAGAGAGAAGAAGAAGGAGAATTTGAAGCAGAGTAAGACTCCCTAGCTCATCTAGGGGGGAGGAACGGGTTCCTTAGGGGGGATCCCTGGATGCGTATCCTGCCCCTCTCTGGATCCCGAGGCGAGAGCTTGGGAATCCGAAGGCGGAGAGGGAGTGTGCCATCTGGGGCGTACGGGAGCTGGAGGTGGCACCATCGCCGTGAGGTGGCTCTCGACCTCCTTGGTGAGCTGAGCCTTCACCTCAGCCCACCAGGAGGCCAGAGTCTCCTGAAGATCCACCGGCGGCCTGGGGGGCGGTGGAGGAGGAGGAGGGGGATAGTTGTACGGATTATATCTGTAAGGTGAGTATCCGTAACCCAGCTGTGGGAATATCGGAGCCGGGTATTGCAGCATCGGGTACTGCGGCCTTGGTGGAGTCAGCGCCGGATACTGCGGCGCAGGATACTGCGGACCTGGGTAAACCGGCGTCGGATAGGATGGCAGATACCCAGGTACTGGAGGAGCAGCCGGAGCAGACGGCCCAGTAGGGAACTCCACGGGCAGATCAACTGTGATAGGCCCGTGGGGTGGAGGGCCCGAGGGGAGAGGAATATCCCTCACCGGCGTCGGAGGGGCCAGCGTCGGAACTGGCGTCGGCAGGGCCGGTGTCGGGGCCGGCATCCAGGGGGCCGGCGTCAGATCCGGTTCTGTAGGAGGAGGGTCTGACGGTGGAAAAGCATCTTGAGCATCGCCTGGGGACGGAGAAGAAAAGTCCCCGGGGTCAGGCAGGGGGACTCGGGCTCCCCGGACGGCAGCGAAGGCTGCGGGGACCCTGGGATGACAGACGATGAAGGGTCTGTCGTAGGCTCCGATGCCCGGCGCACATCGGAGGAGCCGACGTGCGACTTAGGGGTCGAATCCCGGCGGATGCCAGAGGAGCCGGCGTCCGACTTAGGGGGTTCCTCGTCGGAGGCGGGCCAAGGTGGGAAGCGCCCCAGTCCGAGGGGATACTCGCCGTGCTGCACCCCAAAGGGTCGGGCGCCTTAGCTGCCTTCTTCCTGGGCGGACGCCGGAGGAGCCGACGTCTGGTTTATGGAGGCGCCACCAGTAGGCCGTAAGCCTTCGGCAGTACTGGGGGCAGAAGCCTCCTTTTGCCCGGAGGCACCCGAAGGGCTCGAACGCGAACCCAACGGGCGGGCCGACACCTCCTCCAAAGCCTTGGAGGCTGCCGTTGGGCGATCCCCCGGAGGGGACATTACCTGAGCCGCGGCTCCAGCCGGAGTCGCAGAAGAGGAGGTCTTCTCCCGGTGCCTTTCTTTGTTCCACTTCTTGTGTCCTTCTGGGGAGGTCGACGCCTATCTAAGCTTCTTCAACTCCTCCATTGCAGACATCTTCTTTTTAAGGAGATGGGCTTCCAAAGACTGCTGGCGTTGTCTGTGGGTGGCCGCGTTGAAATGCAGGCAATGCGGGCATTTGTCGACCGCGTGGTCGGGGCCTAAACAAAAAAGGCAGAGGGAGTGACCGTCTTTGTGAGGCAGTTGGACGCCACACGAGTCGCACTTATTTTTTTGAAGGGGACGACATAAACCGACGCTCACCTGATGAATAAATTGCAAAATACTGATACTTTCGAAAACTGACGGGCAACAGGGCTGAGCACGTAAATTCACCGCGAGGTGCTGCAACGAATCCGACAGCGGGAAAGAACTGGAAGGCGGGCGCCTGGGACTGCCCTTTATACCGACGCTGCCTGACGCCGGTCACCTGACGCAAGGTCCCCGCCAGGGACTGCTAGCTAGAAATTTTTCCGTGGGGTCCTGCCGCCTGCCGACGTCAGTCCTATATGTAATTATCTACTGCAAGAGCCCTCTCGAAGTAAGATCAGACTCTACAGGACTGCTGTGCTAAACCTGGCATCACTCCTGGACAAAATGTCCAAACTGTAATGCTCTGTGAAGGTGTGTACTGATTTCCAGGTAGTTGCTTTACAGATGTCCATTAATGGGACATCCCTGGTAGCTGCTAAGATAGCAGCTGTGCCCCTTGTGGAATGGGCCCTCAACCCTGTTGGGGGTTCCCTTCCCACTCTAGAGTAACAAAACTGGATGCACTGAACTATCCAGCGAGAAGAAAAAATTACTCACCTTAGTAATTATGTTTCTTCTAGTGGAGTCTTGCTGTATTCTGACTATTGCAGTTAGGTCCTGCCTTTCAACTACCTTGGAGAACAAAGGGTTAACTTTTCTATGCCTTGCATAGAACGTTCATCAAGAGCTCAGTTGAAGCCCCTGTCTGTTGTTGTTCAAACTGCAACCGTCAGATTCTTTACTCCGCCTCACTGAACAGTCGCTCTGGAGATTTGTTGGTTCTGCATAGTCGGTTCAAGTCTCTGTCTGTGGTACCATGAGTACTAGATAGGTTTTTGTTTCTGTTTCTGTGTGGAACTGGTAAAACGGCTGAACCAATCAATTTGAGGTAAAAACTTGTGCTTTACTTTAGAGTGTGGTTACCGGTCCGTATCGGTTCTAAAAAAAAAAAACGGATTTTAATTACGTTTTCCAAGACCATGACAGGTCAGGAACCGATAGGGAGTCTTGCCTGGCATTGCTGAAAAAGGGTATGTTTTTGTTGTTGGCCATGTCTGAGAAACCCAAGAAAAAACGGGCCCACTGGGTTTCAACACTGCAGTGTGTGTGGGGAGATCTTTGCTAAGGCTGATCCCCACACCACCTGTGTTTATTGTCTGGGGTTTGACCACCTCGATTCAGACTGCCAAATTTGCAAGAATTTTCCCAAATCTACCCTGGAAAAGAGATTAGGTAGACTGAGGGAAAGGGAGGCTGAGAAGTCTGCTGACCCAGATGGCCAGCCAGGTTCAGTTCCCACCGAACCGGAAGGAGTGTCCTCTGACCAGGGCGATACTTCTTCGGACAAAAGGAGAGCCGATTCCGAGGAATCAGTTCCCGACAAAAAGGAAAAGAAAAGACAAATCGACCGGTTCGGACCCAGAATCTCATACCCGACCGTCGATGAGATAGCCAAGGCAATTAGGATTGTGCAGTCGCTTACTTCAGTTCCAACCGAACCGGCACCATCTGGCAGGGGCTCGATTCAGTCGGTTCCCCCGGTTCCGGATTATACTTTGGAAGAATTTTATGAATCAGAGTTTGAGGAGAGGGAGAGTATGATGAAGACTATGGTGATGGTGAAAGTCTGGATGTGCCTATTGACCCGGACATCTCCCCAGACAGGCCTTCAGGTGTCTCTCCTCCTAGGCTTTCTGAGTCCCCTTCACACTATGTGTTCTACAGAAAGGTGGCTGATACCCTCCAGCTTCCTATGGAGGAGGCAGTGGAGGATCAGGAAGAGCCTGATTATGTTGAGATGATGGACATCCCAGAGTCCAGGAGACTGTCTATTCCCCTCCACAAATCTTTTGGGAAACAGACACAACAAATTCTTAAGTCTCCTAATTATATACCTCCTGTGGATAGACGAATGGACAAGAGGTACACTCTCTCAGGCTCAGACATGAAGTTCCTATTTCAGCAATGCAGCCATGTTGGAGTTGTGCAGGCTGCTGCCTGTGATAAGGCAAACATTCCCTTGGCATCACACCCCCCAGACAAGGACTCCAGGAAGATTGATGCCATAGCAAAGAAACAATACATGGCAGCATCTTTGGGACTCAGGCAGGCTAACTATATGGCCTGTACAGCCAAGTACCAGAAGTCCAGGTGGGACACTGTACTGGCACTGGCTAAACAGGCTCCCGCCCAGCTTGCCAAAGAGCTGGAGCAGGTGGCTGCAGATGGGATTGAAGCATCGAAAGTACAGTTTCATGCTGCTGTGGACTCCAGTGATGTGTCATCAAGAGTCATGGCTACATCTGTGGCTCTTCGGAGAATGGCTTGGCTCAGGTGTACTAGCCTCTCACAGGATACCCAGGCTAAGGCCATGGATTTTCCTGTAATTGGTAATTCTCTGTTGGGGAGCAGACAGAGAATTACATGAAGAAAATGGACGAATACAGGACCACTTACAGGAGTGCTCAGGCCAAAGAAAGGCAAGCAACTCCTCAAAGGCAGCAGTCCAGGGGCAGGGGCAGGCCTTTCCAAAGGCCTTTTTAACAAGCTGAGGCCTCCTCTTCTTCTTTTTCGCAGAGGGGGTTCTTTAGAGGGAGAGGCAGAAGGGGGATGAGCAGGCCTGCATCCACCCCTCAGCCTAAAGCCCCTGCCAAGCAGACACCCTGATGGGTCTGCCCGGATCAATTCTCCAATACCAGTAGGGGGCAGGCTGGCTTACTTTGTCCAGGACTGGAGGTCTCTTACATCAGACAGGTGGGTCCTGGAAGTAGTAAGCAAGGGACTGGTTCTCAGCTTCAAAAAATTTCCTAAGATGAGAGCCAGATCTTTTCCACCTGCAAATCTCTCAGAGACCCTTGCCCTAGAGGCAGAGGTTTCTTCTCTCCTAGCTCTCAGAGCTATAGAGAGAGTTCCCACCCTACACAGGGGGCAAATGATTGTACTCCAGGTACTTCCTAACCACCAAGAAGACAGGAGAGTGGTGACCCCATCCTGGACCTAAGATATCTGAACAAACATCTGTTAAAGCCAAAATTCAAAATGGTAACTCGGGGAATTATCCTTCCCTCTCTAAGGCCAGGGGACTGGCTAGCCTCCCTGGACCTCAAAGATGCCTACTTTCACATTCCCATCAGGTGCTCCCACAGAAAGTACCCTCATGTTTGAGTTGCCCTCAGGCCACTATCAATTCAGAGCAATGCCCTTTGGCCTAACATCAGCCCCAAGGGTCTTCACAATGTGCCTGGCAGTAGTTGTTGCCTTCCTAAGAAGACAAAAGATTTCCATTTTCCCATACTTGGATGACTGGCTCATAGCAGGTCAGTCTCCAGACCAAGTCAAGTCACATCTGCAAGTGACCCAGCAAGTGCTCACTTCTTTAGGATTCTTTCTCAACCTACCAAAGTCAGTTCTCAAACCAGTGCAGCTCCTCACCTTCATAGGTGCAGAACTGGATACGGTAAAGGGAAGAGCCTTCCTTCCCCTGGAAAGGGCAAGGATCCTTATGGAACTGTCCGCTTCATTCGCCCTTCAGATGTCTCGACCAGCAAGGCATTTCCTTCAGCTACTGGGCCACATGGCAGTCTCCACAGAAGTGGTCCAGAGAGCAAGATTTCAAATGAGGGACATTCAGTTCCACTTAAGAGCCTTTTGGTCCCAAAGAAAGGATTCCCTTACCAAACTAATCCCAGTGACTCGAACCCTGATCCAAGCCTTGCAATGGAGGCAGGATCAGAACAATTTGAGACAAGGGGTTCCATTTGTCACTCAGTCTCATTCAGTGATACTCGCCACAGATGCTTCCCTGCTGGGCTGGGGAGCCCATTTGGGGGATCTTACCACCCAGGGACTGTGGTCACCTCAGGAATGTCTGCTTCACATCAATCTCTTGGAACTCAGAGCAGTGTTTCTGTCACTGCAAGCATTTTCCAAATCTGTACAGAACAGGGTGGTTCAGGTCAGAACAGACAACACTACCACCATATGGTACATCAACAAGCAAGGAGGCACTCAGTCTGCGGCCTTGTGCACAGAAGCAATGAAGTTGCGGCCCCTGTTTGAAATGGACCTTTTAGATGCTGGGTTACCCTTTCCCACATCCCCATAAGTCAGGAACAGTTGTTTTCTGTCCTGCCTATGGTCCTTAGTAGCTGTCATGTAATAACTAAGGGATCTTTTACCATCCAAACTGTGGAGCCTCATTTCACCAGAGGCGGTGTGTTCAGTGAAAAATACAGGTAGGGTAATGGTTTGGTTCAGATGGAAATCTGAAACCACTTTGAGGAGAAATTTCCTGTTTGTTCTCATGACCACTTTGTCATTGCAGAAGAAAATGTAGTCCTTATCCACACAAAGAGCCTGAAGCTTACTAATTCTTCTGGCAGAGGTTATTGCCACTTGAAAAACTGTTCTTCCAAGTGACAAATTTTAAATGAGCTGAAGACACAGACTCAAAAGGGGAGGTCCCATGAGCTTGGCGAGACACACATTAAGATCCCATGCAGGCACCGGTTCCCTGTGGGGGTGCAAATGGGAAAGGCCCTTAAAGAACCTTTTGAATAGGATCTGAGGCCAGTGAGAACTTTTGCCTGGCTGAAATGTAAGCAGAAGTTGCAGCCAAATGTACCTTCTGTGCATACTTCTCAACCTCCTGACTCATAAATCAGGGACAAGGCTTAAAATCAGGGACAAATGACCAAAATCAGGGGCATATCTTCAAAATTAGAGATATCCACCCAGAAAGCTGGTAGAATTTGAGGATTAGTGCAAAATGCATTTTTTAAAGAAGAACAAATTTGTAACGTTGATGCTTGACATTATTTTATGCTTACAATCCCCAATGTTTAGCTAATGAAACACAAATTTTAGAAGGGACAGAGTAAAATTTTGAGGCAAAATCAGAGACGACTCTGAAAATCAGGGACAGTTGAGAGGTATGCTTCTGTGTAGTGTCCTGAAGGCCTAAAAATGTAAATGAGTAAGATAGTCCTACATGACTGACATTTCAGCCTGTGTTTGTTCAATATCCTGTGTGGAACACGAGATGGAAAACCATTTCCATTTTGCAGAATAAGTTTTCTTAGTGGAGGGCTTCCTGTAGCCTTTCAAAATATACAGGACACCTTCAGAAAGGTTTAATCCTGCATATCCTATGTCCTCAAGAGCCAAGCCTTGAGCCAGTGGGATCTGAGGTTCGGGTACAGGAGCCTCCCCTGACTGAAGATTAACAGATTGTGCCTCCTGGGAAGGCGTATTGGTTCGGCCAGACATGGAGGGCAGTAGAGAGTACCATGGCTGCCTGGGCCAATCTGGTGCTATCAAGATCGTGGATACTGGCTGGGACCAGAGCTTCAGCAAAACTCTGTATACCAGAGGGAAGGGAGGGAAAGCATATATGTACTTCCCTGACCAATCTAGAATTAAGGCATCCAGAGGGATTGTTCTCCTCTGTGGTGGTCTGCAACAATACTTTGGCAGGTGATGGTTCTGGTGGGATGTGAACAAGTCCACCTCTGGAGTGCCCCACCTCCTGAAAATTACCTGCACCACTTGCTCGTTCAGGGTCCATTCGTGATGGGCCTGGTTGATCTGACTCAAGGTGTCTGCCAAGGTATTGTCCTTGCCTGGCAGATGAATGGCTTGGAGAGAAATTCCTAAGGAGCAAGCCAGACTCCATATTTTCATAGATGCTGCACAGAGAGGACTGCACCTTGTCCCTCCCTGCTTGTTTATGTAGTACATGGTGGTGGTATTGTCTGTTCTGATCCGTTCCACCTTTCCCTGTAGCAGAGGAGTGAAGGCCTTCAGTGCTAACAAAACTGCTCTGAGCTCCAGCAGGTTTATGTGCAAGAGTGACTCTGCACTTGACCATGTGCCCAGGGTAGTGTGATCCCCCAGATGAGCACCCCACCCAAGGAGTGATGCATCCATTGTAAGAATTACTGATGGGGTCTATCTGTTCGAAAGGAAGAAAAAACTGCTTACCATAGTAATTTTATTTCTTCCCAGTGATGCTCAGATATTCATAACTTTATGCAGTAAGCCTGGAGGGTTGGACTACTCGGAGAGATGGAACACATGCAAATTAGTAGAATTATTTGCACATGAACATCTTTCAAATACTGCCTCTACCAACTGTAGTGTTCTAACCTGTTCAGATTTGTGTGAAGCCTGGAAATCAGGCATTAGGAAACTAATTAATATTTTATAAAAGATGGTTTTCCCCTAATTAAAGCATAAATTTAGAATAAGCCTCCAAAGGGATGGTAACTTTAATAAAAACCACATCAATAAAAACTCTAAAAGAGAACATTGAAAACTCCAGTTTAAAAATGATTAAAGCAGAGAAATGCAACAAATATTATATGGCTTGGTGGCACCAGCATGCGGAGTGTAGAGGCTGAAGTTCTGGAAGGGGAGGGAGGAAGGGAGGGAGTTATGAATACCTGAGCATCACTGGGAAGAAATAAGATTGCTATGGTAAGTAATTTTTTTCTTCTAACCCCAGTAATGCTCAGGATATTCATAACTTTATGCAGACTACCAAGCAGTACCACTGGAGGTGGGCACACAACTTATCTTGGAAACAGACTCTGCAGGACTGCTGTGCCAAATCTAGCATCAGCCCTGGATAAAATATCCAGGTTATAGTGTTTTGTAAAAGTGTATACTGTTTTCCAGGTAGCTGCTTTGCAAATGTCCACCAAGGGAACCTCCCTAGCCGCTATAAGGGTAGCAGCTGTTCCTCTTGTTGAATGCGTCCTCAATCCTGTTGGGGGCTCTTTACCTGCCTTAGTGTAGCAGAACTGAATACACTGAACTATCCACCGAGAAATTGATCTTTTTGAGGCTGGTTTACCCTTTGCTACATCCCCATATGTAAGGAATAGCTGTTTTCCATTTTTCCTAAGATCTTTAGTGGCTGTCATATAATAGCTGATAGCCCTTTTCACATCCAGACTGTGTAATCTTCTTTCACCAGAACTGGTATGTTCTGTGAAAAAGACAGGTAGAGCGATTGACTGGTTCAGATGAAAGTCTGAAACCACTTTAGGAGAAACTGTCTGTTAGTTCTGAGGACTACCTTATCTCTGTGAAATGATATATAGTCCTGATCAATGCAGAGAGCCTGGAGCTTGCTAATTCTCCTTGCAGAAGTAATAGCCACTAGGAAGACTGTTTTCCAAGTAAGGTATTTCAAGTGGGCAGTAGCCATGGGCTCAAAAGGGAACCCCATGAGCTTGGTTATACACACATTCAAATCCCAAGCAGGCACTGGTGCCCTGTGAGGTGGATGCAAATGCATCAGTCCTTTAAAAAATATTTTGAAAAGTTTATCAGATGCCACTGAAACCTTGGTGCCCACAGAAAGGTAGGCAGATACCACTGCTAAATGAACCTTGAGAGAACTGGGTTGCAAACCTTGTGGATGCAAATGAGTGGGATAGTCCAGGACTACTGAAACGCCAACTTTTTGTGGTATAAGGTTCATGCTGGAACACCAGAGAGAGAGAATCTCTTCCATTTGGAAGAATATGTTTTTTGTGTGGCAGGTTTTCTACAACCCTTCAAAATAACTAAGACAGCTTGTGAAAGATTTAAATCTGCATCCTCTAATTCCTCAAGAGCCATGCTTTGAGATGAAGAGACTTGAGAATCAGGTACAACAATGTTCCCTGATTGGAAGTCAGGAGATTGTGTCTGAGGGGTAATTGCATCGGTTTGCTGACAGACATGGAGAGCAGAAGAGAGTACCATGGCTGCCTGGGCCAGTCTGGAGCTATCAAGATCAGAGATGCTGAGAGGGATTTTAGCTTCAGTAACACCCTGAAAACCAGAGGGAAAGGGGGAAAAGCATACAGGTGCTTGCCTGTCCAGTCCAGAACCAGGGCATCCAGAGGAACTGTGCCCTGTGCTGGTGGTCTGCAGCAATACTGAGGTAGCTGGTGGTTCTGGTGGGATGCGAACAAATCTATCTCTGGAGTTCCTCACTTTTTGAAAATAACCTGTACTACCTGCGTGGTCAGAGTCCATTCGTGATGGGCCTGATTGATGTGGCTCAGTGCATCTGCCAGAGTATTGTCCTTTCCTGGCAAGTGAAGTGTCTGTAAAGAGACCTTCAGAGTGTATGCCAGTGTTCAAATCTTCATGGACTCTGTGCAGAGGAGGCCTGACCTGGTGCCTCCCTGTTTGTTTATGTAATACATTGTGGTGGTATTGTCTGTTGTGATCTGAACTACCCTGCCCACGATCAGTGAAGAGAAAGCCTTTAGCGTTAGTAACACTGCTCTTAGCTCCAGTAAGTTTATGTGCTAAAGGGACTCTGCTGCTGACCAGATTCCCTGAGTCGTGTTCTTTCCTAAGTGAGCTCCCCAGCCCAACAGGGATGCATCTGCTGTGAGTACCAAAGAGGGGTTTTCTCTCTGGAAAGGCACTCCTTGCCTTAAATTGGATTCCTGTTTCCACCACAAGAGGGCCCTTAATAGTGGGCCTATCACTGGTATAAGTTTTTTTCCTGACTCCAGTGAGGACTGAGGAGAAGCTGAATGTCTCGCATGTGGAATCTGGCTCCTTGGACTGTGGCTGTGGATGCAGCCATATGACCTAGTAGCTGCAGAAACTGTCTTGCAGTTCTTTAACTGTTCAGAACAAAACAGTTTGCTATTAACTGAAGACTTTGCACCCTGTCTAAGGGTAAAAAGGCTCTGCCCTGAAGTGTGTTGATTTCTGCCCCTATAAACTGCAAAGTTTGAGCAGGTGTTTGAACTGATTTCTTTTGGCTTATTATGAACCCCAGAGACTCTAAGAGGGCTTGGGTGATTTTTAGAGAGTTCTTTACTTGGTCTGGTGAGTTTCCCACCACCAGCCAGTCATCCAGGTAAGGGAAAATAGTCACTCCCTGTCTTCTTAGGTATGCCACTACAGCAGCTAGGCACTTTGTGAAAACCCCTGGTGCTGAGAAGAGATCTAAAGGAAGAGTTGAAAACTGGTAGTGTCCTGAAGGGAGCCTGAATCTGAGGTATTTTCTGAAAGATTATTTTATGGGGATGTGGAAATAGGCATCTTTCAAGTCCAGTGATGCCAGCCAGTCCCCCTTTTGGATTGTTGCCAATATTCGAGCCAAAGTTACCCTTTTGAACTTTGTTTTTCTCAGATGCTTGTTCAAAGCTCTGAGATCCAGTATTGGCTGTCACTCCCCACTTTTCTTAGTTGCTAGGAAGTATCTAGAGTAAAAACCTCTTCCTCTCAGGGTGGTAAGGACTAATTCCACTGCTCTGAGATGTAACAACTTTTGAACTTTTGGTCCCAGAAGACTGGAGAAGGGCTCATGTGATCCCGCTCCACAAGAGTGGTAGCAGGGAGGAGGCGGGGAACTACAGACCAGTCAGTCTTACCTCAGTAGTGGGCAAGATTATGGAGGCACTCCTTAAGGAAAGGATAGTGCAACACCTGGAATCCATAGGGGCACAGGATCCAAGACAGCATGGGTTTACAAAGGAAGGTCCTGTCAAACTAATCTCATAGATTTCTTTGACTGGGTAACAGAGTGGTGGACCAAGGGGAGCAGTTGATGTCGCCTACTTTGACTTCAGCAAAGCTTTTGACACTGTTCCACATAGAAGATTGATAAATAAGCTAGGTAGGCTCGGGTGGTCAGAAGTTGGTCAACTGGGTGGCAAACTGGTTGACTGGCAGAAAACAGAGAGTGGTGGTAAATGGTATACAGTCAGAAGAGATGCAAGTCACAAGTGGGTACCTCAGGATCAGTCCTGGGGCCAGTCCTATTCAACATCTTCATTAGTGACCTCGTAGATGGACTAGAGGGTAAGGCTTGTCTGTTTGCAGATGACACCAAGATCTGCAACAGAGTAGATGATCCAGATGGGGTGGGCAGAATGAGAAGAGATCTGGATAAACTAGCAAATGGTCAGAAGAGTGGCAACTGGGATTTAATGCAAGAAGTGCAAAATCATGCACATAGGGAAGAGAAACCCTGAAGCCACTTATAGGCTGGGAGGATGCTAGCAGTCACAAAGGAAGAAAGAGACTTGGGCATCATCATCACTGATGACCTAAAATCATCCAAGCAGACCTCTAAAGCAGTAGGTAAGGCTAGGGGGTGTTAGGGTGTATTAGTAGGGGTATCACAAGTCGTAAGAGGAGGTAATAATCCCTCTGTACAAGACATTGGTTAGGCCCCATCTGGAGTACTGCGTGCAGTATTGGAGGCCACACCTTCACAAGGACATTAACCAAACTGAGGCAGTCCAGAGAAGGGCAACCAAATGGTGCAGGGACTGCATCAGAAGACATATGAGGACAGATTAACGGAGCTCAATATGTATACCCTTGAGCAAAGGGAGGGAGAGAGGTGATATGATCAAGACATTTAAACACCTTAAGGGCATAAACAAAGTGAAAGAGTCTAACATGTTTAAATATAAGAAAAATAGCAGGACAAGAGGACACAGCATGAGATTAGAAGGAGGCCGATTAAGGGGAATGTGAGGAAATTCTTTTTCACAGAAAGGGTGGTAGATGCATGGAATGGCTTACCACAAGAAGTGAGTGGCTATGAATACAGTGCAGGGCTTCAAACAGGCATGGGATAGGCATAAGGGAGCAATACAAATGACTATGAATAGATAGGTCACTGACAGAGCAAAGGCCGATGGCACATTTATAAGGTAGAAAAAGAAATGGGCAGACTGGATGGGCCTTGCAGTCCTTATCTGCCATCAACTTCTATGTTTCTATGAACCTCTGCTTCTTGCAATGCCCTCTCTGCTAGAGGAGGTGGGCAGTAAACCCTAGTTTTCTGTGGAGGAAAAGATCTAAAGTCCAAACATAGACCCTGACCCACCACCTCCAGAACCCACTTGTCTGTGGTGATGCTTAGCCAAGCCTGGAAGAAGTGGGAGTGTCTGCCTCCGACAGGGAGGGAGGGAGGGGGGAGGCGGCCTGATCCTCAGGGGTTTTGCTTTGGTTGGGGCTGAGGTTGGGTTTGAGAACCCCTCCTACCCCTACCCCTAGAGTAGCCCTGTTGTGGATACTGCTGGTACTGGGGCACTGCTACTGGCTGGAAGAAAGGTCTAGTCATAAAAGACCTTCCCCTACCCCCCCATAGGGCCTAGTGGATGGTGAAGCACGCTCTTTAGTAGAATTGCTTCTATACGTGGCTTTATATTCATCTACTTTTTTCATATAAGCAACTGTGGATTCCCCAAAAAAAGAGTGTCCCGCTAAGGGAAAAGCCAAGGCCTTGGATTGAGTATCCTGAGGAAGATTAGTGTCCCTGAGACAAGCAAACCTCCTTTGTGCCACAGTGTTAGCCATCCATCTGGCTGCAGTGTCATTAGAATCAGCAGCCATCTGAAACTGGTACTTAGCCGCCTCCAGCCCGAATCTGGCAGTTTCAGTCAGGTCTTCAAACAAGGATGAGGGGGCTTTCATGGACATTTCTAGTATTGACTGCCACAGAGATTTTTGATACTGTGCAGCAAAAGTTTGGAAAGTAGCCTGTCTCATGGTCAAAGAGGCTGATAAGTAGCCTTTTTTGGCCATGCTATCCATTTTTCTGGAGTCCTTGTCCGGAGGGTGGGGGACAGGGGACTCTGGCTTTGTTGCAGGCTGCCTGCTGTATAACCCCTGGATGGTTAGGGTGGGAGAAAAGAACATCAGCTACCATCCTGTCCAACTGGTACTTTTTATCTATTCTCCTATCAATAGGAGGAACAGAATTTGGGGTTTGTAGAATCTTCAGGGTGTCCTTTTTGAAACATTTGTAAACTGACAAGAGGAGGTCCTTTATGGGTGTCAAACCCATCATATACAAGTATTCAGTTTCCTCCTCATCCTCAGTTTGCTCTGTAGTAGCAATATCCAGAGCATCTGCCATTCTCCTTACAAATGTAAAATGAGAGGAGTAATTCTCTGACATTCTGGGAGGAGAACCAAAATCTTGTTCAGGAAATACCTCCTGGAGGGAGGCAGTATAGCACAGTGGTTTAATGCGCTGAGCTGCAAATCTGGAGACCTGGGTTTGAATCCCACAGCCCCCACTTGCATACTGTGTGACCCTGAGCAAGTCACTTAACTTCTCTGTGCTCCCAGGTTACACCTGTAAACAAGCTTTCAGCTTAGTGTGTCTCACCTGGTTAAACAATTGGGAAAAAAAAAAATGAATAGGTTCAGCATCCTGAAAAGGATCATCCTCCTCTTCATAATACTGCTTCTCCTGTAAAGAAGGCAGCACACCACTGCTGGCCTGGGGACCCTGGGAAGGGGCAGGCTGCTGGGTAACAATATTTTGCAGTGCCTGGATAATTTTAAGAGCCTGTGCTATCTCTTGAGCCGAGGGCATGTCAGGCATCTGGGCAGAAATCCCTGGTTTAGCAGGGGAGGATTCTGCATGCTTAGTTTTCTTAAGTTTCTTTGAGGGAACTGGAGAGTCAGGCAGTTCTTTCCCTCTTTTTGCCCCTTTTTTGCCTGTCTCAGGGGCAGGGGTAAGCAAACTTGTGGGTTCAGCCACAGTAGATTGGGGTGTCAGCTTGTCAGAGCCGGAGGGACCCCTAGGAAATTTTTTGTTCAGCCTTTCAAGGCGTTTTTCCACGTAATTTTTCAGGAAAGTCTTGCAAACTTCACAGTCCTGATCCAGATGTTCGAACCCCAGAAAAGCCACACATAAGGTGTGCTTGTCTGCTTTTGCAAATACATCTCCACATTTTAAGCAATTCTTGAAACCGGGTTCTCCGGTTCTCTTTTTGGGTTTATCTGACATGGTAATGTCTAGAAAAGGCAAAAAACACTAACCGCTAAGTCAAATGAAGTGCAATTATTTAAAAGTTAAAAACATTTTTTTTTTTTTGAGGTCGGTTCCGGAACCGATAGGAACCGGATGAACCGAACCAGGAGGTGACAGGTGAACCGGATCAGCTGTTCTGTAACCGATAAAAAAACGGTTATCCAGACAGTGAAATACACCAAAAAACTAAACTAATAATCAAACAAAAACAAGGCTTTTTAATCAGAGAACCCCGATAACTAAAAGACTAACTCGGTTCCCCCACGGTTATTCCAAACCGCGAGGAACCGGAAAATAAATGTAATCTAAGCAATAAACAAGATTTATACTAACAATTAGTAGAGGCAATAAAAGAAAGAGAAAATAATTAAGGTTTTTGAATCTTCTTCATGCAAAAGAGTAAGACGACCACCCTGACCGACCAGACTTTCAGGCGGAGAGAAAAATCTGAACAGGTTAGAACACTACAGTTGGTAGAGGCAGTATTTGAAAGATGCTCATGTGCAAAGAATTCTACTAATTTGCATGTGTTCCATCTCTCCGGGCAGTCCAACCCTCCAGGCTTACTGCATAAAGTTATGAATATCCTGAGCATTACTGGGGTTAGAACCCCTTCTCTCAGGTTGCTTTCCTCTTTCCACCAATTGAGAGCCTGTAACAGAGTTCTTGTTACTGGAATCAATTTTGAAAGAGGGTCTATTTTCTGACACCAGTGAGTCCTTAAGTGAAACTGGATGTCCCTCATCTGGAACCTGGATCCTAGTACTGTGCCAGTGGCAGTCGCCATGTGGCCCAACAGCTGAAGGAACTGTCTTGCATTTTTTGACTTGTTCTGGACAAATGAACCTGCCAAGTGTCGAATGCTTCTTATCCTGTCTAGTGGCAGGTAAGCCCTGCCCTGCAGGGTATTTAACTCGGCTCCTATAAACTGCAATATCCGAGAGGGTTGCAGAACTGACTTCTTTTGATTTATTATGAATCCTAAAGACTCCAGGAGTTCCTGAGTAATGAGCAGCTGCTCCCTGACATGCTGAGGGAATTTTCCTACTACCAGCCAACTGTCTGGGTATGGAAAAACTATGACATCCTGCTTTTGAAGGTGTGCCACCACTACTGCCAGGCACTCTGTAAACACCCTTGGTGCTGAAATGAGGCCAAATGGCAGTGTTGAGAACTGATAGTGACCTGAAGAAAGTCTGAACCCGAGGTATTTTCTGTGAGACTCCCTTATGGGGATGTGGAAATAGGCATCTTTCAGGTCGTGATGTCAACCAATCTCCTTTTTGGAGGGTTGGCAGAATCAGTGCCTAGGTTACCATTTTGAACTTTGACTTTGTTAGGTATCTGTTTAAGACCCTGAGGTCTAATACGGGCCGCTACTCCCCATTTTTCTTTGTGGTGAGAAAGTATCTTGAATAAAGTTATTTTACCTTTAAGCTGGTTGGCACTGGTTCTCCTGCTTGAGCAAGGATCAGCTTCTGAACCTCTGCTTCCAGGAGTTTTCTTTCTGTACTTGAAAATGGTTTGAAAACATGAGTTCTTAAAGGTGGAAGGGGTTTGAAAGTCAAAGATAGCCCCTGACTCACTACCTCCAGGATCCACTTGTCTGTGGTGATGTTCTTCCAAACGTGAAAACAGTGAGCCAGTCTGCCTCCTACAGGCAGTAGGGAAGCGGCCTGTAAAGACACATCAGGGTGCCTGTTTAGCTTGGGGCTGGGAACCACGCTTGGAACCCTGTCTGCCCTTTCCCCTAAAGTATCCTTGCTGTGGATACTGCTGGTATGGAGTTGTAGCCGTGGGTTGAAAGAAAGGCCTGCTTTGAAAGGCCCTACCCCTGCCGCCCCTTCCATTGGGTCTAGTGGACGGGGAAGCTTTTTCCTTTGCAGAATTGCTTCTGTGGGTGGTTTTATACTCATCCACCTTTTTCATGTAAGCCTCTGTCATTTGCCCAAAGAGGGAATGTTCCTCAAGTGGGAAATCTAAAGCTTTGGTCTGAGTATCCTGGGTCAGGTTTGTGGCCCTCAACCAAGCAAACCTTCTTTGAGCCACAGTGTTTGCCATCCACCTGGCAGCTGTGTCATTAGAATCCACAGCCATTTGAAATTGATACTTGGCTGCTTCCACACCAAATCTAGCTGTTTCAGCTAAGTCAGCTGAGACAGGAGACTGTACCTTTTCAGACATGGCAAGCACTGATTGCCAGAGTGATTTCTGGTACTGTGCAGCACAGGCCTGGAAACTGGCCTGTCTGATAGCCAAGGAAGCCAAAAGGTAGCCTTTCCTGGCCATACTATCTATTTTCCTTCAATCCTTGTCTGGAAGATGGGAGGCTAGTGGGACCCTTGCCTTGTCACAGGCAGCCAAATGTACTACTCCAGGGTGGTCAGGGTGAGAGAATAAAAATTCTACACCCTGTCTTTCTAGTTGGTACTTTTTGTCCAACCTCTTATCCAAAGGTGGGACAGTATTAGGAGTCTTTAGTAATTTTATGGCATCTTTTTTAAAGAATGTATTAATGGGAAAAATAATCTTTTTTGTGGGTGTTAACCATATCAATTCCATATATTCTACTTCTTCTTCATCCTCAGTTACTTCACTTGTGGGGATGTCTAAGGCATCCACCATTTTTCTTGTAAAAGTGAAGTAAGAAGAAAAATCCGCTGATGCCCTAGGAGGGGAACCAAATTCTTGTTTAGGAGAAAACCTCTGGTTCGATGGGGTCCCCTTCATCCTCCTCCTCAACGTCCAGGTACTCTTCTTGCTCATAAACAGAAGACTGAGAAGAAGAGCCTATCTGGCCGGCTGGTGTCTGAGGCAAAGGGATAGTCAGCCCTTGTAAAGCCTCGATCACACAGAAAGCCTGTGCAATCTCTTCTGTACTTGGCATTTTTATTGCAGGCACAGAAGTCCCCAGAGGCTTATCAGCAGGGGGTTCTGTGTGCCTACTCCTGTTAGAACTTTTTGAGTGAACCAGAGAGTCAGCCAGTTCAGCAAGCCTCTTTGAAACTGCTTGAGTACCCGTCTCAGGCGTGACAGTTACAGTAGTTGAAGCTGCTGTGGTTTCACCCACAGGCATAGAGGGTGTTGGCTGATCAGAGCCAGAGGGACCCTTTGAAACTGACATCTTTTTCTTTAGCCTTTCTAGGTGCTTTTCCACAGTTTTTTCTGGAAAAGGTTTACAAATATCACAGTCTGTTTTTAAATGCTGAAAACCCAGACAGACCGCACAAAGGGTGTGCTTGTCTGCTTTAGCAAAAATCTCACCACAATCAGTAGATGGTTTTAAACCGGGTTCACCGGTTCTTCTTTTCAGTTTTTCAGACATTCTGAGAGGAAAAACAAAAGTAGCAAATAACCGCTAAATAACAAAAGTTTTTAAACCTTATATAATGATAGCAGTCGGTTCCTGAACTGAGAAAAACTTATCAGAACTGGAACCGAACCGAGAAACCAAACCAGAGTTAGTGGTTCACAAACCAGGATTAGCGGTTCAAATTAAAAATATAAAAACTTTAAATTTATTTTTTTGTATTATTTCTTTTATCCCCCTCGTGCCTCGCGACCCACCACTTCTTCAGGCTGCCTAGGTCCCATCTGCTCCATCTGTCTCTTCCTGAGCCCTCTAGCCTCATATTGCAGTTGCCCCTAGGGTAACCCGAATGTAACCCTTCGCCTGGCTGGTCCCCTCCTCCGAGGGAGAGCTGGGAGAACCAGCACATACTTGGCCCCAGGGTGCTGCTGAGGTGGAGGGACTTCTTCAGGGCATCGGCGGCAGTGGTGGACCGGCAGCCGTCATCCGGCCGGTCGCGAATGGATTTCTGCTTTTCTATACTTGTTCCCTCCTGCGTGCATCTGCAGAGCTCCTGGTCTCCACCAGAGGCCGCTGTAGCATGATGTCGGCCCACTACCCACCCCAGGAGAGGAAAGCAGTCTTACGGATGCTCAATCCTCTCCTTCACCTGCCAGCCCCCAGCGTCCCGAGTTTGTTCTCGAACCTGGGTCGCCGGCGTGGTTCGAGGTAAGGTGCCAGCGCATTAACCCTCTATGCCACTGGGCCGGTTAAAAACTTTAAATTTACATAAAACTAATGGAATTCCTTAGTCAGGGAACTCAGAAAACACTAAAGAAACTGCCGGTTCCCCACCGGTTATGCCGAACCAGGAGAAACCGAGAAAAAAAATATTTAAACTAAAACAACGGTTTATTTATTTTTATTTATTTTGTTTTTGTTGACCGGGTAAGTGCACTAGACAAATCCTGCCTATTTTCAGGCACGACCTGGGGGAAGGGGATACAGATGAATGCCAACTGACCTTGAACCAGATTAAGCTGTTGGTGGTATTTTTAGTGAATGAGGGAAATTTGGCCAGGACACCGGGGAAATTCCCCTACTGCATGGCCAGAAGGGGGACTTGCTGTTGCTGACCGCAGGCTCAGTTGGTAGCCTGCACGGGAGGAGGATGGACGTCGTGGAGCTACTGGAGCAGCCGAGGGCTGCAAGGGAGAACGTTAGTACACAAGAACATGAGGAACACTTTAAGGAGCTTACTGATATGGAGGATGTGGAGTTATTTGTGTCGACGGAAGATTTGGTGATTTTGGAGACGGTGGAAATCAGTACAGATAACACGCAAGTGTCCCCTGGCATGAGGAAATTGCAACTTAAGTTAGAATCCTTATGACAGGAACATATGAATGTGGCGGAGCAATTGTCAGCTCTAGGTAAAGTGAAAGCTGTGGAGCTTACCGGACCAGAAGGAGAAACACCAGATGCAGCAGAAGTTATCCTCCCAGGGGAGATACCGACCCCAATGGCAAGCCTCAACAACAGTACTTCTGAGAGGGATGGTGTTATTCGGAGAGAAGAGCATGAAGCGGCTGGCAGTACTACGGGAGAGATTTCCCAGTGCTGGAAGCCGACGGAGAGGACAGCAAGCAGGGAGAGTGTACAAGCCATTTCAGGGTTACACAACGACGTAACGGAGGAAGAGGAAGTGATGCAGGGGAACGTTTTCATGGATGCATGTCGGAGCTCTCTATGGAAACAGACAGGATTTGTTTTTCGGTCTACTACTGGGGCTGCTGGTTCAGGTTCTGGACTGAATACAAGGTGTATTTTTCAAACGGATCCCAGGACACAGACAGGGGTGTCAGAGTTCTCCTTTTCCAAGAGGCAACAGGACAAGGTAGGAGAGGAGGGTAAGGATAAAAGAGCGGTGATAACATTTGCAAAACGACATTTGGAACTGCCTATAGATGGGCTAGGTGGGAATCTACTTGACAAAGGAAAGATTGGGGGAGAGGAAGTTCAAACCAACGCTGTGACTGAGCCTTTAACTGCTGATAACTGGTCCCCTCAAAGAGCTCTCAGCGAAGCTGGTTGGACTTTGGAGAGTGGGTCATGGAAGCCCACTCCTGATTGGGACCCACAATTAAACTTTTCCCAGAATGAACCAGCATGGCGACCAAAGCTGCAGGACACTGCTATTGTAAATGGGGTTGAGGAATTGGTGGGTGGGAAGGAGGAGTCTCCTCCTTTAGTGGTCTTACCTTCTGGAGGGCCAGAAGTAACCACGCCTATGGCCAAAGAACAGGTGGTGGCACAGGACCTAGAGAATTCTGTTGGGGAGAAACCCTTAATGTCAGAATTGTTTTCAAAAATTAAGAAAGATGCTGCACCTCGCAGAAATGCGGTGCGAATCCGTTATAAAGGAGGTTTAGAAGTTCGGCCTGATCGACAATATGTGGGTAAATGTTTATTGAAAGATTCTTTGCACTTCTCTCCAAGGGAAGTGTTTGCATTTATTTATATTTCTGGTGAAGACAATTTCATTGTTAGTTTTCGTTCAGCTTATGCTCTTGACCTCTTTTGGGAAAGATATACTCAGGTTAAATTTCCCCCCCTCTGGACACCCTTTTTTGTGATACCATTAACGAAACCTTTGATAAAGTATGTCACTATCATGTTTAGGAACGAAGGAGTTCATATAGATGATATTTCTTACTGGTTAGGCCAAAAGTGTGAGATCTTGAGTTCCCCTGAAGCGATTCTGAATTCAGAGCAATTTTGGACTGGGGGATGGCGTTTTAAGGTTAAACTACGACAAACGGATGCAGGAATTGAGCACATTCCGAATTCTTTTCTGTTAGGGAGGGATAGGGAGGTATGTTTTTATGCTGGACAACCTCGAGCTTGTTATAAATGTGGTGCTAGAACTCATTTATTAAGTTCCTGTGACAAACCGAGATGCGATTACTGTGGAGAAATAGGACATATTGCATTTCAATGTGCTAATTTTACAAAATGTGATCTGTGTGAGGAGACGGGACATGTTTTTGCGGATTGTGCCTGGGCAGCCAAAAATAAAGGGTCTTGTGGTAGCCCAGACTTACTGATACAAAAAGCCCAGGATTTGGTAACAGGGGTCAGTCAGGTGGGTCCCACACAGCTTGTTGAGGAAATACCTTCTGTAACTGAGGTAGGAGGGGACAGTGTGGAGGTAGAAGAATTAGTGATTCTTGACCATGGTCCTTCGGAACATGTTCCGGTAGGCGATTTGAATACAGAAGAGTTCAGACCACAGGAAACCTTTAGAGCACCGGTGGTGTCTGCAGTTAGACGGTCTTCCAGGAATGTTAAGAGCCTCCCACAGCAGCCTGCCGTAGAAGTAGAAACAAGTAATTATTTTGCCTTGTTATCCAGTCAGTGGGGAATCGGGTATGGATTGCCAGGATAATGATTCCCAGCAGACACTTGACAGTCCACCTTCCCCCTTACAAGTTCAAGAGGGTTATAAAGCGAAAAAGAAGAAAAGACGGAAAAAAGATAGATGATTTGCTGACTTTGACTGTACCTAATGCAATTTCGGTTAGGTTCCATAAATGTTCATAGTATATTGAATTATAAGAGACGGCAGGTAGTTTATGAATTTTTACATCTTAATACGATTGATGTTTGTTTACTACAAGAGACATGGATGTATACCATGGAGCAAGCCACGTGTTTCCAAAGAGAATGGTGCTGGGGCCCTTCTTATTGGTCCTTTGGCCAACAGTCAGCGGATGGGATATGGTTTCTGTTCCATTCCAATGACTTTTCACTAGTTAAATTAATGGATCTGATACCTGGACGGTTGTTGATTTTGGATGGATTGTGGAAATCGAGATTGTGTCGGTTTATTAAAGTATATGGATCACAGCTTAAGGCAGAAAGGGTAGCCCTCTTTCAAATGTTACAACCTTTTTTACTGACCTCTTCTGAGGTGTTTTTGTGCGGGGATTTTAACTGTGAATTAAAAGGTGATGGCAATTGGACGGTGGGAGTGGGTAAGAACATTTACTGTGATTCTCGGGCCTTACACAAAATGGTACAATCAGCGGGATTAATAAATGGGAGTAGTAAACAGTGTACAGGGCTTAAATTTACTTATAAAAGAAATCGGTTTACTTCTACGATTGATTATATTTTTTTATCCAACAAGGTTCCCTTTACATTCGAAACATGTCCAGTATCCTTTTCTGACCATTTACTGCTACTCTGTACCGTTTCTCCTCACGCCGGACTATCAAGTAGGAGGGCACGATGGAAGTTGAATCCCCTATTATTGAATTCTAAGGAGGTACTGGATAAAATTAAAGCATTACTGATGGCAAGGCTTTCAGTAGCCTTTTTATATGACACAATGCGTGAGTGATGGAAAGATTCTAAGGACGATTTTTGTCAACTATTAAACCAACAAGGGAAGGCTAGGGCAAATAGTAATTTTCTACAATATTTAAAATTGAGACAGCAATTATATTATTTGTTTTCGGTAGCTAATACTTCTACTATGGATTATAGTTCGCAGATTAGGTCGTTGAAAGGACAACTTATTGAGGCTCAGTATAATAGGGCTCGGACACTTAATGCTCTCCTTCAATATGGGGTTAAGAAACAGCCGGTGGGTGATCCATATGAAGCCTTTAAAAATTATAAACAATCTACAAATTTAGAATCACTCCGAGATGAGGCTGGGAATTTGGTACAGGATCAGAAGTCACTTCAACACATAATTAGACAATTTTTTTTGGCATATAGGCCGGAAACACCCTGGATGAGCGACTATTTTGAACTTTTTGACTCAGATTGGTGTACCACAACATGGATTTGATACGTCGGTATTAATCCAGCCTATAACTACGCAGGAAATAATCACAGCCATTAAAAATCAAAAAAAGGGAACTTCGTCTGGGATTGATGGTTTAACATCGGACTTATATAAGGCCTTTCCAGTAGAATTTGTGGAGTGTTTGATGTTAGTGTTTAATGCTTTTCTTGGGAATCCAGTTTTTCCCAGTTGGTTTTCCGAAGGTCTGTTGATTTTTTTTATATAAATCAGGGGACAAATTTGGATTGAAAAACTGGAGACCGATTACACTATTGAATTCGGATTATAAACTCTTTACGAGCATTCTGAATAACAGAATGAAGCAGTTTGCTGCCAAAGTTCTTTCCCCATTTCAGTTTTGTGGAATACCAGGTAAAAAAATACACCATGCTCATATGGTCCTGAGAGACATTATAGAGCTTGCCAGTTTGCAAAAGCTTTTGGGGTGCATTGTCTCTTTGGACCAAATGAAGGCCTTTGATAAGGTTTACCACCCTTTTTTGTTTGATACCTTAAGACATTATGGGATACCGGACAGTTTCTTACAAATCATCCAATCAATTTATAATTCGGCTATTACCCACCCGGTAATTCAGCTGGAGATCTGTGACGGGTTCCATATTCCGATAGGGGTCCGTCAAGGTTGCCCATTAAGTCCCCTGTTATATGCCTTCACAATTGACACTTTAATTAGATCATTGTCACAGATCCCTCGTTGGGTAGGGATAGGTTGGGCTTCCAGTTCAGATGAGTTGTATGTACAAGCATATGCAGATGATTTGTGCGTTTTTTTCTCTAATAGTGCACAGGTAGGCGTATTTTTAGACTTCATGGATTATTATGCTTTGTTGTCAAATTCTAATATAAACAAGACTAAGAGTAAGGGTTTATTTATAGGTACGAATGGGCTAACGGAACTTATAATACAAGGTATACATATTTCCAGAGATCCGATAAAAATTCTAGGCTTATTTTATGGGTAAAAAAATGTGCCAGAACTTAACTGGGAATTAGCATTAACTTCAATAGAAAGGAAAATCAATATCTGGAAAAAAATGGAAATTGGATAAAGTTAAACGGGTTTCGGTTATTAAAAAATTCATTGTTCCAAAGTTGTTGCATACAGCACTAATTTTTCCATTACCGCTTCACATGGAAACTAAGATATATAGTTTATTTTTCCAGATGTTATGGGGTAGTAGACTCAATCCGATTAAAAGACAGCTTACATATCTAGACAAAAAGAAAGGAGGTTTAGGGATGATAGATCCGGTTATTTTTTTTTTCCACTTTATTTATTTCAACGAATGTGAAGACAGGCTGGGGGGTGCCCACTGGAAGATTTGGGATGCTTCATCGACAAGTGATGGGGCAGTACTATGATTCTTGGCGCATGAGACCCCCGAAGCCGATTCCTACGTTGTTACTGCCAACATATTTTGTACCACTGCAAAAAAAGTATTTAAATGGGGGTTATTGGCGCAGGTGGTTAAAGTTAGTTCGGGATCTCGGTTATATAAATCAGTAATGCTACAATTACATCCTAGTGAACCAGTTTTTAAGAACTGTCCTATAAGGTGTGTGGAAATTGTTTTAAGTAGATTGAACAACCCAAGGTTACCTACTTATATGTGGGAAACTCTATGGCTTATGGTGTATGGACGAATTGGGGTCCGAGGGAACGCCAAACATAAACCAGTACAGGAAAGAAATTGTCCATTTTTGGAGTGTGCGGCACAGGAAGAAACGGTCGACCATTTTCTTTTCACTTGTTCCTATGCTATGTCTCTGTGGAAATTCCTGGCAGTGAAATGGAATATGAAATGAAACACAGAAACATAGAAGTTGACGGCAGATAAGGACCGCAAGGCCCATCCAGTCTGCCCATTTCTTTTTCTACCTTATAAATGTGCCATCGGCCTTTGCTCTGTCAGCGGCCTATCTATTCATAGTCATTTGTATTGCTCCCTTATGCCTATCCCATGCTTGTTTGAAGCCCTGCACTGTATTCATAGCCACCACTTCTTGTGCTAAGCCATTCCATGCATCCACCACCCTTTCTGTGAAAAGAATTTCCTCACATTCCCCTTAATCAGCCCCTTCTAATCTCATGCTGTGTCCTCTTGTCCTGCTATTTTCTTATATTTAAGCATGTTAGACTCTTTCACCTTGTTAATGCCCTTAAGGTGTTTGAATGCCTCGATCATATCACCTCTCTCCCTCCTTTGCTCAAGGGTATACATATTGAGCTCTGTTAATTTGTCCTCATATGTCTTCTGATGCAGTCCCTGCACCATTTTGGTTGCCCTTCTCTGGACTGCCTCAATTTGGTTAATGTCCTTGCGAAGGTGTGGCCTCCAATACTGCACGCAGTACTCCAGATGGGGCCTAACTTTCTAAATGGTTAGAATGTATGGACTATGATACATTAGTACTGGGTCATTCACCTCAGTTTAGGTTACTATATCATGTAGACACATTACAAATCTTTTGTAGCACGTTGCTATATTACTTATGGCAAGCTAGGTGCCAATGGGTGCTATATCAAAAATTGATGCCCCATGAAACTGTACAGAGGTTGATTCACGGGGCTATGAATAGGGTTTATATTTAGGACACTGCATTCTTCTCCCCAAAGAAGGTGAGGGAGTGGTGGAAAGGGTTTCTGAAGTTTATTAAATACAAATAAGAAGTAAGGAAGACTGCTTCTGTATACAAATGAATAGGTTGGGTTATAAACGGGGGGAGGTCGAAACTACTAGCTAGGAGTATGAATATGTTAGTTCAGTCTGGTAACCAACTTTGAATGAAAGTATGAATTATTTTGGTAGGATACTATTGGAGGGTTCATTATTAATTTAGAGGCTGGTTAGAAATATATGATTAGTACCTCTTTTTGGTTATTTTTATTTTTTTGTATTATTTGGTGTGACTTAACACTGTCTGTTTTTCTTGGAATTATTTACTTTCTAATGTGTATATTGTTTAAGTGATTACCACTATGTAATTCTTTGTATTTGAGGTTATTATAATTGAAAAGTTCCACTGCTCTTAGTGGGGAAGGGGTGATCCTTTTTGTTTCATACTATGAATTAATTTTGGTTTCCAAAAATTTATTAGGAGGTTAGTTAGAAAATGTATGACTGTAATACTCATTTGATTTCTTTTCTGGTTTGTATATTTTTTGTGTGACTTAACACTGCTTGTATTTATTTGGATTTTTTTACTTTATGATTAGTATATTGTTTTGTGTGATTTAAACACTGTTTGTAATTATTTGTTTTTGATGTTATTATAACAAAATATTCCCCTACTCTTTTCAAGAAGTGCCATGGGATCTTTAACCTCCACCTGAACTACCACCAATCCAGGCAGATGGGACCTCGGTTTAACGTCTCATCCCGAAAGACGGCACCTCGGAAGTGCAGCACCCCTCTCATGCTGCACTACAGTGTCAGTACTGGGATACTGACCCAAGTGCCAGATGTGGGAACCGAACCCACAGCCCTCTGATCTCCCGGCCTCAGAGGCGAGTGTGCTACCTACTGAGCCACTGACACTGGTTTCATAACTAATAAGAGGCAGTATAAGAAAAGGATCAAAAACTACTTGTGTATTTTATGAAATTTTAAGCGTCAGGACTAGATGATGAGGAGAGAAACTCCAGGCTTCTGGTCTTGACAGGCGGAGAGTGAAATCTGAAGGTTTAGAACCAAGGCAGCTGGTTAGAGGCAGTGTTTGAAAATCAGCATGTGCAAAGATTCCATCATTTGCATAGCATTCCATCTCTCCGCGGGCTGCTCAGTCTTAAAGGGACACTGCAGAAGTTATGATTTGAATACCTGAGTATTACTGGGGTTACAGTCAATATATAACAATTAGTGTTCCAAAGTCATAGATCAGAAGAAAGGGCACAACAATCAACAGGAGTCATAACTGTACATTGCGTTAAGAAAGAAACCAGATAATAAGATATCTCACATGTTGTCTGGCTTAAGTTGCAAGTAAAACCAGGAAACTAGATAGGAAACAACAGATAAAGGGGAAAACAGGAGATAATTTTATTAACTGTATATATGTGGCCTGGTGGTGTAGAAGACTGAGGCGCTGGTGCTTTGCCTCTTACCATGCCGATGACTCGAGGTCAAGAGCGACTTTGGGTGTCGGAGGGTCGGGGGGAGGACTGAGCATCCCATGGACTGCTCTCTTCCTCTGCGGAGAGTGGGAGGGGACAACCACTGAGGTACTGGCTCCTGTCAGTGGCTGGGGCTGGTGCAGGCTCGGGGGTCACAGTGTGGGTTGGCACGGGCTGACATCAGACATGCAGTGCACAGAAACGTGTACGACAGCATCCCTGATGTGGCTGCATGCCCGCACCATGGGGAGGGGGGGTGAGCAGTCATGAAAAAATCCACCAGCGTGCATGATGTCTGGTCCCAATGGCACCATACCACTTGCACTCAGGCTGCTCCTCTTGGATCCTCAACCTGTGCTTTCCCCAGTGGTGGGGTAAGTACCCGCCATGGAGTAGCTTGCAAGAGGAATGGAGATGGGGTAGAGCACAAGTACTGAGGGTGGTGCAGTGCCGAGGGCCAGATGGGTAATGGGGGGAACCATCCATATATAACACCCCCCCGCCCAGGGGGGAATAAATAATCAAAAGAAAATTATATATATGTAATATTCTGCTGCATGGAGGAAATAATATACCAACTTAATAGTGGAAGAAGTCAAAAAGAAGACATAGAAACACCAAGTGATGTATGAGAAACTCTACTACCAGTGAATGAACTCAGGGCTCGAGCAGTGTGGATGTAAAAATGCAATGTGACACAACCATGCAACGTGACACAACCAGCTATGAACTACTGTGAAGGTACCCATATAATCTACAAAAATAGTATATGTACGTAAGTATGTGATACCTCTGAAGTGTCAATAAAGTTTCAGTTTGTCCTTAATCTGACGTGAAGCCTTTGTAAAAGAGTCTCGGACTCAAAGGTTTGTAATTCCGATACCATTAATAAATAAATAATAAAACAAAAAGTGCTGAGATCCAGAGCTTTGGACTTCATTGGGGGGTGCGGGTGGGAGGTCTGAAGGGTCCATGGATCCAGCTGCCCCAAATAAGTCATTCTTTATGAAATAAAGGCAGGATCAAATTGCATACAATACAGCACCCATTTTTGCCAACTGCCTCTGAACTGGGGTAATCGTCCCTTTTTTTTTAATTTCTTTTTATTGCAGTTATCAAAAGTAACATATACAGGCATTTCCTAGATTCCAAGGCATAGGAATGGATAAAGTATAAACTTACATACAAAGGAATGTCATTCTTGCTTTCCCTGTGTTACATTCATGTGTGTGTGAGTGGGGCGGTACCATTACATGACAATAAAGTCTGATGAATGCCCCAAAAAGAGGCAGACAGCACCAAGACCACAGACTATAAACCTGTAACATGTCACTCTATAATGTCCTAAGTGCTATGACACTCTTGAGTTGTCCAAGAGGACTTTCAAAAGTCTGTGTAGATCTGTGAGTTCAAAAGTATGAGACTAGTAAGTCAGATTTTGTACCCGAGGGTCCCCAGCAGCTTCCGATCATCAAACCTATGAAAAATGATTATTGGCACACAGCAATGGTGTTGAAATATGTGAATGCCCTCCTCTGAATTTCCCCAGAAAAACACCGGCAACTGATATGATCCAAAGTCGCAGGCCACCATCTCACGAGCAGCCACGCACTCCTCACTTACTTTATTGCTAATGTATGCCTGCTGATTTCAGCCACATCGGTCAACAGGGCATATTATGCATGAATGGCTTAGGGAAATACGCGAGTAGCTCATAAGATGTTGGTTTCAGCAATGGAAATTGAAGTTGTGGGACGCTGTTTTGCTGAGTAGAAAAACATGTGCAAGTACGTTAAAAAATTCCCATACTGTCTGAAAGTGCTAATCGAGCATTTTGGCACCAGCTGGCGACAACAGGTAGTTTTCCTTTAAGCCAGGCGGTGATGTCACCACGAGTCACAACCCAGAAGAGAGAGAAATGGTGTGAGCCACTGAAAAAGAAGAATAGAGCAAACCCCCAAAAGGAGCTTAGAGCAGCAAAATGAGGATGAAGGAAGGAAGGCAAAGACAAGGTGGTGGGGGAGGGGGCGATGACTGTAGACAAACCAGGAGCAGTAGCAAGGCAGAAGAGAGAGCAGCAAGGGAGGGAGCAGAGGAGCAAAACAAGGCAGGCAATGCAAGGCAGGAGCAGGGTGGCGAGTCGCGAAGACTTGCACTTGGACAGGGAAGAAAAAGGGGAGATGAAAGGGGAGAAACAATCAGAGAACAAGCACGGACACACACCATGCAGCAGCTCAGCAGTCAAGATGTGCTAAGCGTGCGAAATAGGGAGAGACAAGCTTTTATTTAGCTGGCGGGCAGAGCTATTCTCCCACACTGTATTATGGGTAAAGCCCTCATGTAGAATTTATTTGATTCCAACAACAAAGAATGCTTGGAGTTTGTTTTAGTCTGAGTTCTGGGTATAAAAGAAGAAACACATTAAGGATTTTGTCAACCCCTGGTTAATCCTTGGATTGGCTAAAATTAGTACGTTACTGAACACAACTTGGAAGGAAGCTCGTAAATTAACATATTTAACAGATGTGCGGTGTGGCGAGATAAGGCCATATTTTATTATTTTGTGTCATATTTTATATAACTTTATGTACAATATATAATGCATTTGAGAAGCCCATGGTAGCCACGTTAAGTGCAAAGCATTATGGGTACAGAGAAAAAAGACATAAGCCCTAGACTAAAGTTGGAATTCCTGTTACTGGGCAGAAATGCTGTTTGTTGCTAGCCAGGAAACTGGAGTTAATTAAATTATCTAAAAGGAGACAAAAGAATGATTACGCGTAGCTGGTGGCAAGGAAGGCCCATTTGTTTGTGAAAGGACAGGACCCCATAAAGAGTTAGGATGTCTGGGCATCCTTTGTGTTGAGAGGTCTGCAGTGACTTAAGCTCGTTAAAACTGAATAGGACTACCATTTATGTAAAAAGCTGTATTTAGGGTTGAGTAACGATGGCCATCGCCCAGCAGGGAGGCCTGGAATGCCACCCAGAGAATCTAGTTTGAGCTGGCTAAGCTCGTTCTATTTTTTTCCGTCTTCAGAAATCGCATATCTGGGTTATTGTAATAACACACTGAACTCTGATTGGTTGGGTAAAAAATGAAACTGAAATACTAGCCAGCCGCAGGGCTAGCCACATCGCCTGGACCTGCCTCTTCAACCCCTTTAAAAACCAGGATGCAGAGGGGTATCTGAGCCTTTTAGCTGCATTTTGTTGCTATCTTGCTTGAAGAAGTTAGGACCCTGCCTGTCTTAAGCAGAGACAAATTTCTCCTGGCTCAGTGACAGCCAAGACTTCATCTACCACACTTTTTAAGGACACTTCTGCACTTCAAAAGTCCAACTGAGGATTCAAGGTAGACTTTTAACCTCAGAGTTTACAGTATAGGTTTCTTATGTATATTTTCCTTTTATTTTTCAAACTCCTGTAACCAAATCTTTAAATTATTTTGTCTTTTTATTTACTGTTTTCTTATTAATTTAATCAGTAAAGCCTTTGATTTATTTAAAAAATAATTCTGCCTATGTCGTTTGTGTGTGTGGCTGCCTGGGTAAAAGTTGTTCAAATGATACCATGCCTGTGTGACTGTTTTAAGGGCCAAAACACTACCAAAAGTGAAGTTCACTAGGGACTTCATGACAAAAGGAGACAAGGAAATACGAAGGGTCTCAGGAGGATTCTGTGGTGGGATTTGAACTGAGCACTGCATTTCTGGGGAAAGACATGTAATTGGGTGTAGAGGGACCCACGAAGCCTATACACGCCTGTGGCTTTCTGGTTTGTGGTGCAGTGTCTGAAAGGGTTCTAATCCAGGAATACAGACTCAAGATTGTATTTGTATCCCCTCGCATGAAGAAAGGGTATCTCTAACCCCATTCTCCTCCCCCCATGTCACAAGAGGGATTCGCTGTGGTGCAGAGAGAGGGAAATCCTGCCCCACGGGAGTGCTCTTGTGACAGATTTGGTGAGCAGTGGTGTGACTGGCAAACTGTTTGAACAACCACACACACAGAGGGCAGAAAATTGGAAAAAGGGAAAAACTGGCTACAAGACATAATTCCCACCCTGTTGTTTTGGCTGCAAGTAAAAGACATAACTAGTGGTAGTGTAGGGAAGAAAGATGAATTCCAAGTACAGTGACTGCACTGTAGAAGAGCTGAAGCAGCTGTGACAGGAAGAAAAAAAATTACTCACCCGTAGTAATCTTGTTTCTTCCAAAGGGATCCACTAATATTACTACTCTTGCAGCGCTCCCTTAAGCCAGCACTGCCCCAGAGAGAATAGAATGCTATGCTAATCATGGAATGTTTAGCTTGTGCATCTATTTTCAAACTGCCCAGTGTCAACTACCTACATTCTACCTCAGATTTCTTAGAAACCTGCAAAGAGGCCATAACAACATGTGAATCACTATTTAAATAATTACAGAAAAATAATGCCCAACTGGGCAAATATCATTAACTAAAGGACTAGAATAAACAAATGTCCCTTTTTTTCTGAAGTCAGATATGCCTTTAGAAAAGAAACTACAAGTTAAGACATTACTAGAAGGTGCCAGCAGGTGGCATGCCACTCCAACTATACATCTCATCAGTTGTGGAGAGGATTTTTCTTGTTACTGATTCTGAAAGGGGAGACAAGGGCAGGGAGTAATAATATTAATGGATCCCTTTGGATGAAACAAGATTATTACAGGTGAGTATTTTTTTTCTTCTAACCCCTGGAATCCACTAATATTATTACTCTTGCAGACTAAGCAGCAGTACTGGGCCAGAATCTGTTTAGGAAAAATACTCCGCAAGACCGCTGTGCCTAATCTGGCATCACTCCTGGACTGGGTGTCCAGGCTATAATGCTTAGTGAAGGTGAAGACTGACCTCCAGGTAGCTGCTTTACATATTTCCATTGGAGGTACCTCTCGGGCAGCTGCAACAGTGGCGGCTGTGCCCCCTTGTAGAGCGGGCCCTAAGACCAGAGGGAGGAACCTTGCCTGCCTTTGAGTAGCAAAACTGAATACACTGGACTATCCATCAAGAGATAGTCCTCTTTGAAGCAGGAGTACCTTTACCTACTTCCCCCATAGGTGAGGAATAGTTGTTGTCTGTCCTGCCTATGATCTTTGGTATGAGTCATGCAATAACTCAGTGCTCTTTTTACACCCAAGTTGTGCAAGCTACACTCACCTGAGATACAGTGTTCAGTAAAGAAAACTGGCAATATAGACTAGTTCAAATGGAAGTCAGAAACCACCTTGGGGAGGAATTTCCTATTAGTTCTTAACACTACCTTGTTCCTGTGGAAAGAAACAGTCGTTTTCTACACAGAAGGCCTATAGCTCGCTTATTCTTCTGGTAGAAGTGACTGCTACCAGAAAAACTACCTTCTAGGTAAGAAATTTAAGCTCTGCAGATGCCATAGGCTAAAAGGGCAGAAGCATAAGCTGGGCAATGCAAATATTAAGGTCACATGCTGGCACTGGTTCCCTGTGGAGGGGGGAACAAATGAGAGAGCCTTTTAAAGAATCTTTTGAATATAGAGTTTGATGCCAGGGAGGTATCCTTTCTAGCCAAAAAGTATGCTGAAACTGAATCTAAGTGATCCTTCAGAGTTGAGTGCTGCAACCCCAGGGAGTGCAGGTGAGACAAATAATCAAGACAGGTTGGGATCCCAGCCTGGGCTGGGACTATACCCTTGTCACTGCACCAAATGGAAAATCTTTTCCATTTTGAGGCATAGGATTTCTTGATGGAAGGCTTCCTATAACCTTTAAGGACTTCTAAAACTACTTCAGAAAATTGGCAATCTGCATATTCTAAGTTTTCAACAGCCAGGCCTTGAGCTTCAGAGACCTGAGATTGGGGTACACTACCCTCCCCTGAAAGGAAGTCAGTAGATTGTACCTCTGAGGGAGGTAAATCGGTTTGCTCACAGACACTGAGAGCAGCAGGGAGTACCAAGGCTGTCTTGCTCAATCCAGGGCTACCAGAATCATCAAAGCTGGTTGTGACCTGAGCTTGATGAGCACCCTGAGTATCAGAGGAAAAGGAGGAAAGGCACAGAGGTACCTGCCTGTCCAATCCAGAATCAGGGCATCCATTGGAACTGTCCCCTTCACTGGGGTCCTGCAGCAATAAAGAGGTAAGTGGTGATTTTGGTGGGAAGCAAAAGGTCTATTTCTGGGGTCCCCCACCTCCTGAATAGAGCAATCACCACTTGCTTGTTCAATGCCCATTTGTGATGTGCCTGGTTTATCCTGCTCAAGCCATCTGCCAAGGTGTTGTCCTTGCCTAGCAGATGAATTGACTGCAGAGAGGCATTTAGAGAGTAAGCGATGCTCCAGATCTTCATTGCCTCTGTACACAGAGGAGTGGACCTTGCCCCTTCTTGTTTGTTGATGTAATACATTGTTGTGGTATTGTCTGTTCTGATTTGTACCACCTTTCCCTCTATGAGATGAGAGAAACCCTGAAGGGCCAGATAAACAGCTCTTAACTCCAGCAGGTTTATGTGCAGGAGCGAGTCTGCACTCTCCCAAGTACCGTGGATGGTGTCACATCCCCTAAGTGAGTACCCCAACCAAGCAGGCAAGCATCGGTTGTGAGAACCAGGGAGGGAGGCTCCTGCAGAAATGGAACCCTTTCCCTTAAATTTTCCGGTTCCCTCCACCATTGGAGGGCCTGCAGTAACGTTTGTGTGACTGGTACTGGCTTTGAGAGGGGGTCTCGCCTTTGGCACCAGCGCGCTCTGAGGTGGAACTGAATATCTCTCATCTGAAACCTGGCACCTATGACTGTGCTTGTTGCTGCAGCCATGTGCCCTAACAGTTGAAGAAACTGTTTTGCTGGCTTTGGCCTGCCCAGGGCAAATGAGCCTGCTAGAAGCTGAATGCTTTCTGCCCTTTCCTGAGGGAGAAATGCTCTTCCCACTACTGTATTCAGTTCTGCACCTATGAATTGCAGAACCTGCACAGGGGTCAGGACTGACTTTTTGGTACTGAGAAGGAATCCCAGGGACAGCAGCATATCCTGGGTTATCTGAAGGTGGTCTCACACCTGTTGGTGGGATTTCCCCTATGATCAGCCAATCGTCCGGATAAAGAAAAACTGTGACACCCAATCTTCTGAGGAGTGCCACTACTACTGCTATGCACTTGGTAAAGACCCTTGGTGCAGAGGTACGGCCGAAGAGAAGTGTTGAGAACTGGTAATGGCCTGAGGGGAGTCTGAATCCAAGATACTTTCTGTGTGACTCCCTTCTGGGGATAAGGAAATATGCATCCTTTAGATCCAAGGAGGCTAGTCAGTCCCCTTTTTGTAGAGTTGGCAAAATCATAGCCATTGTGGTCATTTTGAACCTGGGCTTTACCAGGTACCCATTTAGCAGTCTGAGGTCTAGTATAGGCCACCACTCTCCATACTTTGTTGTTGTTAGGAAATATCTGGAATAGAACCCTTGCCCTCTCTGATTGTGGGGGACAAGCTCCACTGCTTTTGTCAGCAGTAGGGCCTATACCTCCTGCTCCAGTAGTTTTCTTTCTGAGAAGGGAGCTGGTGCAAAATGTTTTAACCTTGGAGGAAGAAGGGACTTGAAGCAAAGGGAGAGACCCAGACTCACTATTTCCAGGACCCACTTGCCTGTGGTTATTTTTAACCATTCCTGGAAATAGTGGTTGAGTCTGCCCCCTACGGTATGTGGCGAGGCAGCCTGAAGGGAAAAGTCAGAGGTTCTGTTTTGCTTGCTGCTGAGGCTGAGCAGATTGGGATCCTTTCTGAGAACCCCTTCTACCTCTAGTTCTGTAAAATCCAGTCTGCTGTGGTTGGTACTGCTGTTGGGAAACAGCCTGTACTTGAAAGGAAGGCCTCCTAAAACAAGACCTGACCTTGCCTCCCCTAGAATAAGACGAAGCTGAAGCAGCGGGCCTGTCTCTGGTCGAGTTGCTCCTAAAAATAGCTTTATATTCGTCTACTTTTTTCATATATGCCTCAGTCTAGCACCAAAAAGATAGTGGCCTTCGACAGGAAAGTCCATTGCCTTAGTTTGGGTGTCCTGGGTGAGGCTGGTAACTCTCAGCCAGGCAAATCTTCTTAGAGCAATGGTACCAGCCATCCACCTTGCAGCTGTATCATTGGTGTCAGCTGCAATCTGAAATTGGTATATGGAAGCCTCCAAGCCCAATTTTGCTGTGTCTAGCAGCTCTGACTGTTAAAGAGGGGTTAGCCTCAGCATTGTCCACTACTGACTGCCAGAGAGATTTTTGATAAAGGGCTGCATAGGCCTGGTAGCTAGCTTGATGAATTACCAGGGATGCCGAAATATTTATGTATATATATATATATATATATACACGCACACACACACACACACACACACACACACACCTCTTTTGCCATGCTGTCCACCTTTCTCAAATCCTTCTCGGGGGGGGGGGTGAGAGGATAAGGGAGTTTTGGCTTTCTCACAGGCAGCCTGCTGTACAATACCCTGGTGGACTGGGTGACTAAAAAGAAACTCAGCACCAGATCTTTCTGATACTTTTTGTCACACTTTTTGTCTGTGGGTGTGACTGTATTGGGAGCCTTTAGGATTTCTAAAACATCCTTCTTAAAGAATTTGTAGATAGGCAGATGGAGCCTTTTTGAGGGTGTCAGCCCCATAAGCTCCATGTATTGTGCCTCCTCTTCATCCTGGATCTCTCTACTTGTTTGCAGATCCAGGGTCTCTCCCATTTTCTTAACAAAAGAAAAATGGGAAGAGAAATCCTCTGAGTGTCTGGGAGGGGAGCCAAAATCCTGCCCTGGTGACACTTCAGTTTGAAGTGCTGTTGCCCAAGACAGATCAAGCAAAGATCATGTTTGTCTGCCTTGGCAAACACCTCTGCATACTTCAATGCAATTCTTGAACCCTGTTTTCTTTTTAGGCTTGTCTGACATTATAGATAACAGGAACTAGTAACCGACCAAAAATAGACTAAATTTAAATATTTGAGGTCGGTATCAATAGAACAACGGTCAGTTCAGGAACCGATAAAGTGAAAAAACTATCATTTCCAATCGGATCCAAGAAACCGCTGAGGAAAACCGATAAACTCTGGTTCAAAAGTGGTTAAAATTAAATAAAATTAAAGAATACAGTAACCGGAACCCTCGGAAAAGGTCCCAATTAAATAAAAAAAGATTGGTTGCTCCTCGGTTCAAAGGAATCACAAGGAACGGATAAACAAGTTTCAATTTAAAATTAACGAGGTATAAAACACTAAAGAACAATGACACTAGGCAGTAATGAAAAATAAAACAAAAATACTTACTTTTTTGCTCTATGCACTACAGAAATCTGTCTTGATTGACAGATCTCCAGGGCATCTGAACTTTGCAGCAGACAGAAGAAATCTGAGGTAGAATGTAGGCAGTTGACACCGGGCAGTTTGAAAATAGATGCACAAGCTAAACATTCCATGATTAGCATAGCATTCTATTCTCTCTGGGTCAGTGCTGGCTTAAGGGAGCACTGCAAGTGTAATAATATTAGTGGATTCCTGGGGTTAGAAAGATGGGTCCATTATGAGGGGCGAAGCAAAAAGAACCTCATTGCCACATGTCCGCGTGTCTTAGGCTGGGAAGGGAAACCAGGCAGAAGTGCCCCGTCTGACCGCTCCTATTCACCTTCTACATTTAGCCCTTTGCTCAGAGCATGTGTCAGAATGTAGAAGTAAGGGGCACTGACACAGTGGGTGGGAAGCAAAAACTTGTATTGTATGCGGATCACATACTGCTTTATCTGTCCAGTCCTGAGACATCATTGGTAGTTGTCTTCGACCAGCTAGAAAACTTCTCAGTGGTATCCGGATATACCCTGAACAGAACCAAAACTGAAGTTCTGAGTTTCCAATTCGATGACCCCCCTCATTACGTTGACTCTTTCCCATGACTTGGAACATGAGGGCCATGAAATAATTAAGTATAAAACTAGGTACAACCAATTCTCAGCTTTATAATCTAAATTATGCCCCTTTGATAGCCCAGCTGAAGGCAGACTTTCAGAGGTGGTCCCTTCTAAAACTACCTGCACATGCCAAAGTACAAGCTCTGAAGATGAATGCCTTGAGTCGGCTCCTTTACCTTTTCCAGTGTGTACCTTGTGAGGTTACAAAAAAGAACATTGAACAATGGCAGAGGATATTCCTGGCTTTTCTTTGGGGTAGGAGTAGACCAAGAGTAAAGAGAACTCTTCTCTATCTCCCTAAACAACAAGGGGGGTTGGCCCTTCCAAACCTCAATCAGCCTAAGTTCATAATCAAGCATTCCTTTCGTAAATTCAACACCCTGAGCTAACTGACCGACCTTAACAAGGTCAAATGGCAAGATCTGTACCTCTCTAAAACAGTCGATGAGGCTGTCTCTAACCTAAATGAAAATCTCACCACCCTGGCTAACAAGAATGCCTCATTTATTAAGGTGCGTACGCACAAGGACTCCCACCCCCGGTTTACACCGGAGCTCAAAACCACACTTATAAACCGAGATAAACTCTGGGCTCTAGCAAGAAGCACTAAGAATCCGACAGACTGGCAGACATTTAGTGCAGCTAGGAACACCTGCGTAAAACATATTCACTCTACCAAAGCGAATTACTACGTTTCCACGCTGGAAGAGGCCAAAGGAAACTCGTAGAAAATTTGGAGGACCATCAAGTCTATTGAAGGTCGACCGGCTGCTCCCTCCATCCCAGCTAAGATCAACATAAATGGCACAGTTATTGAGAACAATTACCAAATCCTCAAAGAACTGAATTCTCACTTCGCCACAGCTGGTCTAGCTTTCGATGCATCACCGTACGCATCTCATACTAGTATCCATGCTAGCCCTATCACTGTCCTGAAAGCTACAGCCCATCCTTTCCAGCTGCTCCCCCTCAGCTTCAAAGAAGTTGAGGATTCACCCATCAATTTAGATACCACAAAAAGTGCCGGAGAAGATGGCTTAGAACCAGTCTTAGACTTGAGTAAAGCATTCAACACCGTTGCCCATACTCTGATTGTGAACAGCCTCACCAATATTGGCGCTACCCTAGCTACTACCAAATGGTTCTCCAGCTACCTATCAGGTAGGATGCAGAAAATCAAAGCTGATGGGCTATTCTCTGCCTCCTTACCAGTTACTAGGGGAGTCCCGCAAGGTTCCATCTTAGGACCTATACTCTTCTCCCTATATATCGACAACCTCGATTCTCAAATAACCAGGTCAACCTTGCATTTCTTTGCAGACGATACAGTTTTGTATACATCCGGCCATACAATATCGGAAGTCAGGGATATATTTCAAGTCAATTTCGCACAGCTAGAAACAAATCTCATCAATACCAAACTCCTCCTAAATGCTAAAAAAACTAAGGCCATGATTTTCCCCCCAATACTTCCTCCGTCACCCTCACTGTCCCACCTAAAGACTTAATCGTTACATCCCTAGGTGAACCACTGGAAGTTGTCTCTAAATTTAAATACCTCGGCTTTTGGTTAGACAACAAGCTCTCCTTCAACGAGCACATTGATGACCTGTCCAGAAGACTAAAAGCTAGACTAGGCTTCTTCTTCCGAAATAGGTCCCTCTTTCCCCTTGAAACCAGACTCAGGCTTGTTCAGACCACCTTCCTCCCTTTACTTGACTATGGGGACATATTATACACTTCTGCAGCAATTACTAACCTAAACAAACTGAACATTCTCTATCACTGCGCCCTGCGCTTCATTACAAACTACCCATACCGAATCCACCATTGCGAACTATACACAGCTGTTGGTTGGACTTCACTTACCATTAGACGCACACTCCATGCTGGCATTTGGACCCTAAAACTTCTTCTGAATAAATTACCAAGCTATTTAATAGCACTTATCCGTACTGCCCACAGCTCTTATTTCCTTAGAAAATCAGATTTTATCCTACTCGACACACCTAGGACTCGTACCTTCTTTGGCAGACGAGCCTTCTCAAGTGCCCTACCAACTATTTGGAACCAGCTGCAATCCACTCTGAAACTATCCAGAGTAGTCTCAGTAAATTTCTTCAAAAAACTGGTGGCTTCAAAAATAAAGGACACCTGTAACTGTTTCTAAACTTCCTCCATAGCTTTCTCCTTACTTCCTTAGTTTGTTCTTACTACACCGCCTTCCTTAAATAACTTGTACTAAATATTTTTTTGGTTTTTTGGTTTTCACCCAGGACTGTTTACCCATGTACCTTGTAGGACTTGGTCCGCCATTTATGTATTGTTATGTTATTGCCTACATTGTATATTTGTTGTAATCATGCACCCAGGACCTCCTTGTGAATGAGCATGCTCAATGGAGCTTTCCTGCAATAAACTTGAACTTACATGGCTACTGGGTGGCAGCCCAGATGCGAGTGGCACTTTTATGGGGAACCCACAATATGACTCATTGTGGAAGCGAACAGATGTAGCAGAACACTCAGAACTGCCATTGTGGGCAGTTCTCTTTATGGAGAGGGGAAGGAAGCAATCAGAACATATATTTTGGGTACGAGGGCAGTTTTGAAAGGATGGAGACGAGGGATACAGAGAGGACTTACCAAAACACAGCTATGAAAATACAGATGGTGGATTTAGATGCTCAATTTACCCCAGCCGGACAGGATGCTTGGTTTGCACAACAAGCCAGGCAGGGCTTAGTTTCCCCAGCCTAACTATTCATGGGATCCACATTGCTATCATTTGACGCAGTGCAACCAAGCTTTGGGTAGGGTACAGGAAACCGATTAAAGTACTACCAGCTGAGGGACTATGTACAAACCCAGATGAGAACAGCGAGGCTGGAGGGGGTGAAAAATGCAGATAGGATTCCCTTTCAGAAAATATGGACATCCCTGACAGGGGAAGGGGCTATCTCCCTTCTTTATAGCAACTATATAGCAGACCTGAATATATCCTCATTATCTATCAAGGAAAACTGGGAGAGGGACCTTCATATTTCACTGTCTGCCAAACAGTGGACACTGGTATGGAGAAATACATGGAAGATGGCCTCATCCCCAACTTGGAGGGAATTTGGGTGGAAAATCCAGGTCCGTTTTTTTCTGGTACTAGTCCAGGCAGCACATCACCACTCAGAGGGTTCACCTGAATGTTGGAGAGGCTGCAGAGAGGCTTGTGCTCCTCAAGCACATATCTTCTGGCAATGTCTGGAGATAACTGCTTTCTGGGGAGAAGTGGAATGACACCTGAATCAGCTCTTTACAATCCAAGCCAGGCTGGGCCCAGAACACTTAGTTTTGGGATTAAGCCCTCTGGGAATGAAGGGCAAAGATGAGAAATATTTATGGGCCATACTGATAGCTACAGCCTTAAAATCACCCACAAAGAGATGGATGAAAAAAGAACCCCCAACAATATCAGAATGGGTGGAGGTGGGTCAACAATATTCAAAGGTTGGAGAAATTAACATTAGACTTGACATACCAAACGCAGACATATTAGCAATTAGTCTATCCAAGTTATAAATTTCATATGTCAGGGCTCTCCAGTATTCCTTTTTGGGGACACTCTCAGTATGCCAGCATTTCATAGTATCATTTTTGGCTGCCAGAATCATTGGTTATAAGTTTCTGCTTTACTTTCTGTTGACTCATGGGTAAAGGGGTAAAGAAAAAAAACAATTTGTAAATCTATAAGGATAAAATACAAGAGTGTAATACTTTGGATTTTACCCAAGATGGATTATACTGATGATACTGTATCACACTTGTTACACAGATGTAACGTACTATTTTTAAAGAACTGGTGGGAGAGGTTGGAAGCAAACTCTGTGGGAAAAATTGTGGAGGTTATACTTTTAGAACAGTTCTTTTGGGTTTGCCCAGCGGAGCTGAAAACCTGGCTGGAGGACCGGGATCCCAAAACAGCAGAGCAAGCTGCTGAGCTCTCAGATCACTACGTCAGGAGCAGGCCTGCTCTGAAAGGAAGTGGGGGAGCAGGTGCTGCAGGGTAGAAAGGGAAAAGCGTGGATTCAGAGCAGCTAAAACCCTCAATGTCTCTGCAAAAAGGGGGAAGGAAGCCCCAAGTTACCAAGAAGGGAGGTCTTGGAAAAAAGAACGATGAATGCTAGTTTTGTAAGCAGCTAGGGCATCTGGTTAGATAGCGTCCCAAAAAGGCACAGAGTGGACAAAGTGCCCCTCAAAAGGAGGTGGGTAGGGGGTGCTGTGGAGCCCGAGCACACAAGCAGCAGAGTTTAAGAGCTCCCTCGTTGACTATTATAAAATAATAAAAAATAACTACTTGGTGCAGAATTTTGGTAACATTTTCCATCCCATCTGATAGAGGAAGGTTGGAGGGATAATATGGGGAAGCCACGTAAGGATCGTTCAGGGGCAACAGGTGGAAAAACCTCCGGTACAACACAACACGTCAGGGTAGGTCAGGAGATACAGGCCTCCTCTCAGCCTGACTCAGAAGAGACCATGGCCATGATCGGGATTAAATTACAGCAAATAATAACCTTGGTTGCTGACTTAAATAATAAAATAGACTCCTTTGGCTCTAGAGTTAATGTGGTAGAGATAACAGCTGAAAACTTACAATCAGAAATGACTGATGTTAAACAGAGCTCCGACTCTACCTCTGCGGCCACCACACTGATTGTTAAAGAGAATACCCACCTAAAGGCCCGTCTGGAGGCACTGGAAAACCAGGCTCGTTCCTCTAATGTACGGCTCCTCGGGTTACCTGAGGGAATTGAGGGAGATCACCCGCTAATGTTTCTGCAGGACTGGATGGGAGAAAAGCTGGTACTGGAAAGGCAAAATATTCAATCTGGAATGCAAAAGGCCTATAGAATTATTCCACGAGGCTATAGGGATGACTCTGGCACTCCACACAACTTAATGCTGGTAACTGATGGCATTGGGATATGGGACAAGATCCTCTGCCTGGCAAGACAAGCTGGTCAGTTAACACAGGATGATCGATCCATTTTTCTATTCCCGGATCTAAGCTATGCGACTTGTAGGTAGAAGAAATTTGATGGCGTGCGGAAGAAATTGCGGGAGGCTGTGATCAGCCATGCGATAACGTTCCCAGCGAGACTTAGAGTGGTTTACAATGGCAAGGTCTGGGTGTTCTCTGACCCGATGGAGGCAGAAAATTGGGTGACTCGTTTTGCCAGCAAACGACAGAATCATTCACGAGGAGAGGAAGAGGAATCAGAGGACAATGAGCTTAAAGAGACTGAAGGGGACTGAGCCAACAAAAATAAGTTTTTTGGTTTTTTCTATTCACGTTAGATAGCAGTATTATGTTGGGGAAAATACTGAAGGCTTGAGGGAACATGCTGATAGAAGCATTCTGTTTATGTGATTAGTTCCCTTTCATATAACAGGCAGATCATTTTAACTGTTATGTAACTCCGCAGAGCTTTAAGCTAAAATAAATATTTCTTCTTAGTATAATTACTTTAATCCCACCTAGAGTAGATGTGGGTTAAGGATGAGAAGTATAGTTTGCTGGACAAATAGTCTGTATTTGTATTCTACCTGTTTTTCTTCCTCTTTAGCTTAAATATAACCCATGAAAAGATGGAAATGGGAAAGTTTTAGATATGATTTTTTTCTCTGCTGCTTATATTGAATTGCCATAGCAATTAACTTTTAGATTACACAGTGTGACGCCATTAGACCCTTAGGGGACGTGATCTGTTGGATTTCTATTACGGACTTTAGAATTCGAATTAGTCACACTGCTCCTGGACTTTCTTATAGCTTTAAACTTTGTATGTTTATTGATTGATATATTTTAGAATCTTCTCCATATGAGGTATCACAATATTTGAGATGCATTCATCTTTTTATTAAGGAGATAATAGGATATCTCCTATGGTAAAAATATCTTTGTCTTATGTACAAGGTCTGTCTCAGATATGGAATTATTTGTCTGACAACAAATGAAAAATAAAAATATAAAGTTAAAAAAAAAAAAAAAGGAGGTGGGTGCACTGTGTATCCCTGAGAGTATGCCTGTGAACATGAGGAAGAACATACACCATTACTGTAAATAGGGTGCAGACCCATGGCTTAATGGACACAGGGACATCTCTTAACCTGGTAAAAGGGGATTTGGTTGAGCCTGAACAGCTTATACCTAATCAATTTGTCACTGCAACGGGATTCACAGGGGAGTAAAAAACTCTGCCACTAGCTAGTGTTCTCCTGGATTGGGGTGAGACAGGAGAGAGGGTACAAAAAGTGGCAGTGGCAGACAACCTTGCTCTGGATGGGATTATAGAGAATAATATACAGCAGGGGTGGTGTGTGCAGTTACCCACAGTCAGATAGCTAAGGCCCCTTGTGTTTCCCTGAACCCTACAGAAGCCCCTGTAGAAAAGAATAGGAGGCTGGTTCCCCAACCTGCGTCTCCTGAAATGGAGAATAGTGAAGAAAGGTAGGACTTCCCCAAGTAGCCATGCACCAAAGAGCTACAGAAGGTTACTCTGAGGAGGGAGAGGTAACAAATGGTCAGAAGGTCAGGGATGGCAATGATTCTGACTACCCTGACACTATGGACCCCAGTTCAGGAACTGAGGGGGACATGTCCCATGCTTTGGGAAAATGTGAAGATTTTGCAGCTGCTCAGAGAACAGACCCTAGTTTGGAGAGGCTGAGGGCTTTTGCAGAATCTGACAGGCCACAGGGAGGAGACATGAGACATAGGGTATTTTGGGACAAGAGACTGTTGTATACACAGGACGTGAGGGGCGACGGCAGGCAGCTTGTTGTTCCCCAGGAGTATCGTGAGAGGTTGTTCAAGGTCGTCCATGATATCCCCATGTCTGGACATCTGGGAATCATACGCACCATGCAGCCATTGGCCCAAAATTTCTATTGGCCCAATTTCACCCAGCAGGTGAAGGAATACTGCATGCCGTCACCAGTGCCAACAGATAG
Source organism: Neoceratodus forsteri (assembly GCA_016271365.2). NCBI lineage: Eukaryota > Metazoa > Chordata > Ceratodontiformes > Ceratodontidae > Neoceratodus > Neoceratodus forsteri. Next base: position 269,774,816 of record JADMNL010000027.1, read on the forward strand.
GGAAGGCAGGTAGTAAAACAAAAGCTGCCCTACTTCCCTTGCTATTGTAGAGGAGCCATCCCAGAGGGTAGGAATAGATATTGTGGAACCACTGAATACCCCAAGCTCCTCTGGAAAAAGGTTTATCCTGACATTGGTCAACTACACAACCTGATACCCAGAGGCGGTCGCCCTGTCCTCCATTAAGGCATCCAAAGTGGCAGATGCCTTGCTAGGGATTTTCTTCCATGTTGGGTTTCTGCAGAAGGTTATCTCTGATCGAGGGACTAACCTCATGTCGGACCTGATGAAATCTTTGTGGGGGAAGTGTGGGGTGGTGCAAAGATGCACGACACCTTATCACCCAGAAGCCAACGGACTCATGGAAAGATTCAATGGTACCCTAAAATCAATGCTCCAAGTGTTTGCTGAACAGCATGGGAGGGACTGGGAGAAATACCTTCCCCACCTGTTGTTCGGATACAGGGAGGTGCCCCAAGAGTCGACAGGGTTCTCCCTCTTCAAATGTTTATACGGACGTAGGGTGTGTGGGCCCCTAGACTTGATCCAGGAAGATTGGGAAGGCAAGCACACCACCCAGGGAACTCCCATCATGCAGTATGTCCTTAGGTTGAGGGAGAAGCTGAAGGAGTTTACAGGGATGGCCCAAATCAACCTGTCAGCCACCCAGAAGAATCAAAAAGTCTAGTATGGTGGCTGGGCCATCGGTGCAGCAGCTGGATTTCCACTTGCGGCACCAGCGACCTGGGAGCTGGAAGGCTGGCTGAGGGGAGGAGGCTTAAGCATCCCAGGGACAGCTCATCTTCTCCAGGGAGGGAGGAGGGGGTGCAACCCGGTGCTTGACTGGCCCCAGGCAGAGGTCTGGGGCATGACAAGCCCCGAGGAAGACACGGGGGAGGACGTCATGGACGTCGGTGCCTAGCGCCTTCATGTTAGGGCATACGTGACATCTGTAGAAAATGGGAGAAAAACAACCTTCAGCTCCAAGGAGACAGAGTGCTGAGTATGGCCTCGATGTGCTCCGGCCTGCCTGACTGCCCTGAGCCCAACGAGGCACGGAAAGGTTGGGGGGTGTTGGCCCCACCTCGTCCCCACCCGGGGGAAACTGGCTGGATTGGGGGAACAGAGCAGTGCAGGTAAGGCAGGTAGCAGGGGCAGACTCAATTGGCGCTCCTGAGGAAACAGAGTTGATAGGGATGTGAGGAGAGATAAATAGAAATTACAAAAACAAACAAAAAGTCTGGTATGATCACCGAGCCAGTGCTCGCTCGTACAGCACAGGTCAGGAAGTAATGGCCCTCGTTTGAGTCCAAAAAGACAAGCTGCAGGCCGAGTGAGCAGGACCATACAAGGTAGTCCAACAGGTAAATGATGTGAACTACATTGTAGAACTGCCTGACAGGAGACATACCCATCGAATGTGCCATGTTAATATGATAAAGCCATATGTAAATAGGGATGACATGGTGTTTGCTGTCTTTAGTCCTGGGGAGGGGACGGATGAAGACGACCCTCTCCTGGACTTGCTAGAGGAAAACAAGTGGGTGTCATTGGTGAAACTGTCGTCCCAGTTGACCGCAGAACAGAGTTAAGAAGTGAGGGAGGTCTTGGAGGATTTTGCCCCTTTATTTACGGCCAAGCCCGAATGGACCCCCCCCATAGCAACCCATGATGTGGACATGGGGACGCAAGTGCCCATACGACAGACAGCTTACTGGGTGTCTGAGGCCATCCTAAAGGTTATTAGGAGGGAGGTGGAGGAAATGCTGTTGTTAGGGGTAATCCAGAAATCCTACTGTCCCTGGGCCTCATCCGTAGTCCTCGTCCCCAAGCCGGAAGTGTCCACCCGCTTTTGTGTGGACTATCGTGGACTCAGCGCATCCATGAAGTCCGATGCCCACCCAATGCCCCGGACAGATGAGCTGTTGGAAAAATTAGGAGGAGCGACTTACCGAAGAACCACAGACCTGACAAGGGGGTACTGGCAGGTGGAGTTTAAGTGCCAGAGCTAGGGAACAGTCAGTCTCTGTCACCCCCAATAGGCATCTTTAAATTTAAGGTGTTGCCTTTTGGGAGGAAGAATGCCCCTGCCACATTCCAAAGGTTGGTCAACCAGGTGTTACAGGATATTGAAGAGTATGCAGTGGCTTATCTGGACGATACTGCCATCATCAGTACCAGCTGCAAGGAACACCTGTCCCATCTGAGGGAAGTGTTAGGCAGGATACAGAAGGCAGGATTCACTGTAAAGGCCGAAAAGTGCCAGGCTGCCATGGCTGAGGAGTCATACTTGAGACATGTAATGAGGAGGGGACAGCTATGTTCAAACCAAGCCAAGATAGAGGCAATTGAAGCCTGGCCCAGGCCAGAGACCCAGAAGCGGTCAGAATCTTCCTGGGGACTGCAGGGTAATACAGAAAATTTGTACCAAATTACAGCACCCTAGCAGCTCCCCTATCTAGCTTGTTAAAAAAAAAGACAACCTCAGAAAGTAAAATGGGATCCAGCATGTAAAAGGGCCTTCACACAGCTAAAAGCCACACTGTGCAGTGCCCCTGTGCTGGCTAGCCCAGACTACACTAAACCATTTGTTGTTCAGATGGACGTCTCGGATGTAGGGAGTGGTGCCTTCCTCAGCCAGAGGTCCCAACAGGGTAAGGATCACCAAATTGTGTACCTAAGTAGGAAGCTACTTCCCACAGAGCAGGCATGCTCCACTGTGGAAAAAGAATGCCTTGCCCAGGTCTGGTCACTTAAAAAGCTAGAGACGTACCTCTATGGGATGCCCGTCAAGGTACAGACAGACAACAACCCTCGGGTGTGGCTAAACCAGATGGGGGTAAATGAATGGGAGACTTCTTAGGTGGAGTATTGCGCTACAGGCCTACGGCATGGACATTAGACATAGGTCAGGGTCTGCTAATCCCAATGCAGATGGCCTATCCCGCCAGTCGGAGTAGAGCAGAACTGGTGGAAACCCTTACTAGAAAGGGGCGTGTTCCCCCCAGGTTCTGTTAAGGAGGGAGGAGCGTTGAGAGATAAGGCTATATTTTATTATTTTGGGTCATATTTTATATTCAATTCAATTCCAAGTTTATTGCAGGAAAGCTCAGTTGAGCAGGCTCAGTCACAAGGAGATCCTGATTACATAAAGTGAGGTTCGTACACACAGAAAATACTGGCAGGTACAATACAAGCCATTACAAGCAAATCGAGAAATAGATTAGAACAATACATTGTTACAAAGCATAGCGAATACATACGATCATAAATACACTAAATTACAGAGAGGGCAATTAAAGCAACAGAGATAAAGCAAATGTAGAGCCGATAATAAATGACATGGCTATGCAAAGTAGGAAACCAGCTAAGTGCAGAGCAGAGGCGGGGGAGGGAGAATTCGGGAGGACGGAAACCATATGAACGCTAGAGGGAGAATATACAGGTTCTATAGGAAACTTGGGAAGAGAGGGTAGCTGGTGCTGGGTTGGGGGAAGAAAGAGGGCAGGGGAGAGGAGGAAGAGGAAGAGGATGAGAGCAAGAAGGGGCAATGAGAAGTAGAGAAGGAGAGGGATGGTGGAGAGAAGATGTGCAAGGGGGTGGTACGAGGGAGAGAAGGGGTGTAGTCCACAAGCCAGTAAGGTGTAGTGCAGACAGAGGTGTGAGGGAGGCGAGATGAGACAGAAAGAGCTAACTCCTTTGGCAGTTATATATTACCCTAAGGTGTTTGGAGGACAAGGCTTTGAAGGAGTTAACAGGGACAATATTTGGGAGCTTGAGCGTCGCCTGTAAACTATTCCAAGCCAAAGGGAGGGCATAGGAGATAGCACCCTTACCAAAGGATGTATAAATTCTAGGGACATCCAACGAGATGTAAGTTGACTCCTTAGGTAGTAGGTACTGTGTGATATATGGATGAGGGAGGAGAGGTAGCTCGGTAGCTTGTTTAGGAGTATTTTCAGGGTTCACGTACAAAGATGAAGTAACCTTCTGGTGGAGAGGGATGTCCAATCCACTTAAGCATACAAGTCGCAGTGCTGAGTCCTAGGCGGTGCCATGGTGACGAAACGTAGGGCACAGTGGAACAGGAGAAAATAATTACTCACCGCAATAATCTTCTTTTTTCCAAGGGGTCTTTTAGCATCAGTAATTTTAGCAGTTACCTGTCTAGGTGCAACTGCCCCGGAGATGTGCATTTAAGATAATTTTTATTTAAATGAGCTTAGGGCCATAGCCAATCAAAAAACAGGAAGGGGAGTGAGCTGAGTGAGAGCTGCTGAAGACTTCAGAATGTTTTTGATGGAAAATGAGGGCACATGCCCCGGAAAAGAATCAAAAGGATTAAAAAAACATGCAAATGTCCACAAAAGTGGAACTAGAAACAACAACTACAATGCGAGTTAAAAAACTCATCAATAAGAAACTCCAAATTTGGTAAAAAGAAGTGATAAAGAGCCCTTCTCCTGACAGGTGAACCAGGGAGGAAGGGTGGGAGCTTACTGATGCTAAAGGACCCCTTGGAAAAAAGAAGATTACTGCAGTGAGTAATTTTTTCTTCTTACCCCAGGAGTCCTTTAGCATCAGTAACTTTAGCAGACTACTGAGCAGTACCAAGTGGGAGGTGGGCAAAGAACCTACTTAGGAAAGAGGCTCTGCAGAACTGCCTTGCCAAATTTGGTATCAGATCTGGTCTGCACATTCAAACTGTAGTGTTTCACAAAGGTGTGCACAGATTTCCAAGTAGCTGCTTTTTTTTTTCCATTCAACTTTTATCGAAGTTTACAAAATAGAGAATGAACCACAAAAAAAGTGTCAATTCAATGCAACCAGTAAACAGGATTTACAATGGCTCATTCTCCCCCCCTGCCCCCCTTCCCCCACCACATCCCCCCTACCACCCCAACACAGCAATATACTAACAAGGTGCAAGTACCCTATCAGAGGAAACAGATTGTAGCTTTACAAAGCATATAAAGATTGAAAGGGGCCCAAATCCTATTAAACTTGTCCATCTTGTTTGTGAGGTTGCTATAGTCCTCTCCGCTCTGAGATTAGCCAAAAGTCCTTGTAACCATTCCACATAACTTAAATTTCTGAATCTTTCCAATGCCTAAGAACAATTTTTTTAACAGATGAGGAGATCAACGCCATATAATACCTTCTTCTTGCCACATTGACGGGTGAGAAATCACCCAATACACATATTTCAGGCGTAAACAAATCAGAAATCCCTAATAGCGGATCTGCTCTTTGTTTAATCATAGTCCAAAGCGATACCACTCTAGGACATTCCAAGAAAATATGGAGAAGATCACCAGTCTGCAATCTACAGTTTGTACAGAGTGGAGAGGACAGAAGCCCCAGCTTGGCAAGTTTCTGAGGGGAGTGATATATATTGTGCAAGATTTTAAATTGCATCAACCTGAGTCGATCTTGTAACAAATATTTATGGCAATCACGCCAAATATGGGACCAGCCAAATTCCTTACCAGGTAACAATGCTTGCCAGTAATGAACTGGTGCGTTATTATCGGGGTAAGCACAGGCAAAGAGCAAGCTATATAATTTAGACACAGCATGGGGCAAGCCTGCTGGTTGGATCAGAGAGGGTAGGAAACCAACATGGGATTTGGGAAGTGGAGTAACCCCAAAAACTTGCAGCAGAAGGTGCCGCAGCTGATAAACCTTAAATATGTGCTTACCGGGTATCTTAAATTTATACATAATATCCTCTGAAGTGAACCACTGGCCCTCGGGTAGGATAACATCCTCTAACCAACAGTCTCCTAACTGTGGCAGCCAAGAGAATGATAACGGTCTATTATTTATTAGAATGTTGGGGTTCCCATTGATGGGCTGGGAAATATCCCTGCCATTATCATATTTGAGGAAGGCACATAATTGTATATGGATCCTAACCGAGGTTGCAATGGGAGAATTCCTAATTACGACAGGAAGAGAGCGTAGTCTGACATATAACATCGCTTTGGGAAGATAACCAGATTTTTTGATAAGGGACAATTCTATCTTTAGCCATAATGGGGTGTAGACATAGGGTACCGGTGGGTTACTTAACGCCCATCTGAGATACTTGGCAGCTTGGCTGGCCCAGTAGTAAAATCTCAGCTGTGGAAGCCTTAAACCCCCTCTCTCTTTAGGGGCGGCCAGCTTATGGCATGCCAACCTCGCTTTTGTACGTCCCCAAACAAAGTTGGAGAGTATACTATGTACTCTTTTGAACCAGGACAACGGCAATACTATATTTAACATATTGATGGGGTAAAAAAAGACGTGGAAAGACATTCATTTTAACCAGATTTATCCTGCCCCAAAGAGATAGGGGCAGAAGGGACCATCTTTGGAGGTCCTGCTCGTTCTTTTGTACCAAACAATCTAAATTTAACTGCTTCAAACGGGAGACACTTCGAGACAGAGTAATGCCTAGATATTTAATAGAGTCGGCCTTCCAAGCCAAACCGAGAGCAGTAACTTCGTGTTTATAAAGTTTATGATTAAGAGGGAAGACCTGGGATTTACTTATATTAAGCTTATAGTTAGAAACCTGACTAAATTCCTCAATAATCTTGAGGATTGGGGGGATGGATATAGATGGGTTGGACAATTGGAGGAGGAGGTCATCAGCATATGCCGCCACCTTAGCCTCATGATCATTTAAAAGAATGCCTGGGATATTTTTATCACTTACCAGCCTACGGATAAGGTGCTCTACATAGATATTAAAAAATAAAGGGGATAATGGGCAGCCTTGCCTGGTTCCCACAGACAGCTTGATCGGGGCATAGGTCACTCCAGTGCAAGAAATCCTGGCAGAGGGTAATAAGTACAATGAGTGGACCCAGCTCCGAAATTCTCCAGGAAAACCAAAGGCCTCCATCGTTGCAAATAGGTACTTCCAATAGACTCTGTCAAAAGCCTTCTCTGCGTCCAAGGATACCAAAGCCATTGGGAGGGAGGCATCCCTGGAGGCAGAGAAGACATGAGCAAGAGTTCTGAGATGATCGGCTGAAGATCTGTCCCTCATGAATCCCACCTGTTGATCCCCAATGATAGAAGGAAGGACCTGGTTCAGCCGATCAGCGAGCAGTTTGGCTAAGATCTTAATACCTTGATTGAGAAGGGAAATCGGCCTGTAACTAGAGACCTGATCTCGTGGCTTATCAGGTTTGGGCAGTAAAATAATCAACGCTTCGCAGAGAGAGGTGTTGGTTGCTTGACCCGAGAGGAGGAAATGGAAGAGCAGAAGCAGAATGGGCACTAGCTGTTTAGAAAACACTTTATAAAAATTGGCAGAAAAACCGTCTGGACCCGGAGTTTTATCTGATGGAAGGGATTGGATGATTTTTTCCATTTCGGATATAGGGGAGGTTAATGCAATTCGCTGAGACTCAACAAGAGTAGGTAACTGTAGATCTTTTAGATAGCCCTGCAGGTGCGCTTCCGAGGGGGGGACCGCCATGGGACCATATAATTCCTGGAAATAGGAAGAGAATTCCTTCAATATATCTGAGGGAGAGGTTTTAAGTGAATTATCATCTAGAGAGTGGACAGCGGCAATGAACCTGCTGGATTCCTGCTGTTTCACCCGCATGGCTAACATCCGCCCTGCCTTCTCACCTTGATCTGTGTATATTGCGTTTGTTTTTAAGATTGCAAACTCAGCATGCTCTCTTAGTAGCCCCAGGTAGGTGTCTTTAAGTTTAACTAGTTCTTGTCTAGTAGTCTCAGGGGAGGTCAGGGAGAGACTAGCCTCTAAATTCCTAATCTGAAGCAATAGTTGGGCGGCCTTATCATCCCTCTCCTTCTTCCTTTTAGACGTTATTCCAATCATAAACCCTCTCAGATACGCTTTGAGGGCCCCCCACTCTATGTCAGGCCGGCCCGTGGAATTGTTATTTAAGGCCATAAATTGCTGTATTTGGGAAGCTATATAAGTAACCTTGTCCGGTTCCTTTAAAATGTGGTTATTAAGCTTCCATCTATTACCCTTCTGGGGTAGAGACATTAACGAGAGTTGACAAATGACAGCCGAGTGATTGGAGAGCGGGGCTGAAACAATATTGGAATCCACAACCCCAGGTAAAAGGTTTTGAGTTGCTAAAATGTAATCGATCCGAGAAGAGGTACCATGGACTGGCGAGACAAAAGTGTAATCCCTTTGATTAGGATGAAGCACTCGCCACACATCACACAGTCCAGCCGAGTCCAAAAAATCCCTAAAAGCCCTTTGAGCAGGCGAGAGGCCAGATCGAGACCGACCCGATCTATCAACCTCCTGATCAAAGACCAAGTTGAGATCACCCCCTATTAATATGGGAAGATTGGGGAAAGAATGCACCACTTCCAACAGTTTAACAAAAAACTCTGGGATATCTATATTGGGACCATAGACAGTGCCCAAAAGAATGTCCAATGTGAAGAGTTTCCCCCTCACAAATAGGAATCTCCCCCTCACAAACAGGAATCTCCCATTAGGATCAGCAGTCTCATGAAGACACTGGAAGGGGATAGATCTATGTATCATAATCACGACCCCTCTACTCTGGGTCGTGCCCTGTGCCATGAATACTTGCCCCACTTGTTGGCGTCTCAACTTAAATGCTTCTGCATTCAGGAGATGAGTCTCTTGCAGAAACATAATCTCTGCTTTTAGATGATTTAGGAATTTCAGAACTGAATATTGTTTAATTTTATGCCTGGCCCCTTTAATGTTCCATGTAGTGCATTTAATAGTCCTAGCCATCCATTGCAATGCAGGTACCATATATCCCAGAGAAGGACCCATATCTCCTAATACTAAAACATTGACACCCCTTGTTAAGTATAAGCTGTGTTTACCCCCCCAACCACCCAGCCAGTCCCTCCCATAACACTAAAACAGCCCCCACAATAACGGCCCCAAGAATAATGACCCCACCCCAAGCCCTCCCTAACCCACCCACACATCGCATGAAAACATGATGTACAGTTTACCAGAGCTATCCCCTGTTGCCCCCCACCCCGACCTGCTCGTTTAACAACACAGTAGAAAGACAACAACAGTAATTTGTGATGCGGCAATAGCTTTCAAAGTCCAAAATATAACAAGCCAATGAACTGGATTCCAGGCTAGTTGCCTCCGTCGGAAAAATCGTAAATAAGCCCCGCACCTGAGAAATGGCAAACCGGCAAAATCTACAAACACTTTTTAAATGGGTTGCCACTCCTCATGCAAAAGCCAGGCAAAATCAAAGTACCCCGAGTAAGCCCATTATGTAGACTCTGAGAGTAAAAAAATAACCTCAACACAAACAAACTTTAGCGCCATCTAATGAAACATATGTAGCAATTCTATGTAGCGTGAACCCCCGAGCTGGGGAAATCTCAGTTTATAATATATACAAAGCGCTACCCCCTATTATATATCCTATAAAGTAGAATTAACACAAATGCAGCAACAAATTCTGCTCTATGAGTAACAGGAGTGATGGTCACCACCGACGACTCAGGGGGACCAAGACAGACTGTCCACAGTGAAGGGAAACCCTTCAGCCTTTAAGACAAGTTGGCCATGAAGTCGAGGCTCCCACTATTGCATTGATCGACCATCACAGAGCCACTGGAGGTAGCCACCGGAATCGCCAGAAAGCCAGACCGACTAGAAATGTCACTACACCTCCGGTAAGTGCAGACTTGTAAGGAAGCTCACCACTCTGATAGCCAGGTCTTGGAAAAGTCTTTCAACTCACTTGCCACCGGTTCAAATTAGCAAGGAAAAGAGGGAACTCGACCCAGACACCCCAAGCAGATTCGGTCCGATAAACAGCATGAGGAATCAGTTGCTTCCAACACCAACTTCAAGAAGCGCCAAAAAGGTCCGGAAAAGCAGCCTTTAAACCAAGAGTTGCTGCTTCTACATCCTCGTATGCATGCCAGGCACCTGCGACAAGCACCTGCAGCTTGGCAGGATAAGCCATCTTAAATTTGATCTCTGCTGCTATTAATTTGACCACCACGGAATGGTAGGATGCGCGCTTCTGGCGCACTGACAGGGGTAGATCTTGGGTGATTATAATCTTGGCACCTTCCCAGGTAACTTCTTTGGCCTCACGAGCTTTGATCAGGAAATGTTGCTTCTCCTGATAATTCAGGAACTGAAAAATAAAAGATCTCGGGGCCGCTCCTGGTGGTGGTATTGGGCGGAGTGCCCTATGCGCTCTTTCGATAATGTAATCACTGCCAAATGGGGAAAGGCCAGCTATTTTAGAAACAAATTTTCTCGGAAACTTGATTGGGTCGGGACCCTCTTCATGCTCTGGGAGGCCGATCAGAACCGCGTTATTGCGGCGACTCCTACCTTCTAAGTCCTCGACTTTAGCCTCCAGCTTGGTTACTCTCTGCCGGACGGCCACCAACTCCGAGTTCGCTTGATGTTGCCTGCGCTCTACCGAGCGTATGCAGGCTTCATTATCAGAGGTCTTCAGAGCTAGAGATTCAACGGTGTTAGAAATCGACTTCATTTCACCCAGGATTGACTGTAGTTCTGTCTTAAAGGGCTGGAACTCTTCCAAAAATCTGGCTAGGGTGAGAGGTTCTGAGTCCGGGTTAGTAGCGCCTGTAGATTGAGATGGCGTTGTAGGAGAGGCCTTGGTCTTCTTTGGAGCCTTCTCGGGGGATGCAGGAGGAGTGTGTTTGGGCAAACACTTCATTTCCACCTCCATTTGCTTCCAAAAGGGCCAGCACCAGGTTGCCCCAAGGTTATCCCAGGAAAACACAGCAGAAAAGCCGCTATAAAGAATTGAAAATTAAATCTAAACGGAGCAGAGGGTCGGAGCTAAAGCAGGAGAGTGTTACTCGGTGTACTGCATCACGTGACTCCCACGCCAAGTAGTTGCTTTGCAGCAATCCAGTAGGGGAATGTCCCTTGCTGCTGCAAGCAAGGCTACATTGCCCCTGGTGGAATAGATCCTGAGTCCCACTGGAGGTTGGTGACCAGCTTTTTCATAGCAGAAACTAAAACAAGAGACCAACCAACGGGAAATAGTTCTCTTAGTAGCTGGTCTTCCCCTGCCAACATCCCCGAGGTGAGGAACAACTGAGTGGAAGAGCCTCTGGACTGTCTAGTATGCTCTAGGTAGTAGAAGATGGCTCTTTTGACATCCAAGTTGTGGAGCTTTTACTCGCCAGGAGTGAATTTCTCAGTAAAGAAGACAGACAGAGTAATGGACTTGTTCAAGTGGAACTCTGAAACCACCTTTGGCAGAAACGTCCGATTTGTCCTGAGCTCAACTTTATCGTTGTGAGGGATGATGTAATTTGGCTCAGTGCACAGGGCCTGTAGCTCCAAAATGCTCCAGGCAGAGGTAATGGCTACCAAGAAGACTGTCTTCCAGGTTACAAACTTGATGTGAGCCATTGGCATAGGCTTGAAGGGCGGTTTCATGAGCCTGTCTGTGCAAAGGTTTAGGCTCCAAGGGGGAACAGGCTCCCTGATTGGAGGCTGAAGGTGCAAGAGGCCTTTGAAAAACTGTTTAAATACAGTGTGGGAAAAAACTGATTTTGTCTTTCCCAACGAAAGATAGTCCAAAATTGCCGCCAGGTAAAGCTTGAGGGAAGATGGCTTCAAGCCTGACACCTGTATGTGTACCAGGTAATCTAGCAGCTGAGGGTCTGAAGCTAATAGGGGTTCAACCTTTCTGCTCATGCACCAGAGGAAAAACCGTTTCCATTTGGCTGCATAAGTCTTCTTAGTGTTCGGTTTTTCAGCCATTCTCAGTATCTTAAGGACCTGTTCAGAGTACTGTGAGGATGGAAACTCAACTCCTCAAGAACCATGCCTTGAGGTGAAGAAAGGGTATGTCTGGATACTGCACTCCAGTCTGAGGAAGGGTCAGCAGGGAGTGAGTTGGAGGCAAGCAAATGGGCCTGCTGCAGGACACAGAGAAGGAGAGGGTACCAGGCTTGCCTGGGCCAGTCCACAGCCACTAGGATCATCGATGCAGGCTGTTTTCTGAGTTTCAGGGGAAAGGGAGGGAATGCATATAGGAACCTCCCTGACCAGTCCAGGATCAGGGCATCCAGAGGAAGTGTTCCTGGGACTGGGGGCCTGCAACATTACTGAGGAAGCTGAAAATTGAGGGGAGAGGAAAACAGGTCCATGTCTGGTGTGTCCCACTGCCTGAACAGTGTGGCTAGTACTTGCTTGTTCCTGGTCCATTCGCTCTGGCCTTGACTGATATGACTCAGAGCATCTGCCAGGGTACTGAGTTTGCCTGGGAGGTGAATAGCTGAGAGGCTGACTCAAAGGGAGAATGCTAGAGACCAGAGCTTCAGAGCTTCCGAACAGAGTATTCTTGATCTGGTACCACCATGCTTGTTTATGTAAAACATTGCAGTGGTGTTGTCCGTTTGAATTTGAATCGCCTGCCCTTTTATGCTGGTAGCGAATGCCTTGACAGCTAGAAAGACTGTTCTGAGTTCCAAAAGATTTATGTGCAGCTGTGACTCTTCGAGAATCCAGTTGCCACTTACTGAGGCACTGTCCAGATGTGCTCCCTCAGCCCAGGAGGGAGGCATCTGTGGTGATCACCTATGTGGGAAGTGGAGCTTGGAAGGGTACCCCTGCCTGTAAATTTGCAAGGTTCTTCCACCACAGCAGGTCATGGAGGAACTGCTCCGACACAAGTATCAACTTTAAAAAGTTGTTGCGTCTCTGAGACCAGCGAGCTCTGAGGTAGGCTTGCAGGAGCTGCATCCTGTACCTGACTGCTGGGACCACTGCAGTCACTGAGGCCATGTGTCCCAGGAATTTGAGGAAATGTCTGGCTGGTCTTGGCTGTCCCCGGATGAAAGAATCTGCCATGGAAAGGAAACTCTGAATTCTTTCCTGCAGGAGGAAAGCATATCCTTTCTGAGTGTCCAGCTTGGTCCCTGTGAAGGTGAGCAGTTGGGTAGGTTCAGAGTGAGATTTCTTTAGATTTACTAGGAAACCCAGAGACTTCAGAGTGCATTCTGTGAGGGAAAGGGACCCCTTGACCTGACAAAGAGACTTTGCTATCGGTTATCCATATAGGAGTACAGGGCGACACTCAGTCTCCTGAGGTATGCTGCTACTACTGCGAGACACTTGGTAAAGACTCTTGGGGCCAAGGATAGACCAAAGGGCATTGCAGCGAACTGATAGTGACCTGAAGGAAGTTTGAACCTGAGAAACTTCCTGTGAGATCTCCTTATGAGTATGCGGAAGTAGCCATCCTTTAAGTCCAAGGAGGCTAACCAGTCTCCCTACTGTAAGGACTGTATGACCAGTGACAGAGTGACCATTTTGAATTTGTTTTTGTTTTTTCAGATGTTTGTTTAAATATCTGAGATCTAAGATAGGTCATCACTCCCCAGTTTTCTTTTGTGTCAGAAAATACCTGGGATAGAGGCCCTTGCCCTTCTTGTGGGCAGGGACCCTCTCCACTGCTCGTAAAGTCAGGTTTCGTACCTCCAATTCCAATAGTGGGATTTGTATTGGGGACAGAGGTCTTGACACCTGGTATGCTTGAGGTCTGGCAGCTGCTTGAACTGTAGTGGTAGACCCTTCTCCACCATCTCCATCACCCACTTGTCCAACGTAATGAGGGACCAGTGCTGAAGATAGTGGAAAAGTCTACCTCCCACCGGAAGTGGGGAGGCGACCTGGACACTCACATCAGGACAGACTGTGAGGCAGATGGCTGGGTAGAGGTGGCTCTTTTTTGGTCTCTTCTGCCCCTGCCTCTGAAAGACCTTCTGTACTGACTAAAGTCAGATTGGGGATAGGGACTGTAAGGCCAGGGAACAAAACATCTGCCCCTACTGCCCCTGGGACGGGATCTCTGAAGGATGGTAGGCTTAGGTTTGGACGAGTGGCTCTGCCAGAAGGCCTTGTACTCATCAACTTTTTTCATGTAATCAGTGGTTCTGTAATCAAAGAACATATTTTGATCACAGGGAAAATCCATGGCCTTGGTCTGAGTGTCTGTGGTTAGACTGGTCATTCTAAGCCAGGCGAAGCGTCTCAGAGAGATGGCATGGGCCATCGCCCTAGAGGCTGTATCATTGTTTTCATCTGCCATGTGGAATTTTTCAATTTTTATTCTATTTATTTATTAAGTCTCAGATTAACACCTTTGAGCAAGAACAACTCATTTACAAAGGTTCCATGTCAAACAGGATGCTAGACAACAAAACGGGGTGAACATTGGTACAAAATTATACAGAGAAATACACAGATGGTAAAAAACTTACAGGGGTGAACTTCGTTACTTGAATTATACATGACTACACAAAAAAGATAGGGGTAAAGTTAAACAACCTGAGGTGCAGGAGAAGAGACTAGCTGTGAAGGGGGACTAAGTAGAGCTAGGAAGAAAGATTGGAGAGGGACATGAGGAGTAGACAGTAGGGTAATACCCAACAGGAGTAGGCAGGCTAGAGGGCCATTGTCAAAGGGTGGGGAGAAATGAAGGAGAAGTTCTGGTTGGTTAGAGGGAAGGGGATAGTGGGGAGAGAAGTGCTAGTGTAGGTGAGGATGAGGGGAGAGGGGGCAGAGTAGGTGGGGCGAAATGGGTAGACTAGATAGCAGTAGTTGACTGAAGGGGAAGAGGTGCAAGAAGGATGAACAGGTGGGATTAATGGAGGTGATACCCCTATGCGAAGCAGTCGCAGGTACTGGAGGTGGTGAGGTGTTCCCGGAGCAGTTGTTTGAAAGGTCCAAGTTTGGGGGTTGTTTGGATATCCCGGTAATTGGTACATGGTAGCTTCCAGGGTAGTTTTTGTTGTATTCACCAGCTCCTGCACCATAGAATCTGAACAACTGCAGGCAATGGCCAGGACAGACTTCCAAAGGGCTTTCTGATATTTGGCTGTGAATGCCATATACGAAGACAGTCTGAGAAGCAGGGAAGGTATGGCATACATTTTCTTTGCTATTAAGTCAGTTTTCTTGGAATCCTTGTCCGGGGGTGAGGGGGACAAGGAGACTCCAGCTTTCTCACAACCTGCCAGCTGCACTATACTCTCATGGCCTGGGTGTACAGACAGGAACTCGGTACCATTTTTAGACAATCTAGATCTTCTCTCAATCCGCTTATCAACCCCTGATACTGAAGTGGGGTGTTGAAGCACTTTCATGGTAATTTTTCTAAATGCATTATAGATAGGGATGACCAGGGTCTTGGGAGTTGAAAGAACTCTCATCTCCCTACAATCTTCATCTTTACCGACATCCGGGTTGGGCTCCTGCGTAGGGAAGTCCAGGGTGTCCAGCATGTTTTGTATAAATGTAAACATAGAAGAGGAATCCTCCTGGTCACCCAGTGGCTCCGCGAAAGGAGGGTCCGGGTACTCCTGGAGCTCAAGGCCCTCAAAATCCACATCAGGGGCATCATAAAATTGTTCACCATCTGCGTCACCCTCACGGTCTACAGAAGAGAGAACTGTAGAAGAGTGCATGCCAGCCCCAGTAAATAAAGGATCCATCTTTCGTACAGTCTGAAACAGTTGTCATGCCGTCTGCATATCTAGCACAGATGGAAGAACCTGTGCAGGCTTTGTTTGTAAGTGTTTAGTTTTTTCTGTATGCTTTAAGCTGCCTGTTGTCTTGTTATTGGCTTTCCCAGAAGCAACGGGAGCATTTTTGTCTTGACAGAGTTTCTTTTTAGCCACTTCATCAGTGGCTTGATCAAGCTTACTTTTTTTGTCACTTCTATTATTTTTTAATTTGTGAGGAACTTCATGTTTGGAAGCTTTATTTTTTGGCTGGGATCTGGAGGGTTCTTCAGCACCTCTTTTATTATTAGTACGTTTGGATGGTCCCTCGTTGGAAACCTTTGATTTATCCTCAGCCATAATAATCTAAGGTTTGTTTGCTATGTTACATAGATACATAGACAGTGTCGGCAGATAAGGGCCTATGGCCCACCCAGTCTGCCCATTTGAGCTTGTAAGTTCAGTTTATGTTTTCCTAGAAGTCTGTTGCCCCTTACCCCTGACCTCCAGAATTCCTTATGTCTATCCCATGCATTCTTAAGTCCCATGATTGTTTCAGCCCCCAAGCACTTCCTCTGGCAGGGTGTTCCACTTGTCCACCACCTGTTCTGTGAAGAAATTCTTCCTCACGTTTCCTCCGAATCATCCTCCCTCCAACTTCATCCCATGCCCTCTAGTCCTGGAACATCTTTTCCCCTTAAAAATAGTGTATTCCTGCACCCTGTTCCTCCCTGTAAGATACTTGTATGTCTCTATCATATCCTTTTTCTCCCTCTCTCCTCCAGGGAGTACATGTTCAGTTCCTTCAACCTGTCGTCATAGGACTTGCAATGCAATCCATGTACCATCTTTGTTGCCCTCCTCTGAACCTTCTCTACCCTGTCTATGTCCTTACGTAGGTAAGGTCTCCAGAACTGTACACTGTACTCCAGGTGGGGCCTCACTAGTGTCTTATATAGTGGAATTATGAACTCCCTTTTTCTGCTGATGATGCCCCTGCCTATGCATCTCAGCATCCTATCTGCTTTACCTGCTGCCTTGTCACTCTGTTTCCCTACCTTGAGGTCATCAGAGATGATAACCCCAAGATCCCTTTCCTGCTTGGTGCATGCTATAGCCTCACCCCCTAACTGATATATTGTGCCCGGGTTTTTGTGCCCCATATGCATTATCTTGCACTTCTTTGCATGTCTGCCAATTTACGCAAAGCAAACCAGTCCTGGACCTTACAAACTGAGTGCAGGTTTCTGTGAAAATGCCACTAGCCAGTCCTGCCCCAGTTAATTAAATCTGTCTATTGCAAGTGCCTTTTTTTTTTTTCGGTTGTAGAACTGGGATCTATACCAGTGCCAATCTTAATATAAACCCTGTAATACTGGTCAACTGCACACAGGTTGCTGTTGGACCCTTACGGACAGTCCTGCGACAGATGATACCGTAGGTCCAGTTTCCTTATCTAACTATGGGTTTCTCATAGTTGGCCAATCCTGGGAGACACCCCAAGGCACTGTTGAGGTCTGAACTCCACTGGGGTGCCTTGCGGTAAAACCAGCAAGGTCTGAGCTAAAAACATGGCAACTGTCCCTAATACGACAGATCCTTCAAGAATTTGTTCAAAAAAGAGAGGAACCATCGCAGTTAAGCACTCGCGATAAAACCAGCATCAGAAATGAACAGTCGCAGTAAAAATAAAGTCAAAATAGCGCGGGTGCGCTAAAAATAAAGAATTAGTGCGGGGCTAACAAAAATGAAAATCTTTCACTCAGCACACTATTAAAAAGGAAGTATGAGGGAAACTTTACCCAGATAAGCATTAGGAGGCTGTCAACAAGGAAAGTTGAGAGGCATCTCAGGGGTAATGTTCCTCATTCCAGCGGAGAAAAACTTCTGAAGCCTTCAGCAGCTCTCACTCAGCTCACTCCCCTTCCTGTTTTTTGATTGGCTATGGCCCTAAGCTCATTTTTTTTTTTAAACTTTCTTTTTATTCCACCTGTCCTACTCTCATTGTCCACCCTCTTCAGACTGGTCAACCCCTCAGACTGCCGTCACGGAGTCTGCCCCAGAGTACCAGGCCTCTCCATTGTACTTCTTCGATGCCTGGTTATCCCCCGGGTGGGGTGAGGAAGGGCCCCTCTTCCTCAACCTTCAGAGGAGAGCCTGCACAAGGGTGTCTGCCCATGGATTGGTGACTGGGAGGCGTGGATCGGTCATCATCTAGGACCAAAGAGGTTTTTTTCCCATTTTTCTGTGGTCCCCTTCTGCCTGAGGACGCCGGCTTGGGTAGACGGCGTGCTGACGCACGACGTTACCAAGTGCCTAACGGCATCCTCCCTTCCCTGACTCCAGTGCCACTGGAGCCGCCCAAAGCCCCGAAAGTCAGTGCTCCCACCAACCCTCAGGGATGTCGGGTGCATGAAGCACCCCTTGAAACCCACCCTGAAGGAGGAGGAGAGCATCCGTTGGGACGCTTGATCCTCCTCCTCCCTGCCGACCCCCAACGACCCGAATCCGTTCCCGAACCCGGGTCGCCAGTGTGGTGCAAGGTGTGATGTCCAGCGCCTCAACCCTCAGCATCACCGGCCTAGCGCCCTAAGCTCATTTAAATAAAAATTCTCTTAAAGGCACACTTCCAGGGCAGTTGCACCTAGCCAGCCAACTGCTAAAATTACTGATGCTAAAGGACTCCTGGGGTAAGAATGTTGAGTTTGTGAAGATTGCTTGCTGATGTGCAGTTATAAATTATGTCTCCACAGTCAACAAGCGGGAGGAAAGTGGCCTGAACTAATCTGGGTCTGACCTCTAATGGAAAGAGTGCCCTATTTTGGAAAAAGAAGCCTAATCTAGCTTTACGTTTAGTGGCAAGGCAATTGATATGAGTAGTGAAGGACAGCTTACTGTCATGCCTAAGTATTTAAACTTGTCAACAACCTCGAAAGATTCCCTGAGGGACATCTTAATAAATGTATGATTGAAGAACTTTAGGTTCGAGCTGCAGGAAGTCAGACTGAAGCTCGTCACAGACTTGATCCAGAGAGGGTTTGGAAGCATAAAGAATGGTGTCATCCATGAAAAAATGAAGTTTGGAATTGACAATACTGGAGTCGAGGGTGTTAATATAAGTGGATAAAAGTACAGGACCTAATATGGACCCTTGCGGTACACCTCTTGTGATGGGGAGGGGGTTTGATAGAAGGCTGTCACATTTAATTTGCTGTATTCTACCTGAAAGATAGCTAGTGAACCATTGGACCATGGAGGCAGAAGCAGCTAGATTTGAGAGGGCAAGAAGCATGAGGTTGTGATCAACGGTATCAAATGCCTTGCTCAGGTCAAGGAATACTGCTCCCGTTAGTTGCTTGGACTTGTAGGCGGTGAACCAGTTTTTAGTGACTTTTGCTAGAACTGAGATGGTACTATGATTTTGTCTAAATCTGGATTGGGCGGGGTTAAGGAGAGCATGGTATTCACGATGTTCTTTTAGTTGGTGATATACGAGTTTTTCGAGTATTTTGGAAAGGACTGGGAAGATGGAAATGGGCCTGTAATTGTTCAGATCGCAGGGGTCACCTGATTTGAAGAGAGGCAGAATATAAACCAATTTCCAGCAGGATGGGACAGTGGCAGATGAGACTGATAGATTGAAGATATGAAGAATAGCAGCAGCCAGGTAGTAATGTCCAAGTTTAAGGAAAAAGGGTTTGATCCCATTGGCTCCACCTCCTTTTTTTGGTGTCTAACATGTGAAGATGGTCTTCCACTTCCTTATATGAAACTGAGTGTAGTAGAAGGGGGTGTGGGGTCGTAGAGGAAGGTGGTGTATCGGTGACTGGGGAAGGGCAGGACATCCCTGCATAGAGGGAGGAGTCAAATGCCAGCCCTGCAGTGGCAATATGGGAATTTATTTGATCAAGAATCAGGTTACGGTCATCGATCTCTAGGGATATAAGTTTGTCATGGCAGTTATACACGTCATTGATTCCATGATGTTTGATCTTTATTCAGGACTTCCATGACTTTCACTAGTGTCATCAGAATGTAGCAATGATGACAGCGCCACACAACATTTACTACTGTTTACTAATGATTTCATGAACAAACAATGAGCCATTAAAACCTCATCCATGACAAACTTACTATCTCGACTCCTCTAGTATGAATTTTTGTAGGGACAGAAGGGACC
Source organism: Neoceratodus forsteri (assembly GCA_016271365.2). NCBI lineage: Eukaryota > Metazoa > Chordata > Ceratodontiformes > Ceratodontidae > Neoceratodus > Neoceratodus forsteri. The sequence continues at coordinate 269,794,509 of JADMNL010000027.1, forward strand.
GTTTTATACCCTGCTACTAATTTTATGGTCTGCCAGATTTTGGCAGAGTTCCTTTTGGACTGCTCAAGGGTTTTGATATAATAGTTGGATTTGGCTGATCAGATTAGCTTGACGCAGGAATTCCTGGCAGTTCTAAAAGCCTGCCAGTCAGCCTGATATCTGGTACATCTTGCACAGGCCCAGAGCTTGTCTCGGTTGGTAAGAGCAGATTTGAGATCTGATGTGAACCAAGGGTGGGAGAACTTATGGACTCTGGTTCTGATGAAAGGAGCGTGTTTGTCAGCCAGTGATATAAGGTGTTTGTTGAAGATGGCAATGGTCTCATCCACTGTCTTGGCTAAAAAAGGCTTATAAAACTTTATGTACAATATGTAATGCATTTGAGACACCCGTGCCACTGTAAGTGCAAAGTGTCAAGGGTACAGAAAAAAAAGTCATAAGCCCTAGACTAAGGTTGGAATTCCTGTTACTGGGCAGAAAAGCTGTTTGTTGCTGGCCAGGAAACTGGAGTTAATTAAATTACCTAAAAGGAGACAAAAAATGATTAAGCCTAGCTGGGAGTCAAGGTATGCCCATTTGTTTGTGAAAGGACAGGACCTCATGAAGATTTGGGATGTCTGGGCATCCTTTGTGTTGAGAGGCCTGCAATGACTTAAGCTCGTTAAAACTGAATAGGGCTACCATTTATATAAATAGTTGCATTTAGGGTTGAGTAATGACGGCCATCTCCCAGTAGGGGGGCCTGGAGTGTCCCCCAGAGACTCTAGTTTGAGCTGGCTAAGCTCAAGTTTTTTTTTCTATGTTCAGAAACTGCATATCTGGATTATTGTAATAACATACTGAACTCTGATTGGTTGAGTAACCATAGAAACTGAAATGCTAGCCAGACACAGAGTTAGCTAGCCACATCGAGTAGATCTGACCTCTTGAACCCCCTGTAAAACCAGGATGCAGAGTGTATCGGAGCCTTTTTGCTGCATTTTGTTGCCATCTTGCTTGAAGCAGTTAGGACCCTGCCTGTCTTGAGCAGAGACAATTTTCTCCTGGATCACCGACAGCCAAGACTTCATCTACCACACATTTTAAGGACATTTCTGCACTTCAAAATTCCAACTAAGGACTCAAGGTAGACTTTTAACCTCAGAGTTTAAAGTGTAGGTTTCTTATGTATACTTTCCTTTTATTTTTCAATATCCTGTAACCAAATCTCCAAATTATTTTATCTTTTTATTTACTGCTTTCTTATTAATTTAATTAGTAAAGCCTTTGGCTTATTTAAAAATAATTCTGCCTATGTCATTTGTGTGTGTGACTGCCTGGGTAAAAGCTGTTCAAACGATACCACGCATGTGTGACTGTTTTAAGGGCCAAAACACTACCAAAAGCGAAGTTCACTAGGGACTTCGTAATAAAAGGAGGGGAGGAAATACAAAGGGCTTCAGGAGAAGCCTGTGGTGGGATTTGAAATGAGCGCTGCATTTCTGGGGAAAGACACATAATCAAGTGTATAGGGCCCCCCAAAGCCTATACCCACCTGTAGCTTACTTGTTTGTGGTGCAGTGGCTAAAAGGGTTCTACCCCAGGAACACAGACTCAAGACTGTATTCATATCCCCTCACAAGGAAAAAGGGTATCTCTCACTTCATTCTCCGCCACCCCCCGTCACAAGAAGGATTCGCTGTGACGCAGAGAGAGGGAAATCCTGCCCTACGGGAATGGACAGCAGATTACATCAGGGTGCCCGGGGGAGGACAACTGTCCAGGGCCCAGGTGGCTTGGGGCCCAAATGTACATATTTATATGTCTTGGGGATGGGAGGGGGCCCCAGACCTAAAGGTGTGTCCCAGGCTTGGAAATTTCTATTGTATTACATAACCAATGTACAAACATGATTAGGAAGCTAAATGTTATCTACATGGAATTATCTAAAAAGAAGTTATGTAATCCTTGAAAATTCTGTAAATTGACATGTTCATTAGATGGTAAAGAAGAAACAGCCTCTAGTTTCACCTTGACATGGAAGAAATAAGATAACAGACTCAAGTGGACTTGTAAACTTGTTTAATAATTAATTTGTGGTGCAGCTGTGTTTGTAACTGTAGAGTTAAATCTGATGTACCTGGAAGTAATCTATCTCAGACTCAGCAGATACATGATGCCTCCGTTTCTCAAACATAAAAAGTTGAAATAAAGAAGCCTTAATGTAAATATGGCACAGCAAAATGATAGCCTGAACCTGGGGTTACTCAAATTACCAACAGGCGTTGTCCAGATTTGCAGTCACAAGGGACTGTCACAAAATCCTTGCATACTGATCTTGTGACAGCCCCTTGCTTGTGACCCCTTATGCTATGCCTTTCTGTGCCAGTGCATGTATGGAAGGGGGAGGAGCTAGCATGTAAATGGCACACTGTGCCATCTACATCGTTAACTACCACCAGTGTACCCATTACAACACTTAAGCAATAGCCCCTAAATGCTGCCAAAAAAAAAAAAAAGAACAGAACTGTACTTAAGCCAGGAGGACAAATACAGCCTGTGACTTGACTGCCACTGAACAGTTTTTGCAAGGCTGGGGATAGGGAAGGGGCTCCACTGGACTACGAGGGACTACAAAATTGTGCAGAATGGGTTGAGGGCCCACTGGGTCAGCAGCGAAACTGCAGAAAGACAAAAGTGGATTATCAGAGGGACAGAAGCAGCCTGAAGATATAAGCTGGGGGGGGGGTGAAGTGGCTGGGGGGCCAACTATCAACATAGTACTGCTACATTTATGCATGGTACTGCACCATGCACATATATGTATGTGGCGGTATTCAGTGCTATTACTGTGTGCAAACCTATGCACTGTAACATCTGGGTGCCCTAATTTAAATACCAGATTCGGCGCTGGGAGGTCTTACAATACACACACACACACAATGCTCTCAGTATAGCAACTTTTTATGTTGGTGGTGCTGGTTGCACTTTTTGCCCTGTTTAGGGAAGCTTTATGGATAATACAGTTAGTGGGCTAATATCCTCCAGGACTAAATGACAGGTTAAATGTCACACATCTGATCAAAATAAAAGAGGTAAATCTGACTGTCCTTGTTCATTCCCTTTAATCATACATAGATACGATTTTAACTCTCTTTTCTCTGGTTTTTTTTTGCCTTCCAGATTCCAGTGTGTGGCACGCACTTTACTTTTTTTTTTTTTGTAACTTTCTTTTATTCATTTTTCAATGTTTCCAAAGAAAGTGGTACATACAACTGAATTAGGTTACATACATGTAAGCATATTAGCATCAGGATTAATAATCAATTGTCATGTGGTACAACATAAGGGGTACTTTCCAATAGTTCTCCTGCTGAGTGTACTCACTCTAAACATTTAGGAAGGCTAGGCCACATTAAACTAGTGGGATTAAGACATAGACCATTATTATTATTTAAGGGATACATACCGTAGCCCTAGGCTACTATCCCCACTTAATTACCCATCTAATTAAGGAATATTATTCCCCCTTCTACTCTAACACTCCCCTCTCCAAACACCAACATTCTTATACTGAACGTATAGAGAGTCACCGCCACATCCAACATTTAACATAATTTTACCAGTATAAGCTTAACTTCATTTATGTATTGCTTAATTATTTTTTACATCAAACTTTTATTACTCACAACCCCAACTAAGACCTCCCAAGTCACACAGAAGGATCACCCCTCCTGCTGACCCTAAGCAGACTTATAAGCTTTTCAAGATGCAGAACTTAGCACCCCTATAGGTATAATCTCCTTAAAAGGGAGATTCAGAACAAGAAAAAAACATAATAAACTAGAGTCCTGAACGGAGTTCTTAAGCGCCAGTCGGCCTTGTGGTCATCTTAAAAAAAACGACACGCGCAGTTACCAGCTATTTTAAGTCCTCATCTTCATCTAATTCCAAAGGTAGTCCCAAGTTCTCCGATGGTCTTACTCGAAATTCTTGGACAATTGCTTCCACCTTTGTCTTAGGTCTTCCCTCCGGTCAAACGCAGTCGAGCCGGGGCCAGCAAGGAATGAGCCACCCCCAGGCTCCTTAGCTGCTTCTGAAGTGGACTGAACATTTTTCTCCTAGTCCTAGTGGAATAGGACCAGTCTGGAAATATCTTGATCTCTTGGCCCTCCATCTCAACCGGGTAGATCACCCTTGCCCACTGAAGTATTTTATCCCTAGTTGCTGGACCAGCTGTAATTAACATGATCGTACGTGGAGTCTCGCAGTCTAGTTGGGCCCTCCTGAAATTTATTCTAAATGCTTGCTTAAAGGAATCTGCTTCAATCTGCACATCCGGTGGTACAGAAGTTATTAGCCAATTCTTCAAATACGACAATAAATCGGCCCCTTCAGTATGTTCGAGAATCCCCACTAACCTTAAGTTCATGGCCCGTTCGGAGCTTTCAAGCCTCTCCATGCGGGCATGCAGATGGTTGATCTCCGACATTGTTTTTAAAAGAGCTGCCTGAGTACATTGGGATCGATTATCTGTCTCTTGTACCATTTTAACAGCTGTTTCAATTTTCGTATCTTGTGCACTTAGGCGCTCCAGAACCCATTCCAGCTTTTGGTCCATGTCTCGCACTGCACTCAGTACTGTTTCCCAAGGGGGAGTATCTTTCCCTCCACTCAGGTCCACTGCTTGTCCTGGTCCTCCTGGTTGGTTAGAAGCTGGCAGCGGCACTGATTTTTGGGACGATCCCATAGCTGCTCCTTTGGGTCTGCCCATAGCGAGTTTAGTACCTACTTGTTCCTTGGGCTGAAAGCTATCGAAATCCAAAAGGATTCTGTTTCAAAAACTACTTTAAAGTATAGTTTTTAATGGTATTCAGGAGCACGAGGTGCTGAGCTTAGGGGAAAGTTGCCGGTCTCGAACGTGGCTCTCTAGCGCCCCCATGCACTTTACTTTTAATGAGCAGAGGAAATCAGCCTGCCACAGAGAGGGAGGCAAGCAAACTGATTCCTTTAGTGCAGCCATGGAACTGGCTTTAGTGCTGCTATTTTAAATTAAGCATGATTAATTATGAGTTCTATGAATGAATGCTTTGCATCAACAGATGCACTAAACTGTTTACATGCTGTGACTAAGTTCTGCCTTATCTCCAAGAGAGAGTGTTTAGATGATAATTTATGATTGATCAGTAGCAAATAAGTAATTCAGAGCGCCTGCAGGTATTACATGGTGTATGGAGGAGGTTGTGGAATCAGGAACAGTGGGACAATTCAAGAATGCATGGGACAGACATAAGGCAATTCTAGTGGGGGGTAGGAGGAAGTAAGCTGTTGATTAACTAGAATCTGCAGCTTATCCATCAGGTAAGGAAATGGGCAGACTAGATGGGCCAAGCGGTCCTTATCTGCCATCAAATTCTATGTTTCTAAGTTTTTATGATTAGTCATGAACTTGGTTTTAAATACCCCACCTGGCTAACCTCCTGTGTCCCTTTGACAAAGCCAGGAGCAAAACCAGTCAGGGATATTTATGCACCGCAAGATGTTTTTTGTGCATAAATAAACGTTTTTGTAGTGTGATCCTGAAACCTGTTGCCGGTAATCTTTTTGCTGACTGTACTCTGAAAGTACTTTATACAGTTTCTTTTAAACAGTTTATTAAACCATAGACAACAACTAGTAAGACATACAGGTATGCAGATCTGAGTGGTAACACATATTATGATATACTACTGTTTGTACAATTCAAGACTGAACAAAGGTAAAAAAACAATGCATCTCAAAATGTATAGCCGTAAAAAAAACAAAGAAAAAGCATTTAAAAAGGACACATACAAAATAAACCGTCCAAAGGGATTATCTTTGTGTTTTGTTACATCTCCTTTGGCTTTTATTGTAACGCTGACACCAATTACAGATTATACAATAGCACTTTTTTTTCAAAAGTGAAAAGTGATTGGCTAACTGGGTCTTTTATTTTTGAGTAAATCCCTGCAAAACTCATGGATAATGACTCAGTCAGCTGCATCTGCAATCACCACATCAAAGAAATCAATCCAACCTACTGAAAATCAAATCATTAAAACCACCATGTTGGATTCACCATAAACTGTGGAGAACCACAATCCTGCCTACCATAAACTACTGTGACTTCAATTTGTGTAAGCCCCCCCCCCAATTCAGGGCTTACCAGACGCGATTCCTCATCCCTTGTCTTCCGATGTCTTCACCCTCCGGTCTCAGGATGCCAAAGAGGAGAACCAACAGGGCAAGCACAGCAGTTCAGAAGCCCTGGTACAATGTGGACTAGGGCTCCACAGTTCAAATCTGTAGCCGCTGCCACTCAGCACCCTCTGACCGTTGGCTCTCTCCAGTGTTCTGGGGGCCAAGGCAGAGAAAACAAGAACACCATCTTCGTTTCCCCAGCTCAGGAGCCAAAGAGGGCTGGGGAAAAACTCTTAGGAACTGCAACAGCAATGTAGGCTGCTGCGCTTCTCCCCCCCCCCAACAGATTCATAGAAGTGTGACAGCAGAAAAGTACCAACATGACCCACCGAGTCTGACCATTTGTCCAGCTATCTGCTTGGACCTGTGCCCCCCACCCTTAACACTCCCCTGTGGTTGTCCCATGCCTTTTCGAATCCCTCCATTGTTCTTCTCCAACGACCGCCTCTAGGAGTTTGTTCCACTTTTCCACCACTCTGTCTGTGAAATAGTACTTCCTAATATTACCCCTGAACTGCCCCTCTCCACCTGCAGGCCATGCCCTCTTGCCTTCTGATTGCCCTTCATCTGGAAGATGCTTTCCACTGGCACCCTGTTTATACCCTTAAGGTACTTGAAGGTCTCAATCATGTCCCCCTCTCCCTCCTCTGTTCCAGGGAGTACATGTTCAGATCTCTCAGCCTTTCTTCATAGGATAGGTGGGTCAAGCCTTTTACCATCTTTGTTGCTTTCCTCTAAACTCTCTCCAGCCTTCCCACATCCTTTTTGAGGTATGGCCTCCAGAACCGGACTCTGTATTCCAAATGCAGTCTAACCAGCTGGGAGTACAAGGGTACTATGACCTCCCTATTTCTACTGGTGATCCCCCTTCTGATGCATCCCAGCATTCCACTACCCCTAGCCAGTGCTCTCCCGCACTGCCTTTCCACCTTCAGGTCCCCCTATATATTGATGCCCAGGTTCCTTTCTTGTTCCATTACCTCCAGATCTCTGCCCCCCACCATACAGTACCCTGCTCTCTGGTTCCTGGAGCCAAGATGCATGATTTTACACTTTTCTGTGTTGAGTGACAGCTCCCACCTCTTTGACCATGCCTCAAGCCTCCCCAAATCTCTCTGCATTCTTTCTACCCCTTCCTGTCTACCCTACTGCAGATTTTAATATCATCCGCAAACAGTCTCACACCCCCTTCACGGCCTGCCACAATGTCCCCTATAAATATACTGAACAGTAGGGGCCCCAACACTGATCCCTGAGGGACCCCGCTTGTGACCTTGTCCTCTCCGGATGCAACCCCATTTATTATGACCCGCTGCCTCCTGTCCCCCTGCCAGCTTCCCACCCATTTAACCACCCTCTGACCCAGCCCCAGGCCTGACATTTTATACAGCAATCTCCTGTGGGGCACGGAGTCAAACGCCTTCTTGAAATCCGGATAAACTACATCTACCGCCCTTCCCTGATCCAGTTTCTTGGTGACCACATCAAAAAACTCTATCAAATTTGTTTGACAGGATCTGCCCCTAGAAAAACCCTGTTGCCTTTGCTCCATCAGGCCACTTTCCTCCAGGTAGCTGGTGATCCTGCCTTTTATTAGTTTCTCCATGAGCTTGCCTACCACCGATGTCAAGCTCACAGGCCTGTAACTTCCCACTTCCTCCCTCCCCCCTTATGCTGCGGGACCACATTTGCCTGCCTCCAGTCTTCCGGCACCACCCCAGTCTCCAGGGACTGATTGAAGAGTGCAGTCAATGGCACTGCCAATATCTCCTTTAGTTCCCTTAACACCCTTGGGTGCACCCAATCCAGCCCCATTGCCTTGTCCACCTTCATGCAGCCTAGTTCTCCCAATATTTCCTCCACAAGGAATGGCACTGCTGAATGTCAGCCGCTCATACCGACATTGCCAACTGCTCCCCAAGCGAACTCGCCTTTGTCCTGCAGCTCCATTCATATTTCCATATGGCAGTGTCTCCCATGACATGTACAATAAGTAATGGATACTGCTAATTAAAAAAATAATCTTACACAATTAAAAAAAAAAACCACTCGCAAGCAGATGCTTCCCATGAATTTGTGTGTGTGTACTTCGGATTCTACTTAGCAACACAGAACAATTTTTTCTGGCGCAGCAACATATTCAATAAAAATGGTTTAAAATGCAAATAAAAAATATTTTTCTTTATTTTTTGTCACACAAACTAAAGGGGAACATTGCATAATTGCAATAAACAACTCCAGGGTGTGGATTATGCTGGGATTTACCCACTTCTGGTGTGGTTCAATCATTCAGCCTCTGGCCTTGTGACCAAACCATGGCAGGCATAGGTAAATCATAGCATACCCTTCACCCTGTCGTGGTTTACTGCTTAAACATCCCACATTTTTCTGCATCACAGCTCAGTCACTGACTGCCTTGTTTCCGTGTGTCTTGAAACTTTAAAACTTTTCTGGCAAAAACCTGGGCGATCAGTACTGTAGCTGGCAGCTACTGTGGTCAGACTAGTTTCATTGCTTGGGGGAGAAGGTGGCACAGTCACGGAAATAGTGCTGCCTGCTGATGAACCATCAGCTCCTGCTACGTCATCAAGAAGCTTTCTTTTAAAGCCAAATTAGAAAAGACTCACGGTGATGTGAGTGGCTCTAATAAAACCAAGTGGCTTGCTTGTAAGACAGAAGCTTCCTAGTAGTCAAATTCTACTAATGTGTTGTCTTGTCAATAATAAACACAATATTTAAGTGACTACTACACTACTGTGACTGTGTGATTTATTCCAGTAGCACTGAAGACAGGTTTACAACACGTAGCCCTGTAAAGCGGCCATTTGAAAATATTATTTGCCTTAAAAGGGCTTAAAAAAAAATTTGTCCCCTGCCTCACCACCTCCCTCCGTGCTGTTGGCCAAGGATCTGGAATGTTATTATTATTTTTTTTAATCAGTGTTTTATCCTCCTTGGTCTCTCTCTATGACAGTCTCCCTGGACCAATTCCCTCTGCCTGTTCATGTGACTTCTTTGGGGCTTACTTGTCTCCATAGTGTCCTCTGCCACAGGACTTACCATAGGGGTCCTGTCATCAGTGTAGAGCTTACGAGGGACGGAGCCGTCACCATGCTGTACTCAGATGTTTTTTTCCTCCATGTTGTCCCTTAGGGGTCACGTGCAAGCAATGAGGCACTATGCATGCTTCACCTCTGTGGAGAGGCCTCCAGTGTCTGGGTGTCGGGTCCTCTTGCTGTCCCTCAGAGCTACCACCCAGATTTCTCCAGGTGGCAGCCAACCCGCAAGACATGCATTGCCCCCTTCCAGGGAGTGGAGAGCTATCCTAGGGACACTCAATCCTCCCTCCTCTAGCCGGTGCCCAAGTGACCCGCAGCCATTCCAAAACCTGAAACACCTGTGTGGCAGGCAGTGAAGCAGCCAATGCCTTCCCCCTGCCACAATGTCACCTAGCTTCTTCAGCCTGCAGCTCTACGTTCTGTATGGCCCTCCATTTCCTGCCAAAGTGTCACTGACTGAACTGCCACTATTAAATACACGTTTGTAGTAATACCTTTTATTAGACTAACTGAAGAAATTTTACACAAACTTTCAAGACCTCCTAGGTCCCTTCATCACGTGTAGAAAATACCCAGCATTACAGTATACAAGAGTTTGTGGATCACAGACTGTCTTGGGATCTCCCCCTTCTGGCCATGATTGTTATGTAACAAAATATTTTCAAAATAAACATGCATTTGTCAATGCTGAATGTTTGCTTGCTGGCATTAGCAGTGGAATTGCAGGAGTTAGATGCAGTATGGGAATGGTCCTGAAGTACTGAACCGACGCCAACTCCACCTTTATCCTGCAGAGACTGACACGCATTGGGGTGTGCCTTTGGGTCGTTGCCCATGACGGTCATGACATTTCACCTCACCCTACCCTTCAGACACTGACAAGTGTTGAGGTGTGCCTTAGGGTATTTGGGCTTTACATTCACCTCATTCCTTAAGGAAATACACTGAAATGGGTACAGTATAGGAGAATGGCGTGAACCCTGGGTGCAAAGGGTCCAAGGCGCACCTCGATGCCTGTCACTGGCAGCAGAGTGGGGGTGGAATGGCATGAGCATTACTGTCGACAATCCCAAGTCACACCCCTGACGCCTGTCAATCCCTACAGGGTAGGGCGTTATGGTCGAAAACCCTAATGCCCTGGGTGTTTCATGGTATTTTTACTCCAAGTTTTCCACATGAGCTTTTTGTGACCTCACCACAAGAAAAATGATACTATCAGTTTGCTAGGCGAAAGGTGAATTTGCACAGTGACTGCGCCATTTGGCGCCACAGGTGCAAAAACACATTTTGACCAGGATGTGAAAAGTGACAGGTGTACTGTTCATGAGGTGTAAAAAAGTGGCATTGCTGAAAATCTGGAGTGAAAATATAAAAAAAAAACTGGTGAAGTCACGAGCATGCGTGGAAGCTGTGCAATGTACACCCGTAATGTAATTAGTATGGGGATTTCTTACAGCAGATTTTCAACATAGGCATTTTGGGACCTCCACTTATGAACAGTGTCAGTGTGATTTTCTTAATCTGTCCTGAATGCTAATCTGCCACAGCGACAGCGCTATTCTGCGCTGGAAGTGCGAAAATATATTTTGGCCAGGTGTGAAAAATGCCAGCTGTACTGTTCATAAGGAGGTGTAGAAAAATGTCAATGGTGAAAACCTGGACTGAAAATATTACAAATTTGTGACCTTACAAGGGTGCGTGGAAATTGCGCAATGCATGCTCGTAACACAGTCATTTTATGGACTTTTGTCACCAAAATTTCAACATAACCATTTTAACACCTCAGCTCATGAACAGTGTCACTGTGATTTTCTTAATGTGTCCCGAACATTGATTTCGCACACCGACCGCGCCAATATGCACTACATGTGCGAAAACACATTTTGGGTGAAATGTGAAAAATGACAGCTGTACTATTCATAAGGAGGTGTGGTAAAACGGCAATGTTGAAAATCTGGAGTGAAAATATAAAATATTCTCAAAGTTACGAGCGTGCATAGGAACTGCGCAACGCATGCTTGTAAAACAGTAATTTGGGGGAATTTTTTTCACCAAATTTCCAACATAGGGTTTTTGGAGGCCTACCTCATGAACTGTGACACTGTCATTTAGTTAATCAGTCCTGAAAAGTAGTTTTGCGCAGTGACAGCGAAATCACCCTTTGGAACTGAATAACAAAATGACAGTGACTGAGTTCATGAGGTGGGGTCCCAGGACCCCATGTTGAAAATTTGGTGAAAAAATTCCCAAAAATGGCCGAGATATGCACCAAAGTTGAAAAAAAAAAAAACATTTATGTCATTATACAGCTTACCGGCATTTCTTCAGTTCATGGTTGGCTTTGAAGAGTGAAGATGTGTTCCCGGTCCACCGAAGATCGTCATGCCGGCGTCTGGTGGTAAGTATGGGGTGAGGTGGGGGTGTGGGGAGGTGGGGTATGCAGAGGGTGAGCATGGATTGGGGGAGGGGGTAAAAGAGTCAACGAGGGACTGTTTTTTCTTAATAGTTTTTATTTTTTTAATTTGCGACGACGCGGGACTTTTGCCACGCTGGGGTGGGCTCCCACCGTGGCAGCTAGAAGTTTGTTTGGGGGGGCAGTGGAGCCGATGAGGGATTGGGCACCCCCGTCGGCCACATGGACTTTTGCCGAGCTGGGGTGGGCTCCCAGCGTGGGTGCTGGAAGTTTGTTTGGGGGGGGCAGTGGAGCTGACAAGGGATTGGGCACCCCCCCCGTTGGCCATACAGACTTTTGCCACGATGGGGTGGGCTCCCAATGTGGCACCTGGAAGTCTGTTTTGGGGGGGTTACAATGGAGCCAACTGGGGACTGGGCACGCCCGTCGGCCATACAGACTTTTGCCATGCTGGGGGTGGGCTCCCAGCGTGGCACGTGAAAGTCTGTTTGCGGGGGGCAGTGGAACCAGCGGGAGTTGGGCACCCTGTCGGCCATACAGTGTGTGGGGGGGGGGGGGCGCATGAGCACACTGGGGTGGGCTTCCAGCATGCTACTTGGGTGTTTGTTGGGGGGGGTCCAAGAAAAAACAGAGCCGTCTCTGACAGCTGTTCAGATGCAGTGCTGACATGTAGGCACTTTGCATACTGCTGATGGCAGTATGCAAACTGCCTACACGTTACCACCGCTCATTGTAGTGGTCTTTTGCTTTGAACCACTGCATCTGAACTGCTGTCATAGACAGCTTGGACATTTATTGGTGGAGTGAGGCCGCACCTATAAGAAGGAGCAAGGCATTGGAAGTGGGGTGGCACACCTACAAACATTCATATGATGGCACTATGTTTCTTGCACATGCGTGCAAGCAAACATAAAAATGAATAAAAAAATATATACATATAAGAAACAAACAAAGGGAGGGTGCAGTGGAAACAACACAATACAGGCAACTACCATGAGATAGGCCTTATGTCACTGAAAGGAGAGAGATCAGACATACAAATGGTGAGCTACACTGAGGTGGTACCATAACAAGAGTATCAACTGCTGAAAAGTTCAGTTAAGTATGCAGGATGTGTGACTGTCAGGTCAGAAAGTTACCTGAGCTGTGTCTGAACAGGTGACTCCTACAAGTCTATTATCTAGCACCCTAGCATACTAGTAAGAACTGTATCATGTTGATGACTATGACTGTATACTGCATGCAAACCTGAAAATTTCTGTAACCCAAGTCTTCCTCTTGTCTAACAACATGTATTGTCATCCCGGGTCACCCCTGAAAAAGGGACCTTTGGGGCTCAGAGGGCCTACTTGGTCACCAAAATTTAATAAATAAATACCCAAAAGTAGAGGGGGATTTAAAAAAAATTCGAAATGGTAGGGCCCTGAGCTACAGTGAAAACTGTCAAAACTTAGTTTGGGCCTCGGTAATGCATGCAGAAGCCTACATTTTTGTTCAGCCCATGTGTAGCTGTTCCAAAAACCCTCATGATTTTGCTTCATAGAGAAGTCTTGTCTGAGTGTCTTTGGAGGTTTCTTCTCAAAACTGCAACTTTAAGATCCTTTAGGGAATGGTTGTTCTGGTAGAAGTGCTTGACTACTGGTGCCTGGATGTCTGATAGTGGATCTGTGTCCATTCATGTGTCTACAGAGTGTTTGGCCCATTTCACCCACATACCATCTACGTGGACATTTTTGCCATTTTACTGGATAAGTTAAACTATCAGTTTCACATGAGAAACACCTTTTTATGTTCCTCCTTGGTAAATGGAGAGTAGCCTGAGTCACAGGTGTCAGTCATGTTGCACGTTTTGCATCCGGACGTGTTGCTTCTTCTTGTTCCTTGTGTGTCCCTTTGAATTGTGGGGTTTTTATTCCTGGCCAGTGTTCTTCCCAGCTTTGGTGGTTGTCTGTATGATATTATAGGCAGTTAGCTGAATATAGTGGACAGTTGTCGTCACTCACTTCCCCTACTTATACTACTTGAGGGCTAATGCCTACTGGCTCACTCCTGGACAGACAGTGTTCATCTGTGGTAACAAGATAGCTCTTAAAAAGTAGAGACTGACTGGCTTGCAGCTGGCACTTGTAGAGTGGTAGTTGGTGTTCGGGAGAAAGGATACATTTAAACAGGAGCCATATAATTCTATCAGTGTGGAAAGGACATTCTTCATGGGGGTCGTGCTACAAAGGGTTAAGGAGACAAATTACCAGCCTCATTAAAGTTCTTTCTATTCTGAATAAATTCAATGATTTTTCTTCTTTTTCGCTGGGTAATAATGGAGGCTACCGAATATGGTATTCTGGAGGTAGAATATAGAGTGACATCCCAAGTATACGAAATGTAAAGTCTACAATCCATGTTTGTATTGCATGTACAATGTGTCATTTCCACCTCAATAATGACAGCCCTTAAAAGAGCTTTTGACTTTTGTAAAATAATTTGAAATGTACCAGTCTGCTTCTCCAACCTAGTCAGTCAACTGATCTCTAGTGAGCATGCCACAACCTGTCTCCCTGACATGAACAGGAAATTGTGGCACACTGAACAGAAAACATGCTATACGATAGGGAGGGGGCAGGAAGAAGAGCAAAAAAAAAAAAAAAAAAAGGACACCTCCCATTGGTGTCCACCTGTCTACAACTCAACTCCAACCCCGTACTGTCTGTCCCACATGCTGACACAGGCTATCAGTGGTGCTATGTGGGAGGATCGGGACTGTTGTTTGTCTGTGCCTTTCTCAGCCTGTAGCAGGGGTGGGATTTCAGGATAATAAATTCAGGCAGACAACAGCTATAGTGCATAAAAAATGCCAGGTGGCATGTATTATTTTATTTTGCAACACACAAAATGATTAGCAGATTAACAGAATTCAAGAAAAGAAATGTTAGTCCAGCAAATTCCAAAAGAACAGCGCTGTGCTCAGCAGCACACACACAGTTCAGTTTCGTGTGTATGCACACACACTTGCATCTGAGGTCTTACACCTCTCACTGTCAGCTCTCCACTGACATCCTATCTAGCTTTCTACCTCTAGTGGTAGGCTTGTATAGCTTTTTGTTGATGACATCACCGTCATGTGACATCACTTTAGCTTGTAATTAATACAGTGTAATCCACTTTGTGCGCACTGATTTGTGTCAGCGATATTGTCCGCTGAAAGTGGCGTCCGTACTGACCGAATTTATACAGCACAGAGGTAGCGGCTGTTTACTGCTTTTGGTGGTTGTTGGTGCTTCATGTAGACATGTGGAGGGTAGGGTGGAGGGTTGGGTGTGTGGGGCTTTGTGTTGAAATAAAATTATGCCTTTATTATTTTTAGGGCTTCCTCGAATATTGTTTTGGTGATTGGGGTGATTGTGGCAGTGCGATAAATACAGTAATGCTTACTCAGTGGTAAAACTTGTGATCTTTGTCTGGACTTTGGGCACCATGTGGTATTGTTTCCAACCGCTCTCAGTCCGACTCCAGAGGTCCCAGTCCAGTGCGATGTCTGATCGCTGCGACATGGCTAGGTGTAACACATCTAAGGCGTGCCGCACATTGCTTGCGGACACTGTGGGGATCTGCTTCTTCCTCTTCTGGAGCTTCGGATTGATCCATGGTTGTCGGGTGCATGCTTGTAACAACCCTGCTCACATCATCTTGCTTGTGATCTGGTTCGGGGTCATTGTCTCCCAACCGTGACAGGGGGATGCCTGGACGACGTGGGGAAGCCATTCTGTGGAGCACAAGCAAACACAAACATGAGCGGGTGAGGAACTGTTGCACCTTTATGTACAGGAAATTAACACCTATTCAGGCTAGCAGCACAAATCGGCTAATCAATTAGGTGTTAATTAGGTAAATAGGATTGTTCAGACACGCCGCAGCATCTGTAGTAGTCGGCGTTTCACGTCCGTGTTAAGAACACTGTGTATGCCTTAGGCATATACATTTGGGCTATTGGCAGAGTGCCTGCATCCGCTGAAACCGAATGTCCGCGTTATCAGAGTCCAAGTAAAGTGGAGTGTACTGTACATTCATAGGTCCCAAAGCTCACAACCTGCACCTATACAAAAATAAAAAGGTTGCTTCTAAGCCTTGTTATAGTGAGCATTCTGATTTATAAGTAGCATCCTTCCCCATACTCCAGGTCATAAAAATGCCCTTTTATATTTAGCTTAAATTATTTCAGACTCCTCCCTCTGTAACAATTAGAAGAAATCCAGGATAGTATAAATATCTGCCACTAGGGGCCGCTGCTTTCCTATAGCCTTCAATTATTCTGACTGAGTCTTCCTGCAAACAGGTCAGTCCACAGCACAATAGTAGGCATTTTCACATTTAATGGATAACCCTGTATTTCAATGAATGAATAACCCTGTATTTTATTCCTCACAGGGTTTTATACAGAAGGGGGCACACCTTCAGAATAAACACAATGTCCCAATTTCTTTTATTTAAGTAGGCTGTTTTGTGTTTCTCTTTCTTCCCCAGTAATATTTTGCTTCCTTCATGGTCTTGCGCTTTCACCTTATGAATTATACACATTAGGCATTTATTGTATTGTTATTTAGAGGCTCCTATTTCTAAGGAGCATGTTTTCAATTTCCCAGATGGCTGAAATTTCAGTCCGTCGGCTTTATTTTTCAATTTGGCCCTCCAGGCTATTTTAAGCCGGCAGCTCACTTCAACCACTTCATTTATTTCCAGCCATCTAGCAACTGTATCACAGGTGGCTTTCTTTTACTATTATGTTACTAATAAAACTAAATATGTGCATTTCATTTAGTCAGTGCTTGGTACAGGACTTTGTTTTGTCACCCTCATTTAAAATATTGCCGCACTGTGTGGCGGTCTGGGAGGCTAAGGAGCATGCCTTTGCTCCGTAACAACTTTGCCGCTTTCTGTTTTCCTTTTTATTGAGAACCGCAACATGTGGTGAATCCTCGTGCCTCGGAGCATGATTGTGCTCCGAAGCAGTCACCGAGCTATTCTTGTTCCGAACAACAAAGAGATGCCTCATTGTGCGCAATGCGCATCTCTCAGGGCACAATTTACTTTTTACTTGATTTCTTTTACTTCGGGCGGCTGACCTGTTCACTGGTATTTTGCCAGTCTCCCGCCCACTCCAAGTGTGTCAGACGAATCGAGAGAGAGAGAGAGCTCATGAGCGAGCGCCCTATTTTAAACTATTCCTCTCTCTCTCTTCTCTCTAAACATTTAGTTTCTTTTATGGAGCACCAGTATTTTATGAAGAAGCGCGACCTGCGCTTTCCTTTCATGCTCCTGCTCGTGAGTTTGCACACAAGGCGTGACATGTGCTTCTTCACAGAAGCAAGAGCATATTTTGTTTTAAATGTAACGCAGGGCAGAAACAACCACCAAAGATGTTTTGGAGGAGACACATTCTTACATTTCACACTTAGCCCCCAAGTTAATCACAGCAGCACTTACGTAGGCTTTTCAATAAATCTGTGTTATCAATGGGTGTGTGTGTGAGGAGAGACCAGGGCACCCCTCCATGACAGGGGCCACCCTGACACACAGCCCATATCTTCTGATCACTGTGAAGTACAGACACGGGGTCAGTGCCACTGCACCAGTGGTCCTCCGGCTCTTCCGCCCCCCCCACCCCACACACATATGCATACACTCCTCAGAATTATGTGATGACCAAAGATGGAAACTATAAAAATAAAAAAGGTACCCAATTCAGCAGTTGCACATGTGCTGGTCTTTGCAAGGCTGACTAAAACTGGTGCCATGCACAAATGCCTTAACTGTATGCACTAAGGATCTGTAGGTGCTCTTAGACGAAAGTGCCTGCCCCGGGGCACATAAGGTATAGGAATTCCGCACCCCTTACACAAACGAAAAATGACAAACCCAAGACAGTAAAAAAAGGGACTAAAAAGGAAGACTAAAAAGAAGTCTAATTTGTAATGTATAACACATCACAACATGCTCTTGAATAAGCGCTGAGATAGTCACTAAAATAAGACAGAACAGATTCCAAAATAAATAGTCTAATCCAGTGATTACATCAACAGCTCTCAGAATACCCCAATTCATACACAAGGGCAGTGAAATTCAAATTTTCTAGCTAAATAAACATGGCCAATACCTAAATTCCCATCTCTGAAAATGAAAAGTTATGGGCAGAGGAATAGAAGGAATGTGTTATTTGTATGTATCTGTTATAAAAAGCAGCTATTTGAAAGCCTCTTATCAATGCAGCAAAGCATAATGGGAATGCTAAATGAATGCTGGGATGGATTAACCAAGTTTCATAAGTCCCCCAAAAAGAGGTGATATTTCCATTGCATAGGTCACTAGTTGAGCCACATTGGAGTCCTGTGTGCAGTTTTGTATCCAGCAACCAAAAAAAACAAAACAGGGAGAGATCTAATAGAGAGCTACAAAAAGGATTCAGGGGCAGCAAGGTAGTACCTATTAGAAAAGATTAGGAGCCAGCCCGGTGGCACTGAAGGTTGAGGCGTTGGATGCCACACCGTGACCCAAGTTTGAGGGAACGGACTCAGGACACCGAGGACTGGCAGGGAAGGGAGGATTGAGCATCCATGGGACTGCTCTCCTCCCTGGGGTGGAAGGTGAGATTTGCTCACAGTGACCCCTGGTGGAGACCAGGAGCACCTGCATGAGCGACGCAATATGGGAACAACTAGAAAGCGGAAATCGCTCCACGACCAGCTGGATGATGGCTGCCGGTCCACCAATGCCACTGAAGCCCCCGAAGGAGCCATGTCTGCCTCAGTAGCACCCCAGGGCCAAGTAGATTGCACTGGCCTCCTCCACCGGCACCTTCTCCCTCGGAGGAAAGGGACCCATTCAGCGAAGGGATATGCCGGGTTACCCTGAGGATGGCTGCCATATAAGATAGGAAGCTCGAGAAGGGGTAGTAGGGGGTAAGTCGGGATCTAGGCAGCTCAAAGGAGTGATGGGTCATGGAGCACGGAGAAGGGGGAAAAACAGATAAATACAAAAAAGAAAAGATTAGACAGTCTTAACATGTACTAGCTAGAAAATAAGGTGTGAGGGGCACAAAAGAGTGGAAGAAATACATACAGGGAAAGGATGGACACGTCTGCGTAATTTCAGTTCAGGAACAACAAAACCACCAGGGGACACTTCCTCAAACTAGCAGATGAAAACTTTAACATCATCATAAAAATCAGACTTTGGTAAAATGCGGACCGCTGGACCAGACCCAAAATGGTAAAAAACCAGACCAGATATTCCAGTCAGACCAGACACAACTTGTGTGATCCAGCTGTTGCAGTGAGCCTACTTGGCCCGTTCTTTACCACTTTGGTCTGTCCATCCCGGTTAGTCCAGATTTCATCTAGGGTAAGGGTATGGGTGAAATCTGGACCACTGGACCTTTTAATATTTTAGTCCAGTCCAAACCAGTGGTCCAAATTTCAACCCCCATCACTTTGCATGAAATATGGACCAGCCTGAACAGACGGACTAAAACAGTAAAAAACGAACTGTGCAAATTGTGTCTGGTCCTGCTGAAACAGTCAATCCTGTTTTTACTGTTTTGGGTCCAGTCTGCCAGTCTGGATTTTACCCATACCCAGTAAATACTTCTTTACTGAAAAGGTAGTGGATTGGTGGAGGACAGGTAGAACAATCTATCTAATAATGTGATTCATGCTAAAACTATCTTAAAGTTCAAAATTCAATGGGATATTTTTGTGGGGTAACTAAAAACAAGGGAGTGGGTGAGGGGCTCTGAGAGCGCTGAAGGGTTGAATAAATCTATAGTAGGTAAGACAAATGGGGCAGATTCGATGGATACGTAGTCTTTTTCTGTCCTTTATCATCCAAGTATAAAGTTCATTTTACCAGCAGAGCTGGTGTGGAGCCAGATACCCAGGCGCAGAGACTCCCTGTACCACCACAACTGTCTGGCACAAAGGTCTAGCGTTTTCTTCAGGGGCTTGATTGTTTGCTGTGACAGTTCCGCATGGCCTCATTATGCAAACTGCTAATTCAGATGTTAGTGGTGGCATATAAGATGTACAACCACTAATGGCACATTGCAACAGCCGCAGTAGTTGGACCATGGCACGGCACCTAGCACATGGTGCCATACCATGGACTGTGCCCTGGGCATGCTGCACTAGTGCCCTACTTGTCCACCACCCCTTTACTCCATACCTTTGTGCCCACTTCCTAGGCATGTCGGGCATGAATGATCATGTTCCAGCTAGAATCAGCAGCTCCAGATATGAAATTATCATGCCCCTTGATGATCCTCCCTGGTGGTCTACTGGTCATAAAGTATCTTCATTTAATAACTCCTTTCCATAGGGGCTACCACATGGCTCAGCGGTAGTGGTAGCCCTGTGCACTCTCACACCAGCAACCCAGGTTCCGGGGAGCGAGCCTGGGTCAGTGCGGGTTGGGTTGCCAGGCTGGGGAATGCTCCCGAAGGGAGCGTCAGCCAGCCGGGGAGGGAGATAATCTGGATCTAGCGCAGTAGCAGCCCCCTGTGGTAAGTCAGGACTCTTGCTCCTCTGTGAGGAGTGGTGCATCCCCAGTATGTGCTACTGTGACCAAGACCACTAGAGGTTGCACTGGACGTCTGGGGTGAAGGGCAGGACTAAGGCAGAAAATGTGGAAAATACTCATGTACACAGCCACCATGTGTGACAGCCCCCACAGTCCCCGGGTCCTGTACCACGTGGACCCCTGCCAGGGGGAGCGGTGACAGGGCTAAAGACTGGCCAGTGGGGCCTGATGGCAGGAGTAGGTGGTGGACAGGGATGAACAGTTCTATAGAAAAAAAAATTCCTTTCCATGACGTCCTGTTGATCCGCCCTCCTAGCCCTGTTCCCACTGATTGATATTCGGTCACATAACTCTTCCTCCTGCAGGAACAAACATTCCTGCTCGCAAGTCAATGACCCTGAAGAACTGATTTTAACTGTTCTTCACTCCTTGTGGTTACTGTGCCATGTAGCAGGGGATGAGTACATAGAGGCCTCATACAAATGGCCTCCCTTGCCCCTTTCCCTATGCTGTCACACTGACCAGTAAGACAGCACATGAAAAGACATGCAACCCCTATGCGAAGAGGCGCAGTGCAGAACTGTGCCCCAAAGTGGTCCTTGTGACTACACTGTGGCACCTAATTGTGACTGGGTATGAGACCCATGGAATCAGTTTACTGTGAAAACATTTTACTTCAAGAGCTTTATAGTTTCTTGCCTCTAACTCCCTTTAATATAGAATAACTATTCTAACACCAGGAAGATAATGGAAAATTAGGAGACTCAGGATTCAAACTCAGATCTCATGGAGTCCTGGTTCACACTTCTGTGCCTTCACCCTTTGCACTGTCCCTCAGTTTTGGAGTTTGCCATGGTTCCCCCTCCACAAGGGGGGGGGGTGATCCCTCTACTGCTGGCAACTTCTGCCCTATCTCCCATCTTCCCTTTTCTCGCAAAGCTACAGGAGAAACTAGATTATTCACGACTTTCTGACTTCCTCCACTCATCCAACTTCCTCTTCCCCTCTAGTCTGGTTTTAGGAAGGATCACTCCACCATCACCTCCCTACTTAGGGTCACAAATTCCATCCTCTGAGGGATGGATCAGGGGAACATTACAGTTACCATTCTCATTGAGCTGACCAAAGCCCTTGATTTGGGGTCCCATTCTCTCCTTCCGTTTTCCTCACCACTAGCCCACTAATTCCGCAACTCCCCCTTTCCATCCTGATGCTCGCCATGTTTCAACCCCTGGCTCTCACTCTTTCCCTATTAACTCTTCCTGCTGCACCCACCCTTCCTTGTCCACTCCAGCCTGGCTAAAGTCCCACCCCATCCATAGTAGTGTCCCAATTATCTACCCTTCCTCCGTCATTATCATAATAAACAAGTACATGACAGCCATCGTCACTTTCTGTGGTTTTAGCTCAATTTTTGCCCCCAGTCGTCAGTAATATATCCCTCCTCTTCTTTACCTCTCTAACCTGCCACCCCATACTCGGCCTCTTTCCCCTATATGTGTAGTTGCTGGCTGCCTCACTCAAAAGATCTCTGCTTATAACCCCTGTATGCCTATGGTTGATTGTACATCTGCTGACGTCTTCAATTGTAAAATAATGCTGTTTTTTTTATTATTTATTTCAACCTTGTACTGTACTGTATACAATTTTTCTTCCTTGTATATTATTGCTTTTTGTATACCTGTTTCTGTACTGTACTTTGATGTATTCAAGACCAGGTCACTTTGCAGATGAGCCTTGCTCAATGGTGCCCGCCTGGATAAATAAAGATTTTGATTGATTGATTGATTGAAAAGCGTTGAGCACTACCCACCTCTCACCCCCACTGTCAACTGGTTCCGATCATATCTCTTGGGCTGTCAACAGTCGGTATAGGTAGTAGGCGCCCGTTCCCCACTACTCCCCATCTAGGCTGGGGTCCTTCAGAGCTCCATCCTGGGTCCCGTCCTATTCTCAGTCTTCCTTAATGACTTCCCATGTGCCTGTGCCAACTCACATATTCACATGTATGCAGATGACCACAGTCCTTTATACCTCGGGTCCTTCGACTGCTTCTGCGGAAGCCTTGCTCCAGCATGACTTTCACAATGTCCTGCAGTGATTCCAGTACAACTAGCTATGGGTCAACACACACAAAAAAATGTCTTTAATTTCTGGTACCAGCCTGAAATTGGCCCAACTCACTACCCTCCCCATTTTCTCCACGCTAGATGGCTCCCTGATTGAGGCTGTCCAGATCTTCAAATACCTCGATGTGTGATCAGACAGCAGGCTTTTGTCCTGTGCTCACATAAATGCTACCATGCCAAATTTTGCCCCACGCTTGGTGCCCTGTACCACAATAAGGACTGCCTCTCTCCACAGTTCCACCAGGAGTTAGTCACCAAAATGGTTCTCCTGGTCTTCGACTATGCAGAACACCTTCCACAACGCCTTCTGCCACTTTGCTACCATATTATCCTCTCGTACCCACCAATGCACCCTACAGTCCACTCTATCCATCCTCCCATTCTCCTCAGGTCGCCAGTCCCACTGTGCCTCCCTAATCTCTAAATACTGGTTTGGGACCCTCCACTTTACTTATCCCATCTCCTCCTCCTCCAACTCCTTGTGTTTCATGTACCCATGCACTTTCTCCCTCCACTGAACCAGACTCCTCAGGTTGGAAATGTGCTTTGTCATACCATCAACCCCTCCATCTAGAACCAGCTACCTTCCTCCATCTGTCTCTCTCCCTCATTTCCCTTCCTCAGACACCAACTAAACCTTCTCCACCCCTCCCCCTTGCTCCTGCCAACCTGAATCCTTCCCTCCCTTTCTCGACTATACCCTCTCCAAGGGTGTAGGCAGTACATACACCATGTAAGCCATGGTGTACAAATTTATTTTTCAGGGGCAACATTTTGCCTGACACAAAGGGTACTAGTTATCCCACCTCCTGATGGTATAATATGACTGTTAGTGCTCTGCTTAAGCAAGTCACTGTACAAATGCATACAACTGGGAGCTGCTTTATTTTGGGGGTATTACGCATGTGCGTAGATATGTGCTAATTCACACATTTGTGGTCTTTTTTTAATTAAACGGATAATTAGAGGGGGGTGCCCCCCATGAAAGGTAAAATTCATTGATTGTACAGTGGTGTGAAAAAGTATTTGCCCCCTTCCTGATTTTCTCTATTATTGCATATTTGTCACACTGGATGTTTTCAGGTCTTTAGACAAAATATAATATTAGATAAAGGGAACCTGAGTGGACAAATAACACTTTTTTTTTTTACTTATTTCATTTATTTAATGAAAAAAGTTAACCAACACCAACTGGCACTGTGTGAAAAAGTAATTGCCCCCTAGTTAAATCAACCCAATTAAAGGGATAATTAGAGTCAGCTGATTGAACACAGCCAGGCTTGATTACAGCCAGCCCTGCTCAATATAAACCTCACTTATTTTGGCCCTTACCATCAGAGTCACATTGCCAGCACAAAGATTCAACAAGCACATTATGCCATGATCAAAGGAAGTTCCTGAAAAGATCAGAAAAACATTTTGTTGCCCTCTATCAGTCTGGAAAGGGTTACAAAGCTATTTCTAAGGCTCTGGGACTCCATCGAACCACAGTGAGAGCCATAATCCCAAATGGAGAACACTTGGAACAGTAGTGAACCTTCCCAGGAGTGGGCGGCTGCCAAAATTACTCCAAGGGCGCAGTGTAAAATCATCCAAGAAGTCTCAAAGGATCCTAAAACAAAATCCAAAGAACTGCAGGCTTCTCTTGCCTCAGCTAAGGTCAGTGTTCATGACTCCACAATCAGAAAGAGACTGGGCAAAATGGGCTTCATGTGAGGTAGCAAAGCGAGAACCACTGCTAACCAAGAAGAACATAAATGCTCATCTCTCATTTCCAAGAAGCACCTGGATGATCCAGCCTTTTGGGAAAATGTTCTATGGACAGATGAGTCCAAAGTGGAACTTTTGGACAACATGGATCCATAATGTCTCGCGTAAAGCAAACACAGCATTCCACAGTAAGAACACCATACCAACAGTCAAACATGGTGGTGGTAGTGTGATGGTGTGAGGATGCTTTGCTGCCTAGGACCTGGATGACTTGCCATAATTAAAGGAACCATGAATTCTGCTCTGTACCAGAAAATTCTTAAGGAGAATGTCCAGTCATCCTTCCGTCAGCTGAAGCTGAAGCGAGTTGGTCATGCAGCAAGACAATGATCCAAAACACAAAAGAAAGTCCACATCAGAATGGCTAAAAGAAGTAAAATTAAAGTTTTGGAGTGGCCTAGTCAAAGTCCAGACTTAAACCTAATAGAGATGCTGTGGCAGGACCTGAAATGAGCAGTTCATGCTCAAAACCTACCAAATGTTACTGAATTAAAGCAGTTCTGCGAGGAAGAGTGGGTTAAAATTCCTCCACAGCGATGTGAAAGACTGATATTGAATTATAGGAAGTGTTTGGTTGCAGTCATTGCAGCTAAATGTATGTAACCAGTTATTAAGTGTAAGGGGCAATTACTTTTTCACACAGTGCCAATTGGTGTTGGTTAACTTTTTTTCATTAAATAAGTGAAATAAAAAAAAAAAACAAGTGTTATTTGTTCACTCAGGTTCCCTTTATCTAATATTACATTTTGTCTAAAGACCTGAAAACATCCAGTGTGACAAATATGCAATAATAGAGAAAATCAGGAAGGGGGCAAATACTTTTTCACACCACTGTATCTGTGATTGATCAGATAGTCCGAATTAGAGGGGAGGTGCAGGGGGCACAGCCCCCCCCCCCCATGAAAGGTAAAATAAAGTCTCTTATTCTGTTTTCTTTTACATCTTTTCATATTAGTTTTTTTTTATTGATGGTGGTTGTGTGATGTGAAGGAAAAGTGTGGGGGGGTTGTGGGGGAGGGGGGACAGACCCCCGATAGCTGGGCCCATACCTCTCAACCTTTCTTCATCAAAATGTGTGACAGGATGTGTGACAAATGAGCAAAATGTGTTACATATCGTTTAACATGGCACTGAAAGCTCAGAACACTATAGCTATCAGTGCACTACTGTTCATGTTGTTTTTGTATAACTGAGCATAATAGATTATTATGAATTTCTGCTTTAAAGTCTCAGAGGGGAATGTGGACTATCACCTTCCCCATGATGGACAAAGGGTTTCTGCGAGGGGTGAGGTAAAATGAGTGACGTACCTCAAAATGTGTGACACTTGAGAGGTATGGCTGGGCCAGTTGCCACGCATGTCTGGTTGCCCTTATTTCACTTGCCCGAGTCTTGTTAGGGGCAAGCATGCTACACTTACGCTTATAGCGGTTAGCTGCATGCGATTCCTGTAGCTTTTGCACTACGCAACATGGGTGGTCCGACTCAGGGTGTAGCCAGGTATTTTGGATCTGCACACCTAGTGGACTCCACTGCTACCCTCGCTAGGGTGAGCTACCCCCGGGTGTAGTCAGACAATATACAAATTTACACCAGGACCGTGTTTGTTGCCCCATTTGGCACAATAAAAACAACTTTTGTATCTCATGACAGTGGTTGTTGCCATGCATGGGTAATTACAAATGCCATGCATTGTTCCCTAAGACACCCACATACCAGCCCAGAGCCTGTAAAGTTGTATTGCCCTTGGGATGCAAAGAGGGTATCAGTGACCAGTCCTTCTAGTTTCGACTCCAATTAATAAAATTACAGAAAGGTTCAGTATTTTCTTGGTTAGTTTTCATGGAAAAGGGAAGCAGTTCAGAGCCTATTTGCTACCCCCCTTAAAACTGCACACCATGGAGTGCGCCTGCCTACACCCATGGTCCGACTCTCTCCACTATCGCCATAAATTACATAAATTAATAGACTATCATGCTAGCTCCTGTTTTGCAAGCCCATTGTTGTACGTCCGCGAGACTGATTCCACATCAGTTTACCCGGTTAAAGCAGTCTATATAAAGCAGTTATGTAATCAACCTGCACCCTGGTGCAGTACAGCACAGGCTAAAGAACCAGGTGACCCAAGTTCAAATACCTCCACAGACAATTACCCAATTTAAAATGTACGTGAAGACAGAACTCCACTGACAGCGAGATGTTGGGCTGCAGCAGTCCGGGGTTCAATAAAAGTATTTAAAAAAAATCATGGACTGGGTTTCTTACCGGCTGGCACGGTACCTCAACGGTGAAGCAGAAGTAGGTGGTGGTTGCTTCAAGGCAGTTCAGAAGCATATTTTTCACTGACAGGAGTTGAAGAAACGCGATTACTGCCAGCCCAGTGCCCGTTTAAATACACAGCTCAACCCCTTGCGGCGACTCCGGCGAGGTGTTGTCGCTCACGAGATGTGAGGTGGTAGGTACATACATAGATACATACATAGACAGTGTCGGCAGATAGGGGCCTATGGCCCACCCAGTCTGCCCATTTGAGCTTGTAAGTTCAGTTTATTTTTCTAGAGATACATAGATACCCTGGATAACCCAAATTACGCATTAGATGAAGGGCGGCGAAACGATCAGTGACATAACGGTTGGCGATGAGCCCACCAAATACATGTCGCGAGCCGCTCTACGTCCTTCATTGCTAGTTTTATGGCTGGGCACTGTACCTGACTCGGGATCCTCCCCATCGTCCTGCTAGGAGACTGCCCTGACTCGGAGTCACAGAGTATTTCTTTCCCAGTCCTGTGCTCATAGTCCCCCGTACTGGGCCTGGTTACTGGGATAGGGACTCGAGCCAACCGATGAGTGATGTCGTCAGCCGAGCTCCGCTTCTCGCACAGGTCCCAAACTGATACCGCAGTGACCTGTGAGGAACCGTGGATAGTGTGACCACACGCAAGATATATAGAGCATAATGGATGATGAGGTGGTTGATACGAGAATTGAAGAAGGGACAGGCATAAGGGAAAAATACAGATGAGTATGAATATATGCCTTTGAGAGGGCAAAGGCTGATGGCATATTCATAAGGTAGAAAAAGGAATGGACAGACTGGATGGGCCTTGCCGTCCTTATCTGTTATCTGCCATCAGTGTTTCTATGCACGTCACACCCGAGTCGAGCGATGCTACAAAAACCCCGAGAGCGCAGCTCCAAGGGTTTATTGAAGCATCTCGCGACGGGGTGCGGGGGGAGATGAGTTCAATTCGAGACAATCCACATCCTCATATTTTAACGACCCCCCCCCCCCCAACCAGGCATTAATCATGCATTAACCTTCCGTTAGATGCCACCTTCAGCGGGGATTAATGCTTACTTATATAACTGGCACAAAAAAATATAGAGAATCCTGCATTTTGATTGGCTGGCACCTTTCCAGCGTTGTAAATCCTCCAGAGTACCCACTGGAAAAGGTGCCTGCCACCACTCAGCCGCATCATGAACTCCCTGCCAAATCCCTCCGTTCCTCGCAAACACACCACTGCCAAACACACAGAGGACAGCAAGATTAACTTGTCCTTAACCAGACATCTGGTACTCCGTCACTAGCCTCAAAAGTTCAGAAAAACTGCTGCACCATTCCGGAAAAACTGAAGCACCGGAAAGAAAATGCAGCTCATTCTCTCCAAAGCAAAAAAGCTGAAAAAATTCGGAACAGTGGAGGTGGAAATCTGTGATCCTCCGGCACATGCGCAGAACTCGCAAAAAAATCCAAGCAGTACCACTGCAGTGAAAAGCAAAGGAACAACAACTTTTAAAACAAACAGCCGTTTTAAATATATTTTTTTGTGAAAAAAACAAGCAGGGCCTTTGTATAATAGCAATATACCCCTCCAGGGAATGGGCATACGAGTGGATTTACCACTACTGGTGTGGTTAAGTCCCTCGGCTGCGCCTCGTGACCAAACCACACCAGCCGTGGTAAATCCTCCAGTATACCCACACCCTGTCAGGGTATCTTGCTTTAATAGATGCCACCTTCGTCGTTGATTAATGCTTACTTGTGTAATTGCTTGGCATCAGTTTTTTACGATGTGGAGTTAGACCAGGAAACTTTAAAACAAAGGCTCAACGTGAGCAAAGTGCATTGCTAAGCTTAAAAAAGTACCGACAGGTGATTTTTGTGAGCTGCAGAGCTTGCTTCAACAACACAAACAATTTATAGAATACAATTTCTGACGTATACGAGTCCACAGCAGCATGTGAAGAACTCTAAATCAGCAAAAAAAAAAAACCTCCGGGAATTCAGAATAGACAAGCAAAACTAAAACAGGTAAACATCTACAGATGTCTACTAATTGATAATTAAGAGTCCTTGAAATGTTAAAAAAAATCGCACGCCCTACTCGTTTATTCGTCGGTTGGTTGTCTAGGAAACGTGTGCACATGGTCCGGGGGTTCCTGCAGAAAGAAAGGGACTGAATTCAACCTACTGATTTATAAGTCAGTGAAAAAAACAATGCTATACACTTTTAATTTTTTAAAATATTAATACAGATTTTACTGGGTGAACCGAGTGGAATAACTCTTTAATACGTGAAACTGAGAGACACAGAACAGACTTGCAGCACTTGCCAAGTAAGAGCCCATTGAGATCGAAATGATGATTCCATTTTTTTAACTCTCTGTCCACGGATTTCTGTGTCTGCTCTAGCTATGCTCCTGGCATGGATAGGACAATCGCAGTGCGTGAATCTCTTAACAACCAGCTGGTTAACTGCCTGATCCTATGTTAAAAATTGCTGCAGAGAATAATTTATGGGCAACCATATACAACAAGGCTGTGTTTCCATCGAGGGGTTGAGATGACAGTATATGAACCTCGAGAGCGAAGATCGAGAGGTCCATGCCTTCTCAACCCCGAGATAGAAACACATAGAGGATTGTGTATGACCAAGAATACACTACAAGGCAGTTGTGATCGAGAGGTTTCCGTGGTAACCAGAGACCTCGAGAGCGGAGCTCGAGAGGTCCGTTACCACAAGAAACCTTGAGATCGTTCAGCTGCCTTGTTTGTGTTTAGTTGGTCATACACAGTCTTTTATAGTGTATGGGCAACCATATGTGACACTACTCGATCCCCCAAACAGGTCTCTTAGAAAAAAAATGCTTACTTTGGCAGCTGTTTTATTCCGTTCAGTCACGCCACTTACTTCCTCATCATGAGGTCCGCTGAATTGCGCATGCGCGACAGCGTTCGATGTTGTGCTGCACCGGTGACGTACTCAGTGCAGCACAACATCGTGATGCACTGAGTGCAGCACAACAACATTGTTCCAGGCATGGATTTCCATACGGAACAGCGTTCCACCATACACTATATGCCGAGTTGTGTATGGGTGACCATATTTTATTTTTTATAGTATATGTTTTTTTATACTAGAGTGACAGACCCTCACTGAAGTGAAAACAAAAAATCTTGCCATTTCTTTGTTCTACTCCCATATCAAAATCAAATTTTCAGACTTTTGAAAGGTAAAAGGTATGACTTTGGGCACTGGGTGGTTAGTAAGTAGCTAGGTGTAGCATCAATGAGAAATTTAAAATTGTATGACCTTTGAACTGTGCATAACAATAGAAACGTAGAAGCTGATGGTAGATAAGGACCGCAAGGCCTGTCCAGACTGCCCATTTCTTTTTCTGCTTTATGAAGGTGCCATCGGCCAGTGCTCTGTCAATGGCCCCTCTATTCATACTCATCTGTATTGCTTCCTTATGTCTATTCCCATGCCTGTTTGAAGCCCTGCACTGTATTCATATCCACCACTTCCTGAGGTAGGCCGTTCCATGCACCCACCACCCTTTCTGTGAAAAAGAACTTCCTCGCATTATCCCTTAATCGGCCTCCCTCTAATCTCATGCTGTGACCTCTTGTCCTGCTATTTTTCTTATATTGAAACATGTTAGATTCTTTCACCTTGTTAATGCCTTTAAGGTGTTTGAATGTTTCAATCATATCACCTCTCTCCCTCCTTTGCTCTAGGGTATACATATTGAGCTCCGTTAATCTGTCCTCATATGTTTTCTGATGCAGTCCCTGCACCATTTTGGTTGCCCTTCTCTGGACTTCCTCAATTTGGTTAATGTCCTTGTGAAGGTGTGGCCTCTGTACTTCACGTGTACTCCAGATGGGGCCTAACCAGTGTCTTGTAAAAGGGATTATTACCTCCCTCTTCTGACTTGTGATACCCCTACTAATACACCCCAACATTCCTCTAGCCTTACCTACTGCTTTAGTGGTCTGCTTGGATGATTTCAGGTCATCAGTGATGATGATGCCCAAGTCTCTTTCTTCCCTTGTGACTGCCAGCAACTCCCCTCCCAGCCTATAGGTGGCTTCAGGGTTTCTTTTCCTTATGTGCATGATCTTGCACTGCTTTGCATTAAACTCCAGTTGCCAATTGTCACTCTTCTAACCATTTTGCTAGTTTATCCTGATCTCATTCTGCCCACCCCATCTGGATCATGTACTCTGTTGCAGATCTTGGTGTCATCTGAAAACAGGCAAACTTTACCGTCCAGTCCGTCTGCAGTGTCACTGATGAAGATATTGAAGAGGACTTGCCCCAGGACTGATCCTTGAGGTACCCCACTTGTGACTTGCATCTCTTCTGACTGTATACCGTTTACCACCACTCTCTGTTTTCTGCCCGTCAACCAGTTTGCTACCCAGTTGACCAACATCTGACCACCCTGAGCCTACCCAGCTTATTAATCAATCTTCTATGTGGAACAGTATCGAAAGCTCTGCTGAAGTCAAGGTAGGCAACATCAACTGCTCCCCCTTGGTCCACCACTCTGGTTACCCAGTCAAAAAAATCTATGAGATTAGTTTGACTGGACCTTCCTTTTGTAAACCCATGCTGTCTTGGATCCTGTGCTCCTATGGATTCCAAATGTTGCACTATCCTTTCTTTAAGGACTGCCTCCATAATCTTGCCCGCTACCGAGGTAAAACTGACTGGTCTGTAGTTCCCTGCCTCCTCCCTGCTACCACTCTTGTGGAGCGGGATCACATGAGCCCTTCTCCAGTCTTCTGGGACCTCCCCTGTGCTTAGAGACTCACTAAACAGTTCTGATAATGGCTCTGCTAGTTCCACCCTTAGCTCCTTTAGTACCCTGGGACGTATGCCATCAGGTCCCATTGTCTT
Source organism: Neoceratodus forsteri (assembly GCA_016271365.2). Taxonomy (NCBI): domain Eukaryota; kingdom Metazoa; phylum Chordata; order Ceratodontiformes; family Ceratodontidae; genus Neoceratodus; species Neoceratodus forsteri. Next base: position 269,825,842 of record JADMNL010000027.1, read on the forward strand.
GTCTACCCTGAGCTTATAGAGCTCTTGTAGGACCCTTTCTTTTGTGAAGGGACTAGTGCACACCTCCCTCCCCCCTGTGTCCATGGTACTGAGCTGTGAGACCTGCCCCACCTTCTTCTCAGTAAATACTGAGCAGAAGTATCTATTTAGGATTGATACTTTTACATTGTCCTCCTCCTCCTCACATGCCTCCTTATCCCCTTTGATCTTATCAGTACCCCCTCTGGACTTTCTCCTTTCACTAATGTATCTATAGAAAGTCTTGTTATCTTCTTTTACTGTTTGTGCTAGTGTTTCTTCGGTTTGGGCCTTTGCCTGCCTTACTGCCTTCCCTGCTTCCCTTAGGGAAGTTTGGTATGCCTCCCTATCTTCATCCTACTGCAATCCCTTATATTTTCTGAAGGCCAGCCTTTTGGCTCTGACCTTTTCTGCTACTGTTTTTGAGAACCAAAGTGGTTTCCTTCTTCTTTTGCACTTCCTTTTCTCTCTAACACAATGGGATGTTGCTTCAAGTATTGCATCTTTAATGCTTGCCCACTTTGCCTGTACCCCCTCACCTGTATTTCTTTTTGCCAGGGGTAGCTTAATTCTGTTGGCCATCTTATCAAAGTCAGCTCCTCTGAAGTCCCATATTTTTGCCTTGGAATGAGATGACTTATAGTGGCCAAATTGAACCATACCATGTGATGGTCACTGGTCCCCAGGTGACCTTCTACCTGGAGATCTGTGATCCTTTCCCTGTTAGTCCTAGATCTAGGATAGCTCTGTCTCTTGTGGGTTGTTGTACCCATTGTTTGGGTCCCTCACCCTGCAGGGAATCCACCATTTGTCTAGTTCTAGCAGATGTTCCTGCTGGTATTGACCAATCTGTGTCTGGCATGTTGAAGTCTCCCATTATCAGAACCTCCCCGTTAGCTGTCATGTTTTGTATATCTTCTAACAATAACGTGTCTATGTCCTTCCCCTGGTCTGGAGGCCTATACATAACCCCAGTTCGTATGGCTGTCCCACTTCCTGTTTCCAGGGTGACCCACAGTTCTTCTGACTCATTGTGTGTATTCTGAATTTCTGTAACTTTGTTATTTTCATTGACATAAAGGGCCACTCCACCCCCCCCCCCTCCTTTGCACCTTGGTCTCTTCTGCACAGTACATGGCCAGGTACTGAAGTCTCACAAGTGTGGTTACTAGTAAACCATGTCTCACTAATGGCTACTATGTCCAGTTTAGCCTCTGTCATTATTGCCTGCAAGTCTGGGATCTTGTTTCCCAGATTGCGAGCATTTGTGTACATGATTTCCATTGGCCAGATTTCAGTGTGTTAGTTGTTGGGCGAGGTCTGGCATTTCCCCAGTGCGTCGTATGGGGAGCCAGACCTTTTTCCTTACCTGGTGATGCAAATGAACTACAAATATGCTGAACTTCTGTTTGACCACTAGCTGAGGGGGGAGGGGTGTTCTTCCCATTTGACTGTTCGGAATATGCATAACAACACTTTAGAATGCGTATAACGGGTTAGGAATGTGCTTAACAAGGATTTTGAGCAGGCTGATTTTTATACATAACAAAGGGTAACTATATACCATATAAGGACCTTGTTAGTTGAGCAGTGGCTTTCTTTTCTCAAACATCGGCACATAAAAGGGTTTAAAAATGAATGCCAAAACCAGCCCCATTATAGCCTATGAGGTGCACCCCCGCGCTATTCTTGGACTGACATCACATAACGTGCTAGCGTGGGTTGTGCCTACTAGTAAGGAAGTACCAGCATTTTGGCTGCGGGTCTCTGTGCTGGTTTTTACGAGTGATCATACTAGAAATACATGAAACAAATAAATGCTGCACATATATGGATCTTTAAACCAGAGGATAAGCTACTATGGAAGGGGGGAAGAGATTTTGTTTAAGTGAAATCCTGCTCTTTAATGTAACAACCCCCCCTCCGATACGCCCACTCACCTGGGCTGCCCTGGCGGTCTCGGGCTCAGCAGTACCTCCCCGAGGGCCGGGCCTGAGTCTATACTGGTAGTTTCTGTGGTGCCTTGGTGCCTCCACCTGTGGCCCCTGTGTCGCCTCCTGCGGGCAGAACAGGTTAGTATGTTTCCCCAGGATAAGTAAGGGTTTCCCTTTAATGACTACCCATGATGACCCCCCAGACCCACAGTCCCTCCCCACAGTGGTTTTACACACACACACAAAGCAGATGGAAACAGATGAACACTAAATAACCAGTTTATTACCACATGCTAATACAAAGGAGGTGTGGGCTATTCCTCTCAAACCTCCTGGTTACAAAACATTCCCTTATCCCCACTCCCCCCTTTCCCTGGGTGCACCCAGACCAGTCACCTTTGGTGGGTACCTCACGGTCCCTTAGTCTGCAGGCCTGCTGTATACCGTTGGGGCCCTTACACAATCGCACAATTTCCAAGAAAGAAGATAAAACTGGTGTAGGGGGCGGTTCCCTCCTGACCCTCCTGGCAGAGAAAACAAAGGTCTTCCCTGAGCTGCAGCTCGAGGTACACACAGTGCCCAGAGAGGGCAAAGACCCTTGCAGTCCACAGCACGTCATTTCACACAAATGGGTGGCATAGTTCTTCGACTGCCTGGCCTTTCCAGCTTTGCCCTTTGTATATGGCTTTCACCAGGAAGTCCTGTTCGTGTTTCTTTCCACGGTTCCGCTGATCTTTGCAATGGGGAGGGGGGGGCACAACAGTTCAACTCCGCTGGTGCCTTTTTAACACTAATCCCACTTCTCCAGCTTCTCCCCTGGCAGAAAACTCTGCCACTGATGCAGCAGCCTCCCAGATGCCCCAGGCTGGAGGTCGTGGTACCTTCAGGCCAAACAGTCTGCCTCAGTACCTTTGAGCAACCAACCTGAGGGGCCCTCTTGCACAGCCCCAGTGGCTGTCTGGCTCCTTCCTGTTCCTGCTTCATGAAAGGGGGGTGCAGCCCAAGAGCCTTTGCCGGGCAAACAACCAAAACAGCCCTCTGGTTTCCTTTGGGGGACCTGGGATTCCTCTTCTTCCTCTTTTCCCTCCCTGCTCTCAGCTCCTCTCCTCTCCCTCTCAGTCTCCCCTTTGTTCTCTCCTGTTTTCATGCCAGTGGAAGCCTTTTAAACCCTCAGCCCCACTCTTCCCTTGTTGGCCATCGTGTCCCCAGGTGACTTCCCAGCTGCCCTTGCTGTTCCAGCAGCATGGGGGCCGCCATCTTGTACTCCCCCCAGGTCAGAGGTTTCGGGGCCCCTCCTGCACACTCTAGCCCTTGGATCGGGCTGCCCTTCCCTGCTGTCGCAACCGGAGCTTCTCCGGTCACTCTGCGTCCTTTCCCTGGTTCCTCTGCGTGCTTGGTGCCCAGGGAAACACTGAGTGAGCTCACGGGTGGCCGAAAAGGGATGCCTGCCCCTTTAAACTGAGCTGGCAGTCCTCGCACAATGGTATGTGCGCAAGGACCACCATGTTGCCCACATTGGAGAGAGAAAAGAAGGGAGATGTCACTCCCGCGCGGCTCTGGGCCCCACCCCACATTTCCCAAGGCCTGAGACCCCGCTGCACCGCACCTTGCGACACCGGTAGGATGCCGCCCCAGGTTGGAGCTGGGGGCGAGCCGGTGTTGGACCTCCCTGAGACAGCCGCAGAGGAGCCCCTCTCCCACCTTACGTAAGCCGGGCTGGGGGAAGGCTTACACACTCCCCTGGCAGAAAACTTGGCATCCTGACAAGCCCCTCTGGGAAACCCATGACCAACAACAGGCACTTTGCTGACTCTACCCATGGTCCCTAACTAGTACCAGCAACCATCGGATCCCCAAACGGGCTTGGATAGGTCGGGTCATGGTAGCATATTATATGCGTGTAAGAGGGGGTGGGCACCTACATTCCCCCACTACCCCCCTAGAGCAACACACCGGAGGATGGAGAACCGGCACCACAGGCTGGAGGAGAACATCAAGGGGCAGATTTGCAGTCTCACCCAGGGATTCGTACGTGAGCTTCACGGCGGGCCGGAGGGGCGGCCTGATCTGTGGGGCAAGGCATCGGCTGGCAGCGGTGCAGTGGTCGTGGTCTGCCCAGTAAGGCCATGGTCCGTCATTGCCCTGGGCAATCCCTGTACTTGTACACTGTCAGGGGTTGAGTCCAGAACCTGGGCAGAGTCCATAGTGGCAGTCGACTCAGTATCTTGTGGAGGCAGGCATGCCGGGGGGACACCCTTGACTTCCCGAAACCTGCTCCAGGTGTGGCCCGGATGCTGGGACCATGGGCCCGGCCTCAGGGATGAAGGGCAGGGCCTGGGGTTCCAGGTAGTTCGGGGGTTCCAAGTGGCTGGTGCTGGTGGAGGGGGTGGAGGTCTTGCAGGACCCTTCTCAGCAAGGGAGGGAGCCATTGGGCCCCATTCCCCACTGCCGACAAAAAGAGTCCCCCTCCTCCCCCTTGCTGGAGGAGTCCCGGGGTCTCATGGAGGGCTGTTGGGCATTCGAATCAGGGCCCACGGTGGGGTGTCTCTGGGTGGGGGAAAAAACCGTCCCTGCCACTTACGCATCCCTCTGGTAATGGGGTGTCTTGCCATTGGCGGGTTGGACTCCAAGGCCAGGGTAGGCAGGATCTCCCCTATGGGAAGCAGGTGATTTCAATGTACTGTTTTCTCGAGCCCCGGCCATGCTCCTGCTTAATACGGTACACCGGCAGGCCAGTCAGTTTCTCCACCACTAGATAACCATCCGGGGCCCACCGGTCCTGGATCTTGTGCTTAGCCTGGAATCCCAGGTTTTGTAGCAAGACCCTGTCCCACACCTCCAAGTCCTGGCTGCACACGCTCGTGTCATACCTCCTCTTATTCCCCTGACAGCTCCGAGCTGCTGCCTCAGAGGCAAGTTGGTATGCTGTGCGGAGCTGTTCCCGTGTGTCGCTGGTGTACTCCAGGTACGATTTATGGGAGGTCCCATCAGCGGATACCCCAAAACAGATGTCCTCCGGCAGCTGGGCCTCACGGCCAAACATGAGGTAGAAGGGGGAGTGCTGGATGGAATCGTTCTTCGTGCAGTTGTAGGCATGCACGAGTTGCCCCACCCGCTGACTCCAATTAGCCATGTTGGCAGGTTCCAAGGTGCCCAACATGTTTAGCAGCGTTCAGTTGAACCACTCGGGCTGGGGGTCCCCTTGGGGGTGGTAAGGGGTGGTGTGGGATTTCTGTATGCCATAACATGCCAGAAATTCCCTCACCAAACAACTCTCGAAATCCCGGGCCCGGTCAGAATGGACCCATTTAGGGAGATCATAGTGTTGAACATACTGATGCAGGACTTTAACCATGGTGCCCAGCTTTTGGTCCCTGGGGAGGAAAGCCTGAGCATACCAGTGTAGTGGTCTGTGATGACCAGTATGTTGGCCACGTTCTTCCGGTCCGGCTCCAAGGACAGGAAGTCCATGCACACCAACTCCAGGGTCCCACTGGTTTGGATGTTGACCAAGGGTGCGGCTCGTTGGGGCAAGGTCTTCCGTTGGATGCACAGCAAGCAGTGCTTGCAGTAGCCCTCCATGTCCACCTTCATCCACGGCCAATAGAACCTGGCCCAGCAGGCGCCCAGGGTGCGGTCATAGCCTAGGTGCCCAATATCGTCATGCAGTGACTTGAGGACCACTTCCTGGTAGACCCCTGGCAACACCAGCTGCTCTCTCGAACGGCCCGAGGGGTCTTGATCCTGCACTGTCCGCATTACCAACCCATCCCACAGCACCAACTTGTCCCACTCCTTAACCAGCCCACAAGCCTCGGGGTTGGTGCTCCGCACCTGCCGGGGTGACCCCCCCCTTGGAGAGGGCCCGAAGCAGATCTCGGATGCCAGGGTCCACCCCTTGCTCCTGCTGCAAATCTGCCTTACTAGCCTATGAGAAGGACGAAATATCCAGGCCCGCAAAATTCAGATAAGCCGGAGGGATTGCTTTTTTGGGGGGGGGCTCCCAGCACCTCTGTGCTCCGGGTGGGACAGTCAGCATTGCCGGGGGGCCTGGCCTGGGAGCAGAACACTTGCACCAAAGACAGTTCAACCTGGACCGGGGGTCTGGGGTGTCAGGGTGCGGATGGCGAGATAGGGCGTCTGTGTCCACATTGGCCTGCCCACTCCAGTATTCCAGGTTGAAGTTGTACGTGGTGAGGGCCGACAACCACTGATGCACCGCAGCGTCCAACTTCACCGTGGTGGTGACATAAGTCAGAGGGTTGTTGTCTGTGCACACAGTGAATGGTTCCCCATACAGATATTCATGGAACTTCTCTGTGACCACCCACTTTAGCGCCAAGAACTCCAGTTTATGCACTGGGTAGTTCTTCTCAGAGGAGGTCAGGCCCTGGCTAGCGAATGCCATGGGGTGTAACCCCTCAGGATACTCCTGGTACAGGACCGCCCAGCCCATAAGGCTGGTGTCAGTGTGCAGGACATAGGGCTTAAGCAGGTCCGCGAAAACAAGGACCGGAGCCTCCCCCAATCTCTGGACGATCTCCTGGAAAGCCTCCTCACACTCCAGCGTCCAGCAGGACCCAAAAGGTTCCCCAGTGCGCAGATAGTCTTGGCGGGGGCCTGACCCTTCCATCGGTTCATTGGCAGATAACCCTGCATCAGGTCGTTCAGGGGATGCACTACCAGGAAGTAGTCCTTCACAAACTGCCGATAATACCCGTTGAACCCCAAGAAGGACCGCAGGGCGCGCAAGTGAGTGGGTCAGGGCCACAATTTGAGGGCCTCTACTTTAGCCGGATCAGTCTGTACCCCCTTTTCCGAGATTATATGCCCAACATACTTAACCTGTGGCTTGCAGAATTAGCATTTGTCAATGGAGACCTTCAGGCTGTACTCCTCCAGTCGGTCCAGGACCTTCATCAACCGGGCCTTGTGTTTTTCCAGGGTCCAACCGAAAATGATAAGGTCATCCCGATAGACTATGACCTCCAGCAGGTTCATGTCTCCCATAGCCCTTTCCATCAAACGTGGAAGGTGGCCGGGGCTCCAGATATGCCTGGGGGCATATGCTCGAACTGGTAGAATCCCAGTGGGCATATGAAAGCGGTCTTTTCCTTGTCATCCTCAGCCATGGGTATCTGGTAGTACTCGCTCTGAAGGTCCAGCATGGAGAACCACTTGCTCCTGGACAGCTGTCCAGTATGTCCTCCACTCTGGGCACCGTGTACTGGTCTGGGCTAGTTTGTTTAGCAAGTGGTAGTCGATACACATTCTCACCGCTCCGCTCTTCTTCTGAGCCACCACAATGGGGGAAGCATACAGGCTGCGGGACTCCGTGATGACTCCGGCGCCCAGCAACTTCATTAGGTGTTTCCTCACATCCTCCACATCCCTGGGGGCTAACCTCCATGACTGAATTCTCTGAACGGGTGGTCATTTCTCAGCCGGATGTGGAGCTCTTCCCCTGTGACACATACCATGTCCCACTCATGCAAAGAGAAGACACGCCGGCGCTTCGCCAACTTGTGGCTCAGGCTCCATTTATAGGCATCAGGGATTGGGGAGTTTCCAGAATCGAACAAGGATAGGTCTATCTCTTCCCCGTGGGCGACAGACACGGCCCCGTCAAACCAAAAGATGGATGCCAACACACAATCCCTCTGAATGGTCACCATTTTTTTTTACTCGTTCCAAACCCTAACCATAACACGCCGGGTCTGGGGACTGTCCAGGGCAGGCAGCACCCCCCTCTGGACTAACAGCCCAGGTGGCAGACTGCCCAGGAGAGGGGCATCAAGCATGAGCTCCTCCCCCAAGGGGGATCGGTCGAACTGGGCGATTCCTACCACTTGGCAGTCAGCTCCTGGGGGGAGAGTCAATCTCCCCCCCTTCAATCGCCAAACCACCCGACCCCACCTCCGTCGACTCCTGTGGGGTCGCCGGTCACTTCAACCCCCAACCACTTCATGGCAGCTGTAACCACTAGACTTGCAAGCTCACCTATGCCACCCTGGCCATGACATATCTGGGCCAAACACTTAAACATGTTGGCATTGGTCCCAATAACCACCAGGGTGTCCGACATGCTCTTTGGCTCCGGACAGACCAATGCTAGGGCCTCTGTGGAGGGTGGGGCTTCCCCTCCCTTGGTCGGGAAGAAGATACTGACCACACAATACCCATCGTATGGATAATCCGTGCTGCTGGTACCCCACAGAGACAATCCGGACAGGGATCGGAGAGGGAGGTGGTTGAGGTGTTGGTTATAAAAGGGCTGGTGGATGATTGTAACCTGGGATATGCTGTCCAGCAGGGCTGAGCAGGCCACCCCTTCCACCAGAACCTCGGTGTTGGCTTGAGGGCCGATCAGGCCCCTCGGCATGTCCTGGTTGGTAGGTATATGTGGGTCGGTCCAGAGGGTGGAGCAAAGTCATTTCAGGGGTGAGAGTTGCTCCCTTACCAACCCCCATTGGAGTTTTCCTGATTCCAGACCCTCTCAGCTACCAGCTGGGGGTTCGCCTCCTTGCAGCACCCCTGCCTAGTGTGGCCATCCTGCCCACACCGGAAGCAAATCCACCCATCCTGGGGACCTAGGGGTCCTCGAGGGCTGGACTGTGTAGCCGTATAGCTCGGGGGCGGCTGTCGAGCGTCAGGTGCCTCCCGGGTGGGGGAGAGAGAGAGATTCCATGACCAGCTGCATTGCCCACACCAGGTCCTTCACACCTTGAACCTCCTGCAACACCGCCCCCAGGTCCAGCGACCGGCCTGGTGCAGGCTGGGCCGACTCCTTGGGCTGTTGTGCGGCACTGGTGGCAGCGAGTGCCCCCCCCGTGGGGCCCCCACTTCCTGCTGCGCCTCCTCCTTCTTGACCTCATCCAGTAGCTGCTTGAAGGAGGGGCGATCGCTGTTTCGAGCCCGCAGCCTGAGGGCAACCATGGTCAGGGGGGAGTACACTGCTCCCCTCAGTATTTGCTCCATCCGCATCTGTGCTACCATGGCAGGGAGGTCATGCCCAACTTCCACCAGTTTGAGCACCACAGTCTCAACTCATTTGATGTACTGGGACAGTTTCTTACCCACCTTCTGAGTGGTGCCCCTCAGCTGGCTCAGCACCACCTCTCTCTTTTTGACCACCCCAGAGGTGCTCTGCAGGATGTCCAAATAGTCCTGGGAGAGTGCAGTGGGGCTGGCTGGCCTGTAGGGACCGGATCCCATCTAGCGCCATACCCCGGAGTCTCTCCAAAACCCGCTTGCACTTCTTCTCCTCCGGGCACCCACCAGACCTAGATCATCTGGACTGCCTGGCTGCTCCAGGAGTAAAAATTGTCTTCCCCCGCGGGCATGGGGAGGGCACCCAAGAAAGTGAGCAACCTTTTATACTGCTTGTGGGCCACCCCAGGTAGGGATCAGCCTGGCAGCCCAATGGGAAGCGCCCTTCCGCTGGGGAACAGAGAGGCTGGATATCATGCAGGGTCTTCCCACCTCCTGAGCCACTCCCCAGTTTTGAAACCCTCCTGCCCTTGGTGGGGCCTGAGAGGCCTGGCTTCCCAGGAGACAGGCTGCTGGCTGCGCCTTCTCAATAGGGGCCCAGGTCTCTTGACCCCTGGGTGACCTCGGGGCACCCACAGAGCTCAAATCCTTCCCAGCCTCCAGGGTGATATCCCTACAACCCCGGACTCGATTAGTCGCCACCCTCTGGACCTTCATCCCCCCCCCTCGGAGTTGGGCAGGGCCCCCTCTAAAAAATCTAATATGTTCTCCTTCTGTTGCCCCATGGCCATGTGACGCACGAGTAGCATCTTATGGGAGTCTAGCCCCTCAAGGTTGCACCAGTCCTCTACATCCTGGAATGCCATCTCCCTGGTCCCAGTACAAAACTGTCACCCAACTACAGGAGTCAAGGAATACTAAAGGAGTACAACTGAATGTGGGGTAGGAAGGTCAACCACAGTCGCGTTTGGGCAGTCATGGGGTCGTCGCATCAGTGAATGGATCTCAGCGGTGCCTCCATTTGTAACAGCCCCCCTGATACTGCCACTCAGTCGGGCTGCCCTGGTGGTCTCGGGGGCTCAGCAGTACCTTCCCAAGGGGCCGGGCCTGAGTCCTTATCAGTAGTTTCTGTGGTGCCTTGGTGCTTCCTGCGGGTAGAACAGGTTAGCACATTTCCTCAGGATAAGTAAGGGTTTCGCTTTAATGACTGCCCATGATGACCCCCCCAGACCCACAATCCCTCCCCACAATGGTTTTATACACACACACACACACACACACACACACACACACAGCAGATGGAAATAGACGAACAATAAATAACCAGTTTATTACCATGCGCTATTACAAATGAGGTGGGGGCTATTCCTCACAAATCTCCTGGTTACAAAACATTCCCTTATCCCCACTCCCTCCTTTCCCTGGGTGCACCCAGATCAGTCACCATTGGTGGGTACCTCACGGTCCCTTAGTCTGCAGGCCTGCTGTATGCCGTTGAGGCCCTTACACAATCGCACAAGTTCCAAGAAAGAAGATAAAACTGGTGTAGGGGGCAGTTCCCTCCTGGCAGAGAAAACAAAGGTCTCCCCTGAGCTGCAGCTCAGGGTACTCATAGTGTCTGGAGAGGGCGAAGACCTTTGCAGTCCACAGCACGTTGTTTCACACAAATGGGTGGCATAGTTCTTCACCTGCCTGGCCTTTCCAGCTTCGCCTGTAGGCCTTTGTATATGGCTTTCACCAGGCAGGCCTGTTTGTTCTTTCCACGGTTCCGCTAATCTTTGCAATGAGGGGGTGGGCACAGCAGTTCAACTCCCCTGGTGCCTTTTTAACACTAATCCCGCTTCCCCGGCTTCTCCCCTGGCAGGAAACTCTGCCCCTTATGCAGCAGCCTTCCAGAAGCCCCAGCTGGAAGTCGTGGTACCTTCAGGCCAAACAGTCTGCCCCAATACCTTCAAGCAACCAACCTGAGGGGCCCTCTTGCACAGCCCCAGTGGCTGTCTGGTTCCTTCCTGTTCCTGCTGCCTGAAAGGGGGTGGAGAGGGATGCAGCCCAAGAGCCTCTGCCAGGCAAACAATCAAAACAGCCCTCCGGTTTCCTTTGGGGGACCTGGGATTCCTCTTCTTCCTCTTCCCCTTCCTGCCCTCTGCTCCTCTCCTCTCCCTGTCAGTCTCCCCTTTGTTCTCTTCCATTTTCGTGCCAGTGGAAGCCTTTTAAACCCTCAGCCACACTCTTCCCTCATTGGCCATCGTGTCCCCAGGTGATTTCCCAGATGCCCTTGGTGTTTCAGCAGCATGGGGGCCCCCATCTTGTACTCCCCCCCAGGTCAGAGGTGTTAGGGCCCCTCCTGCACACATTAGCCCTTGGATCAGGCTGCCCTTCCCTGCTTTCATGACCGGAGCTCCTCTGGTCACTCTGCATCCCTTCCACTGTCCCTGTGCGTGCTTGGGGCCAGGGAAAACACTGAGTAAGCTCATGATGACTGAAAAGGGATGCCTGCCCCTTTAAACTGAGTTGGCGGCCCTCGCGCACAAGGACCTCCATGGTGCCCACACAGGAGGGAGAAAAAGAGAAAAGAGAGATGTAGCTCCCACACGGCCCTGGGCCCCACCCTGCATTTCCCAAGGCCCGAGACCCTACTGTGCTGCACCTTGTGGCACCGGTAGGATGCCGCCCCAGGTTAGAGCCGGGCGAGCCAGTGTCCGGAGCCACGGAAGAACTCCTCCCCACCTTACGTAAGCCGGGCTGGGGAGGCTTACACAAAGGTTACAGTCAGAAAAAAAATGGACAAATACAACACAAAGTGCCTTGTAACTGATTTAACTAATTCTACCTCAGGTTTTCAGTTGGCACATGAGGTTACCTATCTTGGCAGAAGTATCCCTTAGAAGTCCAGAAACAAAGACAACTCTTAGAAGTCCAGAAAAGAGTGTCAGTTCTTTCAGCCAAGCTTCACCAATGTCAGGGAGGCCAGAATGTCCCTCCCTCCTTGTGATGTCACAGTTCTGAGCTGTTAGTGTGAGGTCACACTCAGTCCTACATACTTAATTTTTTAACATGCAGTTGCATCGGCAAACAGGTCAGATTACTACTTGATTGGAATCTGCAAATACAGCAATATTTTTTTAATTATAACAAGACTGTCTTCCTCATAGTATGGTTTACGACACACTTTGATGTTGCAGAAATATCCTGTAAAGTTAATTCACATATGCTTTCCAAAAACAATCTTCCTCCTGTTGTCCTATAAAATGTAACCTTTTACAGCAGTCTTCCTAAGTTCAAAGCAATTGTTTTTTATAACCTGGTTGTATAACAGTGACACAGGTTTTGGCAGGTAGGTGTTAAAACAGGAAAGGAAGCTCTAGCCACCTTATCCTCTAGGTCAACGAGACAGCAAACCATTTTTTTCTTCTCTTTTTTTAAAAATTCAGTGTCGCATGAGCCTCTGCTGCTTGGCCTGTTTCCTAAGCAGAACTGCCATACAAAACATAGATTTATAACAAAATTATATACACATAACTATCAGACGACTATTCCCGTTACACCCCTCCCTCCTAGACTGAATTTGTGGGAATCCATTCCTAGGCATGGGATGAGTTTCACAAATTCAGTTCACTGCTCTGTTGGGATAGCCCATCTGCATTGGCATTTGCTGCTCCTGCCCTGTGCGTAACAGTCATGTCGTAACCCTTTAAGGCAAGGCCTCATTTTAGAAGCCTACCATTCGTTTTACCCATTTGTGACAGCCAAACCAGGGGGTTATGATCCACTTATACCTCAAAGTGCCTCCCGTACAGGTATGGCTCCAGTTTCTTCAGTGCCCACGCCACTGCAAGGCACTCCTTCTCCACTGTAGAATAAACCTGTTCCCTGGGAAGTAATTTCTTACTGAGGTACACTATTTGGTGATCTTTCTCTTGGTTAGAAATCTAAGTACTGCTCCAATACCCATGTCTGGGGCATCAGTCTGGAATACAAATGGTTTACTGTAGTCTGGACTGGCTAACACAGGAGCACTGCACAGTGCATCCTTTAGCCATTTAAAGGCGCCTTCACAGGCTGGCTCCCACTTTCCCCTTTTAGGCATTCTTTTCTTTAGCAGGCCAGATAGGGGAGCTGCCAGGGCACTGTAGTTTGGTACAAACTTTCGATAGTACCCTGCAGTCCCTAGAAAACTCCGGACCTGTTTCTGTTTTTCTGGTCTGGGCCACACCTCTATTGCCTCAGTCTTTGCTTGATTAGGATGGAGCTGTCCCCATCCTACTACATGCCCTAGGTATGCCACCTCCGTCATTGCCACCTGGCACTTTCCAGCTTTGACAGTGAGCCCAGTTCTCTGTATCCTGCCCAACACTTCCTTAAGGTGGGAAAGTTGTTCCTTCCAGCTGGCACTGAAGATGGCAATATCATCCAGGTACGCCACGGCGTACTCTTCAGTACCATGCAACACTAGGTTCACCAACCTTTGGAAGGTGGCAGGGGCGTTCTTCATTCCGAAAGGCATTACCTTGAACTCAAATAACCTTATCGGAGTGATGAAGACCGACCTTACTCTAGCTCTGGCAGTTAATTCCACCTGCCAGTACACTTTTGTCAGGTTAGTGGTGGTGAGGTGTGTTGCCCCTCCCAACTTGTCCAGTAGTTCATCCGTCCATGGCATTGGGTGGGCGTTAGACTTCATGACTGTGTTGAGTCCATGATAGTTCACACAAAAGCGAGTAGAGCCATCCAGCTTGGCAACAAGGACTATGGGTGAGGACTAGGGGCTGTGGGAATTTTGGATTGCCCCATAATCCAGCATTTCTTCCACCTTCCTCCTAATGTCCTTTTGGAGGGCCTCAGACATCCGGTATGCTGTCTGCCGTATGGGCGCTTGTATCCCCGTGTCTACATCGTGCATCGCTAAGGGGGTTAGTCCAGGCTTGGCATTAAACAAAGGGGCAAAGTCTGCTAAAACCTCCCTTACTTCCTGGGTCTGTTCCGGGGTCAACTGGGCTGACAGTTTGATTGCCTCCACAGAGGACTCCCACTTTCTTTCCTCCAGCAAGTCCAGAAGAGGGTCTTCCTCGTCCGTCCCCTCCCCAGGACTACACACTGCAAATACCATGTCAGCCCTATCTGCATATGGCTTCATCATGTTGACATGGTACATCCTTTGGGTGTCTGTCCTGTCAGGCAGTTCCACAATGTAATTTACGTCATTCACCTGTTTGACTGCTTTGTATGTTCATGCCCACTCGGCCTGCTGCTTATCCTTCCGGACCAGGATTAGGACCATGACTTCCTGACCTACAGTGTACGAGTGAGCTCTGGCTGTGGTCGTACCAGACCTTTTGCTTCAGCTGGGAAGCTGATAGGTTACTCTGGGCTGTTCCCATAATCTCCTTCAGCTTTTCGCTAAACTTCAGGACATATTCTACTATGGGAGTTCCCTGGGTGGCGTGCTTGCCTTCCCAATCTTCCCAGACTAAGTCTAGGGGCCCACCCACCCTGCATCCATATAAGAGTTCAAAGGGGGAGAACCCTGTCGCCTCTTTGGGCACCTCCCTGTATGCGAACAACAGATGGAGAAAGTATTTCTCCCAGTCCCTCCCTTGCTGTTCAGCAAACACTTGCAGCATCAATTTTAGGGTACCGTTAAACCATTCCACAAGCCCATTGGCTTGTGGGTGATAAGGTGTCGTGTGTCCCTGAACCACCCCACACTTCTCCCACAAACACTTCATCAGGTCCGACATGAAGGAGCCCCCTTGATTGGTGACAACCTCCAGCGGCAACCTGATACAGAGAAAATCCCTAGCAAGGCATCTGCCACTTTGTCTGTCCTCAGTGAGGATAGGGCGACTGTCTTTGGGTACCGGGTGGCATAATCCACCACTGTCAAGATAAACCTCTTCCCAGAGGAGCTGGGGGTATTCAAAGGTCCCACAATATCCATTCATACTCTCTGGAATGGCTTCTTCACAATGGGCAAGGGAATTAGGGCGGCTTGGGTTTTACTACCTGCCTTCCCTATTTGTTGGCACTGGTGACAAGACCTGCAATATTCCTTCACCTGCTGGGTGAAGTTGGGCCAGTAGAAGTTCTGGGCCAATCGCTACGTAATGCGCATGATTCCCAGATGTCCATGGGGATATCATGACCGATCTTGAGCAACCTTTCATGGTGCAGGGTTTTATTTAACTCTAAAAATTGATTAGCGTTTTGCTCATAAAAGTTCTAAAACATTGTGAAAATGCATAGCACTTGCCTCACTGTGTTTAACAAACATAACACTTCTAGAAAACCTATATAAATGCTTTCTGTACAGTTAGTATTGTCTCAAGAAAAAAAGTGCTAATCAACTATTTAAAACCCTGCGGTGCCCATAGGGAATGACAAGCTGCCTGCCCATCACCCCTCCCTCTGTCCTTATGTCCTGCGTATATAGCAGTCCATTGTCCCAATACACTCTATGTCGCCCGTCACCTCCCTGTGTCCCATCAGATTCTGCACAAGCCCTCAGCCTTTCTAAACTGGGGTCTGTCCTCTGAGCAGCTGTAAAATCTTTACATTTTCCTAAGGCATGGGACATGTCCCCTTCAGTCTCTGAACTGGGGTCCATAGCTCTGGCATCAGAATATTCAAGGTCACTGCCATCCCTAACCCTCTGACAATTGGCTGCCCTTCCCTCCTCAGAGTAACCTTCTGTAGCTGTTTTGTTAACTGCTACCTGGGGGAGTTCTGTCTCCCTTTCACTACTTTCCATTGCAGGAGACACAGGCTGGGAAACCAGACTCCCAGTGTTTTCCACGGGCTTCTACGGGGTTCAGGGAACTACAATCAGCCTTTGCCGGCTGACTGCAGGTAACCACACATACCACCCCCTTTTGTAGCTTATTCCCTATAATCAGGGAAAGGTTGTCGTCTACAGCCACTTTCTGCACCCCCTCTCCTGTCTTATCCCAGTCCAGGAGAACACTTGCCAGGGGCACAGTTTTTTCTCCCCCGTAAATCCCCTTACAGTTATAAACTGATTAGGTATAAACTGCCCAGACTCAACCAGATCCCCTTTTACCAAAGTAAGGGATGTCCCTGTGTCCCTTAACCCATAGGTGTGCACCCCATTTACAGTAACCGGGTGAAGGTGCTCCCTCATGTTTACAGGCATGCTTTCAGGGATACACAGTGCACCCACCTCTGTTCGAACACCACTTCGTGCACTCTGTGCCTTTTTAGGACTCTGTCTTGCAAGATGCCATGGTTGCTTGCAAAACCAGCATTCATCATTTCTTTTATCAGGCAAATCCTTTCTCTGTAACCTGGGGTTGCCTACTTTCTGGGGAAGCAGCGAGGGTTTTAGTTTTCTGTGCTGCCACACCTGCCCCCACTCCCTTTCAGATCAGGTCTGTTCCTGGCATAGCAGTCCGAGAGCTTGACAGCCTCCTGCACTGTGTCTGGATTTTGGTCCTCCAGCCAGGTTTTCAGCTCTGCTGGGTAAGCCCAAAAGAATTGCTCCAAAAGTACCACATCATCAATTTTCTCTACAGTCTGCTTTGACCCCCTCCCACCAATGTTTCAAACACTGACTTTGCTTTGTCGCTAGTTCCTCGTAGCTCATGTCAGGGCTTCTCCTGTGCTTACGGAACTTAACTTTGTATGCTTCAGATGTCAATTCATACTTTTTAAGCAATGCAGCTTTAAGTTTGTCATAATCATTACTGTCCTGATTGTCTATTTGACTCAATGCATCATGAGCTGCTTGGCAGCCTTGCTGTAACAGAATTGTATACAAGAGACAACCCAGCGAGCAACTGATCTCTTGTATGCTGGCCCACCTTTTTTAACTTCTGCATATGTGACAAACAACTGAGAATGCGAGGACCTTCGCTCCTTCATGCAGTTGAAGTAGTAGCTGAGTGCTCTCAACATACAGACTGTGCAGCTTTTGTTCCCCAGCGCTGGATTTTGCTGTAAAGAACACTGGAAGAGTAATGGAGTGGTTCACGTGAAATTCTGACACCACTTTAGGAAGGAATGTTCAGTTTGTCCTTAAGATGACCATGTCCCTGTGGAAAATTATGTAATTTAGATCTGTGCAGAGGGCTTGCATCTCGCACATTCTTCTGGCAGAAGTCATGGCCACCAGGAAAACCATTTTTCAAGTGACATGTTTTAAATCAGCAGTAGTCATGGGCATGAAAGGAGGCTCCATGAGCTTGGCAATGTACATGTTCAGATCCCATGGTGGGACTGGGTCCCTGACCAGGGGATACAAGTGGAGAAGTCGTGTAAGGAATTTTTTGAAAATTGGGTGTGCAGCCACAGTTTTACAGTTACCTGCTGAAACATGGGCTGACACTGCTGCCAGATGCACCTTTAGGGTTTAGGGTCCAAAACCCAGGGACTGAAGGTGAACCAGGTAATCCAGGATTGTGGGCATGTCTGCTTGCAATAGACTCAGCTGCCCAGGGGAACTCCACAGGGAAAACCTTTTCTATTTGGAAGCATTCATTTTCTTTGTGGCTGGTTGCATGGAAACTTTAAGAACTTCAAAAACCTTTTCAGAAAGGTTAAAGCTCAAGAACTCTAGCTTTTCAAGAACTATGCCTTGAGATGTACAGTTCTGATATCTAGGAGAGTCATCCTGACGAGACTAAATCAGCAGATTGTATCTCAGGGGAAGGGTGATGGCATGTTTGATGGAGGACAGCAACAGAGAATATCAAACCTGCATGGCCCAGTCTAGAGCTACTAGAATCACGGTTGCAGGCTGCTCCCCTCAGTTTTAACAACACTCTCAGCAAGAATGATAAAGAATGGAAGGCATAAAGGAACCTCCCTGTATAGTCCAAAGTCAGGGCATCCAATGGAACTGAGCCCACTAAAGGGGGCCTGCAACAAAAGAGGGGAACCTGGTGGTTCTCCCATGATGCAAACAGGTCTGTCTCCAGTGTACTCCATCTTCTGAATACTGCAGACAACACCTGCTTGTTCAGCATCCATTCGTGATGTCCCTGGACAGATTCTGCTCATGTGATCCGGGAACAAAAGCAAGTCTCTTGCAGGCAAGGGTTGTCCTAAGTTGAATGACTTCACTAGGTGTACCAGATGTTTTACCCTCTTGTGAAGGAGGAAGGCCCTCCCTTGGAGGGCATCCAATTCTGCACTTATAAAGTCCAGTACTTGCACCGTCTGTGTCTGGAACTTTTCAGTGTTTATTATGAAGCCCAACCCCTGCAGTGTGTACTGAATGAGAAGGAGCAAGGTCTTGGCCTTCTGGTGTGACTTCCCTGTGACCAGCCAGTCATTGAGACAAGGGAAGACCACCACACACTGCATTCTCAGATGTACTGCCACCATGGCCAAGCACTTTGTGAACACTCTGGGAGCTGAAGATAGTCCAAAAGGGAAGGCTGTGAACTGGTAGTGACCAATCTCTACCCTGAACCTTAAGTATTTTCTGTGAAAGGCCTGACTGGAATATAGAAATAGGCATCTTTCAGGTCAAGAGACCATAGCCAATCCCCTTGTTGAAGGGTTGGGATTTCTGATGCCAGGGTTACCATCCTGAACTTTTCCTTTTTCCAGTGTCTGTTCAGGTACCATAGATGTAAAATGGGTTGCCACCCCTCATTTTTCTTGTGGGCCAGGAGTACCTTGAGTACAGGCCCTTTCCCCACCGTGAGGGAAGGACCTTTTCTGCTGCATTTGCTTGCAGTAACTTTCATAGCTGCAACAGCAATAGGATTTTCTGTTGGGGTGGAAGGTGCAAGGTTTTTGTGAACCTGCAGTCTTTTGAATTGCTGAGTCAGTTCCTGGCTCACTACTTTTAGGATCCACTTGTCCATGGTAATGTTTTTCCAATCCTGGAAGTAGTGAGCCGGCCTTCACTCTACTGGCAATGAATGGGCGACTGGGGCCAACTTGCCAGGGGTTCTGCTTAGGCTGGCTGTTAGGTGCTGTGGTTGCATCGGCATGCTTAGAGACCCTTCTGCCTCTGAAGAAACCCCTTGGCTGGGAGAAACCATAGGCGAGGAACCCACGAGGGAGATAACCCCTGCCTCTTCCTCCACCTCCACTTCCGTAGGGCCTGCTGGACATGGAGCCCTTTTCCTTCTCAATATTGCTTTTATAGGTATTTGTTTTTAATTTATTTCAGTTTTGGAGTACAACCTTTGAGCCGAGAGGCTCCTTTACAAAGGTTCCAAATCAAAGAACACAATACACATTACAGAGTACAAGGATATACAAAAAATGTTACATATATCATGTAGTACAAGTATACAGTCAAGTACACCAAGTACAGGATATTGGCAAAGACTTCATAGAAACGTAGAAGTATGACGGCAGAAAAGGATCGACAGGCCCACCTAGTCTGCCCTTTTGTCTAGCTATCTACTAGGACATGCCCCACCCTCAACACTCCCCTGTGGCTGTCCCATGCCTTTTTGACACCTTCCACTGTTGCTTCTCCAACCAACTCCTCCGGGAGCCTATTCCACTTATCCACCACCCTCTCTGTGAAATAGTACTTCTTAATGTTACCCCTAAACTATCCATGCTCAATCTGTAACCCATGCCCCCTCGTCCTCTGATTTCCCTTCAGCTGGAAGGTGCTTTCCACTGGCACCCGGTTTATATTCATAAGGTACTTGAATGTCTCAATCATGTTCCCCCTCACCCTCCTCTGTTCCAGGGAGTACATGTTCAATTCTCCCAACCTTTCCTCATAGGACAGGTGGCTGAGCCCATTTGCCATCTTCGTTGTCCTCCTCTGAACTCGCTCCAGCCTCCCTACATCCTTTTTGAGGAATGGCCTCCATACTCCAAATGCGGTCTAACTAGATGGGTGTACAAGGGTACTATGACCTCCCTTTTTCTACTGGCAATCCCCCTTCCGATGCAGCCCAGCATTCTGCTGCCCCTAGCCACTGCTCTCTCGCAGTGCCTTTTCACCTTCAGGTCCCTTGGTATAGTGATGCCTAGGTCCCTTTCCTGTTCTGTTACCTCCAGGTCTCTGCCGCCCATACAGTACCCTGCACTCTGGTTCCTGTATCCAAGATGCATGATCTTACACTTCATAGCAGTTCAATTGCTAGGTGAACACCAATAATGTTGCTAAGTGCATGAAATGGAGATTGTAACAGCCCAAGCAGGCTTAGTCCAGGAGGAGGAAGAGGACAGGTGAGGGCAGAGGTAGCTGAGGAAGAGGGTGTGTCACATGGGGGTAGGGGTGACAAGGGATGTTTCAGCCTAGCGTATAGTTTGAAATAGGGAGTAGGAGGTTGTGACACAGCCAGGAAAAGGGTAGAAGCTAAAGCTGTAGCAGCCCATTAGGCATAGTTTAAAAATAAAAAGTGGGGGTGGGGAGGAAGGGGGAAAATCAGTGGAAATGGGGGAGTGAGAGCAACTGGCTGGGATGTGCAGATCGCAGTGATTGGCTCCGGCTACAAGGAGGCGGAGGCCTCTTTTAAAGGGACCAATTTTTTGACATTCAATGAGCGGGGCCAGGAGTTCATTTATCCACTGGGGGCCACGGTATGCGAGGGCTCGCTGTGCAAATGAGGTGTGTTTAAAGGGGATTTTGAGGGCACCCTTGGTAGTACTTGTATTCTATGAAGTTGCAGAGCGCTGGAAAAGTGCAGCAGTTGAGTCGGGGGTTAAGCCAAGCATGGCCTTCTTCCCAATTAGACAGGCCTGATATTTGATCCGGAGATGCAGTGGGAGCCAACCCATTTTAGAATATAGACTACAGGAGTGAGTCAGTCTGTGTGCCCCTGAGACTAGCCTGCAGGCTAGTAGTACTAGTAGCACTTTAATTCTTTTCAGAGTGGTTTTGGTACCAGCACAGTAGATGACAAGCCCATAGTTGACAGTACCAAGCTCTGTGTGATAAGGCTCGGGGCCGCTGGAGACAAAGCTTGCTTATGTCAATAAAGTATACCTAGCTTGGTGTTAGCTGTTTTGACTACATAATCAATGTGTGGCATGTAGGACAATGTGTCATCCAGGAGGATGCCTAAGTGTTTGAAAGAAGTTACTTACTCTAAGGTGTCTCCTTTCTGACTAAGGATAGATAAAGGACTGGATTTTTTCTTGTTATGGGGTTTTGCGAAATACATTAGTTTTTTTTGTAGTTTAGAAGCAGTCTGTGGAGTGAAAAACAGTTTTCAAGTTGCTTGAGGCTGCTCTGCAGAACAGGTGAAATTTCAGTGGGATGATTACCTGGTACAAAGATCATGGCATCATCAGCGTAAAGCAGCATTTTGGCTGGACAAGTAGATGGGAGAGAGTTTATAAATAGGCTGAATAGCAATTGGCCTAGAATAGACCCTTGTGGGACCCCCCCCCAAGGATACAACCCTGGGCTTAGACATAGCCACACTTATTGTCAACCTCTGAGACCTGTTGGACAGGTAGCTATAGAACCTGGAGACAGTGTCTTGTGACCAGTCTAGTTTCAGGAGGCTGTTAAGTAGAATCTGGTGGTTCACGGTGTCAGATGCCTCGGTGAGGTCAATGAATATTGACCCACCACCCTACCAGTGTCTAGGGCATCGAATAACTGAGAAGGGAAGACTATGAGGGCTGTTATAGTGCTATGGTTTCTGTGAAAACCATGCTGTTGGGGACAGAGTAAATTGTATTTGTTGAGTTGCTCCATAAACTGATCTGAGGACTTTGGTGAGGGGTGGGAATATTGAAATAGGCCGGTAGTTGCCTAGGTTGGTTTTGTCCCCATTAGTAAACACTGGGGTAACAAAGGCTGTTGGCCATTTATCTAGGAATACCCCCATTCTTAAGGAGATGTTGAATAACTTAGTAAGGGGAAGGGCTACTTCATCCAGGGTGAGGGCTAAGATCTTCATATCTATCATATCACTTGCCATCCTGGTTTTGCTGAGGGCCCTCCTAACGTACTTAATGGTTTGACTTCTTGTTACTTGTTTGAAACAGAAAAGGGGTTGACCTGGTTTTTGTGTGGGGTGCGGTTCAATGTGGGTGGTTGTATTGTTGGGTAGCGTTCTTAAGTAATCTGGGGGTAGAACCGAGCTTAAGTCGGTAAATGCGTTGTTAAAGGCATTTGCAATGTCCATCAGCTCTTGTAAGGTGCCAGATGTAGTGACTATGAGGTCTGATGGGGCTCTGGAGTCTGCTGTCAAGGATTTAATGGAATTCCAGAATTCCTTCCCATTGCCCCAACTTTTTTCCATTAGCTCTTTGTAATAGCTTGCTTTCGCGTTTCTTATTAACCTAACTACATCTATTTCTTGCTGTTCTGTGTGTGTGCTATAATCAGATTATTTTTCTGTCTCCCTGGCCTTATGCCAGAGGCTATCACGAATGTTCAGCTGCTCCTTTAGGGAGCGTGTGAGCCAGGGATTGGTAGCACCTTTGATTTTGGACTTTTTGTAATGGACAAATAGATCACAGGCATCATTGAAAGTTGTAATGAAATAGTCAAGGGCCTTATCAGCATCGTCTGTGACACCAATGGGGGTCCAAACACAACTGTATAGATGATATTTTAAGTGTTCTAGTTGTCCCTTTCTTAAGAATCTGTGTTTAGTGTGTTTTTTTTTTTTTTTAACCAGGAGACACACACGAAGCTGAAGCTTGTTTACAGATGCAACCTGGGAGCACAAGGAAGTTAAGTGACTTGCTCAGTATCACACAGTATGCAAGTGAGGGCTGTGGGATTCAAACCCAGGTCTCCAGGTTTGCAGCTCTGAGCCTTAAACCACTGTGCTATACTGCCTCCAGTTTGTATTAAAGTCTCCCAGGATCACCTGTTCCCAGTTCTGTTTCAGTTGGTTCACTGTGCTGTACTGCCTCCTCGCTTACGGGCTTTCTTTGGGCCCTTGTTTGACCAGGAGCAGATGATCAGCAAGTGGTCACTTAGAGAATCTGGTACGACAGGCACATTTGTTATATGTCCGGGGTAGTTGGTCAGAAGCCAGTCAATGAGGGTGATGGTCCCTGTACAGTAGTTCAGTCTTGTAGGTTGGGAGGCCAGCTGTGAGAGGTACAGGCTGTTTATTTTGTCTCTTGTGGCAACAGAATCCTGTGCCAACCAGTTTTTTTTTCCCCCAGTTGTTTAACCAGAGAGACACTAAGCTGAAAGCTTGTTTACAGGTGTGACCCGGGAGCACAGGGAAGTTAAGTGATTTGCTCAGGGTCACACAGCATGCAAGTGTGGGCTGAGGGATTCAAACCCAGGTCTCCAGATTTGCTGCTCAGAGCCTTAAACCACTGCGCTATACTGCCTCCAGTTTGTATTAAAGTCTCCCAGGATCACCTGTTCCCAGTTCTGTTTCAGTTGGTTAAGGTGGTCATATAACCGTTCCATACCTGGAACTTGCTTTCCTGGGGGAATATAGACTGTGGAGAGCAGCAACATTTTATTATGACGTCTGATTGTAAGCTTGATGGAGAAAATTTGAGCTTCACTAGTATTGATGATGTTAGCAATAGCTAGTACCCCTCCTTTGATGTCATTTCTTAGATATACCAGGCAGCCACCCCCTCATTTGGTGAGCCTGTCCAATTCGAAGATGTAGCCATGCAAGGAAAATGCAGCATCAAGTATTTTTGGGGACAGCCAAGTTTCTGTGAGAGTGATAATGTCTGGGTTGTGTTGGGCAGTCCAAGCGTATATCTATGGGAGCTTTGGTAACAAGCTACAGATATTGATGGAAACAATTTTAAGGTGACCATGGGCCTGTTTAATTGTTGGGTCAACAGGGTTAGGGCGTACGTTTCCAGAGAGTAGAAGTAGGATGATAATTAGCCTTTTTAGGTAGTGTTTCCATATTATTCTTGGTCTGCGAATGTGGCTGCACTTGTGGGGCTTGGGCATAGAATCTCTAGCTATGTAAACATACAAAGAAGCCAGCAGAAGAAGGCCATTTGGTCTATTGAGTCTGCTCATATTGCAGGGTCCACAGCTTGAGCTAATGTCCCTGCCCTCCCTCCCCATAATTCTTACCTTCCCCCTATGCTTATCCCAGCCTCTCTTAAAGCTGCCCACTGTCTTCAACGAGATGACCTCTTCCGGCAGTGCATTCCAAGTGTCCACCACCCTCTCTGTGAAGAAGTGCTTCCTGACCTCCCTTCTAAACTGCCTACCCTCCAGCTTAAGACTGTGCCCCCTTGTGATGTGGTTGCCACTCTCCTTATCAACCTTATTTATCCCTTTCAAGTACTTGAATGTCCCAATCATGTCCCCCCTCTCTCTCTCCTGTCTTCCAGGAAGTACATGTTCAGTGCCCTCAACCTCTTCTCATATGCCTTGCCCTGCTGACCGGCTATCATCTTTGTAGCCCTCCTCTGTACCTTCTCCAGCAGGTTAATGTCCTTTTTGAGGTGTGGGCACCAGTACTGAACTCCATACTCTAGATGTGGCCTCACCAGTGACCTGTACAAGGGCAGTATAACCTTTTCTCTCCTTCTACTGATCCCCCTAGCTATGCATCCCAGCATCTTGTTTGCCTTTGCTTCTGCTCTCTTGCATTGCGTGGAGTGCTTCAGGTCACTAGTGATCATCACTCCCAGGTCCTTCTCCTCCTCTGATGAAGATACTCGGACTCCACCCAGGTAATACTCTGTCCTGGGATTCCTGGCTCTAATATGCATAACTCTGCATTTCTTGGCATTGAAGCCAAGCTGCCAGATCCTGGACCACCTCCCCAGCTTTTCCAGATCTTCCTGTAGGTCCCGTATCCCTTCAGCTGTGTCCACTCTCCCACAGAGCTTAGTGTCATCTGCTAATAGGCACATTTTGCCTTTAATGCCATCCCCAATGTCATTGATGAAGACATTGAACAACACCGGCCCCAGCACAGAGCCCTGTGGGACCCCACTGGTTACCTCTCTGGTGCCAGATAACTCTCCCCCCACCAGCACCACCCTCTGGGTTCTGTCCCTCAGCCAGTTTTCCACCCAAATGACCATCTTTTCCCCAACTCCCCGATCAACCTTTTGTGGTGCACAGAATCAAAGGCCTTGCTGAAATCAAGATAGAGGATGTCTACCACTTGGCCCCTGTCTACTGTCTCAGTGACAGTCAAAGAAGTCAATCAGATTTGTTTGACATGATCTCCCCCCATGAACCCATGCTGCCTGTCATCCTGGAGACTGTGTTCCTCTAGATATTCCACCAACCTTTCCTTTAGTATGGTCTCCATGAGCTTGCCCAGAATGGAGGTCAGACTAACTGGTCTGTAATTCCCTGGATCATCCTTGGGACCACTTTTGTGAAGGGGCACTACATGTGCTGTTCTCCAGTCCTGTGGTACCACGCCTGACTCTAATGAACTATTAAATAGGTCTGCTAGTGGCCCTGCCAGCTCCTCAGCCAGTTCCTTTAGTACCCTTGGATGTACTCTGTCCGGGCCTGGTGATTTGTCCACTTTCAATGCCAGCAGACTCTCGCTCACTCTATCCTCCTCTGTCACTATGTCTGTGTTCTCCTCCTGAAGGCACTGGTCCGTCCTTCTCCCTGGTGAAGACATAACAGAAGTATTCATTTAGTATCTCTGCATTTCCTCCATTATCCTCCACACCTTTCTTAAGCCTAACAATCCCTTCTTTCTTGTCCCTTTTCTCACTTATATAGTGAAAGAAAGCCTTCTCCCCCTTCTTAATTCCTTCAGCTATTTGAAGCTCCTTCTGTGCCTTTGCTTGCCGTACTGCCTTACTTGCCTCACTAGCCAACCTTAGGTAATTTTCCCTATCCACCTCTCTCTTGGTCTTCCTGAATTTTCTATAGGCCAACCTCTTTCCCCTTACTGCCTTGGCAACTGCAGAACTGAACCAGCTGGGCACTTTGGCCCTTGTGTTCTTTCCTCTGAGCTTAACACACTCATCTGTGGCAACTAGTATTCCTTTTGATGGACCACTTTAGATCCACCTCCATATCTGCTCTGATGCCCACCAGATGGCTCCTTAGAACATCACCCATTTTCCTGAAGTCTGAACTCCTGAAATCCAAGATTTTGGTCTTAGTCGGGATGCTTTCCCTGCCCATATCCAAATAGAACCCCATTGTGCAATGGTCACTTCCCCCCAGTGGCTCCCAGACCATTATTTCCCGTACATGCTCCCCATTTGTGAGCACCAGATCAAGAAATGCCTCAGCTCTTGTTGGTTCAGTGACGCCGAGTCAGGAACCCACTCTGCAGTCCTTTCAGGATCACCTGACTCTTAGCACATGTTGTGGATGGTATACTCCAGTCCACCTTGGGCAGGTTGAAGTCCCCCACAATTACCACCTCTCCTTTCCCTGCAGCTTCCAATATTTGTGAGATCAGTTCTCTGTCTCTCTCCTCATCTTGATTGGGTGGTCTGTAAAACACCCCCGGCACCAACCTCACCTTTCTCCCTCTATTGGACCTTAACTGAACCCATAATGTCTCCACCTCCCCTGCCTCTGACTCCTCCCTCATGCAAGTTATTCTCTCCCTGATATAAACTGCCCCCCTTCCTGACTACTCTGTCCCTCCTATATAGTTTATATCCAGGGATAGGAAAGTCCCAGTCATGGTGTGACGTTGCTCAAGTCTCAGTTACTGCAGCTATGTCCACCCTCCTGTCTGCTAACAGTGCCTGCAGGTCATCCATCTTGTTTCCAAGACTCCGCGCATTCAGAGACACCACCCTCCACCTAGAATCTAACCTTCCTTCTCTTCCATCTTTTCTTCTATTCACATTTATCCCCTCTGTGTGCACTCCTCCACATACCCTTGTTATGTGTTCCTCACCCCCTCCACCGTTTGCTAGCTGTGTATTTGCCCCTTCCACCTCCACCCTGCAGACCTCTTTTATTACTGTGGGGGGGGGGGTTTACTGACCACCTCCTCTTGGAGTCTGTGGGCCTGCTCACCCACTGCCCTCCCCAGTAGTTTAAATTAAGTATAAAGGTGCACCTGAAATATAACAGGTGCTAGAGGGAAGGTAGGTGGCCAACTTTGCTGTGAGAAGGGGTTTGGTTAGTTCGGCAATGATGATCATCATTCATCATCCACATTGTACCAGTGGCATTGGAGTGTCCTTGGAGAGGCTGGTGGTTCTGAGCCAAGCAAATATCCTTAGGGACACTGCATGAGCCATGACTCGAGGCAGTGTCATTCATGTTCACTGCCATGTGAAACTGGTATTTGGTGGTATCCTTAGCAGTGTCTCCTAGATCTTGTGACAAGTCACCAGATGCTCTCTTGCTCATAGTCAGGATGGAGCTCCACAGAGCTTTCTGGTACTGCTGTAGCTGAGAGAGAGAGAGAGCAGCCACCAGCTTCCTTAAAGCAATGAGGTGATAGAGTACACTGAACTGAATTCTTAATTTTGGGGCCTTTGTAAGTAAGTAGAAGTCAGTGTTTTGGTTCTCTGTTTTTGGGGTTGACGTTTCTTAGTGTAACTTTTATTTGCCAGGGAGGAAATCTGACTGGGAGAATATATGCAGTCATTTGTGACTAGACCTGTTACTTAAACTCTGTGAAATAGGTGTCTAAAAGGAAGGCACTCACCAGAGTGGTGGGACAGAGTTGTAGTTGATTGTTTTTGGAGACTGCCAAGAAAGAGGAGCGGTTGGACCACAGTGGACTCAGGGAGGGTGAGGGAAGTGGAACAGAGGCGCAGCGCTCCAGTTGTGCCTCTCCACAATTCATTTGCCATTCTGGCGGAGTGTGGTTCCTCTATGGAAGAACCCGCAGTGGAGACCAAGGAGGATGCTGGGAACCTCCACAAAGGAGTCCCACAGGAGGGTGGCACGGGACCCCACAGGGAAAGGAAACAACTTCTGGTGGGGGACTCAATTGTTAGGAGGGTAGAACTGGGGAGGAAGGGGAGAGGGAGGTAAGGTGCCTTCCCTGCACAATGGCTTGGAGGGACAAGAAGCTAATCCTCAGGATCATGGTAGCAGCTGCATGTGGGGGAAGCTGGATGTCATTGTCCACTTAGGGACAAATAACCTGGCTGGGAATGGGATCACAGCAGTGCAGCAGGATTTGGGAAGAGGCCTTAGACAAGTGTCTGTGGCTTGGGTGAGGCTAGGGCACTCTGCACAATGGGAATTAATGACTGGTTGAAAAACTGGTGCGGAGCACAGTGATTTGGCTTCATTGGGGACTGGGGGTCCACCTGGAGGGCTACAGGCCTATACTTGTGTGATGGTCTGCATCGGTCCGGAAGGGGAACCAGGATCCTAGGTGATTGCCAATGAAGCATTTAAATTTGGCATTTAAAGTAGCCAAGGGGGGAGGCACTGAAGGGAAGCAGGGAAATCCAAGACCCCCCCCCCCAAAAAAAAACAGAGTAGTTAGCGAAGTAGACACAAAGGTAGAGAAGTCGATAGGGAGCAGGACAGGGGTAAATCCAGAAAAAAAGGCAGTAAGGACAGGGATGGGCCTAAAAGGGTTAAAATCATCAGAAAATGAAGGGCAGTGAGTACCAATGCCCATAGTCTGGGTAAGAAACTCCCTGAACTAGTGGCCTTGATGGAAGTGGGATGCCTGGATAGCATGGCAGTTACAGAAACATGGTACACAGAGAACCATGACTGGGATGTCAACATACCAGGGTACACAATCTACAGGAGGGTCAGGAAGGGTAAGAGAGGAGGAGAAGGAGGAGGAGTAGCTCTCTACATAAGGGAAGAAATCAAAGCAACAGAACTAAAGAATAAATAGGGAGGGGAGGAGGCACTGTGGGTCACCCTGGAGACAGGAAATGGCACTACAATCCGCACTGGGGTTGTTTACAGACCCCCCGTCTCAGGGGGAGGCAAAGAACAAGGAAATGATAGAAGGAATCATTACAATGGCAGAAAAAGGAAAGATATTGTTGATGGGGACCTGAATATGCCAGATGTTAACTGGAGCACCTTTACTGCAGCCGCATCCAGGAACAGGGATATTCTCGATACCTACAGGGGGCATGCCTCAGACAGCTAGTGTCAGAACCCACTCAGGAGGAAGCAGTCTTAGACCTGGTACTCTCAAATGGGGATGGAGAGAGGATTTCAGATATAGAAGTGGGAAGCAATCTGAGAACAAGTGACCACAAAACAGTGTGGTTCACAATAAACACAGCTGTAGAGTCAAGCCATACAAAAGCAAGGGTGTTGGACTTTAGGAGGGCTGACTTTGGCAAAATCGGAGAGCGAATCAGAAAAGCACTAGCAAACAGGCAAGATGGAGGCATGGAAGAACAATGGGGGAAAATCAAAGCTGCCATCACAGAGGTAACAAGCCATTGTGTGAAGCAAATCAACAAAACAAAGGAAAACGCCACCATGGTTCTCAAAAGAGGTGGTAGGGAAGGTTAAGGAGAAAAGGATAGCATTCAGGAAATATAAGGAAACACAGAAAGAGCAGGACAGAGAACTACATCAGTTAAAGCAGAAGGAGGCAGGGAAGGCAGTCAGAATAGCAAAGGCCCAAACTGAGGAAAAGATAGCCAACTCTGTTAAGAAGGGAGATAAAACCTTTTACAGGTACATTAGAGAGTGAAGAAAGACCAAGGGAGGGATACTGAGGCGTAATAAAGGGGAGGGAATGTAGGCAGAGGGTGACAGTGAAAAAAGCAGGGATCTTGAATGAATACTTTGCTCAGTATTCATAAAAAGAAGAGGAGGAGGATACCTAAACCAAACAATAGAAACACTGTGGGTGGGGGGTGATACCAGTCCATTCACAGAAGAGAGTTCTGAAAGAACTCTTGAAACTAAGGTGGACAAAGCAATGGGGCCTGACGGGATTCACCCCAGAATTCTAAAGAACTAAGGGAGAACTAATGACACCACTGACTACCTCTTTAACAAGTCATGGGAGGATGGGGTGGTACCTGAGGACTGGAGGATGGCAGATGTGATTCCACTTCACAAAAGTGGGAGCAGGGCAGAGGCAGGAAACTACAGACCTGTTAGTTTGACCTCAGTGATAGGGAAAATGATGGAATCACTTCTGAAGGAAAGAATTGTTGAGTACGTAGAAGCCAGTGGGGCACAAGACCCAAGGCAGCATGGATTCACAGCAGGAAGGTCATGTCAGACGAATCTAATAGATTTGACTGGGTGTCCAAAGTAGTAGTCCAGGGAGGGACTGTGTACATGGCCTACCTAGACTTTAGCAAGGCATTTGACACAGTCCCACACAAAAGATTAATATACAAGTTAGCCAGCCTTGAAGTGGGTCCCAAGATGGTAGCCTGGGTAAAAATTGGCTGGACAACAGGATGCAGAGGGTAATAGTAAACGGAGTCCACTCTGAAGAAAGGGTGGTTACTAGTGGGGTACCGCTTGGTTCAGTACTGGACAAGCAGAGAACAGCAAGAAGAAGGAGCTGCTGTTATAACTATACTTCTCTACTGGGACTAAACTAGAACTCTACTACTGGGACCTTCGATTTAGGGTAAAAATAAAACAAAAAAACCAGTGTGTTTGTCTGAGTTGGCTGAAGTGAACTGTGATCTTTGCAGTTATCTAGGTGTTTGAGTTGATGGAAGAGAATTGTTATCGGTGCAATTATCTAGGCGTAGAAGGACCTGTAAAGTATGGGGAGTGGCTTATCTAGAAGGAAGCCAGGTGTGTCGGATTTAAAAAGAGACCTAGATAGCTTCTAGCAGAGAACAGCAAGAAGAAGTAGCTGCTGTCATAACTATACTTCTCTACTGGGACTATATTGCCCTCCTTCCCTCCCCTCCCCTCCCCTCTTAGCTAGTTCTACTTTTATAGGCACAGGATTTGACAGATAACAGGAACTTCCTGTTTGGGAGCAGAAAGGGAGTGATCACAGAGCCAAAGAGTCACCATCCTAGAAGGGCAAGAGTAGCTCTCCATCCCCCCCCCCCTTGCTGCTGGAGGTCTGACTCTGAGCAAGTAAGGAGACCGCTGAGAAATATAGGAACTTCTTGTCTCAGAACAGGAAGATCAGGAGCTTAAAGGGCATGGAGGCAGTAAGTAAGTAGGAAGAAAAAAAATAAACAGAGGAAAGAGTAAGTATTCAAAACAACAGTCAATGGGACAGACATAAGACATGATGGCAGTGGTGTAGTGCAGTGGCTGTGGAGCAGCAGTCTTCCCGGAGACATTCTTTAGGATGCGGTGTTGTCCTATCTGCAGGCACTTCTCTGGGCTGAGGGAGAAGGTTGCTCATCTCCAGGCTGAGTTGGCCAGGATTTGGGGGACCTCCTCTCCCACCCAGGGACCACCAGGGCCACCGCTGTTGCCTCAGAGATTGCCAAGAAAGAGGAGCAGTTGGACCACAGTGGGCTCAGGGAGGGTGAGGGTGGTGGAACAGAGGCGCATCCCTCCAGTTGTACCTCTCTACAATTCATATGCCATTCTGGCAAAGTGTGGTTCTTCTTTGGAGGCACCCACAGTGGAGACCAAAGAGGATGTTGGGAACCTCCACAAAGGAGACCCACAGGAGGGTGGCATGGGACCCCACAGGGGAAGGAAACAACTCCTGGTGGGGGACTCCATTGTTAGGAGGGTAGAACTGGAGGAGGAAGGGGAGAGGGAGGTAAAGTGCCTGCCTGGCGCCATGGCTTGGAGAGACAGGGAGCGAATCCTCAGGATCGTGGGAGCAGCTGCACGGGGGAAGGAGCTGGATGTCATTGTCCACCTAGGGACAGATGACCTAGCTGGGAAAGGGATCAGAGCAGTGCAGAAAGAGTTTGTGGAGTTGGGGAAGGGCCTGAAGACAAGTAGCACGCATGGTAACCTTCTCGGAGGTGCTGCCTGTCTATGGCATGGGTGAGGCTAGGGTGCTTCACACCATGGGATTCAATCACTGGTTGAAAAACTGGTACAGAACTCAGGGGTTTGGCGTCGTTGGGGACTGGGGGTCCACCTGGAGTGATGCAGGCCTATACTGGCATGATGGTCTGCATCTGTCCAGGACAGGAACCAGGATCCTAGGTGATGGATTTAAATGCTTCATTGGCAAGCATTTAAACTAGCCAAGTGGGGAGGCACTGGAAAGGAGCAGGGACTTCCTAGCCCCCCCCCCAAAAAAAAGTAGTTAGTGAGGTAAACACCAAGATAGAGATGTTAATAGGGAGAAAGGCAGTGCTAAATGGAGAAAATTACAAAGGCAGTAAGGACTGGGTTGGGGCAAAAAGGGGTAAGGCCATCAAGAAATGGAGGGTAATGACTACCAATGCCCGTAGTCTGGGCAGCAAGCTCCCTGAACTGGTGGCCTTGATGGAAGAGGATGCCTGGATATCATGGCAGTCACAGAAACATGGTACACAGAGAACCATGACTGGGATGTTAAAGGAGCACTGTCAGCTTTGCAAGTCATTTGGCAAGTAATTCTTAATTATTTTGCCTCTAGGCACATAAGTGTGCCACAGTTACCATAGAATGCCCCTGTGTAGCCCCCCAAAAGTTTTGTACCAGATTCCATTTCTCTTCTTTACATTCCTCCCAAACTGAACTCTGCCGTCACCGGAAGCATAGCCACTGGAGGAACACGTGTGTGCTCGAGAGCGCAGTCCCAAAGTGTACTTTTTTACTTGCTAGTTGAAAAGCTAAGTTAATGCTGCACATTTGCTTATAAGGAAGCAGCCCATGTATCTGAATAGTAAAACCGAGTGCCAGTATTTGCACAAAATGCATTTAAAAACGGCTTCCAAAATTGAGTGCATGCAGAAGAACTGGTGCCAAAATCCTGCATATGCGCAAGAGTGTGCCGTTTTTGCGCATGAGCGGGATTTCTGCTCAGACAGCTCTTCCGCATGCGTGCGATTTCGGAAGCCATTTTTAAATGTATTTTGTGCAAATACTAGCGCTTGGGTTTGCTATTCAGATACATGGACCGCTTCCTTATAGGCAAATGTACAGCGTTAACGTAGTTTTTCAACTAGCATGTCAAACAGTACACTTTGGGACCGCGCTCCCGAGCACACATGCATTCCTCCAGTGACTATGCTTCCAGTTACAACAGACTTTAGTTCGGGACAAATGTAAAGAAAATAAAGCTTGAATTCATGGAATCAGGTAAAAATTTGAGAAACTACACAAGCTCTAATAACTACACTACTGTAAGGCTAATGATTAGATTACTGCAATATTCTAAAAAGTACACCTAACATACCAGATACAACCTACAGGAGGGACAGGAGGGTAGGAGAGGGAGGAGTAGCTCTCTATGTAAGGGAAGGGATAAAAGCACAGAACAAAAGAGTGAACAGGGAGGAGGGGAGGCACTGTGGGTCACCTTAGAGACTGGAAATGGCACCACAGTCTGCACAGGGGTTGTATACAGACCCCCATCTCAGGGGGAGGGAATGGGCAAGGATATGATAGAAGGCATCCTTAGGATGGCAGAGAAAGGGGAGATACTGTTGATGGGGGACCTGAATATGCCAGATGTTAACTGGAGCACCTTTGCTGCAACCACATCAAAGAGCAGGGCCATTCTTGATGCCCTACAGGAGGCATGCCTCAGACAGCTAGTGTTGGAACCCACTCGGGAGGGAGCAATCTTAGACCTTGTACTCTCAAATGGGGACAGTGAGAGGATCTCAGATCTAGAAGTGGGTCATCATCTGGGAACAAGTGACCACCAAACAATGTGGTTCACGATAAACTCAGCTGCAGAGTCAAGCCATACAATAGTGAGGGTACTGGACTTCAGGAGGACTGACATTGGCAAAATGGGAGAGTGCCTTAGAAAAGCATTAGCAAACAGGCAAGAAGGAGGAGTGGACCAACAATGGGGAAACATCAAAACTGCCATCACACTGGCAACAAGTCTTTGTGTGGAGCAAATAAATCAAAAAAACAAAAAAAAAAAGCCACTATGGTTCTCAAAAGAGGTGGTAGGGAAGGTTAGGGAGAAGAAGATAGCACTTAGGAATTATAAGGAGACACAGAAGGAGCAGGACAGAGAACTGTACCAGTTAAGGCAGAAGGAAGCAGGGAAGGCAGTCAGAATAGCAAAGGCCCAAACCGAGGAAACGATAGCCAATTCGGTTAAGAAGGGGGAATAAAACCTTTTATAGGTACATTAGGGAGCGTAGAAAGGCAAAGGGAGGGATAGTGAGGCTGAATAGAAAGGACGGTGGGTGGACATAGAGGGACAGTGAAAAAGCAGGAATACTGAAAGAATACTTCTGCTCAGCACTCTCAAAGGAGGAGGAGGGGGGGAGGTACCTAATCCAGTTAACAGAAGCACTCTGGATGGGGGGGAGGGGGTCGATCCCAGTCCTTTCACAGAAGAAAGGATTAAAAAACTCCTAAAACTGAAGGTGGACAAAGCAATGGGACCCGACGGGATTCACCCCAGAATTCTAAAAGAATTAAGGGGAGAACTAGTGACACCACGGACTACCCTTTTTAACAAATCATGGGAGGATGGTATGGTACTGGAGGACTGGAGGAGGGTGGATGTGATTCCCCTTCACAAACATGGGAGCAAGACAGAGGCAGGAAACTACAGACCTGTCAGTTTGACCCTGTGGTAGGGAAAATGATGGAATCACTTCTGAAGGAAAGAATTGTTGAGTACCTAGAGGCCAGTGGGGCACAGGACCCAAGGCAGCATGGATTCACAGTGGGAAGGTCATGTCAGACAAATCTAATCAATTTTTTTGACTGGGTGACCAAAGTAGTAGACCAGGGACGGGCTGTGGACATGGCCTACCTAGACTTTGGCAAGGCATCTGACACAGTCCCACACAAAAGATTAATAAACAAAGTAACCAGCCTGGGAGCGGGTCCCATGGTGGTAGCCTGGGTGAAACACCGGCTGGACAACAGGACACAGAAGGTAATAGTAAACCGTGTCCACTCTGAAGAAAGGGGGGTTACTAGTGGGGTACCGCAAGGTTCAGTACTGGGTTCAGTCCTTTTTAATGTCTTTATAAGTGACATTGCAGATGGACTGGAAGGAAAAGTATGCCTCTTTGCAGATGACACAAAGATCTGTAATAGGGTTGATACACAAGGGGGCGTGGAAAGGATGAGAAGGGACTTGGCAAGGTTAGAGGAATGGTCAGAAGTATGGCAGTTCGGATTCAATGCAAAGAAGTGCAAAATAATGCATCTGGGAAACAAAAACCCAGGGAAGAGTACGCTTTTGGGGGGGTGGTAGTAATAATAACAAAAATGGAAAGGGACCTGGGGTAATCACATCAGATGACCTTAAGGTTGGCAAGCAATGTGAGAAGGCAGTAGGGAGGGCTGGAGGGATACTGGGATGTATAGGGAGATGCATCACCAGCAGAAAACAGAAAGTTGTTATCCCTCTGTACAGACAGTTGATGAGACTCCATCTGGAGTACTGCATCCAGTTCTGGAGTCCCCATCTCTGCAAGGACATAGACAGGATGGAGGCAGTCCAGAGGAGGGCAACTGAAATGGTGCACCGTCTGCAAGAGAAGCCATATGAGGAGAGACTAAAGGAGCTTAATATGTATACCCTTGAGGAAAGGGGGGGGGAGGCATGATAGAAACTTTTAAGTACCTCAGTGGAATCAACAAAATCCAAGAGGGTAGCATCTTTCAGAAAAAGAAATGTGCAAGCAGAAGGGGACACTGTTTGAAGATAGAGGGGGTACGGCTCTGGGGCAATGTGAGGAGGTATTTTTTTCACAGAGAGGGTGGTGGATGCATGGAATCACCTTCCTGAGAAGGTTGTGGGGTCTAAAACTGTGGGAGAATTAAAGAATGCATGGGATAGACATAAGGCAGTTCTTGTGGGGGGTAGGAAGAAATAGGCTGTTGGTTAACTAGGATCTGCAGCTTATCCAGTAGGTAGGGAAATGGGCAGACTAGGTGGGCCAAGCGGTCCTTATCTGCCGTCAGAGTCTATGTTTCTATGACCAGTCCTCTTTAACATCTTTATAAGTGACATTACAGAGGGATTGGAAGGAAAAGTATGTCTCTTTGCAGATGACACAAAGATCTGTAACAAGGTTGATACGCAAGGTGGGGTGGAAAAGATGAAAAGGGACTTGGCAAGGTTGGAGGAATGGTCAAATTTATGGCAGCTTAGATTCAACGCAAAGAAGTGCAAAGTAATGTACCTGGGAAACAAAAACCCAGGGGAAGAATACACAATGGGGGGTGAGATACTAACAACAAAAATGGAAAGGGACCTGGGAGTTGTCATATCAGACGACCTAAAGGTGGGCAAGCAATGTAAGAAGGAAGTAAGGAGGGCTAGGGGATACTTGGATGCATAGGGAGAGGCATCACCAGTAGAAAACAGGAAGTTGTTATCCCTCTGTACATACAAGCTGGTGAAACCCCATCTGGAGTACTGCGTGAAGTTCTGGAGACCCTATCTTCGCAAGGACATCTACATGATGGAGGCTGTCCAGAAGAGGGCAACTAAAATGATGCAGGGTCTGCACCAGAAGACATATGAAGAAAGACTAAAGGAACTTAACATGTATACCCTCGGGGAAGGGGGGACATGATAGAAACTTTTAAGTACTTCAAGGGAATCAACAAAGTCCAGGAGGGTAGCATGTTTCAGAAAAGGGTGTGCAAGAACAAGGGGGCACAATTTGAAGATAGAGGGGGGATGGCGCAGAGGTAATATGAGGAAGTATTTTTTCATGGAGAGGGTTGTGGATGCATGGAATGGCCTTTCTGAGGAGGTTGTGGAGTCAAAATCAGCGGTGGAATTCAAGAATGCATGGGACAGACAAAAGGCAATTCTAGTGGGGGGGGGTAAGAGCAAGTAGCCTATTGGTTAACCAGGAAATGCAGTTTATCCATTAGGTAGGGAAATGGGCAGACTAGGTGGGCCAAGCAGTCCTTATCTGCCGTCAAATTCTATGTTTCTCATAATAAATAGGAGACAGACAAAATCTGAATTAATTTGGAGAAGATGGGTGCTATATATCTCCCCTTTGAGACTAGAGTTTAAGTTTTAAAAAAATAATAATTCTTTGTTTCTATGGTACTGAGCTGTGTATGCCATGTGGCCTCGTGCCTTACAATGCACCCGAGTGTGCATTAATCCCCAGTAACCGCACACCCTGTCGTGGGTAATTGCTTACATATAAACTTTCTTCCCCATACTATCCAGTTTCCTGGAATCTTTCTGGTCAAGAGGCTGGTAAGAAAGGGGAACCTTAGCCTTGTCACAGGCTGCTACCTGGACTACCCCATCATGGTCAAGGTGAGAATGTAGGTACTAAGCGCCCTGCTTGTCCACCTGGTACTTTTTCCCTATCTTTTTATCGATACCGGGGTAGAGGTGGGAGTTTCCATGACCTTACAGATGGCTTTCTTAAGGGATCTGTGAATGGGTAGAAGCAACTTCTTGGTCGGGGTTAGCCCCATCATATCCAAGAATTCCACTTCATTCCCATCCTCAGCCATCTCCTGGGTAGACAGGTTGTTAACCATTTATCTCACAAAGGAGTAATGCGAGTAGAAATCCTGGGCACCAGGAGGGAAGCCAAATCCTGCTCTGTGGAGCTGTCAGGCTCGATAGGTTGTCCCTCCTCCTTTTCGTCGTAGAGAAACTCAGCCCCTTCCTCCTCTGGTACTGGAACTGGGGATGGGATGGGATGGGTGGGGACAGGCATGCCCATAAGCAATACCACAGGCCTGGAAGGTCAGGAAAAACCACCATGCCTTGGTCCTGTCCTGTACTGAGGCCATTTTATTCTTGTCCACTAATGTCTCCTTTTTCAGGAGGAAGGGCAGCAATATGTTTTTTTTTTTTTTCTTTGCCGGAACCGTCTCCAGTACCTGCACAGAGGCTCTTTTATATTTGCTGGTCTCAGGGTGCCCCTGGTAAGACACCCTTGTTTCTGATCAATCTCTAGCAGACTTGTCCTTCTTCTTACTGTGAGGGGCTAAACCCTTATCTGAGCCTCTTGCTGGTGCGAAGGCAGAATGAGAAGCCATAACGTTTTCCATTGTTTTAGCCCTTAACAGTTTTAGGGATAAACTTAATGCAAACTCACAATTAGAGAAATTATGCTCTAGACCCAGGCCCCTTAAGCTCTTGCTCAATGCCATGATCATCTCCCTGCATGTCTCCCATACCATGGGGACATGAGCTAACACCTAGAGTACCACCCTCCTTGGTGAACCTTTGGAAATAGTGGATAAGTTCAAGTATCTGGGTGTCTAATTGGATAATAAACTCAGTTTCATGGTATATCTAAATGAGCTATCAAAAAAGCTAAGACAGCGCCTTGGCATCTTTTATCACATAAGACACCTACTCACTCCTGAGACCAGGAAGCGGCTAGTCCAAACAACTTTTCTACCTTTGCTCGATTACGTTGACTTTCTTTACAGTCACTGTCCCAGCAAGCGCTACAGGAGCTCAACATCTTTTATCACCGCGCCTTGAGATTTATATTAGACATGCCCCTGCGCACCAATCACTGTCTGCTGTACGAGGCAATCTACTGGCCGTCCCTTACCTTGAGAAGGCAAATCAGAGCCCTTATGTGGCTCCTCAGGGCTTTCTCTGACAAGCTCCCACCCTAGATCAGCAACCTGTTCGAATGGACTAAGGGTGTGTATGGCCTACAAAACATTTCCTTTTTCTATCTCAAGATACCTCAAACAAGGACACGACAGGCACAACCACTATTAGCACCTTCCTACCTTCTATTTGAAACAATACGCAAAATGTCCTTAAGCCTTCCTTCCTGTCAGTTCCTTATGCATTCAGGCAGCTGCTCTACCAATGCCTGAAGACAGCGTGTGACTACTTCAGGTGATCACTCATATTTGGACAGCATAGCGCCCCCCCCAACCTCCAGCACTTAGCCTACCCTCCTTACTTTTCCCTGCCAGCTGGCATCCCTGTGCGGGGACTGTACCAACCTTACTCCTGTCTTCCCTCATTTTATTCCTGCCGCTGTCACCCCTCTCCCCTGGGGTCCTCTGCTCAGGCAGTATCACCCCCATCACCTCACGCCCTTGCCCCCCTCCTCCTTTCTTACGCATACTTCCCTTCCCATTTCATCTGACCCTTCGCCGCTGCCCTCTTCCTTCTATCGTCTCCTGTTGTACCTATGTGTGTATTTGCCTTTTTGCTAACTAAGCCTGGCTCATGATGCCTACTGTGTACATTGTTAGTTTTACTTTGTTTGCTGACCTTTGTTCTGTTGATGTACTGTATTTGCATATGTCCTATGTGTCCAGGACCATCTTGCAAATTAGCTTGCTCAATGATGTAACTGCCTGGTTAAATAAAGTTTGACTGAAACACAACTCATGGTAGTATGCTTTAGAAAGGAGTCTGAAACAAGTCTTATAATTTTTAAAGCCTGTAGGTCCCGTTTTCTGTTTGAGTCTGTCTGTCTTGCTAAACGAGACAAGCCTAAAATTGGTTTGGTTCCAGTAACAGAAAAAAACTCTGTCTGTGGTTCGGTTCCCATATAAAGACTGAACTACTACTTAAATAGCATTAAATTTAGTTTAAAAGAAAAAAACTCCAGTTGCATCTCGGTTCTCACAGAAAAAAGGGCATTGGGACAGAACAGTAACTGTAAAGTGGTAAAAAGAATAATTTGTTTATACACAAAAATGAAAATTACATACCTACTGTAATTCTTGATCTTCTTGGACGAAGTCACACTGGAGGCACTAGGACCAAGCGGGAGCCAAAAATCTTCAGGATGCCAGCACCGGGGGAGGACCGTGCATGTGCGGTGCTCTGAGACCAGCTCGCACCATATAGGCTACCTCGGTGTCGACCCTCCAACTGCCTCAGTACCTTTTTTACCAAGGAGGTGCAGCATAAACTAACCTATGTCGGACAGAAGATAGTACGTATGACCGGTATAAGAAGGGTCAACACCGCAGTCTCTTCATGGCCCAGCCATCGAGGGAGTGAAGACCAAAAACGAGACAAGTTTGGGGGATTGAGGGTGGGCATGTGAATGAGTGGTGGAGACTTTGTCCAAGAAGATCAAGCATTACGGTAGGCATGTCATTTTCATATCTTCCTGGACATAAAATCTCCACCACTCATTTACACTAATGGGAGAGTACAGAGCTAAAATAATCACCCGAGAAGGGTGACAGGAGAGAGGAGCTCACTCAGGACAGAAGTCCATTAAGGATTGTCCTGCCAAAGGAGGGATGCTGTCTGACATGGACATCCAAAGCATAGTGTTTCACAAAGGTGTGCACAGAGCTATGTCTGCAATGGGAACGTTCCATATTTCTGCCAGAAGTGCTGCAACTGCTCTATTAGAATGGGCATATAACCTGCCTTCCAGCTTGACCTGTGCCATGGAATAGCAATGGCAGAGACATACTACCAGCCATGCCAAAATACACCTAATGGCAACAGGCCGACCCAGCTGGGCCATACTGAACGAGATAAAGAGTTGCTTTGACTTGCGGATCTCTTTAGTTCTGTCACTGTAGAACCACAAAACTGTTAACATCCAGAGAATGTAGGGTATGTTCTCCTTTATTCTGGAAGTTTGCAAGGTAGTTCAGAAGGACCAAAGGCTGGTTCAGATGGAACTCCAAGACTACTTTGGGAAGAAATTTAGAGTGAGTTCTGAGAACCACCTTGTCCTTGTGAAATACTGTATAAGGAGGGTCTGTGACCAGGGCATGTATTTCAGACACTCTGCAAGTGGAGGTAATGGCTACAAGGAAGGCAGCCTTCCAGATCAGGAACTTCAACAGGCAAGTTGCTAGAGGCTCGAAAAGTTTACAAGTGAGCATGTCTAGCAGAAGGCTGATATCCCAAGCGAGTGCCATTCTCCTGACTGGTGGCCTAGTGTGGAGGATACCCTTAAGGAACCTCTTAACCAAGGGCAACTGAGCTATTGACATAGTGTGGATAGGCTCATGATAAGTCAAGATTGTGCAGAGATGAATCTTTACCGCTGAGTATTGTAGCCCTGTATTTGACGGGTCTAGCTGATATTCTAGGACTTTGTTTGGTGGGCAAGAAAAGGAGGTCAAGGGAGGACTCTGTGCACCAAATGGAGAATCATTTCCACTTCACCATGATGAGGCCAGTATGGGGTGATGAGGATCATTTTGCCCCTGTGCCTCCAGCTTGAGCAGCACCCTCTGAATTAAGGGAAGAGGAGGAAATGCATACAGAAAAAATCCTGTCCACCCCAGTCTGAATGCATCCTAACAAAAAACGCCAGGTTCTGGATTTCTGGAGCAGAATAGAGGCAGTTTTGTGTTGCATGGGGAGACGCTCTTCAAAGAGCGATTGCATGACATTTGCGCTGAGAGACCACTCACGTGGATCCACCTCTGTTCTGCTGCAGTGATCCGCTAGATCGTTCTGAACTCCAGGCAGGTAGACTACTTGGATCAGAGCTTCATGTTCCAGGCACCACTCCCACACTCTCATCGCTTCCCTGCAGAGAGGGTAAGAGTGTGCTCCACCTTGTTTGTTGATGTAGTACATCACGCTTTGTTGTCCATCTGAAGGAGAATTGTTTTGCAACAGAGAATGTCCTTCAGGGCTCGAACGGTGTACAGGACTGCCCTCAACTCCACATTAATATTCTGGAAATGAGACTCATCCTGAGTCCATAGACCCTGGGTATGGAGATCCTGACAGTGAGCTCCCCAGTCGAACAGAGATGCATCTGTGGTGATGGTGGTGATCTGTGTCTACTGTGCAGCAAAGGGAAAGCCTTGAAACAGGTTGTCCTAGAGTCCACCAGGTGAGTGACTGCTTTACAAGTTCAGTCACCTTGTGAAAGGACTGTGGACATGTGGTCAGGGACCACTGAGTACTGAGCATCCACGGAGTGGTTCTTATGTGAAGATGAGCCAAAGGCACCGTGAACACTGATGATGCCATGAGACCAAGCATCTGCTGCATCAAGAGAATTTGAACCGAGTCACTCTCTTTGATGAAGCAAGCCATCTGGAGGATATTGTTTCTCCTGTCCTCTGGAAGGAAGGCTCTTGCCCTAGAGGTGTCCAGGAGTGCTCCTATAAAGAAGAGTTGTTAGAAAGGCTGCAGCTGCAGCTGCAATTTTTCCAGATTCAACAGGACTCTAATGGATGTGAGGAACCTGGAAGCCGTGGTCACCGCTTCCTGTGTCCTCTGTTCAGAGGAGCTTGCTAAGAGCCAGTCATCCAGTTATGGAAATACTTGAATTCTGAGTTTCCTGAGATGCGCTGCGGGTACTGCAAAATACCGTGTAAAAACTTGTGGCACTGAGGACAGCCCAAAGGGCAGTACTATGACTTGGTAGTGCTGACCCAGGGCCACAAATCAGAGATACTTGCAGTGGCTTGGGTGTATTGGAACATGTTGGTAGGCATCCTGCATGTCCAGAGAGGCCAGCCAATCGTTTTGATGAATCAGAGGTAGAAGCGTACGGAGAGATATCATCTTGAATTTTTCCTTGAAGAGACATTTAATTTCCTTAGGTCTAGAACAGGGCGCGTACCACCTGTCTTCTTTGGAACTAGGAAGTAATGGGATTAGAAACCTGTGTCCTGTTGCTCCTGCAGAACTACTTCCACTGCCCTGTTCAGGAGGCCCTGAATCTTGGAAGCGAGGAGGTCTGATTGAGAGACAGACAGTCTAGGCTGTCGTTTGGGTGGATGATCCGGAGGAGCATTTGAAAAATTCAAAGTAACACTCGCAAATCATCCCAAGAACCCATTTGTCCGATGTAACTGACTTCCACTGGTTGTAAAACTGAGTCAGATGCCCCCCTACTGCCAAAGAAGAGTCCCCCTCAGACAGCTGAGGTGGGACCTGGGCTGGAATTTCAGAGGGTGGCACTAGGCACCTTTAGGCCCTGTGCCTTCTGCTGCATTTTCTTTTGCAGTTGGGGTGCTTGATTTTTGTTGAAGCCCCCTCTGCCTTTACCATGAAAGGACTGATGGGTATGAAACTGCCAGTGGTTTCCGCCCTGTTGAGGGACAGCAGGGGCCAGTCTGGCCATCTTAATGTCAGTCCTAGTTTTCTGTGTGGCCTGTTCCACCTGTGGGTCAAACAGATAAACTCCATCAAATGGCAAATTCATGACTCTTTGCTGGGCATGATTTGTAATCCCTGAAGTCCATAACCATGAGTGGCATTGGGTGCATATCCCAGCT
Organism: Neoceratodus forsteri; assembly: GCA_016271365.2. NCBI lineage: Eukaryota > Metazoa > Chordata > Ceratodontiformes > Ceratodontidae > Neoceratodus > Neoceratodus forsteri. Next base: position 269,868,805 of record JADMNL010000027.1, read on the forward strand.
GCCACTGTCCTCAAGACAGTGTCAAAGGCATCCATAACAGCCTTAAGTTGCTGATTATTGGACTCAATACCTCTAGTAATAGTCTGGAGAAGCGCTGAACGAACGTCCGACTCCGGAAGAGCTTCTAATGAGGTTTTCAGTGAATGTCAGAGGGTATACAGTACTCATATTGTGATTAATAGCCCTGGTAGCTAGCAATTCGCATTCCTAGGATAGTGGCGGTGAAGACTTGCTTCCCCAATGTATCAGTCTTATGGGATTCATGATTTACTGGATGAGCCGTAGACTCCTGAGGGAGAACGGCCTTGTTGTTTTCTGGCAAGACCACTATGGCGTCAGTGAAGGCTTGAGAGACCAGAATTGGTCAATCCTTAGGGGGAGCGTACTTCCTGTCTATGGAATTGGCCACAGAAGGAATAAGTGCTGGATTGTCCCACATCATCTGTGAGAGAGTATCAAAAGAGGGCTGTACCGGAAGTGTCAATTCCACAGGGATTTCTGGGACATGCAGATATTGAAGATGCAACAGCTTCCCCACATCAAATTCCGAGGTCTGGACAGAGAGGGTGGAATTCATATTCTTCAGTAGGGATTTAAAGGGCTGGTCCTCGACCAAAGGCTCTGATGAAGTAGAGGGCTTACTTTCCACTCTGAAGGATTAATCTTCATTGAAGTAGTCTCCTAATCGCAGATCAGGATCAGGCTTAATATTATCTCCTACTAGCTCAGGAGAGATAGTACAGTATATAAAGGAAAAGGAGGAAAAAGAGCAGAAGGAGGTACTCCCCAAACTGAAGTCAAGAAGCCCGGTGTTGGATGCAGGGCCGCCAAGACTGGAGTCAAAGGCAGCGCTGCGCGAGTGCTAGGAGACCCCAACCCAAAATCCAGAGCACCCAAGGATGAAGGTCTGAAAACATGAATAGGAGAAGGTAGTACCTGTGCTGGCACCTGTGCCACAGTCACGTGAGGGGGAAAAGCACAACAGCGTGGCATTGATGGAACCAAAAGAAGGTGCCATGCAGCTAGGCTGACCCAACCACCCTGCCTGCGGGTCTGAAGCCCCTAGGCCCAGGGCCGACTCCACAGGCTCGGGAATTTGGGACAACTGCCAAACCCAGCACTCCATAAGAGCGGCCCAATGATAAACTGCTCACCAGAGGACCCCCACCCCCCGGGACGGGGAGGGACTACGGAATTGAGGATGCCAGCTATTGGGAACAGAGACCTTAGGTGACCCTGACAGTCAGCTTTCTGTCCCCCATTACTGATAATCATCCTGCAGATGTACCAGAGGGCGACCTTGAGTGGTACTGCTGCTTCTTCGATCAGTGGGACAAAGAACTCGAGGCTGAGCAGTGCCAGGTTCCTGACGAAGATCAAGAATGGGCCTGCTTCTTTTTTGTGCTTTCCGGAAGACCGCCCTTCCTCCCGAGCACTGGACTGCCTGTAGTCTACCCCCACCTGCCACTTCCAAACTGAGACCCTCTGGGGTCCCCCCCCTTGCCCTCCACTGTGTTGATCACACTGCACTTAACGCTGGGCCAGGCTACCTCACCCTAAACATTTTGCTGTTTTGTACCTCTAACTCTATAATGCTGGCATGTTTGCCCTATATTGTGTTTTTCCTATGTACTTGTATTACCCTCTGTATCTCTGACGTGGAACCTTTGCAAAGGAGTCTTTGACTCAAAGGTGTATTTTCTTTTTTTTTTTATTATTTTCTTTTTATTAAAAAGAGAAAGGTCATGACCACAATACATTACAATTACTTTGTTAGTCTTTTTCTACATTTTCTGTCCACATTTTGATTAAAAACATACATTCCATTAAACCCCTCGTGATTCCCCATAACCCCCAAAGGGGGGGAAGATTCCATACTTAGTCCAGAGTTCTCTCTCCCCTATCTCCTTTCATCTCATCCATCTCCAGTCATCCAGGTATAAAACCTGGGTCTCTGCTGGAAATGTAAAATACCCATGGTCTCCACAATAGCTCGGCCTGTGGGGCTTTGTTGTGTATTTTAGCCGTAATAGTCTCCAAATAATAAATGTTAGATACTATCTTGTTCCAGTCCCCGATGGTCGGCACCATCTCCGACATCCATCGTCTTGTTATGGCCTTTTTGGCAGCCACTATGTAAATGGGTAGCAAAGTTTTGTGCCAGGCTGGGGTATGTGGGGAAAAACTGATAGGAGAACCATTTCAACAGTCAATTCGATCCCTTCTCCCAGACAGTCCAACATTGCCTGTTGAAGGTTACATCAATATGGCATTAATAGAGGGCATGACCAACTGGCATCCACAAGATCTCCAGCATCTGCCATAGGAGGAAGGGAGATATTTGATTAGAATGGCTGGGGATCTAAAAATACGTACTCTGCATTTCCAAGCAAATTCCCTCCAAATACTTGAATGAGTTATCTTACAAGCCATAGGAGAAGCCCGAAGCCAATCATGTTCAGAGATTTCAATCTCTAAATCTCTACCCCAGCTTCTCATGATAGAAAGTGATGAGTCACCCATTCCCTGGCGTAAGATCTGGTAAATATGGCCTACTGGATGTTCTCAGTGCTGACCAGTTATAGCGTCTTCTAGAAGTTTCCAAACTTTTGGAACTGGATTGGGAATCTGTAATGTTATACCTCTTTGTCTTAAAAGATAGTTTTTAACCTGGGTATATCCATAGATGTCCCCTTCAGGTAAACCATAGTCGCTCTGTAGTGTTTCAAACTGGACAGTGCCCTTCTCTGTTATAAATTGCCTATAGAACTGAAGTCTCCCCCTACTAAAGGTGTGATCTAATGTGGCTGGGATAAAAGAACCATCCTCTGAGATCACAGTAAAAAGAAAAAAAAAATTCTTTAAAGCCTTTATTTTTATTTAGATGGTACCATTGTGTTAAGATTTGAGCTGTAAAGGGTGTAAAGTCTCTCAGGTGCGGGGCCTTGTCCACCGAGGCCATGGTAATTTTCAAAATGTTATATAAATCATTTAATGGCAAATTCCATATCCTTTCAAGGAACCTCTATAGATGGGGAAAGCTACTGTATTAGGATATTGATAGAGGATGCCAAAGTGTACAGCCTTAAGTTGGGAAGGTTTGCGCCTCCCTCTGTCAGTGGAAGCTGCAGCAAGGTCATCCTTATCCAAGGTTTCTGACCATGCCAAGTACAATTAGAAATTATTCTATCCCCATGACAAAGTAAAAATTAGCAGGGAAGGTTAGAATATTTTGGAACAGATAGAGCAATTTTGGTAGCATGATCATTTTGATGGACTCTATCCTCTGAAAAAAGTTCAAGAGCAGAGATGACCAGGTTGTTAATTCTGATTGAATTTGTAGCGACCAAGGTTCATAATTTAACAACTCAACATTTTCTAAATTTTTTGGAATTATTATACCCAAGTATTTAATTTGTGTTTTATACCATTTTAAGGGGTAATTGTTTTTTAATGTTTGGGTTGGGGAAAAGTTTAAAGCTAGCAAATCTGTTTTGGTGATATTTAAAATAAATCCCAATATCTCAGAAAAAAGTGTCAGGGAGTCCCACAGGGCCGAGAGGGAAATCTCTGGAGAGAGGGCTGAAACCAAAATATCATCAGCAAATAAAGTCACCTTATATTCCCTCTGTCCCATAGGCACCCCCCTCCACACCTACATTCCTCTGAATTAGCTCAGGAGGGGTTCCACATAAAGGGAAAATAGTAAGGGGGACAAAGGACACCCCTGTCTCATTCCCCTTTGTATGGGTATTGGTTGGGATAATGAGCCATTAATTCTAATGTAGGCCTTAGGAGATGAATATACGTTCCTTAGGTATGTTGAAAAAGAACCTGAAATGCTAATTTGGACAGGGCTGCCCATTGAAAATCCCATCCCACCTTGTTGAATGCTTTGTCTGCATCAAGACTAATTATAATAGAGGGAATCTTTCAGGCCTGAAGATGTTCCATAATAAAAAATAATTTACGGAGATTATCTGAGGTACTTCTTGATTTCACAAAGCCCGCCTGACCTTTATGTATTAAATCTTGTAGAATAGGTTTCAGTCTTCTGGCTCAAATGGCCATAAATATTTTATAATCTATGTTTAGGATAGAAATTGGTTGATAAGATTTGGGAAGGGTGGGATCTCTTTCCGGTTTAAGTAACAGAGTTACAATAGCGTAATTCCAAGATGGAGGAGGAGTCTCTCCCTCAAAGACTATCTTGCAGGCTGAAAGAAAGCTAGGTAATAGTTGGGGAATAAACATTTTGTACCATTCTGGACTAAACCCATCCGGGCCTGGGCTTTTTTGGGATTTAATTCTTTTTACCTAATAAAGTATCTCTTCAGATCTAATCGGTCTTTGTAATTGAGGAATCTGAGTTTCCAAAAGTTTTGGTAACAGGATTTGATCTAAAAACTTCTGTATTCTAGGTTTATGTTGCGGAGTGGGGGGGGCTGTATATAATGATTTATAAAATTGTTTAAAGGTTTGTTTGATTTGGTTCTCTTTATATGTGATTGAGCCAGTAGATTGGGATTTTATTTTAAAGATATTGGAAGCTTTTTTATTGGCATTCCATTTCCTTGCCAGGTTTCTTGCCCCTTTTGTCCCCCCCCTTCATAATTGTATTGTCTTAGATATGCCAATTGTTGGAAGATTTTGTAATCCATAATGTTTTGTATCTCTTATTTTAAGCCTCTTATCCGTCTCTGGAGATTAACATCTCCTTCTAAATGTAAGGACTGATATGAAGACAAGAGATCTTCTAAGAATTTTAACCTGGCATTTTGTTTTGTTTTTTAATTTCCCGGAGGTATATTCTAAAATCTCCCCTCTCAGTATGGCCTTCAATGTGTCCCACTGGATAGCACTAGAAACTTCCGGAGTCAAATTCTCTCGAATAGCCTGGGGAATACATTTCCTCATGGCATCAAGGAACTCCTGATCTTTTAAAAGTGATGTATTAAATCTCCAAGTTTTAAATTTTCGCTGTTTCCCTAAATTTATTTTTAGAATCTGGTGATTATGTAAGCAATAATACCCAACAGGGTGGGCGGTATTGGGGGATACCGGACCGCCCTGGGGCGTAATGAGGCCCGACACCGCAGGCGGAGGTGCGGAGCTCCTATGCAATATAAGTGACCACTGCCCCATCGCAGGGGTAAGATCCAACAGCATTAAAACAGATCTTGCAAAATTCCTCATGAGGAGATCCAAGAAAAACATCAATATTGAAGGATATCTGCATGATCTAGCCTACTCTCCACACTGGCAAAAGTTCTATCTTGCACATTCTGTAGAAAAGCTCAGCAGGTGCTAAATAGCATTATATTAAATGCCCTTAACACCATGCCCCAATCTCTAGTATCCGAATAAAAACAAATCCTGTCTGGTTCTCAGCTGACCTCAAAGCTGCACTGCTGGAGAGAGATAAACTTTGGAAAGTAGCAAGAAAAACTAAGAATATCATGGACTGGATGATCTTTAGGAAAGCCAGGAATAAATGCACTAGGAAAGTTAGGGTTGCAAGGCTGCCTACCTGTAGCCCAGCTGGGCTCCTCCTACCATAATACTGCTAGATTTTGGGGCACCATCAAGGGTATGATGGGCCAGGATGTTATAACCCCTTCCAACCCATTTACACAGTAACTATGGCCCCATTACTGGCACATTGGAAATCCTGGATGCATTCAACAACCACTTCACAACAGCTGGCCTTGCTTTGACTCCTCCCCAGCTAACCTATTAAGGGATCATTTAAGCTCCCACTATACTGGTGAACAAAGAGTTGACTCCTCCTTTAGCTTCAAACCCATACTGTTGAAACAAGCTGAGGATCTATTGTGGCATCTAGATACCAAAAAGTGCAGGAGCAGATCTTCTGGACCCATTCTTTCTAAAGATTGCGTGTCATGTGTTGCAGTCCCCTAACTCACCTCTTTAACCTTTCCTAAACTCTGGCTCTATTCCCACGCTGTGGAAGACAGCCCAAGTGGTCCCCTTCTAAAATCAGGGGACCTTATGGATCTTAATAACTACAGGCCCATTTCCATCCTACCTGTGTTATCCAAGATGCTGGAGAAATTAGTGAGTATTCAGTTAAGGGAATATCTGGACAATGCTAATCTATTAAATCCAGCTCAATCTGGATTCAGGGCTAAACATAGCACTATCACTGCATTAGCCAAGGTCACCAATGATTGGCAAACCGAACTGGATAAAAAGAACAATGTCTGTGCAGTATTCCTGGACCTGAGCAAAGCATTCGACACTGTGGACCATGAACTGCTACTCTCATCCCTACACTCCATTGGCCTAGATCCATCCTCCCTTAAGTGGTTCAGATGCTACCTCTCCGTAGATCACAGCAGGTAAAAGCTGAAGGTGACCTCTCCCATTAAGACCACTGTCAAGAGGAGTCCCCAAGGCTCTATTCTGGGTCCTATCCTTTTGCCATTTGTATAAATAAAATTGATTCAACCCTTACCAAGTCCTCAGTACATCTCTTTGCTGAGACACTGTACTGTATGTCAGCAACCCTTCACCTAAAGTTGCTCATGAAATCCTACAAGCAGAATTCTCCCTGTTACATCAGCTTCTCGAGAAAAAGCTTCTAAAATGCAAGAAAACCAAAGCAATGATGTTCACAACCCAAACTCCACCAACACATCCTCTTCAATCAGTCTCCCCCAGATATGCACTATACTTGAGAAAATCTGGAGTATGTTGAAAATTTCAAATACCTAGGTGTGTGGATTGACAACAGACTTGACTTTACTCAGCATCTAGAACAACTGCTGAAAAGCTTAGCTAAGGCTTGGCCTCCTCTACAGATTAAAACCCTTCTTAATAGAGATTCAAAGATGAGATTAGTCCAGGCCATCTTTCTATCAGTCATTGACTATGCAGACTTCCTCTATAGTCACTGCTCCACTCCCTACCTTCAAAAGTTGGATACCTTATACCATAGAGCAATAAGGTTCATTACAGACCTGTCATATAATACTCACCATTGTTCTCTCTATGATTCAGTTGGATTGGTTTCCCTTCATGTCAGGAGGAGCAGAAATGCAGCTCTATGGATCTACAGAGCTTTATCAAAAAAACTCCCAAGCTATATCCTGGACTGCTTCAACCTGACCACTCCCAGCTCCTATGCCCTAACAAGCAACAATATCATCCTGCTCAAATTGCCCAAAGTCAACACCAAAATAGGGAGGGCAGCAATCAGCTACTCTCTAGCCATAGCATGGAACACCCTACAAAAATCCCTAAAACTGTCCATTATCATTCCATTTACATCCTTCAAGCAGCACTGTACAGCCTTCTTCACAGAGAAATGCAGTTGCTACCGCTAAAGATAGATAGTCATACCACAAAACCTTATTCCAATCAATATGGCATATTCCTTCCAGCCAGACACTGCAGTATATGCACCAATATTCCTTCACCATCCTGTACTCATTTATGTGAGTGACTGTCATAGCCCTCATTGTGATATATATGTATTGTACATATAGTAGATGTTAGTTTAACTTTCTCTTGCCAAGCTTTAACATGTGAATTCTCTGTATATTATTGTGTTATAAATAACATTTTCTTGTTTCTGTATGTATAACTGTCTCATAAGTATGTGATGTAATTGCTGTGCACCAACTCGAACCTTGACCTTATCAGGTCCATCTTGTAAATGAGCCTTGCTCAATGATGATCGCCTGAATAAATAAAGATTTGATTGATTGATTGATTGAATAAGCATTAACTAAAGTTACAGTCTGTGAATACATTCTTCCGTTCAGTATCACAAACCTGCCCTGTGAATCCAAATAGGACTCTAAAACTTCAAATGGGTTAGAGACTGGTATCAAGATAGCAGTTCCTCTCTTGTTTTGGGTGAGAGGAGGGCAAATACCCTATATCTGCCCCCCCCCCCATGCAGCTTGGAATGTTCTGACTTGGAGAGATGAAACTCCTGTAAGAAAAACAATTCTGCTTACATAGATACTTCATAATTCTATACCTTTTAACAGGGGAATGCAATCCATTCACATTTAATGACAGAATATTCACTGGGATGTTAGTCATTTGTTATCTAGGGGGGTTATAATTTTATTTAGGCAGGGCATTGTCCAGTTTCCAGAGAATATTGTATGCATTTGATTGTATTTGGAGTATTCTTTTCTCCATACTCTGGTGGTCCTAAATGGCCAAACTCAGCATCTCCAGAGATCAAGGAAATTTCTTTGTCTACTATCTCTCCAGAAACCACAAGTCACTCAATCAAAATCTTTATTTATTCAGGCGGACATCATTGAGCAAAGCTCGTTTACAAGATGGACCTGATAAGGTCAAGGTACAAAGGTTGGTACATTAGCAGATATATACAAAACACTTGTAAACAAACAGATACAGTAATATAAATGTATATACAATAATCCAAGGATAGAGGTTGATTAAACCTAACAGGACAAGGCAGGACACAACAAAAATACACTAGAAGAATCCAGTATGTACAAATCCCAGTAGAGGAGCAACAGCAAGCACACAACATAGGGTACCCAGAATTACAGGCTTCAGGGCAAACTAAAGCAGGCAAACAGATATAATGAGTGACTGACTACAAAAAAAAAGGTGGTAATAACAGCCTCTGACAAATGATATGGAAGGGCTGGTGGGGGATTCAGACAGGGGCTATGGCTAATAATAGTAAGAGGTATGGGGGAGTAATTAGGGTAGAGGTAAGTGCCAGGAGTTTATGTGTAGATCATAGTTAGGTGAAGCAAAACTGTAAAAATGGTATGATAGGGGGCTGAGATACAAAATAAGGGGGCTGCATGGGAGTGAAAACTAAGGGGATAATTTAAGGGGAAGCTGCTAATTTTAATTGCTGGCTGAAAGGGGGAAGGTTGAGAATGTGACTGGGCTAGGTCTTGTGGTAGCAGTTGCATTTCTCTGGGAAGAGACTTATGCAGAGCTTTTTAAAGGATGCTAGAGGTATAAAGTTGGTCAACTTAAGGGTCTTCTGTAGAGAATTCCATGCCATTGCTAGAGAGAAGCTGATTGCAGACCTCCCATGCCAGGTGTAGACTTTGGGTAACTTGAACATGATGAAGCTGTTGCTTCTTAGGGCATAGGAAGTAGCTGTGGCCAGTGTAAAGCAGTCTAAAATATAGCTTGGAAGTTTATTAGACAAAGCTCTGTAAATCCATAGTGCAGCATTTCTGTTTCTTCTGAGGTGTAGGGATGCCCATCCAACTGCAGCATAGAGAGAGCAATGATGAGTGCTGAATGGAAGATCTGTAATAAACCTTAGTGCTCTGTGATAGAGGGTATCCAATTTGCTTAAATAGGAAATAGGACAGTGACCATAGAGGAAGTCTGCATAGTCAATAAGCGAAAGAAATGAGGCCTGGATTAGCCTCAGCCTTGAGTCTCTGGTTAGAAAGGGTTTTATTCTGAAGAATAGGCCGAGCCTCTGGTGAAGTTTTTTCAGAAGTTCTTTAACATGATATGTGTAGTTAAGCCTGCTGTCAATCCACATCCCTAAGTATTTGAATTTATCTACATAGTCCAGGCTTTCTCCAAGGATGGTGGATAGCTGGGGAAGATTGCTTAGTGAGGAGGTGTTAGTATAGGTATGATTGGAGAAGAACGTTGCTTTTGTTTTCTTTGCATTTAAGAGGAGCCTTTTCTCAAGTAGTTGATGTTGCAAAAGGGAGAATTCTGCTTGTAAAATTTCACAGGCCATTGCAGGTGATGGATTGCTGACATACAAAACAGTATCATCTGCAAAGAGGTGAACATTGGCTTTGGTGAGATTTGAATCAATATTGTTAATGTAAATGGCAAAAAGGATAGGGCCCAGGATAGATCCTTGAGGAACTCCTCTTAGAAGTGGTTTTAATGAGGATAGGTCACCTTTAGCTTTCACCTGTTGCAACCTATCAGTAAGATAACACCTGAACCACTTAAGAGAGAGTGGGTCTAAGTCTGTGGAGTGCAATGAAGAGAATAGCAGCTCATGGTCCACTGTGTCAAATGCCTTGCTTAGATCAAGGAATAGAGCACAGACACTGTTCTTTTTGTCTAATTCGGTTTGCCAGTCATTTGTGACTTTGGCCAGTGCAGAGATAGTGCTGTGCTTGGCCCTAAATCCAGATTGAACTGGATTTAAGAGATTAGTAACTTCAAGGTAATTTCTTAATTGGATGCTCACTAATTTCTCTAGCATCTTGGATAGCACTGGAAGAATGGATATGGGCCTGTAATTGTTGAGGTCCATGGGGTCCCCCGATTTTAGGAGGGGAAACACTTGGGCTGTTTTCCACATCGAAGGAATAGAGCCAGAGGTTAATGATAGATTAAAAAGATGTGTTAAGGGGACTGCAAGCACATGAATTGCAATTTTTAGAAAATAGGGGGTCAAGAGAGTCTGCGCCTGCGCTTTTTTTAGTATCCAATTGCAGCATTAGATCCTCTACTTGCTTCAGCAATACTGGTTTGAAGAAGGAAGAATCGGCCCTCTGTGCTTCAGTATACTGGGAGTTTAGTTGTGCCCACAGTAGATTAGCTGGAGAGGTGTCAAAAGCAAGTTCAGCCGTGGTGAAATGATTATTGAAAGCATCCAATACTTCCCTTTTATCAGATATAGCACCATTATTATGCTGCACTTGAGATGGCAGAGAGGTGCTAGAGTCCTGCCCTAGAATCCCCTTGATGGTGCCCCAGAATCTAGCAGGATTATGGTAAGAGGCGTCAAGTTCAGCCATGTAAAAGGCAGCCTTAGCATCCCTTACTTTCTTGGTGCAACAATTTCTGGCCTTCCTAAACAGCATCCAGTCATTTGGGTTCTTGGTCTTCCTTGCCAATTTCCATAGCTTGTCTCTTTCCAACAGTGCAGATTTAAGGTCAACTGAAAACCAGCGGCAAGATTTGCTTTTTGTTCTAACACTAGTGACTGGTGCATGAGTGTTAAGGGCACCTGTTATTATGCTATTTAACACCTGGTGTGCTTTTTCCCCACAGAATGTGGGAGGTAAAACTCCTGCCAACATGTAGAGTGACTTGGGTCATGGAGATATCCCTCAATATTGTCCCAAGTCCCACCTTTTCTGAGGCCAGCAGTGTCAAATCTAGATGTGTCACCCTCTCTCTTCAATTTTAACTTAGTCAAAAAAAATTAACCCATTAATTTAAATAACAGTTGAAAAACCTTTGTCCTCTTATCGAGAAAACTATATACATTTGGTCTTCCATTTGTGTGGGAACAAAAAACATCTCTCAAAGGTGTATTTTCGATTGTTGTAATAAATAGTCAGACCCCCATCCTCCATAGAGGCAGCGAACCGCACCTAACCCTGCTGGAAAAAAATCTTTCATGTGAAGTCTCCCTACTGTCACCGGCCCCGTTCATAGTCAACTCCATTGAAGGTGGGCTGAAGATGACTTCTCTGTTCTTTCGATGAAGAAAAAAAAAATATTTGCTTTTTTAAACAGAAAAAAAAAATTACTAAAACTTAATTAAATACTGCATGACTAAGCTGCTGTCGTATAGACGTGAAGATCTGACTCCCAGCGGTTGAGTGATGTCACTGAAGCGCACTTGATGGCGGGGAAGGAACTGAGGTGGTTGGAGGGTCAATGCTGAGGTAGCCTATACAGTGTGAGCTGGTCTCGCGGCGTTGCACATGTATGATCCTACCCCGGCGCCGGCCCTCCTAAAGATTTTTGGCTCCCGCTTGGTCCTAGTGCCTTCGGTGTAGTCCCACTAGTGTGAATTGAGTGGTGGAGACTTTATGTCCAGTAAGATCAAGTAGTTCCCAGAGCAGGAAAACCATGACTCAAATGCTTTCTCCAGTTCCAGGGAGCTGACTGGGAACCAGAGAATAGTGAAGAAACAACTGAAACACACACTAAAACAACCCTAACAAAGAGGATCAGAAACTAAATAACCAAAGAAAACACAAACAGAAAATCAAATATCACAACAAAACCGCGTCACTGAAAAATCAGGAGAGCTCTTTGGGGCAACTTCTTCCTCAGGCAGAGAAACAAATCTGATGTTAGAGGGCAGAGTGGAGCAAGACCACACAGCAGAGGTTTGAATTTAATTCCAAGATTCCATAATTAGCATAAAAGTCTACTCTCTGTGGCAGCTCAAACCAGCAGACTGATTTGCAGTGGTTTAGCATACTTGCAGGGGTGTAGCCAGGAATTTTAAACTTGTACTCGAGAGTTGACAGAACTGTTACCCCCCCATCATGTAAACACAAACCAAAAGACATGCTGCCCTACCACACAAACATTGCCTCACCCACATTTCAGTCAACAATATGTAGTGAGCGAATGATCCTGATAAATAAAATAAAATAAAATGTGAATCTAACACACACACTGCCAGTTAAACTGAAGCTGGCTGGCTTTTAGTTACAATGTTCAAGATACATTGTGATAAGCTTCTGTACCACATCAAGGTAGTCAGCCTTGCAGAAGTCCATTCACACCAGCACTGATGCATACATACATACTGGATTGGGTCATTCATACCTTTGCAACTATGTAACTTAACCTAACCTATGTAACTTATTAAAACATCATAAAACGGTTATATAAGTTACCTAACTTGAGAGGTCCCATGATCTCTAAGTTAGGCACCCACACATCTTCCAAAGATGATTCACAGACTCATACTAAAACATCCAAGAAGGGTGGGGTGGGGTGGGGTGGGGCAGTTCTTCAGGTACATTAGGCTCTGTGTTTGTTGCCTTTGGCCTGAAGCTCATATTGCCTCTGGGTTTTCCAGATTTTACTGTACTTAGAGTACACCGACTATGTCTGCCGACACCATCAACTGAGGGATTCCTGGAGTCTGAATTACTGTTATCACACTTGTATTCATAGGGCTGGATATTCAAACTGCGCCCAAAAAGTGCGCAACAGCAGGAGCAAGCACAAGTCTATTGCGCCCATGCGCAACAGACGCAATATTCAAAAATGGAGCAAGCCAAATTGCGCCAACAGCTAACGTCTGAATATCGCACCACCTGCGCCATAGCGAAACTAGGGAGGGGAAGCTGAGCAGATAAGATGCACTATGGTGCAACAAGGGATGTCCAGCTGAGCAGTCCAGAGGCGAATAGCGCAAGCAGGGAGCCCCCAGCAGCAGAGCAATGTAACTGCACAACCAGGGAGGTAGGGGCCCACCACCCATGCCACAGATGGGCACAGGAACACACAGCAGAACTGACATCGTGACCCCACACCCCAAGCACAGCACAACTGGGGGAGGGCTGGAATAACCACCGGCCCATGGAGACAAGCAAACAACCCACAGCCGGCCCAGGTGCCCCATCACACCCACCGGCAAGCTGAGACTGCCACACAAGGAGGGCGGACCACCCCGTGCCACACCATCCCCCCCCCCAGTGCACAGCACACCCTGCACCGTGACCCCAGACACCTCCCATGAGCAGTGACCACCACTGCAGGAAACCCCATGCATACCACCACCCCCACTGCGAGACTGCAACCTTGTGCACCACAGAACCATACAAGGCAGCCCCACCATGAGCACCCAGCAGTGGGTGGCATCACACGGCAATGCAACAATGGCAGACACAATGCCACCACGCACAATCCCCCCCGAGACACAGCTGAGAGACAGACCATGCGTTGGCACAAGAGGTACCCTACACGGGACAGGGCGTTCCCCCGACACCACCACCAGTGGTGCAGCACCCTGCACAGTAGTCCAGTGACACACCCCGACCTACCACTGGCCACAACAGCCAGCACAGACACCCACAGTGGTGCGTGGAAGCATGCACCACACTGGATGCAACACGGTGCAGGGACAAACACCCACCCATACCCAAAGGGACAATAACACGGGACGCGATGGCGTGGCAACCAAGCCCCAGTGTGGGCCCATAGAAACTGTGTACACACAGCCTGCAGTCGTCCCTGGCACAGGATGCCAGCCACCCTGCCTCATGGACCCGTGACGACACCAGCATATGCATGGAGCACAAGTCACAGACAGTGGTGCACATCCCTGCAACACACACAAGGCACAGCATGGAGGTGGGACAACAACCGTGGAGGCCACAGTGTCACCTGAGGCAAACATGCACCACACCAGTGACAGGAGGCAACTCAGCATTGTGACGGGTACAGTGGCTGCCCTGCATGGACAGTCACCACTGACATGGCAGCAGACCTTGCAGGTCACAGACATGCAAGGGTGTCAGCTGCACAGGCCAAGGACGGGTTGACAGGGGCACCATGGACCACTGCACACAGTCATCCATTGCACAGGGAACAACACACACACCACAGACACCGACTGATAGCTACTCCCACACCATAGTCACTTCCCCACGGACATACACACAAACCCATGACTGCACCACCCCAGACGCCATGCACACCACTGCAGCTGAGCATCTATAGCCTGCTGCAAATCAGAGACCACCACAGTATTCATATCAAAATAATTATATTGAAACAGATAAAACTATTTACAGAACTATGTACATATTGGAGGGACATAAACAAGGTGGGGGTGGGTAAGGCAGAGGGTGAACATATAGGACAGGGAAGAAGGGTGTGAGGTGGGTCCAGGGAGGAAGGTGTTTTCAGGGGCATGGATGGCCTATCATCTGCCCTGCTCATCCGCTATGTTGCACCGATGTGTCCTCCGCCTCCTGACCCCATGTCGGTCCATCCTTTGCAGGATCTCCAGGGATGCCCTCGCCACCTGTAACAGCTCCTGCAGTCCCCTCTCAATGGCCTGAAGTCGCCATCCACCTAGGATGAGGGAGCAGAGTCATTACGTGTGACTGTCCATCCCCCTGCAGCCCACCCACGGTGCATGGCATACAGCCATGTGCCACGCCCCTGTGATGGTGTGCGACCACCCGCAGTGACCGTGTCCACAAGATCTGCCCACCCAGGCAGCCACAGCCATGTGGACCACTGCACACACCCACTGCCACACCCACTGCCCATGTCCTGCACAGCACCACCGTGGCCGTACAGTGACCTGGCTATGCGGTGTGAAGGCAGTGGCACAGCCATGTACCTGGTGCACGCATGGACCACCACTGACACACTCCCAGACATGCAGTGCCACTGGACAGTGCTGACTGTCACAAGTTGCGTGCATGGTAGTGGTGTCCATGCCCCGCTGCCCACTCTGTTACACAGCATGCAACATTAATCATGGAGTTATGGCACTCACCCTCATCGGGCCGGTCAGGTCGGCGGTGACGGTCCCCGTCCCTCCTGGACGCTCTGTCCACCTCCCTTCGGTGCTCCTCCCTCATGTGGGGCCACTCGTCTATGCCTGTGGGGGAAACAAGGAGAGAACAACATCAGTACAATCCCGAAGCAAAATCCCTCTGCCCCAATGTGTGTGCCCCCACCCAGCCAGACCCACCACACCACACCCTGTGAACACCACCACAGCCAACCCTAGACTAGCCCTCCCCTATGTGCTGGACACATACAACACTGTTACCCATATGGACAATACAAGTGCATAGACGGATCCCCCACCTGGACGTGGCACCATGCCCCTCCTGGCACGTGACCGCAGATGGGCTAGTAGGTCCGGCTCCGTCCTCCTGAGGTCCCCATAGCAGTGCCTGCACTGCTCAGAGGTCCTCCTGCGTCCAGTGGCCGCCTCCTGCCAGACCTGGGTCTTGGCCCTGTCCAGTGCCTCCTCACCAAACAGAGGTCCATAGTGTGGCTCCACAAGAGCCACAAGGTTGGCCAACTCAATGGCACTCCATTGTGGGTCTCTCCTGCGTGCCATCTCAACAACTATAGTAGGCAATATGGCGCTCTGCAGCGCAGTACCCCAGGTGCAAATGCTGCACGGTACAGCGCCGCCATTCCCTATCACGCTGTTACCGAACAGCGCAGTAGAGCTGCAGCCATGCCGGATGCATGGCACCAAGGGGGCAAAGGTCGTGCACAGGGTCAAGGGTCTCTGGCACAAGGCCACGCACAGCGCCTTCAGACGACTATGCATATAGCGCAATTGGTTGCCTGTTTGCCAGTGCCACAGTGGACTATCGCGCAGTTTTGCCATTGCGCCTATGGAGACCCATTATCACAGCGCCATGTAGTGACCCTCACCATAGTGCCACTGGCACAATGGTGGCCGTGTCCTGCACTGACCATCGCGCACAGCACGGCAGACACCAGCGTCAGCAGCCTGGGCATGCGCAGTGAGGTGTATTATGCATGCCACGGAACTGCTCCATTGGCTCAGCCCGTTCAACACAATTGCGCAAAGCGCAAAAGCGCGATATTCAGCCGTCGTATGCTAATCATCTGAGCAGCCATTCAATGGCGCAGCACCACGATTTGCATCAATTAAAGTTGCTCCTCACCTAATTTGCATGGATTGCGCTATAAAAGTGCAACAAAGTTCTGCAGTGGCCATATTCGGTTACTGCAGTTTATTGGTGAGTTGCATGCTGTGTGGGAGTGTGGACTGTGGATTCAGGGACATGCTTTGGACTGCACAGTCACAGGTAACCACTGCCATTCCTACAGGCTGAATAACGACCGAGCAAGGTCTGGGTGAGGAGGACAACGATGGTGGGCAGAAGAGGAGGCTCAATTTCATGAAGGCCGAGACCGAGGCACTTTGAGGCCTACCTGGATCAGGAGCCACTGCTCAGTGGATGGCAGGGCACCCCTCCAGCCCGTACTGCTGCATGGGAGGAGGTGGCATGTGCCGTCAACCTGCATGGCAGCCACCACCGCTCTGTGCAGGAGTGTAAGAAGATGATGAGTACTGACAGGAGGAGGGTGAAGGAGAAGGTGGCTGCCATCAGGGCGGCACGTGCTGCAACAGGCGGTGGACAGCTGGAGGTGGTGCAGCTCACACCAGCAGAGGACAGGCTTGCTGCAAGCATGCACCGCAGTGCCATAGAGGGAGTTCCGGGCGGTGGCTTCCAGACGGGTGGTGGCCCATCACTGCATGGTAAGTCATGGTCGGTCTATGGGGGGGCAGGGTAGGTCACACGCAGTAACGCGACTTTGATTTCCCTTACAGATCCTGCGTGTCTGCATGGGTCAGCGGTGGTGGGCCTGTCCACTGCGGACAGTCAGCTGGAGTTGGAGGAGGGGCCATCCACCTCCACAGGTATACGTGGAGCACTGCAACAGTGGGGCCGCCTGGCTGTCCACACTGATGTCGTTGAGACAGGTGTGGGGGAAGCCCTTCCTGTGTCTCAGCATTCTGGCATCCAAGGATGTCAGCACGCCGTGGCTGTGGCAGAGACCTGCACCAGTGATGACGACATGACCATCATGGGCAGTGACACGTGTGCCACGGAATGGACACACAGCAGGTCAGCTCGTGCCCATGGCTCTGGCTGGTGCTGTCATGTGGGCCAGCGTGTCAGCACAGTCCCAGCCTGTGCCTGTCAGCACCAGTGGGGCAGCACCAGTGGCTGGTCAGGACAGTGGGACTGTTGCGGCCACAGCAGCGGCATCACTGAGCCCTTGGGTACAGAGGCCGGAGGGGCGGCAGCAGCAGTCTCCCACCGGGACTGGGGGTTCAGGGTTCGGCGGTGACGTCTGTGCAGCGCCTGTGGACTTGCCCATACCTGGTCCTGGTGCGCAGCACCCACCCTCAAGGGGTGTTGAACATCAGGCCCGTGCACACCCTGAGGGACAGGATGCCGAGGAGGCAGATGACCTCTTTGACGAGCCCACCCGCCTACTGCAGGCATCGGTCCAGCAGCAGATGCGACTTGCAGCGTCTGTGGAGGCACTGTGTGTGGCTCTGGGTGGGCAGAGGAGGCGTCGCAGCAGGGACACCGATAGGATCCTGTCACGGATGGACCGTTTGCGGGAGGATGTGACCGCTGCCACTGACAGGCACGCACGGGCGTTCATTGCTGTCATGGCCACAATGGGCACACAGTCAGGTGCCCATGCGTCGCTCACACCTTGCACTGCGCTATCCACTCCCAGCGTCGTGCGACACCCACCCTGTCGATGCCGGGTTCAGTTGTGGGCATCCCGAGCACTCCTGGTGCAGGCATGTGCGGTGTGCTGTGGGCGCGTGCGCGCAGTGGAACCCCTGGGAGAACCATTGGTGCCACCCCATGAGGCCCGTGGTCAGCCTGCCAGTGCTGGCAGGGCCGCCCACGCATCAGAGGTGGCCGTGACACTGTGCCGCGAGAATGACCCGTCTCCCAGCGTGGGCACTGTCTGTTGCTGCCCTGTATGCATTGTGTGTTTCGGTGGGCAGTGCACAGGTGGGCACCCGGCCATGCACGCGGAAACACGGTCCACCTGCACACCCTCCCGGCTGCTGTCCACAGGTACATGTGGATGATGATGCCTGCATTGCGCTGTACACCAAAGTGCGATGGTGCCCAGCATCTGACACACGCACATGGACAGACAGTGGACGTGGTGGCCTGTGGACATGTGTTGCTAGTGTTGGCGTTCTGGCTTGGTTTTCCACCTGCCCTCTGTGCACGTTTGGTGCATTGTGTGTGTGTCTCCGTCCATGTGGTGTGTTGCTGTTCACCCATCCCTGGTTGTGTGCGTGTGCTTCTGTGCCCTGCCACATCCCTTGCCAGCATGCACCCCTGGTGTGTTTCCATGCGTGTTTGTGGGTTGTGCCTTAGCCACTGGTGGTTGCGCATGGCACCATGACTTACCTGGGTTGGCTGAAGTGCTCCTCTGTGATGGTGTCCCAGTGCAGCTGTGCCAGCCGGATCAGTCTGGGGTCCCGTCGGCCAAGGGGGGCTGCCCATCACCATCGTCCCCCTCGCTGTCCCCCTCTTCGACCTGTATGGCTATCCCACATTCTTTGGCCATGTTGTGCAGGATGCAACAAGCCAGGAATATCCCACAGGCCTTTGAGGGGTTGTACTGTAGGGCACCGCCAGAGGTGTCCAGGCAACGGAAACGTGTCTTCAGCATCCTGAATACCCGCTCAATGACATTGCGTGTGGTGGCATGTGCCTCATTGTAGCATTGCTGCGATGGGGTCGTGGGCCGCCGGTAGAGTGTGAGCAGCCAGGGACGGAGTGGGTATCCACTGTCACCTGTGTGCAGAGAGTGGAAGTTAGTTTCGTGTTCAGCTTCAGACTGCCCCAAGCCCTGTGGGCCACACCCATGGCACCTCTGGCCATGCCCCCCCAGTCCTGCGATATGTCCATTTGATTTGCATACTCACCTACTAGATGTCCTGTGGGAATGTCCCCACTCAAAATCGGTGGCACAGTGCCGACTGGTGCCAGATGTATGAATCATGTGCTCCCCCAGGGTGCGTGGCACAGACACTGATGATGCGCCCACTGGCATCACACACCACCTGGCAGTTGACACTGGAATAGCCCTTGCAGTTCATGTATGCGGCCCCCTTCTCGCCAGGTGGTGTGCGTATGACCACATGGGTGCAGTCTATTGCCCCTAGCACGCCAGGCATACATGCTACCCTGTAGAACTCCTGGATGCTTGCTGTGTGCTCCGCTGCAGTGGTGGGGAAATGGATGTACTCTGCAACATGTGGCAGCAGTTCGCTGAGGAACTGGGTGAGGATGCGTGACGTGGCTGACTGTTATGCCTGTGGTGTCCCCGGTTGGTCTCTGGAAGGTACCTGTGGCGAGCAAGCACATGCAGGCTGTTACCTTTGTCTCCACTGACAGGGCATGACTCAGTCGTGTGGGTGCCTGCATCACATCACTGCACAGCTCACAGAGCCACCTCAGTATTGCCCTGTTCAGGCGGTACCCACCCACAATCTCAATATCTGTACACAGCTCAAAGTTGGTGCAGGCTCGGTACTGCCTGTTTGGGGCATACCGCCGACGGGCCCTTCCACGGCCACATCCCCCTGCTGCATGCCTTCTTACCCCCCTCATTACGGCCTACATGTGGAAGGTGGCACTGGCCATGTCCCAGGCTTGTCCCGCCCCCCCGCATCAGCCGTTGCTTTGTTCCCCACTGTCCTGACTGCTACCTCCCTGCCCGGATACACCTGTCTGTGCTGGCCTCTGGTATGTGTCCCCACACACCTTCCCTGTGCCTCTCTTCTGCAGTGTGGTTTCCCTGGCCTGCCCTCTTTCTCCCAGTTTCCCTGTGCCTGTCTCTCCCCCTGCCTCATGTGGCTTCCCTGTAGCGTTCTTGCACCTCTTCCTTGCTCCTTTATTTTGGCTAATTTCTGCTATGGCGCAACTTCTGCTTGCTCCACTATTGCGCATTGCGCAAGTCTTTGAACATCACACTGCGCCCTTTATGCATGGTTCCTCCTCCTTTGGTTGCGCGTACCTTCATTATCATTGCGCTGTTGCTCAGCATGTTTTTGGTGGCACAACTGCCTTCTGCTGAATATCGCAGAATGGCGCATTTTCAGACTTGCGCTGGCGCAACCCTTTTGAATATCCAGCCCATAGAGTTTTACCAGTTTTTGGATGTGGACTGGGAAAGGAGGGAGGAGAGGGGATGGTGGCAGCAGTGAAGGAGGCACCATAAATATTCCTGCTTGGGGCACCATTTAGTCTAGAACCAGTCCTGGGCCTCCTGACTGGGGAAATTCAGGTCTGCCAGCTCCATCCACACGGGTAAATTCGGAGCAGTGTATAATAGGATAGGGAGTAGTTATCCGGGTCCCGTGGTGACTGCTCAAATATGTGTGGGATCTGGGACTTGTTGATAGGCTGAAGGGGAATCTGACCTCCACGGGGATGGGTAGGGAATACCATACACAATAAACTGTTGACACATTCTCAAGTACTGGCTGCCAAAAACTCAAAATTTACTGAAGTAATTCATTGAACACATAACAGTACCTTCTCCACATCTGCAGGTACAGCACAGGTATGAAGTGGAACAGTCAGAACCAAGGGCCCCACACTCTTTAAATGTGGGGCTGGTCGCAACATTTTGGTTTATTTATTGTTTACTGTAGAGATTATCAGACTAGTTTTGTTTACTTCTTGGCTGGCATCTTCTGTTACTACAAATACCAGAATCCCCTGCAGCTGAGATCAGAGCAGTAGGAGATTCAATAATCTGTAGTGAACGTTAGACTTTATATAAGCTCCACTGTCCCCCCACCCTCCCCAGGCTAAGCACAGTGAGATGAGTTTACTCAGCCCCTGGAGAAAAGCAAAACTGGAAAATATTTTCCAGGAGATTATAACAGCTGTAACATGCACTGGAGATTACTGAATTTCCCCACTGCTGCAGGGGATTCTGGCATTTGTAGTAACAGAAAATGTCAGCCTAGAAGTAAACAGAACTAGTATGATATAATCTATTATACTACAGTAAAAACAGTAAATAAACCGAAATGTTTTTGTACTCAAAGTTTGCACTGGGTTGTCGTACCTGTTCCCCTTTGAGTTTCACAGATCAGCTCTTTTACTGGTATCATTATCCTTAGGAGCTATTTGCTTAACTGTGGACTGGTTCCAACCTCCCGCATGGCTGCAGCTGCCATTCCTCATCTAAAATAACATCTAGATTGGCAACAGACTGCACAGAAAGCAGTCAGCCTCTTTCCCATCTTTTAAAGAACAAAACAAGCTTTTCAAGCATAGACAGCTGCGTATCAGTTTGTGAGCTTTATTTATTTACTGAAATTGTTTCACCAGGAAAAGCACACTGAGCAAGAACTGCTCGTCTCCCTGTGCGACCTGGGGGGGAGGGGTACAGTGGGAAAGAGGACAAGGGTAGTCCAGGTCCTGACATATATACATACAATTACAGTTGAAAACATTTGACAGAAATAGTTGGGCATAGATGACAATTTACCCTTACTTATAGTACAGTAGCAATTACATAGAGAAGTCATGTTTTATACCTTAAAAACATATAATTAGATAATACAGCTGCATGTTTGACAGGAATAGGAGAGTGTGAATTAATACATGTACCCTAATAGTCGAGAGTAACAGTTACAATGAGGAAATCCTGCTAAGGTATTGGGTTGTGGTATATAATAAGATAGGGGTAAGTGCAAGCTAGCTAGTTCAAAAGTTGGGATCAAGTGTAGTATTTGGGTGTGATTAGCAAAGTAGCACCATTGGGCCTACTGTGAGAAGTAAAATAGGAGTGTCTGAGGTAGAATACATTGGAGAGTTAGCTGCAGGAGCAGTTTACTGAGCAGTGGTTGGCAAGGGCATAGGATAGTGAGTGGACAGAGGAAAAGTGAATTTCAGAGGGGAAAGAGTTCCAGAGTTAAGGGAAGTGGTGAGAGGTGGCGGCCTGACCGGCTTGGGTCTGACGTCTTGGGACTAACAGGAGCCAGGAGTCTAGGAACCTCAGAGCATAGGTGGGTGCCAGAGGGGGTGACAGTATGGAGGTCAGGTACACTAAAAGGGTACCAAACCAGTTCTTTGAGATAAACTTGGCACAGTGTATCAGGCGGCGGTTCTCAAGGGAGGGGAGAGCAAGGGAGCGGTATAGCTCGCAGCGGTGGGGGCGAGGAGGAGCGTTAAGAGCGAACTGGCAGAAATCATTAAAAAGGGTATCCAGTTTGAATAAAACTGACTTGTGGGCGGCACTGTAAACAGTATCACAATAATTGAAGGAGGGAAGTATCATCTTCTGGATAAGCTCACGACGGACCGGATGGGGAGGCTAGAGCGGTTCCGATATAAAGCTCCAAGCTTGGGGAGGAGTTTTGTTAATACAGAGTCTGCATGGATTGCGAAGGTGAGGTGGTGGACAAGCCGAACTCCAAGATACCGGAAGGAGGCGACGTTCTCCAGCTCTGACCCATCAAGGGTGTGGAAAAGTGGAAGGGAGGGGAGCCTGGTTAGTTGTTGGGATGTACCAAAAGTCATAGTTAGTTTTTTTAGCATTTAGAGAGAGAGCTAGTAAGAGCTGAGCCAGAGCTGGACTTTGTTAAAATCTGCCTGGAGGGTAGAGGCAACTGAGGCTGGGGAGGAGCCAGAAAAAAAATAGGACAGTATCGTCAGCATACATATGGATCGAGGAGGCAGAGCAAGTTTGGGGCAGGTTGTTTAGAAAAATAGAAACTAGGATAGGCTCAAGCACCGATTCTTGGGGGACACCGGTGGACATGGGGAGGGGATATGGCATCCGCAATCCTGACAGATTGAGTACGGTCTGTAAGATAGACACTGAACCAGGCAGTAGCAGATGTGGAGAGGCCAGAGTCAGAGAGGTTAGACAGTAACAGAGTGTGGGAGACTGTATCGAAGGCCTTGGCCAGATCGATGAAAATGGCAGAGGTGATGAGACCTTTATCCATTCCAGATTGGATGGTGTCAGTGAGCCTTAGTACAGAGGAGGCAGTGGAGTGATCTTTCCTGAATCCGGACTGGTAGTGTGTGAAGAAATTTGAGTCGGCGAGATAGGAGGTTAGCTGGCTAAGCACCAAGTGTTCTTGCAGCTTCGTCAGAGCAGGGAGGAGGGAGACTGGCCGATAGTTTGAGGTGGAGGAGGAGGTGCCCCCTTTGTGGAGGGGGATGACAATGGCGTGCTTCCAGGACAGAGGGACAGATGCAGTGACAAAGGATAGATTTAGGAGGTAGGCAATAGGGGTGACTATGGCAGAGGCCAAGAAGAACAGAAGTTTGGGATCTAGTCCATCCGGGGAATTCCCATTTGAGGGGCTTAATTAGCAGGGCTTCCACAGCATCATCCGGAGAGATTTCCCTGAAGGAGAAAATACCTATATTTTGAGGTAGTTTTTGCCCTGTAGGTGGTGAAGATGGTGACATGGGGGATAAGGAAGAAAGGAGCGAGGAAACATGTGGAGAAATACAAGTAAAACTCGGCAGCGACTGAGATAATATCCAAGAGTGTGGAGTTGTTTATACTAAGGAGAGGCGAGGGCTTGGCCACTGGGGGTGAGAAGAGGGAGTGTATGACCTTCCAGAATTTAGAGGGACTATTAAGGTTACATTGGAGGGAGGATCTAAAGTACTCTGCTTTGGCTAGCCGAGTTGCTCTAGTGCACGTGTTGCACAGATACCGGTAGTGGGAGATTTCCTGAGGTAGGGCTGAGGCTTTGAAAGCTCGCCATGCTGAGTCATGGGCATTCATACAAGTTGTGAGCTCTTCGGAGATCCAAGGCAGGTGGGTACCGTGTACCCTAGTATGTCGTAACGGGGCGTGGGAATCCCATATCTTCAGGAACGTGTTTTGTTAGCAAAATTTTTATTAATGCACATAGAATACAACAACATAAGTTTCAATTATCGGTACACTTCCATATACTCATTCAGAAATCTGAGCGTCCAACTCCATAACTGATTTTAACTTAAAATTGAGAGTACAGAGAGTCCAGTATGTGAGAGATAGTCAAAAGGTAACCGATCACTTATGTAAGTTCATAAATGACCCCTCCTGTTCACTCATTCTTCTCCTGTTTCTTTTCTTCCTTTTTACAGGAGGCGGGCCATTGAAGGGCAGTTTGTCAAGCAATCCATCGCCTGGAGTCAAAAAAGAAGATTGTTACAACAACCATAAGTCTCGCTGGACAACACTACAAACAGAGGAGTCCCCCACCAGGACCACTTATGCTGAGGGGACCCCAGTGTCAGACTGATCATCCCGAGGGTCTGTACCCTCAAAAGACTCTCAAATGGGGCTAAGTCTATCTCTCATGGGTGATGGGTGATCTGAATATGCCAGATGTTAACTGGAGTGCAGTTGCAGCAGCCACTTCAAAGAGTGGGGTTATTCTAGATGCCCTACAGGGGGCATGCCTTAGACAACTAGTACTGGAGCCCACTCGAGAGGGAGCAATCTTAGACCTGGTTCTCTCAAATGGAGATGAAGAGAGGATCACAGATGTAGAAGTGGGTAGCCATCTGGGAACTAGCGACCATCGAACAGTATGGTTCACAATAAACACAGCAATAGAGTCACATACAAAGGCAAAAGTACTGGACTTTAGGAGGACTGACTTTGCTAAAATGGGTGAGTGCCTAAGGAATGCACTAGCAAATGGGCAGGAAGGAGGGTGGAAGAACAATGGGGAATAATAAAACTGCCATCACAGAGGTAACAAGCCTTTGTGTGAAGCAAATAAACAAAAGAAACGATGTAAGAAACCACTATGGTTCTCAAAGGAAGTGGCAGTGAAGGTTCAAGAGAAAAGAAAGCATTCAGGAAGTACAAGGAATCACAGGAGCAGCAGGACAGAGAACTGTATCAGTTAAAGCAAAAGGAAGCTGGGAAGGCAGTCAGAACAGCAAAGGCCCAAACCGAGGAAAAGATAGCCAACTCAGTTCAGAAGGGGGATAAAACCTTTTATAGGTACATCAGGGAGCGAAGGAAGACCAAGGGAGGGTTAGTGAGGCTTAATAAAGAGGAGGGAGGGTGGGCAGACGGTGACTGTGAAAAGGCAGAGATACTAAATAAATATTTTTGCTCAGTATTTACAAAGGAAGTGGGGGAGGTACCTAAAAACAAACAGTAGAAACACTCTGGATACAGAAGTTGATACCAGCCCAATTACAGAAGAAAGGGTTCTGAAAGAACTCTTAAAACTGAAGGTGGACAAAGCAATGGGGCCTGATGGGATTCATCCCAGAATTCTAAAAGAACTAAGGGTAGAACTAGTGACACCACTGACTACCCTCTTAACAAATCATGGGAGGATGGGGTGGTACCAGAGGACTGGAGAAGGGCAGATGTGATTCCCCTTCACAAAAGTGGGAGCAAGGCAGAAGCAGAAAACTACAGACCTGTTAGTTTAACCTCAGTGGTAGGGAAAATGATGGAATCACTTCTGAAGGAAAGAATTGTCGAGTATCTAGAGGCCAGAGGGGCTCAGGACCCAAGGCAGCATGGATTCACAGCGGGACGGTCATGCCAGACAAATCTGATAGATCTCTTTGACTGAGTGACCAAAGTAGTATATCAGCAAGGGGCTGTGGACATGGCCTACCTAGACTTTAGCAAGGCATTTGACACAGTCCCACACAAAAGATTAATATACATGTTAGCCAGCCTGGGAGTGGGTCCCAAGATGACAGCCTGGGTAAAGAATTGGCTGGAGAATAGGACACAGAGAGTAATAGTAAATGGAGTCTACTCTGAAGAAAGGAGGGTTACTAGTGGGGTACCGCAGGGTTCAGTATTAGGACCGGTCCTCTTCAATGTCTTTATAAGCGACATTGCAGAGGGACTGGAAGGAAAAGTATGTCTTTACAGATGACACAAAGATCTGCAACAGAGTTGATGCACAAGGTGGGGTGGAAAGGATGAGAAGGGACTTAGCAAGGTTAGAGGAATGGTCAAATGTATGGCAGCTTAGATTCAATGCTAAGAAGTGCAAGGTAATGCACCTGGGAAACAAAAACCCAGGGGAAGAGTACACAATGGGGGGTGAGATACTAGCAACAACAAAAATGGAAAGGGACCTGGGGGCAGTCATATCAGATGACCCAAAGGTGGGCAAGCAATGTGAGAAGGCAGCAAGGAGGGCTGGGGGGATACTGGGATTCATAGGGAGAGGCATCACCAATAGAAAACAGGAAGTTATTATCCCTCTGTACAGACAGTTGGTGAGACCCCATCTGGAGTACTGCGTGCAGTTCTGGAGACCCAGTC
Organism: Neoceratodus forsteri; assembly: GCA_016271365.2. Lineage (NCBI taxonomy): Eukaryota > Metazoa > Chordata > Ceratodontiformes > Ceratodontidae > Neoceratodus > Neoceratodus forsteri. The sequence goes on from JADMNL010000027.1 coordinate 269,895,373, forward strand.
TCTGCAGACACATAGGATGGAGGCTGTCCAGAGGAGGGCAACTAAAAATGGTGCAGGGTCTGCACTGGAAGACATATGAAGAGAGACTTAAGGAGCTGAATATGTATAGCCTCGAGGAAAGGAGGGGAGAGGGGGGACATGATAGAAACTTTCAAGTACCTCAAGGGAACCAACAAAGTCCAAGAGGGTAGCATCTTTCAAAAAAGAGGTGCAAGAACAAGGGGTACACCTTGGAACATAGAAGGGGAAGGCTCAGAGGAATTTACGAAAGTATTTTTTCCACAGAGAGGGTTGTGGATGCATGGAACTGCCTTCCGCCAGGAGGCTGTGGAGTCAAAAACAGTGGTGGAATTCAAGCATGCATGGGACAGTCATAAGGCAATTCTAGGGGGTGGGGGTAGGAAGAAGTAGGCTGCTGGTTAACTAGGATCTGCAGCTTATCCATTAGGTAGGGAAAAGGGCAGACTGGGTGGGCCAAGCGGTCCTTATCTGCCGACAAAATCTATGTTTCATGAAGGACATCTAATCCTGTCATTGTATTAAACTTCTAACCAGATTTTAAACTAAAACTTAAAGAAATATTCATAATTACAACTATAACTTTGTATGTGACAAGTAGTTTATCAATTTGGGATACTTAATAGTTTTAATACAACTAGCAAAGGAAGATGGAACATTAGTGACTAGAGCTCAATCTGAGGTACACATCAAGGTCAAGACTGTTGACATTCACTGATGTTCACCCTGGGACCCTCTCTGTCAGATTCAGTAAAGCCCCTCTCACATGCCACTGCCCTCCAGGTGTCTTGAAAGTTTTCCATTCTGAGTCTAAGAGAGGCTGTTATCTTTTCCAGCTCCTGCACCTTACTTATCCATGTTTTAATGCTTTGGGGGGGGGGGGCACTATTAACCAATTTATTGTGATACTTTTTAGGGCTGCCATTCGGAAAAAGTGGTATAGTTTTCTCTGCAGTTTGGGAAGCTTGAACTTGTCTCTACCTAGAAGGCAAAGACGCATGTTCAGGAAGGACCTTGAGAGAGGGGCCCCAGACACCAGTTGCTTACAATCATGGACCTGCTGCCAAAAGGGCCTAACCTCTGGGCAGTCCCAGAAGATACGAAAGTGGGATTCCACCCCCCCCCCCCACATCCTCTCCAGCACAGGTCAGAGTAGGTAGGGTTGTAGTGCTGAGTGACCATTGGGGTCCTAAAAAAATCTAGTTAATATCTTCCAATTGTATTCACCCCAAGAGGGTGAGGCTGTGACATGCCAGCTCAAATTCAAGGCTGCCTGCCACTCTAGAGGGTCAATTTGTTGGTTGGAATCCTTTTACCATCTGAGCCATATTAGATTGATCTGCTTGAATTGCTGGATGCTCAGTAGCTGATACACTTGGGAAATAGGGTGCATTTTAGCTTTCAGTGTGATCCAGCTGAAAAATAATTCTTCCAGGTCTACCATTGGTCTCTGTAGCTGTTGTAAGTGAGGGGACTGTTGGATAAAGTGCCTGACCTGCAAGAAGCAGAAGTGATCCTCTTTTTGCAAACCATATTTTAGCTTTAGCTGTTGAAAGGTAACAAGTGTACCCTGGTAGGTTAAGGAATGTGTTTTTGAAGTGAAGTAGGGTGTCATCTATCAGGTTGGGGGGAGGGGAGCCAGTTAGCTAGGACAAGGTCATTTAGGAGGGGAGCGAGGTTCAGGGATTTGAAGGACCGTTGGACTACGAACTTGGGGGATTTGAGATAGTGGATTTTGCGAGCAAGGTAGATGACATGGTGATCACTCATAGAGTCAGGGAATAGGCCTGTTTGGATGCCTTTGTGAGGATAGGAAGTCAGAGCCCAGTCGATAAGGGAGTGATTACCTGATTTAAGGTTTAGGCCGGTGGGCTCAGTGACGACTTGGGTTAAATTGAGGGCAACGACAGCCGTCTGGGTTTTGTTGAGGGCCAGCAACTAGCTGTAGGTTAAGGTCACCCAGAGTATATATTTCCGTGGGTGCTCGGAACTGATTTGTGTAAGAAGGTCAGTAACAGCTGTGGCAGGGGTGCCTGGTCGGCAGTAGATTCTGGCAGTGAATATGGGCAGCGAGAAAGGTAGTGTGAGCTGGAGCAGCAAGAGTTCGTACTCTTTAGGTTCGGTTTTAGATAAGATTATTTCGTAACGTATGTCCGAACTTATGAAGATGGCTATGCCGCCACCTCTCGTGGCCCTGTCCTGGCAGACCATCGTGTAACCAGGGATTGCGACTGAGGAGTCAGGAATGTTTTTGTTAAGCCAAGTTTCAGAGAGGATGAGGACATCAGGGGCATGTAGGGCAGCGAGAACTTGTAGCTGGTCGGTTTTAAGTGGTAGGCTACGAATATTTAGGTGAAGGAGACGGAGGCCTTTGTGGAGGTGTTACCTGGCAGTTGGGAGGGGATGGGATGCGGGGTGGGGTGCCAGCTGAGGTTGGTGAGGATGTGGTGGTCGAGGGTCTCTGATTAGGATGTACGTCTCCCGCTACGAAAAGGAGGGTGAAGGATAGGTGTTGAGCTAGTATACGGAGGTAGCATGGAATGGAAGAGCCCCGCTGTGAGTGGGGGCAAGGATGGACATTTGTGTGGGTAACAGGGGTGGGGCGAGAAGCAAGTAGGTGCAGGAGAATCTAGGAGGGGGAGGGCCTGATTAGGAACGGGGATGTATAGTGGAGTGTGCCCAGGAAGGAGTGGGTAGGAGAGAGAGCAGGGTTGGAGGGGCAAGGAGGAGTTACAATATGAGCCAAGTAGGGGTAGGGGGACATGGGAAAGGTAGGTGGCATGGTGGAGAGGGGGGGTGGGAGGCAGAAGAACAGACAGCTGAATAGAGGTAAAACGCTAGCCACGGTGGACATGGTGCTGGGATTTTGTAGCAGCTTCTTGGACAAGGAGGTAATTACAAGGAGAAAGAAGCCTGAGAGTGGCTGGGACAAATGTGTTGGTTGGTCCATAGGAGGGTGAATGGCCAATAGGCCTAGGAGGTGAAACAGAAAGAATGGGAATTCTAGAATAGAGGGGAGCCAATGGAAGGCTGCAGGAGGCTGGTGGGGGGGTGGGGTCGAGGAAGAAGGCGGACAGAGAGAGTATTTAATCAGTGGAGGGGTGGGGGAAGGTGGAGGGCCCGAAAATTTAGAAGACACTAAGAGGCGTGGGGTTTGGAGAGATTTAGCAGAATAGCAGCCCTGGAGTAATTGGGTATCAAAGAGAGCTGGCTCAGTGGGGGGGTGGAGGGGGAGGCATGGGGTATCACAGATTCAGAAAGGAGCTGCAAACACTTAGCACTCTAACTTAGGAAACAGATTTTTTTTTCCATACTTTACACAGGCAGGTTTCAATTTAAACAGTAAAAATCAATGTAATTTCACAGTCGGAGCCCTGTCGGCAGAGAGAGAGAGAGAGAGAGAGAGAGATAGGAGAGACAATCAGCTGTGACTGCCAGGCAGCACCTGCAATCTGATAGGGTGCACTTTAACCATACCTTCAGCCTGATTTTGTCTGGGGTCCTAGTCTCGGTCGCCGGCTAGAGAGGAGCCTGCCGACTGCTGGTAGCTGCAGCAGCCCTGGTCAGAGGGCAAGCAGCTTGAGCCCGATTTTGTCCGGGGTCCTGGTCTCGGTCGGCGGCTGGAGAGGAACCTGCCGACTGCTGGGAGCTGTAGCAGCCTCGTCAGAGGGCAAGCAGCTTGAGCCTGATTTTTTTCGTGGTCCCGGTCCCAGCTGATGGCTGGAGAGGAGCCTGCCAACTGCTGGGAGCTGTAGCAGCCCTGGTCAGAGGGCAAGCTTTATTAGTGAATTGATACAAGTGTAAATAGTACAATCTCTTAGGAGAAAGACCACAGAACATTCACATATATAGTTATGTTTGGTTAGCTCCAGTTTGTCACATCTTAAGGAGCCATTCTGAAGCCCAAAAGAACTTCATTTATACATATAAAAATATTTATCATTAAGCCTCATAGCAGCCAATGGACTAGGACCATATGTAACTTATTAAAACCTAATAAAATAGGTTATATAAGTTACTAACTTGAGAGGTCCCACTTATAAAATATTATTCTGTGTTGTTATTCATTTGTACTGCCATCTTATTTTTAACAGTATAATAAAATCCAAAATAAAACTACATTAATCTTATGCTATCTGTATCATATGTGAGAGGATTCTGTATAAACTATTTACTAATAAAAAAATTAACATGACTGTGGTGATGCCCCAAGCAGAAAAAGGAATAAATATATCCTAGTGGGCTATCACCTAGTAGCCCCCCCCCCCGCATTACAAGCACACATACCCCATAGACATTAAAAAACGTGCTCCCCAAATTCACTCTTCTGAAAATCAAACCAATTATCTGGGTATCATGAAGTACTATCACTAATAAACATCAATAGTGATATAATCAGTAAGACACACCCAAACCTAACCAACCAATTGTGACATCACCAATTCGTTCTTTTAACGTTGCTAGCTCAGCTTCAAATGAAACTGATTACAAAACAGAAAAAAAAAAAAACTCTCCACATTTTCTTTTACCTTCCAACAAAATTAAAAACAGACAAAAACTCTGTTACAACAAATTACTCATTACATGATCTTTCACATCTCACGTGACCTCCCACGGCTGCAGTACATGGTGCTGAATAAGTCAGAACCAGAACCACATCAGTAAAATGAACTTGCAACTGAACTAGTGCATCAAAAGCAGAAAAAAAAACTATATTTTATAAAGCAAAACTTAACATTTTACAGACAGCTGAAATTCCATACTGTGCAGCCAACAAAATCCAAGACAAAAAAGTACACACACACACACACACACACACACACACACACACACACACACATGCACCACCAAGAAGGACTGCCGTGTTATCTAAATTTAAAGAGGTACAGGTCTTTGAGCATCTTTCATAAACTATCTGTGAAATACTGCTGTCAAACATCATTCACAAACTATCTGTGAAATGCTGCTGCCTATCAGGATTATTCCCTTTTTAGTGAGCCCACCCACCGCCCTCGAGATTGGTGGGCATGCTCGTAATGTTCCAAAGGGGGGTTCCTCATGCACAGTTACCAATGTCACCAAGAATGCCTATGCCAAGCCTCCACTATCTGTCACTCTACGAGTGATGTGGTACAGCTTCCACCCTTCTGGAGGAAAGCAACCAGACCGACGCTCTGCACCCTCCTCGTCGGCCTCCGCTGCTGACATCCCGGGCTCAAGGTGCGAACCACAGTTGACTGTGTGCCCGAGTGGTTCCTCACTGCTTGGGGCCATGGAGCTGGAGGCACAGTCTCTTTTTAACAGAAGAATAAAAAAAAAAAAAAAAACGCTTGAGACGAGATCATCCAAAACTGTCTATATTGGAAACATAAAAAAAAAAAAAAAAAAAAAAAAAATTGCATTTCATATTTTGTTTTAGTTTAAAAAAAAAAAAAAAAAAAATGTTTAACATGTGTTATGCTTTACTTCAGTACTGCAAACTTCAGCAAATGGAAATACATACCATGATTCTGGGGTTTACACATTAATGGAAATCGGTGCTTAAATTTCAGTGCATACTCAAAATCTGCATATACCTTTTTGCAGGGTCTTACATTGGCTCATAAAATGCAGTTCAGGAATTCAGATGCTCTACATTTCTGAAGTTTCGCTTTTGTCTTCTATTCTCACCCAGCAGTGGGATAAAAAGTCACTCTATCGTCTTAATTACTTTTAGGAAGTTCTTTATAGAAGTAGATATACTTATTCAAAGAATAATGGAGTGATGTAACAATACAAAGTATGAGGTAGCACTTATAGAACAGGTACAGTATCAGAATACATACAGCAAACAATGGCACTAGACCAGAGTACTGTGGAACCAGCAATATAAACACAAGATCTGAATGCACATTTAACCTGGCGACAGAGTAATTTAAAAGATCAAACAGAAACTGAAACGGTATCACGTTCTTGTATTGCTCCTCTGATGTCTTCACTCTGTGCCCCCACACGCTACTTCTATTTTAAAAATTGGTACAGTACTGTACTTACAAATCCAGCAACAGGCTGGAGAAAAAGAACGCTCCATTTTTTTTTACATATGTTAAGACTCCACAGAGGACATGTCTGCAGAAAATGTGTCAAATATTACTCAGAACTTTTTACAGCCGCTTTTGAAGGAACCTACTTTCAAACTGGCATTCACCTGCTGCTACTTTCAGGGCCCAAACACCATTCAGCCTTTTTAAGTCCAAGTTAAAATGGAGAATCACCAATAAAATGTTAAGTAGTCTGCACATTCGAAGAATCAACACCTGTAATGCTGAATGAAAAACGGTGCGTCTCCACAGGCAGTCATACCGAGACTACAGGCCGAAATGGCAGCCACTAAGCTGTTAGCATTTCAGTCACTGGATTCCACTCTCAGTTTCTTCATTTGCTTTTTTTAACTCCTGACACGCTTTCCTCGGGGGGCAAAACAGTTTCTATCTGGAAAGACATAAAATGGCTTTTCTTGAGCTTCTTCAGCGGAGGGCTCGTACTGCTTCCAAAGACCTTATCGTCTACTTTAAAGGTTAATGATGACAGGGTCCTAGCCCTTCTTTTAGCATTCTTCTTTTCCCGCTTGTAAGCTGCCGTCATGTTTGCGATTACCTACAAAGAAATTGAACAAGTTCAATTCATTTTTTAAGACTTGTCAGATTTTGCAATTTCTTGGCAACCACCCAAAATAGAGAGCAAGATCTTCTAAACAAGAAAGCTGAAAACGCTGCTTAAATAAGTTGATAAATATGCTGGGGTAGTAGAGCTCTCACATGTTGGTACTGCAATCAAAACTATTTAGAGCAACATGTATCCCTTTTCTTGTGGCTACTAAATGCTTTCAGCTATAGCCATTAATTATAAACATTTCTTTTCATCACTGACCGTCATTTTGCCCTAAACTACCCCCTCACACTCCCCACTACTCTCTTTACTATAACCTCTATCCACCTTCTCCCGAGGCTTGGCTCCCCAATCACTGCCCCTCCTTCTTTGTCAAATTTCATCTTTCCTCCTATCCCTGCTACCTCTCCTCACTTCTCTCCCCTCCATTCTCTCCTTCTGTGCTCTCCATTCATCTTATGGTCCTTTTTATTTTTGAAGTTGCATTGTGCTCCCTTCCATCTCTGAACCCTGTTCATTCTGGAGTGCTGAGACACACTTCTTGACTTTTCTGAATCTCTAACCCATCTTGGCTGCCTCCATGCAATTGTGGTTTGCTCCCTAGGTGGGGTCAGGGGCAGGGCTTTATCCTCAAATCTCTGGTGTTTCATCAGGTGGCAGAGCGGCAGCTACACAGGGCCCAGATGCACCAGGGTCCTTCGCCTCGGGGGTTAGGGCCATTTTCTCATATAATCATCGGCATGCTGTGGACACAGTGGACAGACGTGCATAGATAATGATGGCAAAAAATGGCCTGTTATACCATCCAGTCTGCCAACCCTACCTACTCTGCACTGGCCCTTGTGACCATCCCTCCCAGTTGTTTCTGCCCCTCCTTTTTCTATCTAACCCCTATGTCTGTCCTATCTCTGCTTGAAGTTGCTCACTGATTTGGCCTGTACTACTTCCTCAATCAGCTTGTTCAACCTGTTCACCACTCTGTGAAAAAGTGCTTTCAGACATCCCTTCTGAATCTCCCCTCCCCCCTGCAAGTTTAAGTGCACTCCCTCTTGTCCCTTCAATTGAACTCAAGGAGAAAGCCTGCCTTATTTATCCCATGCAGGTACTTGTATGTCTCAATTTATTTATTTTATTTATGACTTTGATAACCAGGTGAGTGCACTGATCCCAGGGATCGTTTTCAGGCATGACCCGGGCCATAACACATGGCGCAGGGTGACAGTGGAGTACAAGGTAACAGTAATACACATGAAACAGATTTGATACTATTACTTACTATTGTTGCTTGTAAGTAAAATAGCATGTCACTCGTCTCCCTATTTTTTTCAAGGGTGCACATGTTCAATTCCTGCAGCCTATCCTCCTATGTCTTGCCCCCACGTCCAAGAACCGTCTTGGCTGCCCTGTGCTGTACTACTTCCAGCTCGTCAGTCTCTCCTCATATATGGACTCCAGTACCTGCCACAGTATTCCAGGTGTGGTCGCACCAGTGACCTGTACAATAGATATACTGCTTTTGCCCCTATGCAACCCACATCCCATCTGCCTTGTCCACAGCTCTGTTTCAATGTGCTGTTTACAGGCTCTCTAATATCATTACATCCTAGGTACTTTTACTCTGTGGTGTTTTCCAGCACCACTCCCATTTAATTTTGCACTCGTGGGTTCCTCTTCCCAATGTGCATCATGTTACTTTTTTTTTTGTTTGTTTGTTTGTTTTACTTTGAAGCCCAGCTGCAAGATCCTTGAGCAGGTCTCCAACCTACCCAGATGCTCCATGAGTTCCCTCATCCCTTCCTCCATGCACGCATGGCAGCGCATTATCTGCATGCAACCTATCAGCCTGCCAATCGCTGTGCTGTCACCGAGGTGGCAGCACTACAGCAAGCTTCTCTCCCCAGAGGACAGCATCCTCTAGATTATACTCAATCTTTCACTCCTGACCACATCCAACGACCCGGGCTTGTTCCGGAACCTTGGTCACTGATGTTGCAAGCAACAGCCCTACTGCTGCACCGACAAGCCAGCCCTGATGCGCCTTCTTTCTCCATCCCCGGCTGCAAAACCTCTGCTGGGCAATCTGCCTTCTCCTTTTGCCTCCCCTCCCTTCCCCATCTGCTCCTCCTCCTTCCCCTCCATTTCAAAGCCCTACTTAGGCATTATTTTGCCCTTTTTAGTGCCTGCTTCTATCTACTTCCCCTCCCCCTTACTACTCTTCTCCAGCTCTGTTCTTATTCCTTCTTGTGCTGTCACAGCTCCCATCCCCCCCTTAGCCAGATGACGCTATTTTAATGGCTGCGGTTCTGCTCACTACACTTGTAAAGTTTGTTGCCACAGGCTCCCCATCTGCTGTTAATTTGCACTATTTTTGTTTTTGTATTCTTACTGTCTTTGTATTTCTGCCTAACATTTTGTTTGTTTCTCTGCTTTTTTTTCACCCTTTCCCCAGGTTGCACCTGGAAATTAGCTTTGGGTCAGCATGCTTTTCCTGGACAACTATTTTAAATAAACAGAAGAATTTTTAAGAACATTTGGCTTGTTTTGTTAAACCTTTTTATACATGAGCATAAAGATAAAGAAATTATATATTCTTTTTAAAAACATTTTTTAATTCTTTTCCCCTCTGGTCACTGGCCCCACCAGGATCTCCCTCCGACGTGGCCATTTTCCCACTCACTGAACAGCCTGCTGCTGTCTATCTTGTTTTTTGTGCGGAGGTACCAGACTTGAATGTCTCAATCTTGCCATCCCTTTCTCTCTTGTCTTCCAGCATGTACGTGTTTAGATCCTCCAAGCACTTCTCAGAGCACTTACCCTGTTGCCCTGTATCATTCTGGTGGCTCATCTCTGCACTACCACTAACCCAGCCCTGTCCTCAAGTGTTGGCTCCAGAACTATATACAACACTCCAAAAGACAGCAATCTATATAGAGGCTATATTGCCTCTCTTCTGCTAGTGATCTCTCTCTCCCCCTGTGTTTCCCAGCATCCAGTTTGCCTTTCCCAGAGTCATACGACACTGTGCCAATGCCTTTATATTCTCCATTATCAACATCCCAGGTTCCACTCCTCTAATGTGCTCTCAACCAGCAAGCATCCATTTCTGACCCTATAAACAGATGTTATGGTTTCTTGCAAAAAATTACAGTTAGCATCAGCAGAACTCAGTTACATAACATTTCCCAATTTTAATATATATACATATATATATTTTTAACAGTTTTGCTTCCCTCCCTAGCTGGCCCCTATCCTTCTATGACTCCCTCCATCTAACCCCATCACCCAACTTCTCCCGGACTTACTGGCTCCATTCTTCCACTGCTTATCCCCCCATAGTGGAGAGCCTGGCTAGATCCGCCCTTCAAGAATCTGGTGAAGCATGTCGGTGCAGGGCCTGCGAGGGGTCAGGGGATCATCCTGCTAGCCAAAGTCATTTTCCACCAGATTTTCTCCCTTGCGGTGGAGTGGCATGCAGTGCGGGCAATGGCATCACTATGCATGCACCCATACATATGACACTGGACAGCTGCTGCTCTGCCCCCTTAGTTGCAGTCCTGGCGTTCAGTCCCCCAGCTGTCGCTTGGGGCCACGCTAATGCCAGGCACTACACCACCCATCACCCTGGAGGAGGAGGAGGAGGAGGAGAAGGGTCCATCAGATGCTCAATTCTCCTCCCCCAGCTGACCCTCCAATGAGCCAGGATTGGGGGGACGAGGGTGCAAACCCGGATCACCAGAGTCACGAGCAGTAGCTCTACCGCTGCACCTACGGGATGCCTTTTTTTTTGTATTTAATATTTATGTCTCTTGTTATAGATAGATAGGCTTTATTTATATTTTACCACCCAATCCTGGAGGCTCTGGGCGCCATTACAACAGGAACAAGGTTACAGCAGGATCAAGTAAAACATTTCATCAATAAAACAAAAACATGAAATCATATTTAAAAACTATCAGCAAATTCTTTATTAAAAAGGTAGGTCTTCAGGCCCCTTTTAAATGCCTCCACCGTTGGGGCCTCCCCAAAGATTTTGGCAGTGAGTTCCACAGGGCTGGGCTGGCCACCTCAAAGGAACAATAATAAAAATAAATAAAACTGTTTTTATGACGCCTTCTCAAAAGCAAGGCGCCTCACAATTTTTAAAACATCACAATCAACATACTTAGTTAAATACAATATGCAGTTTAAATAAAACATGAAACAAATAAATCAGTCACCAAAAGCATAATACCAAAGGTGAGTTTTCAGACCTCTTAAATTCCTCCACAGTTGCACACTCTCGTAACTGGTGGGGTAGAGAATTCCGAAGGGATGGGGCCGCATGCATAAAAGGCCGGGCCACAAATGATTTTAAACATACTTTAGAAATCTCTAGCAACCCCTTGCCAGCTGAGCGAAGCGATCGCCCAGGGTGGTAGGGAACCAGAAGCTCTTTCAGGTAGTCAGGGCCAAGTCCATGTAGGGTTTTATAAGTCAAGACGACTGACTTTAAAGGTGATCCACCATTGTACCGGCAGCCAGTGCAGAGCACGCAGCACCGGAGAAATATGGCAGGACTGAGAGGTCCCTGTCAAAAGCCGTGCTGCCGCATTCTGCACTAGCTGCACTCAGCAGATTTCTACCCCAGAAAGCCCCAGGTAAAGTGAGTTGCAATAATACAAGCACGAGGACACAAAGGCATGGATCAACATCAGGTCGTCACGGGACGGAACAAGGTGTTTAATCCTGGAGATATTCCTAAGACGGTAAAAGTTTTGACGACAGCCAACACCTGTGCATGTAGCATCAGCCCTTCGTCAAAACTTACCCCCAGGTTTCGCACCTGTTCAGAGGCAGAGAGAGAGAGATAAATCCCGAGAAACAGCCCTGAGGGTGAACCAACCCCCGGACCCCCTATCCAGTGACCTGGGTCCACAACCAGCACTTCAGTCTTTCCCCAGAGTTCAACTTCAACCAGCTCGAATCCATCCACTCCTGGATTTCTAAGAGTCAGTTATTAAAGACAGACAGCTCCATCCTGGTCAGGTGCAAAAGAAAGGTAGAGATGGGAATCATCAGCATAGCAGTGAAACCTCAGCCTGTACCGCCTTACAATGTCTCTGAGGGGTAGCATGTACACTGAGAACAACATTGGGGACAACACCGATCCCTGAGGGACCCCACATGATAGAGGGATTGGGTCAGAGGAATAAAGCCCTGACACCACCCTCAGAGTTCTTCCAGTGAGGTAAGAAGTAAACCACCTGAAGACTGTACCCAACAGGCCGCAGATGAACCTCAGATGATCGAGAAGAACCCCATGGTCCACAGTGTCAAAATGCTGAAGAGAGATCCAGACAAACCAAGATAGAATGCTTTTTCCAGTCTCTCGCCATCAGGAGAGCACGGAGCACCTGAACCAGCACTGTCTCAGTACTATGCCTCTTTTGAAAATCATACTGGAGAGGTTCATAGATGTCGTGGATGGTTAAATGGTTCTCCAACTGAGCAGCTACCGCGTTCTCAACCATCTTCCCTAAAAAGGGAAGGTTAGAGATTGGTCTGTAGTTCGTGTGACAATTCAGGTCCAAGGAAGCTTTCTTCAGGAGAGGAGTAACCACCGCCTCCTTCAGGGAGCTAGGAAACTCACCAGTTTCCAAGGAGCACCAAACTATCCGCGCAAGGACCCAGCTGATGGAATCAATACAACCCAAAACAAGGGAAGTTGATCCTGGGTCCAAACTACAGCACGTGGGATGCATGCTATGGACAATCCTCATGCCACCCATGAACTCTGGGCGGTCGAAGGTACTCCAGGAAAGCTGAGGGCCAGTGACCAAGCACTGATCAGAAGCAATGCCCGAAGAGTGTGCTGACCAGATAGCTGCCCTGATGTTGTCCACCCTAGTCACAAAGAATCGAGCAAGTTCATCGCACTCTATTTGCAAAAACGCTTTCCGGGCATGCAGACAGGCTGGATTGCAGAGTCTGTCTACAGTCTGGAAAAGCTGAGCTGGTTGATTCTGAGTGGCTGCAATCTCCCTGGACAGGAACTCTGCCTTTCTTACAGGTGACTGCGGATTGATAGGATTGATAATGATCAATCAATCAATCAATCAATCTAAGGTGGCCGGCCTCAAGGGCAGATTTCCACCAGCAACACTCTAACCTTCATCCTAATCACTGCATCTCTCTCAAAGTCCCATCAAACTATGGTGAACGAGGGCGAAGGGAGAGAGGACGAACTCTGACAGGAACAACGACATCCAGGGCAGACTAGATTGCCTTTTATAGGCTACCACGAGATCCTCTGGGTCGCTGTTTGCCTCCGGAATCGATAAGTCAAGTACCGCCAGTGGACCTTCAGAGCTAACATCTAGTAAAGGGCAATACTTGACCGTCCCCACAGGGGGTCGGCCTATGAGAGGCGGCCCCAAAATTGAACCTCACGGTGTAGTGATCAGACCATCAGACTTGTTCCACCCCCAAATCTGAGGCTTCGATTCCCAGGAGGAAAACTAAGTCAAAAGAGTGACCATGTTTATGAGTAGCAGTGGTAACTATCTGCGTAAGGCTCAGAGATGACATTAACTGGAGGAAGTGTTATCCAAATTGCGAGTGTTCATCATCGACCCAGGTGTTAGTCACCCAGGACCATCAGCCTGGGGGACTCAAACGCTATGTCGACAATAAAGTCTGCTACTTCCTGAAGGAACTATTTCCCATTCCTGGGTGGACGGTAGATGAGAACAATCCTACAACCTATGCCTGCTACCACAGTACACTCAAATGACTCAGTCTCCTCAACTGGTACATTCGTGAGGCCCAATTCGGTCTTAACAGACCGCAACCCCTCCCCCCGATCCAATCTCGAGCGGTGAATCACCGAGTAACTGGCTGGAATTGCAGCCTCTAATATAGGGCCGGAGTTCTCATCCAACCAGGTCTTGGTGATGCAAGCCACATTCACTGAATTTACAAGATCAGCAATAACTGCAGTCTTGTTTTTAATGGATCTGGCTTTGCATAACACTGTTCAAGATGGATGAACTTCCGGGGCCGTCCTGGCCATGTGCCCACCTGAAATCTGTGGTGCCCTTGGGTATGGGAACCAGACAAGATGGACCACAGTCTGGATTCCATTTTGCCCCAGGGCTTCTGGTCCTCACAACCCCGATGTGATGGCCCCACTCATTCAACCTCCCCCGAGCTTTTCAGTCTGGCCCTTGGAACCGCTAGGAGGCCCTCGGTGGAGGAGTGGAGGGAACGTACCAGAGCAGCCGGAAAAAAAAAAGGTCAGACAGGTAACCAGGACCCAGGCCATATAGGGCATTATTGTTAGCCCCCCCTTCTGCCGGTATCCCCAGACCCATCACTCTCCTTCTCCCCAGACTTGCTCTAGCCTCTGTTTTCCATAGGTACCACTCACTGTGGGGCAGTGGGGTGGGGGGCGGAGGAGTAGGGCAACACCTACCCAGCTAAGAATGAATTCAAGTGGAGGGGGAGCTGAAGTTGACAGTTTGAAGCCTTCAGGAGACCAGTGCCACTTTTCTGTGGTTGGCACTTTTCATGTTTTCTTCCTCCATCTCCAGGGATGCCAGACGTGAGGCTGTGCAACTGTGTGGCACCTGCCAGCATTCACTATCCCTGCAGCACTGCCATGCATCTTCACCTGTGGTTGATGGCACTCACACTGCAGCATCTGACACCATCCCTCCCTCCCTCGGTCAGCACCCAATGACCCCGTCTCGTTTCCAAACCCGGGTAACCGATGTCACAAGTGGTAACTCCACTGCTATGCAGATGGGTCAACTTTAAATTACCATCAAATTTGAATTTCTGGATGCTGCTTTTTTTTTTTTCTTATTAATAAAAGTAATTTTCATTACAGCAGGATCTTAGTCCTTTGGACTGCAACTATTTTCCATGTCTTACACCGGCCGTGATGTCACAGTGCTCTGCTTATGACATCACAATCTATTGCCATGGAAACTAAGCATGAGTCAGAAGCAGAGGATTATGACTTCGGGGCAGGTATAAGCAGCAGGAAAAGAGGAAGTCTACGGGGTAAAGAGCCTGTTTTCATCCAAATGCCTTCAAGAACCAGTAGCCCCAAAAGCAGCAGGTAGAAAATATTTATTACAGGTCATCATTTTTAATACACATATTACGAACATACGAAATTTGCCAGCAGGTAATGGCCTAGAGGTCTATCAAGTCTGCTCGAATGTGCAGCTAGCACCCCTTATTCTGCAGCTGCCCCTCCCTTCCACCCTTCCCCTTCATTAACCCTCCCCCTTGACCTGTCCCATCCTCGTTTGAAGCAGTCCACTGTTCTACTGCATACCACTTCAGCAGGTAACGCATTCCACCCAGCCACCACCCTCTCTGTAAAAAAGTGTCTCCTCATCTCCCTCCTGAACCTTCCTCGCTCCAGTCTCATATCATGGCCCCTGGTGGCCCTCCCCTCCCTTAATTTGAACAGCCCCTCTGTACCAGTCTTGTATTAATTATGCATGGCACTGCCCATGTGAAATCAGGACCCGTCAATCAAGCAAATAGTTCTAAACTGTGCGGTTGTCTCACAATTCAATTAAAAAGTCTAATTATAAAAAACAAAACATGGATTGGTGTGTGTAGCTCAGAATTTTACACACACCCTTGGTGTGAGATACTTTTATAAACCCCGACAGCTTCACTCTTGGGGGTTTATGTTACATCACACACATCGGGAGTATCACTCTGGTTACATACACCAACCCATGTATTATTCTCTCATTTTTAAAAGTAATCTGTTCTTACTTTTTATCTTTGAAGTATTTTTCTTTTTCCTTTTGCTCGTTGTAAAGTTTACTATGCAGAGCAGTGCTTTACCTGGCAGCTGAAATATCTAGTTCTAAATCCTCTTCATATCTCATCAGCATGGGGACCTCACTTACTGTGACATCACTAGTGACCAATCTGGCAGCTGCTGAATGGCTCTTCCTGAGCAGTTGTGATGTTACGGTCAGTAAGGTCATAATGCTGATGCGGTACGAAGCGGAACAGAATAAATATCTCAATCTCCAGATAGAGTACTGTTCCACACATCACATCTAGCACTGTCCAGTAGTAAGTCTTCTAATTAGCCACAGGAAAAAAAAATGTATCACCAATATAAAAAGTAACAGCTTAGTTTAAAAATGTATAAATTTCCGGTAAGTACACTAACTATTTAAAAGGGACACTGTCAACCCCTTAGGCCTCAAAGTGTTCTCTAATTAAAGAGCAGGTTTCTAGTAGCTGCCTGTCCCAGCCCGTTTGATCCTTTACTGGATCAGTAGCTCGCTGCTCAAATTTGGCATAAACATTCCATCTATAGAAAAAGTTACATCCCTCGTAATTTTGTAAACATGTATAGTGGCCAAAAAAAGACCAACTTCCCAGTCCGAAAAACACAGCCCCACGCCGGCCCACGCAGCCCTGTTTTGTGATGTTACAATAGGAAGGTGAGCGATAGCATGTTCAGAAGGTTGGTTGAAATTATTATTTGATACTTATGTGATTTTACCAAAGTTATCAATCTACCAATAGGTCCCCTATTAGCTCCATCGATCACTTTGATATACTCAAAATCCCAGCACTAAAGGGTATAAATATGTTTGAAAATACCAGCCCCATACAACTGAATGGGGCGCGCTCACGCAGCCTCAAGACTTCTGTGATGTCACCAGTGCCGAGGCTGCCTAATATTGGGGCTCTCCCTACCCTCTAACAAGGATTCGACTCCACACAATATTAAAGTACAGAAATGGCGGCAAATATGTATAAATCACTTGGTGGAGGTAAACTGGAGAAAAGATCTTGAGCAAAAAACATGAAAATAAGAAACAATCAGCCCGGATTGAGCCCAGCCAGTTCAGCTACCAGCAGGAGAGATTCCCCTGCGAGTATGGTGGGAGGCGACACCGAAACAGAGATGGAATCCCCGTCTCATACAAGGTTTGAAACTCTATTGTCAGAGATAAAGCAGTCTAGATCGGACACATAAAACATGGATTCGACCAGCTACATATCGATATTACCAAACTGGAGACCCGAATTACAACAACGGAGGAAAGAATTTCAACTGCAGAGGACGACCTGATACACCTCTCCGTGGTGGTAGAGTTCCTCGCTCAGCAACAGGATCTCTTAAATGCCAAATGTCTGGATCTTGAAGCCCGATCATGCCGGGACAACTTACGGATTTACGGCTTGCTGGAGGCTACTGAAGTAGGAGACATGAATGAATTCCTGGGAGACCTGTTGCGCCACATACTCGAACTTCCTCAGGCCTTTACCTTTAGAATTGAAAGGATGCATCAGGCCCTTGTACCCAAGCCCACCTCAGCAAGCGCCAGGCCTAGGTCCATTGTGGTTAAATTCTCTAGCTACAGTGACAAAGAGAAGATTCTGAGGATGGCATGGAAGCAACAGAAAGTGAATTACAATGGGGAAAGATTTTTTGATCATGACTACCCACTTATTATACAGCAACAGCAAGTAGCTAATGCTCCTCTTTTATGCAAATTGAAGGCACTGGGAGTCAGATTTCAACCTCCCTACCCCTCCCGCCTGCAAGTCTACTGGGAGTCGGGCACTGAGCTATATCAAATGCTGGAGGAAGCATTACAGGCCATGATATCCAGAGTACAGCGCGCCAAGCGGACCAGCCTCCTAGCACACAGAATCAGTGGCAATCAGCGGCATGCCAGAATACCAAGAGAGCAGGGAAAAGATCGCCCCCCCCATACCTTGCAAGACATTAAATCAATGCTGCACAATCTCCCCCACACCCAGAGCAATGGAGAACAGACAAATGAAAGAGATGGACACACCTGAAGGAAGAAGCGACCACAGTGAACTGCTGACGTTTTTTTCTTTCCTCCCATGTGAGAAGCGCCAGACCCTGACACACGGTACATCGAAGGCTGTAACCTGCGACATGCACTGCAAGGCTGTTTTGGGCCTTGATCCTGTGTGGGGTTGTGGTGTAGATGCGCCGATTGGTGAATCGATGGGAGGGAGGGCATCTGGCTGCCTTTGAGGGTATCCTCGCTCGCTCTAAAAAGTCTTTTTTTATTTTCTCTTTTCTCTCTCTCTCTATGGCCCATGTTAACAGTAAAGAGTGCGGTTCCTTGAGCCGAGACATTGATTTGATGAGAGATAACCCATCGTAACATGGAGCGTCTGGGGAAATGCGCAGAACTCTAAAATCAGGGATGCATGTTCATTTCTGTAGTCACAGAGGCGCCCCACATTGCAGCCCTCTTCTAAACACACGTGAACATCAGATTGGACTTGGACTAACTAAATGCAGCTGAAAATGATTTCAATAAGATGTAGGCTGGGAAACTGAGGGCAATTTGTTCTGAGATGTCTAAGAATTTGTTGAATGTTTATGATCTTGTTGGGGGGGGGGGGCTGCAATTTATTCTATCCATAGTGAATGGATCAACAGTGGGCCTTTTTGGCGCTCTTCCTCAGGAGATGTGTGGGGCTCTTGGGTTTCCTGTTACCCCTGTGGGTGAAGGATTTCTCAGCTTTACGCTACACAGAGGAAGAACTACTGGTGATGCAAGGCCATTTCATCTGGCCAGGACCAGTTAGAATTAGGGTCCAGGAGGAATGAGTCAGGTCTCTGGTCTCCTCTCCTCCCACTCAAGTTTTTTCCACTCGAGCTCACAGGGAACATTGAACTGTGTTCCCCTACCTTGGGGGTCAATGGGTACATGGTTTATTGCCTCAGGGAATATTTGCCCAGTTGGTATCACCCTGGGGGGTTTTAGAGTTACAGTTTAAGTGTTATTACTGTTTTGGTGTTTGTTTTCACTTGAATCTTTAGAACTAAGGACCAATACCTGGACTGCCAGCACAGGGGAACATGCAGATCATGGCAATGCTGCCGGACTGCCCAGAGTCAGAGAGAAAGGAAATAACAGGAAACGGGGGGAGCAGACTAGAACAATAGGAAAAAGGAAGAAAGAAAATAATAGTACAGGGAGGACATTACAGGCACTTAAATAGAGGATAAAACTATTATAAAGATTATCTCACACAACGTTAATGGACTGAATAATCCAATCAAGAAATATAAAGTTTTGGCAGACATAAAACAACAAAAACCTTCATTTGTGCTATTACAAGAGACTCATTTAAACAGAGTTGAGCACCAAAAGCTGGGGAAATTGGGATTTAGCCAGGTAGTTGCTGCTTCATACAGACAGTGAAGGAGAATGGAAGCTGCCATTCTCGTGTCCCGTGGCACCCAATATCTACCTACATGAACCCAGAGGGCCATTTGGCAATTCTTACTGGAAGCCTGGGGGGGTCCTCTGTCACACTAGTCTCAGTCCATCTTCCACCAGGATCCACAAAGGAGGTCGCTCGATCTTTAATGCGGAAAATTGTGGAGCTCCAGGTGGGAGGGCTGATTGGGGGGGGGACCTTAATCAGGTATGGGAGCAGACAGACATGTCCACAGTGTTGGCTTTTAGGCAAAACCCAACCAGTAAAACAAGGGAACATCTATAAGAAGCCTTCTGGGTAGATGCCTGGAGACTCCAAAATCCAGGTAAAAGAGAATATACCCACTTTTTCCATCCTAATGGTTCATATGCCTGAATAGATTATTTACTAGTGTCAGGGGAACATCAGAGTCAAATGACAGAATGTCGACATAGCCCATCTATCCTCTCTGATCACTCTAAACTTTTGATTCGGTTGAAATGGAACACTGAAAAAGGGCAGACTCTTTGGAGATTTAATAATTACATGCTGAACCTGAAAGAGTTCACAGACATGGCTAAATTACTACTTAAGCAGATTCTGCAAGAGAACAACTCCCCTGAGGTTGCTCAAACTACTTTAAGGGACACCATAAAAACAGTATTCAGGGGGAACTGTTAAATATGCTGCATACTTTAAAAAACTGCAAAATCAACAATTAGACAATCTCCAAAACCATCTGCGTGACCTACAGAAACAACACGCTGATGGAGATGTCACAGTGATCTCGAGTCTATGAGAAGTTAGACAAAAGATCCAGAAGCTGATAGATATTAAGACAGAGCAGGCATTGCAACGCCTGCGTCAGTGATATTATGAGTGTGGCCCGCGAGCGCCTTGCCTCCTGGCTCACAAACTGAGGCAGCAAGCCTCCCAGACTACGATCACTCAGATCAGGGATCCCAAAACGGGACACTTGGTGCAATCCCCAGATAAAATATTGTCAGGTTTTGAAGCATTCTATGATAATCTGTATATGCCAGAACAATGCCCAAATGAACCACAAATCCAAAGCTACTTAGATAGGCTTAGACTTCCAAAGTTGACACAGGAGATCAGGGAGTCCTTAGAGGTGTCTATCACGCCTCTAGAACTGGATACTGCCATTAAAAAACTGAAAACAAATAAATCCCCTGGCCCAGATGGATATACCTCAGAATTTTTCAAGTTTTTTAGGACAGAACTTACACCCCAACTATTAGAAGCTTGTAGAACAGCACAGTCCGGGGAAACCTTCCCTGATACCTGGAACTATGCACTCATTTCAAGCATACCAAAGCTGGGCCGCGATATCACACAATGCAAATCATTCCACTCTATTTCTGTCCTTAATACTGATTACAAGTTATACGCATCCATACTGGTGAGACACCTGGAAACTGTGCTTCCTAGATTAACTGAATTTGATCAGACCGGTTTTGTCTCAGTTAGGCAAACCCAGGACAATATTAAAATAACCCTGCACATACTGCACCATGCTGCCCGGTCGAGGTCCCCATTTCTACTTTTAAGCCTAGACGCAGAGAAGGCTTTCGACTGGGTAGCATGGAAGTTGCTGGAGTTAACTTTAAGTCAATTTGGCTTCTCAGGCCCCTTTGTTAAAATGATAAAATAATATCTACACAAATCCCAAGGCCTACATTAAAATTAATGGATGTGTATCCGCCCCAATTCCCCTATACCAAGGCACTAGACAGGGCTACCCCCTCTCCCCCCTTCTCTTCGCCCTACACTTGGAGCCCTTAGCCCAGACGATACGACAGGAGGCAGGGGTGAGGGGATGGGAGTTGGGAGGAGAAACACACAAGTTAGCCTTATATGCAGATGATTTGCCCATATATATCTTAAGGACCCAGAACACTCTTTGGTGCCACTGTGGGACTGTCTAACAGAATTTGGTAAGCTATCAGGATATAAAATAAATACAGCTAAGACTGAGGTGCTGCAGAGTCATTATGTATCCTCAGACAGGATCCAAAGATCCTTTCCCTTTAAATGGAATCTCACCCATGTCAAATGCCTAGGGGTGCACCTCAGTCTCTGTGCAGATCAGCTTTTCCTTCTTAACTTCACCCCGATTTTAGAAAAAACTTAAGGGAGCTGGAGAGATGGGCTCCAATTCCTATTCCTCTGGTGCAAAGGATAGAGGCGATCAAAATGGTGCTTCTCCCCAAACTTCTATATCTGGCCCAGACGATACCTTTGCCCATCCCAGATTCATACTTTATTTCACTACACAGAATAATATCTCATATCCTATGGGTCTCTAAGAGACAGATAATACGCCTCTTAGCCCTCCAGTTTCCAAAGAGAGAGGGAGGTTTATCCTTGCCTAACTTGAAAATATACCACCAAGCAGCCCAGCTGAGAACAATCCTGTACTGGCTAGATCACACATACCTAGCCAAATGGAAAGCATTGGAGTTGCAGGAAGGGGATCTCACAAACCTGAACTATACTCTTCTCATGCAAAGAGAGACAGCACTTGCAGTGAGGGTAACAAACCCATACACGGAAGCAACACTAAGCATCTGGCACGGAATTTTATCAGATAAGAGGGCCAATGGGGTGGAGGTATCTCCTGATGTCTGTACCATACATAAAAACATTCATCCCTGCCAGATAGGGTAAAGGGTTTAAGAGATGGGAGGGGAAAACCTACATTTGACATGGCATTTCTTAAGAGGGAGGTGAGCTCCAGGCCTTTCGAAGCTTAGTTACTAAATACGGGATACCTTGGCAGGATAGATTTCAGTATTTCCAAATCAGAGACTATATTAGATCCCTTCAAGCACAGTTAGCGCCTGGTGGGTCACCTCCCCCCAAACAGCAGAGACACTTCGAACAGCAATAGAAGGGAACCCACCTAGGGTCCATATTATCTCTATCCTATATAGTGCTCTGCTTTCTTGGAAGGGATATTCTATTCAAGGTACAAAGAGAGCTTGAGAACGAGAGTTAGGATTCCAGATCCATGACAAGCAATGGAGTTGGGCTGTGCAAAGAATACATTGGGGTATTACAGCCATCAGCTAGAAGGAGTTCTCTTGGAAGATCTTTAACAGATACTTTAGAACCCCAGCAGTCCAAGGGAAATATCAGGGAAAAAGTGCCTCCGCTTACTGGAGGGATTGTAGGTATTTCCCCAGCAAGAATGGGCCACATATTTTGGGACTGCCCAAAGATATACCTTTTCCTTAAGGAACTGCAACAAGCCTTACAGACCATTATGAATCCCAGGGTTACAATTAACCCCAACTCTGTACTTCTTTATGGACTGCCCAAAGGGTTAGAGATCCAAATACAAGCAAATTCCTAAGAATTGCTTGTCTAGCAGCTCAAAAAGTACTAACAAAAAATTGGCTGTCCCAAAAAAACATTACCCATCAGATGTGGCATGAAACCATGATCAATATATAGAGAACGGAAGCCCTAACAGCAGCCCTTAACAAAAGACCCAATTTGAAATCCTTTGGAGAAGATGGATACTGTATATAGCAAATGAGACTCCCGACTTCATCCCTTAATTTCACCTTGCCTAAACCTGAAATCTGACCTTTCTAATATTACCCCTACTTAATATATGAAGATATTAATACAATTACCCATTAGGCCGGGCCCTATACCACAAGGCTTGTTGCAACCCCTGTTAATAAGATAAAGCATATTTTAGATCTGGTGTATTAAATAAACATATGTAGGGCTCCCTCAGAGATAAGACAACAGGATTAAATATGCTAATGAATTTGTGGACTCCTTTATCAAACAAGAAATTAATTCAGTGTCCTATAAACTATAACGAATGAAATTTAATGCTTTAAGCTAAGTGATATATGTATGTATATATTTCTTGTACTGGTGTGTTTCCCCTGTAAGTTATGTTGACATATGTTATTTGTTGTAACAAATTTTTAAATAAAGAAAGTTTAAAAAAAAAAAAGAAAAGAAAATACCAGCTCCATACAACTGAATAGGGTGCGCTCATGCAGCCTTTGTTTTGTGACATCACAAAACAGGGCTGCGTGGGCCGACTTGGGGGCATGTTTTTCAGACCGGGAAGCTGGTCTTTTTTTGGCCATAATACACATTTACAAAATTACGAGGGATGCAGCTTCTTCTATAGATGGAATTTTTATGCCAAACTTGAGCAACAAGCTACTGATCTGGTAAGGGATCAAATGGGCTGGGGGAAGACTAGCAGTGCCAAAAATAGGAACCTGCTCTTTAATATAGATCTCACTGAAAACAGATAGGGCAAGTCTGAAAGGGACTAGTGGACTCCTGGACTGAGATGCAGTAGCGAATATCACAATTCAAAATTGTGCACAGAATGTACTGGACACCCTCAAGGATACACAGAGTGGGGCTGAAATATGACCAGTGCTGGAAATGTGGAAGGAACGTGGGAATCCTGTTTCACCAGCTATGGCAATACGAGGTCTCGGACGTTTTGGAAACAAGCAGACGGGGCAATATCTCAGATAGGGCAGTGCCCCCTAACTCTGACCCTGGAACTTGCCATTCTAGGATTGAGAGGTGAATTATGCACATTTGCAAGCTCAGAGGGAATGTGATTGCGGCTGGCCCTCCTAGTGGCCAAAAAGCATATTAACATCCTGGAAAGATACCATCACTAACCAGTGGAGGTCTAACGTGGCCACTCTTGCAAAATTAAAACGCCTCATCTACAGACACAGGCAAAACTTGAAAATGTACAAAACAACTGGGGGAACCCATTTAGCATATCAGAATCTCACCCCCCCCCCCGATAAGGGATGGTGTCTCTGCAAAACCATCACTTACCTTGGACTTGGGAACACTCCCAACACAGTCTAGACACTGATGCAGTGGGACGAGAAAGGACACTATCGTATCATGAGTGGTTGCACTGTTTGGGGGTGTTCCTAATGTTCAGGAAGTATGCAATAAGAGCAGATCAAGGATTTAAAACAAAGGGTGTAGTATAACCACATCATTAGCATGCATTTCAGTTTTACTAAGAAAGAAATCAGATAATACAACCAGTAGCAACACATTTTTGAGAAGGTAAGCAAACATAAAATGTGGGGTTTCAGCTAGAAAAAAATATGATGCAAAACTGGCTGACAAGTTTGCTGACAATGTCCCTTTAAGTAAAAAAAAAAAAAAAAAGAACAGATAATGTCCTAAAATAAATTTTTTGGGGGAATGTTATAAGATTTAAGTCCCCCTGATGTGGACTGGAAACATTCTGCAGGAAAGAGGAAAATCACTTTAATAGCTTGTAAGCAGTCAGTAAAGAAGCTCATATCAGGCTCGCACTAGATTTCCTCTCATTTGTTCTCATATGACTTTAATAAGTAACTAACAGATGGGATAAGCAGTGACTACAGTAACATGCACCACGGGGGCAGGTGTGTGTGTGTGTAAAATTCATTTCAGGCGCGTGCGTCAAAAGAAGAAATGTATTCATACTTACCATAATTTCCTTTTCTGTTTGCTCCTACATTGTCAATGGGTAGTCATTACAACTGGATTATAGTGCTCTCCTACTAAGAGAAATGGCACAGCCCAAACCCTAGAATGTTGAGCACATGAGGATTCCAGACAGCAGTA
This sequence comes from Neoceratodus forsteri, assembly GCA_016271365.2. Taxonomy (NCBI): domain Eukaryota; kingdom Metazoa; phylum Chordata; order Ceratodontiformes; family Ceratodontidae; genus Neoceratodus; species Neoceratodus forsteri. Next base: position 269,919,922 of record JADMNL010000027.1, read on the forward strand.
ACTCTCCAGTCACTATAGTCCACATAGTTCTTCTAAACATGTAAATAAAAAACATACCGGTTGAAGAAACACGAAAAGCACACAACTTAGCAGTCTATACACATGAATCTCTGGCCAAAATAACATACTGTAAATAGTGGCCTACCTCGTCAGATGACAGAGGATGAGTGAATGCAGTTCTTTTTGCAATTCTGCTTCTTGGCCGTATCAACCAGTGGCATATCTTGACAGAAGAAAGAAGGTGAATAGTTGAAACCGGTATTCTAATTCTGTGTCTTGGCAGGATCTGCAGCAGCAAGCCAACTTGGAAGAAAAACAGATTCATTACCTAGCAAGGAAAAAAACGCATGCAGTGCAAACACTCACCCGCAACGAAGGAGGCACCCTTGGTTAACCTCAAAACTGAATCTGTTAACTGTGTGTGACAACAAATAGTATTCCAATGTGGAACTGCTGTGGGGTTTTTTATTGTGTTAACATACTTATATAGACATAGGTGCAGGAAGACAACCATAGAAGGATGTCCAAACAGGCCCACAAACACAGTTTAAACAGGACAATAGACATCCTGTTTGGCATATCGAACAATATTCTCCCACAGGAGCAAGGCTGCTGGGCAGGCCCCATTGACAATGTAGAAGCTGACAGAAGAGGAAATTATATTAAGTATGAAGAAATTTCTTCTTTCTGTGGCACTCCACATTGTCAATTGGTAGTCATTACAACTGGGTTATAAGAATTAGTATCCAGAGAAAGAACCGGGTTGGGGAGAATATTGTCCCATACGTCAACTGCGTATAGGAAAAGGAATTTACCTGCAAGACTCTACAACCACAGGCCACATTGACAGAGCTCAGAACGTCCAAACTACAGAGTCTGGAAAATATCTGGGTGGAGGAGCAATTGAGTGCTTTACAAAACTCTAGAACAGATGTCTCGCCCTTCTGCACCCAGTAGATGGCAACAGTTCTGTTGGCATGAGCCTGAAGAGGAGAACCGAAAGGCCCCTTATTAACTGTGACACAAGTCTTGGAAAAGTAGGTCCTCACCACCTAGCTATGGTGGTCTAGGAGACTTCTGGCCTCTACCTGGGCACTCCAAAAGGAAAGAACAACCTGAGTTCTGGAACTCAGCAGTCTAAGGACTGTCCTAACAGCCCACACCTAAACTGCGTCACTCCTTCTTAGAGTGAGCAGTTTGCGGACAGAAAAAAACAGAAGATAGATTTCTTGGCCCACAGAAAAGGGTGAGTAAACAACTGTCGGAAAGAAGACAGGACTGGTTGGCCCGGTGGCGCCGAGGGTTGAGGCGCTGGACACCACACCTTGCACCACGCCGGCGACCCGGTTCGGGAACGGGCCCGGCTGCTGGGGTCGACTGGGGAGGGGGGGGGGAGAGAGAGAGAGAGAGAGGATTGAGTGTCCGTAGACTGCTCTCTCTCTCTGGGGAGGGATCCTGGGACTGTTTGGTGCAACACTGATCCCCGTTGGAAGCAGGAGGACGTGTGCACATCGGGCACAACGTAGAAGGGGGTTGAGCTGTAGTGGACGTCTCAGACGTCATTGCACGTCTGAGCTCCAGCGCAGAGGAGTGGGGACATAAAGGATAAAATCCCCTAGCCTACGGGGAGGCAATGGAACCACGAAGGGCCTGGGTCCACATGCCCAACACTGGCCGCAATGCCCGACAGAGCATCTGGGGACTCTGGATCTCTTAGAGGGCCCGGGGAGAGACTGGAGTCCTGACCCCGACTTAGTAGTTCGGGTAACTGTGGTTCAGGTGGGCAGTTAGGTCCCAGAGCCGCAAGTGGATTCCTGAGAGATGCCCAGATAGGCAGGTGTAAACAGTGTCAAAAAAAAAAAAAAGGTGAGGACAGGACTGTTCTGAGCACCACATTGTCCAAATGCATGCGAATCGTGGTTCTTTGTGGAACAAATCCTGGAACTCACCGAGGCTCCTAGCTGAATACAGAGCAACTAAAGAAACACCTCGCAAGATAGCCTGTCCAAAGGCATGGATAAAAACAGTTCGAAAGGCTCTTAACCAAGAGGATTCAGGACCAGATTCCGATCCCATGGAGGAACTAGAGAGCGGAACAGAGGTTGGCTCCTGCCGAAAACCTCCAGAAAAACGAAAGGTGACTCATAAATGAGCCTAAGCTGTCAACATGCAATTCTTCCTGGAAGCATCAGGAAGACCACCACCTTCTTAGAAAAAACTACAGTCAGGAAGCTCCTTCTTTCAGGAGCCAGGCCGCAAGCTGAATTGCTCCTGGACTTGGATGCCGGATGGGGTCATGAGATAGATGGTCCTCCAGCATGAAAATGTGAAAAGGAGTGCCTTGAGCAAGGCTGACCAAGTCTGAGAACCACGGCCTTATGGGCCACTCCAGAGGTACCAGAGAAAGCTCCCTCCATAGTGCCCCAGACTGCAAAAGACCCTGAAGGGGAGAGAAAGGGGAAAAAGGAGTACACACTAATGAGTTCTATTCCTGTGACAGATGTCCACCACTTCTGACTGTGGAAAAACGGTTGTGGCTGAAGAACCGTTGAAGTTAAGAATTACATCTGGATGTGAACAGACTGATGCAAGTACAACTGAACTGACATGGAGGTCGAACGCTTCCGGGCTCAAACTCACTCCCCTGGATGGACATTTGAGACTTTGCCAGTCAGCCTGAAAGTACAACTCCCCTGACAAAGAACTACTGACAGGAAGACGAGAGACTCTTTTACTCACAGCAAGCCCCTGCTCCTCGAATCGCCTCTTTCCTTATGATCCACCATCCAGCCAGGGGACTACAACACCTCCAGAGTCCTGGTCCATGACCCCCTAGCCAACAGTGCAGACAGTGTTCAAAAGGGCAGATCGTCCAGGAAAGGACAGACAAGATATTCCTCCTGTTGGAGAAGAGTCACCAGGACTATGAGCCCTTTAAGAAAATCCCAGGGGCTGAAGCCAGTCCAAAAAGAAGCACCCTGCACTGGAAAAACTGTCCAAGGACAGAGAACCCAAGAAACCTCTGAGAGACTGTTGGATGGGAATGTGGAGATACACATTCCTTAGACCCATGGAAGTTAATTCCCCAGCTGGACAGCCTGGATGATTGAATGCAGGGACTCCATCTTGAAGGTCATGACACGAACAAACTGGCTTAAGTGTTTCAGATCCAGGAAGAAACCTGAACCCCACCTGACTTCTTGGGAGCCAGGAGTGGGTACCAGCACAATTGCCCCTATAGAAGAGATGGTGCAGGGCTTGAAACATGGTTAGAGTTTTCCTGAGTCTCTGGGAAACTGAGACTGTCAGAAAAAATACCCCTTGAGAAACTCATTGGAAAAACAAAAAAAAAAAAAACAAAACAAAAAAAAAAAACACTGTAGCACCTAAGGTCAGAGTTTTTTTTTTTTTTTTAAAACCCAAGCATCTGTTCGTATCCGGACCCAACCTGAGAAACAAAACTGTGTAGTCTTCCACCCAGGGAAGGAGGCAAATATGGTCTCACAAACCCTCATTGTGAGGAGCTCACTCTTCTCCCCAGAGTCTGCAATTCGTCTTCAGGCCAAGGCGCCTCAACTTCTACTGCTCCTGAAACAAGAATAGACTGCTACTACTACTCCTCTGGTTCCCAAAGCTCCGAAATGGATGAACAACCCTTTCAGGACTGCATCAGCTGGCCGCCTCTCAGACCTTCTTGAGTTGAAGTGGCCTTTGCTGTTGCCTTAACGCTGGCAGTGGCCCTTTTAACCTGAGAATCTGTCAAAGTATCATCTAGGTCCTGATCAAACAACAAACCTCCGTCGCAGTCTAAGTTAAACAACAGGCCTTCTAAGCTTGATCAGCTACCCTATGCCAAGCCACACACCTTGTATAGCCAACACAATGTGATTGGCATAGCGAGCTGGAAAGTGTAAAAAAAAAAAAAAAAAAATTTGTGTTTTTATTTAGCGCAAGTTTTTTACCATGGCAACCCTTAGGAAGGTGGAAGCCATTAATATCAACTGCAACATGCCTGCCCCCTCTGAATTTAAGGGGACCAAAGCCACCCAGGGACGTAGCCCACAAGCTGAAGGCTCCGGAGCAATGAAGGAGGCATATGATGTGTGCAGGTTTGCACCATGGGATGGCAAAGGCTCTTCTGCATGCAGTACCCACTTGCTGATGTGCGAATTGGTGAGGACCAAGGATCCCTCAATAGGAATAAAAGTGTGTCTGATGGAATCATAAATCGCCTCATCTGCCAGAGGATTTTTTTTTTTTTTACACTTGCGAGTATGTGTCTTGGTCTGAACCTGCCTCTGTGGAGTGGAGGAGTAGGTGTAGAGGATAGGATTAACAGCCACTGCCTCCATGGATGCGCGCCTCTGAGCTGCAAGGGCCTACATGTCTCAGCCATTACATAAGACAAAGACTTGGAAACAAACGGGAAGGGTAGGAATCCCCCTTTTTGGCTCAGACTGCTCCCCTTCCGCCTTCTCCTCAGAGTGAACATCCTCTTCCTCATCTAGTAAGTTCTTTAGGTCAGGAATTTTCCCAAGATCCCCGCTATCCTCATCCTGACCCTTGTAAGGGCAGGATCGGTGTCTGCCTGCAGATCTAGAAATGCATCCCTGTCCTGCTGCAAAGCACCAGGATGTGCCTGTGTGGGCCCCTCCTAACCTAAGAGGCCCAGTTTGGGGGCAAGTGTGTCTGATGGGATGTCTGGGGCTCAAAAGTGCTCCTAAGAGCAACAACAACAATTAATGCAGTTCTGCCTGCCACTGCCAACTGGTACACCAGGTGCCACCCACCCCATAGTTCAGAGGTGCAACTGGGAGGGGAACTGTAAAAGACATATTAGCTTGGGAAACGCAATAAAAAAAGGGGGGTGTATAAGGAACCCATTGTGGAAGCTCGCATTACCCCCTTGCAGGTCTTACATCTTTCAATGGCTAGAGGGGTCTCCGAATACCATGGTGCCAAGAAAAAACAAGCAAACTGATGTTGCTGTAGCAGTTCTCCCATATTGATTAGGCATTTTCCCCATAACTCCAAGGCGATTTTGTAGTGTTTTACTGTAGGAGCATTATTTCCTATGCAAACGACTTGCTCTGTATCCCTGTATAATCAATGCAAGTATATGGGTAGAATTTTCCTGTAGATTGCTCAAGATTACTGTAAAATACAAGAAACCCTGTGGACCTGGGAGCCCAGCTGTAAAAAGGACATTACAGAGAACTGTTGACATGACCCCTGAAACCAAGGCGGGCAAAGGTGGCTAGGGAGGCTGAATAAGCTTCCACTCAGTCGCTCCCGCTATCAGGGAAAAGATCCAAGTGGAATAGAGATTCTACTGGCGAAAATGCGGTCATATTGCCCTTAATATACAAATAATAGCACTGCTAAGTCTGTCAGTTTTAACAACTGAGTGATAGAATTCCCCCATATCCCACACTAGTCCCGAATGCTGGTTGAGGTGGAGCATGGATAAAAGGTGAGATGCATTATATTGTCTCTTAGAAGCCTTAGTATTGGCTCACTCACCCCACTGCAGTTTCAGTTTTCTTGTCTGCAACAACCAAGCAGCTACAGATGGGAGGAAACCTAAGAGGAAAAGAAAACACTCAAAACGCAGCATCTAGCACTGAGAAGTGCAGATACGCACGCTCCCTCGAGATTACCAGCTTGATGTCGCGACATTAAGCATAATGCCGGGACATCAACAGGGGGCATGTGCCACAGCGACGCGCAAAAATCTGCACCACAGGATGATGAGAGGGGGCGTGCACCCAATGGCCGCCTAACAACGGGATACTGCGTGGCTCCAAAAGGAGCCGAAAACACAAGAAAATGCCAAGACAGCAAGGTGGAACAAATGTCAGACTATGACAGCAACCACATGGAGGAGATTCCGCGCCTAGCAGAGCACCAACTCCTCAACACATCCCCCCACCTGTCCGACAGAAAAGTCAGAAAAGCACTGCCCCTCAAAAGCAAAACCAACTTCCAGATAAAAAATTATACAGTGAGTTTAGTAAGACCTTGTCAAGAGAACAGGGGGCTAAGAGATGAGGAACTGCTCCAGTAAGAGGGCAAATGACAGGAACATTCCTCAAAAGCAGACACTGTTTTTCTCTCTCTCTTTTTTTCTTTTTTTTTTTTAATAGAGGATATGAAAGGGAAATGTCCCTTCACCAGCAGCCTAAGTAAAGGGGAACGTACAACCCCAAGTGCAGAAAACACAAATTAACATGCTAGAAAATCTAGGGAGGGAGGAGGAGATGGAAACCGATGCCCAAAGGAGAGGGGCAGGGAAGCCCTACCAAATAGCAAGAAAAGCCCAGTAATTACCTGAGGCATCATCTTTTCTCCCATTTTTTTTTTAGAATAGTAATATCAACATCATCAACAACCACCACAGACCTCCCCGAGATATATCTATATCTCTATCTCTATCTCTCTCTATCTAATATATCTCTATATCTCTATACATCTCTCTCTCTCTATATCTATCTATATCTATATCATATTATATTATATATCACCCTACGAAAATGTGGCAGCTGTTGCTCCCAACCCTAGCACATGCAGTGGAAATGGAAGAAGCAGGTTAGCAAATTTGAAAAACGCAGCTTAACAGGCTGTATTTTAATTTTTGGAGTACTCCCCGATACCAGGAAGCCTCAACCAGCTACTGTATGTAAAATTGCAGCCCCAAGGCCTAGCACCTGAAAGTTCCTTCAGAAAAGCTTGATAGATGTTTCACTTGGATGGTACAGCTGAGACTGGAGAGTTGCCGCTGTTCGGAATCCTCATGTGCCCAACATTCTAAGGTTTGGGCTGTTTCCAAGGTATGGGCTGCTTGAGCTGTGCCATTTCCCCTAGTAGGAGTGCACTATAACTCAGCTGTAATGACTACCCACTGACAATGTGGACCGCCACAGAAATGGACACGCACTGTCTGCCTGGTTCCTGTAAATTAAAGAGGCAGGCACATGCCCAACTGCAACTTGAGACAGTTCCTCCGTTTTCTCCTTCCAGCACCATGCATGTGTTTTTTTTTTGGGGGAGAGAGAAGATGAACAGCAGTGATTTGGTGACCCCATTATATGACCACACCTATTATGAATCAAGTCAAGTCTGCCCTCCCCAACTCCACTCATCAGCCCGTGGGGTTACTGTGTGTGTAACAAAGTTCAACAGTCTGTGCCATGTTATGCAGTTGAGTAGCACCGGGGCAGGCCCAACAACTGGGAAGAACAGTGAGCCAACAGCACTGATCACATCAAAGCCTCAGATATGTAATAATTAGACGCACACTGGTCTCATATGGGAGGTATGGGAGCTTCTGTGCTGCTAGCTAGCCTTTCTACAACCCCATGATCATGCTCGGTCAGTCAGCAGGGTTAGTAATATAAAGGTGGTGTTTCTGCGTGTGCGTGTGTGTAACTGATGTATGGTAGTATGTAATGCTACTATTGCATTTCAATGACTGAAAAGTGAGTGCTACAGTCAGTGTCTGGAGTAGAGAAACTTGTGTCATTGTTTTAGCTTGTGGCAGAGAGTCAAAGAGGGAATCTGGAGCCTCAGCTGACAGCAGAGAGTAAGATAGGGCTGCCAGGCCTAATTTCTGGACCAGTGGTGAGGCTGGGTTTGTTCAGCCCGATAACATGAGTTGGTGTGTATGCAGTCATGTGGTGAATGCCTTTAGAGTTTGTCTGCACCTAGTCACTGTATTACTCTGGTCTATGTAGTCAAGACCTTCTTTAAAATAAGAAAATCTGTGTCAAAACAATGCAAATAAAAAGGTGCTTAATGTGTTTATAAAAACATGAGATGTTGCTCTTTTCTATCCTGCTGGGGTCACCTATCAGTCAGACTAAGGCAAGGAAGAATAAAACTACAAAAAATAACTTGAGCATTTTCAACATGAATCATGATTGTAAAGCCAACGATTTTAAATTTGGGAAGCAGCTTCAGGGGACTGGCTGAACTTGCTGAATTTTATTTAGGTATCAATAGGTATTGCATACGATAACGGAGCATGACATGAATATGATGAGTATTGTTTCCTAGCTGAATAACAAAAAAGCTTTGAAAAGACAGGCTGGATGGAGGGCTGTGCAGCCTGAGCAAGATGGATGCTCAAGCTTAGAGCAGGGAATAACAGCTCAAATTAAACTGAAGGAGTAACAACTTAGCCCTGGAAAAAAAACTTACCCGGAATATAGCAGGTATACGAAAATCAGAGGAACAAAAGGGGTAAACCTTGTAAGGATCAGATTCCATCTGAAGGAGTACAGGAGTGGTAGGAGGGTTCAACACGTGGTCAGTCCAAAACCAGACTGCACTACCACCTGGAGCGCCAGCGGAAGAAACACTACAGTCCCTGGGAGTGAATATCTCCCAACTAATACAAACTATGGCCACACTGGCCAATAAATTTGGCTAACAAATCATGTGGTGACCCTTGAAACCACAACAAACTCAGTTAAAACCGCATCAATTGAGGCCACAAAGCGTTTCGATGCTGCCTTGGAAATGGCAGCTAACTTAACGAAAGAAAATGTACACTTATAAGTGCACCTGGAGACACTTGAAAACCAGGCGAGAGCAGCAAATCTCTGTTTGGTCGGAATACCAGAGGGCAGCGAGGGGGATCATCTCCCCCACTTTCTCAGAGAATGGTTCCAACAGCAATTGGGGGATGCAGACACTCTCAAGTCGATCCCCATCCAAAAAGGCTACAAAGCTGCACCTCAAGGCAGGATAGCAGCCATAGATGCACCGCGTACCATCATGGCAGTTTTGGATGGCATCGGAAGCAGGGATTATGTACTTGTTTTATCGAGGAAAACGAGAACTTTGCTGCAGGATGCGCAGATGGCCTGGCTCTACATTGAGCTTAGTTTTGTCACCCAACAAAAAAAGAAGAGTTTCGATGGGGTGAAAGCTATGCTGTGAGAAGCAGAGATCCCGCATGGCATACTCTTCCCTGCCAGGTTGCAGATTGAGTACAGTGGGAAGATTTTCATCTTTAGCGACCCAGTGGATGCTCTTACGTGAGCGCAGAAGAATGCACCAGCACAGAGATCCAGAGAGGAGCAGGAAGATTCCGATTCATTAGAGGAGGCCACTTAAAGAGACTACCTATTTTGTTTTAGTCAGGCCTAGTACACTTAATTTGGGTCTGTAAGGTTGATAAGGGGCTGAGGTTGTTTTGACTGTTTATACTGTATGCCAAGCACTTTAGTAATTATTCTGTTGCTCTGCCTAACAGATATAGTCACATTAGTGACAAAACTTCAGTAAAGCATGTCATAAGCTCTTTGCTCTCTAATAGGGAGGGGAGAGCACATTTAAAATACAATAGGACACCATTAGAAGGTAAATACATGCTGCTCATCAACTCTAATATGCAGCTTAAATTGAGTTATTGCCCAAGTTTGAAAGTAGTTTTACCCCCCAAAGATGTATCTTAGTAGTAAAGATAGTTAATTCGTAAGAACTGAATGAAGCACTTCTACTGTGAAAAATTAACTATATGTTTGTTAAAACAACATACATAAAGTTAAAAAAAAAAAAAAAAAAGGCCAATTTCAGTTCAGTCTACTGACAACTGACAAGCCGGCTCCTGTTGCCAAAACTAGAAAGAAAAACAATTTTTTTTTTTTTTTTTTTTTACGAAACCAGATGAGAGGCCCCGCTGAGAGGAAACTGGACAACTGCAACAACCTCAGTCTATTTTTATTTCCTTTTTTAGGCTTTTTATATTTTGGATCCACAAAATTGAGTTTTGACCCAAATTTTTAATATTGGTGGGTCCAATCAGACCCATGTTTTTGGACCCCTATCTCTGTCACTAGGAATAAGAAGGGGAATGAACTATGGGGCCTTTAGTTTTCATAGGGGAATTTCAACCTACTGAACATGCACATTAGTAGGAAAGCAAGATGGCGGCCACGCTGGACTGCCGTCTGTGAGCTCCGTAACTTGTGTTCGGATTCTGTTATTTTATTACTGTTTTATCGTTATCTATTTGCTTTTTTTGTGGTCCTAAGCCTACTGTTTTGTTACCGCTAGAAATCAAGACGTTTCCAATATCTGGAGAGACTGGCCTGTGTGGAAGTCGCCTGGCTTGCTGTATGCTGCATGTTGGTTTTCTGGCTAAATTTCTTGAGGGATTTGGTGGCTGGTGGCTTAGTGGCACAGCGGCCACTTTAGGTAATGGAAGAATTTGAAGGAGTCGTAGGAGTCTGAAATAGTGAATGGTGACTTCGGAACTGTGGAGTAGCGGTTTCTACACGGGAGTGTAACGCAGCCGGACCGCAGAAGACGGTGTAGCCGGTTCCTAGTGAGAGAGGACCGGCTGGAAAAAAGAGGAAGTGTGGATAGCGTGCATTGAAGATCTTTGTACAGTTTTGGATAAATCTGGTTCCTCGGTCCAGACGGCGGGGATGGGTGTCTCTGCCACCGGACGGTGGTGGGGTTCATCTTGTTCCCTAGGTGAAGCAGGGGCACCACCGGAAGGTGGTCTCGCCTGCTTCACCGTAGTGAGGGTCAGGTAGAGCCTGAATCTGCAATTGAAACATATATGCTACCTGTCTGTTCGCCATTCTGAAGGATTCCCGGTGATTAAGAAACCTAAATGCTGGAAGGAAGTTGGAACTGGACTGTTTGATTTGGTGATGTACTTTTGAATTTCTTTGTTTCTGGCCAGTGCTTGCTATATATTGGAAAGACTAAAACTGAGTTCAACTGAGATTGTTTCAGCCTCGTGAGAGGAGGCCAATTAAATTTTTTTTTTTTTTTACCATACTGAAGTGGTGAGAGCACATAGGTGTGGACACAAGAAAAAAAAAAAAAAGAGACCTTGGAATTCTTGTTTTATTTTTATGGGAAATAGTGGTATTGGCCTTAGACTACGGGACTTTTTAATGTTATGGGCCAATTTTATGTTAGGGGGCTTGTACATTCTGGAAAGCTCCTTTCCCCCACAGTGGTGAGAGTACTGTGGGTGGGGGCAGAAAGATAAGTGATTTGATAATTTAAAGGCACATTTTGGACACTTACAATGGACACTGATAGGGTTGATTTTTTATTGGAAGTTTATTTTAAAGGGGTTTATTTTTGTTAATAGATATTGTATTTATATTTAGTTGAAGTTATTTAGATATTTGATTGTTGTGTTTATTAGATTTAAAACTGTATGTTAATTTTGTAGTGTAGTTATTTATACAAGTCTGTGTGGGGCTAATAATTGTTGATTTTTTTGTGGTGTTAATTATGTGCTGGAACGATAATAGGACAGTCTGGTATTATTCCCCCTCTAGGCTCAGGGAACTTTGTCCTTTCTCCTATCCCCCATTGTCGCCTGGGGTCTATAGAAGATGTAGGGCTCTGGGGATTGTGAGGGGGAGGAGGAGGGCTGGTGCTGGGCCTGGGGGGGGGGGAATGGAAAGGAGCGGGCAGATAGAGACAGTGGGGTCAAGGAGACGCCCTGGGGCGAAATGGGCACAGGAAAGGGCATCTCCCTGTCTGGTGCCCATACCCAAGAGTTCTGATTATGATCAGCAGGTAAGGCGGTCATCTCCGGAGGTTCATCCTACTCGGGCGGTGTTGTGCAACACCAGGTCTATTAAAAACAAAACGGCTATTATAGCTGATTTTGTTGGGTCATCTGACCTGGTGTGCATCACAGAGACTTGGCTGGATGAAAATGCTGGGCCAGTCTTGGCAGCAGCAGTTCCAGCCGGTTACTCGGTGATACACCGCCCGAGGCAGGATCGTAGGGGCGGGGGTGTTGCCATGCGTTTTAGGTCAGAACTGGGCCTGGTGGAGGTACTGGTGGGAGTCACCAGGTCCTTTGAGTGTATCTCAGGCGAGGGTGTGGGGTGCAGGATACTTCTTGTATACCGTCCCTGCAGGAAAACATTCTCGTCACCTGGTGAAGTTGCAGACTTTATTGTCGACCTGACATTGGGGTCCCCCAGATGGTTGGTTCTGGGGGACTTCAATGCCTGGGTCGACTATGAATTCTCACGTTTTGGTCAAGACTTCCTCCAGTTAATGATATCACTGGGCTTCACACAGGTCATTTCCTCCTCGACCCATATTGGTGGACATTCACTGGACCTGGTGTTCCTTCTGGGGATGGGGATATCTGACTTGGTGGTGGAACCGGTCGGATGGTCCGACCATCACTCCATTAGGTTCAGTTTTGAGGCCACCCCTATTAGGTCAGCCCCTTCGGAGATGGTCCGGTACTGCCCTTTAAGGGGTGTGTCCTGGATGACCCGATGGCGGTGCAGCCCTATCGGGCCTAGCGATGGATTGCTGGATCCAGGGACCTGGTACATGCTTATAATAAGGCGGTGACAGGGCCCTGGATTCCATTGCACCTGTTCGTGTTCGCCCTCTCACTCTTCGGCCCCAGGTCTCCTTGGTTCGACGAGACCGTGAGGGAGTTGAGGAGAGCTGGACAAAGGTTGAGAGGCGCTATGGAGGTCCAGTTTGATGATGACAAACTTAGTTTGATGGACCATTATATGGCCTATCAATCCGCAATCTCTCGTAAGAAGGCAGAATTCCTGTCCAGAGAGATTGCAACTGCAAAGAATAGACCAGCTCAGCTCTTTCGGACTGTGGACAGACTGCGCAATCCAGTCTGTCTTCAGCCCAGAAGAGCCTTTTCTCCAGAATGGTGTGAGGAGTTTGCTCTCTTCTTTGCAGATAAGGTTGCCAAAAATCAGATCAGACGTCCGTTCTTCCCTCTCCAATGGGAATGGTGATGGTCGGCCGGAGATGTCGAACACCCAGTTTGCATGGTCTGACTTCAGCCTCCCCACAATCAATGACATTGTGATGATCATCCGAGCGCTCTGACCGACCAACTGTGATTTGGACCCTGGCCCCACATGTCTCTTAGTGGATTGTGTGGATAAAATTGGCCCAGTCCTGGCTTCTATAGTCTGGAGGTCTTTGGAGAGGGGGATCTTTCCAGATCCTCTTAAGGAGGCTATAGTTAAGCCTCTATTGAAGAAGCCCTCCTTAGACCCGGATTGTCTAGCAAATTACAGACCCGTCTCTAACTCACCCTTTATGGGTAAAGTTATTGAGAAGGTGGTTGCAGTACAGTTGGATGGTCATCTGACCAACAACAATGTCTACGATTCTCTCTAGTCTGGATTTAGGAAAAGGCATAGTACCGAGACAGCACTTGTTCGGGTACTAAATGACCTCCTAATAGCGAGGGATCGTAAGACCTGTTCTATCTTGGTACTTCTCGATCTCTCTGCAGCATTTGACACTGTTGATCATGGTGTGCTGTTAGAGCGTCTGCGGTCCATCTGCGGATTGTCTGATACAGTCCTCAGGTGGTTTCGATCTTACCTCGAGGGTAGGACTCAGAGGGTGGTGTCGGGAATTTTTTCTTCGGCATCAGTCTCCTTATCCTGTGGGGTACCGCAGGGTTCTATTCTAGCGCCCATGTTGTTTGCAGTGTATATGCTGCCATTAGGAGCGATTATTAGACTATATGGTTTGGGTTTTCATTGCTATGCAGATGATACCCAGCTGTATATGTCTTTTGTGCCTGGCCAGGATGCTGCCTTTTCGGTATTTAACAACTGCCTTGCTGAGATCCAAGACTGGATGAATGGGAGTTGGCTGTGGTTAAACCCAGAGAAAACTGAGGTGTTGGTCGTGGACAAGGGTCGCCGTGTGGCGGGTCTGCTAGATGGATCGCCTCAGGCTTATGGCTTAGGGGCCCAGCTGACGACCTCAGACCAGGTGCGAATCTGGGCGTAGTATTTGATGACCGCCTGACGCTTAAATCTCAGGTGTCAGCGGTAGTCAAACTTCCTTTTCCATCTGAGGAACATCACCCGGTGAAGCACCTGGTTCCTCCAGAGGACCTTCCAACGCTGATCCATGCTTTCATTACCTCCGCCTTGACTATTGCAACTCCCTTTACCTGGGCTACCGGGGTTGAACTACGGCTTGCAGCTAGTGCAGAATGTGGCGCCCAGGTTGTTGACTGGATCTTCTAGATCCAGCCATATAATGCCTGTGCTCCGTGGACTGCACTGGCTGCCAATTTTTTGGTGAATCACCTTCAAGGTCGGTTTGCTGACCTATAAAGCCCTACATGATCAGGGACCCACTTACCTGAAAAAGCTCCTGTGCCCCTACTGTCCTCCCCGCCCCCTCCGATCCACTGACGAGGGATTGCTAGAGATTCCCAGGGTTTGTTTAAAAACTTCAGGGGCTTTATGGCCCCAATCCTGTGGAATTCTCTACCTCGTCAGGTGCGAAATTGCTCGACTGTCCAGGCCTTTAAAGGAGCTTTGAAGACACATCTTTTTAGTATAGCTTTTAATGACTTGTTAGTTTTAAATTTGGTCTATTTATTGTTTTATGTATTGCACAGGCGCTTTGGTTATGAGAAAAGCGCCTTTTAAAAATAAAGAATGAATGAATGAATGAATTTCCAGGGGGTTGAAAGTGCCCAAGGGTAAGCAGGAAGGGACTTCTTGTCAGTCGAGAAGGACTGTTTTTTTCTTCTGCATGTCAGGCTACAGACAAGAGGGGATGCAATTCCTGATCTAGTAGGATGACATGGTCAGAGCAGTAAGGTTTGAAGAGCTGGAGGGTAACAATGAACAAAATGTGATTGAATCTGAGGTGATAAGGGGAAGTTGTTTCACTAAAACTCAAAGGGGAAGTCAATACTGCAGGGGTCACAAATTGTGAAAGCACAAGACAAGACCATTCAAATGAGTTGCTAGGCTTAGCTGTAGGTGTCAGGAGTCCAGAGATATGAATATCAAATTATCTGTTAATGAAAACAAAGCAGCAGCCATTTCATGTAATCATAAAACAGGATGTGATATCACTGAAGGGCCAGCTGTATGTTATTGGAGAAAACTTGCCCCTCAGTGACATCGCTTTCTGTCCCAGGATCCCATGAAATGGCTGCTGCCTTGTTTTGATTTACAGAGTGTTTAGATATGGATATCTCGGACACCTACAAGGAAGTTACATACCTCATTTGAAATATCTTTTTATGAGCTTTCACAGTTTGAGAGACTCCTACAATATTTACTTCCCCTTTAAGGCCAGCACACTAAACCTCAGGAGAGCTGGTCTTGAGCTTAGACTGACTGTTCAGGCTAAACTGGTTGAATATGCCAATGAGCAGGAGTGCTACTGCCAAATGGGAGACCCTGAAGAAGCATATAATGGGGGCAGTGAACAGACACATTCCCGTGAGCAACACAGTTCAAGGAAGAAAACAAGGCTGCATGATCTTGTGACAGTGTGAGGGCTGTGCAGGGTACTACAGAAGAAATGTAGGGTGTGACAAGGTCAGTCCCTGCCATTGTAGGTTTGGACCCAACTACTTTTTTTTCTTGGTTGCAACCTCTATTATTTCTCTCTTCTACGGCTATCCCTTTCTTTTCTGTATGGGGGCAGGCCACCTCCATATAAAATATCCCCCCCTCTTCGTCCCCTTCAATTTTCTCTTTATTTCTCTGGGTCCATATAATCAGAGGTCTAGGAAAGGAGACCGTAAATATATCAGGGTTACACACGAATGGTTAAGGGTCTAGCAGCCTACAAGTATGGCAGAATATACTGCATTGGTATACCCATTTAGAGTGTGCAAGCAGCATTCCCCTCCCCCCCTTTTTTGTATCCTGTGCTGTCTTGCTGTAATAACAGAAAGAGTTAATGAAGTTATGCTTAGCTGCATTTGTTAAAGAACAGAAATTAAGAAGGCACTGCCTTGTTTTGTTTGAAATGATCAACAGTACGTTCTGAATACCCCTTTGGTTTATCTCTGACATGGTGTTAAATAAGAACAGAGAAGGTATCAAACACAGAACGATGGGTTCTGTAGAACTGGTGAAAACACCTTGCTTTCTGTTCAGGAAAGAGCTCATTACCTAGCCGTGTGAGTGTTTGCACAATCGCGAAGCCCTCATGCTCATGCACATGGTCGTGAAGCACTATCACTTCATTTATTCAGAAGCGTTGCTTTTAGTCAGCGACTGCTGCTCCTGGTGCCGCAGACTGTTAACAGACTGCCTTCCTGTTTTGCACTGCCCTTTGTCTGGAACTCCTAATATAGAGCTCTCCTCAGTCTGAGCAGTAAATGAAAGTGTCAGCGTACAATTTCATCCGACGGCTTGTAATTTCAGCAGTGTTACTGCTGCCGTTCAGCTTTACAGCTGCATTACTCCCAAAGCAGTGACCTCTTCTAACCCCTTCTAAGCCCTATTAGAAATATGAACTTAACGTTCCTTCATATTAGGGATTCACTTGGTACAGCCTGTTAAACTGTATCGGCATTTTTGCAGTAAATCAAAGTTCTCACAGACAGACCTGCAGTAAAAATCTACTGTGGCATGTATTGCCTGGAATGTCTCTGCTGCCCTAACAATCCTCCTGGTGGAACTATTTAAAGGTTGCTGTTTTTATTTGAAGTACACTTGTGCCATACAATCAAAAGACATCTGGTTTCTTCGAGTTCTGCCAGTGAACTGAAATCCACTATTGGGGAACAGCGGCCTCTTGTGGCCCAGTTTTATAGTAACTGTGCTATCAATCATCCCGAGATAGTAGTGTTGTTGGTAAAAAGCCCAAATGGGGATTATTATTATAACTTTGGAACTTTTACTGATTGTATTAACATCTGTGGTATGTCTATTCAGTCTAAAGCTATACTTGAGGGTTTAGATAATGTTATAAAGTTTTGATGTTGCTAGGTCACTGGACTCAGGTGGGCGGGTACATAAAGCACTACCTGACCAGGTAACAAAAAGAGAGGGTCAGTTCCTTCTGACCAACAGTGAGAGAGGTTCTGTGCTACAGAATCAATTTGTTTTTGCTGTTTATTTGAATGTTTTCTTTTCATGTGTTATTTTGCTTTATGGTGCCTGCTATAGGTTTATGAAGTAATAAACATCGCACTAAGACAAAAAGCGGGTTGCACCTTACTCGCCGACTCTGTGTCCATCTGTACAACCCACCCCGTTACATAGGGCCATGACTGCAGAGGCCAAGCTAAGTGTAGAAGACACGACAGTGCAAAGGACAAAGGGGAGTAATTGGCCCTTTTGTTTGTTTTTTTTTTGGTTTGTTATTTATTTATTGATCGACTTATTATTTACTTCCTTCCTTCTAGTTTATGCCCCCTTTCCTGTCTCCAGCATCTGACTCCCTCCGGAGCTCCCATGACACTGTCCCGCTGTCTTCTTACCTGTCTCAGGCACCATCCTCCAACGTAGCTGTGGTTTTGCCCCCTTCCCGGGAGGGATGGGGTGGAGTAGATGTACCCCCGTGATCATGTATCATCAGGAGTCATTTTCTGAATAGGCTGGCCAGACCTGGATATACCGGGATTCTTTGCTGCAGGCAGTGGGGCCATTTTTGTGTTTACTTCCTGCCCCATAGGACATCATGGCTAGGATGACAAGGGGCTTGTGCATGTGATGCCCTGATGTTAGCGACGTCCTACCCTCCCACTGGCTCTCCAGCCACTCTGCCACCTGTGGTCACCCAAGTGGCAGTATTGTGACGGAGGGCAGAACTTTTCCTTCCCTGAAGAGACTGTCCTCTAGGATGCTCACTCCTGCTCCCTCAGCCAGCCCCCCGATGACCCATGCTCATTCCCAAACCTGTGTCGCTGACGCTGCAATCCGTAGCCTCATTGCTGCAGACATGCTGATATGCGAACCCTTTTCAGTACATAGTGAACAAAATGACAGTCAGGGGTAAGGTGGGGTCCTTGACTATGGGGTGAGGGGGACACTGAGCAAGACAGGGGGAAAGGGGGAAAAGCAGCAGCCAGGAAGTCAGGGCGCACTGCCAGTTAGGGTATAAGTTATGGGTGATGTGCAGACCCAACAAATGTGGTGCGGATTATACCAGAATTAGTAGGTAATTATCTAGAGGATTTGAATCCAGAAAAATAACGTAGTATCCACTGGTGGCTAAATGGTGGCATTAAAAGGGGTTCAACTTCTGACTGATTTCTCACTGATCTCTCTCTGGATTACTTACAGACAGAGATAGTGCCAGATTACTGCAGAACAAGTACAGAAGGGGTTGTTCGAGTAGACAACATGTCGAAAACAATAACAGCGTGGCAATGTATCGCGTTGTCAATATAGAGGGTACACTGCCAGTGCTCGCTGATAAAACTGAAAGGAAAGGAAACATCGGCGAAAAAACAGTCTATTTTTTGCGGTGGTCTCTGCCCCTCACCCCCATTAAACGGAGCTGCGCCCCTGCCCCCCATTTATATAATCAAATCCAGGGGGTTATAAACCGGAATGGGAGAAACACAAGTAGCACAAAGTGTCAAAAAAAAAATAAATAAATAAAATAACACAGAAAACACCAGTGGTGTGGGACCGATTTGAGCCCCGGTCTACAGATGCACCACTTCCCTCCACTGACGGTATCTCATCCTTCTGAGTCACAGCAGACCCCCCAGAGGTCTCATCCTCTGCATCACTACCCATCAACCATTTGCAACAGGCTACAAAACTGCACTTGTACCATTTCTTCCTTGTGGGGTTTTGTACCCTGCAGCTATATTCCCCCACACTGTGCCTGTTGCGCGGTTTTGACTATGCCGTAATTCAAACGGCATTTTGACCCGGTACCGTTTAGCAGTACCACTGAGAAGAGTAAAGTACTGGAGCTATTTCAGAGAAAAGCTCTTCGGCACAGCACAACCAAAGTCTGCATCCCTACTAGACTGGAGAGGGGGACTGTAGTGGGAAGCAATAGTGTAGGTGGGTGCCCAGATGGCTACTTTAAAGATTTCAGAAAAGGAAACAGAGCTAGCTACTGAGGTGGTTACACCACTTGAGAAGTTGGCATGCAGCCCTTCCAGGACAGGTGTGAGGTAAGTATGTAGCAATGAGTAAATGCAGAAGACTATTCATCTGAAGTGACACTTGGCCCTTTCAAAGCAAATCTCAGGGAGCACCTCCTTTCCTCCAGTCAATGTGACTGCTTTTAGCTCCCCCCTCCTGTCCAGGTTTTAAAAAGGTTTTTCTGACTGCATCAACCCCACCCACCTCCCCTGCATCCCGCACCTACCCACACCCCTCCCTCTACCCTTAAATTCGTATTGCTGAATACTATAGTTCTGAAAGTTTTGTACCAGGTCTTGCATGGCCTGATTTTGCCTAAATACTTGTGTAGAATGCAGTATTTGTTTCATCTGTACTGACTGTCTCACTGTGTGTGTCAATAAGTTATTGTTTGTCAATGCACTGTATTATTTGGATCCTTCTTATTGTATGTATGCACCCTTAATTGTCTTGCACTTCTCTGATGTGGAACCTTTGTACAGGAGTCTCGGACTAAAATGTTTGTAATTCCAATACTTTCAATAAATACATACATACATACATACATACATACGTCTGTACGTACATAAAATATTCAATGCAATAGTCTTTTTAGCCATGTGAAGACCTGGAAAGGCACCTCAATAAGTGACAAATAGCTGTCTGACTGAACCTCTGATAGGCTATTTGGGTCGAAGCTGAATGCCCTTTCAGCATCCAGATGGTTAAGAGGTGCATCACATCTGAACTGGTTAACATGGAATTCTGAGACAACTTTATGCAAGAACCTTCTGTACAAACAGTCAGGGTCAGTTCAGAGCCTGAAGCTCTCATACACTCCTGTCTGAGGTTATAAAGAATTCTGTTTTCCAAGAAAAATCCAAAAACTGGTACTATAAAAATTGTAATTACTCACAAGCTCTTTAACTGCATTTTGTTGCTCTTGTACAGCAGCTGTGAATGCGACCATTCCATCCGCTTTAAGAGAACAAGCCTCTTGCTGTTTAGGTTCCTGTACCGTTAAATATTCTACCTGAAACGCATAGAGAAAATCTGATCAAGCAATTGCATTTTGATGCTTCGAGAATATCATAAACACTGAGATCTGCCAACACTCAAATCTTTAAGCAAGCTACAGCTATGTGGTACATCTTTTTACCCCACTGCATCTCTCTATAACCCGGTACGTATGTCCTGATCTTTGTTCCTCCTTATCCTGTACTACTGCACCCAATACCGCAGTGCATGGTTTGATCTGAATTTAATACTTAAAAAAATTCTCTTTATCATCCTGTTTTTGCAGCCTAAGCCCCCTTCTGTGTGCTGCTTACCCCAGCCTCATCACCACCCTCTCAGAGTCTTAGCCCCAACGGGTTGGCTTCCAGTGGTTCGGTAGGCCCCCTCCAGTGACCAAATCCAGCAGACAGGCCAGTGGGTAGTGTAGGCTGCTGCCTTTGTCCTCCTTCCTGCCCTCCCCTGGAACAGTAGCATGAATGAGCTCCAAGCGCACACATGAACAACATGCATGGAGCGAGCCACACATTCCACCACCTGCAGCTGAACCAGCCTTGCCTGCACCACCCAGGAAAACCCAGGTAGCACTAGGATT
The DNA here is from genome assembly GCA_016271365.2 of Neoceratodus forsteri. Lineage (NCBI taxonomy): Eukaryota > Metazoa > Chordata > Ceratodontiformes > Ceratodontidae > Neoceratodus > Neoceratodus forsteri. The sequence goes on from JADMNL010000027.1 coordinate 269,940,382, forward strand.
GTGGGGGCTACAGACAAGCACCCACCCCAAAGAATGTGAGCGCCCACTGGGGTGCTCCAACCTCACTTGCCCCCCCTTCCCAAGCTGGCACTCTGGCTTTCTGTGCCCATTCCCAAACCCAGGTCACTAGCTATGCAAGTGACAGCACTGCTACTGGGCTGTTGTCAGGTCAGCCTGAAATGTAATACTTTTTAAAAATACTGGGCAGTTTGGACTGGCCCGACAGCAGACCTATTCACCATGCCATCAGTCCTAGTTTGGGAGCGGACTTGGGTTTCTCAAGGGCCGGCCAGGGATGGAGGAGTGAGTCTTCTGTGAACAGTTCTCCTCCCTCAGGGAGGGTATGGGAGATCACGGGCATGCAGTGGGAGGGATAGGAGATAATGGCCATGCAGTGAGAGGAGTGGAAGACTGCAGCCATATGGTGAGAGGGATGGGATGTTGCAACTGTGCAGCAACAGGGGCCGGAGATCACAGCCACGCAGCAAGTGGGATGGGAGAGCACAGCGATATAGGAGGAGGGATGTGAGAGCACAGCCATGCAGAAAGAGGGAGTGGGACATTGCAGACATTCAGCGTAAAGGACAGGAGATCACAGTCATGCAGCGAGAGGAGTGGGAGATGGCTGTGCAGTGACAGGGACAGGACATCATGACCATGCAGTGACAGGGATAGGAGATTGTAGCCATTCTGTGACAGGAGTGGGCGAACACAGTTCTGCAGTAAGAAGGGTAGGCCATCACACACATACAGCGAGAGGATTGGGAGGAGCTCATGGCTCTGCAGCGAAAGGGATTGGAGATTGTAGCCATGCAGCAAGAGGAGTGGGAGATCATGGACATGTAGCGAGAGGGGATGGGATACTGCAGCCACTGAGCAAGAGGAGTTGGAAGTTCACAGTCAACATGTTCATAGCATGGTCCTGGAATGAACGGATTCCAAAGACATGAAAAGCCCCTGCATTAACATCATTTAATTTGACACTAAAGAATGAGCTGCTAGAAAAATGAGTAAAAACCCAGAGTCTGGGGTGTGTAATGACACACTGAGTACCTACTCTGTAGACTGTATACTGCAGTTTGCCTAGTGCCGTAATGTACCATTTCTGTTCTACTATATCTATATAACCTAATGTACATCTATGTGTAATTACCGTATGCAGGACAACTTTGTAAACAGGGCCAGTTTGGTCCTATAGTTTTATCATGTAAAAAAATAAAGCTTTTAACACTACTTCTTCAGTTCACAATTCTCACACTCTAAGAATGCGTGCATGACCACTATTACAACTGTGAGAGTCGTCTCCCAGGCTGATTAACATACACGGCTGAATGGCTTTTACAGCAGCAGTGTTTGTTAGTCACTATGTTGTTTTTACAGAAATAATGTTTTTCTTCTCATAAAAACATCAGTACGTCAATTTTTTGTTTTCATTTTCTTTCATTCTTAAACTAAACTATGGGATTTTAAAGTTTTCAGAAGTTCCTGATCCTGTGCCGTGCTGGCCATTATAAAATTAAACATCTTGGTACAGTGCTATGCTGTTTACCATTAGAAAGCATGTGGTAACATCATCCTACTATAGCCACAGTATGACTCGAGTATGTACAATTTAACAGAATCTCAATGGAAGAGACTTTTTAAAATTATGCGTGGCAGCCATCAATAATTCGAAGAGTCATTAATTACAAAATCAGTTATAAATGTGGTTTTAAAACTATCTGAGAAAATTAAACATACATGGAGGATGAAGCTAAGAACATCAGCAGTATAGTTTTTCTAATAAAACTATGAGAAATTTTTGCTAACAAATACTGTTGATTTAAATTGCACAAACATAAAGCCAAAGAAAACAAAGGTACATTGTGTCTCATGGACTATCGAGCCATCTGTTTGATGCAAATGTCGAAGAAATAACTAAACACTGTACCTCCGATGACAACCGAACTTCCCTGTTAAACATCAAGAAAAAGGGTGTATATTTGGTCACTGAATTGACTGAGGTCCTAAATTCAAACAAGACAGGATCCAGGCACTCATCCCAGTCGCTCTGCTTCTCATTCACTACGCTCCTGATAGCAGCTTTCAGTAGCTCATTGGTTCTGTCATCCAAGCCTGTGTGCTCCATCGGATTAGCTGGCGTCACTATTTGAGTGATATTCCATCTTTCACAGAGATGTCTGCTGACCTTTAAAAGTAGGATCATACAAGCTTAAATTTGTACAATTTTATAAAGAAACAAGTCAGAATTTGATGCAGCCAAACTCAGTTAAAGAACTGATATAATATCTAAGTTTTTTTTTTTTTTTTTTTTTATTTCCCTAATAGGGTTACCACCTCTCCTGATTTTCGCAGGACATTCCTGATTTGGGCTGTTGTGTCCTACAAAAACACATGAAAAAATACTACATGTCCTGACCATTCAGTAAAAAAAATATTTTCTAACTTTCCTCAGAATGTTGCAGAAAACAATAATACCTTAACTAAAATATCTGAAAAGAATAAGAAACAATAGAAACAAATAAAAAATTGATTCTGCTTATTTAGAGAAAACAAGTCTGTTGCACTGGCCAAAGTCACAGATTGTCCTGCAAAAAAGCATGTTTCAGTAAGAAATGTTCCACTTTGGGCTTCTGAAAAGGTGGTAACCCTATTCATTAACTGAGATCATATTTAGTTTCCCTGGCCCCCTCCTATATTATTAATGAAATCCTAGAGAGGTTGTCCACAACAGTTTGGGATGGTCACATAACTCATGAGCTTGAAGGATAAGCAAGTTATTCCTGTTCCCATCTCAAATGGTTGTAGAAACACTTTTATACAATATCATTGGCTATCATGATTTATAAAAAAAAAAAAACACTGTCCGTGGAGTGCATTACTGCTACTCCAAAACTTATTTTAGAGAAGCACATGGCCACATGGGAAAAATGGGACTCCCAGACCATGGATACACAGTCTGGGTCACTGGAGGCAACCAAGTTCTACCCCGGGGGTGTGCGATGGACGAGAGAGGAGTGACTACACTAATGTTGGGGGGTGGGGTGAAAGGGTGCCCCTGGCCCCTTAGAGGAGTAGTACAGTCAAAACTTGCAAAAACATATGTTGTACAGAGTGTTTTGATTTGTGTGTTTAGTACCTTTGTCTGCTATTTGAGGATTTTTTTTTCAAAATTAGCCTGTTAGTTACATGGTAGTTTTAAGGCCCCTTGGGATCTCTATCTTTGCAAGGTTTCTTGCTCTTCCATTTTCTACAATGCCTCCTGTCCCATGTGACAGTGATGCGGGACCACTGATTCAGCAAGTACTAGAGATAGGAGCCTGATGTTCTGGCCTCCACTAAATAGTTCTAATTCATAATTTTGTGTGTGTGTGTGTGTGTGTGTGTGTGTGTGTGTGGTCTAGTCAGCAGAAGTAAATGTTTTGTTTTTAAAACTTTTTATTTCATCAAACTACACAACCAAAAAAAGCACATAATTCACCCCACATCATCAATGCTATAATTAGTTAAAACTCATACAGAATAACCCACTCAGTTAGCCCTCAAGCATTTGCTGAACTATAAATGTAGCAATTAGTGCCTACTGGATAAGGACAGTTACTTCATATCAAAGCTCTGCTGTTGTAACTTGACTCTTTTTATTTATTTATTTATTGAAATTTTGGATAACACCTTTGAGAACAAACTCATGTCATAGGCTCTACGTCAGACGGACAATACATATTTTGGAAAGTGTGAGACAGAGAATAAACAAAACAAGGAATTATACAAGACATTACAAGAGTGTATAACTAGAGAAGTTCCAATACATGTGGCATTGTACAATGTATGCCATAGTGCATATCTGATGAAAACCTGGAATTCAAAGGGTCATATTAGAGGGGGTGGGGTCTTATGAAACGATCCTTTACAGGAAAATGAGAACAGACTCAGTCTAATACCTAATAATGAACAAGGTAAGGGGTGGCATCAGCCCAGGTGCCCTCAGAGGTGAGAAGGTATGGGACAAAGCATTTTAAAATGAGCAAGGGAGCTCAGGAGATAATGGGGGGAAGGGGATAGGGGGAAAGCCATAGAGGGGTGAGGGGAAAGAGTGGATGGGATCAAGAGGAAATGTGAAGGAGAATGATTAGCAACTTAGAACAGTTATTTACATGCTGAGAAGAGTTATGCATAAGGTCAGGATAGCATAAGGTTAGAATAAGTGCTGGCCACAAGAAGGAAGGTTATTGGAAGCAGTTACAACTCTAATCAGTGTCTGCTGAATCCATGGTCCCGGATACATCACTGTCACATGGGACAAGAGCCATTGTAGGAACAAGAAAAGCAATAACCATGCTGAGATGGAGATCCCCGGGGTCATAAAACTACTATAAAATTAGCAGGCTAATTTAGAAAAAAAAGTAATGGCAGATAAAGGGAAGGTCACACTAGGACTATACACACAAATCAAAACACTCTGCACATCATGTTTTTGCAAATTATGACTGTACTACCCCATTAAGTAAATTAGATCATTAGCATCCAGCACTGCTGCATTAGCTGCAACCTCAAAGCACTTGCACACTGTTCTTGGTTTGGGATGTTCATCCCACAGGTTCAAGTTCTTGCTTTATGTAGGAGACAAGCTTCAATCACTACTAGAGACACAGCAGCTGAAACACTGAACAAGGGCATCTGGAAGGCATTTGACTTGAACTGATCATTGAGACTATGTGCTTACTGCCTGTTATTAACATTTATAAAACAGCAAGAAAATAAATCTAGACATTTCATTGGCTGAGAGAAATCACCTGACCATGCATTAACTCTCTATAAACATATGGTCAGGTGCCAAATCCCATCTTCTTCCCCAAAAAAACATATGTAGCACCATTTTGTAAGTGTAATAAGCCCCCCCCCATGTGCATCATAGGATTCTAATGCACTTCTGAGGGGTGTAAGAACACTCAGCCTTGGGCCTCAAACTTTACTTCACCCCTGGGGTGTGCATTAAAATCCTATAATGCACACCCTGATGTGGCTTATTACTTACTAATATTACACTGCAATAGTCAATTGCGTCTCTCCTGGTTAAAAAAAAAAACAAAAAAACAAAAAAAAACACACAAACAACTGTGATAGATGATGGCAAACAATGTACTTTCACACTTTGCTTAAATAAAGCCAAGTTTAAAAAAATAAAATGCTGTCTGTCCATTTCTGTATCATCATTGGTCAACACCCAGTCACATGGCGCTGCTTTATCCAGTCAATCACTCCCTGCTATCAGGGCTCTAGATAAGATTTTTTGGGACGAGTACCTGTACTCCTCATTTTGAAAGTGAGGTGAGAAAACGAAATTCACATGTGTACAAATGTCTTGCTAGAGTGGATTGAGGAGTACATTTATTAAAAAAAAATAGTTTTTTTCTAAAGAAGAATTTCAGGTGCCAACAATGCTCCAAATAATGTTGGCAAGTAGGAATTTACTCACCAGTTTTAAAACATAGTACGTAAGACAAAAGTGGGATGCATACAAGTGCTGTAAATCTGGCAAAAAACTGTTCCTTTTGAATGACCAGTTATGTTATGAAGCACTATTCTTTTGCATATGGAGTATTTACAAATGTTGGGCGAGTACTAGTACTCACTGAAAAAATTCCTGAAGAGTATTTCCTAAAATGAGGTGAGTAAAATAGGCCGATACACGCCTTATCTGGAGCCCTGCCTGCTATAATGGCTCAAACCACACCTTGTAACCAAGGTCATGACAGAACCATGAATGGTCACTATACAACTATTACAGGGTCACAATAACATCATGAAAGGTCATTATATAACCATTATAGTTCAAAACATGAACATTCATAGGAGTCACAGCCACCTGATAACCCCTCGTGTGACCAGTCTCCCCCCAAACATAACATATGAAGAAAACAAGTACAAAGCCCAAACTGTTACACACGCACAAGACAAAAAGCAAAACTACTGTGCAGCTATTTCAAATCAACTACTCAGCACCCTCCCCCCACCCAAAAAAAGCCTGCCTGCTTTCTGCCTGCCTCAATATGTAAACTGCTGGGTTAAATGAAACTTCAAGAATATTGTGGTTGTAATCTCTGTATTTATTTTTGTTAAGGTGCCCTGAGCCTTAGGGACAGAGCACCTAAGAAATAAATGTCTAACTTACTAGTAGCACGATGACCGACAATATACAAAGAAAGTAATAAAAAAAAAAAAAAAAAATTAAAATAAAGTTTCTAAAGACCCTCCACCCCAGAACCTTTTACTTAGCTCAGACACTCCTCTACATCAATGTTTCACCAAACAGTGTCACCAAAATGCATGGAACCCGTTGCAGAAAATGCGGAAATTAAAGTTTCAAAAGGACAGCAAACTCCACAAAACTGCTTAATCCATATGTTTTTTTCTAGCTCAGACACTTCTCTACAAAACAATGTTTCACCACTCAGTCACCAAAATACACAGAAACTGTTAGTGTTTGCAGTGAGCTCACAATCATGAGATTCAGCCATCTTGTCTTTGGTGTGTGACAAAAACAGGAGGCAGCCAGCTGATCTCATACCCCTTTTGTAAACGTTAAACATTTTCCAATATTTAAAACCATTTTATAAGTGGAATAACACATCTGACGCAGGCATTACAGGTGATAGTAACATCCTTCCTGGTGTTCAGATCCCTCGGCTAGTGGCCTCAAGATATAAACCCTCAGTAGACATGTTATTCATCACTTCCCTGTGCCTCGTGTATTATTCTTTACTTATTTAATGAATTGAAGTATTTGACAATGTTTTTCATTTTCCTTTTCTATAACTGATTTTTTAAAAGTACTAGATTTGGGGTGGGCTGGCCTGCTGGTGCAGCGGTAGCACTACTACTCATGACACAACACTCCAAGTTTGGAAGCCAACTTGGGAGTTAGAGGGCTGGCCGGGGGAGGTGGATTGAGCATCTGAGGGACTGCTCTCCTCCTCTGCCACCTTCTCCACATCAGAGAGGGGTGGGAGAATAAAGGAAAATGGTGCGCCAACCAGTAGGATGACTGTCTCCTGCAGGCCCTGCACCTGGCTATCCAGGTGGACATCTGAGCGAACTGGATTCTGTCTCTGGCGGGGTTTGGGGGCCCTACCGACCCTGCAGAGGGGGTTAAGCCCCGGGGGAAGAGCTGGACAAGGTAGGTCCTACAGAGCGCTGGGTGACGGGGCTGTGAAGACCGGTGAATGGGAGCCAGTCTGTGCAAGGCATAAAACAAACATAGGAACATAGAATTTGACAGCAGATAAGGACCGCTTGGCCCACCCAGTCTGCCCATTTCCCCACCTGATGGATAAGCTGCAGATTCTAGTTAAATATCTTACTTCCTCCTGCCCCCCCCCCACTAGAACTGCCTTATGCCTGTCCCAGCATTCTTGAATTCTCCCACTGTTCCTGACTCCACAACCTACTCAGGAAGGCTGTTCCATGCATCCACATCTCTCTGTGAAAAAATATTTTCTAACATTACCTCTGAGCTGTCCCCTTTCTATCTTCAAATTGTGCCCCCTTGTTCTTGCACATTCCTTCTGAAAGATGCTACCCTCTTGTACCTTGTTAATTCCCTTAAGATACTTGAAAGTTTCTATCATGTCCCCCCTCTCCCTCCTTTCCTCAAGGGTATACATATTAAGCTGCTTTAGTCTCTCCTCATATGTCTTCTGGTGCAGACCTTTAACCATTTTGGTTGCCCTCCTCTGAACAGCCTCCACTCTGTCTATGTCTTTGCTGAGATGGGGTCTCCAGAATTGCATGCAGTACTCCAGATGGGGTTTCACTAACTGTCTGTACAGAGGGATAACAACTTCCTGTTTTCTACTGTTGATGCCTCTCCCTATGCATCCCAGTATCCCTCCAGCCCTCCTTACTGCCTTCTCACATTGCTTGCCCACCTTTAGGTCATCTGATATAATTACTCCTAGGTCTCTCTTGATTTTTGTTATTAACTCACCCCCCGTGTACTCTTCCCCTGGGTTTTGTTTCCCAGATGCATTACCTTGCACTTCTTTGCATTGAATCTGAGCTGCCACGTATTTGACCATTCCTCCAATCTTGCCAAATCCCTTTTCATTCTTTCCACCCCACCTCGTGTATCAGCTCTGTTGCAGATCTTTGTGTCATCTGCAAAGAGTCATACCTTTCCTTCCAGGTGCTCTCCAATGTCACTTAAAGATATTAAGGAGGACTGGTCCCAGTACCGAATCCTGCGGTACCCCGCTAGTTACCCTCCTTTCTTCACTGTGGACTCAGTTTACTATTACTCTTTGCGTCCTGTTGTCTAGACAGTTTTGTATCCAGGCTATCACCTTGGGACCCACTCCAAGGCTGGCTAACTTGTATATTAATCTTGTGTGTGAGACTGTGTTGAATGCCTTGCTAAAATCTACGTAGGCCATATCCACAGCCACTCCCTGGTCTACTACTTTGGTCACCAAGTCCAAGAAATGTATTAGGTTCATCTGACATGACCTTCCTGCTGTGAAACCATGCTGCCTTGGGTCCTGTGCCCCACTGGCCTCTAGGTACTCAACAATTCTTTCCTTCAGAAGTGATTCCATCATTTTCCCTACGACTGAAGTCAAACTAACTGGTCTGTAGTTTCTTGCCTCTGCCCTGCTCCCACTTTTGTGAAGTGGAATCACATTTGCCCTCCTCCAGTCCTCAGGTACCACTCCACCCTCCCATGATTTATTAAAGAGAGTAGTCAGTGGTGTTACTAGTTATACCCTTAGTTCTTTTAGTATTCTTGGGTGAATCCTATCAGGCCCCATTTCTTTGTCCATCCTCAGTTTCAAGAGTTCTTTCAAAACCCTTTCTTCTGTGAATGGACTGGTATCGACCCCCCTATTCAGAGTTTCTCCCTTGTTTGGTTTACGCACCTCCCCCTCCTCATCTGTTGTGAATACTGAGCAGAAATATTCGTTCAGTATCCCTGCTTTTTCACTGTCACCCTCTGCCCACATTCCCTCCCCTTTATTAAGTCTCTGTATCCCTGTCTTGGTCTTTCTTCGCTCCCTAATATACCTATAAAATATTTTATCCCCCTTCTTAACACAGTTGGCTATCTTTTCCTCAGTTTGTGCCTTTGCTATTCTGACTGCCTTCCCCGTCTCCTTCTGCTTTAACTGATAAAGTTCTCTGTCCTGCTCCTTCTGTGTTTCCTTATATTTCCTGAATGCTATCCTTTTCTCCTTAAACCGTCCCTGCCACCTGTTTTGAGAACCACAGTGTTTTTTCCTTTGTTTTATTGATTTGCTTCACACAAAGGCTTGCTGCCTCTGCGATGGCTGTTCTGATTATTCCCCGTTGTTCCTCCACCCCTCCTTCTTGCCCATTTGCTAGTGCTTTTCTAAGGTACTCTCTCATTTTCCCCAAAGTCAGCTTTCCTAAAGTCCAATACTCTTGTTTTTGTATGGCTTGACTCTATGGCTGTGTTTATTGTGAACCACACTGTTTGGTGGTCACTTGTTCCCAGATGGCTACCCACTTCTAAATCTGAGATCCCATTCTCCTTCCCCATTTGAAAGTACCAGGTCTAAGATTGCTCCCTCCCGAGTGGGTTCCAACACTAGCTGTCTGAGGCATGCCCCCTGTAGGGCATCAAGAATGACCCTGCTCTTGGATGCGCATGCAGCAAAGGTACTCCAGTTAACATCTGCCATATTCAGGTCCCCCATCAACAATATCTCCCCTTTTTCTGCCATTTTAAGGATGCCTTCTATCATTTCCTTGTCCATTTCCTCCCCCTGAGATGGGTGTCTGTACACAACCCCCATGCGGATTGTGGGCCATTTCCTGTTTCCAGGGTGACCCACAGTGACTCATCAACTTTGTGTTTACTCTCTAGTTCTGTTGCTTTAATCCCTTCTCTTATATAGAGAGCTACTCCTCCTCCTCTTTTACCCACCCTGTCCCTCCTGTAGACTGTGTATCCTGGTATGTTGAGTTCCCACTCATGGTTCTCTGTGCATCATGTTTCAGTGTTTGCCACAATATCCAGGCATCCCTCTTCCATCAAGGCCACTAGTTAAGGGAGCTTGTTGCACAGACTGCGGGCACTGGTACTCATCACCTTCCATTTATTTTTTATGGCCTTACCCCTTTTAGCCCCATCCCTGTCCTTAATACCTTTTTCTGCATTTATCCCTGTCCTGCTCCCTACTGACTTCTCTGCCTTGGTATTTACCTCTCCAACTACTGCGCTTTGTTGGGAGAGGCTGGGATTTCCCTGCTCCTTTTCAGTGCCTCCCCCCTTGGCCAATATAAATGCTTGCCAATAAAGCATTTAAACCTGTCACCTAGGATCCTGGATCCCCCCCCGGACAGATGCAGACCATTGCGCCAGTATATGCCGGCATCCCTCCAGGTGGCTCCCCGGTCTCCAATGAAGCCAAAACCCTGAGCTCCACACCAGTTTTTCAACCATTCATTGAATCCCATGGTGCGGAATACCCTAGCATCATCCTTGCCATAGACAGGCAGCACCTCCGAGGTTACTGTACATGCTACTTGTCTAAGGCCCCTGCCCAACTCCACAAACTCCTCTTGCATCACTCTGATCCCATTTACAGCCAGGTCATTTGTCCCTAGGTGGACAATGACATCCAGCTCCCTCCCTCGTGCAGCTGCTCCTGCGATCCTGAGGATTCGCTTGCTGTCCCTCCAAGCTGTGGTGCCAGGCAGGCACCTTACCTCCCTCTCCCCTTCCTCCCCCACATCTACCCCCCCTAATGATTGAGTCCCCCACCAGGAGTGGTTTCCTTCCCCTGTGGGGTCTTTTGCCACCCTCCTGTGGGTCTCCTTTGAGGAGGTTCCCAGCATCCTCCTTGGTCTCCACTGCAGGTGCCTCCATAGAGGAACCACTCTTTGCCAGAAAAGCATATGAATTGTGGAGAGCTACAACTGGAGGGATGCACCTCTGTTCCACCACCCTCTCCCTCCCTGAGCCCACCTTGGTCCAATCGCTCCTCTTTCTTGGCAACCTCTAAGGTAATGGTGGTGGCCCAGGTGGTCCCTGGGTGGGGTAAGAGGTTTCACGAATCCTAGCCAGGTCAGCCTGGAAACGGGCAACCTCCTCCCTCAGACTAGAGAGGTGCCTGCAAACAGGGCAGCATCGCAGCCTCCAGAATGTCTCCTGGAACACTGCTACTCCACAGCCATTGCACTGCATCACTCTCATCTTGACTTATTTTGTGTCCCCTCTCCTTTTGCTTTGTATGCTTATTGTCTCCTCCATGTATTTTTACACTTACTTTCCTACTGCCTATGTGCCCTTACAACTCTCACCTTTCCTGTTCTGGGACAGGAGCTTCCTGTAGTCTTCAGTAGTCTACTTCCTCTGTGCTTGATTCAGACCTCCAGCAGCCGGGGTAAAGAATTACTTTTTTAGGTTCCTTCAAGGTTGCTGAAACTAATGTGTCTCAGTGATCCTTCTGCCAAACAGGAAGTTCCTGTTGTCAGTCAGGGTGGGAAGGAGGGCAACTGGTAAAAAAATCTGTAGTTCTGAACTTCTGTTTCTTGCTCTGCAACCAGTTCTCTTCTGCCAGAAACAGCCAGAAGCTGTAATTGGAGACAGCTGCTTTTGTACACCCAAGCTGCTAAGCCACACCCCCAATTAGATTCACTCTCTGCTCTCAGTAAATTAAGGTGATACTGCCTGCTTCCTCGAAAAAACACGTTATTTATTCATTTATTTTTTTTACTTAAATAAGACCCCTTTTTCTAATAAAGTATCTGTTTGCTTAATCCAAACAGGTACTACTCCTGCTGAGATAGAAGTGATTAATTAGTAAAAAATTTGTAGTTCTGGACTTCTGTTTCTTGCTCTGCAACCAGTTCTCTTCTGCCAGAAACAGCCGGGGAAAAAAAAAAAAGCATTGGGTTGGGGGCATCCTATCCAGCAAAGTAATAATTTATGCTGCTAAGAAAGTGAAGCAGGTCTTCTTCCACTCATGAGGCCAGTCCCAGATGCCTGCCCCACCCACTGTTGGTGACTTACTCTGAAACTTGCCTGCCTGGTAACTGAATGACAGGGACCTATTTGGGAAGTTAAAGTAGCACACAGTGGCTTGATGTGGTGTCTTTAGGCTGCCAATGGCTATAGAAGAAGCTATGGAGGACAGGAAGAGGCAGTGGCTGCAACAGAAGAAGACTTTACTTAGGGTAGACTTTACAATTAAAAGAATGTTAAAATAAATAAATAAATAAATTAATTAATTAATTAATGAACCAAATTTGGGGGACACAATGAATTGTTTATTTTCTTCTGAAACTGCAGCAGCTCCTCTGCAAGGATGGAGCTGGGAAGCCGGTACTGCAGTGACCTCTGCAGTGTGCCAAGGGAGCTTGCTCTCTCCTCAGGATGCAGGTCTCTCAGATCTACAGGGATTTGTGTATTTTACAGGGAAACTGTTCTCATAGACTTGCATTGGTTATATGGGAAAACTCAGCAATTTGGCTTCGATAGGAAACTATGTAAACTACAGGACAGACAAGGAAACCTGCCCTGGAGTTACAGGAAAAATGCCAAATCAATCTGAAAGCACCGAGGATGGTGCTACATGCAGCCAAGGCCTCTGCAGCTCCACCCACACCAAGGGGAGGAAGGGACAAACAGAAAACCCCATACATATGATGGCCAGACCCCTGTGTGACATTCAAGTACTAGTGCTGACCACCACCAGATCTTGTTTGCACAAATGGAGTGCACTGTGGGGAGGACCACTCTCCCCCATGGAGCCTGTCACAGAAGGAAAAGTCATGGGGGATGTCACCTACAACAGGACCTGGCTGGAATACAGGAGGTCCAGCTTGAGCTGTGCATATCCCTGAGACCAGGGTATTATCTATGCAATGGAGTATGGCCAGGATAAATATCTCTATATAGAGAGATATACATGTGTGCATAAATATTATATCTGGTGATTAATGCCAATGAAGGACATTAGTGACAAAATATAAAGCAGGGACCCCTATTTGCACTTGAAAACCCTCGTTCAGTCACGATGTAGTGTGGCACTAAATATTTCAACTGCCCTACTGTACACCTACTTTAGTCTTCCCAGCTGCAATATTGGGTAGAACATGACCCCGCTGGAAATGAGATGTTGCATATCAGCTGGGCTAATTTCTGTAGTATCTGCTTCCAAGCCCAGTCTTCCCCAGTGGCCCTCACTCCTGGGGCCAGCCAAGGGGGGTTTTCACCAGATCTCTACTTCCAATGAGTGTTATACTCCCCCCCCCCCCTTTAGTCCTCCCTCACTTCTCTCGGTAACCACAAGAGCAGCACTGTCCTTCAGCTGGGAGGACGAGCCAAGCAGCTGCATTCCAAGTTAATGACAATGCTATTCCAATGATGGCCAGCAGGGGGTGCTCCTAGTCCAGGCAGCTGGCAGCGTTCTTCAGAGGCTGAGTGAATCAAGCTATGATGCATCCAGTCTCTTTCCTGCCCACTGAAGACGACTCGGGTCTGTTCCTAATCCCAGTTCTACTGTCTCATAATGTAGGTCAATGGACTGCTGCTGTAGAATTGGGCGAGCCAGGTTTCACCAGATTACGTCACAATTACAAATGGTGAGTCCTTCTTGTACACTTGCACATGGATCTGTTGATTTATGACACCATTTTTAGACATAGTAGATGTTTATAATTTGAATAGTAAATTGGTTATGCTACAAAGCCCCACACATTCATGCTGGGCTCATGAAGATCAGATTTATGGCATGAAAACTGCTGATTACCTCATCACAAAAGTCCCAGCTTTGACTTGAGTAGATGTTTTTGGCTGCACCAAATCTGTGTAGACAAAGATATTTCATGAAATTGCTCAAAACACCTTTTTATTTTAACAGTCACATTTTATTGTTTTTTGGGGTTTTTTTTTTTGCTACATAGAAACATAGACTTTGACGGCAGATAAGGACCATTAGGCCCATCTAGTCTGCCCATTTCCCTACCTACAGGATAGGCCGTAGATCCTATTTAACCAACAGCCTATATCTTCCTGCCCCCCACAAGAATTGCCCTATGTCTGTCCCATGCATTCTTGAATTCTCCCAGTTTTAGACTCCACAACTTCCTCAGGAAGGCTGTTCCATGCATCCACTACCCTCTCTGTGAAATAATACTTCCTCACATTGCCCCTGAACCGCCCTCCTTCTATCTTTAAATTGTGTCCAGAAGCTACAGAAGTTTTTCTCTCAGGGTTGGTGTGGGCAGGCTCTCAGCCCTGTTACCATCTCCTCTCATCCAGCACCCACTGCACTGGACCACAATGCCAGAGATCCCCCACAGATTTCACCCCTGTAGTGGGGTCAGGAAGAGGAGGGCCATCCTGCCCCATCCCAGTGACACACATCCAAATGGGGCAGAAGACTCGCCAACGGGGTGGTGGTAGGCAGGCAGGGCTTCATTTAGCCCACACCAACCATTTTCTGCTTTTCTCCTTTGCCATGGCACCAAGTAGTGGAGATGCACATGCCTATGGAACTGTGGCCCCTCCCTGCGTGTTCCTCCGGCTGCCGGCGTTACCCCCAGGCCTCCACCTGGGTCCAGCCAAAGGCTGCAATGGCACACCACCCCAACCCGGGAGAGGAGAGCTGTCCTCCGGATGCTTAAAGAGCAGCTTCCTAGTAGCTGCTCCCCCAGTGTGGTTGGTAACTGATCTGGCCAGGTGTTTACTGCCAAAATCCTGCATTGAAATTCTGCTTACATAAAAAGCTATATCCCTCGTAATTTTGTTTTGTGCCATAGCCGCAAAAAAATGGACCGACTTCCCAAACTGAAAACCACGCCCCCACGCAGCCCTGTTTTGTGATGTCACAAAACGAAGGCTGCATGTGTGCGCTCCATTGACTTCCATGGGGGAGATATTTCCATACATTTTTGTACCGCTTACAGTTGTGACTGGAATAAATCAAAGCGATCGATTGACTAACAGGGACACTATTAGTCGACCGGTCGCTTTGATTTATTACAATCGCAACTGTAAGTGGTATAATAGTGTATGGAAATATCGCCCCCATAGAAGTCAATGGGGCGCACACACGCAGCCTTCGTTTTGTGACATCACAAAACAGGCTGCATAGGCAGGTGTGGCTTTCAGTTAGATTTGTTTTTTGCAGCTATGGCACAAAACAAAATTATGAGGGACATAACTTTTTATGCAAGCAGAATTTCAACGTGGGATTTTGGCAGCAAACACCTGGCCAGGTCAGTTATCAACCACGCTAGGAGAGGCAGCTACTAGGAAGCTGCTCTTTAATCCTCCCCCTCCCTGGCCGACCCCATGTAGCCCAAGCTCGTTCCTGAACTCGGGATGCTGGCACTGGAAAAGGTAAGGTGCACAGTGCCTCAGCCCTTTTCACTACCAGCCCGGCTCACATTCTATTCTTTTTATAATAAAACTACCCTTTTACTAATAAGAACCTTTGAAGCTGCATAAATAAAAATCTCTGGAGTGTAGCATGCTACATCTGTGTGTGTGTGTGTGTGTGTGTGTGTGTGTGTGTGTGTGTGTGCTCTATGTATTCTGCAATAGAACATTTCTAAACACATCAAGAACTGTGCTCATTACTTTTAACCGAAATGCACTGATGTATCCCTGACTGGCTGTGAACAGACTGGCAGCAGTGGATTGATGATGCATTTCACTATACTGACATGTTGAAGGAAAAGAATGTCTTTATTTGTTGCACAAATAACTGAGGAATTTGAGCCCCCAAACACAACACATGGTTAGACAGACTGGCACCAGTCTCCATAGTGTGGGGCCCAAGTGCACAGGCCGTCTATGAGGCAGAAGTTGGGATTTTTCCCTCCACTTTGTCCTTCCCTCCACCCACCAGAGGGTGCCAACAGCCAGTGGACATGGACACTGCAGCAAACATGCTGTGGGAAAGCAAGCTCCCTGGCCCACCAAAGTAGCTGCTGTGGTGGCAAACTGGCACCCTCTCCTTCCGTGGACTGGGAAGCGTCGTCGTCAACAGCACCATTTCCCAGCCGTGACTGCCTGCCTTAATTCGCTCCCAAGCCCGGGTCGGGAGTGCTGGGACAACACGCAGCCCTAATAACAGTACTCTATTTAGAGAGGCAGTGCGGTTTAGTGATTAGAGCACCAGACTGGGAACAGGCTTGTACATCCCACAGCAATGCATGATGGCTATGCAAAACCATGTGCAAGGCAGGCTGACAAGGTTTCACCAGATCAGACACTGCCTTTTAAACAGACTTGTACATCTGTTCCAGTATAGTCCAAGAATGATAGACACTTGTGAGGGGTCACAGCAGGATGAAACGTATCTGTAGTTTGTAATCCTCAGTCTATACTGGATCAGATACACAAGCCTATTTAAAAGCCAGTGTTGGGTATGGCAAATCCTTGTCGGCCTGCCTTGCAAAACATTTTGCGTACATATGATGCTTCACTCTTAGACGAAGGCTTTGGCACATGTATGTGTTTAAGAGAAGCACATAAAAACTAATGGTTATTTCTTCTCTCAAGCATCCCTATATGGATCTTATGCACAATTACTCCTGCAGACTGCCTCTTCAGCATACTCACTCCGAGTATACTGAACGTGGCTTGGCTTTTAGTGGAACACAAGGGGTACCATATTCAGCCTATTAACAGGATGTGGGAGAATGATTTTAATGTTGCTTTTTCCAGTGAGGGTCAGGAATGTATGTGGACAATGGAGTACACTTCCAACTAACAGGCACAAAATTACTTCAATACACAGAGTCTGCATAGAGCCAGTTTATTCTTGGTGAAACTCCACAGGGCTGCTATGACTTCACTGCCACCAATGCTTGTTTGGCTGTGCTGTGAGAGCACACGCACCATATGCCATTTATTCTGGGAATGCAGGGTTACATTTTTCTAGTTTAGACAGGAAAGGAATAAGCTACGGACATGCGTTTCATCCTTTTGGGACTCAGTGTAGTGCAGACACATGCATACGTGTTAAAAAAAAAAAAATAGGATAGGTGTCTGACTGGCAATCCTATGGACGATTGTGTAATGTTTGTAAAACCCAGGCCACAAAGGCCAAACAGACTTATCTCCGCTCCCTACAGGAAATCAATTTCACCAACATAGACTTTCTGGAACCAAATAAACTCCCTCCTTAAAAGAAAGGACAGAAACATTCCCCAGTCCATGGTCGCAAGTGGTGCCACACTAGCGAGCCCTGCAGACATAGCTACTGGTATAAATCACCTTTTCACTGACCTGGACAAATACAAAAAAGACCTGCCTCCCGTCCCAGCTGACTCGACATCGCCCAACCCTGACTATACCATCCCCACCTTCCACTCAAAACAGGCCCAAGGCTACAGGTCTTCAAACTACTCAAGGGTCTCAACCCAGATAGTGCCCCTGGATTCAATACCCTTCATCAAAATTCCTTAGGATAGGAGCACCTGCATTGCCTACTCGATAATGCTATTAATAAACAAATCTTTCCTTTCTCAAAAAATCCCAGACAAATGGAAAACTGCAATTGTAGTCGCTGTACTTAAAAGTGGCCCCACAAACCTGGTAGGAAACTATAGACCTATATCTATCTTATGCCCATTAGCCAAGATCCAGGAAATAATTCTTCATAATCAACTCTACTCACATTTCAAACTTAACAACGCCTTAACTATCCATCAGCATGGATTTCGTAAACTGCATGGCACAGAATCAGCACTGCTACGTGTAACCTCGGACATTTTCAGGCAATGGATCAGGGTGAGGCTACATTTGCCACATTTGTGGACCTGACCAAAGCCTTCGACCTTGTCAACCATCAACTTCTTCTCACTAAACTCCATCAACCAGGTCTTGACCCTGCATCCAACTCCTGGCTGGCCAACTACTTAACAAACAGGCCCCAGTGTGTAAAATAGTCTGGTGCCACATCCTCCCTCGCTCCCATAACCGATGGCGTTCCACAGGGCTCCATATTAGGACCACTCCTATATTCCATTTTCGACAATGAACTCACTCAACTGTGGGGCTGCAGCAGTTCAATTATATGCTTATGACACCGTTCTATACAGGTCTACTAAAGACATCAGTGTCAAACGCCAACCCTGAGAGTGATTTTCAGGCTCTGGAGGCCTGGTTCATAGCCACCCTGCTAGTACTTAATACTAAAAAGACTCAAACCATGTTATTCCACCACACCTCCTACAAACTTGATTAACCAACCGCCTTTGCTTGTTAAAACATCAGTGGGAGTGACACTGGAATGTGTCAAAAGCTTTAAATACCTGGGCATCACGTTAGACGAAAATCTATCCTTCGAGATCCAGGCCAATATAATTTATAAAATCAACTCACCAGAAACTAGGGTTACTATACTGTACTGCCCCCTACCTCACTTCCCAATACAGAAAGACCACCTCTACTTTCCACAGTGAAACCATCTATTCTGAACAGACTTAGGCAAGCATATAACCATACTGCTAGATTTGCCGCTCCAGCCCCAGCCCGAACTAACCACTGTGTTGTGCTCAGTACCTTAAATTGGCCAGGTTTTGAGGTGAAGTTGGACTACCCCTTGTGTGTACCACCTTCAAATTAATTCACCTCCCCTCCCCCTCCAAGCCTGTCTAACCTACTGACCCAGAAACCATTCACCAGGTCCCTTAGAAGATCTCACCAACCATTACTAAGTATACCTAAAACTCGTTCAGCAGTTGGAAAGAGATCTTTTGTGTATGCAGCTGCACATAAAATGGAACAATCTTCCAACAGGACTTCTATCCTGCACATCCCTCTCACAGTTTAAAAAAAACAGTACAAGAACCTATTCCTTGCCACTGGCACGTGTAACTATAGATAACCCCCTGCCTAGCAGGCAGGCGCTAATCCTACATAATGCTCTCAAGGTTTCTCTGAACCCTGTGTAACCAACACGTCTAAAAGTGGTTTATGCCCTAAAGTGTATGATGTTTCTTTATCTTATGTACTTACTGCATCAAACTGTTGAATATTTCTACTTGTTAATGTTACTGTTTGTACCACTGTTGATACTATGTTTAATGTCCATCTGCTATGTTTAATGTCTATCATTTGTGGAATGCTTAGATTCTCTGGGTCACCACTGAAAAAGGGACCGTCTTGTCTCAGTGGGCTTACCTGGTTGTCAAAATTCAAATGAATAAATGTTCAGCCAAATACCAGGTCAGCCCGAGAGAGAAAAAAAAAAGGCATTTAGCGCATGTGGTGGTAGGATCTGAGAGAGGGTGTCTGTAAGAAGTGCAGTGTGTAGGATCCACAGAAGATACAGGGAGACAGTAAAATACAATTTATGGGGCTTGTGGCACTCTCCCAACCATGCTTTAGCACCCAAAAGGCCCAAATTCAAGCATCATGGATAACCGTATGCAAGTCCGGGTGCAGGCAGGGCAGATAAGGAACTGCTGAGAGGAAATCCATGCTTCCTTTTATTATGGAAACGCAAAGTTAATATTAATCAGCTCTGGCAGTCAATAAATGCATTTTTTTTTTGTTACTATATTTTTTATCAAAAAGATTGGAGTACATGGGTTTGTATAGCACACAGTATACAGGATTACATTACAAAATCATGATTTCAATACAGATTAGGCTGGCTTCAGATAGAAGCATCAGCAGAGTGTACAGTACATGATAAACAAAAGAGTATGTAATAGAATTGCAATAAGAGCCTCTCAGCATTAAAATTGTCTAATTCATGGTATAATATCCTGTCTACACTGCACGAGCCACATTATCCACTTATTCCAGAAAAGCCAAGTCAGTCTCCCTCCTGTGTAAGATTGCTGTTATTTTCTCCACTGTATAAATCTCTTGTACCGTGTTCTCCCAAAATCTGTTACAATTTGGGGTGCGGTCTGTAACCACCTCTGTGAGATTCCCTTTTTGGCTGCTAGAAGTAATATTACCAGTAAATGCTTAGACTGTATATTCCCCTCGGGAACTAGTGTAGGAGCGCCACCCAGGAGTAAGGCCTGGGAGCTCTGGAAAAAGTTGTTTCAGAACGTGTTCTATTTGTGCCCAGTATTGAGTAAGTACCGGGCAAATAAATGTATTTTAAAAAAACTGAACCTGGTACTCGCCTCCAGACTCAGTACCTAATGGAATATAAGCTATAGTCTCTTATAGATCTATAGTCTCGCTCTCTCTTCAGACATTCAGTTCAAATAACAAGATTCTACCCAGTCTGCTGGCACCGGCTAGTGGTACGCTGCAGCGCTAGGTGGGAGACTTGGGACTGAGTCCCGGTCACAGCTCTCCCGCCTTAGGCTGCTGTGGCCTGGAGCATGAAGCAGAGGCTTGATGCAGCGACTACAGGGGAGGGAACCGAGTGTTCTGTTGTGGCAGTGCCTCTTACAGTGGGAATAAAAGTGGCCTTGATGTCAGGGGAGAATGTGCAACATTGGCTACCCTAAAAAATAATGAGCATAGCAGACCTCACAGGCAATGTTGGGGAAAAAAATCCAACACTGCTGCACGAATTGAGACACATACGCCCCCACGCCAGCTGCTCCTGGGTCATCTTTCCCTCCTCCCAGTCACCAGACGAAACTGTGTGAAGCCTGGAGGGATCAACAAGTCTGGGGCCCATGGGGGGGGGGGGGTCCTTTCCCTCTGGGTGTCTAGATGAATGGGATCTGGTTGGTAAGGTAGTAGGATGCAAAGTGAGGCCAGTGCAAGAGAGGCAGACGCAGCCCTGAGGAGTAAAGGATAGAAAGGTAGCAAGCAGTTGCTGAGGGCTCAACACAAGACTTAAACAAAACAAAACTGGATCTCCTTTGACTATAGAGATTGCACAGGTTTTGTTTAATATGCTTTAACAGATACAGTTCTGTACAACTACATCTCATATCAAGATATTCACATTTCTCAATAAAGAGTAAATTGTAAAAAAGGTTACTGTATTTATATCTGCGTGATTGTGTATGTAATTTATGTTGGCTGCCATCTTAAAAGGGCCACATGGGAAAGATAAGTGCCTTCATTGTGAATCCCTGTATGAATACAGTTTCAATAAAATAAATTGAATATTGATACACACCTGTAAAATACTGCTGCTAGCGCCCTTGCTACTGACAAAGTGTCTTTCTTCTGAATAGGTATGGCTTCAACCCACTTTGTGAAATAATCTGTTACTGTAAGAACATACGTATGGTCTCTGGTGGTCTCTGGGAAGGGACCTCAACAAAAAAAGGGAAAATAGTTCAATTTGCAACACAAACTACAATGTTATTTTTAATAAGGCAGAGAACTTTATTAGGTAATCAAATCCTGACGAAATACATTTTATCCCTATTACTCCCTTATGCATCCTTGAAACACCACTCCATTGGGCCTTTCCCAAGGTGGTCCACACTGCCCATCAGGCTCGTGGTCGTCCCCACCATGTTCTCCTGCAACACAGCTGGGAAGCTCGCTGTGGTCATCATGAAGAGGCAGAGTAATCATGCAGGCAAATGAAAGCTTACAGGGCAGCAGTGCCACAGCACTGTAAACAGGGAAGACTAAATGGACCAATGGTCTACTTCTGAGGACACGGTCTGCATTTCTATGCTGTAAGGCTGGTTGGCATGGGGGAAGAGGTCATCGTGTGTGCCAGGGCCCATTTTCTCTGTTTGATAACCCCACCCCTGCCCTTACGAGGGAGAAAGAAATATAACGCACAGCACAAGAACAATTTATAAAATCAAAAAACATGCTAATATTCTTATTAATTTTCCTAGTAAATGGCTTTTCAAAAACCAAATTTATTGCACCGATGCTCTACTACAGTGACTCTGACCTGAACCTTTCTCTCCAGGATAGGAGTCTCTCTCACTGCTTCTCCCTTGCTAAATACAACTTTTCTTCCCTGCTACCTAATCATACTCCCTGCATTTGTTTTACACACAAACACACACACACACACACACACACACACACCTTTTTTATCCCCTGCTGCATTACCTCTGCTGGGCAATCTGCATTCTCCTTCCACCTCTCCTGCCTCTGAAACAGCCTCTCCCATCTTCCTCCCTCAAAGCCCTCCCCAGGAGGCATTTCGCTCCCTCTAGTGCCCTCATCTAGCCTTTCTTTTTCCATCTCCTCCTCCTCTTCCCATTCCCCTCCAGTTAGCCTTGCTGTAGTCCCCCCTCTCCTGCCTCTGGAACAGCCTCTCCTACCAATCCGCACATCCTTCTTCGCTCTGAAAGTCCTCTGTAGGGGTCTGGTTCTGCAGGGGCAGTGGTAGCACTATCGCTTGAGATGCCAATGACCTGGGCGCAGGAATGAGTTTGGAGAGTTGGAGGACTGGGCAGGGGAGGAGGACTGAACATCTAAGGGAAAACTCTCCTCTGGGGGTCTGTGAAGGGAGATATGTGGATCTCAGCATCTGCCTGACCTCTAGTGGTGGCTAGAGGGAGCACTGACTTGTGTAGGAGAGTGGAACGTTGCCGTGTTGTTTGCAGGAGCCCGCATAACATCACAGACGTCACTGAACGACTGTGCCTCCTGGGGACATTAATGAAAACTCATAATGCCATCAGCTGGAAGGGTGACGTCTCACCTTGTTCCCCATGTCCACTGCTGGGCTTCTACTGCCTGGGGCCGGATCCTCTCCTGGTCCTCCACCATGGGCTGACTGGATCAAGTGGGGAATTGCCACAAAGCAGTAAGGCACTGTGGAGTGTCACAGGTGGCCCAGAAGCTCCAGTGAACCAGGTCGGGGATCTTGGGAGCACAATGACCAATCTATGTAGAAGGTGGCAAAAACAGAACTGAAGGTTAAAAAGTTCTCCTTGCCCATCTAGTGCCTGCAGCAAGCCTTTTTTTTTTTTTTTTAAGTTGTTGTTTAACCAGGTATAGCCTTTTCCATCTCCCCTTAACTTTGCTACAGTGGTGGGATCTCTCTGTCTCTGTCTCTCTCTCTCTCTCTCTCCCCTCAGTATTTTGTGCCCCACCTCACCTATGTCACTTGTATATACTGTACCCATTCCCCTTAAACATTTTATGCCTGTTTACTCTATTGTTTTACCCTCGTTATGTTACTGCACTTTTTTATACTGTTTTTCAGGTGTAACCCCACTACAAATGGGGGTACCCGAAAGTCTTCCTTGGGTGTGCCTAAATACCCACTGCCAGGCTGGTGTTCTGTGTTTTAGCGGTTTAAAAAGAAACTGCATGAGAGTGCCCAATCACCTCTGCACCTGTCTGTTTAAGAGCTGCCTATTTTGCAGTGTATAATTAGTCTCGGTGGCGGCCAAGCGTGTCTAGGCTTGAGTCCTGCTTGGGCTGCAGTACTTTTGCTTCTTTCTACCATCGTTAATTGCGCAGAGGGAGCTTTATTGGAATCTGTAACTGTTTGCTGATTGTCTGCTGTAATAGCAATAGTGTTGTAGTTTATAGTTTCATAGAAGTGTGATGGCAGAAAAGGACAGACAAGGCCCACTGAGTCTGCCCATTTGTCCAACTATCTGCTTGGACCTGCGCCCCTACCCTTAACATTCCCCTGCGGCTTTTCCATGCCCTTTTGAATCCCTCCACTGTTAGTCTGTCTAACCTGCCTTGTTTGCAGCATGGACTTTCTGTATTGCACCACCATTTTGCTTCTGGACTGCCAGTCAGCACCAATCAGTACCTTTGGGGACTCTAAAATGGAGCCTGTCCCCAGGGGTCTTGTGGGAGTGAATTGCTGTAGGAATTGCAGTTTTTCCACTTTGGCGCCGAAATGGACTTGAAGGGGGAGCCCTTGCTGCGACAGACAGATGAATCAACAAATCGAACCTCTGGGGTCTTTGGGAAATCCCCCTAGCTGCCTGCAGCAGAGAGGCAGAAGTGAGCTGGAGCTGGAAGAGTGAGCAGCTCCAGCTCGATGAGCTGCTGCCCCATAGGGTAGCATGGGGACCTGGCGGGAAGGCAGAGTCTGGCCTGCCTGCCTTCAGGTCTCCTGCATGGAGAGATTAGAGAAGCTTTATTTCGGACACATCTCCGAGCCATTTTGTTGTGCCCCGATTAATGGGTATGGTGAGCAGAAGAGTCAGTCTGGAGGTAGAGTTTGGAAAGTGAACAGCTCGAGTGATTTGAGCAGCAGCTCCTGGCGTGGTTCGCACGGGAGATTGGTGGAAAGGCTGAGTTTGGCCTGTCTGCCTGCTGTCCCTCGAGAGGGAATCCTTTGAGAGGCATAGCAATCTGACTGTATCTGAACTGGAGTGTGATAAAGCCACTGAAGAGTGACCAGATTTAAACCTGAAGAAGACCAAAGATTTGCTGTACATGATCGGCCAGTCAGGACATATGTTTACCACAGAATTCCCGGTTTTGCTCAGAGACACTGATATTGCGGCCAGACTGCCATCAGCATTGTGGTATGGTGATTGCTTTACTATAAATGTGCGGTGTGCTGTTAGAGGGTTGCGATTTGGTTCCCCACTGTGTAAATGTGCCACGCTTGCTGGAAGCTGCATCCAGCACTACTGGACTCGAAATCCAAACTGTTCCACCTGGCCCAGCCAGCTACTTCAAGCACAGAAACCATCATCGACGAGAGACTCGCCTGGGGATCAGCCCCCTGCTCAACCACCTCAAACAGGAACAACACCTCGGTGATTCATGTGGGGCCTGCTTCTCCTGGCCTACCAGTCATCAACCTGCAGTCTCCATTTTGTCTATTCCGTGTCTCGTATTGGGTAGTGTGAGTAACAATCAGGGTAGTTCCCTGCAACAACAGCTAAATCTCAAGTGTTGTCATCTGATTGCATTGCTGTTTTTCTTTCATGAACTGAGCCTTCAGGCTCTGGATTACAAATTGTGTGTGGTTGTGCATGCCTTTTCTTTTCATCACAGGGCTCCAACCAGCTGCGACGCCGGTCTACCCTGGGCAACGTTCCAGGCTAGCCCACCTTATTTCCAACTGGGTACCCAGAGCGTGTGACTGTGCAGGGACTAAAAGTGCATGCATAATTGCCTGACTAGATCAGTTTTAGAATCAATCAATCTGGTTACGCCCCTCCCTTGTTCAATTCCCTTGAATAAGTCAGATCCAACTCTTTTTGCATTTAATCTGACTGTGGTTCCAGTTTGTACCAAGAGCACTGTACTGTTATTTGCTGTGTCTAACCTTGTTTTACAGGGGGTCTCCAGGGTCGAACTGGTGGAACCAGCCCTGGTGGTAAATGCAACAGTGTGGGGATTTGTATGCTGAATAGGGGCTACTGTGAAAGTGTTTGTTGCATATTGTCTAGGCCACTAGAGGGGAAAGGGGGGGTTACAGTGTCCCGGAGGGCTGTACCTAGGTTAGCCTTGTTACTAACAAACCTGTCCTCTGGGTGGAGGCACCCACTTTAGTACCCAGGCCCCTTAACCTACAACTAGCCACGCAGGCAGGGGTAGTAGCCCTTGGCATAGCGCTACCTAGGGGTTACACAAGCTGCCATATTAAGCTCTATATCTTGTACTATTCCTGTAATTTTCTAGCTCACTATCTTTATCATATACTATATTTTTATTGTAATGCCCGATTTATTTATTTTTTTCTTCTTCTTATGTGACCCCTTCATCCTGGTCGCACCTGGAAACTATCTCCTACTCAGTGTGCCTTTTTAGAGAAACAGTTTTAAAATCAACCAATCTCTGAGGCAGAAAGAGGCTCACCAGCCCATCCACTCTGCCTAAGCCCAACCCTGCCTAAATAGAGTGTAATAGCCCTATAGGCCATCTGTCCCACATAGCAGCAACAATTACACAAAAAATCAAGCCCCTACCCAGTGGCCTGGTTATCGCCGCTGACTAGGTGACCCACACTGGGGCCATCTGGAGGCCAAGCATGTCACAGAGATGAGGTACTTATCTGAAGAGATACATCACGAGCCACCCAGTGTTCGTGCACCCCTAGCTGGCTGATCAAAGAGAGGCATGGGCACAGATTATGAATGCAGTTGCTCCCCCACTCTTCCAGCAGGAGCAGGGTTTTATTTAACTCTAAAAATTGATTAGCGTTTTGCTCATAAAAGTTCTAAAACACTGTGAAAATGCATAGCTCTTGCCTCACTGTGTTTAACAAACATGGCACTTCTACAAAACCTATATAAATGCTTTCTGTACAGTTAGTATTGTCCCAAGGAAAAAAGTGCCAATCAATTATTTAAAATCCTGTGGAGGAAAGGCACTACAGTAGCAACTCCTACTGTCGGGTGTAAGTTACACAGAACAAAATACAAAAATGAGATTATTACATACCATGGAGATCTATTCCCAGGACTTCCCATGGGGATTGTACTTTTACAGGTCGAATTTTTCTAGAAATATTTTTATTGTGTTCAGCATTCTGGCATGTTTCACATATTTTGATCTGCAATGTGAAATAATAGAGTTTTTAAAAGGTTTAGAAAACTAAGCTGGGAAAGGGCTCTAGCCCCCCCAAGCTTCATAAGTAAGACTGGAAAAATTTGCTGAAAAAACATGTATTCACTGATAAGGATTTCCTTCTCAATCTATTACTCAGGGTACCTGGTGATTTTCTTGATGAACAGAAATTTGTCTAGACTTACTTTGAAGACCTGCACTGTTTTCATGTCCGTTGTTCCATAGGTTCTATGCTCTTTGGGAGAAGAATTGCCTCTTAACATTACCCTTTGGTTTATCACCTCTGAGCTTCAGGACGTTTCTCAGCACCCTGCTGGAAGACACCTTACTAAACACCTGTGTTGGACTTTTTCAATCACAGAAGTGTAGTGTGCATATTTATGGAACTCATACAAATACAAACAGAAGAGAGAAAGAAATAAGTGCCTTAGCTGGGACCTGAACCCTGGACACCCAGAATACTGTTTAAGTTGCGCTACCAGCTGCACCATCAAGGCAACTGGAAACTGGGATGTCCCGAGACCCCTTGCTCTTTTTCCTCTAATGCACAACCTAGTGCTGCAAAAATAATTACGTTTTCAATCAAAGGAGTGCGGTGTGCATATTTATAGAACTAATTCAAACAGAACAGAGAAAGAAAGAAAGAAAGAAAGAAAGAAAGAAAGAAAGAAAGAGAGAGAAAGAAAAAAACAAAACAAGTGCCTTAGCTGGGATTTGAACCCAGGCTTTCCAGAATGCCGTTCTAGTTGCTCCATCAACTGTGTGTCCCAAGGCATCTTACTCTCTCTTTTTTTTTTTTTTAAATCTGTGCAGCACCAGGTTGTCCATTAGGGAATGAGTAAGGTGCTATGGGACGTAATAGTTTCTAGCTGCCTTTTTTTCTTTATACCTTTTATTTATAGAGTTTAAACAGAGTACAATACACCATTAATAACAGCACAGTGTTAAACTCCACAAGGTAAGCATCATTAAAAAGACATTAGATTTTGTGAACCACTGTTGCACTTGATACAGGATCAGAGGGAATTCCATGCAGTTGTTAACTAACTATTTTAGCACTTAACCACTTTAAAGATGGCCATATGCTATCAATGCTCCAAATATCGAAATAGCACTTGCCAGGCTACTATGCCTTTAATTGGTCAACAGCTCTTAACTTTACAAAGCTCCTAAACTAGTTCCCAGTGTGCCCCCCCCCCAGCACTTTACTAAAAGTATTTTAGACAGAAATTTATATCATCATCATCATCATCCAAGATGAATTCCAGCTTTACTATTTAGTATTTGGTGTAAGCTTAATCAGGGCAACTCAAAACGTTCAACTATAAGGCAAGAGAAAGTAATAAGATATAACAAAGTTCTCCATATCTCATAATCGAATCAGATCCACAAATAGTTAAGCCCTTTCAATGAGAAATCTGTCTTCAACACAAAAAAGCTCCCACGTTTCTTTATATCTATTTAAACAAAATATAACAGGACTTAGCCAGTTCCACAGCATTTCAAGTGTCCTCTGGTTCAGGATCAGAAGAAAAGTCATCTTCCTGGACGGCCCTCTCGAGTTCCAGCTTTTCGAGCAGCTTCACAGCCTCTTTGGGCTCATCGTACATGTAGACCTTCTTCCCAACAGTAACGTGGAGCCAGGCCGGCATCAACAAATTATTAGGAACTTCCAAGGCCCTACAGCGCCTCCTAATCCCCTCAAAAGCCTTTCTCTTCATGCGTATAGAATATGAAAGATCTGGAAAGTATAATATTTTCGTGCCATCCACCTCGATCTTTCGTCGCTGCCGAACTGCATTAAGAATATGGTCCTTCACTAGCACCGATGTAGTAATTAACATTACAGTTCTGGCCCCTTCCAAGGACCTCTGTCTCCGGGTATTAATCCTGTAAGCTCGCACAATTTGATGACCTACTTCCAAGCCAAGGGTTTCCGATAACCAGTCATTTAGGAATTTATGTAGGTCATTCCCTTCTTTGCCCTCAGGTAACCCTAAGATTCTGACATTAGCAGCACGAGTTAAATTTTCAAGATGCTCCAGTCGGGAGCAAAGCAGATTCTGTTCCTTTACGCAAGTAGCGGCAGTAGCTTGAGCCCTCTCAGAAGATTCTTCAGCATCGTGGGTTGCCTCAGTAAGACAGCCCAATTTCTGTTCAACTTGTAACATAGAAACATAGAATTTGACGGCAGATAAGGACCGCTTGGCCCACCCAGTCTGCCCATTTCACTACCTGATGGATAAGCTGCAGATCCTAGTTAACCAGTAGCCTACTTCTTCCTGCCCCCACCCCCCTAGAATTGCCTTATGACTGTCCCATGCATGCTTGAATTCCACTACTGTTTGTGACTCCACAACCTTCTCTGGAAGGCTGTTCCATACATCCACCACCCTCTCTGTGAAAAAATACTTCCTTAAATTACCTCTGAGCTGCCCCCCTTCTATCTTCAAATTGTGCCCCCTTGTTCTTGCACCTCTTTTTTTGAAAGATGCTACCCTCTTGGACTTTGTTGATTCCCTTGAGGTACTTGAACGTTTCTATCATGTCCCCCCCTCTCCCTCCTTTCCTCGAGGCTATACATATTAAGCTCCTTAAGTCTCTCTTCATAAGTCTTCCGGTGCAGACCCTGCACCATTTTAGTTGCCCTCCTCTAGACAACTTCCATCCTGTCTATGTCTTTGTGGAGACTGGGTCTCCAGAACTGCATGCAGTACTCCAGATGGGGTCTCACTAGCTGTCTGTACAGAGGGATAATAACTTCCTGTTTTGTACTGGTGATGCCTCTCCCTATGCATCCCAGTATCCCCCCAGCCCTCCTTGCTGCCCTCTCACATTGCTTGCCTATCTTTAGGTCATCTGATATGACTACCCCCAGGTCCCTTTCCATTTTTGTTGTTGTTAGTATCTCACCCCCCAGGTGCATTACCTTGCACTTCTTAGCATTGAATCTAAGCTGCCATACATTTGACCATTCCTCTAACCTTGCCAAGTCCCTTCTCATCCTTTCCACTCCACCTTGTGCATCAACTCTGTTGCAGATCTTTGTGTCATCTGCAAAGAGACATACTTTTCCTTCCAGTCCCTCTGCAATGTCACTTATAAAGACATTGAAGAGGACTGGTCCTAGTAGCAGTCGGGTATTATACCCATCCATTTTTTCGTCCATCCACTGAACCGTTTTGGTAAGATTCAATATCGCCTGTTGTAGAGTGTCCAAGGTGGCTGGGCCAAACTCGCCTGATGTTGCTTCGGTTGTCGAGAGGCTTACAGGAGCAGATGGGGGTCTGAGGCCCCAGCACGCGGTAAAGAAGCTCAAGTTAATTTCGCATTTTTTCTTCTCATTTAGGCGACTTAATATCGCAAAGATCCGTGAGACACCAGGAATTTAGCAGGATAGCAAAAGTAGTCAGATTGCTCATTGAAGCTTTTAAAATTTCAACATATATAAGTGCTGTAGCGGGAGCTCTCCGGGTATGCATCCGATCAGCTAGATAGCTGGCCACGCCCCCCGTTTCTAGCTGCCTTGATGGCACAGGTGGTAACACAACCAAAATGCTATTCCGGGTGGCCTAGGTTCTTTCTTCTGCTTGTACGAGTTTCATAAACATGCACACTGCTCTCCTGTGACTAAAAATGTAATCCTCTGTGCAGCACAAAGTTGTGCATTAGACAAAGAGTAAGGTGCCCAAGGATAACCCAGTTTCCAGTTGCCTTGGTGGTGCAGTTGAAAGTGCAACTGGAATGGCATTCTGGGTGGCCTGGGTTCAAGTCCCAGGTAAGGCACTTAGTTCTTTCTCTCTTCTGTTTGTTTTATCTGGTACCCTTGAGTAGAGTGAGCTCATGTCCTGTCTATCTGAAGCATGCCAATTTTTTTTTAATTTTTTTTTATAATTTCCCTGGCCCCTTACTCTCTCAGGTTCACTGAAGCCTTATTGCCCAAATGGGCTCTCCAATGGCCCCTGGAGGCCCTCCGAAACCTCCATAGCTCCATTATCAGATCAGGTGCCTTCGTAATATTCTGTCCCATATCAGTGCTAGCCCAAGGAAGATGCAATCGAGTGAGCATGATGGTGGGTGGGGAGGGACACCTTCAGTTGTCACCGGATGGTAGATATTGGTGGGGGGGCTGTCATCAGACATGGTATGCCAGTCCTCTTTTCCAACAACCCTGCCCATCTCCCTATGTAAGTCTTTTTTGCCTATGCTGCAACCACTAGGCAGGGTTATGGCTGACAGGCATGCTCCCATTCACTGTGGGTGGTACTAAAACAACAGGTGGTCTATCATTGTCCTCCTGGCACCCCAGTGCTCTGCCTACGCAATGCTCCCACTGCCCTACCCCACCCCAGGGCTGAGAGTCGAGATCACAACACGAACCAGAGTCACCATGAATCGCAGAAACCTAATTACTGCATGTTAAAATTGGCCTATTCGGTAATCAATTTTCTTTATCAATAGCATGAAAACAACTTGCCCAATGTTAGAAACATCATTTACTGGTTGTATACAAGTTAAAATAGTTATCTTATTCATTCATTTTCTATATAAACACAATTGCACTATTTTTAAAAACACATTTGCAATACAAAAATCATATCACTATATCTGTTTTGCTTCTATATAAACCAAAAATTTAAAAATATTTAAAAAGTGTTTACATTTTTTAATGTCTTTGTTGATACAGTGCATGTGTATAATTACTACAGTAATACAGTACAAGAATATGTTGATTGTAACAATACACTATTTTTTAGTATATAGAAACACAGATGATGACAGCAGAAAAAGACGGTTTATCTAGTCTGCTTATTCCCCCTTTTGTTCTCAGTCTCTGTCTCCCTTGTACTGCTGAGTACACGCAACTCTATCCGAGCTGTGTTTTAAGCATTTATGGTTCGGGCACCCACCACCTGTGTTGGCTCAGCCACGCTTTCTGTAAAATAATACTTCCTCACATCCTTTTTAAATCTCCCCATCAACCTGTGCTTGTGACCCCAGGTCCTAGCTTCTCTGTCCCTGGTAAATAGCTCTTCACAGTCCACCTTGTTTTACTTCTTTCAGGAACTTGAGGGTCTCAATAATGTTTTACCAATGTCCAACTCTTGCAGGTCGTGCCTGAAAATTTGCAATTTCATTGTCTAGTGCACTTATGCGGTAATCAAAAATGAAATAAAATAAATATCCCCCCTCTCACCTGCTTTTAAGTGAATACACGTTCAGTGCCTTCAGCTGATCCTCACAGGATCTGCCTTTCTGGCCCTGAATCATCCTGGTCACCCTGCATTACTGGGTGGTATAAATACATATAGCAAAAGTGCATTTCAGTATACTAATATAGTGAAAGTGGTATCTATAGGATATAACAACCATGTCCAAACTCCAAGCTCTCATTTAAAACAAAAAGTACATTTCTAGCCTTAACGGTTCCAAAGTTAGCCATTTCTGAAGCCAGTTTCTTTAAAGGGAAAAATCAGTCCAACTGAAGTCCTAGAATTTAGGAGGGCTGATTTCTGGAAGAATGACGGACCTGCTGTAGGAGAAGAGAACGGTTACATAAGAACTTACCGTAACAGTAGATCTTCGAGAGAATGTCTTGCAGCAGGTCACACCTTTGGAACTATAGCCATCAGGCACCAGGACCACATGGAAACATTTTTACTAGCAGTCTATCTGGGGCCACCCATGTCAACGTCATCATGTCAATGCCTTCCCTATATAGCTGTGGGTTGGCCCACGCCCTCCTCAGTTCCCCACCGGAGACCTTCCACCATGAAAGCGCTCCTGAGGGAATTGAGGGAGAGCTAGAGACATCTGCCAGAAGGAGCATGGAAAACAGAAGGCTTACTGTCCTGGAAAAAAAAAAAAGAGACCAGGAAAATAGGAAGTCAGGAATCAAGGGGGATGGAGGGAGGGGCAGCATGACCTGCTGCAAGAGATTCTCTTGTAGATCTACTGTTATGGTAAGTTCTAATGTAAACTTTTCTATCTTCTTCGAGAATCTCTCTTGCAGCTGGTCACACTTTAGGAATGAATTCCAAGCAATACTACCGACAACAGTCTGGGAGGCTGGAAGGCAGGCGTCTATGAAAGGAGGCCCTGTAATACAGCTAGGCCAAATACAGCCCTCCTAGAGACAATGTCCAGACTGTAGTGCTTTGTAGAAGTGTGGACAGTACTCCAAGTTGCAGCAGCACAGATCCCAGTTGCTGAAACCCTTCTGAAACAAGCAATGGAAGTGTCCATGCCTCTGGTACAGTGGCCCTTGACAGCTCCAGGAAGTTCCTTACCGTACTTCCTGTAACAGAAAACAATGCAGTTGGGCAACCATTTGGACAGGCACTGTTTAGAAACTGGTTCCTCCTTCCCGGGGCGAAAGAAACAAACAGCTGCGAGGACTTCCTGCAGTCCCACGTGTGGAACATGCTACATGAGTATTCTACGTACATCTAACGTCTGGAGCAATGCTTCCCCTTAACTGGTATGCTCCAGGTAATAAACAGGTAGGTGGACGGTTTGATTCAAAGTAAACTTAGATACCACCTTCGGCAAAAACTTAGGGTTAGTACGCAAAGACACTATCTTTGGGGAAAATCAAATAAAGCTGCTCACACACAAGTGCCTGCAGCTCAGAAATCCCATGAGCAAAAGTAGTACGAACAAAAAATAATGCTTTCCACGACAAATAGTGTAGCTTGTAAGTCGTGGCGGGCTCAAAAGGAGCCAAAGTAAGCTTCTCTAAATCAAAAATCAAGTCCCAGGTCAGGGCTGGGTTACAGATGGAAGACTTCAAGTGCAAGATGCCTCTCAGAAAAGTATTGGCCATGTCCAACTGGGCTACCATATGGCCCTCAATGGGCACATGGAAGGCTGATATGGCAAACAAGTGCCCTTTTAGTGAAGAGTATTTTAGTCCCACGTGTGACAAGGACAGTACGTACTCTAGAAACTGGTTCACTGGGCAGGTGATGGGAAGCCGCCCATAAAGCAAAGCGCTTCTATTTCATAGAATACGTTGCCCTGGTGGAAGGCTTTCCAGCAGCCACCAGGACGATTGCCACTTGAGAGGAGACACTAAACCTGGCAATGGCTACATCTGCAGGAGCCAGGCATGCAGGTGAAGAGACCAGAGGTTCAGATGAACAAGGCTTCCCGTTCCTGTAACAGCAAGCCTGGGCACAAAGGAAGGGGCACCGGAGGCTCCACTGCTAACTGTTACAACAGTGGAAACCAAATCTGACTCGGCTAAAAGGGGGCCACCAGAATCAGGGTGGCGCCCTCCATTTGGAGCTCGATTAGCACTCTCTGAATCACGGGGGGGGGGGAGGCATAAAGGAACCTTCCTTTTCAAGAGAGGGACAATGCGTCTCACCAGGTAACTCCAGGCCCTGGATCAAGCAAGCAGAAAAGTAGCAGTTTTGCCAGCCCACTGGTGCAGCGGTTTGGTTTCAGCTTGTGACGCTGGTGACCCGGGTTCAGATCCAGGTCATCGGAGGGCCAGCCGGGTGGGAGAAGGATTGAGTGTCCCTAGGACCACTCTCCTTCTCCAGGGGGAAGGGTGTGTATGTGCTCTGTGCAGGAGCGACATCTGGCACAGGCCGGGTTCGTTGCCCTGCACCAAAGCAGGTCGTAACTCTGGGGCGGGACAGATGCAGAACGTCATTGCATGTCTCCGCCCCAGCCTACCAGGGAAAAAATTCTGCGCCTGCCCATCTACATGAAGCCCTGCCCCTGGGCTTCGGTTAGCCTCCTGGCCAAGCTCTCCCAACCAGTTACCAGTTTCGTGGTACTGGTGCCCTCTACAGTGCCATGACCCCACCCCCTGAGGGGTAAGTCAGGGGTAACCAGGAGAGCAGGGGCTGATGTAGGAGGTGGAAGTCGAGGGGCGCTGTGACCAGCGCAGAGATCTGATGGCAGATGCAGGTACAAAGCAAAATAAAGGGGGAAGAAAAGTGGCAGTTTTGCATTTTGCAAGAATGCAAAAAGGTCCAACTCAGTGTCAGTGGCTCAGTAGGTAGCACACTCACCTCTGAAGCCGGGAGATCAGAGGGCTGTGGGTTCAGTTCCCACATCTGGCACTTGGGTTAATATCCCAGTACTGACACTGTAATGCAGCATGAGAAGGGTGCTGCATTTCTGAGGTGCCGTCTTTCGGATGAGACGTTAAACCGAGGTCCCATCTGCCTGGATTGGTGGTAGTTCAGGTGGATGTTAAAGATCCCATGGCACTTATCGAAAAGAGAAGGTGAATTTCCCCGGTGTCCTGGCCAAATTTCCCTCATTCACTAAAAATACCACCAACAGCTTAATCTGGTTCACGGTCAGTTGGCATTCATCTGTATCCCCCTCCCCCGGGTCGTGCCTGAAAATAGGCAGGATTTGTCTAGTGCACTTACCCGGTCAACAAAAGCTAAATAAATAAATAAAAATAAATAAAACCTCATCAGGGGAACCTCAGCAATGGCTGCAGCCATTAGACCCAACAGCCTGAGATATATCCTGGCTGTGACATACCGGCTGTGATAAGAGTTCCTGGGCCTGCACTACCAGGCACTTCACCCTATCAGAGGGGCAGAAAGGCGGAGCCCTGGGCCATCTGTCTTTCAGATGAGACGTTAAACCAAGGTCCCATCTGCCTGTTCTGGTGGTGGTTCAGGTGGATGTTAAAGATCCCATGGCACTTCTCGGAAAGAGTAGGGGAATTCCCCAGTGTCCTGGCCAAATTTCCCCCATTCATTCCTTAAAAATACCACCAACAGCTTAATCTGGTTCAATGTCAGTTGGCATCCATCTGTATCCCTCCAACCCCAGGACGCGACTGAAAATAGGCAGAATTGTCTAGTTCTACTTTCCTGGTCAACAAAAACTAAATAAATGTCCAGTACAGCTCCCAAGTACTGGAGACACTGGTCGAGAATCAACACCAACTTGGCCAGGTTGACTGTGATCCCCAAATAGTTGAACAGTTCCACAGTATTCACCAGGGTCAAAGACAGCTGCCGTTTGGATTGAGCTTTGAGCAACCAGTCATCCAAATAGGGGAAGACAGAGTTCCTCCCTCCTGAGGGCCGCTGCCACTACAGCTAGGCACCTGGTGAAGACCTGGGGCATTGAAGACAAGCCAAAAAGGAGGACTCTGAACTGGTAGTGCTCCCATTGAAACAGGAACCTGAGGTATTTCCTGTAAGGAAGGCATACCTTGATGTGCAGGTATGCGTCCTGCATATCTAGGGATCAGATCCAGTCTCTCATCCACAGCAACGGCAACAGGCCTGGGAGGGTGACCATCCTGAACTTTTTGCACTGGATGTAGTAGTTCAGGTTTTGTAAGTCCAGGATGGTCCTCAAGTCCCCTGTGGACTTGGGAAAGAGGAAGAAGTGGGAGTAAAATTCCATGTCCTGTTGATTCTTTGGGTCAAGTTCTATGCCCCTTTTTCACAGCAGCATATGGATCTCCTCCAGTAACAGGTACATGGCCTGGAGGGTAAGCAGAAGGCCTCGGAACACATTGGATGGGCCAATTGGTCCTTTTCTGCCAGCAAATTTCTATGTTTCTATCTCCACCAATTGTAGAGTATGTCCTTGTCCTAAGAGTTGCAGCACCCTGGCATCAGCCGTGATCTCCTGCCACCCATCTAGAAAGAGGGAGAAATCACCCCCCCACCACATCCTGGGAAACTGGATGGAGGGGGTTGGGCAAGGAGTCAGGCTGAGACTGAGCCCGCAGCCAGGGCTGCTCCTCCGCCTCTTGAGGACTTCCCTGTAGTGGAAGGGGTAGGCAGGGCCACTCCAGCTTTACGCTTGTTGTGCTGTCTGGTGCCAGACCTAGGTTGATGGGTGGCACACCAAAAGGACACCCTCTGCCCACTCTTCTGGTAGGTGTGGTAGAGGGAGTGAACACATCACAGAGTTCTCCCCGAGACCTGCAGGTCATTAAGGATATCCTGCACATCTGCCCTAAAGAGCTTGTAGCCCCTGAAGGGAGCATTCAGAATGGACTGCTGGATGTCCGAAGCAAAATCAGATACCCTGAGCCACAAGAACCTCATCAGGCAAACTCTCACCATGGAGGCTCTGACCGAGGCATCTAAGAGATCATAGGCAGCCCACAAGAGGTGCCTGCCCACATCTGCACCCGAATGGAGGGTCTTAAGCATCTCCTGTTTTGGGGGACCCTCTGGGAGTGACCAGGCTGCAGACCTGGCCGCTTTCCAGAGGTCATTCTAGAATCTGAGCATACAGTCAATGTAATTAATGATCCCGATAGCCAAAGTGGAAAAGGAAAATACTCTCTTGCCCATAAGGTCCAACTTTCAGGACTCCTTGTCCAGAGGGAGAGAGATGAGATGCTGGAGCCTCTTGGATGCATCACAGGCCACATTGATCACCATGGAATCCACCTGTGGGGGCCCTGCAAAAATGTGCTTCCCAGAGCGGGCCTGGTACAGCTTGTTCACCTTTCTGGGCATAGGGGGGAATCAAGTTAGGTCTGTACCAAGCAGCCATAGTCGCAAGCTCGTATGCATTGATCATAACGAGGAATGATGAGTGGAGGGGAAATCTGGCAGGTCCGGGTAATCAGCCAAGTAATGTCCTGCTTCACAGCATCAAACCCCATAGCAGTCTGCAGTTTCTGCATCACTGCTTATGAAAAAGAGATCTCACCGGAAGTATTTGAGAGTCCTCCCCTGAGGAACAGTGGACGTACTAGAGGGAGCCCTAGCATCCTCATCTTCATCACCATGTAGTAGGAAGTCAGGGCGATAATTGTCATCATCCCCCCCTTCCCGGCTCAGAAATAGGCACCGAAGACATCAACAACCAAGAAGGGACTGGTCGCAATGACGTATGGTGGGACACCACCGATGCCAGCTGAGAGGGTCCTACTGGCGACCAGCCATGAGGTGGGGCAACTCTCTGCATGAAGTCCCAGATGGAGGAAAGCAGGGCCTGAACATCGATAGTCACCGGTGTTGATGGGGAGCCCTGTGACAGTGACGGGGGGGCACTGAGGCCCAGGAAACAGCAGGGAGGGCTGAAGCAGCAATGGGATGGGGGCAGGTTGGGGTACCAACTGAGGGACCTGCATCCCCATGTTGCAAGAATGGTTAGGGGCATCAGTCGAAGAGGCCTGAACTGTGACGAGGCATAACCATTGCTGGCCACAACCAGATCGGTGCCGTTCCCCGATCCGAAGTTTTTTTTTTTTTTTGCTGAGGATATCCCGAGCTTAATTACCACCCCTGATGTTTCCATCCTCCGCTGCCTGTATGTCTTCCTTGAAATGTATGGCTACACCTCCTCCTTTACCTCTTCCTCTATCATATCTAAACATGGTGCAGCCTGGAACCGTCAGGGCCCCTATTACTCTCTGTGGCCCAAGTTTCTGTGATGGCTACTAGATACATCAGTGTCTGCCACCACTGCCTGGATCTTACTAATTTTATTTCCAAGACTCCTGTCATTAAGGCAGATACTGTTCCATCTTTCTTCTGATCCCCTCCTACTTTTTCCTGTTCCTTCTGCCTTATTCTTCCCTAGCCTCCTTAATTTTATTTGTCATGCTGAATGTAGGTTTTGTCAGCTCTCCCTCATTGGCTCTTCCTTTAATCTAATCTGAATTGCTACATTACTGTTACTCACCTTGCTGCTACTAGTCCCCTGTTCAGGGGAACCCTAGCTAGGTTCCCCACCGGCTCTCCCTTCTCAGTGGTTCCCCTAGCCTTTGTCCCCCTCACAGACCTTTTAACTTTCCAATGTAGACAAAGCTCTGCCCCAGAGCACTGTCCCCCTCTCTCTTCAGGTGACAGCTATCATCCTTGAAGAGCCTCCTGTCCCAGAAGCCCCTTCAATCTCCCACATCATAGTATCCCTCCCAATCCCTTCAACCACCCAGTAAAATCCTAACAGGTTTAAGAAATGGCAGTTTCATCAGCCTAGAAGAGAAACTACAAACAGAAAAATGGGAACTGCTATCTCAAACTGTAAGGAAAATGGGATAACAATTTTGTCCAACTGGTGGGCTTTCCTCAGGAAATATATTCGGTGAAAAGGGCCATTATTTAAGGTAAAATTCTTCAGCTCTTCAAGGTTACTTCAAAAAGAAAGCCTAATACACAAAGTTTCACTCCTGCCATTTTCCTGTACTGACCGAAATTGCAATTCAGCCATTTTCCTGCATCCTCTGCACAAGGTCATTCTGTTACTTGAAGTTGTCCTACATTCTCTGTATATTACACAGAAACATACAAGTTGATGGCAGAAAAACAAGCAAACAGGTTATTCACCAGTAACCGTAGTTCTAGGAGTGGTATACAGTCCATGTCCACACTCTGGCAGTTCCAGTGGAAGTGCTGATTCATCAGACATCTTGAACCTAAGCTCCTCCCACCACGCAGGCGGTATATACCCGGATCCTCCCTGTGACATCTGATCTTTGCACGCTAGAGGCAGGGATCTGTGTGCCACTTGCATGGGGAGACTGGGTGGGCTGTGTGGATGTGGACTCTGTACCACTCCTAGAACTATGGTTACTGTTGAGTAACCTATTTTTTTTTTTTTAGAGGCATGGATACAGTTCACCATCCACACTCTGGCAGACTCCTAGCAGTTTTCTGGGAGAAGGGGGCAAGGTGTGCAACTCCATTTGGTGGACCGAAGATGGAGATCCTGGTCCCAGAAGTAGCATCCGGAAGAGACTCAAGATCGATGCTGCAGTGGGAAATGAAGGTGTGTTCAAGCTTCCTGCCAGCAGGCCTCCAGACTTCCTGGATAGGGATGTCCCTGGAAGCAGCCACTGAGGCAGTGGTATGTCTGGTGGAATGAGCTCTAAGCCCTACAGGTATCTTCATACCAGCAAGCCTTAGCAGAAGTCAATGTAGGATGTGATCAGCCTGCCACTCGTCTGCTTTGCTGTCAGTCTACCAGGTGTGGCTTCAGCATACTTTATGTACAGTTGGTGAACTTCATCCCGAACTCCAGCCATGCACCCCTTATAATAAGGGAGTGTCCTCTGCAGGTTCAGAGTATGGAGTCTGCGGTTGGCCTCTGAAGGTGGGTTGGTAAAGTATACTTGGAGGTTGATCACCTGGTTAAGGTAACACTCCAAAATTACCTTTAGGAGAAACTTTTGTTGAGGGCAAAGGATGACCTTGTTCTTGTGGAAGACCAGGTAAAAAAGAAGAACTCCACTGAGAGTGTCTGGAGCTCATCGATCCTTCTGGCTGACACGACAGCCACCAGGAAGGCCATCTTTCATGACAGGTGAGACATCTCACACCTGTGCACAGTCTTAAATGGCTTGCCCATGAGCATAGCTAGCAGCAAGTCGCATGGTAGTGATGGTGGTTCATGCACCAGAGGGGACAGGTAGTCCAGGCCCTGGGGGGGGGGGGAAGAACACACACACACACACACACACACACACACACACACACCCACCCAACCACCTTCTCCTGGGCCACTGGTCGGCTTACCAGCCTGTGTCGGTAAGCAGAGATGGCTGCCAAGTGCAACCTAAAGGTCGTCGCTCACAGTCCCAACTGAGAGAGTATGCTTCCCCCTCCTCCTGCATCTTGGAGTCCATTTTCATTCCTTTGGTGGTCTTATGGCTGCCCCTGCCCATTTAGGCTTTTACCCCTCTACCTCCTCCCATTTATGCTTCTACCCCCTATGGAATAATCCTTCTACTTCATACCTAATCTAAAGAGCCCTCTCTCTTACACCCTGCAGACTCCCTGTATAATTTGTATATATTATTCTTTTCATACAGCCCGGCTAGTCTCATGTATATTTTGTATATATTTTTACCAAGAATTAGTACCATTATCCTTCCTGAATTCTGTACATTGTTCTTTGTTCAATATATACTTGTACCTTGAGTTTGTTGTGTACGTAACCCTTCTATGTACTGGCTATGCATCTATGCCCAGGTCCACCTTGAAAATGAGCACTGCTTGACAGTGTTCGCTTGATTAAATAAAGATTCTGATTGAGGGGAACTGGAGGTATTCCAAAACATTCACCATAGGGCAGGAAAGGGATCAAGCTCCTTGCCCTGGCACCAAATGGAGAACCTCTTCCATTTAAATACATAGCAGTTACGAGTCACATCTTTGAGAAGCCTCCACGGCGTCCAGCTTTTCTTCCAACAGAGCTAAGGCCCGGAACTCTAGCCACTCAGGAACCAGGCCATGAAGTGCAGAGATGTCAGGTCCAAGTGCAGAACCATCTCCTGTTGTCTAGTCAGCGATCTGGGAGAAGAGGCAGCCGCCATGGTGGTCTGCTGCTGAGGCCGAGGAGATCCGGGTACCAGAACTGCCTTGGCCAGCTGCTATCAGGATGGTCTATGTCTTGTCCTTCCGGACCTTGACCACTACCCTGGGGATCAAGGGGAAGGGAGGGAAGGCTTACACAAGGCCTGGGATCCAAGGTTTTGCATAGGCATCCCAAAACGATGTCCCAAACTTGGGGGTGGCACAAAAACAGCCTCAGTTTAGTATTCTCCCAGGGGGTAAACAGATCCACCGGAGGAGTGCCCCGCAGGAAGAAACAGGTGGTTCATCACCTCCTGATGCAGGGACCATTTGTGCAACATCTCTACTACCCGGCTGACAGCATCTGCCAGCTGACTGTTCATTCCTGCAACACGGATCAGGAGATCTGCATCCAGGCTGAACACAATGGTCCAAGTACAGAGGGCCTCCCAACACAGTGGAAGGGAGTAGGCTCCATCCTGCCTGTTCAGGCAGAATATGGCTATGATATTGTCTGTCTCAACCTGCACAACCTGACCCCTGACTACAGGAACAAATTCCATAAGAGCAAGCTGCACTGCACGGAGCTCCAGCAGGCTGATGTGGTGACAGGACACCCAGAGTGACCAGAATCTATGTGCTCTGTGGTGCCCCAGGCATGCTCCCCACCCTACTAGAGATATGTCCATCATAGAGTGTGATAGTTGGCTCTGGGTGGACAAATGTGATTCCTTCCTCCAGATGTTCCAGGACAATCCACCAATGGCTGGCGTCCCACATCGGCTAGTCCAAGTGCCCTAGGCGCTAGGACCATTGACGGCCAAACTCCCACCACAGGTGGTGCATCTGCCAGTGGGTCCAATGGACCATGCTGGTGCACAACACCATGTACCCCAGCTTCCGTAGGAAATTCTGGGCAGGGCGCAATCACCAAACCTGAACTGATCAGACAAAGGAGGTAAGATACAGTTCCTAGTCTGCAGGGAGGCAGCCCTTGCTCTGCAGGGAGTCCAATTCTGCCCACATGAACCTGATGGTTTGCGAGCAGATCAGTTCAGACCTGTCTGGGTTGACCAGTAGGCCTAAGTCTCAGTAGGTCTGGAGAGCGAGGACAGTCTCTTTAGACAGCCTGGCCAGGAGCCAGTCATCCAGGCAGGGATACACACTGATGCCTTGGAGCCACAGGAAGCCTAGCACCACTGCAGTGCACTTGCTGAAGATCCTGGGTGCTGAGGAGATTCCAAAGGGCATGACCTGGAACTGGCACAGGACACCTTTCATGTGGAAATGGAATGTATCGGCAGTGGGACAGACTAGGATGTGGAAGAATGCACCTTGGAGGTCCAGGGAGCAGAACCACATGCCCTATTCCAGAGATGAAATGGTCTGATTCGAGGTGACCATCTGGAACTTACACCTCTGCATGAACTGGTTCAGATTGTGCATATCCAGTATGGGCTGCCAGGCCCTGGTCTATTTCAGAACTAAGAATTACCTGGACATGTAACCCTGACTGACCTGGGTGTCCAGGACATGGTCCGTGGCTCCTTTTGTGAGGAGCTGAGCGATGTCCTCCCAAAGGGCAAACTGTGTCCTATGACATCCCATGGAGTTAGTAAGGCAGAAGAGCCTTGAAGTCTAGAGTTAGCCCGCTGCCTACCACTTCTATCACCCACTTGTCCATTGTGACAGCAGACCAATGTGACAAGAAAATACTTCACTGATGCCCGACGGGGAGTGCAGGCAAGGACAGGACAGATGGAGGGATGACACCCCCAACCTGTCACTGTGCAGCTTGCAAGGAAACCGCAATTACAGCTGGAGGAGCACCACAACTACCCATGCCCACCTCTCTTGGGGTCCTGGCCACCGAACTTGGCTTCTGAATGTCGGGCCTGGTACCGTCCTTGCTGGGGCTGAAAGAGTCTATACTGAAAAGTCTTATTATTCGGCTTTTGGTTCTGGTCCTTCTAGGACGAAGCCATAGAGTCAAGGGTAGCACCAGACTTCTTTATATGGGTGAGATGTCCTTCCACCCCAGGGTCGAAGAAGTTTATGCTCAAAAAGGGGACACTGACCAGCTTGTGTTGGGTGTCCACCATAAAAGTGGACAGATGCAGCCAGGCCCTATGGCACATGGAGACAGCTACTGCCATGGCACAGACACAGGAACTGCCCAAGTACAAGGCTGTTTGAAGTTTGTGTT
This sequence comes from Neoceratodus forsteri, assembly GCA_016271365.2. Classification (NCBI taxonomy): domain Eukaryota; kingdom Metazoa; phylum Chordata; order Ceratodontiformes; family Ceratodontidae; genus Neoceratodus; species Neoceratodus forsteri. The sequence goes on from JADMNL010000027.1 coordinate 269,983,226, forward strand.
TAGGCAGAAACTGGCCCTGGTCTCAAACTATCTTCACCAGCAACTACTGGTCAGCAGCGAGGTGAGGGAGGATCTCATCAAATACTGCCAACAAGGAGTAACCAGAGTTGCCATCATGATAGTGTAACTCGCGTTATGGAGAACAAAGGACACTGCAGTGTAAACCTTTTCAGCAGCACGTCAATTTTTCTGGACTTCTTGCCCAGAGGCTTGTCCATGTTCCCTTGGCCCTCGGATCTGCAGAAGGCCGAGTCTGAAACCAGCCCTTTGGCCGAAGAGAGTGGTCTGAGAACCCAGAAATTGATCCAGTAGGGACTGCATAGTTGCGGACTATCCCAGTTGGAGAGTGCTGGGAAAGATGCTGGATGTTGCCATAGCTCCAGGGCCAGTCCCAATAGGATTTCAGCCATGGGAAACGTAACCCATGGGGATTCGTCCCTGTCAATAAATGGATACTTGGCCCTTTCCTGGAAAGGCTCTAGAGGGACATTCATGGACTCAGATTAATTGAAGGAGAGCTCCGAAAGACACCAGCCCATGATCGGGAGTTAGCTACTCAAATGAAACCTGGTTAAGGATCTGAGTCCCAGAGGAAGCCATGGGTGAAATATCAGAGTTCCCCAAGGACTCTGAAAACAGCCCTCAACCATTTCTCACTATGGACCACCCGAGTATCCTCAGATTGGGTGATCTCCATCGACAACTGGCCTGGCAAGCCAATTGCTGACAGGGCCTCCTCAGTCAGAGCACCCACCTTCAACTGCAGTGATGGCAGCTCCACCCGTAAGGGTGGGAAAGCAGTTGCAGGAAGCACCTGCAATGAGTGCACTGTCATGGACAACTCTGATGACTGCCGCTTACCTCACCCTGCAATGGCCTACTGCTCATAGCACCAACGCATCTTTCGTCAGTGTCTCTTCTCGCCAGAGGATGAGGAGGTCAAGGAGTGTTGATGGCAATGCCTGCTGGTCGAGCGTACTCGAGAGCGAGTGCACCTTGATCAAGATCTCAGCCTATGACCTTGATGTCGAGGAGAGCTCCTGGCTGGTTGGGGTAGACAAACATACCTGACAACACTGAGAAGGGCAGGCTTGGAAGGCTCCACCACCGGTGGAGGCTGCTACTGAGGTGAGCCAGTCAGGGACACCAATCAGTTCATGTCCTCCTGAATGAGGACCAGGAGCACCGGGGTTAGGGACACAGAGCCCTTGATCTTGTTAGACAACCATTCGAAAGGCTCATGGAAGGATTTCCAGAGCCTGCTTGACCAGAGTCGAGGTTGACAAGCCCAACGGGGGTACTGAGGAGCTCTTGACCTTCCCCTCAACTGAAGGAGTCTCAACCGTAGCAGAGTGGTTGGGGGAGTCAAGGGATAGGGAGGACCTTGATCTCTCCTAGTCCCATGACCAACGACAGCAATGCTTGTGTTTCTTGCCGCAGTGGGCATGGCTTTCCTCTGAAGTCTGGACAGCCATGCACATTCACAGAATCCCTCTGAATGACCCTCTGATGCTGGCCCCAGCTGGAAGAAGCAGCACCCACCGCAGCGACCATCACCTCCTCCTTCAAGGCCGCAAGCTGTGAGGTTGACCCCGCAGTCGCCGAGGCCTTCTTGTGGCTCTTAGGCTGGTCTTTCATATCCTGCTCCAAAGGCCGGCAGAGGATGAACCAATGCTTCCAATCCTCAAGGGATTCCAGAAGCAAATCGACAGACATAGCCCATACCTGGCCGTGTGCCCACTCAGGCAGTACAAGCGCATGTTGTGTGGGATGCTGACTGACATCTTCTGCCAGTACCATACATAAAATCTGTAAGTCCAGTTTCCGTTGCTTCATCATCGATCACAGAGAAGAGTTGGAGGGGCAGAGAATGAAGCCGTAATAGGTTTTAAAACTTTGAAAATGCAGGTTCGCCAATGGCACACTAAATCTTGAGCAAAAGCCACAAAGGATGTGACCTGTTCTTCCAGCAGAAAGGTGTGACGTCAAGGAGCAGAGTTGGGGGATATACTGCCCGGGTGGGGGGGAGGAGCTTAGCTTCAAGACATCTGACAAATCAGCACTTCCAGTGGAAATACTGTCATGTTATAAACCAACATAAATATGCAATTTCTTCTTCGAAGGCAAAGACATCAAAAACCCAAGAAGATGAAAATTGGAATAACCCAAAAACATTTTGGGGTAAAATTTCTGCTTTGACTAGCCCCCAGTTTAAAGGGACTTTAAATAAGCTATAAGTTGATGGTCATGAAATTAAGGACTCTTGTGTAATTGTAACTTTGTTAAACTAATTTTACTGATCTTTCAGCATATAGTGTCCAAGATTCTTTTTCTCCCCTGCACCAGACTGGCCCCCCTTCAGCTCTACGGTCCCGCCAACCCCATCACCTCCCATCTCTGGGACATACCTGTGAGACTCATGTTCCTCCACAGCTTGCTTCCTGTGGTGGAAGCCATCAGGGGGTACCCCAAAATCCCTCTAGATGCCTCAGTTGGTCAGTGGGTGCCCAGTAGGCTGTGTAAGGTCTTCAAGGAACCGCAAGTGTCATTCTGCCAGTTAGTGTTCTTTCTCTGCCTGCCCCTCTGGACATTCCACAGAGCAGACAGTGTGACATGCACATGCAGAGCGTGCTCTTGTCTGCTGTTGGGAACTGTCCCCCTCCCTTGGTGCTCCAGTCACATCACTACTCATGGGCACCTAGGTGGCAATGTTATGGCAGAGCATTCTCTGGGACACTCAATCCTCTTCTCAGCACCCCCCCCCCCGGACAATGCAGGCTTGTTCCCAAACCAGGGTCACCAGCTTCAGGAACAGCAGCCCTACTGCATACCCAAGATTCTACTGAATCTGTTGCAAATTTTCCCAATACTCCAACTAATGTTTTCCAATGAGTCTCCTACCATGTATTTCAAAAAGATTACTGTCCATGACACTTCAAAAATTTTAAACAGCCTTCCACATAAAAGTGGGGACAACAATGATGGGTTAGATTCTCATTAATTAAGTTGATAGCTTTACAAATTGTAGCCCCTTTGTGTATTATTCTTAATGTGTCTTTCATATCTCAGGAACTCTCCTCTGGTTGGAAACTGGCACATATTATCCCTGTACCTAAAAAAGATAATGTCCCTATAATTTCAATTATTTTAGGTTTATTTTCATCTTGAATCCATTGAGTAAAATATTAGAAAAGGCTGTTTCTAGGCAAATTAATAAGTATTTGGATAAACAATCTCCTTTGTAGGCAGCAACATGGATTCAGGAAGGGGAGGGATACTAATAGCATCTTAGTCAGGTTCACAGACACGGTTCTTTGTTGTATGGAAAAGGGATTTTTGACGTGGGCCCTGATCGTGGACCTGACAAGGCACTTGATCTGATAGATCATAAATTGCTGTAAAAATTGGAAGTTGTTTTTTTGGGGGTCCGACCCGCGTCACTGGACCCATCCACCACCTCCCTGCCCAGGCTTACCCTGAGCAGGGCCGAGGGGCTTCCTGACCCCAACAGACATCGTGTAAGCCCCAGATTACCCCGAGTCAGGGTCACATGCGGCATTTTGCTCCCTCGGGATGGGGACATGCAAGAGCGTCCAGCATCCGTTTCTGCCCCACGTACTGGTACGTGCCAGCCGGTGCCCCGGTCCAGGAGAGTCCGTCAAGCGTGGACCTCCCGGAGAGAGAGCAGTCCCCAGGATGCTCAATACCTCTCCCGGTCACCCCTCTGACTTCCGGGTCCGTTTCCGAACCCAGGTTGTCAGCATCGCAAGCAGAAATCCAACTGCTGTGCCAGCTGGCCGGCTAGAAGTTATGAGTTCTCGAATAATGATGCTTCCTTCAAGTCAGGAATATTTGTCTAAATGTGCTCAATCAGTTGGTATAGGGCCTCAGGAGTCCATTTTAAGACCCCTGTTAGAGTTCTGGAGGCTTGCTCGAATTGTGCAACTAGTTTGTACATGGATGATTTGATTACATTCAAAAGTTCCAAGTGTTAAAAAAAATCTCTGAATTTTTCAACTATAATTTTTGTGCAGTTAATAGAATGGTTTAAAAGTAACAATTTGGTCCTAAATTCCACCAAAACTAAGTCTGTTATTTGGTTCATCTGCCTTGTTGAAAAAGTGTTCCCCTTTACTAATTTCTGATTTGGATGGCATACTGATAGAGCAGGCTGCATTTTTAAGTATCTGAGTGTCCATTTAGATCCTTCTCTAACCCATTCAGAAAATATTGGGAAGCTTTATAAGCGCATTAACCAGAGGCTTGGTGCAGTACATAAGTTTAAAAAAAAAACAAAAAAAATAACTATTTAAATTCATAAAAACAACTGCTACCGAGTGAATTCTGACTTATGTTTGCTTGCACGCTAAGCACACAAGAGACATATTGAGGTTAGCAGAGCATTGCAAAGGGGTGGCAGTGTTTAACCAATACAGTGAATGCTTTCAGGGACGCATCCCTCGCCCACAATCAATAGGGAAGTTGCCGATTATGGCAGCTTCACAGCGAGCGCCGAACTTAAAAGAAATTTGTTGTCCAATCAGGGACAGTTTCGTCATCCCCGATTGCAGCGGCAGCTCTCCCCTCTCCCCCGCAAAACAGGCACACAGCAGCAGAGAAAACTCCAGTCATGTGCATTGCAGTGCACAGTAATGCGCATGGCTCGAGTTACGAGCAACCTGTTTGCTCAGTGTGCCTTTCATGGTGAGGCACAATAAATACTGTTAATTAAACATAATAAATGAGCCGCACCGTGGCTTTGCAGATTGGCGGCTCTTGCCGCCTACCACACAGTCCCTTGAAAGTCAACATCGGGGTGGCCAATCTCCATGTTGGCATGCCCCCCACCCCACCATTGTGGCACACTGGGAGCCCACCTGTGTGCCCAGATAATTATTATTATTATTTTTTTTTTTTTTTTTCTCGATACCGGGATGCACACTCCTTGTGTCGGATGCCTGCCCCCTTCAATCTTTCATTGCCGACGGGGGTGTCCAATCATCCTATCGGCATCATGTATGCCAACCCCTCCCCAACTCAAGTGGCACACTGGAAGCCCACCCCAGAATGCCATAATAATTCTTAAATCTTTCTGACACCGGGATGCCACCCCTCCCGGTGTCGGATGCCCTTTCCCAAGCCCATTCTTTCTAAGCAGACACCGGGGTGCCCAATCCCCGAGTCGGCTTGTGTACACACACACACCCCCACACACACACACACACACTAGTTTGGCACACTTGGAGCCCACCCCAGTGTGCCTAAAAAATAAATATTTACCTGCAAATAAAGAACTGTCCCGGACGTCTTTTTTTGTTGTTGTTTACCTGTAAAAAAGAAAACGGTCCCTCGTCATCTCCCCTGCCCCTCACCCATCCCCACCCACCCTCCTGCGCATCCCACCTCCCCGCACCCCCCACCCCATACTTACCTCCGGAGGTCTGGCACTGTGATCTTCTTTGGACCAGGACACGTCTGCACTTTCCAAGTCGAACTCCAAACTGAGGAACCGAGGTAAGCGGTATAATGGGAGTCGATGGTGGGGTTCAACTTAGGTTGATATCTTAGCCATTTTTAGGCATTTTGGCTCCAGATTTTCAACATGTGATTCCTGGGACCCCACCTCATGAACACTGTGACTGTCATCTCGTTTCTTGGTCCTGAAAGGTGATTTCGCAGTCGCTGCGCGGAATCACCTTTTCGGACCAATTAACAAAATAGTGCCACTGTTCATGAGGTGGGGTCCCAAAAAGCCCATGTTGCACATTTGGTAAAAAATTTCAAAAAAATGACTGTTACAAGCACGCGTTGGGCAGTTTCTATGCATGCTCGTAACTTTGCCACTTGATATTTTCACTCCAGATTTTCAACACTGCTATTTTTTCAGTCCTCTTTATGAACAGTATAGCTGTCATTTTTCATATCCTGCCTGAAACATGTCTCCGCACCTGTGGCGCAGAATAGCGCAGTTACTGTGTGAAATCAACTTTCAGGATGGAGTACCGAAATTACAGTGTCACTGTTCATGAGGTGGGGTCCCAAAAAGCCCACGTTGAAAACTTGATGAAAAAATTCCAAAAAAATGATTGCGTTACGAGCGTACATTGCAGACTTTCTATGCACGCTTGGAACTTTGCCAATTGTTCAAATTTTCACTCCAGATTTTCAACATTTCCATTATTTCACACCTCCTCAAGAACAATACAGCTGTCATTTTTCACATCCTACCTGAAATGTGTTTTCGCACCTGTAGCGCCAAATGGTGCAGTCGCTGTGTAAAATCATCTTTCAGGATTGAGTAACAAAATGATAGTGCCTCTGTTCATGAGGTGGGGTCCCAAAAAGCCCATGTTGAAAATTTGGAACAAAAGTACCAACAAACGCCCTGGGCATTAGGGTTTTCAACTGTAATGCCCCACCCTGTAGAGACTGACAGGCGTCGGGGTGTGACTTGAGGTCGTCTGCCGTAATGCTCATGCCCTTCCAGCCTACATACACCCTGCAGCCAGAGACAGGCATTGAGGTGTGCCTTGGGGTCTTCAGCCCTAACCTTCAGCCTATTCTCCTATACTGCACCCATGTTAGCTTATTTTCTTATGGAATGTGGTGAGCGTAAGGGCCGAATACCCCAAGGCACGCCACGACACCTATTGGTGTTTGCAGGGTGGGGTGAGGTGGAATGGCATGAACGTTATGCCCGATGACCCAAAGGCACACCCCCAACGCCGATCAGTCTTTGCAGGGTGGGGGTTGGCGTTAGTTCAGTACTTCACTGCCATTCCTATTATGCATCTCTCCAACTTCTGCACCAATGCCAATACCAGCAAGCAAACATTCGGCATTGAAATATGTTTGTTTGATTATGTATCTGTTTTATTTCTTAATATTGGTCAAGAAGAGCTTCAAAAATTGAAGGCTATTAGATAGAGAATACTGGATGGGCAACTGTGCACAACCAGTGTGTTCTGCCACAGAGGGGTTCCGATTCCCTCGCTCTTGAGGTCCATGGGAATCAGAACCCTGAGGTGACAGAACACACAGGTTATGCATAAAGTTGCTCATCCTGTATTTTTATAGTGTATAGTATGTGAAATGTGTGCATTCTGTTTTTTTTTTCCTTTTCACAATGAAATTGGCTTGTGAAGTCTCTAGAGGTTCTAGAATACTGTTCTACCACAGAACTGGATAGAGGATACAATATAGTGTATGGTGGAATGCTGTTATGCATGGAATTCCGTGCCTGGAATATGCTTGTTCTGCTGCAGTAGTGACCTCATTATGTTGTTCTGCTGCAGTAGTGATGTCACTACTGCAGCAGAACCACTTGTAACGCTGCCACATAGTTGCTTTCCTCTATCCAGTTAAGCTGGAATTTTTTTTTTTTTTTTTTAAAGCTGAACTTGCAGAAACATCTGCAGCACAAGGTTTAAGTTAAAGAAAAAGGAAATGTTAAAATGTATATTCTCCATTGTCTTCTCTAGCTGGTTCTGTATGATTTTCTATGCTGTGACTTCCCAAACACTATAACAGATTTGTATATGCAGTCATACACAAACAAGGATATTCTTGTATCTTGAGGTTCCCTTGGTAACAGAGCACCTCTCGAGCTGTGCTTGAGGTCATCTGTTACCAAGGAAATCTCTCGATACAAAAATATCCTTGTTGTGTATGACTGCTCGCACATAATCCTCTATATATTATATAGTGGAATGCTGTTATGCATGAAATTCCATGCCTGGAATATGCTTGTTCTGCCGCAGCAGATATATCTTATTCTGCTGCAGCAGTGATGTCACTACTGCAGCAGTGATGTCACTACTGCAGCAGAACTACTTGGAATGCTGGCACATTGTTGCTTTCCTCTAATTCTGTGGTGACAGTATTCTAGAATCTCTAGAGACTTTTCAAGTCAGTTTCTCTTTATCAAAAAGAGAAAAAACAAAACACAATGCACACATTTCACATAGTACTACTATACACTATAACAAATACAGGATGAACAACTTTATGCACAACCTGTGTGTTCTGTCTCCTCGGGGTTCCGATTCCCATGGATCTCTCGAGCTTCGCTTTCGAGGTCAGAGGGAAATCAGAACCGCTCTATGGCAGAAGACACTGGTTGTGTATAGTTGCCCATCTAGTATTCTCTAAATGTGTCACTTTGGCCTCCTTGCACCATCCAGAACTCATCATTGTCTTCTTTATTCCCAACTTAATTGGCTCTCTCCACTGTCATATATCAAATATTTTTTCGGTTTGGTCATAAAGCAATTTTTCCAACAGTTTCATCCTTGCTTGATGAATTAACAAGTTTCACATTTAGATACTGCTGTTCGATCATCTGAGTGTCTACAATTAGTCACTCCTTTTTGGAAGACAAAAATGGGTTCCAGGGCTTTTTCTATGTCTGCACCAGTTTTTGGAATGCCCTTCCTGTTGTCCTGCATAATATTACTTCCATAAACTCATTTAAATTCAAATTGTGTCAGTATTTATCCAAGACCTGTATTTGTAATTGTTACTGAATTTGTGTCTTTTGTGTTCGCTGTTTGTATTAATGACATTATGCTCCACTATCTTTTGTATGCCTTTAGCTCAAGTCAAGCCTGAAAAAGGGCCGTTGGTCCAGTTGTCCCTACCCGGTTAACAAATTTAAATAAATAAAAAACTACCAGACTGTGGATAGTGAACTGAATCCACACCTCTTGAAAGACCAGTGGTCCTTCAAGTCTGCCTGTAATACCCTATCCTACCCCTGAGACCTAGTATATATACACAGGGTTTATTCCAGGCTACCCGCCTCCATGTTCCCTGCCTTGCTGCTACCCCCAAGGATGACTATTAGGCCCTTAAAACAAGGACATGGAATACATACTAATTGACAGCGGTTAGTAATGTTCTTAGTTGCACAAATGAAATGCATGCCTCCAAATTATCCATATTTAACAGTACCTGAATAAACATTAATGTGAAACACTTTCTTTTCGATTTTTTTTTTTTTTTTTTTAGGACAGCATTCTGTACACACAGTTCTCGTAATGGAACCAGTAATTTGGAGTTTTTACTATGCCTTGTAACATGGCTAAAATAAATAGAGAAAACACAAAAGTGATTGGGTAACATTAGTCACATGGTAATACCACAACACAGCATTATTTAAGCAATAATGCAGTGTTGAAACTAGAACTTTAAGTACCCGAGCAAGCCACGGAAGGAAAAAAAGCACAGTTTCCAAAACACAACATTATCACCGTAAACGAATTGCAGACGGAGAACAGCAATGCTGAGCCAAAAGTGCTTCCGGAGCATATCGTGTGTGCAGATGTGCGTCAGGGGGAAATCTCCAACACTTTCAATCATTCACGGTTCACGGAACTGTTCATTTCAATTATTACGGTGCAGGGAAGGCAATAGCTGCATGAAGCTATGCACAATTTAAAAAGGAAAAGAGCATGTTGAAAAAAGCGGCACAGCAATACCAGACACACCGAGCACGTCAGGACAAGGTCAGAATTTTTGCAAATCAGTACCAGACTTGCATTGTGAAACAGAGAAAGCAGCATACAGGAGTCCTAAGCACGCTATGAAAATAACAGCCATACAGATTGAGACAATTTAGTAGAATTTAATTTAAATAACAGTTTCTGTTACTATATGTAAAATGTCGTTTCGTCAACATCTGTATGTAAATAACCATTTGTTAAAGTTTTGAAAAGTACAATAAATGTGTCAAGACAAAAAGTCTTGATAGCAATTCTTCAATGCTGAGATATATATTGCTAATATACTGAGGTATCCAAAAACCATGTTACAAACACATTAAGCCGCTCTGAAGGTGGCATCTAATGGGGAAGTAACACATGGGTGGGATAGTTGTAGGCACTCAGCCTTTGGCCTCGTGCCACAACAATCCCCAACCGTGTATTAATTCCCCATTAGATGCCACCTTCATCGTGGCTTAATGCTTACATGGTTTGTGTACACAATGCTAAGTATGAGCTGTGGACTTATCAGAACCATGCTCAGGTTTCTGTACACAAATGTGACATAGCTAAAACTCCAGATCACTGGTTCCACGAAAATTGTAACAGACTGCTACCCATGAAATCAAAACAATTCAAAATACTGTTTTTCTCTTCACTTTTTATTCAGGTACAGTTATGTATGGATCATTTAGGCCTATGGATATAATTTCTATAAAAATGGGAATATTATAAACAGCTGCCAATTAGAAGTAATTTCATGCTGTCTAACTCTGTCCCAGCTGAGTCTGAAGCCATTAACGGTCTTCATGCCCACCTCCTCAGAGGTAGGTTGTTCCACAATTTAATTATTCTCTCCAGAAAAAAATAACTTATTCACATCCATCCTGAAATTCCCGCTGGTCAGTCTCCACGCATGTCCCCATGTTCTAGATTCTCTATTTCTGTTGAATAGTTCCTCGTAATTTACCTTGTTCATTCCTTTCAAGAACCTGAAGGTCTCTATTATATCACCCCTCTCCCTTCTGGTCTCCAGCAAATACATGTTCAGTGGCCTAAGCGATCCTTGTAGGATCTGTCCTGCAGGACATGCATTACTTCTGTTACTCTAGGCTGCACCGTCTCCAGCCTGTCCCTGTCTTTCTTTAAGTGACGATTCCAAAACTAGGCAAAGTACTCAGATGTGGCCCTACCAGTGATCTACAGAGGCAGTAATACCTCCTTACTCCTGCTATCAAAGCCACTCCCAATACGCCCCAACATCCTGGTTGCCTTGCTGTAGGCCTTGTAATTTGGTTAGATTGTTTAGCAACCTATAACTCCTAGGTCCCTTTCCTTAGTAGCACTGTCCAGCTTAACCCCTCCCAGCCAATATTCCATCCTGGGGGATCCTGTTCCCAATGTACATCACCTTGCACATTTTGGAACTGAATTTCCAACCGAAAAAACTTGAACCATTTCTCTAACCGTTGCAGGTCTTTCTGTAACAGCATTGCCACTGTCTGCCCTACCACAGAGCTTAGTGTCATCTGCGAAGAGACATGTTGCCCAGAATCCCTTCTTCTATGTCGTTGCTAAACATATTAAAAAAAGGAGTGAACCATGTGGCACCCACTTGTGATCTCTCTCTCTCTCATTCTGTTTACCACTACCCCTGCTATCTCCCCCCCTTACCACTCACCCATCCAATGATGTCCTTCACACCTAGATCCTCTAGTTTTTCAGCAATCATCTGTGTGGCACCAAGACAAATATTTTGATGAAATCAAAATAGAGTAAATCTATTTCTTGTCAGTCATCTGCTGCCCTAGTTTACACAGTCAAAGAATACTACTATCAGGCTGATCTGCCAAGACCTCCCTGCTACAAACCTGTGCTACTTACAACCCTGGAGCCCATTATTCTCCAGGTAGTCAATAGGGTCCTCTTTGACTAGTGTCTCCATCAGATTACCCAAAACAGAGTTAAAGAACTGAACTATGAACTTTCAGTTCTTTTTTTAAACTGTATTTTTATTTTGTCACAAACTCAAAAGCGACATACTACATGTTACACTTTACATATCTGTATCAGAAGATAAAACCAATAAGTAAGCAACAACACACAACAGGGTGTGCAGTTACTGGGGACTAAACACCCCGGGTGTGCTGTGAGGTGCAAGGCCGCAGGCCAAGTGTCCTCATAGCACCCAGGGTGTTGATTATTCCCCCAATAACCGCACACCCTGGAGTGGGTTATTGCACTTATAACATGGGGTTACCACACTGTGAAAGCAAAATACACAACACCTATAGAAAATTAATAAAAAGTATGGATTTTTGGAGGCATCATTCCCCCCATACAAAGTAGTCCGGCTGTTGCAATGCCCCTGACAAACGGCAGGGACGCTCTCTGTAGAAAGATACTGTGCTCACAAACTATGGCTAGTACATGCAAGGAGTTACATAGATTAACTGATGGGAACAGTGCAGACTACTGTAGGAACTGCTGCCAAAGCACCCACTCACCCAACTGCTCGCTACGTAGAGCTGCTAAACAAACAGACAGACAGAGAAAGACACAGAGGAGTCTGCAGCAACTTTGAATTAGACACTGTGTCCGTGTGTCCTCTCCCTGTCTGCATGAGGTAAACACTGACTGCACTGTGACATAGCATTTCCACTGAGAGACACTGCTAGCGTGTTTCACAGCAAGCCATGCCGGGGGCATTGTGTCATGCTCGCAGGACAGGGAACGGCAATTGTCAGGGCGGGGGCTGAGCAGCAGTCCTGACAGAGAGAGAAAAACAGAGAGGCACTACAGGGATGCTACTGGTACATTGACTCTCTGCAGGCAATGTGAAGAGAGAGAGAGAGAGAGAGAGACAGACACGGGGGGCGGGGCAAACATCCTACTCCGTCTGTGTTGTGTCCACGGAACAAGTTACAATCCACAACTGAGGACATGCAGGTCTCTCTCGCTCTCCTTCTCTCTCCCTGTCTCTGCACTGCTCCACGGATACCACGTCTGCTGAATAGCACTCACTCGCAACACACGTTTGATGCACACATAGAGAAACAGACACTGCCCCAATGTCTCCACTGTCACTTGCACAGATGAGAAGGAATACATTACCAAACGGGAGCATTTACTCCTGAGTTTTCGCTGCACTGCTCACATCTCTGTCTGCCCCTACAAGCTCCCTTGCTGAAGCACTGCATGGCACTGAGGATGGTGGGACTATGATGGCAACTGTTGTGGCACGGTACAGGAGCAGAAACAGTGAGTCGCGAGTTCACTGCACGGTCCTGCTTATAGTCCAGACCCTTTGTTGTTGGGTCTACACGGATGCATTCAGTGAGGGAGTGGGGCAGGGGCGCTCTTTATGTCTCTCTGCAGCTTTTGTCCGTCTCTGTAGGTTGCAGTGTAGCTTGCAGTTATGGGTGATTAGGGAGTGGGACTGGTGTCTGGTTAGGGTAATGGACAGTAATGGCAACATTTCTACACAGCCGAACAGCAGTATTTCACCTTGTAAATGGAGATCTGCAGGGTGGGTGGATAGAAAGCTATGGAGTCCTACGGGCAAAGAAGCTATAAAGATGTGCAGGGGAAACTCTTGTTTTGTGACTGCTGGGACAGCAGGGATCTGTGGGAGCTATCCTGGGGGTGGGGTGGGGGTGGTGTTACTGTGCACACAAAAAGGAGCGGGACAGGCAACATGAAACAGACAAACAGGACAGCAGTGAGTGAGGCTCAGTGGCTTTAGCCAACGTGCGGAAAGGCTATGGAAGGGGATGGCAGGGTACACAACAGTATGGCACACTTGTCCTGCTGTACTTCTTGCTTCCATCGGTTTGCAAATGGTTGCCTTACATTTACAATTTCTCAACCACAGAACAAGTCCCTTTCAGCTAATTGATCTGCTGTCTTGCCCCATCACACCAACTGTGCATATATCTGTGATTAATCAATGGTCACCTGATGGCCGTGTACCAATCAGGTACCCATCTTCCCCTACCCCATGTTATAAACCAATATATTGTTCAAGTTCTATTTGTTACAGGACATTGTACTGAATATCTTCAACTCTGATTCATAATATGAGGAGCCACTGATTTCATTTAACACAATTTTCTAATGCATCTCGTTAGTTTTCAAGGCTGTCCCCCTTATCGTACAAGACCTGCAATGGAGAAGTTTTAACTTGGAAGTATACATAATTAGATGAATGACAGATATAACAGAGTCGAGGAAAGTAAGAGTCCCTATTTTCCTGAGTGGAGGGTGTGTCCCCCCATGGTACAAAATCTGGGCAGTTTTCTAACTGGTATAAAATCCAATTCCTCCAAATTGTTTCAAAATGAGGAAGTTTGTCCATATATGCTTATGTCAGCCGCTCCATATTACACATGTCCACCATTATGGATCTCCATGTCTCCCTACATGGTATTTTTTTTGTATTGCTCAACTGCGTTATGGTTTTTTTTGCTGCCAAAACTCATAAAAGAATGAGGCGTAGCGTGGCCATGTACAACTCCTTTCCTTCTGGAGGGAGTGCATTATTAGTGAGGGGGTAAGTGTACCCTGACAGTCAAAGGTGGCCTCCGACTCACATATAACTATTTGTCAAAAGTGCTGTATTTTGGGGCATGCCCAGAAAATATGTGTTGTGGCTGCTGTAGGGTGACTGCAACCCTTCCATCACACATCCATCCCCTCACCTGCGTACTTAGCCACTACATCAGGAGATCTAAGGAATCTGTAATGACACTTCCAAGAGAATTCTGTTGAGGAGGTTAAATGATAAGTGGTAATGGCAAATTTGTTCCACTCCTCTATTTTATGTGTCGTACCTAACTCAGCATTCCATGTGGGCATTGTGGTTTCTACTGCCACCTCTTGAACAGCCTTATATGCACGTCCTGTATGTGATGACTTTTAGTTCTAATGGTAAGACCACAACCGTAACGCTGTAAGGGCAACATTATTATTGTATTCTGTTCTCCAGAGATGCCCTACATCCTCTGTACACTACCGTTCTGCTCCTGAAGTTGTTCTACATCCTTTAAACACTGACATTCTGTCAAGTTCTCCTACTTTCTCTGTACACCATCATTTTGTTCTCTGAAGTTGCCCTACATCCTCTGTACATCATTCAGTTCCCTGTAAACCCATTTGATGAAGTGACTATTTCTGGATGTTTGTACAGAAAAACATAAGGACTCATCCATTTTTAAGTACTTGTCAGTTCTTGAACCCAGTGACACCAGTTGAGCGGAAGCCCTATATGGAAAGCTTCACTATAGGCTCCTGCTAATCGGATTCCACCATGTTCAGTAACTCATAAGCTAGCTGAAAAGTCAAAGACCTCCTTTAATGTTCATACTTACTATCCCGGCCAACTTCTTCAACTGGGTGACCAGGGCAACAGACAGAAGGCAGGCAACAGATGTGGTATACCTGGATTTCAGCAAGGCCTTTGACCCAGTCCCCCAGAGCAGCTCGGTCAAAAAGATAAGGGACTTAGGGATAGGTGAATAACTGGCAACTTGGGTGGAGAACTGGGCGAGGGGAGAAACAGAAATGGTACTAGTTAATGGGGAGTTTTCAGAGGTTAAGGGAAGTAACAAGCAGAGTACCTCAGGGGTTAGTGCTGGGCCCAGGCATTTGCAGTGTATTTATTTGTGACACAGGGGAAGGTATCAAGGGCAAGATCTGCCTCTTCACAGATGACAAAGACCTGCTCAAGGGTGGACACATAAGAAGGGAGTAGGGGAACTCGGGGTGGGATCTGGGTAGGTTGGTAAGCTGGTCAAAAATCTGGCAGCTGTGCCTCAACATAAAAAAAAAAAAAATTAAAGTGATGCATACTGGGAAGAGAAAACCAAGAGTGCAATATGAAATGAATGGAAGAAGTGGAGCTGGAAAGCACAGATGAAAAGGACCAAGGGGTTCTGGTCTTGGAGAGTCTAAAAACAGCACATTGTAACAAAGCTGTTGGCAAGACAAACTGGATGCTGGGATGCACAGGGAGGGGGAATAAGCAGTAGAAGTCATGAGGTGATCCTCCCATTATACAGGTCACTGGTGCGACCACATCTGGAATACTGCACAAGGTAGTAGAGTCCACACTAGAGGAAAGACTCCGCACACGGCAACCAAGATGGTTCATGGACTTGGGGACAAGATGTACAAGGACAGGCTGCAGGACCTGAATATGTACACTTTTAAGAAAACAGGGGAGCGGGGTGACACGATCGAGACATACAAGTACCTGCACAGGATAAACAGGGTGGACGTCACTGAACTTTTCTCCTTGAGCTTAAATAAAGGAACAAGAGAGAACTCACTTAAACTCGCAGGAGGAAGATTCAAAAGGGACGTCCATAAGCAGGTTTTCACAGAAAGAGTGCTGGACAAGTGAAACAAGCAACCAGAGGAAGTGGTATAGGTCAAATCAGTGAGCAACTACAAGCAAACATGGGCCAGGCACATGGGGTCAGCTAGAAAAGGAGAGGCAGAAACAAAGGGGGAGGAGCGCCGACTAGAGCTAGTGCAGAACAGTTAGGTACGGTGGGCAGACTGGATGGGCCGACGGGCCTTTTGCTGCCTTCATTGTCAATATATCCAGTGGATCATCATTATGTCTCGATTTGCTGTTACAATTACTCAGCACTGTTTTTGAATATTATTCACAACTAGATGACACTACTTTGCTTAGACCATCTTTTCTCATATACAGCATGCTCTTGCATAATATGTGGCCAGAATATCAGGCGCGATGCAATTCAATGACTTTTAAGAACTGAAATTTTGATTTAGCAGTACATACCCAATCTACTACATCCTTCACAATTCCTAGCCAATAATAACGGCTTTGAATTCGGTGCACCGTTTTCTTCTGTCCCAGGTGATGTCCAATGTCTGTAAAATGGCTCTCTAAGAAAACTTGGCGCCTCCTTTGGGGATCAACCACCACTTCCCGTTTTTCTTCTTTCTTTGACCCCACATAATACAAGCAACCACCTTTAAAATAATCAAAACCATGGTTCTTTATAGTAAGAAAAAGGCAGAGAGTAATTAGTCTTAATATATTATTTGTTCAAATATTTGTTATTGAACTGGTTATGGATATTTCTTTAACATATCCTTCATGTTTCAAAATGTATAGGGCAAACCATATTCTAAGGAACTGCTCTTTGTGCACTTTTAGCCATCTACAGTCTGAAACAGTTCTGTTATGTGACCTTACTAGGGTCTGCACCCATCTCTTCCCCCAGTCCATTTTACTTCATCCTTTAGGTGTATGGGAACCCATTTGGCTAGTCCCGTTTGCTCCCTCCCAAGGTAACCCGTCACCATCCAGGGATGCCGCCACTGATTCTCCTGTTGCAGCCCTTCCCGCTCCTCAAAGTGGAAACCGGTCCACTAGCTAAGCCTGCTGCTTATTTAAAAGTTGGTGACCAGGAAAGGCACACACTAAGCCAAGTCTCATTTCCAGGTGTGACCGGGGGGAAGGGAAGAAGGGGAGAACAATATACATAAAGTTCATTTGAACAACACTTAGCAAATAACATATGGATAAGGGACAAATCATAAATGAAGACAAATAGGTGTAATGGTATAGCAAGTAACAGTTGATAATATTGGCAGAGTTGAGCAGGATAACCATGGGTATAGCAAAGTTGTAATAAGGAGGGTAAAAATAAAGAAAGCAAACACATACCATAATTACGATTCAAGGCAAATCACCATAGGAAGAATAATTACATATACATTTCATTCTCAAGGATTGTCGATAGGAAACAGTATGTTATAAGCTACGAGGCATTTCTGAACTGTATAGCAGGGCATCAAGTAGCTGAAGGGGGTCAAGAATTGGGGTCACTGGAGGAAGGAGGGAATAAAAAAGGCTAAGGAAAGGAGGAGGGGCAGGAGCACGGGGGGGGGGATTGGGAGAATGCTCGCTTCAAGCACAGCAGAGAGGATGACTGTTTGAGGGAGTTCCAGAGAGAGGTAAGGCGGTAGGAAAAGGACTGGTGAAGGAAAGGGTCACCCTTTCTCAGGGTGACAAGAAGCGGTCCCTGATGGGTGTGTGCGACAGGGTGACACTGTTCACACAGGCCACCCCCATCTTTCACCAATTATGCTGTCTCTTACCTCCCTCTCTCACCTTTCCCTCCAGGGTGGAGCCAGAAGTCTCACCCATCCTGAAGCCTTCTGCACAGAAGCACTTTAACTGACCTACATACACTGCACTCCCTGAAATATAACAGGGCAAAGACTTCCATCTACCCTCCCTGGAGAAGGAGAGTGTCCAGTGGGATACCAAATCATTCTCCTGTGGGCCTGCTGCATCATTCCAGGATCAAAACATACACCTGGAATGCCGGCACGGCAAGCAACTCCCCAGTCAATGTATCAACAGATCAAGACCCCACCCCTACACTGTCCTTTATGGTGTTCCACCAGTTAAGCGGACACAAAGCTAGTTAGACTTCACTGTCACAGCCACCTTGTATTAATACAGTAATGCTACGAAACATGCAAATATGTGATTGGTTAATTCGAGGATTTGCATTTGAATCAAGGAAACAAATGTACAGGATCCAATTCTGAACTCAAACTGAACTAAAATTCCTTGTTACCACCTGGCACAACACTGAACTTAAAATGATATGTGAAGGAATGATTTTTAATAAATGTTGTTAGAAACAGATTTACTGGTAGAAACGTCCTTAGAAATCTTGGCTGTGACCCATGTAGAACTCTTCCTTTTGTCTCTACCAAGCCAACTGGTCACTCTCATATTATTACAAAACAAATATCTACAGTTGTCTCTGTATTTGTTTTGTACTGGAATTTTGTACTGTACTTTCCCAGGTCATACCTGAAAATAGGCGTTTAACTGTCTAGTGTACATACTTGGTTGCCAAAAACCAAATAAATAATTTTGTCAAATAATATAACTGCAATATCTTTACTGTCAACCTTCTGCACTGTAATTCTTTTGTTGAGATCATTTCAAGAGGCAGGTTTTAAACTCTGTATTGTACTAATCAGAAAGAAGTTTATTGAGTGGTCCGTTGGGGTGATGTTTATTGAGTGGCCCATTGGGACCACAGTGTTAGCCAATAGGGCGGGTACCTGGCAAGCATGGGAGATCAGATACCCTGAAATCTCATACTTCATAATAAAAAAAAAAAGAAAAGAAAGAAAAGTAGGAACATGGGATCAGTGAGAATGTAACTGTGCCTACTGATCATCTGGATATTTTAAAATTTTTTTTTTTTTTTTTTTTTTTAGGAAAGGGGGTAATGTTTTTAACATGGGAACTGTGTTTAAGTTTTAGGCTATGGCCAAGATTGCTCTCAATTATTTTGGTTAATAACATACCTTTTTAAAGTATTTACTCTATACAGTGTGCTTTTAAAAAGAGTGACATCTTTACTCAAACAATCAATATTTTATTTATGAAGCGCCTTTCGAAATCAAGGTGCTGTACAACACTAAAACATTATATTCAAACCAGCAATATAAATTATTTAAAATCAGTCTGGGTATGCCCGATCAAATAAATACGTGTTTAACATAGTTTTAAAACTATCGACAGTTGGGCATTCTCTTAACCGACGAGGTAGAGAGTTCCACAGGGTCGGTGCTACAAATGAAAAGGCGCGAGTCACAGAGGTTTTCAAATGAATTCTGGGAACCTCTAGCAATCCCTCGTCGGTGGATCGGAGAGGACGATTGGGGAAGTAGAGAGTCAGGAGATCTTTCAGGTAGTCACGTCCCTGTTCGAGTAGGGCCTTAAAGGTAAGCAAGCCTACCTTATAGGTGATCCGCCACTGAACTGGCGGCCAGTGCAGTTCGCACAGCACAGTCATAATGTGACTGGTCCTAGAAGTACCAGTCAACAACCTGGCCGCAGCATTCTGCACTAGCTATGACTACAGCATGATGCTCCCGGGTCTCAGCTGGCAGCACATCCATCTCTGGGCCAGAAGGTTGAGGGTTCTAGCCCCACACCGGGATTGGGGGCTAATACCATAACACTAGCATCAGGGTGCTGTACTTGAGGGATGCTTACTGTCTTGATGTGCCATCCTTCAGATGAGACATTAAACCAAGGTCCTTTCTGCCCATCTCTGGTGTTGCCCAAGTGGAAGTAAAAGCATTCAAGGCACTTTTCACAGAGTAGGGTCATGTTTTCTTAAATAAATAATAACAGATACAAAAGAAAAATACATGTCAAAGTGATACATAACAACCCAACTCCTGAAACTTTATGTAACAAACCAATTACTAATAGTCACATCACTAATATATTAAAAAAATACGAACTGAAAAAGAAAAGTAAATAAAAGAAAGGACAGCTAGAAACTGTGGAGGCAGTATGGCGCAGTGGTTTAAGGCTCTGAGCTGCAACTCTGGAGACCTGGGTTTGAATCCCACAGCCCCCACTTGCATACTGTGTGACCCTGAACAAGTCACTTAACTTCCTCGTGCTCCCAGGTTGCACCTGCAAACAAGCTTTCAGCTTAGTGTATCTCACCTGGTAAAATAATTGTTAAAAAAAAACAAACAAAAAAAAAAAACTATACCACGCAATAACACCTGGTGCCTATGAACAACCTCAGCAGTCTATCACCCAGGTGATGTTTCTCCAAAGCAGGTCCCTTACGACAGGACTTGAGGAGCTAGATTCCCGCAGGTACAGTTCACACATGGCAATCTGTACTTTACTCAGTAATTCTAACTGGGGTATGTATTTTCGTTGTGAAACCAGATGACACCTAGTCTGCCAGATGTGATACTTTAGCTTGCAAATAAGACAAGCAACATCCTAATGTTATACCTTCCCCACTGCTGAAGTCCAAGACCCAGGACTAACGTATCATAAGAAACGGTACAAAACAGAGGCTCTCCCCAATCCCAGACTACCTCCCGCCAAAAGGTCATAACAAACAGGCTGGAAAATAAAATAAGTGATCCTGAGTTTTTAGCTGGCTGTTACTGGCGTCCTCTGAACAGCATTGCTCACTGTGGCTCTTATGCACGGTATGCACATTTACCCTTCTGTGGAAGCAACGCCACGGTATTTCCCACATGGTTTTTGGAATTCTTGGCTCCACCAGCAGCTTCAAGCTTTCTGAGGTCGTGCCTGAGGAGTTCTTGGAAACACATGATGTTCAGAAATGCTTTTTTTTTTTTCACTCAAGTTTATTAGGGAAGAAAGCAACAATACAAGTAAAAGTATTTTCTGTCCATACAAGGAACTATTACACATTAAGCCAGGAGCGGACAGTAAATAATGTCACATTACAGGCTTTTCTACATTAATATTGAAAGTGCACGAAGAACAAATGCTTAAGTCAATTAGTACTCTTAAGGTACTACTGTCGTCATTATTACTGCCTTCACCACAAATAACAGCGAAGAACATGTACAAACCAGCCAACTTTGGCCACATGGTTTGAAGGAGGAGGAGGAGTAACAGAACAGAGCAAAACACAGCATTGGTGTTTTAGATTTGCACAATAGTCGATCTACAGTTTTAGTTAAACGAATAACAGGTCTCAGGCACTGCATGGTTAACTCACCCATTTGCTTTGTGTGGCGCCAGAGTCCCTGATCCCCTCCCTACCATTCCCTATCTAACATCACTCAAGAATTCTGCCTAGCATTTTACCTGGCCCACATATCATTGTGTTTCTCTGCTCTCAGTCAAAGCTTGGGGATGTAAGCTCCTCCATACGTACTATGTTGTTCACCATATGGACCCAACACTCATAGGAGGGGGGGCACCAGCAGCCAGTTTGCTGCGATTTCCTTTTGGGCTGCCAGGCAAAGGATTCTGAAGCGCCCTTGCAATTGAGGGCTGCCAGCTCTCAGAACCTCTATGCCCAGAACAAGATGCTTGAAGTCTAAGAGAATTGGTACCTCCCATAATCTGGAGAGTGCCATGTGCACTTCAGTCCAGAAGTCCACAAGTTTTGGACAGGCCCAAAATATGTGGTGGTGCCACCCTACCTGGCCACATCCATGCCAACACAAAGCAGAGGTTCCTGTTGCAAACTGCTGAGTGACCAAAGGGGTATGAAAATACCTGGACATGCACTTCCACTTAAACTCTCTCCAGCCAGATGAGGACAAGACCCTCCACTCCCGCTCCCAGGCCTTCCTCTAGCCCTCCTCCAGAACAGGAGTTTCCTCCCATTTAGGACGGAGACTATCCAGTACCTGGCAGCATGCTCCCAGAAGGGCTTTAGAAGCCTTTGAGATAGAGCCCTTGGTGCCTCTGAGAATAGCTGCCCAACAGAAGAAAGTCTCCAGTGAGGTCAAGTCCCTGTCAACTTTTGGAACCAGGTGGTTTGTCTGCATGTAGAGTCTGATCTGTAGGTAACTATGAAAATCCGAGTGGGGGAGGTTGTATTTTGTCTGGAGGTCGCTGAAAGTCATAATTACTTTTTTGTGAATCAATCAATCAATCAATCAATCAATGAGCAATCTGGCTAGAGCGAACAGATTCCAACTATGAAAAAGGAGGGTGAACTCTGGATCTCCGATTATGGATGTAAGGGGACCCACCTCATTAGGAGTATTTGTGAGTGTATAGGCCTTGGCTATGATTTTTGTTTAAACTTTTTATTTAAAGAGTTTATGCAAATACATTACACTATTGGAAACTGTACAGTGTTATACTTCATAAAAGCATCATTAAAAAGATATTTGAATTTGTGAACCACTGTAACATTTAGTACAAGATCAGGGGGAATTCCGTGTAGTTATAAGCCAACTTGTTCAACAATTTCTAGATATCAAATGGCCATAAGCTATCAATGCTCTTAACGTCGAAATAGCAATTAATGTGTTCCAAAAAAAAAAAAAAAAAGGACCAGGCTAATATACGCCTTTAAATTGGTAATTAACTCTTAGCTTTTAAAAACTCCAATAATACTTCCCAGTATGCTCCCATAGCACTTACAAAAAAGTAAAAAAAGAACAAATTTAAGGGGGAAAAAAAAATGTACAAAATATTCATATTCAAGTAAATGTTTATATTTCTGTCAAATTCTAGAGTCTGTCCAACTTAACTATTTAATAGGAGCCTCATCAGAGCTACTCAAAAAGTTCAACTTTAAGGAAAGAAAGTAAAGCAGGAATCCTGATATGTCCTGATCAATTAACTTTTAAAAGTAAATAAGCCCTTTAAGTGAGAAATTCATGCCCATCTTCAACTGCTCCGAAAGGCTCAGTCGTTCCTTTGAACAGTAAGAATAATCTGTTAAATTAATGTAACAAAATATGGTTGGACTTAGCGATTTCTGTTTCAATTCAAGTGTCCTCTGCTTCGGATTCTGAAGAAAAAGTCTCCCTCCTGAGCTGCCCTCTCAACTTCGAGCTTTTCAAGCAATTTCATAGCCTCTCTAGGCTCACGTATATGTGAGCCTTCTTCCCCAGCAGTGATATTGAGTCGGGCCGGCATTAATAAGTTATTGGGAACCGCTAGGGCCCTTAGGCGCCTCCTGACCCCATCGAAAGCCTTCCTCTTCATACGTGTGGAGTAGGAGAGGTCTGGAAAAACAGTATTCTCAAGCCGTCCACCTCAACCTTACGTTGCTGCCAAACTGCCTGGAGGATACGAACTCTCACTGAGACAGATGTAGCTATCAGCATTATGGTTCTAGCCCCTTCTGTGGACATCTGTCTCTGGACATTAATTCTGTAGGCTCGTACGATTTGGTCTCCTAAGTCCACTCCAAGGATCTCCAGTAGCCAAGGACACAAATATTCAGGTAGGTTGTTTCCTTCTGTGCCCTCGGGTAGCCCTAGAATCCGGACACTGGCAGCACAAGTGATGTTTTCTAGACGCTCTAATAGGGAACGGAGCAAATTCTGCTCCTTTACACAGGTAGCGGCGGTAGCCTGGGCCCGTTCTGAAGATTTTTCAGCATCGTGTGTTATCTCCGTAGGGCCATCTAGTTTCTGTTCTACTTGTAACAATCTGGTATTATACCCGTTCATTTTTTCATCCATCCGATGAATTGTTCTAGTCAGATTCAGTATCGCCAGTTGCAGACCCTAGCGTAGCCGGGCCGGTCTCTCCACTCGTAGCTTCCGTTGTTGGTAGGTTTACAGGAGCAGATGGGGGTTTAGAGGCCCCGTCACAAGGGGCAAAGAAATTAGCTTTAGATTCTGCATTTTTCTTCCCCATTTGGTCGAATTTTGATACCGCAAAAATCTGCAAAGCACCAGGAGTCCAATAAAGATGTTCAAATGGACAGATCAGACGATGAATCTATTTAAAATTAATCAATCAATTATGAGTGCTGTGAAGGAAGCTCTCTGGAAATGCGTCCGATCAGCTGGGTAGCTAGCCACACCCCCCCCCCTTGGCTATGATTTTTAATGTGTAGCTAGTCCAAGGATTCACTATTTCCTTCCATACCCCAGGCACGAGAGTAGAGCGTGGTAAGGCAAAGGGAGAGACTCCCAGTTTGCAATGACTCCATTTCCCTCAACCCCATCTCCTTACTTTGTTTAATCCAAGTCACTACAGGAGCTAATTGCACCGTGTAGTAATTGTAGTAATATAATTTCTAATCTGGCATGACCAGACCCCCTTTCTCACTAGGGAAGGATAGTACTCTAGCAGTACATCTTATCTGCGTCAATCTCCACCATTCATCACTACATGGGGTACTACGCCGGAGCTAGGACTCCACATGAGACTTTTCCATGGGTGGAACAGACGTAGGGCCGGCGCCGCCCTCGAGGGTTGGCAGTTAGCCGTTGTCCACTCCGCCCCAGCCCCCGTTCTTTCTCTCCCACTGCTGAGTATGGATTCTATGTGCAAGACTGCAGCCTGTGGCCTAGTCCATTGTGCTCGTTGCCTCGGTTCTGCTCGACTACTCGATGTCACTTCAAATCTCTGGTAAGATTTTTCCTTTTTATTAAGTGATGTCGAGTACTGTGTTTTAATTACTTTTCCGTCCGGTCATGTCTCATCCAGGGAGACAGAAGACATCGAAGGCGGGGTGGCCTCCTATGCGTCGGTGCCCCTGTGGCCGTCTCTACTCTGTAACGGACCAGCATAACCGTTGCCTCTCCTGCCTCGGCCCCAAACATGATATGGCAAACTGCAATATTTGTTTCTCCATGTCACTGAAAACCGCACGTTAAAAGTCAGACGTACGACACAGAATTTCAGAGGTCGCAGTCGCTGAGCCAAGGCCAGGATTCTCGGCCCTTCCTCTGGGTCCCTTCCCAGTCCTATACTGCCCATGGAGGAGGAAACCCCCACCTCTCCTAGCCTTGCCGCAGTGGGGTTTCTTTCGCGATGCAGAAGGCCCAGGCTGGTCCCTTTGGGGATCAGTCGGAAGGCACTGCTTCAGCAGTCGCTGCTTCGGTAGCGAAGACTCCCTTGGTGTCGTGTGTCAGGTCCTTTGGAACCGGTCCGGCACCGTCCTCTGTGCTGTTCTTTGTCTCTGCACCAATCGCGGCATCATGGGCTTTAAGTACAGAGCCACAGTTGGTGTCAAGCCTGCTCTCAATGCTGTTGTCATCTCTGATGTTGCTTGCGGTGTCGGGGTTGTTGGCAGCATAGAGTTGGGTACTCCAGATGTTTCTGGGCCTCGTTCTGGTCCCAGTACCGTGTGCGGCACCAGGGCAGGAGCCGGTGCCATCCCTGTCCGACGCCATTTGCGGCACTGGGGATGAGGTCGGCGACGTGGTCGGGAGTCGCTCCTGCCTTGCGGCTGGGGTGTTGTGCAGCGCTTGAGCCTGTCCTCAGTGCCGCTTGCAGCACTGGGGTGGAGTGTCAGGCGTCTTGTGTGCGCGTGGGTTTGGTGCTCCACTGGCGCCCGGGGCAGTGTGGGGTCATGCCCGACTCCGGGGCTGTGCGCAATACTGGGCTGGGTGTCGGCGCCAGGTGTGGGGCTGTGCTTCCTCCTGGTGGCATTACCTGCTTCTAATCCCTGGGTGCCTGACCTCGGGGTCCCGGAATTGGTGGGGTCCATGAGGTTGTCTGGCATCGAACCTCGGAAACTTGACTGTTCAGAGGCGGATTCTGGGTCTGATCCAGAATGGCTCCCAGGTTCCTCGGAATCTTCGGACCCCTCTGTTTCCAGTACCTCGGCCCCCACTCAGCCTCCGAGACTCATCTTTTGCCAGTGGACCTCAGGGTCAGGGGGTCTGACCAGCCAGCGGTGGTCCCTGTGGCTACTGCTGTGCAGCCTGAGCTCACTAGCATGACTGTTATCCCTGCTGGGGCATCCCCCTCCTTGGTGTGTTTGGACAGCCCAAGTTTGGAGCAGCCCGGGGCGCACCAGGAGGGGGAAGGAACGGTTCCCTGGGTGGACTTCTCTGAGGCTGTTCAGAGGTGCCAGTTGCCTAGGCTGGTGGCTAAGAGAAGAGGTCCCTCTCCAACTCCAAAGGGTTGAGAGGTAGAGGTGTGGTGCAATGAGACCTTCCTACAGCCCAGCCAGGTTCTGGCAGAAGCCGAAGCGCAGGCCCTCACCTTTCCCTGAAGGAGTCCCCGTGGTGGTGGGGATTTTACTTCTGAGGTCAGGGGCCATCCTTCTGGACATACATGGTCTCAGTTACCTCATGGGATGAATTTCTTTCTTTGGGCACAGCTCTGACTGTTCCGACACAGTTGAACGGCCGTTAGCTGCAGCAGCCTTTGGGGTCCCCCTCCTTGTGAAGGGTTTCCCGTTGGCCCCCCCTGCCCTGACAGAGACCGTTCTCCTGTTGCCAGGAGCCTGTCCCCTGAGCTTCTGTCTCCATCATTGGTTGTCCCAGGTATTCCCGGTCTGCGAGGACCTCACCTGGGATCAGTTCAGAGGTTCTTCTGCACATTTTCCCACCTACCTCCATGCCCTGGACCAGCAGGTGTTTCACCATGCTCACATGCAGCCGGACCCTGAACCTGGAAGCTCCAATACATCCTCTTCTCCCTCTTCAGTGGGGCAGGAACCTTCGGTACACATCTCCCCAGCTCTGTCCTCCTATCAGTGCTTCCTGGTAAGCATGATAGATGAGCTTCACCTTACCCAGATTCCAAGCAGCAATCCCGAGCACGTGACACGCGACTTCTTAGGCGAATTCAGTGTGGCCCACCTGGTGGCTCCCGCCTGGCCCATTCCCTTTCAGGAAGCGTCACATCGGCTCTGGCTATGTTCCTTTTCCACAGTATCAGCCCCAAGGGACCTACGCTTGTGGTACTGCACATCTCCTGGGTCTGTAGGTTCTCTGCCTCATACTCCTTTGGGATTGACCTCCCTGGACACCCCCTCGGGGCATCGTGCCCCTTACCATGACTGCCCCCCCCCCCCGATCCGGACTCTGCAGATTTTGACTTCTAGGGAGGCGAGTGTTCTACTCGACACGGATCTCTGTCAACTGCAGCACATCAGGCCCACTTTGCAGCCTATGACAGATTCTTGTGGTCCAGGCTAGGACAGCTTCTAGCCTTGATGCCTGATTTCGAGAAAACCAGGCAAGCCATTGCCCTCTCTGTGCAGGGCCTGGAGCTAGCAGGGCAACAATCAAGGGCATCTTATGATGCCAATGAGGCAGCTTCCAGAGTGACAGGGACAGCAATCTGCCTTCAGTGGACAGCATGGCTTCGCCTATCCGGGTTGTCACTCCTGGCCCAGCGTAGGGCGAGTTACTCTCCCTACCAGAGAACCCACCTCTTCTCCCGAAGGATGAGGCAGCAGCTTTCCGGGTGCCTTCCTTCCTCCACTGGGGATCCCCATCTCATTCAGACCAGTCTCAGGCCTGCAAGGGTTCTCTCCTGCAGTGTTTCTCCCACTGGAGGCTAAGGGACTTAGTCCCTTAGGGTGCTCAGGGCCCCCCTTTTTTCAGGGGGGGGGCGCTCAGTACTCACCCAAGTAGTGATGAATGGTGAAAACTGACACAGATCAGATATGAAAATTACGTACCTACCGTAATTGTTGATCTTTCTGTGTATCTTCACCATTCATCACTAAATCCCACCCTCCTTCCCCCCTGGGGCCTCAGTCTCTGGACTCCTCCCTTCCCCTGTGTGTCTCCTTTTTCCTCGCTCTCCTCTCCCTTGAGTGTAGTCAGGGGAGGGCGGTGGGGCCTGGCAAGTGAGTTTCCTGGATCTTACAGAGATTGGAAGGACTCTCCCCTTCTCTTCTCCCTTTTTAGGGAGTCGCGGAGTGGGAGGACACTCTTTTCTCTCCCCCCCTTCATAATTTTATTTGTGGGCTTGATTTTGACCCCACCTCTGCTTAACTTGCATTCGGCTGTTAAAAGTTATTTTTTTATTTAATAATTTGTTAACCGGGTTGGGACTCTGGACAATGTCCTTTTCAGGTCCAACCCGGACACACCACGAACAAAAACAAACAAACAAATATCAACAATTACATTTGGACCTGCCTAACAAAAATAATTTAAACAATCTCTTAAAACAATGCTGAGACATGGTTGGACGAAGTGCTAAGGGCTAAGCATACCAAAGGGATGGGGCTGCAAAAGGAAAAGACCTCTGGCCATTCTGAGTTTTCACTACTGGAAGATTTAACAAAATCCCATTTGCAGACCTCAATTTGGGGAGGGACAAATGAACTGAAACCATATCTGCCAATGAAAATCTATATGAAAAAAGAAATTTATAAAGCAAACAACCAGAAAAGTAATTAATTCTTTCTCTAGGTGATAACCAACCTAAACGTAAATACAAAGAGCAATGATGAGTCCTGAATGAGACCAACAAAGTAAACCTACATATATTATTAAACGCTAGAGACAATGCATTATATTCCTTAACACTCAAATTCTGATATAAATAAAAAACAATCAAAAAGTGGTAATAATGAGCCAACTGCAATCGATTTTCTGGTTTCAAAAGAAAAAACGACTGAAACAAACAAAATACCCAATTTCTGGTTTATAACTTGAATAACATGCTTAACATGTAAGGAGAAGTTTAAACCACAGTCCAGCCACACACCCAAATATTTAAATTGGGTAACTATCTATTGCAGCTCCATCCCCATCAAAAAGCAATAGACGAGGATCATCTTTCAACATAAATGGGGTTAAAAGTTGTTTTTCCCCTCCCATATTTTAGAAAGGGGGGGGGAGTTGAGACACACCCTCAGTCAACACTTCCTAGGGGGTCTGGTCTTCAGATCTATGCTGCTTAAAAAATGTTTGCCCTACAGCTGAAATTTTAGTCCATCTGGGCTCTTCCCTTAAAGGCTTGTGCGATCTGCTTCTGAGGGTGTGCTGCTCCATCCCCCCCCACCCCCGGTTTTTCCTTCCCTTATTTCTTCTCTTCTTTCTCCATCCAGAGATTGGGGCCCCCTCTCCCCAATTTCCTCTTATGTCTCCTCCTCTCTGTTGCTTATATCTCCTTTTGGTTTATTCTTTTCCTTTTACCCATCCCTTAGGCTCTCCTGCCTCAACCCACCCTCCCTTCCGTACACTCTCTGGCGTGTCAGAACTGCAGGGTCGGACTGGCCCACCTGGATACCTGGAAATTTCCAGGTGGGCCCCCCTCAGTTGGGTAAGTGGTTACCTTCTGAACTCTGAAAACCTTTGCATTTATCTTCTTTTTTCTAATTAAATGGGGCATCTGGGACACTGTTGATAAATGTAAGATGCAAACACAGAGCTAGTGTATCAGATTGAAGTGGAATATTGATATGAGTGTGTCAACCTGGGCCCTCCTCTATTGATTTTCCAGGTGGGCCCTTGCATCTTCTTTCCAGGTGGGCCCTTTGTACCCCAGTCCGACCCTGCAGAACTGGAGCTGGGGTGAAGTCAACTACGGCTAACTGCCAACCCACGAGCGCTATGTGGAGCGTTGGCCTCGAGGGCCATGCCAGCCCTACATCGGCTTCGCCCATGGAAGAAACGAAAAAAATTCTCCAGTGGGGTTCTAGCTCCAGCGTAGTACCCCAAGTAGTGATGAATGGTGAAGATACATAGAAAGATCAACAATTACGGTAGGTACGCAATTTTCATTTTTTGTACCTACCCTTGTAAATCTCATAATAGATTTGGTTATTTGTTTCCACAAAGATTCTGGAATATGGATGGGTAAGGCCTGAAATGAGAAAAGAAACTGAGGTATATTTATTTTGTAGGTAACTATCTGACCACCTAGCCTGAGTGGCACGACTTCCCATCTAGCCAGGTATGCCTTCACCTCTGCCAGAGTCTGCTGTAGTTCAATTTTAAGAGCGAGGTTAAATGGGGAGATATTTTGACCCCAAGGTATCTAACAATATTGTTGGTGCCCCATTTAAAAGGGAACTTTGTTAAAAGGTCCCTGGGGAAGGAGCCCCCCAGATTAAGAGCTTCCAATTTGTTGAGGTTAACCTTGTAATTGGAGTTCTGTCCGTAACTATCCAACTACTGCAGCAGTGCGAGCACAGAGGTCTGTGGGGAGGTGAGGAAGAAGAGGGAATTGTCAGCATACAGGGAGATCTTATGGGTGATGTCTGCAACTATCTAACTCTTGTGGCAGTGTGGGCAGAGGTCTATGGGGAGGTGAGGAAGAGAAGGGAATCGTTGGCATACAGGGAGATCTTATGGGTGATGTCTGCAACTATCTAACTCTTGTAGCAGTGTGGGCACAGAGGTCTGTGGGGAGGTGAGGAAGAAGAGGGAATCGTCGGCATACAGGGAGATCTTATGGGTGATGTTGCCCACAGTAATGCCTCTGATGGCATCATTTTGCCTGACAGCTACCATCAGGGGTTCAATACATAATGCAAAGAGTAGAGGAAAGGGGTAGCACTGTCTGGTTCCTTGTTGGAGGTGAAACGTCTGGGTTGGAACACCATTCATCCGAACTGTGGCTTGGGGAGAGGCACTGTGACGGAGTTAGGCTACACCCTCAGCTGTGACTGATGGACCACTTTTCTATCTCATTTCCTAGCTACCAAAACTTCTGTTGCACAACAGTTAATGCTTTTCTCTTTGCTTTTCTTCTCCCCCCCCCAACCCTAGCTTGACCACCTAGTGTAGCTCTTTACTATCCCTACTAATTCTCTATTTTCATTCTTTTTCCATTTCCATCCATCCAGTCCCTGGAATGATGCCAAACACCCAGAAAGGTATTGTGTAAAGTGCATAAGTGCATTCTGTGTACAAAATAACATGAATGCTATTTTAAATAGGAATACATATAGTTAATAAAGCTTTTTTAAATAAAAGGATTCAGAAACCATATAAAACAATAATTTCATGATTAATACAGCTATGAGAAATCCTTAAAGTATTTTCATAAATTCACACTATAAACCTGTTACTGTATAAAGTTATAAAAGTGCTTAGTCACTGTGGATCAGAGATAGAGAGTTAATATATGTGGAGATATACACTGCATCTTTAACTGAACCAGGAAGTTCCCTGAAACAACTCACCCCCCTGTTTTGAAACATGTCCAGACATGTAAATAGAGAAGGGCTCAGTCAGGTGACCCCACCAAAAGATATAGAAACCTCTTCACCGAGTTCAGTTCAGACTAGTAGAGTTCAGTCTTGAGAGTGAGAGTGAAGGAGAGAGGTGCTACTGCAGACAAGCTGTTGAATACAGATGAGAAGGGTCTTAGGAACTCTAAGATCTATGACAGTATTATGTGAGAAACTACCGATTTTAAGTAGTGATTTTCTTTGCAATTTTTTTGAACTTTTGAAAAATAAATATCACACCACAGTGTGTTTTGAACCTGTAAATTTGCCTTGTCTGATGCTTATTCCCACACCCTGCGACAGGCGTAAAGTGCATCAATTCTGTCCTGGAACTTTGGCCCAAGCCCCATCTCCTCCAAGGTTCTGCAAAGAAAGGCCCAGTCCACTAGGTCGAACACCTTTTCTGCATCCAGAAATATGACCAATGCAGGCTCTTTTGTCCGATTTGGCCAGGAGACGAGGTTCAAAAGGCCGCAAATATGATCATGGCGTAGTCCACTATTGATGAGCTCCATTTGATCTGGGTGGACCACGAATCCCATGCAAGCCTGAAGCCTCTGAGCCAAGATGGAGGTGAAAATGTTTTGATCGACGTTTAATAAGGAGATTGGGCGACAGGAGCCACACAGGGTAGGGTATTAATCTGGTTTGTGGATAATGGAAATCTGAAAATATTACCAGGATAAGGGAGCTCCCTCTCCTTCCTGTACCACTCCAACCCCTCCCCCCAAGGTGGGGAGTAAGATCCTCTCTAAAGGTTTTATAGAACTCTGCTGGTAGCTCATCTGGGCCTGGTGCCTTTCCCCTCTTGAGCTCCGTCAGGATGTCCGCTATCTCCCCGTGCATAATCAGGGCATCCATAATTTCCATCTGTGTTTGGGAAGCTTGTTTAGCTTTACGTTATTGAAAAAAAAAAAAAAAAGTTCTCGTCTTTCTGTGAAGCTGACCATCCGGTCACTCAAGTAGAGTTTCTTATAAAGTTCCAGAAAATGTTGGGAGATTTTTAGAGGATCCGCATCCTAATGCGTGGATCTGTGATCCTGTCTGATCCATAAGACTAGTTGGCTAGCAGCCTCCTTCTGAAGCAGCCAGGCCAACAGTCTTCGGGCTTGGTTCCGTGCCTCGTAGTATCTCTGTATAGAGTAGCGGAGGGCCTCTTTAATCTTGTCATCATGTAGTTTGAGTTTGTTCCTGTATTCCTCTAATTTCTTCCTTACCTGCCCATCGAGAGTAATTTTATGTTCTACCTCTATATCAAATATTTTGGCCTCAAGGTCAGATTGCTCTTTAGTCTTGCCTTTTTAAAACTGGCCACAAAGCTGATTGTTCTGCCAGTCAGCACCACCTTGAAATCATCCCACCAGACTGCTGCTGAGAAGTCCTGAGGAGGGTTTGTTGCTAGGTAGTCCTTGAGACATTCTTTCACTAATGTTTTATATTCTTAGTTATTCAGAAGTGAGACATTAAGCCTTCCAAGTAGAATTTTTAATAGTGGGGAGAGGGATAATGCCATGCATACTGCACCATGGTTGGATATCACTCTTAGGAAATATGTGGATGATTTCAAGAACATGTACCCGTTCTGTGGAAATGAAGAGGTCAAATCTAGAGTAAGCCTGGTGTGGAACGGACCACCAGGTATAATCACGGACTTTTGGGTGCAAGAAGCGCCATGCATCAAACATGCCCAACTCCCTGACCAAGCCCCAGAAACCCCCCCCCCCCAACAAGAATAGACCGATTCAACTTTTTTCTGTTATTCTGCTTAACTCTGTGGGAGTCAATTTTCAAGTTCTTATCTTCCGTAATACAAAATAAATACAACTGGGAATACCATCAGCCTGTTTGAGTGGTAATAGTTTCAGGGTTTCCGTATACCACTGAACCATAAAAGGTTCCAAACATTCTTGCAACCAGGGTGTTCCGTCAGCTGTGGTATGTTTTATTGTTGGTGAAACAGTCACATGAATAAAAACAGAAAAGAAAAAGGCCACTGTATTAATCATGCCTAAGCCACCTAGTTTGACTAGGAAGCAAATATGATTTTCCCTGGTGATCTGGCCAACATTTTCTTTCCCATAAAACCAGTTCATGCAACTGCCCAAGGCTGTGTGTGGGTGCGGATGTGCAATATGGATGCAGCTACACATTTAGTCACTTCACTACCAATCTCTCAATGTTTGTAAAGTACTTTGGGATACAATGTTTATGAAAAGCAGTATATGCTTGCTACTTCTTTTTCTAATGCTTAGTATTGCCATAACAATGTAACAGCTACCAGATATTAACAACAACAAAAAATCATAAATGTTATTTTTAGTTGAGTAGGTTGCTCTACAAGTAGGAACTTCACTAAAATCTTCAGCAACACCACATATTTGTTCCGATTCAGTTATCATGCTTTTGATACAGCATTCGATCCGCTATATGCCTAAACCATGTATAGACACAAAGCATCTTTCGACTCACAAACCAGAGACCTCCCTCTAGTGGAACAAACATCCCATTCCTCACCACTTCCAATGACTTACTCTACCATACATTGCACTGCAGAATCATACCCCTCAACTTTTGTCACTGAAATGAGGGACACCATAGAAGCGTGGATGCGGGGGCAGAGGGCAAGCTTCTTGAGAGAAATTAGACCAAGATTTTTGTTTTTTCCATTAGGAGGCCAGCCACCGCTCTCTCCAGTGCGTTATTATTTTTTAAATATTGAATGGGCTCAGGGCTATGCCCAGACTGCCTGCACCTCTTCGGGAGAGGGAGGGGGGTGGAGACACGGCGCCGTGTCTCTTCAACAAAAGCTATCCCCTTTTCCAATTGGTTGCAAGCCTGCAACCATAGTAGCCTGCATGTTACAGCCAATCAGAGAGTGCTGCAAGCTGGCGCCATCGCGTGAGCAGTACTCCGTCAGTGGCGCCATTTAGTGGTCTGTGTGCCTTCCATGAAGGAGCAGCAGCAGCAGCATCCATGTAGCGTAGGGCTGAGGAGAGATAGCTATTCAAGGATGTCGAGCAGCAGTCGTTGGTTGTCTGTCAGGTGTTACCAATGTCTCAGTCAGTCTAGTGTTCCCACTCTCCTCCTGTCCTGAACATCCCAGTTTAAATATACCTCACCCGAGTCCTCGGACTACCTACTTTCTGTTTCTCAGTGCAGCCAGCTGTGCTCTGGGCTCTCTTGCTGCCACCTGAGCCTCCCACCCAGAGAGCCTAGGAGGCCTGTGACCACAAGGCCTCTACCACCGGACAGACCAGGTGGAGGAGCGAGTAGTACAATTACAGTGAATCTGAGGCATGGCCAGACTTGCCTGCACACCCAGCTCCTGTGTCCAGCAGGCCAGAAAAAGATTTACTGTGTTGTCGGCAAGTCCCACACCACGCCCATTGCCCACCAGTTCCACGGTCCACCGAGAGGGATTATTCAGATCAGTGAACAGCCAGGCCCAGAACAGTGAAGAAGCCAGCGGTCATGCAGGCTATAGCAGACCCGTAATGAGACACATTCGTCTGGTGTCAGAAAAAATTAGTTACTGTCTTGTCGGGGGATTAATTGGGAGAGGAACGGGACTGTTGGGAGAGACTCGGCTACCTGACCTGCCTTCTTGGCCTTGCTGTGCCCTGCTGCATGCTGCCCTGTCTGTGCCCTTACTGATTTGGTAACTGTGCTGCAAGCTGGTTGTTGGAAATTAATACCATTCACATCCCAGAAATGTGTTTTTTTTGGGGGGTTGTCCTGGCCATGTGTCTGAGGGTGGGTGGAAGGTTTGCTGTCAGCTTGTGTTTTCTTGGGTGGGAGGATTTGCTGGCTGTTGAGGCTGTCCATGTTAGTGGGGTGGGTGGGAGGGCCTATTTGTTTGGTATGGTGTGGACACTGGTCATGTTGGTGGGGTGGGGACACTCAGCTACTGTGCTACTGGTGTGGTGGGGTTTGTTGGGGAAACTCACTGGACGGTCTGTGTTTGGTGGGGCTGGGGGGATGGTCTGTTTTGTGGGGATGGGGTCGGGAGACAGTCTGTGTTTTGGGGCTGACTCACTGAGAGGATGGTCAGTGTTTGGTGCTGGGGAGGGCCTGCTTTGGGGTGGGGGGACGATCAGTGTTTGGGGCTGGGGTGGTTAGTGTTTGGGACTGGAGGGCAATCAGTGTTTGGTAGGGCTTAGGGAGTCTGTTTTCTATTCTGGGGTCTGGTGGGGTGGAGACACAGGCCATGGTGATGTGGGAACACTGGCTGTGATGGTGGGGTGGTGACACTAGCCATTGTTTGGTGGACTTGGCTGGCCATTTGTCTGGGGGGACTGTCCACAATGGTGGAAAAGGGACTGTCCATGTTTGCTGCCAGGTGTCTTGTGGGAAGGGGGACTATTTGCTAGTCGGGTGGGATCTTTCCATGTTGGCTTATGGGGGGTGAATGTCAGTGATTGCTGATCAGGTGTCTAGGACGGACTATCAGTGTTGTTGGGGAGGAAACTCTCCGTGTTTGCTAGCCAGGTGTTTAGGGGATTGTTCATGTTGGTACAGCGAGGGAAATTCTGTGTTTGCTAGCTGTGTGTCGGGGGGACTGTCCTTGGTGGGATATTTTTTTGGGGGGTCCATGTTTGCTTGCTGCCTGGGTGTCTGGTGGAACTGTCCTTGTCGGTTGGGAGGAGGCATTCTATGCTCGCTGGCCCAGTGTCTGGTGGGGAGGGGGACTGATCGGGTGTCGGGGGGACTGTCCTTGTAGGTGGGGTGAGGGGAGACTGTCCATGTTTGCTGACTGGGTTTCTGGTGGACTGTCCATGTTGGTTAGGAAGGGGGACATTCTGTGCTTGCTGACTGGGTGTTAGCATATAAACATAAGTAAATGTTAAAATGTAATTTCCACCTCATCCTTTACCTGTCAAAGGATGTATCTCACTGACCTGTGCCCGCAGCTAGCATATGAACATTAGTAAATGTTGAAACATTATTTCCCCCTCATCCTTTACCTGGCTGTAAAAGTAATCTTTCACTTTTTTGATTTCTCCGATTGTCCACTGTGGAGGGGTGAAACAGATAGATTCCTTGGCCTTGCTGTCTCTGTCTTCATGGTAGCTTTTTGTGTTCTCCCCTGTATGGTGTTACAAGACTAGCAAAAACGATCTTGCACTAAAACATGCACCCTAAAGAAATAATTATACTACTACCTGGCTATTGTTATAGCGACTATTGACTGGCCATGATATTTTTTGGGGGGTTGAAACACTGGTCGTGTGTGGGTGGGGTTGCGGACACTGCTGGTTGTGTGTGTGTGCGTGCGTGTGTGTGTGGTTGGGGACACTGCTGATCGTGTGTGTGTGTGTGGTTGGGGACACTGCTGATCGTGTGTGTGTGTGTGTGGGGGGTTGGGGACACTGCTGATCGTGTGTGGTGTTTCGGACACTGGCCACTTGTGTGGGTGGGGTTGGGGATACAGGCATTGTGTGGGTGTGCTGGGGGGCACTGTTGTGTGGGTGGATGGAGGCACTGGCATTGTGTTGGTGGGGCGGGGTTGTACAGTAATTGTATACCAGGTAAACTGTGCTGACCAGTAGCTCAACATCTCTCTTTCTAGACAAAGAAAGAAACAAACAAAATGCAGTATAAAATGTGGTTTTATTTATTTTTGTGTGCCTGTGATGGGGAGGCACAGACCTGGATACCTGGAGCGAATACCAGATAAATGGAACTGGAAATGGTGTTGGTTGGGTGGGGTGGGGAGAGTGGCTGTGCTGGTGGGGTGGACAGAGTGTGGAGAGTGGCTGTGCAAGTCCATCAGGGTGCAGAGAGTAGCTGAGATGGCCAGTCTGGGTGGAGATAGTGGTCTTGCATGTCTGGGGTGGGAAGAGTGGGCTGTAGCTTTTTGCATGGACATTAATTCACTGTTGCTTGCTGTGCCTTCTGCTGCTGTGCTGACCACGGCGGACTGGTGCACATGCTGAAAAAAATTATTCTGGCCACTGGTGATGGAGGAGGGAGGGGTGGACAGGCATACTGGCACAGAAATATTTTCAACATGTACGCCAGTCTGCTGGGTCCATGCCATGCTTACCTCCCTCGTTACAAGAGGCTTCTGAGCACTAAAGATAAGTTTCTGTGTCAAAATTAGGAACTGTTGGAAAGTATGAAATCCTACAGTACAAAAATTGTGCATGTTTATGTAGTTTCACCTTACTGTGTGGTTCGACAAGATGTTCTGTGGTCTCTCCTCCTCATTTAACACACTGACCTGTGACCTAGCCATTCCCCCCCCCGGGCAGGGGGAAGGTCCATTGTTTTGTGGTCTTTTTGTGGTTTGTTGGGCATTGTAAAATGCATCGTTTTATTTACTGTGTTGTACTGCCTGGACCTGCTTTACCCTGTCTCTATCCTGAATGTAAACATGGTATAAAAAAGTTCATTTTTTGGTGGTGTGTGTGTCTGTGTGTAGAAGAACAGAGACACACGCTCGGACAAAAAAAAAAAAAAAACAGTGCAAAACCAGATCAAACTGAAGCAACCATGTTTCATTTGTGCCCTTCAAAACTGTCAGATGAGATGATTTTGAAGTTGTCTGGGGGAGCATCCACAGCAACCTGGACTACCACAACCAGCCCACCATACACTGTCTTAGGTGATGCTAATAAAAACCACCAACCAAGTACTTACCTTTCAGGGTGGGTCCTGCGAGGCTGTGCACAGGTATCTGGAGTCGTTGTTCCAGCAAACTTCCTGTGGCGTCTGTTCTCTTAGGTTATGTGATGCGACGTTTGTGCCAGGGCAGTCTGTGTTTGCTTGGATGGGGTTGTGTAACCCTGGGCATGGACAGAGATGCATATTCCTTAGGAGCCTATGGGGAGGAGAGTGGTAGGGGTTGTGGTGTGACCACACCATGCCCATGATCATCATGAACAATTAGGGGATTTACATTGTTCTGTTGCACTGTCCCAGGTACATCAGCATGCTTGTTAAGAGCACCACCTGAGGGATATCAGCAAGTCCTATGCTTATGTATGCAATGCTTGCTTGCTTGAGGAGAACATTATCCTCTTCGCTTACCTTACCTTACCTAAGCAGAGTCAGGCATGTGACATTGAATAAATATGGGATGGGATGGGAGACTAATGAATTAACTTGGTTATAACAAAGAAAAGTGTTAACACTGGGTGCAAGTAAGCAATAATGACGGACAGGGCGTGTGTCATGCTGGGATAACGTCACGCCTCAGGTGGTTGGGCACGAGTGCATCCAATACATAAGGCATGACGTTATCCTACCATGACACACCCTGGAGGGCATTATTACTATTATACAATGGCGTGTTATACAGAATTAAAAAAAATAATTTAAAAGATATTTTATTTGGTGTGGAAACATATTTTTAAGAGAAGATACAAAAAAAACCCCACTAATGCTAACACAATCATTAAGAGGTTCACGGAGAGGCTAAGACTAGACCTGTGATGAATCGGATGTACTGGGATAACATCATGGGTCTAGCCCAAGACTGACCAATCAGAGGCCAGCATTCATTCTTGTCATTGTATAATCGCACTTTTTTTTTTTTATGTAATCTATGTAAATAAGGGCTCATGTTGTGAGGTTGCACATGCTGGGATGTTTCCCATACCATCCATGTCTATAGGTATACTGAGGTGGCACAGCCATTTGCTGCACTTCCTTGAAACATGCTTTTTGCACTCCTCAAGGGTGGGAGGGCTAGCTGAAGCAGACATTTCAAGAAGTTCAGGATCCACTATAAGGGCTGGACTTTGAAGGGTTATGTAAGCTGCAGGGGGGGGTGAGAGACTAGTGAGCTATCCACCTGGAGGTTCAGGTGGGGGCAAAATTAGGTCAAGACTGATTTGAATTGAAGCTGAGGTGAGGTCCTGTCCTCTTGAGAAGGAAGTTAAGTTCTTTACATATTTTCAACTTTACAAGTAAGTCTTCACTCCCAAGGCAGAAGAACGAAGAACTGAATACAAAACAGATCTCTGTCAGTTTTTCGACTCTGGTCTCAGGAGGAGTTGGGCCGAGAGCAGGCTGCAGTAAAACTGGTGGGGTGAGGAAGTGCTCTGACTTGTCCTGGGCCGGTCCCTCCCAGGAGTTATTCAGCTGTAGTCTTAAATGTTTTTTTTTTGGCATTATTTGATGCTGGTTGATTTGTCTGCATTACGCAAACCATCCTCCCACTTCATGTCGTGATATGCGAAAATCGGGACTTTGTTACTTGGCCCCCCCCCCTCAGTAAAAAAAAAACAACTACACCCCCGAGGGACACGTACACTCAAAATGAGGGACATATCCTCAAGCATAAAAAGATACAAGCTCAGAACACTGTGAAAACCACTGTATTTACTTGTCCAAAAATATTTCTGATTTAGAATCTTAAAATATTATGCATTTATTTTCTTTAAAATTTGAATTTACAGCACATTCTCAGTGTGGCAGCACCTTTTCCATGAGGGCAGAGCAATTTTGAAGGGTAAAATGAGGGACATCTCTCATAATCAGGGACAGCCGAGAGGTTATGTGCAGAATAACTTTGTTTTCTATACCCGTTACTGTACAGTATCCTCCTGAATGAGCTGCACTTTCTTAAACCCCATTCAGCTAACCTGTCGGTTTTCACAGTGAAATTAAAGATTAGTTCAAAACATCATATTCCTGTTAGAGGTACAGTTCTCCTACCTTCTATTATAAATTTTTGAGCGTAACGTTTTAGGTTCTTCCTTTTTGTGGAGCAAAAACTTGGAGGAAATGAACCTTCAGAAAGAAATCTGTAAACGTCTTCAAATTTATTCGTAGTAGATTCCACCACCTCCTCTTCTGCCACTTGCAAAGAGTCCATCGTTAACATGTAGGCCGATTTCTGTTTAACTGTTTTAATGTTTAAAAATGTTTTAATGGACCTCGAAAGACACTAGGGTTGCTACTAGTAAACATTAATGGAATGTTTGGCTATGGCTCATTTTTTTGCCTGAGGTGAGCCTACAGTCCGTGGAAATGTAAGAAACCTGTTTGTGTTTGCTGTAGCGTCCTCAGGAACAGTTTCATCGTGACACCAAAAGGAAGTTTATTGTAGCAAGTTTAGGGACCGGGTGCGTTTTCACGCCAACGAGGAGTCGGCATTCCACGTATCCAGCCGACAACAATGTCTTTTTGTGGTGGTTTACTAACGT
This sequence comes from Neoceratodus forsteri, assembly GCA_016271365.2. Taxonomy (NCBI): domain Eukaryota; kingdom Metazoa; phylum Chordata; order Ceratodontiformes; family Ceratodontidae; genus Neoceratodus; species Neoceratodus forsteri. Next base: position 270,023,306 of record JADMNL010000027.1, read on the forward strand.
TTTATTGACTTGTTTGCTTTACCTTATCTGTGTGCACACATCCAATCAATTTCCTTAAACGCCTTGTTCTGATAACTATGCACTTTGGATGATGCGACTCCGTCAGGCCTTCCATTGTAAGTACTGTACTGGTCACACACACATATATCTAATTTACCTTATATATGTGCTGCTTGTGCAGAACCATAATACTCGCGTCATATATAAAGCCTTCCCCCAAACACACACATACTTATAACTACCCAAAACAGCGTGCAACTTGATCATAAAGTAAAGGTAAAAGAATGATAAACATGTCCTCTTGTAATAATATAACATGATGGGAGTGTTGTGATTACAATATGGATATAATCATAAAAAGTTACCTTCCACTTCAAACTTTAAGGCATACCTCCTCAAACTTCTCTTCTGAAGTGCAGTGAAGCTTTTAGGGTACTTGCCCTTTGCAAGGTACTTGTACACCTGTCGGTACCTCTCTAATGAGTCTGCTTTATGCTCAGACAGTGTTTCTTCAGCTTTCACATCTGTCAGAGTTGCACATTCCACTTCAGTTATGTCCGTCATTTCCGAGTGCAGGCCTTCCGTACAGACTCACGAAACATAAAACACGCCGTACCAAGTCATAATTCAGTTTAGTGTTGCCCAGATCCACATTCACTTTAAGGATGCCATCTGAATGCATTCTATACATGCGGTAATGGTTGTGCACCGAACTTTCGACACAGCCCCTGACCAGGCCCGTCATACCCAAACCAGGCGGGAACCCTGAGAGTGGGGCGGGTTGTACGGCGATCCTCTTTTAGCGTCGGACCAAAACCTCGTGACGGAATTTGTTTCGGGATTTGCCAATTTTGTGGGGTTGGTTCAGTCGTTACCATAGAAATAAAAGGGTTAGTTTCCTTATTCTTATGGTCGTTGCTACGTTGCTGCTTAAATCACAGCGTTTTTTTTCCCTCAAAATTTTTTCTCCTTCCTTTTAGATGTTTATGTGAAAAGATGGCAAACGCGGAAAGCGCTGGAAAGACTTTCTGTTCATGCGCATGTTTTGTTACAGATAACATTTTCTTAGAAGATTATAAAATTCATGTCAGCTTCAAAAATGAACAACAGTTCAGGAGGGATTACGAAGTGGTAATGAAAAACTTTAGTTTTAATTTAAACCGTCAACTGCTGAATTTATTTAAACAGTTAGGAATGTAAAATTGTAGAAGGGTTTTAAAATGTTGTAACCATTATTCCTACTACTCTGAAATACTTTTTATTTACAAAATGTTTCATCAGGAAAGACAACAGGAGCTGAAGAATAGCTAGTTTCCAGAAGCGTCCTGGGGGAGGGAGATTACAGAGATTGGGAGAGCAAATAAACTTAACACATTGTAACCCTTAGGTGGCGCTATCCCAAGGGCTACTACCACTGCCTGCTTGCCTAGTAACAGGTTAAGGGGCCTAGGTTCAGTGATGAGTGCCTCCACCCAAAGGTGTGAGTTGGTATTGGTCTGACTGACTAGGCCACAGCCCTCTGGGACACTGTTACCCCCTCTTGTCTCATACTAGTGGCCCACACAGTACACAGTGTTCACCTCCCAATACCCCTGGCAGGCTTTACACATACACTTATGTTTGGCACTTACCCCCAGGACTGGTTCCTTCAGCTTGGCTCTGGGGAACCCCTGTAAAATAAGGTGATGCAATACAAAGGCAACAAGGCAATACCTTCAGCATAAACTAACATACGTCACAGTCAGTATAGCGCAGTAGTCTAAGGCTCTGAGCTGCAAATCTGGTGACATCCAGCAGACCAGACCTGGGTTTGAATCCCACAGCTTCCACTTGCATACTGTGTGACCCTGAGCAAGTCACTTAACCTCCTTGTGCTCCCAGGTCGCTCCTGTAAAAAAGCTTTCAGCTTAGTGTGCTATACCTGGTTAAACAACTAAATTAAAAAAAAATAAATAACACCGCAGTCAATGTAAATTGCAGAAAAAAGTAGATCTGATTTATTCAGGGGACTACAACAAGGAAGGGGGTTAATTTGCTTAATCACACACACAAAAAAATCACACTGCTGTGTATGCAGTCAGAGTCCTAATTAGTCACACTCTCTGGGTACCCAGGATGGGGGAAGGGCTAGCCAGGACCGTTGCCTGGGGTAGGCCAGCGTTTCAGCCGGTTGGGGCCCTGTGAAGAAAGAAACAGCATGCACACATCCCAATTGTAATCCAGAGCCGGAGGGCTCAGTTCGTGGAAACAGAACAACAAAGTAATCAGATGGCACACTTTTGATTTGGAAAATGGTTGCAGAGAGCTACCCTGATAGTACTCACAGTTCCCAAAACTGAACACAAGGTGGATGATGGTCGAGACGATGGATGGATGTTCTGGATTGCCAGAGGGATCAGGGCCTAACTGCATTAGGCAGCAACAGATTCAGCCTGGTCCGAGCTGGGTACAGCTTTCAGCCTTCAACACACACAACTCAGCTTGAGGGGGAAAGAGTTCGACCCCCCCCCCCTCAGTTTTGCAGCACATTCATAGGTAAAGAACGTTTACTGTACCAGGCAGGCTACTCCTTGATCCCGATTGCAAAATCGCTGTTAGACCCGGGCGCACAACGGTAGCTAAAGTTCCTGACAGGCCGATTGCTGTTAGCAAAATCTTCGGTCTTCCTCAGGTGAGCCTGGTATCCCTCCAGTAGCTCACTTTGCCGCACACCAAGCGGATCACTGTCTGACTATTTTTCTCTCGCTTTCAGTAGGCAGCATCAGCCAAGTTTCGGCCTTCCACGTTCTCCAATAACTACTGCGCAACACTTGTCAGCTTGATTATGCAAGCTCTTTCTCTTCAACTTCCAGCTCGAATCTGACTTGCCAGCAGACTGCCCAGGGATTTCCCCTTAGATGCAAGAGGCCCTGTTGGGCAGTTTAGCTGTCAGTTACAGTAAGAGCTCCCCCTCCTGTTGCAAAAAGGTGCCAACAGTCTAGAACTACAAATCCCAACTGGTAATCCATACAGTCCCATTTTAGCAGGCTCCATTTTAGAGTCCCCCAGTACTGATCGGTCCTGTTCGGGACCAAAATGGTGGAGCTAAACAGAAACAGTCCTTGCTGCAAAGAAAGTGGGTTAGAACAAACACTATATCTCTACCACTCCAAATGTTTATCAGTAGTTAGTTACATCTTTCAACCGTACTCCCTCTGCACAAGTAGTGATGGCAGAAATGGAGCGACTGTTCAGCAGCCCGTGCAGGACTCTGGCATAGAAACACACAGACCCCCCATTCAAGCTAATCATGACTGCAAGCAGGCAGCCCTTAAACAGACAGTACATGGAAGCTTTTACAGTGCTCACTGGCAACTACATTCAGACGGCTTGAATGCCAAACACCTACCAGGCGGTGAGCAATTAGGCAAGCTCTTAGAAGATTCTTCGAAACCCCATTTGTAGGGGTTACAACAATAATACAGTACAGGAACAAAAATTATTCATGACATTGCAGAAGATTTACAGCATGAAAAACACTATATAACAAGCCTGCAGCCAGTGTAAGCAAAATCATAGGCTGGCAAACTTGCATGATAACACCCAGAGCCAGAGACCAGTCTGAGTGTAAAACACTGAAGTGCCAATATATTAGGAGGTATGGGTTTAGTAAGTGTTGGTGTAAAACCTAAAGAAAAGAGGAGGTCAGGGGAGAGGGAGAAGGAGGGATGGGGATAAGATAGCCAGGCCCAAACCCCTTCAGGATGTTGAGAACCCTGCAAGGAGAGAGACCAGATGTGAATTAGGAGGGAGGGATAGAGAGGAGGAGTAGGAGGGTTGGGGAGATAGGAGACAGGGAAGGGGATAGTCACTAGAGTTTTGAGAGTGAAGCAGAGAGGGGATAGTCACTAGAATTATGAGGGGGGCTGAAGGGGGTGGTATATGTAAGGGCAAGGAAAAGGAAATGTAGTGATTAACTGAGATGCAATAGTGAGACGAATAAGTGAGAGGAGGCTAAGGTAGGCAGAGAGTATGGGGGATTGCAGATTGTATAGGGCAGGAGAGCGGTAGGAGGCAAGCTAGGGAGAAAATAGAGATTAAAGGGGTGGGAGATGGAGAGAAACCTAAAAGGAGACATGACCAGGGGGTAGGGGAGGCAAGAGGTGAAGTACTGACAGGGGGAGGGTAAGCAGGGAGGACGGGGGAGGGTAATGGGGAGGGAGGAAGTGCAAGAGGTAGGAAGGGATATAAAGGGTAGGGAAATGCATATGGGTAGATGTAGAGATTTTGAGGTATGTAGGGTAGATGGCAGGGGAGGGTGGGGTGGTGGTTAGGAGCAGGTGCAGTTAAGGGAATAGAAGTTATGTAGGGCTAGGGAGAGGGATGAAGGGGTCGAGGAAAGTCGGATAGGAGGGAGTGAGTTCCAGAGTTTAGGGAAGCGATAAGAGAAAGAATCTTGGCCTGTGGAGCTGTGGCGACGAGGGATAGCTAGAGTGCGGGAGTCAGAGGATCTAAGATGGCGGGAGACAGGGTGGAGCAGTAAGGGAAGAGGAGAAGTAAGAGAGGAGAGACCCAAACCAGAGTTTAGAAATGAACTTAGTGCAGTGAGAGAGTCACCTGCAGTCCAGGGAAGGCAGAGCTAGAGAGTGATAATAGAGTGCACTAATGTGTGCCGGGAGGGGGAATCTAGGGCAAAGTGACAGAAAGCATTGAAGAGGGGATCCAATCTGGTAAGGGAAGACCTGGGAGCAGCACTGTAGACTGTGTCGCCGTAGTCAAAAATAGGGAGCGTCATTTTCTGAACAAGATCGCACCCCACCAGTAGTGGTAAAGAACTGTGGTTCCTGTAGAGGGGGCCAAACTTGGGGTGCAATTTATGCAGGATAGTGTCAGTATGTTCAGAAAAGTTAAGATGTTGGTCAAGCCAGACACCCAGGTATTTAAAAGAGGTGGAGTCCTCTAATGTCGTTCCGTCAAGGGTGTGTGTAGGGGGGACAGCCGTGAAAGTCTCTGCCTAGTGCCAAAGGTCATGGAGATTGTCTTCTTGACATTGAGAAATAGTTGATGTGAACTTAGCCAGCATTGAACATTATTGAAATCAAGCTGAAGTCTGGTAGTTGCATCAGAGGGTGAGTGGCCAGAAGTAAACAGGACAGTGTCGTCAGCAAACATATGGATAAGGGTGGAGGAGCAGCAAGCTGGCGGTAGGTAGTTTAGGAAAATTGAGAACAGAAGTGGGCCAAGTACGAAGCCTTGAGGCACACCGGTAGAGATTTGTAATGGTGGGGATGCAGAGTCAGCTATTTTAACAGACTGTGTTCTGCCTCCCAGGTTGGCTCTGAACCAGTCGCAGGCAGGCTGTGATAGGCCAGCTGATGAGAGGGTATCGAGAAGGAGGCAGTGGGTGACAATGTCAGAAGCCTTAGCCAGGCCGACAAAGATAGCAGATGTAATGTGGCCTTTATCCATGGCAGAATGGATAAAGAGTCAGTGAGTCTGAGAAGGGAAGTGGTTGTGGAATGATTCTTCTGGAAACTAGATTGGAAGAGAGTGAAGAAGGAGTCATCGTCAAGAAAGGAAGAGAGTTGGGAGAGAACAAGGTGTTCCTGTAGTTTTGCCAGGGTGGGTAAGAGTGAGATCAGGCGGTAGTTACCTGAAGAAGAGAGATCACCGTCCTTAGGAAGGGGAAGGACAGTTGCATGTTTCCAGGCAGTAGGGATGGTAACCGTGTGGAAGGAATGGTTAAGCAGGTCAGCTTCTTTCAGCATACCAAGCCCTGGGCTCTCAGATTACATTTCACAATCTTGAAAAAGGGCAGGCAGCTATCTCACTCCTAGTCTCCGAGATGGCTTGCAGCAGTGGCACCCCTCCTCCCCTCCCTGTCTAGGGGTATATATAACGTTACAGTTTGTAGAGAAGGGGGGGAGGGGCACCAGTTCCTGACAGGGCAGTGCAATAACATTAGAGCAGGAAAATGAGCACAGTACCTTTTATTCTGTAGATTAGGATTCTCTGGTGATGGCTTGGACTCTGTCAGGGTGCTGGATGATGTTATCTTCAGTTTCTTCTTCTTCTTGGCTAGAGGGCACAGGCACAATCCTTTCTAAGGGAAACTTATCAGGACAATGTAAAATAAAAACAAATTACTCATCTGTAACAGTAGTTCTAGGAGTGGTATATGTTGTTCATCCACACTCTTTGGCATGTCCCCTTCCACTTTAAGATGAACCGGAAGTCTTCAAGCTGGCTCCTCCACCCACCCAGGTGGCATATACCTTGTCTCTGCCCCACAACACCAGATCTTAGCCCACTGGAAGCCAGGTTGTATGTGTCCGCAGCCGGGGAGGTCGGGAGGGTCCATGTGGATGAACAACATATACCATTCCTAGAACTAATTTTACAGGTGAGTAACCTGTTTTTCTAGGATCGTGGATATGTTGTTCATCCACACTCTTTGGCAGACTCCTAGCAGTTCTCCGGGAGGAGGGAGGCAAGGCACACACCCCCTACTTAGGGAACAGAGATTGGAGAACCATGGCCCCGAAACCAACATCCCGGCGTGACTCAAGGTCGATGTGGTAATGGGTGATGAAGGTGTTTGCTTACTTCCAGGTAGCAGCCTGGCAGATTTCCTGGATAGGGATGTCCCTGGAAGCAGCCAGCGATGCAGCAGTATGGCGGTAGAATGCGCTCTTATCCCTCTAGGAGGCTCCTTGACCACCAACTCGTAACACAGACCAATGCATGATGTAATCCATCTTGCAACAGTCCGCTTTGCTGCAGGTCTGCCAGAAGCAGCTTCATTGTAGGTGACAAACAGCTGGTGAACCTCACCCTGAATTTCCGCCGTCCTCTCCTTATAGTAATAATAATAATAAATTTTATTTCTCACAAGTACCTTTCAACCATCAAGGCACTTTACAAAAAGATAAAAGATCGTAATAAAACTGTAGGCATAACAATAAAATAATCAGAGGATCCAAATTTATTGGTGCCACCGAAAGCATGGCACCATAAAAAGGTTTTCAGCGCCTGTTTAAACCCCCCCACAGTCGTGCACTCCTGAAGCTGCCGGGGTGGAGAATTCCAGAGGGTCGGGGCCGCATGCATAAATCCACGGGCCCCTGAAGATTTCAGAGACACCCTCGGAATCTCTAGCAACCCCTCGGCAGCCGAATGCGACTGTCGCACCGGGCGGTAAGGCACAGGTAGCTCTTTTAAGTAGTCAGGGCCCAGTCCATGTAGGGCTCTGTAAGTCAGTAAACCGACTTTAAAGGTGATCCGCCACCTAATCGTCAGCCAGTGCAGATCGCGCAGCACAGGTGTAATGAGAAGATTGGGAAGCTCCCGTCAACAATCGTGCTGCTGCGTTCTGCACGAGCTGCAGGCAGTGGATATCAACCCCAGGCAGCCCTAAGTACAGGGAATTGGCAATAATCTAGGCGTGAGGTCACAAAAGCATGGACCAATGTAGGCAAGTCCCTGGACGGAACCAGGTGTTTAATCCTGGAGATATTCCTAAGATGATAAAAGGAAGTCTTGACGACGGCTGACACCTGGGCTTGTAAAGTCAGCCCGTCATCAAGCATTACCCCCAGGTTTTGCACCCATTCAGAGGCTAAGATCTGAGAGCCCCCAAGAAAAAGTCCAGAGGGCTGAATCAGTCCACGACCCCTCTATCCGGCGACCCAGGTACACTACCATCACTTCCGTCTTTCTGGCGTTCAACTTTAACCCGCTCAAATTCATCCAGTCCTGGATTTCAACAAGGCAGGAATTAAATACAGAGACAGCTCTATCCTGGTCGTAGGCGAAAGACAGGTACAGCTGGGTGGTATCAGCATATACACTACAAACAACATGGGGGACAGCACTGAACCCTGAGGTACCCCCACATGGCAGGGAGAAAGGGTCCGAGGAAAAAATCCCAGACACCACTCTGACTCCTGCCAGTGAGGAAAGATGTAAACCACTTGAGGACCATATCTGTCAGTCCACAGATGGACCCCATATGTCCAGGCAGCACCTCATGGTCTACAGTGTCAAAGGCTGAAGAGAGATCAAGGAGCACCAAGATAGAACAGCTTCTCCGATCTCTCGCCATCAGGAGATCATTGAGCACCCAAACCAGCGCCATCTCAGAACTGTGCTTCTTTCGCAAACTGGACTGGAGAGGTTTGTAGATGCTATGGATGGTCAGGTGGTCATCCAGATGTACCGCTACTACTTTCTCAATCATCTTCCCTATAAAGGGAAGGTTTGAGATTGGTCTATAGTTGGCAGAAAGGTCCGGGTCCAAAGAAGCTTTTTTTAGGAGGGGGGGTTACCACTGCCTCCTTCAGGGAGCTTGGAAACTCACCAGATTCCGGGGAGCACAGGACTATCTGCACCAGGACCAGACTGATCATATCCCCACAACCCATAATCAAGGAGGGTTGGGCCCAGATCCAAACTACAGTACGTAGGGTGCATACCCTGGACAATCTGCATGACATCCACAAGTTTGGGCAAGGCAAAGGTACTCCAGGAAGCCCGAGGTGAGGCGACCAAACGACGATCATCAGCAACCCCCATAGAGTGGGTCGAAAGAATTTCCGACCTGATGTCGGCCACCTTATCCGCAAAGAACTGAGCAAGTTCATCGCACTCCACTTGTGAAGAAGGTCTTTGGAGCTGCAGACAGGCTGAGTTGCACAGCCTGTTGACAGTTCAGAAGAGCTGAACTGAGCTGGTCGGTTCTGAGCGGCAGCGATCTCCCTGAACAGGAATTCTGCCTTCTTACCGGAGATTGCTGATTGGTAGGTCTGATAATGCTCGACCAATCTAAGGTGGTCGGCCTTCAGGGCGGATTTCTGCCAACGCCACTCTAACCTACGTCCTGCTCGCTGCAGCTCCCTCAAGGACCCATCAATCCACGATGCCCGAGGGCGAAGGAGAGGACGAACACAGACAGGAGCAATCAAGTCCAGGGCTACACAAATGGCCTTATTATAGGCCACCACTAAAGTCTCTGGACTCAAGCTGGCCACAGGGAACTCTGAGAGATCAGTCACCGCTGCTAGGCCTCTGGGGCTCACTTCTCGTAAAGGGTGGTAACTGACCATCTCCACAGGGGCAGGCCTTCGAAGGGGGGGCACAAAAATTGAACCTCAGTGTAGTGATCAGACCAACTGTCCGGTTCCAACTCCAAGTCGGAGGCCTCGATCCCCAGGAGGAAAACCAAATCAAGAAAGTGATCATGTTTTTGGGTGGCACAGGTAACAACCTGTGTAAGGCCCAGAGATGTCATAAGCTGTAGGAAATGTCCAAACTGCGAGAGTTCGTTGTCCACCCAGGCATTGAAGTTGCCCAGTACTATAAATCTGGGCGACTCCAATTCATGTCGGCAACGAAATCTTCTACTTCCTGCAAGAACTGCGTCTCATCCCTGGGTGGACAGTAGACGAGGGCTATCCTGCAACCTACACCAGCCACCACAGTACACGCAAATGATTCGGCTTCCTCAACTGGTACACTTATGAGGCCCAACTCTGTCTTGAAACAGACCGCCACCCCCCTGCAATCCAGTCTCGAGAGGTGTATCACCGAGTACCCGGCCGGAATTGCAGCATCCAAAATGGGGCCAGCATTTTCATCCAGCCAGGCCTTGGTGATGCAAGCCAGATCAGTTGTTCCAATAAGATCTGCAGTGATTGCAGTCTTATTTTTAACAGATCTGGCATTGCATAACACCACTCGAGTTGGATGGGCTTCAAAGGCCACCCCGGCTACTTGTCTGCCACAGAAGGCAGTGTCCTTGGGGACCAGACAGGGGGCACCCCGTTACAGACTCCATTTTGCCTCAGGGTGTCTTCTAGGCCTGACTACCCAGATATGAGAGATGCGCTCATTCATCCTCCCAATGTCCACACCCCCTCCTACGAGCAATACTTTGCTTGCGACAGTGCTGGTAAGTTAACCACAGCAGAGGAGGAGGAGAAAAGGGGCAGAGGGCGCGGAGAGTGGAGGATGAATAGCGCACGACGGGGGGGGGGGGACTTAAACAGTTTGCAATCGAAACAATACCAAAGTACGCAATAATCAGCCACCCAACCTAAAAAGGACCCCCAAAATTACAGTAGTAAAATTAAACAACAATACCCAACCAACTAAAATGCAAATAAAATACTCCCCCATCCCAAACTATTTAAAACTATAATAAATTAAAATCATGGAACATCAGTCCAGGCTCCAAAGTCTCGATAGATGATATAAGTCCAAGAAAAGAAGGATGGTACAATACCAAAAGGAATCCACTTCAGAAAAATTCAAGTCATGAAGAAATTGAGAAAAAAAATAGGTGAAACTTAAATCAGAAAACAAACTAAAACTAAAGTACCCCTGCTGTCACTAAGGGATACAAATTAAATGAGCATAAAAATCAGACAGAGTTTAATATAATTTTGACTCCCAGGCACTCTCACTACCAGGGAATCAAAATAAACCGGGCACTCTCACTACCCAAACAAATTTAAAAAGAAAAGTGAGTTCTGACCACATATCTGAGATTTTGGCGTGTCAGATTCCAGTAGATAGTCTCCTTCTGGCAGAAAACCTCCTGGTATAATCCAAGTCTTCTTTGGCACAAAAAACACTTGGTAACAGTCCGAATATTCTTGGAGACTGGACCAAACACCCCAAAGCCCTATCTGTAGGGCTGCCGCTAGAAATAACTGTCCCACCACCTCGGCACCCCGCCTGCACCAGCCCACCGGCTGGCCAGAGAAGGGCCTTGGATGAAACACAGGCCCGTCAACCGGCTCCCCGGTTAATCTAGGTCTGGTCCTTCTGGGTAGAAACAGCCTCCAGTGGCTAACCACCCACAACTACGGGTGATACTGTCCTGGTCTAGAAGTACTCCACAGCAGCCATGAATCATTCGACTAAAACAAACTCCTCCACAGTAAATCTAGTTAAGCCAACAGCCGATGCAACTCCCCTTTCGAATCTCTGTTCCACTTCTTATTCGAGTGCACTCTCTGCTGCACGACATAGCATGGCTTCCTCGCTCTGTAGCAGACTCCTGGTCATAAGGCCATTTACACCAGAGCACAGTCCTAGAGAACTCTTCTCCACAGGCTTGCAATGCTCCTCCAGTATTCATTTCTTGCTCCCAGCTGAGCGTCCCTAGTTGCTGCATACCTCAACATGATCGCTTCACTCCGCAGCAAACTCCTAATCAGGGGGCTAAATTGAAAATCTGCACAGTCAAAGCCCCTCTTCCGCCTGCTCATGCACTTTCCTCCCAACTTAGGGCAGCAGCGGGCCTGATTGCACAGCCTACTGCATACTCCGAGACCGGTTGAGCGATTTCAACAACGCTCTTAAGCTGGGGAGACGGAGTTTATACTCGGTTATAAAACAAAGTAATTATAATGAAACGAAGAAACTAAAGACGAATAAATAACGACAAAAGCAAACACTAACAGTCAGTACAGCAGAGCTACTTCAGAGCTACATTCAGCACGCCCAGGGTGGCGGCCATGGTAGACATGCCAGTTCCAGTAGCAAGGACATAAACGTAAGATGTAGTAGGAGAGAGCATGTCTCGGGTCCAAAGTATGGAGCCTGTACTCAGCCTCCGAGGTGTAATTAGGGTAGTATACCGGCAGAGTCAACACCTGGGTAAGGTGAAATTCTGACACCACCTTCGGAAGGAATTTCGGGTTGGGGCATAGGACAACCATGTCCCTGTAGAAGACCAGATAAGGGGAGTCCACAGAAAGCGCCTGGAACTCCCTTGTCCTTCTGGCAGACGTAATAGCCACCAGGAAGGATGTCCTCCACGACAAGTGTGACAAGGCACACTTGTGCATTGGTTCGAATGGCTTGCTCATGAGCTTTGCCAGTACCAGCGGAAGATCCAATGATGGTGGAGTTTCACGCACCGGAGGGGATATATGATCCAGGCCTTTGACAAGCGCCCGACCACTGTCTCCTACGCCATCATCGGCTGACTGGCCCGCACCCAGTAAGCAGAGATGGCTGCCAGGTGCACCCTAAGGGTCAATGACCGCAGACCCTCTTTGGAGAGAGACCAAAGGTAGTTGAGAATGTTAGTCACTGGTCAGGACAGAGGGTCCAGGCCCTTGCCCTGACTCCAAATGGAAAACCTTTTCCATTTGAAGGCATAACTTTTCCTGGTCGATTCCTTTCTGGATGCCTCCACCACGGTGTAGACATCTTCGGAAAGACCTAAAGCCTGGAACTCTAGCTGCTCAGGTACCAGGCTGTGAGGTACAGGGATTGAAGGTCCGGATGGAATACCTTCCCCTGATTGAGAGAGATTGGCACCACAATCCGCATGGGGGTTGTATACACACCCCCCATCTCAGGGGAAGGGAATGGACAAGGAAATGATAGAAGGCTTCCTTAGAATGACAGAAAAAGGGAAGATATTGTTGATGGGAGACCTGAATATGCCACATGTTAACTGGAGCACCTTTGCTGCAGGCACATCCAAGAGCAGGGTCATTCTTGATGCCCTACAGGGGGCATGCCTCAGACAGCTAGTATTGGAACCCACTTGAGAGGGAGCATTCTAGACCTGGTACTCTCAAATGGGGACGGAGAAAGAATCTCAGATTTAGAAGTGGAAGCTATCTGGGAACAAGCGACCACCAAACAGTGTGGTTCACGATAAACACAGCCATACAATCAAGCCATACAAAAGCAAGAGTATTGGACTTTAGGAGGGCTGACTTTGGAAATGAGAGAGTGCCTCAGAAAAGCACTAGCAGCAGGCAAGAAGGAGGGGTGGAGGAACAATGGGGAGTAATCAAAACAGCCATCACAGAGGCAACAAGTCTTTGTGTAAAGCAAATCAACAAAACACAACGAAGGAAAAAAACGCTATGGTTCTCAAAAGAGGTGGCAGGGAAGGTTAAGGAGAAAAGGATAGCATTCAGGAAATATAAGGAAACACAGAAGGAGAAGGACAGATAATGTTATCAGTTAAAGCAGAAAGAGGCTGGGAAAGCAGTCAGAATAGCAAAGGCCCAAACCGAGGAAAGGATAGCCAACTCTGTTAAGAAGAGGGATAAGACCTTTTATAGGTACATTAGGGAGCGAAGAAAGACCAAAGGAGGGATACTGAGGCTAAATAAAGGGGAGGGAATGTGGGTAGAGGGTGACAATGAAAAAGCAGGGATACTGAACGGATATTTCTGCTCAGTATTCACAAAGGAAGAGGAGGGGAGGTACCTAAACCAAACAAGAGAAACTCTGAAGATGGGGGTCGATACCAGTCCATTTATAGAAGAAAGGGTTCTGAAAGAATTAATAAAATTGAAGGTGGGCAAAGCAATGGGGCCTAATGGGATTCACCCAAGAATTCTAAAAGAACTAAGGGTAGAACTAATGACACCGCTGATTATTCGCTTTAACAAATCATGGGAAGATGGGGTGGTACCTGAGGACTGGAGGAGGGCAGATGTGATTCCTCTTCACAAAAGTGGGAGCGGGACAGAGGCAGGAAACTACAGACCAGTTAGTTTGACCTCAGTGGTAGGTAAAATGATGGAATCACTTCTGAAGGAAAGAATTGTTTAGTACATAGAGGCCAGTGGGGCTAGGACCCAAGGCATGGATTCACAATGGGAAGGTCGTGGTCAGACCTAATCTAATAGATTTCTTGACTGGGTGACCAAAGTAGTAGACCAGAGAGGGCTAGACATGGCTACCTAGATTTTAGCAAGGCATTTGATATAGTCCCACACAAACGATTAACACACAAGTTAGCCAGCCTTGGAGTGGGTCCCAGGGTGGTAGCCTGGATAAAAAAATTGGCTAGACAACAGGACGCAAAGGGTAGTAGTAAATGGAGTCCACACTGAAGAAAGGAGGGTTACTAGCGGGTACCGTAGGGGTTCAGTACTGGACCGGTCCTTTTAATGCCTTTATTATGACATTGCAGAGGAACTGAAGAAAAGTATGCTCTTTGCAGATGACACAAAGATCTGCAACAGGGTTGATACACCAGATGGAGTGGAAAGGATGAAAAGGGACTTGGCAAGGTTGGAGGAATGGTCAAATGTATGGCAGTCAGATTCAATGCAAGAAGTGTAGTAATGCACCTGGGAAACAAAAACCCAGGGCAAGAGTACACAATGAGGGTGAGATACTGACAGCAGTAAAAATGGAAAGGAACCTGGGGGTAATTGTATCAGATGACCTAAAGGTAGGCAAGCAATGCGAGAAGGCAGTAAGGAAGGCTGGGGGGGATACTGGGATGCATAGGGAGAGGCATCAGTAGTAGAAAACAGGAAGTTGTTATCCCTCTGTACAGACAGTTGCTGAGACCCCATCTGGAGTACTGTGTGCAGTTCTGGAGACCCCAATCCCTGCAAAGACATAGAGTGGAGGCTGTCCAGAGGAGGGCAACCAAAATGGTGCAGGGTCTGCACCAGAAGACATACGAAGAAAGACTAAAGGAGCTTAATATGTATACCCTTGAGGAAAGGAGAGAGAGGGGACATGATAGAAACTTTCAAGTACCTCAATGGAATCAACAAAGTCCAAGAGGGTAGCATCTTTCAGAAAAAGAGATGTGCAAGAACAAGGGGGGCACAATTTGAAGATAGAGAGGGGATGGCTCAGAGGTAATGTGAGGAAGTATTTTTTCACAGAGAGGGTTGTGGATGCATGGAACAGCCTCCCTGAGGAGGTCCTGGAGTCAAGAACAGTGGGGGAATTCAAGAATGCATGGGACAGACATAAGGCTGTCCTAGTGGGGGGTAGGAGGAAGTAAGCTGTTGGTTAATTAGGATCTGCAGCTTATCTGTTAGGTAGGAAAATAGGCAGACTAGGTGGGCCAAGCAGTCCTTATCTGCCGTCAAATTCTATGTTTCTAGGTCTGGACATGTGCAGAGCTGCTCCGGGGGCCTGCAGCTGAGGCTGAGGAAATCTGGATACCAGAACTGGCGCGGCCAATCTGGGGTTACCAGGATCACCTTCGCCCTTATCCTTCCTCACCTTGAGGAGCACCTTGTGGATCAAGAGGAAATGGAGGAAGGCGTAGAGGAGGCCTGGGGTCCACGGCCTCAAGAAGGTACCCCCCTGCAGCGAGCCTTGCTGAGGGGGATGGGCATGAAACAGCCTCAGCTTGGTGTTTTCCCTGGAGGCAAACAGGTCCACCATCAGTTTGCCCCAGTGGGAGAACAGACTGTAAGCTACCTGCGGATGGATAGACCACTCGTGGGATGTCTGGCCTAAGCAGCTGAGAGCATCTGCCAGATGGTTTGAGACTCCTGCCACATGGATGGCGAGGAGATCTGCCTCCAGTCGGCTCTCGAGGGTCCAGATGCGGAGCGCCTCCTTGCACAGCAGACGGGAGTGTGTGCCACCCTGTTTGTTGAGGTAGTACATGGTCGTGGTATTGTCCATCTGCACTTGAACCACCTGACCCCGGAGCTGAGGAGCGAAAGCTGACAATGCCAGTCTGACTGCTCTGGTTGATGTGGCATTGGGACTCCTCGTGGGTTCAGAGCCCGTGGGCCCTTTTGTCCCCCATGTGGGCCTCCCCAGCCTATGAGAGAGGCATCGGTCGTGAATGTGACCGTCAGCTTGGGGCGGACAAACAGGATAGCTTCCTGCAACCGTTTTGGGGTGGTCCACCACTGAAGCGTGTCCCACATCTTCTGGGTGACAGTGATCAGCTGGTTGAAATGACCGTGGCGCTGAGTTCACTGGGCAGCTAGCTCTCAGTGGAGGGGGCGCATGTGCAACTGGGCCCAATGGACCACTGAGGTGCACGCCACCACGTAACCCAGAAGGCGCAGAAAATCCCGGGCAGGGCGCAAGTGCCCAACCAGAAATTATTGGGCAAAGGAGGAAAGAACCTCTACCCTGTCTTCCGGGAGCCGATCTCTGGCTTGACAGAAGTTGAGCTCTGCCCCGATGAAGCCCATCACCTGATAAGACAGGAGTTCCGACTTGGCCTCGTTGATCAGGAGGCTGAGTTGAGAGCAGGTCTGGAGGGTCAGGTCCCTGGACCTCTACACCTCTTGTTGGGTGAGACCTGCTAGGAGCCAGTCGTCGAGACGGGTAAATCCTGATACCGGAGATGGGCTGCCACCACTACAGTGCTTTTGTTGAAGACCCGTGGTGCCAATGACAGACTGAACAGCATGGCTCAGAACTCATAGAGGGTCCCTTCGACCCTGAAGCAGAGGAACCTCTGATGGGGCGGACAGATTGGGACGTGAAAGAACGCGTCCTGCAGATCCAGTGAACAGAACCACATGATTCGCTCTAAGGATGGTATGATCTGGGACAGACTGAGCATCTGAAAGGTGCGTGGCCTGAGATATTGATTCAGGCCATGCAGATCTAGAATGGAGCGCCAGCCTCCCATCCGCTTGGGTACCAGGAAGTACCTGAAGACAAAGCCTGGGTCTGTTGGAGGATCCGCCACCGGAGCTACTGCCTCCTTGATGAGGAGCTGAGCGATGTCGTCTCGGAGAGCCGACTAGGTCTGAGTGGATACTCTTTCTACCTGAGCGGCGTGGGCTCAGCTTGGAGGGTACTACTCGAATTCCAGAGGCAGTCCCTGACCGACCACTTCGAGAACCCACCTGTTCGAAGTAACAGTGGATCAGGCAGAAAGGAAGTGGCAGAGCTGGTCCCCCCACAGGAGGACCCAGAGCTGAGGTGGCAGAAGTGGGATGACAACCCCCATCCCGTCACTGCGCAGGCTTGGAGGAGGAGGAGGCTCCAGGACCGGAACCTCGGCTTCCTTTACGGGCCTGTTGGGGACCAGGCTTGGGCCGAGGGTACCAAGCTTGAGCCTGCTGCTGTTGCTGGTGCTGCTGTCCGCCTTGAAAGGAGGACTGCTGAGCCACAGAGGAAGAATGCCGAAAGGCTTTTTCTTTTTCCTCTGCTGGTTCTTGCCCAAAGAACTCTTGGCAGAGGTAGCGTCCAAGGTGGCATTGCACTGCGCAGTGCGCTGAAGGTTACCAGCCACTCCTGGGCCGAACAAGTCGGTCCCTAGGAAGGGCATGTCATCTAGTTTGTGCTGGGTATCTGCTGAGAAGGAGGAGAGCCTCAGCCAAGTCCTGTGACGAGAGGCAACTGCGGCAGCCATCGAGAGGGCACAAGAATCTCCAGTGTCTAGGGCCACCTGGAGCTACTGTTTGGCAACAGCTCGGCCCTGATCCTGGACCTGCTTGACTGTGGTCTGCATGTCCGCGGGGAGATGTGGGAGGACTTCATCTAGCGACCCCAGAAGGGTGTGAGAGAAGTATGCCATGATGATGGCCGAACTTGTCTGATGAAGGCCCAAGGAGGAAGCCGCATAAACCTTCCTGGTTGAATGGTCCAAGAGCTTGGACTCTTTCTCAGGAGGTCAGTCAGTGTCAGCAGAACTGCCAGTACACCTGAACACAGAGGCAGTCGACCGAAGGGTGCTCTGTGAACCCCGCTAGGGACCCCATGGGCACCATGTATTTGCGTGCCATGCGGGCAGACTGAGCTGGACAAGAGGCAGGATTTTGTCAAAGTTCTAGGGCCAGTCCAACAATAGCATCAGCCACAGTAAAGGCCTCCATCAGGGTATCCCCTCTCTTAAGGATGTCCGTAAGAGGGTACTCTGCCTTTTTTCTGGATTGGCTCCAGGGGCATCCATGTAGACTCGGAGATGAGGTGAAGGATCCCTGGAAAAGACAGAGGACCTTCCTCCGTCTCTAGGCCAGCGGTCGATTCATCATTGCCTGGATATGAATGTAAACCGGTGACATCCGAATCCAAGGAATCCAGGCACAATGGCCTACCACCCAGGTCACCTTCAACTCGCCAAGGGCGGTCTGGGGTGACCGTGACCGACAATTGCTGGGGAAGCCTGGTGTCCGGTCTGTCTTCCTTGGAAGGAGCTCCTCCCACAGGCTGTTTGGGCGGTGGTTCCACCACAATAGGTGGAGAGACCGATTTGGGCCGAACAGGTGGTCTTTCCAGCTCCGCAGGCTGGGGAACCAATTTGGTCAGCTCCACAGGAGTCGGCTTCGGCCTGGGAGTCGAAAGCCAAGTAATGGCTGGAGTGGAAGCCATGGTAGGCTACGCCCAGACAAAATCAGCTGCTATCATATGAGGTCCTCGTAGCACCAATGGAGTTTCCGCCAGAACCTCTCCTCATCTGAGGAGGATGACCGATGGCGTCGCCTCTTTTTAGAAACATAGACTTTGACTGCAGATAAGGACCGCGTGGCCCATCTAGTCTGCCCATTTCCCTACCTACAGGATAGGCCGCAGATCCTAGTTAACCAACAGCCTATTTCTTCCTACCCCCCACAAGAATTGCCTTATGTCTGTCCCATGCATTCTTGAATTCTCCCACAGTTTTAGACCCCACAACCTCTTCAGGAAGGCTGTTCATGTATCCACTACCTCTCTGTGAAATAATACTTCCTTACATTGCCCTTGAACGCCCCCCCTCTTTAAATCGTGTCCCCTTGTTCTTGCACGCCTCTTTTTCTGAAAGATGCTACCCTCTTGGACTTTGTTGATTCCACTGAGGTACTTAAAAGTTTCTATCATGTTGCCCCCTCTCCCTTCTTTCCTCAAGGGTATACATATTAAGCTCCATTATTCTGTTCTCATACGGCTTCTCTTGCAGACCCTGCACCATTTTAGTTGCCCTCCTCTGGACTGCCTTTATCCTGTCTATGTCCTTGCAGAGATGGGGTCTCCAGAACTGGACGCAGTACTCCAGATGGGGTCTCACCAACTGTCTGTACTGAGGGATAACAGCTTCCTGTTTTCTGTTGCTGATGCCTCTGCCTGTGCATCCCAGTATACACCTAGCCCTCCCTACTGCCTTCTCACATTGCTTGCTAACCTTAAGGTCATCTGATATGATTACCCCCAGGTCCCTTTTCTTTTTTGTTGTTGTTACTACCCACCCCCATTGTGTATTGTTCCCCTTGGTTTTTGTTTCCTAGCTGCATTATTTTGCACTTATTTGCATTGAATCCTAGCTGCCATACTTCTGACCATTCCTCCAACCTTGCCAAGTCTCTTCTAATCCTTTCTACGCCTCCTTGTGTATCAACCCTGTTGCAGATCTTTGTGTCATCTGCAAAGAGGCATACTTTTCCTTCCAGTCCCTCTGCAATGTCACTTATGAAGACATTAAAAGGACTGGACCCAATACTGAGCCCTCCTGCTGCATTCCACCAGTCACCCCTTCTTCAGAGTGGACTCATTTACAATAGCCTTCTTGTACTGTTATCCAGCTAATGTTTTACCCAGGCTACCACCTGGGACCTACTCTCAGGCTGGTTAATTTGACTATTAATCTTTCATGTGGGACTGTGTCAAATACCTTTCAAAAGTCTAGGTAGGCCATGTCCACAGCCCTCCTGGTCTACTACTTTGGTCACCCAGTCAAAGAAATCTATTAGATTCGTCTGACATGACCTTCCCGCTGTGAACCCATGCTGCCTTGGGTCCTGTGCCCCACTGGCCTCTAAGTACTAATCTATTCTTTCCTTCAGAAGTGACTCCATTATTTTCCCTACCACAGAGGTCAAACTGACAGGTCTGTAGTTTCCTGCCTCTGTCTTGGTCCCACTTTTGTGAAGGGGAATCACATCCGCCTTCCTCCAGTCCTCAGGTACCACACCATCCTCCCATGATTTATTAAAAAGAGTAGCCAGTGGTTTCTACCATTTCCTCCTTAATTCTTTTAGAATTCTGGGTGAATTCCATCAGGCCCATTGCTTTGTCCACCTTCAGTTTTAGGAGTTCTTGCAGAACCCTTTCTTCTGTGAAAGGACTGGGATTGACCCCCCCATCAAGAGTGCTTCTTTTAATTGGATTAGGCACTTCCCCCTCCTCTTTTGTGAATATTGAGCAGAAATATTCGTTCAGTATCCCTGCCTTTTCACTGTCCCCCTCTGCCCACCCACCGTTCATTCTATTCAGCCTCACTATCCCTCCCTTTGTCTGTCTAAGCTCACTGATGTACCTGTAAAAGGTTTTATATCCCTTCTGGAATGCTTTCCTTTTCTTCCTGACTTTCACAGCCACCTCTTTTGAGAACCATAGTGGCTTTTTCTTTTGTTTTGATTTGTTTATTTGCTTCACACAAAGGCTTGTTGCCTCTGTGATGGCAGTTTTGATGATTCCCCATTGTTGCTCCACACCGCCTTCTAGCCTGTTTGCTAGTGCTTTTCTGCGGCACTCTCCCATCTTGCCAAAGTCAGCCCTCCTGAAGTCCAGTACCCTCACTTTTGTATGCCTTGACTTGTAGCTGAGTTTAACGTGAACCACACTGTTTGATGGTCACTTGTTCCCAGATGGCAACCCACTTCTAGATCTGAGATCCTCTCACTGCCCCTGTTTGAGAGTATGAGGTCTAAGATGGTCCCTCACAAGTGGTTCCAAACTAGCTGTCTGAGGCCTCACCACCTGTAGGGCATCAAGAATGGCCCTGCTCTGGATGTGGCTGCTGCAAATGTGCTCCAGTTAACATCTGGCATATTCAGGTCTCCCATCAACAATATCTCCCTTTCTCTGCCATTCTAAGAATGCCTTCTATCATATCCTTGTCCATTCCTCCCTGACATGGGGTCTGTACACAACCCTATGCAGATTGTGGTGCCTTTCCAGTCTCCAGGTGACCCACAGTGCCTCCTCTCCTCCCTGTTTACTCTTTTGTTCAGTTGCTTTATCCCTTTCCTTACATAGAGAGCTACCTCCCCGCCTATCTCTCCTGTAGGTTATGTACCTTGATATGTTAACATCCCAGTCATGGTTCTCTGTGTACCATGTTTCTGTGACTGCTAC
Source organism: Neoceratodus forsteri (assembly GCA_016271365.2). Lineage (NCBI taxonomy): Eukaryota > Metazoa > Chordata > Ceratodontiformes > Ceratodontidae > Neoceratodus > Neoceratodus forsteri. The sequence goes on from JADMNL010000027.1 coordinate 270,044,105, forward strand.
GATATCCAGACATCCCTCTTTCATCAAGGCCACCAGCTCAGGGAGCTTGTTGCTCAGACTACGGGCATTGATACTCATTACCCTCCATTTCCTGATGGCCTTACTCCTTTTTGCCCCATCCCTGTCCTTCTTGCCTTTGTCACTTTCTCCATTTACCCCTGCCCTTCTCCCTATCGACACCTCTATGTCGGTGTTTACGACACTTACTACCCTGATTTTTTTTTGGGGGGGGGCTAGGATTTCCCTGCTCCTTTCCAGTGCCTCCTCCCTTGGCTAGTTTAAATGCTTGCCAATGAAGCATTTAAACCTATCACCTAGGATCCTGTTTCCCCCCTCCTGGACAGATGCAGCCCATCATGCCAGTGTAGGCTTGCATCACTCCAGGTGGACCCCCAGTCCCCAATGAAGCTAAATCCCTGAGCTCCACACCAGCTTTTCAACCACTGATTGAATCCCATGGAGCAGAACACTCTAGCCTCTCCTACGCCATAGATGGGCAGCACCTCCGAGAAGGTTACCGTGCGTACTACTTGTCTAAGGTCCCTCCCCAATTCCACAAACTCTTCCTGCGCTTCTCTAATCCCTTTCTTAGCCAAGTCATTTGTCCCTAGGTGGACAATGACATCCAGCTCCTCCCTGTGCAGCTGCTCCAGCAATCCTGAGGATTTCTCCCTGTCCCTCCAAGCCATGGCGCCAGGCAGGCACCTTACCTCTTCCCTTCCTCCCCAGTTCTACCTTCCTAACAATGGAGTCCCCACCAGGAGTTGATTCCCTTCTCTGCGAGTCCCCTGCCACCCTCCTGTGGGTCTCCTTTGTGGAGGTTCCCAGCATCCTCCTTGATCTCCACTGCAGGTGCCTCCATAGAGGAACCACACTTTGCCAGAATGGCGTAGGAAGTGTGGAGAGGTACAGCTGGAGGGATGTGCCTCTGTTTCACCACCCTCACCCTCCCTGAGCCCACTGTGGTCCAACTGCTCCTCTTTCTTGGCAACCTCTGAGGCAGCTACAGTGGCCCTGGTGGTCCCTGGGTGGGAGAGGAGGTCCCCCAAATCCTGGCCAACTCAGCCTGAAGATGAGCATCCTCCTCCCTCAGCCCAGAGAGGTGCCTGCAAATGGGACAACACCGCATCCTCCAGAACGTCTCCTGGAAGACTGCTGCTCCACAGTCACTACACTGCACCACTCCCATCATATCTTATTTATTTAGTTTTTGTTGACCGGGAAGTGCACTAGACAAATCCTGCCTATTTTCAGGCACGACCTGGGAGAGGGGAATACAGATGAATGCCAACTAACCTTGAACCAGATTAAGCTGTTGGTGGTATTTTTTTTTTTGTGAATGAAGGAAATTTGGCCAGGATAGCGGGGAAATTCCCCTGCTCTCTGTAGGGGGAGCCTTTGCTACTGGCTGCGAGATGGCCAGTGTGCAAGAACCTCCGGAGGAGATGGATGTCGAGAGTGCAGGAGAGAGGGCCTCGTCTCCTGCAATTGCACCTTCTGAGGCCGTGGAGGAGAAAATCGCTGTGGCTGCAGTTAGTGCAGCAACGATAATTGAAACAGATGTACCGTGTGTTGTGGCTTCTGCTGGGCGGCAAGGTGTAGCCTGTTCTACTGCTGGTAATGGTTACTGATCTGCTTTAATGGGTAAGCGCTCTGCTTTACTCCAGGAAATGTATTTGTTGGACTCAGAAATTGCGGCACTCCCTCAGGCATCTACGGGTAATACTACGATCGGGGCTGTGCAGTTGTCTAAGCCCTCTGCTGACGCCGAGGGTTCGGTGCGTTTTCCTGTTACTTCCGCATCGGCGGAGGTTCCTGATGGGGTTGGCAGTCTTCCAAGAACTATCTCGATGTGCCCACAGCCCCTGCCTGTTCTTTTTGACAACCGTTCAATTCAGTCATGTAAACAGAAACGGGGTCCTGGTAAATCCTGAGGTAAGCCTCTCAAAAGTCGGCCTGAGACGTCAGGCCCTTTGCCTTTATCGACAGATGTGTTTCTCTTTTCCGCTAATAGAGCACCTGGTGTGAGCAAACGTGGTGGGATTTTAGCCCCTGTTGAACAGTCATCTTCCACGGGACTTACAGTTCTTGCCAAAACTTGTTGCCGAGGGGCTTCCTGGTCCCCCGAACTGGCTTTGAAGAGTGCAGGTTGGGAACAGGGAGATGGGGGTGATTGGACTCCGGACTCCCAGGATCCTACCTACTTGAAGATGCTACAAAAAGCAGCTGCATCTGTGGCTGCTGACTCTAAATTGAGCTCCAAGGAACCCCAGGGTGTTTTTCTGAATGTGGTCTGCTGGAGGGTAGTGGTTTAAATGTTCAGTCTGCTGAATTACAAACTTGTTCTAATTTGGGGGAAGTTTCTATTGCACCAGGGTCTCCTGTTGTTCAGGATTCATCTGCTTTACCTACAGTTATGTTGTCTCCTGTTCCTTCCCCTTCTGTATGCCCTGAGCCTACAGTCCCTCTACGACTGGGGCCCGAACCTTTGTTACCTGATTCTGTGGACGATGACCAGGGTCGTTCAGTTGGTTTTAAACTAGCTGATTTATTTTCCACTAAGGGGGAACTGGCACCTAGGCGTAATGCCATCCAGTTGTTATATAAGGGAGGGTAGTGGAACCCCCTGATCGTGTTTATATAGCTAAAACTTTACTTAAGGGTTCTATGAAGTTTTTTTTCATCAGAAATTTTTGCTCTCATTAGTTTGGGTAAATATAATTCTGATATTAGTTTTAAGCAAGTTTCCAGTTTGGATAGGTTTTGGGCACAATATGCGACCAGTCAAACTTCTCTCACATGGTCCCCTTTCAGGCTATTCCATTGACTAAACCCGCTGTTAGAAATATTACGATTATGTTTGAAAACGAAGGGGTAAATGTGGAGGATATTTTATTTTGGTTAAAACAGAGGTGTGAGGTGCTAAACAAGCCCACCCCCACATTGGATAGTGAACAAATCTGGGATGGTGGATGGAGAGTTCGTGTTAAGTTGTATTCTACCAACACCGGCCTAGTCATTTACCTAGTTTTTTTTACTTGGGAAAAGATAAAGGGCTCATTTCTTATGTGGGGCAGCCTAAATCATGTTTTAAGTGTGGCTCCCGTGCTCACCTTAGTTCTGCCTGTGACACTGTGAAATGTAGTCATTGTTTTGACTTTGGCCATACTTCAAGTGCCTGTTTAAATCTTTTTAAGTGCAACCTCTGTGAGCGTACGGGACATGCCTATGGGCATTGCCCTTGGGCATCCCATAATAGGGGGGATTGTCCTTCACATGAAGGTTTGATTACCGTAGCACAGCAAATGCAAGCTAAACGTGTTGCTGCCAGGGATTTAAAAGTCAATTTGACTTCCTCTACATCTGAGGGGTTGCACAAGGGGTCTGAGGAGGTTATAGTCCAGGATACTTCAGTTGGCCTTTCTCCCCTATTACAAGCTTCACTTTCTGATGTTATTCCTCCAACTGTCCCAGTAGCTCAAGTGATGGAAGCAGAGTCGGTTGTGGTTGATAGTGTGATGCCACCCCCCGCACAGTCTGCTTCTGACCTGGACGCTTCTGGTTTCATACAAGTTCCACATAAAAGGAGCAGGAAAGGTCTGGCTGTTGTCAGTCAGGGCAGGGAGGCTGGGGTTCGTACTTGGCAATCTGGTGATAAATTTGCGGTGTTAGCCACTGACCTTTCTGATAAGCACTTAGGAGGGGACGACGCAGACACCTCCTCCATTCGTTCCTATATGGACACTGAAGGAGGTAGGGAGTTGGATCCTATAGCTAAACGGACCCGTCGAAGGAGTAAATCACCTATTAGTAGTTAAATGGCTTCTTTTTCGGTCTGTTCTTTAAACGTGAATAGTATCAAAGGTCACAGAAAGCTGGGGGGTGTGCTCTTGACAATGCAAGATTTTCGGTGTGATATTGTCTGTCTTGTAGATACTAGGTTAAAATCGCATCAAGAACTGCAGAAGGTTTCCAGGGCTTGGACCCATGGTCCTTCCTTTTGGTCATCTGGTACTGATAAATGTGATGGTATTGGTATTTTGTTTTCTAATTCGGATTTACATGTCTCCAGATTGGTAGATATACTACCAGGTAGAGCATTGTTATTGGATTTTACTTACTCCTCGGAGAGATTTTGGATAATTGTGGTTTATGCTCCCCAGACTAAAGCACAGCGAGTCTCTCTTTTTCATTTGGTGAGGCCCTTTTTGCATACCTTCAGGTTACTCTTATGGGTTGATGAGTTTAATTGTGGTTTACACCAAAAAGATAGAGGGTTGCAAACCCCCAAATTATTTTGTGACTCTGTTGCTTTGAAGGACATTATAACCACAGCTCAGCTTGTGGATGTTTATAGGTATTGTCATGAGACAGGTGGATTTACCTTTTTTTAAGGGACCTTTGCGAACATGCATTGATTTTGTTTTTATCTAAAGTCTTGCAGATTCGTTCTTGTCGGACAGTAGGTGTGGAATTTTTGGATCATGCTGCCCTCAGGGTATCTTTTTCCTGGGATACTGCTCACCGTTGTAAGAAAAACAGATGGAGGTTTAATGACTCCCTCTTGGAGGATCCCACTATATTGAAATTATGGCGGAGGGAATGGGCTGCGCGGCTCTCTGCGGCTGATCTTTATGAGGATGCGCTTGAATGGTGGGAAGATTCTAAATTACGATGGAAGCATGTCTTCCAGGGGAAGGCTGCTGCAACTCAGACTGCTCAATACTTGCAGTATTTGGCACTATGGCAGCAGTTGCAACATTTGATTTCTTTATCTGATACCACACAACATGACTATAGTGATCAAGTTGCGGTGGTTTGCACACAAATGAAAACCCTACAATATGATCGTGCTAGTTCTTTAGGACAAGAGGCTCGATTTGGGACTCGGACGACCAAAGGGGGGGTTGGACCCTTTTAAGGCTTGTAAGGGACGGGTAGATTCTAAATTTATTCGGTATTTACAGTCCCCCTCTGGTGAATTGGTTACGGCTCCAGAGGCATTGGTTACTATTGTTGAACAGCATGTTTTGAACATGTTGGGTAGTATACCGGAGTGTGAGACTGCTGAGCCCTTTTTGGACTCTCTGCATCTCCTTACACTCTCTCCCGCTGAACAGGATATGTTAACCACTGATATTGATGCTTGGGAAGTGGCTCAGGCCATAGGTCGTTTACATTTGAATTCGGCACCTGGATCAGATGGCCTTTCTGCCCATTTTTATAAAACCTTTATGAATGATTTGGTTCCGGCCTTAACGTTGTTGTTCAGTGATATGTTAGCCTCAGCCTCGTTGACCAAGATAATGAAAGAAGCCATTTTGATCCTAATTTTTAAAAAAGGGGATGCTGTTGATTTGAATAATTGGAGACCACTAAGTTTATTGAATGTGGATTATAAAATTCTGGCAAAAATGTTGTTAGCCAGATTACTTAAAATTGCGGATCTTATAAGTCATGCTCAGACGTGTGGTGTTCCTGGTAGATGCCAACATGACAATCTGGTTTTGTTGAGAGAATTATTTGCCCTGGGTGAGAGGGGGGCAGTTACTGGATGGGTTTTGGGTTTGGACCAGGAGAAGGCCTTTGATAGGGTTTCTTGTTCTCTGTATTACGAGCCTTTGGACTTTCTGTTAAGTTTCTTTCTTGGCTTCAAACTTTGTATGCGGGGGCCACAATCATTCCTAATGTGAATGGCTGGTTAGGGAAACCTGTGACGATTGTTTGTGGTGTTCGGCAGGGGTGCCCCTTAAGTCCTATTCTTTATAATTTTTATATTGATACTTTGATACGGGCAATTTTTCTTTGCCCTCAAATCATAGGACTTGGGGGGGGGGGGTCCCTTTTTCTGCACCTATCAAACTTTTAGCTTATGCTGATGATTTGGTTTTAACTGTGGACATACGTACTGAAGAAGCAGCCTTAGTCCAGGTTCTTCGGACCTATTCCTCAGTTTCTGGATCTAGTATTAACTTTGGGAAAAGTGTTGGGGCTCCCATTGATCACCTCATTTTCCCGCCTGCTAGTACCTATGCCGGGATTCCCATTTCTGTAGCTCCATTTAAATATTTAGGTATTTTCTTTGGAACCGGCAATATGCTTTCCCATAACTGGCAGATTGCCTTAGGGAGGGCAGAAGGTCTGATTTCTGGGTGGAAACAGTTTCAGATTGGTAAGAAAAAAAGGGTGGTGTTGCTTAAAACATTGGTAATTCCTATTTTTTTGTATCTTTGTTGTGTGTTTCCCCCACCTATGGCTTTTTTCACCAGATTATATGGGATATTTTTTCATGGGTTTTGGGGGTCTTTCCTTAACCCAGTAAAGCGTAGTGTGACATATAGACCAATAAGTGAGGGAGGGGTAGGCATGATTCATCCAGTTGCCTTTTTTATAGTCTATTTTTTAGTTATAATTTTGGGAAAGCTTTGAAACCTGGGGAGGCGGTTTGGAAACCTTATTTGATGCAGTGGTTGTCACCCTGTCTTTCACACTGGGATTCCGGAAAGAAGGGTACAATATCTCATTCTCAGGATGTCCCATTATATGGGAAGGAAGCTTTTAAGATGGCATTAAGCATTATCCTGTTTTTTTTTCCCACGGGACTTTTGTGTTCTGTCTCGTCGTATGCTTTATGACAGGGTTTGGAGGAGGGAGGCTCAAGAAGAGGTGGTTTTTCCCTTCTGTCCCCCAGGTCATTTTACTTGGGTCCTTCAACAACTTAGTAATCCCTGTTTACCCTCTTATGCTTGGGACATGGTATGGTTGGGTAATTATGGCAGGTTGAGTGTCATGGTTAATCATAAGCATAAAGCTTTGAATGCTCGATATTGCCCCTGGAATCTTTGTCATGAGATTCTGGAAACTCAACAACATTTATTTCTCAAATGCCCTTTTGCTTTTTGGACCTTTTGGCAGGTTTGTGGTCCGAACCTTTATTGCTACATTTATCATATGAGCAGATTATGTTTTGTACACATATTGATTTATGTCATAAGTATCATGCTGATACCCTGTATATTGTTTTTGTTTTGATCAGATACTACCTATGGCAGGCCAGATGCATGTTAGTTTTGCACCAGAAATTGATTTCTTTACAAGAAATAATTGACGATATTAGCACTGCTATGCGTTTAGTTAAATTACATGATTTTAAGGTTCTTACAAGACCACAATTTCTTCTTTTTGGCATAATTGTGATCTTTGGTCTGTTGATTGATTATGAGTTATTTCCTTTTTGTTTCATATTTGTTTTGTATTTTGTTCACTGTGTTATTGATGATTCTGGCTTTAGTTTTCTGTGTACAGGATGTTGTCCCTTTTTTTCTGTAATGAAGTCCAACCATTTTCAATAAAATTCCCCTACTCTTTTTCGATAAGTGCCATGGGATCTTTAATATCCACCTGAACTACCACCAATCCAGGCAGATGGGACCTCGGTTTAATGTCTCATCCGAAAGATGGCACCTCAGAAGTGCAGCACCCCTCTCATGCTACACTACAGTGTCAGTACTGGGATATTAACCCAAGTGCCAGATGTAGGAACTGAACCCACAGCCCTCTGATCTCCCAGCCTCAGAGGCGAGTGTGCTACCTACTGAGCCACTGACAACTGACTTATTCCTGGCCCCTTAACTGTTGTTTGGAATACTTACTCTTTCCTCTGTTTATTTTTTTTTTCTCCCTACTTACTTACTGCCTCTGTGCCCTTTAAACTCCTGATCTTCCTGTTCTGAGACAAGAAGTTCCTATATTTCTCAGCAGTCTCCTTACTTGCTCAGAGTCAGACCTCCAGCAGCTAAGGGGGGGATAGAGAGGTACTCTTTTTCTTCTAGGACGGTGAGTCTTTTGTGGCTTTGTGATCACTCACTTCCTGCTCCCAAACAGCGGTGGTGAATTTGTTCACACGCTGTAAATGTTTACGCTGTAATCTATGCACGTTAATGCATGTGTGGTATTTTCCGAGCGGTATTAATGTGATACCTAAATATGTGTTCCAAAGTTTTCTCAAAGGCATCAGCTGCTCTTTAAATGTGCTGCAATTTTCCGCTGGAAAAAAAACTTTCTTGGATTGCAGGCGTGGGCATTAAGCAACCTGTCTACAGTGTTAAAGAGTTAAGTTGGTCAGGTCTTCCCTCTGCAGTCACTGCTGACAGGATTTCCTGCTGATACTCACCATGACGAATTTTTATTTTTTTTTTTACTTCTTCCTGTGCCTGTCTACTTCAAGCCCCCCCATGTGCTCCCCTGCCCACTGGACTTAATGCTGACTACTAGCTCTTACTGCTGGGCTCCCTGATTTCTGTGAGACCCCCTTGGTTTTAGCTCATTCCTGCTGGGTGGACTAAGACTTCCTGCTCTCACCTAGGAGGAAGAGCCTCAGACATTGGGGATACGGGGGAGGGGGGCAAGGATGGTGCACAGGGTGGCATACTTTGAGGGCTGTCATCTGGCACACCAGAGGTGGACCTTTTTCACTGCTTTATCTCCCTTCCACCCCCTCCCCACATCATGGTCACACATCAGAGTGTCCTGGAGAGAGGTACAGCAGTGTGTGGTCACCCATGCTGTGAAGTGCACCTCTGTCGGCCAGTCACCAGCAGCTGCTCAAGGAGTGGTGCAATCCATTTCTACCCCCCCCCCCCGGGGAGGAGAGCATCCACGTGAATGCTCTTTATCCTCCTCTCCAATCTTCACTTGTTATCGCAGGTGCTGGGTGCATACCTGGGTTGCCAGCATACCAAGTGGGCACTTCGCCATTCAGCACCATGGAGTCATCCGTAATGAGTTTTTGGCATTAGTTTGTCCTCCAACAAGCATGAGCTCCACCAGGAATGCTGTAACCTTTGACCCTTAGTCTTTAGCCACCTCACCTCTTCACAGTACTGTGAGAAGCTATGGCAGGATGTCAAGGGTCAAACATGGTAAGGTGCCAGTGAGTCGAGGGCAGACTAAAGAGCCATGTTGTTAGCACTCCACAGCCTCCTCGACCCTCTTAGCACAAGGTAACATCAAACTTGATAGATGCTATATCACCAAGAGTTTGCCAGGCTCCAAATTATTTTTAGGATGGTTTCAGACTATCTCACGGGGTGGGGGGGGGGCCGGGAATGAGGGCCCCTCAGAGGAACAACACAGCATGGTGATCCTACCAAACGAGCAGATCAGCCGTGATTTTGGTTATGTCAAGACTCAATGAGAAGACCCCGTGCTTGTGGATGCCAGTAGCAACAGCCTGTGCTAGACCCAAGCAGCATCATCTGCTGGAGGAACTGTTGACCAAAAAGTGAGGATTAGTCATTCACCCAGGCATTAACGCCTCAAAGAACAACCAATCTCAGTGACCTAACACCATATTGCAAGTTCCTACAGGAACTTGTTCCTGTGCCCCAGAGGCTGGTACACAAGATTGATTTAGCAACCTACACCTGGCCCACACATAACAGACACACATTCAAACAACCTAGTCATTCCCATGGGGCATGCTGTGAGTCCCAGACTGGATCTAATGCAGATGGTCACCCCACCCCCTCTGCACTCCCTCGAGCAATGTACCACAGAATAGGCAGTCAGGGCTAGTGTGGTGGTGCTGAGGGTTGAGGCGCTGGATGCCTTACCTCGCACTGTGCCAGTGACCCGGGTTCGGGAATGACCTCAGGGAGCCAGTAGGGGGGGAACGGAGCAGGATTGAGCCGCCTAATGGCAGCTCTCCTCTCCTGGGAGGTGGCTGCCCCTCTGTAGTTCTGTCGTTGCCGGGTGGAGGTCTGGTGATGGCGCAGGTGGGAGGGGGCGATGCGAAGGGAGGGTGTCTTGTAGCACGATGTGTGTGAGTCTCCACATGCACTTGTCTATGCCGAGACAAGGGGATGGGAACAGGGAGAAAAAATAGAAAAAACCCTATAAACTATGTATGGGGGGGGGGGAGTAGGCAGTCAGGATGGATGGCTCCGACACCAAGGTGGGAGTCATCCCCCAACCAGGCTTCTGTGATACAAACCTGGAAAAACAAAAACAGTACAAATGCAGGTTTGTTTTGTTAAACCATTTATTTTAGCACTCCAGCTTGAAGGGGTTCTTACTGATTGATGCATCAAACAAATAAAAAGACTAAACAAGTAAATATCTAAAGTCAAATACTTTTTTGGTATTATTGAAAAAGACAGGTTGTCAAACACCAACCAAGCAGGACTAGCAGACACAGGACAGCAGTGCACAATTAAAATTGATCAGACGCCACAAAGCACAGCTACAAGATTTTTGGTAGGCACTAGGGTCAGGATGGGGGTGAAATCTTCTTAGTGCACAAGGCCCACAGACCTAATGAGACAGGTTCAGGGACAACTCTGTAGTACCTTTAGACTTAATCTTAGTTCTGGATGCCCAGTTTATTCCCATAGGCTCCCCTCAAAATCTCCTTTACAGGCTTCCCCTGATAGAGGGCTTACTTCCTCTGATCTTGTGTTGGAGGCAATTTTTTTTTTATTCTCTCTCTATAAGATGAGGAGAAAGGGGTCTAAGGTTGGAACAGTGCTGGAGGAAATCCGGCCGGGTAGATGACAAGCTTAGATTGTCAGTCCATTTGAAGGACTATCAATTGGCGATCTCCTGTAAAAAGGCAGAGTTCCTGTCCAGGGAGATTGCCATAGCAGGAAACAGACCAGCTCAGCTCTTCTGGACTGTGGACAGGTTGTGCAATCCAACCTGTCTCCAATTGGGGGGAGCCTTTTCACAAATGAAGTGTGATGAGTTTGCTCTGTTTATTGCTGATAAGATTGCCATTATCAGATCAGGAATCCTATCAACACCCTTAAACGAGCATTGCGGTGTTTGGCCTGAGATTGCAAGCACCCAGACTGTCTGGTTTGATTTTGACCAGTTGGAGATCATGGATGTCGTGTGGATCATTCAGGAACTACATCCCAACTACTGTAGTCTGGACCCGGGCCCTACGTGGCTCTTGTGGGGTGTGTGAAGACCATCGGCCCGGTCCTGGCCAGGATAGTCCAGTGTTCTTTAGAGACAGGGATCTTTCCTTATTCCCTGATGGAAGCAGTAGTAGTACCGCTTCTGAGGAAGAGCTCTCTTGACCCAGACTGCCTGCCTAACTACAGACTGGTCTCTAACCTGCCCTTTGTGGGTAAGGTTATTAAGAAGATGATGGCAGTACAACTGGAGACCCATTTAATATCTCACGACATCTATGATCCATTCCACTCTGGATTCCATAAAAGGCATAGCACCGAGACTGCTCTGGTTCGGGTACATAATGATCTCCCGACGGCGAAGGATCGAGGGAGCCATTGCATCTTGGTGCTCCTCTGTCTTTCTGCGGCATTTGACACTGTGGATCATGGGGTGCTGTTGGAGCACCTGCGGGTTTTGTGCGGACTGTCTGGGATAGTCCTCCATTAGTTTCGATCTTTCCTCTCGAGCAGGACTCTGAGAATGGTGTCAGGGATTTATTCCTTAGCACCTCTCCACCTGTCCTGTGGGGTACCAAAGGGCTCCATTTTGTCCCCCATGTTGTTCGCAGTATACATGCTGCCATTAGAGGACATTATTAGGCGGTATGGGCTGAGTTTTCACTACTACGCAGATGATACTCAGCCCAATCAGAGTGGAGTAATTTTAGCTTTTAACAATTACCTTTCAGAAATTCTGGACTGGATGAGTTCTAACTGGCTGAAATTGAACCCTGATAACACTAAGGTGTTGGTGGTTGAGCCAGGTCACTGTGGCATGGAGAGGCAAGAAAGCCAGTTTACCGAACTTCAGCTTGGGTCTGTCCTGCCACCTACCTCTGATTGGGTGCGGAATCCAGGTGTGGTATTAGATGGCAGTTGTCAGTAAAGCATCAGGTGTCCGCCGTTGCCAAGACCTCTTTTTACCAACCGAGGAACATTGCCCAGATAAAGCATCTGATCCCACCTAGCGATTTGCCAACCCTGGTTCATGCTTTTGCAGCCTTGCACCTTGACTGCTGCAATGCCTTATACTTAGGGCTACAGGGGGGTTGCCAACCACTGACTGCAGCTAGTGCAGAATGTGGCTGCCAGGTTGTTGACTGGTTTGTCAAGATCTAGCCATATCATGCCTGTGCTCCGCTATCTGCACTGGCTGCTGGTAAACTGGAGGATCACCTTCAAGGTCGGATTATTGACCTGCAAAGCCCTACACGGACAGGGACCCAGCTTCTTGTAAGATCTTCTTGTCCCTTACCGCCCCCTCCGTTGGCTTAGCTTCACCTATGAGGGATTGCTGGAGGTTCCCAGCATCCATTTAAAGACATCAGGAGCTCGCTGTTTTGCTTGCGCAGCACTGACCCTGTGGAACTCTCTACCTTGTCTGATAAGAGAGTGCCAGACCACCGAGAGCTTTAAGTCAGAATTAAAGACCTTCCTTTTTACCCAGGCGTTCCCTCCTGAGGTTTGAATTAAGGACATATTGGCTGTTTAAGTTCAGACTGTTGTTATTAGGATTTTAACTGCTGTTTTTTGATATTTTATGATATTTTTAATTTTTTGTACAGCACTTTGATCTTTTTTAATTGTGCTTTATAAATAAATGATGATTGATTGATTGATTATAACCTCCCTACTATTCCGCCGCCACCAGACCTATCGATCAGGGTGGTCCCGAGTGCTCAGTCCCCCACCCCACCCCGGCCCAGCCCCTGATAGACAGGCGTTTTCACGAACTTGGGTCGCTAGCGTCGTAAGCAGTAGCACTACTGCAGTGGCAACAGGTCGGCTGGTGGCAGGTACTGATATGATTTACAACTTTTTATATATGCAGGCAGGGTTCCACAAGTCTGCCATTTGTGCATCAGTGCCATTGGTGATTCAAAGCCAGAAAAGAAAACTGATGTAGTTAACACCAGTGAAATGTTCATTTTCGCTGACCTGCTGGTCCAGGGGTAGTGCTACTGCTTGCAGCACCAACAGCCCAAGTTCAGAAACAAGCTGGAGTCGCCAAGGGAGGGGAGGAGGAGCATGTGTCTAAGGGACTGCTCTTCTCCTCCAGGGAGGGAGTGGCATGGCGCTTGGAGTAGCACTGTCCCCTAGTGGAGGCTGGAGGACAAGTTCACCAGGCAGTGGAGGAGTGGCAGACATCTGGCGCATCATGCACGGTAGTGTGTGTGGTGGCACCGCTTGACATCATTGCATGCCCCTCCTAAATGCCACAGAGGGGAGGAGAGAGGCACAGGGGGCAAACTACTGGCTGGAATGGATGGGCATGGCCTCTGTATCCTTGACTGGCGGATCAAATGCATTCCCTGCCACCCTGTGGGGAAGGGGGTAAGACATTGGAGCACTGACAGGTAAGTGATGAGGGAAGCCAGATTGACAGGGCTGGGGGCTGCATGATGGGAAACCATGCCAGGAAGGAAGAAAAAGCACGAACTAAAAACAAAAGCTAACTTGTGATACATATGTATAATCTGTGTGTGCGTGTGTGTGTGTGTAAGAGTTGGCAGTGGTGTTAAAAAAAGGCTTATAGTATAGGTGCATTTTAATTTTGGTTTGGAAAACACAAATAAGGGCAGGGTCATTTCTACCTTACATTGGGAGTGTCACACAACAAGTGTATTTAAGGAACACATGAGAGAGGATGGTTTGTACTCCCATTATAAAATAGGAAAACATTCAGAAACTCATTTGTTAAAACAGGTCACCTGACCATACATTAAGTAAGGAATAAGGCATGACGGGTTTTGGGGGGTGGGGATTATGCTATGTCAATATATTGAGTGGTGGGTTTGGGCAAGGGACTTCAACTAACACAAGGTACATTGACGTAGCATAATCTTTCTCTGATGGAATTTCCTTATTCCACTTTCGTAATGTTAGTTTTATAGTAGTGTAGTAGTGTTGTAATTTGGTGCTACGTCTTTAAATGGTTGTCTTTAGGTTATTAACATAAATACATATATGGCAGGGGTTAGGTTGCACATGGTAAGCTGTACTAGTTGGGTGCGGCTGCACTGCAAGGGAGTGGGGTATTTTGTTGCTTTAAATAGGTATTTCTGACTTAACTTGCTATACTTCCCACATGATCTGAGACACTAGGTTGGAAGCCTGGACTGTGCTTCCTGTTCCTTCCATGTGATCCGAGTCAGACTGGTAGCCTGGCTATTGATTAGATGTGATGATACCTCGTGTAGATGAGCTGCTGGGCAGCTGAGAAGCAACGAGTTTGAGCTGTCCTTTTTTTTTCTAGGTAAGTAAATATTTGTTAGTTTTTAGAACAATGTTCGTAGAGGTTTTGCTGGTGGTTTGGCAATATATGTATGCATGTTTTTGTTGTGTAGAATCATAGTTTTGAAATCTGTTTTGTGTTTTTATTAGGTGTTAAAAATGTTTTTCTTGTGTGAGCAGCACTGAGGCTTTTTTGGGTTTGAATTTGCGAGTAGGATGTACTGTAGGTTTTTTCAAAGTCATTGGATGGATTTCCTTTTCAGTTTGTGATTCTTGAGCAGTGTTGTTGGGGGGAGGGTTTTTTAATTTGCCTGATTTATTTTTCATGTTTTTGTGGTGTTTGATGTGCACTGTGATCTTTTTGACCCTGAGGATATGTACTTAGCGTATTGACCCCCAACTGATTGTGCTCTCAATTAATAGAAACAGATGATGATGGCAGAAAAAGACGAGGTCCATCCAGTCTGCCCAAGTTCCCTATAATCCCTGGAACCTACTGTTCCTCCAGGGTACTAATCCTTCCCGTCCTCTCTTTATTCTCCTCCTCCTTTGCTGTCGCCCCCAGTAACCACTATTCCCTTCATTATGTCCCAGCCGTGCTTGAATCCCCTGACTATTTTCGCACCCACCACTTCAGCCAACAGACTGTTCCAAGGTCTCACCACCCTTTCCATAAAGCAGTACTTCCTCACATCTCTCCTGAACCTGTCTCCAGTTAATTTCCATTCGTGTCCATGTGACCGTGAATTGGTATTCAGGCTAAATAGTTCCCCGCAGTTCAATCTGTTAATTCCTTTAAGGACCTTGAAGGTCTTTATCATATCTCCCCTCTCCCTTCTGGTCTCCAGTGAGTACATATTTAGTGCCTTGAGGTGCTCCTCATAGGATTTGCCCTGCTGGCCCTGAATCATTTTTGTTACTCTGGGCTGCACTGTCTCCAACCTATCCTTATCCTTTCTGAGGTGAGGACTCCAGAACTGGGTGCAGTACTCTAGGTGAGGCCTCACCAGGGATCTGTAGAGGAGAAGTATTACCTCCTTTCTTCTGCTATCAATACCCCTCCCGATACATCCCAGCATCCTGTTAGTCTTGCTATAGGCCTTGTTGCACCGACTTGATTGCTTAAGTGAGTTGCTAATGATCCCATTCCCCAGCTGTAGTGCGGAGTCTCTCTCCTCCCATCCAGTACTCTGTCTTGGGGTTCTTTTTCCTTAGGTGCATTACCTTGCACTTTCTAGCACTGAATTTTAACTGCCAGACCTTTGATCACTCTTCTAGCTTTTGTAGGTCTCTCTGCATTTCCCTTATTCCTTTGTCACTATCCACCCTCCCACATAGTTTTGTGTCATCTGCAAAGAGACGTAAGCTGCCATGGATTCCTTCTCCAATATCACTAATGAACATGTTGAAGAGGACCAGACCCAGGACCAATCCTGTTATTACACAAACTGGGGAATATGGGTGTGGGCAGGACAGTAGTGTGGTGGGTAGGTAACTGGCTGGGTGGCAGGACACAGAGGGGGGGTGGTGGTGGTAAATGGTTGTCACTCCACAGAGGGAAAAGTGACCAGTGGGGTACCACAGGGATCAGTGCTGGGACCGGTCCTATTCAACATCTTCATCAGTGACATTGCGCAGGACCTAGAAGGCAGAATTTCACTGTTCGCTGATGACACAAAGCTCTGTAACAGAGTAGACACACCAGAGGGTGTAGACAGAATGAGAAGCGACCTGCAGAAACTTGAAGAATGGTCACGGGTTTGGCAGTTGAAATTCAATGCAAAGAAGTGCAAGATAATGCATATGGGGTACAAAAACCCTGGCACAACATATCAGCTGGGGGCGAGGATATAGCATGCACCAAGCAGGAAAGAGATCTTGGGATTATCATCTCTGATGACCTCAAGGTAGGGAAACAGTGTGACAAGACAGCAGGTAAAGCAAATAGGATGCTGGGATGTATAGGCAGGGGCATCACCAGCAGGAAAAGGGAGGTCATAATTCCGCTATACAAGACACTAGTGAGGCCCCACCTGGAGTACAGTGTACAGTTCTGGAGACCATACCTACGTAAGGACATAGACAGGATAGAGAAGGTTCAGAGGAGGGCAACGAAGATGGTGCATGGATTGCATCACAAGTCCTGTGAAGACAGGTTGAAGGAACTGAACATGTACTCCTTGGAGGAGAGGAGGAGAGAGGGATATGAGAGACATACAAGTATCTTACAGGAGGAACAGGGTGCAGGAAAACACTATTTTTAAGCTGAAAAAGATGTTCCAGGACTAGAGGGCATGGGATGAAGTTGGAGGGAGGACGATTCAGAGGAAACATGAGAAAGAATTTCTTCACAGAACGGGTGGTGGACAAGTGGAACACCCTGCCAGAGGAAGTGGTGGGGGCTGAAACAATCACTGGATTTAAGAATGCATGGGATAGACCTAAAGGAATTCTGGAGGTCAGGGGTATGGGGCAACAGACTTCTAGGAAAACAAACTGAACTTACAAGCTCAAATGGGCAGACTGGGTGGGCCATAGGCCTTTATCTGCCGACACTGTCTATGTATCTATGTATCCCCGTGGAACCCAGCTAATAACCTCCCCTCTCCTCTGATTTAATCCCGTTGACCACCACCCTCTGCTGCCTACTCTCTAGTCAGTAACCCACCCAGTTCACTATGGATTTACCTGCACCCAGGTCTTCCATTTTCATGAGCAATCATTTGTGAGGTACAGAGTCAAAAGCCTTGCTGAAGTCAAAGTAGAGCAGATCCAAAGTGTGGCCTTTGTCTAATTCTCTGGTCACCCAGTCAAAACTATCAGGTTAGTCTGACAAGATCTTCCTGCCACGAAACCATGCTGTTTACTATCCTGGAGCTTGTTGCTCTCCAGGTAGTCTATGAGGTCCTCTTTGATCAGTGACTCCATCAGCTTCCCTACTATAGAGGCTAGCCTCATCTCTACAATAGAGATTAGACTGACAGACCTGTAGTTCCCTGGTTGCTCCTTATCCCCCATTTATGAAGCAGTACAACGTCTGCCACCTTCCAGTTCCTTGGAACTTCCCCAGACCTAAGTGAGCTGTTGAAGTAATGCACCCCTATCATGTTGTCTGAGCAGGAGTATATGCTAGGTTGACGCAGTACCATGTGACAAGGTCCTGACCAATGTGGAGTCAGAAGTGACAGACACCATTTTATAAATATCCATAGCTGTATGGTTGGGTCTTTGCCTTCCTTTCTATGCCCCCCAAAACTTTAACACCAAATTAATTATGTAAGTGTATTAATACAATTAATGGTGTGTATTAAATTATTTGTGATACACATCCCAGAGTTTTTGAGGGCACTCTATTTTCAGTCTTGTGCCTCAATAAAAACCCTGGGGAATGCCTCACATTTATTTACTGAAACTCCCCAAGGATGAAAGGAGAGTCCGGGGTGGGGGGGCAGCAGCAAAGTTACTAAGGGAGGTAGGAAGACAGTGGCACAACGAGGGCAATGAGATGAGTCACAACAGCGGTGGCATGGTGGCCTTCAGAAAAGGGTTACAGTATTTACCAATATTCATAGTTCTTTAAAAATGCATAACAGAATGCAGGCACAGCAGTATTCAGGATTGTTTTGGAGCACAGCCAGTCACATAAATCCTGCACACTTATTATTAATATAAAAGGAGTTCAGTTTACATCCAGATACTCCAGATGAAAGAGCCAAGTCTTTGTATTGCGTGCTGAGGGTGCTACTTAAGAGTAAGTCCCAAAATACTGGTAAACGTAATCTTCCCAAAATTGAGAAGTTGATGCACACTGCACAAAATATTCACAACGTAAGTGATGCATTTATTTGCATATGTGGTTTTGGGTGGATTAATACTTGAATAGGGCTCCTCTATAGACACCGTCACAGCCTTAACCCATATGCACTCCGTCTTGTTGTCGACAGCTCTGTCCTCTCTCTTGTAGACTGTAGGCTAGTCATTTATGGAGCAGCTACTGGCACTTCACTTAAACGTATTAAGGTTGCCCTCAGTAAGGCCTGCCAATTAGTTTCTAGGGCTCACAGGTACACCCACACCTGTGATCTGTATACCCAAATTTACTGACTGAACCTTAGTGGCAGGATCATGTAGCAGACCTGCCTACTAGGTAAGAAGATCTGTCTGGGTCTAGCCCCTCCAACAACACAACACCTCCTTACCCCAGTAACCAATCCTTGAAAGACGAGAAGCACAACTAGACCTACCTGTCAGGCCCGATTCTGTCGGACTAATCAAGTGCAGCGGACCTTTCTCTACAGAGCTCCCACCTGGCTATCTGATCTCCCTCTTGGTGCACAGACTGCCTTCAAGTTAGGGCAGTTTAAACGCAACCTCAGATGGTACCTTCTGTCTCTCAACCGCTGCACTGCCCAACTTAAGTTACTTCACTCTCACGTATTCCCTCATTTCCTGGCTAAATAACTGCCACTCTCCCCACCCCTGTCTTCCTCCCTCTACACACCCCCATAGGTACCTCTCTCTTGATGTGTTTCCTCTCTACTTCACCTCACTTTGTAGCCCCTGAACCCTGATTTCCACGTATTCCCCCTCCTCCCTCTTTCCCCTTTTTCACTGCTCCTTTTTGTCTTGCTGACCCATGTTAACCTATTGATGTCGACAAAGTTATTCTTGACCACTTGTTATCACATACTAATACATTATTGTATTTTAGCTTAGCTTTTACCCTGGTATCTATTTTTGGTTCTTATTTGCCAACTTTGACAGTCTGATATAATAACGGCTCTGAGAGTTTTTTTTTTTTTTTTTGTTATATCCATGTCATGTTTTCGTTACATTGTTGTATTTAACTAATTGTTATGATTTCTTTTGGACGTGGAACCTTTGTAAAAAGGTATGTCAAATTCTAAGATTGTAATAATTAAAATAAATTACTTTAGGGCAGCAATCAGTCAACTTTATAGTGACATTTGAAATAAAAAAAAAAAACATTTTGTTAAAGGAAAACAAGGGTTTTGGCTGAAACTGCAGCAGTTGCTGCACAAAAATGCCCAAGTAGGGCCTTTGACAGTAAACATTTGTTTCAGTATCTCTGACAAGTAGTTTTATTTGTGGAAAAAAAAAATGCTGACTTTCTGGTTGCCAGATTGGCCCACAGCCATTTCACGCACACCCAACGGCTTTCACAAGCCAGATGAGCCGATTAGTGCTCCCAACCAATGGCAGGGCTGGTAGCACTAATCAGCATATCTAGTGCGAAGGAGCTGCCAGGTGTGTGCAAGATGGCCGCAGGTGCTTCTGGCAACTGGAAAGTCAGTATGTTTCTTTTGAGAAATAAAACTACTGTACTTGTCAGAAGTATAAAAAAAAAAAAAATACTGCCAGAAGCCCTAATTGGGTATTCCTGTAGCAACTACTGCAGTTTTAGACATAACTATTGTTTTCCTTTAAGCAGTTTAATACATTTGCCCTGGACAATAGCAGAGTTTACAGTGTGGAATGGAACTCTGAAAATTGGAAAAGAATCATTGCCCTGTCTCCTATATGACATGTGAGTCAAAACCTTACAATTAGCAGTATACAGGGTGGGATGTGGTCAGTAATACTAATGTTAATAGCACATGTAGCATTTAAAATAGAGCAAGAGATTTCAAGAGTTTCATTTACTTTTGGTGCCTCAGCCTCTTGTATGGCTTACTATTTTGTAATCATGCGCCCATCTCCAGCCATAGACTGGTCTCTGAGTAGTCCTCACTGACACAAAATGTTCACAGCACTCGGTGAGTAGCAGCTGTGCGTACCTGGATTCCCACCTCCATCGAACGCACTGCTGGAAAAGCTGTAAATGAAACAAAAATTATTGTATTATACGTGGGCTTCACATATGCCAGTAATGGGATTACAGGGTGTATAGCAGTCCCACTGCAAACTTGCAAAATCAGTCTGGAATCTCTGATAATTTGCTCTGGAATGCAATACTGTTTAGGTTTAAACTGTCCAAGTTTTATAGGTAAAATTAATATTTATCCATGCCTCTGTGTGTATAATTAATCAGTATGCATATCTTGACTTTGCAGTTTTTGAGAAGCAAAGGATGCAGTACAGAAGAGCAACTCCGCACTGTCTTAGCAAAGGTGAGAACTACAATGAAACCATTCAAAATGTGAATTCAAGAGGCCAAGAGTTCTAACACCTGTAGTAATAAAATGTAAAAAGCATGATCCTTTGTGGTGCTAATGCCCCCGGAAAAAAGTAAGCTCTAATTTTTTAATTTATTTTTTACTAGTTAAATGCATCCCATTACAACTGTAGGGGTTTCTCCCCAAATGTATCATGTATTAAAAGTAGTGTCAGGGTCCGCCCGTCAGCCCAGTGTGCACAACTGTGCCATCAACCTGAGTTTATGAGTGGACATGGATGCTTTCACGAGTCTGAGGAGCAGTGCTGCTGATGGCCGCATTTCACAAGCTGGGGAGCAGATGACACCACATCTGGCACTGCCACAACCCCTGTGGTGGGCCAGGGAGCTTGTTTGTCACTGAACTTCAACTGCAATGTTTGAGGCCAACAAAAAGCATTGGGTAGCGCCATTTAGTGGGTAGAGGTTGGGCAGGGAAAAAAATAAGAGAGAAAGTCTGAGGCCTGGATATATCTGGGCCTCACACCATGGATCTTGCCACTTAGAAGCCACTTCATAAAGCCAGTGATGATGGACTTTACCCTGGCTCAGTGTTTGTGGACCTCACAAAAGCCTTTGATCTTGCTGATCACAAGGTTCTGCTCTCCATCCTCTCCAGTCTCAGTTTCTCCACTGAAGTTGTAAACTGGTCCTCCAATTAGCTTAGCCTTAGATCCCACAGAACCGTTATATAAGGGCTTCTCTCCTCCATCTCCCCCATCAAATATGGAGTTCCCTGCTGGCGTGGCTGCAATTGTAGGATAGCTGATTTAGGCCATATTTTTTGGGAATGCCCCCATTAACTCCATTTTGGTGCATAATGCAACTTATATTACAGGGCTGCTTAGGAGAGGGAATTGAATTAACAGCAGAAATGGTACTCTTGTCTGTCATGCCACCTCACAGCCCACCTTGGGGATGCACCTTGTTGCCAATCTACTTGCTGGCAGCCAGAAAAGGCCATCACCAGATGTTGGATGACTAGAATAATTCCTTCACTAGAAGAATGGAAACATATTGTGCTGAACATTTATCAGATGGAAAAACTTACCGTGATCTTGCAGGATAAAACTGCAAAATTTAATGACAAATGGCAATGATGGGTAACACATATGCAGATTGATGCATCTTTTGTACCCTAGGATCATAGTTACAGAGGTGGACGGGGTGCACTGCGCTTACTGGAGGGGGGGGGGGGCAGTATTTTGTGGTTATAATAATTACAACAATACTCTGTTCTTTCACCGTCCAATGACCTGTGAAGATGTCTATAGAATTCTATACTGAGAAACTTGAGAATGGACATGATTAACATCTAAAAGTCTTCTGACCATAGCTGTAATGTTGCGGTGCTTATGCACTTTTTCATTTAAATATGAAATGTGTGTTTCATTTGTATAAAGCTAATAAGAACAGGTTACTCACCTGTAACAGTAGTTCTAGGAGTGGTATATGTTGTTCATCCACACTTCTTGGCATGTTCCTCTCCCTTTTAAATCTTGCCGGAAGTCTTCAAGCTGGCTTCTCCCACCCACCCGGGTGGTATAAACCTCGGCTGCACCCCATAACGCCAGATCTTAGCCCGCTGGAAGCCAGGTTGTGCGCCTAAAGCCGGGAAGGTCGGGTGGGTGTGTGTGGATGAACAACATATAACATATACCACTCCTAGAACTACTGCTACAGGTGAGTAACCTGATCTTCTAGGAGCGTGGATATGTTGTTCATCCACACTTCTTGGCAGACTCCAAACAGTTCTCCAGGAGGAGGGAGGCAAGGTGCACACCCCCTACTTGGGAAATAAAGATTGGAGAACCAAGGCCCCAAAACCAGCATCCTGGCGTGACTCAAGGTCGATGTGGTACTGGGTAATGAAGGTGTTTGCTGACTTCCAGGTAGCAGCCTGACAGATTTCCTGGATAGGGATGTCCCTGGAAGCAGCCACCGATGCAGCAGTATGGCGGGTAGAATGAGCTCTTATCCCTCTGGGAGGCTCCTTGCCTGCCAACTCATAGCACAGACCTATGCATGATGTAATCCACCTTGCAATGGTCCATTTGGCTGCAGGTCTGCCAGAAGCAGCTTCAGTGTAGGTGACAAACAGTTGGCGAACCTCTCCATGAATTTCCACCATTCTGTCCTTATAATAGGAGAGAGCATGTCTCAGGTCCAAAGTATGGAGCCTGTACTCGGCTGCCGAGGTGTAGTTAGGGTAGTGTACTGGCAGAGTCAACACCTGGTTAAGGTGAAACTCTTGATACCACCTTCGGAAGGAATTTCAGGAGGGGGCGCAGGACAACTTTGTCCCTGTGAAAGACCAGATAAGGGGAGTCCACCGACAGCGCCTGGAGCTCCCCTGTCCTTCTGGCTGATGTGATAGCCACCAGGAAGGCTGTCTTCCACGACAAGTGCGAGAGTGCGCACTTGTGCTTCGATTCGAATTGCTTGCCTATGAGCTTTGCCAAAACCAACAACAGATCCCACGGAGGTGGAGGTTCATGCACCGGAGGGGATATGTGATCCAGGCCTTTGAAGAAGCGCCCGACCACTGTCTCCTGTGCTAATGTCGTCTGACAGGCCCGCGCCCAGTAAGCAGAAATGGCTGCCAGGTGCACCCTAAGGGTCGATGACTGCAGACCGCCTTTGGAGAGAGACCAAAGGTAGTCGAGAATGTTAGCCACAGAGCAGGATAAGGGGCTCAGACTCTTACCCTGACACCAAATGGAAAATCTGTTCCATTTGAAGGCATAACATTTCCTGGTTGATTCCTTACGAGATGCCTCCACAACGGTGTAGACATCCTCAGTGAGATCCAGAGCCTGGAACTCTAGCCGCTCAGGTACCAGGTTGTGAGGTGCAGGGATCGAAGGTCCCAATGGAATACCTTCCCCTGGTTCAGAGATATCGGGTCCAGGCGTGTACAAAGCCGCTCCGGGGGCCTGCAGCTGAGGCTGAGGAGATCTGGATACCAAAACTGGCGCAGCTAATCTGGGGCTACCAGGATCACCTTCGCCTTGTCCCTCCTCACCTTGAGTAACACCTTGTGGATCAAGGGAAATGGAGGGAAGGCATAGAGGAGGCCTGGGGTCCACAGCCTCAAGAAGGCATCCCCCTGCTGGGGGGGGAGGCGGGCATGGTACAGCCTCAGCTTGTTGTTTTCCCCTTGAGGCAAACAGGTCCACCAACGGTTTGCCATAGTGGGAGAACAGACTGTAAGCTACCTCAGGATGGAGAGACCACTCGTGGGATGTCTGGCCTATGCAGCTGAAAGCATCCGCCAGCTGGTTCGAGACTTCTGCCACATGAATGGCTTAGGAAATCTGCCTCCAGCCAACTTTCGAGGGTCCAGATGCGGAGCGCCTCCTTGCATAGCAGATGGGAGTGCATGCCTTCCTGTTTGTTGAGGTAGTACATGGTCGTGATATTGTCCGTCTGGATTGAACCACTTGAACCCGGAGTTGAGGAGCGAAAGATGACAGTGCCAGTCTGACTGCTCTGAGCTCTAACAGGTTGATGTGGCATCAGGGGTCCAGAACACATGGGTCCTGTTGTCCCCCAAGCCCATGAGAGAGGCATCAGTCGTAAGGATGACCGTTGGCTTGGGGTGGACAAACGGGATCCCTTTCTGCAACCATTCTGGGGCGGTCCACCATTGGAGAGCATCCCACATCTTCTGGGTTACAGTGATCAGCTGGTCGAAATGACCGTGGCACTGAGTCCACTGGGCGGCCAGCTCCCATTGGAGGGGTGCATGTGCCACCTGGCCCAACGGACCACTGAGGTGCACCCCGCCATGTAACCCAGAAGGCGCAGAAAGTCCAGGCAGGGCGCAAGTGCCCAACCAGAAATGATGGGGCAGAGGAGGAGAGAACCTCCATCCTGTCTGCTGGGAGCCGAGCTCTGGCTTGACAAGAGTCGAGCTCTGCCCCAATGAAGCCCATCACCTGAGCAGGCACGAGTTCCGACTTGGCCTCATTGATCAGGAGACCGAGTTGGGAGCAGGTTTGGAGAGCCAGATCCCTGGACCTCTCCACCTCCTGAAGGGAGGATCCTGCCAAGAGCCAGTCATTGAGATAAGGGTAGATTCGTACTCCTCGATGCCGAAGATGGGCTGCCACCACTGCAGTGCACTTGGTGAAGACCTGCGGGGCCAATGACAGGCCAAACGGCATGGCTTGGAACTCGACCCTGAAGTGGAGGAACCACTGATGGGACAGACGGATTGGGACGTGAAAAAACGCGTCCTTTAGTTCCAGTGAACAGAACCACATGTTTCTTTCCACGGATGGTATGACTGGGTTCAGAGTTACCATCCAGAAGGTGTGAGACCTGAGATATTGATTCAGGTCGTGGAGATCTAGGATGGGGTGCCAACCCCCCGTCCTCTTGGGCACCAGGAAGTACCTGGACACGCAGTCTGGGTCTGTAAGAGGATGTGGCACTGGAGCTACCGCCTCCTTGTGGAGGAGCTGAGCTATGTCGTCTCGAAGGGCCGACTAGGTGCAAGTTGAGATCCTTTCCTCCCGAGGGGCGCGGGCTCAGCTGGGGGGGTACTGCCCGAACTCTAGAGGCAGTCCCTGACTGACCACTTTGAGAACCCACTTGTCCGAAGTGATATCGGACCAGGCAGAATGAAAGTGGCAGAGCCGGCCCCCCATGGTAGGACCCAGAGCTGGCATGACGGGTGCAGGGGTGGAAACCCCCAACTCATCACTGAGCAGGCTTAGAGGAGGAGGAGGCTCTGGACCTGTGCCTCGGCCTCCTTTACAAGGCTGTTGAGGACCCTGTTTGGGCCGTGGGCGCCAAGCTTGAGCCTGCTGCTGCTGCTGGTCTCCTTGATAGGAGGGCTGCCTGACCGCAAGGGAAGAATGCCGAAATAGCTTCTTTCTTTTCTGATGGTTCTTGCCCGAAGAACCTTTTGCAGATGTAGCATCCAAGGTGGCATTGGACTGCTCGATATGCTGAAGGTGACTGGCCACTCCTGGACCGAACAGGTCGGTGCCAAGGAAAGGAACGTCAGCTAACTTGTGCTGGGTATCTGCCAGGAAAGAGGATAGCCTCAGCCAGGCCCTGCGGTGAGTGCCTACTCCGGCTGCTAAAGAGCAGGCACAGGAATCCCCAATGTCTAGGGCCGTCTGGAGCTGCTGTTTTGCAACAGCACGGCCCTGATCATGGACTTGCTTGACCGTGGTCTGCATGTCCGCTGGGAGATGAGGGAGGACTTCATCTAATGACCCGAGGAGGGCATGAGAGAAATATGCCATAATGACAGCCAAACTGGCCTGACGAAGGCCTAAGGAAGAGGCCACATAGACCATGCGGGCAGAGTGGTCCATATTTATAACTCCAGGAATCACTCATTATGATTAAACTAAATGCAGTCAGCCTCCTGTGTTGAACTGCCGGGAGAGATGGAATTATATGCAAATTATGGAACTCTCATGTGGCTCATACCACTTTCAAACTGCTGCCTTAGCAACTGCTGCATTCTGAGTGCTTCAGATTCTTTACTCCGCCTGCCTAGTAAGGACGTCCCGGAGAGCTCTCCTTGAACTGTCTTCAGAAGTCCTTATCTGTGTGGATTAGTACTCATTTTGAGTTTTATTTCAGATTGCTGCCTTAGAAGTTTAGTTTTTAATATTTGTAGTGTAGTTTTGGGTTTTTAGAGGTTCCCTGGAACCGTTGGTTCCACTCCCTCTGTCTAGATTTCATAAATTTTTTGTTTAGCTTTCTATCTACGGTCGGTTCCTTTGACCGCTTTATTTTAATTAACTTTTAAGTATTTTTTTGGTTCCGTTTTTTTTCAAGGAACCGAATAGCGCTCGGTTCCAGGAACTGTTAGCGTTTATATATATGTTTATTGTCCTGAGACTGGTAATTGTTCGGCTTACTCAGTGTCAGAAACCCACTTAGATAAACCTAAGAAATGCACAGGACCCACTGGGTTTAAATACTGTGAGTCCTGTGGTCTGATTATAGCAGTGGCAGATAGACATTCTTTTTGTATTTCCTATTTGGGCACCAATCATATTTTTGCCAGTTGTGAGATTTGCAAATCTTTCTGTCCAAAAATATTAAGAAGGAGGGCAAAAAAGCTAGAGGAAATGGCTCCTGCTTCTGCTGCTGATACTAGTGCATCTACCTCAATCCCCAAAAGGGATGGAGGCAAGGCTAAGGACACAGACAAAAGTTCTGAGAAACCTGACCAAGGTAAGACAAAGAGGACTGTGGAGACAGTGGCTGAGGTTGTCCCTCTTAAGAAAAAGTGCAAAGTGAAGCATGTCGCTGCACCTCCGGCCGAGAAGGCTAAGGAGCTCCCAGCAGACAAACACAGTATGCCCTTGGCTGAGGACATTGCTAAAGCATTACAGGTCCTACAAGCGTTGCAGGCTGCAGCCCCGGTTCCTACACCGGCTGCATTGGTTCCTCCTTCGGTTCCTGTTTCACAGGTACCTCAAATTACTTATGGTGAGGAGGATGAGGAGGATTTTAAAGGGGAACTGATATGCCCTGAAGTTTCCCCTGAGCAGGAGTTCGAGTCCCCTCCTAGGGGCCCAGAAGAGTATTCTCTCCAATTATGCTTTTGTAAAAAGCATGGTGGAAACCCTTAATCTCCATCTTCAGGAGACTGAAGAGGAGGTGGAGGAGGCAGAATTCCTCAATATGATGGGTCTAACTCCAACAAAACGACTTCTTTTGCCAATGCATAAGTCCTTGAAAAAGGTTGCATTACAGATACTGCAGACCCCAACTTCTATCCCTGGGGTAGATAAACAAGCTGACAAAAACTATCAGCTAGACAGATCGACTGCTGAATTTTTGTTTCACCATCCCGACCCAGAAGGGGTGGTTCAGGCTGCTGCCAGTAGCAACACCAGAATACCACTGGCTACCCACCCTCCAGATAAGGACTCACGAAGGATGGATGCCATGCATGGCCAGATTAATGGATGTGGGGGCCCTACTCCAAGTCATATTTTGTGGCCCAGGGGGCCCCTAAATGCCAACATTCCATTCTTCTGCAGTAACGGCCAGGGTACTCAAGTAGGATGTGGTTTATAATGCTATGTGTTATGCCACATGACTTGACAGGTTACATGCCCTTGATTATAAACAACACAATTCAGAATGATCAATTACTGCACAAAGAAACATTTTTTCAGTACAATATTAACATTTTGTAAATTTTCACTTTTTAGTTACCTTTAACTCGTCTTGTTTTTTCCCTTGCCACTACTGTACCTTGTAACTATTTTTGTTATTATTAATTATGGATCCTCTTTTCTTCCCTCCCCTGAGACACACCTGGACATTAGACTTCAATTAATGTGCCATGCCTGCACAGATATCAAATTCAAATTCCACATAAATAAATTAATAAAAATGTGGATTGTAGCTGCCATGAACTCCCTGCACATGCCTCCTTGAATACCTATTCTCTCTGCCAAAACCAAAAAACTGAAGCATGTATTGAGGCAGTTAGTGGGGCTCACAGCTCCCTCCCATTATTTCCTCACTCAAGACTCCTTCGAGCTCCAAACCTGAGACATGCTCAAGCTCCTTGCCTCTGCAATGCATCTTCCACAATCACCCTCTGTGCAGCTATCTTTGTCCTCAAGTCTGTCTGTTCTCCCACTGTCTCCTCTCCTCCATCTCCATTGTCATTTATAGTTTTGTTGTCAACCTAAAAGTTGCTTTGCTGCCAGTGTTGAGTTGCCACATCCTTGCCCCTACTCCAAGTCATTGATGCCAAAGAAGCTAAACAGAGTTGTGCCAAAAAGACTGAGCCTTAAGAACCCTGCAGGTGTTGACTGCAGTCACTTCAGAAATTAAGTTTCCTAGAGCAACCTGCTACAACTTCCCAGTAATGCATATGGCTCAAATCAAACCAAGACAAAACTGTGCCAGCAAGAGCAAGTCACACAAGTTAGTTCCCCTCAGGTGACTTATTAGCATCCCATGGTCCACTCAGTGCCAAACTCAAATCTTATTAAAGACTCAGTACACTATTCAGGTTACTGAACACTCACAGACAGACCATGACCAGAGGCAACCACAGCTTAGTTTGTTTCTCCAGTGCAATAAAACTAGTTATTTCTGCAGCACAAATGACTTGGACACTGCAGCACGTAGAAAACTAGTCAACACAACATACCTGGTGTGGCCTGACTGATGTGAATGTGACTTTGATGAGTCCAGTCTGTCCTCTTGATTGTTTTCTCAAGATCACACAGGCGGTGGTGACATGACTCAGCCTTGCAGCGTGGCCCAGCGTGGGAGGACTCCTCATAGTCCCAGCAGGACCAAAGGCCAAACTAGCAGCAGCACTGACTGACTCTGGCTAGTGGCTACACTGAAAACACCAGCAGCACGTGACACTGCACTGAAGCCAAATCTGACTCCGGGTGACCCCCTGTGGCCTACTTTTGTGTCTTTAGACAGAGACTCTTCTTCTTTGATAGACGAGACTGACAACTGACCGCCACAGCTCTCTCTCGTTCTCCTTCTCTACTCCTCATTACTGCCTGGCCACATGTCCTGATGCCATGCACATGCACACACTGATTCCTGCTCCCCAGTAGCCACACCTCCAGAGGACCTCTGATGGACATGATTGGTTATGTGTGGTGGGGTCAGGGTGGATCAGAGGTGAAGCTGGAGCAGCCATCAGAGAAACTGAGAGGCTCACTTGCTCAGAGCAGCTGCGGGGGAGGGTAATCATTCACCAGGCTGACTCAGTGAGGTTGGGAGGCTGACTGACTCCAAGGAGGGAGCTGCTTTTTGGGCAGTTCGGCCTGTCAGCACTTGTCCAGTACAGCCAGAATTAAAGAAAGTAGCTGCAAATAAGTTAACAGTGGGGGCCCTCCTGAACCTCGGGGCCCTACGCCATGGCGTAATTAGCATACAGGTTAGTCCAGCCATGATGCCATGGGAAAAAAGGGCTACACAGCTGCTTCCTTGTTAATCAGGCAACCCAACTACATGGCATATGGTGTACAGTACCAAAAGGCACTCTGGAACACAGTTTTAGCCCTTGTTGGCAAGGTTCCAGGTGAAGTGGCAGTGGATCTGCAAGAGACAGCAAGGACTGCACTTGATGCCACTAAATATCAATTCCATATGGCAGTGGATGCCAATGACACAGCTGCCAGGCTAATGGTATTAGCTGTCTCCCTTAAGAGATTTGCATGGCTAAGGGCCACCAACCTTACCGAAGATGCACAGGCCAAGGCAATGAATTTCCCTGTGGAGGATAAATCATTGTTTGGTGATAAAACCGAAGTATATATGAAAAAAATAGAGGAATACAAGTCTACTTTTCATAGCAGCTCAAGGACAGACCTACTCGATAGATCCCAGAATATTGTGGGGTGGGGGGCAGGGTAGGGTTGTTATCCCAGACCATCTTTTCAGACACAGGCCTCTTAGCCACAACAACAGGTGAGAGGCTATTTCAGAGGAAGGGGCAGGAGAGCGATGAGAAGAGCGTCTACTTCTCCTCAGCCTCAGACACAACCCTCGCAGAACACCTGATGGGCTGCTTCAGGTCGCATCCCCCTTTTGTGGAACTACCAATGGGCGGCAGTTTGACTCACTGCCTCCAAGGGTAGCATATTATCACCACTTCACTCAACTTTATATAATTTCATTTCCCAAGTTGGGAACAAGAGTTTTCACACCAGTCACCCCAGCAGACAGGGTTTTTACTGGACACAGAAGTCAAACACCTTTGTTAATCAAAACAGTTTAACAGTGCCCCTAAATCAGAGGAGCAGAGGGTTATATCCACATATTTCTTTATGGGAATCTATTTGGATCTTAGAATGTTGAAATAAAGATTTCGAAGTAAAACAAAAAAAAAACTTTAGTGTGCCACTCTGGCATTAATCATTCCCACAGGCTGGCCTCAGGCTAGTATCAACTGGCAACACTTTTTCAGCCTAGTCTCTGTTTCAAGGCCTTAAAAAATAAATAAATAAAGATACATAATAATAATGCTAAATAATTTTTGTTTCCCCTACCTGGACAACTGGTTGATAGTGGGTCAGTGCCTGTAACATGCAGAGTACTTCCTGGCTCTAATATCCCTGTTTTCTCATAAACAACCAGAGGCCCCAGCAAAAGACAACAGTACAAGTACTGGAGTTTATTGGAGCAGAAGTGAGTAACACCCTAGACAAACTTGTTGCACCAGAGAAATCCAAATCATCCAGAGAATTCCTCAGGCTACGGGGCACAAGGTAGCTGCCCCACCACCACCACAGTGACTCTGGTTTGCCAGGTTTCATAGAGAAACATCCAGGTTTGCCTAGGACAGTGCTAGTCACAAAGAACAGATTCTGTCTAGGATGACTCCAGCCACCCATGTTCTCGTCTAGCTACTGCAGCAGTGGCTGGACAATCAGAATCCTTAGAATAGGTGTGTTTTTGTTCACAAGGGAACATTTTTTCTGTTCTTTAGTTCTCACATCAAATGCCTCACTTTTAGACGAGAAGCACACAAGTTTGATCATGCAGCAAGTGGCACATGGTCTCCCCAAGAGTTCCTATTACACTCCACAATTATGCACTACATAAACAGATAGTAACCAGGTCAGCCCCACTGTGCGCAGGAGCAATGGGGCTGTGATTCATGACATACTCTATGGGAGTATGCTAATCAGCCAAGCACCTGGAGCCAAAGACAATGCTTGGTCAGCTCCCTCAGCAGGATAAGTGGTTTCTGAACACTCAGATGCTCATTACAATCTTCAGGAGATGGGGCACTCCAGGGGTGGATCTTTTTTTTGCCTTGGTAGAAAATCACCAGTGCTCAATGTACTGTGCAGGCCTCTTCTCAGGGTCAGATTCCTCCTGAGTTGTGGGCCCTTGATTGGACTGTAGGAGTTTTTTCTCTGTATGCCTCCTCTTTTTTTCCCATTGGTATTCAGGACCTTGCTGAAATTGAGATACTAATCAGCAACAATAATATTAGTTTCACTGAATTGGCCGAGACAGCACAAGTACTGGCTTCTCTTAACTCTGTCAGTAGTTCCTCCAAGTCACTTGCCTAGGAGTCACAAATTGCTGACCTCCTCTCAAGCCAGGATCCTGTATTCCAACCTCCAGTCACTGAGGTTAAAAGCCTGGCCCTTTGACGAATTAGAAGTTGCTAACCTTAGACTGCTACTGTAGATCCAGTATTGCGTGTGCTTATGGGTTCCAGGAAACCTTTTTGCACCAAGAAAACATATTCTTCTAAATGGAAAGGGTTTCTTATGTATGTGGTTTGCAGGGAAGGGTACTGACCCCTGCAAGGCTGATTTGTTTTTTTGCCTAGACTGCCTCACACACTTACAGTCTCTGTTTATTTTTCTGCTGGTGTAGATAGAGCCATGACCTCTCATCTAGTCTTCAGAAAATATTTAAAGACCTTCAGCCTTCATCTCCCTCCACTGAGGGAACCAGTGCCAGTCTGGAATCTGTATATCTGTATTGCCACACTCATGGACAGACCATTCGAGTCTATGGAAACTATAGGTTTGAAATATGCCACATGGAAAGCTCTGTTTCTATTGTTTATCACTATAACCAGAAAGATCAGTGTCTTACAGGTCCTATATACAGTTGAACACTACACCTTGTTCCACAGCTATAAGATGGTCCTCGGGAACAATAGAAATTCCTTCTTAAAGTGGTATCTCATTTTTCCATTTAAAATCAGTCTATCATCCTACCCCCTTTTTTCTTTTTAGAGAACTTAGTTCTCCAGAAATAAAGCTTCACCCACTGGAGGTCAAAAGGGCACTTCGCCAATATATTGACAAACCAAGTCTTACAGATCAAGTCAGTCACAACTCTTCCTTACCTGTAGTGAAGTAAGTAGAGGTAGGCCTGCCACAAAATGTACAGTTGCTCACTGGAGTGTGGTATGTATACAAGTTTGCTACGCCAAGGTGGATAAATAGACACCCCTGGGCTTGATGGCACATTACACCAGGGTCACAGCTATGTCAATAGCAGTTTTAAGAGAAATTCCACTCCTGGAAATCTGCAAAGCAGCTGCATGGAAAACAGTACACACCTTCACAAACCATTACAGCCGGTACATTGAACCCAGAAGTGATGCTCGATTTGGTACAGTAGTGCTGCAGAACCTGCTTTTAGGATAGGTTTTTGGCCCAACCTCCAAAGGTACTGCTTGGTAGTCTGCATTTAGTTTAATCATAATGAGTGATTCCTGAGGTTAGAAGGAAAAAATACTCTCCATAGTAATCTTGTTTCTTCAAAGGGATCACTCATTATGATTAAAACTCCCTCCCTGCCTCCCCTACTAGAACCTATAAAGTTTATTCTGCTTCCCTGCTGTAGGAAGTTTTGGCCTATAGGGCTTAGGTTAGAGACTCACCTTTGTGTTTAACCAGTTGGTTTCCTTGTGGTCTTAAGTTTCTTAGATTTATTGGTATAGAGCATTTTTGACCTGAAAGGGGCCAAAAACTTTATTTTATTTTGTTATTTTATTAGGATGTTAGTTGTTAATTAGTGGGTCTTATACCTAATTAGGCTGCATAAGAATCTGAAGCACTCAGAGTGCAGCAGTTTGAAAGTGGCATGAGCCACATGAGAGCTCCATAATTTGCATATAATTCCACCTCTCCGGGCAGTTCAACACAGGAGGCTGACTGCATTTAGTTTAATCATAATGAGTGATCCCTTTGAAGAAACAAGATTACTATGGTGAGTAATTTTTTTCTTTTGGACTCCTTGTCCGGAGGTTGGTCTGTGTCGGCCAAGCCACCAGTACGTCTAAACACAGAAGCGGTCACCAGGCTCTCGGCCAAAGGGTGTTCTGTGAATCTCGGCAGGGACCCCATGGGCACTGCATACTTGCAGGCCATGTGGGCAGATGGTGCTGGGCAGGAAACTGGGCGCTGCCAGAGCTCAAGGGCCGGGCCAGTGATGGCTTCAGCCACTGGTAAGGCCTCCGTCGGGGTATCCCCCCTTTTTAGGATGTCCGTGTAAG
Source organism: Neoceratodus forsteri (assembly GCA_016271365.2). Lineage (NCBI taxonomy): Eukaryota > Metazoa > Chordata > Ceratodontiformes > Ceratodontidae > Neoceratodus > Neoceratodus forsteri. The sequence goes on from JADMNL010000027.1 coordinate 270,077,475, forward strand.
AGGGTACTCCGCCTTTTTCTGGATAGACTCCAGGGGCATTCCAGTGGATTCGGAGATCAGGTGGAGAATGCCCTGAAAGGAGGAAGGACCCTCCTCTAAACCTGCCACGGAGGACTCATCATCCTCAGGATGGGAGTGCAGTCTTGTGACGTCTGAGTCCAAGGAGTCGTGGTACAACGGTCTCCCACCTAGGTCCCCTTCAATCCGCCGGGGGCGGTCGGGGTAACCCTAATGGACAGACGTTGGGGAAGCCCAGTGTCTATACGGTCCTCTTTCGAGGGAGCCCCTCCCTGAGGCTGCTTAGGCGGTGGTTCCACCAGAATCGCTGGAGAGACTGAGATGGGCCTTGCTAGAATATGGGCCGGCCCCGCGCGCGGGAGAACCAAAGGCTTCGGTTCTGGAGGGGTCGGCGTCGGCCCATGAGGCGGTAGTCAAGTGACGGCTGGGGTAGACGGCGGAGCCGGCTTCTGCGCCGTCAGAATCAGCAGTTGCCACATAAGATCCTCATAGCATAGAAGGAGTTTCCGTCGAAGTCTCTCCTCGTCTGAGGAGGATGAGGATCTGCGTCGATGCCTCTTTTTAGAGTGCTTATGACTCTTTTTCGGCTTTTCGGCCGAAGGGGTTCTGGACCTTGATCAACATCGAGGAAGTCGACCCGATCGATCAGAAGACACTGGGGTCGGTGAAAACCGAGGGTCCAGAAACATTTCCTCGATGGGGACACCAGCAGGCTGGGTCTCATCATTGGGAAAGACAAGGACTGGAGTCCTTTCCAAAGAATCGTCGACCGGAGTCAGCGAAATAGGGTCGATTAGGTTGAAAGAAATCTTAACATCGTCAGCCACTTCCTAGGTCTCTTGGCCAGAAGGAAGATCCATGAAGCCGGCGGTTGAGGATGCGATCTCGACCGAGGTCGAGACCGCGTGTTCCTGGGACTTGGACCTTTCTTGGTCCCAAGAATGTCTTCGCTTAGACGAAGACTTCGGGTCCTTGTCCCTCTTCCGAGGGCGGGAGGAGTGTGAACCCGAGGGCACCTCACCCCTGGTGGGGAGAGACAGGCACAACTCCTTGAATGAGCCTGAAAAGGTGGAACTGAGATTCAGAGGAACAAAAAAGCTCCGATTAGCCGAAGACTGAGCCGTTTCCTCCTCGAAAATTTTCATTTGCTCCAATTGATCGGCGGATCCCACAGCCGCAGAGACTGCGATTTCACCAGCGGGTTCCTTTTCTCCGGTCTCTCCAATTTAAGGCGCGCCAAGCGGTCGTCCAGGATGTTGGGATGGAAAGCCAGGCAGAACGTGCAGGTGGAGGTGTTATGTTCGACACCTAGGCAGTAGGCGCACATTAGATGGGGATCGGTGCGGTGACATCTTCTGGCCACAGGAGCACCGGCAAAATCCGGGAGCAGATTTATCCTCCATGTCTGATGCGCTACTGTCGGAATCATTAACTCGAATGAGTTTTAAGGTAAGTTGCGGTTAAAACAGACTTTTGGATCCAGGGCCTACGAATTGCTGTGAAGCACGAGGGAACCTGTATCTTCCAGTGGAAAGGAAGATCTGGCATCATGGGGCAGAGCCGAGGTTTATACCACCCAGATGGGTGGGATGAGCCAGTTTGAAGACTTCTAGCAAGATTTAACGGGGAAGGGACATACAAAGAAGTGTGGATGAACAACATAGCCACGCTCCTAAAAAAACTATATTTAAAAAAAAATATATATGGAGTTCCCCAGGGGTCCATCCTTGGACCCCTTCTCTTCTCCCTCGTTGTTAACTCCTTCCCCAGAATTTGTAGGCATACTGAAATTATCTGTGCTGATGATGCTGCACTCTTCTGTAAAGACAAGAACCCCTTTACCCTTCGGGACAAACTCCAGCAGGACTTCCTTAGGCTCCACATCTGGTTCTCTTCCCAAGTACTTGTACTTAACTCAGAAAAAAAAACAAGTCCATGGTTTTCTCTGGCTCCAGAAAATCTGCAGCCATCGACCTCTCCCTCTGGGACAATGATGGCAACCCCCACTGAACAAGTCTCAGAGTTTGGATACCTTGGCCTGGTCCTTGACTGTCACCTAACCTATGAACTACACGTTAATCAGTTTATTAAGAAAGCTAACCAAAGGCTTGGCATGCTGTATCATGTCAATCCTTTCCTAATCCCTGAGTCCAGGATGCTCCTGGCCACCAGTTTCCTCCTCCCCCTATTCGACTGTGGTGCTCAGCTCTACTATCTCCCCCAAAAATGTCTGCGTAGTACCTACTATAATGTTATGCAGTTTGCCACAGGCCTCCCCAGACTGACCCACCACTTCGACCTGTACACATGTGCCAACTAGTCCCCTCTTGAAGTTAGGCTTGACAGCAAAATCACGACTTTCCTCCACAAACGCACTCTTGGACTCCTTCCAAGTAGCATCTCCTCACTCTTCCCCCTATCCGCCCCTACGTGGTCCACTAGATGGTCCTCTTCCCTCTCCCTCCCTTACTGCCATACTAACCAAGGCCAAAACACCGTCTCCTACAAGGGCATTAAACTTTTCAACCACTTACCCCTGTCCCTTGTCTTTTGTCCTTCAACAGCCTCATTCAAGCACAAGCTTAAGGGCTTCTACTCCAGTTCACTTACTTGTAATTGCCCCTAGTCCTGAATTTCTCCCAGCATGTCTGTCTTTGTCTACCAGAACTCTACCTTCGACACTGAATACCTTTTTTCCTCACTGTCATGCTATTGTTTGAATACCTGTGCTTTACTGTAATGTTTTTGTACTCGCATTGATTGCACTTATTGTGTGCTCATTTACTGTCGTATTTCTGTAAATTTGCACCTTCCTGTAAACTACAATTGTTTTCTTAACTAGACACTTGTGAAAACGGGCAATTTTGCACACATGCCTTTCCAGTATAAACAAACTGAAACTAAACAGAAGCTGCTGGTGGACTAGTGGGCATTGGGGCTGGGTGGTCATCCTGGCAGGACATGATGAATCTCTAAAGTTTTTTTTTCATATTCTTTGAAAATTTACTAACAAGATGTACAACTGCTGGAAGGGTGCCATCATTACTTGCACAATATGCAAAATTCCACTGCTTTTAGATTCAGAAAGGTCTTGTATCATACTGTAGGATGCTGCATCATTAATTATTAAGCATTACTATGCTTCACTATATTCGACTGATAAAACTTATCTAAGGATAACTGGGGATGGACGCAATAATGAAGCCGGGGGGCTTCTTTTTTAAACAAATCTGCTGCAAAGTAATTAGAGTCAATGCTCATTTGGCATTTGAAATATAACTTTTGATATTTGTCTAGTTATGTTTCACTGTCTGCTATATAAGCCCTATTAATGCATAAAAGATAATTATTTTTCTTCTAGATTGAAAAGGAAGTTCAGCGAAGGAAGCTGTTAGACCAACAGTGTATGGAACGAAGGGCTACAATTTCAGAATCTTACAAACCACTGCATCTACACGTATATGTTCTACAGGTATAACAGACAACAGCGGTCCGAGATTCCTGGTGCAGACAGAATAGAAAAGTTGGTGCTTTTCTCAAGTTTACATAGCCATTTGAGTGCCACACTGGCAAGACTAAAAGAGCAGGGACTGGATTTAACAGGGGCCTGCATTCTGTGCCTGTGCAGTGCCTCGGATTACAGCATACTGCTGCCTGCTGACGGGAAGGAAGTTTTATAACAATATTGCACTGTGATGAAAAATCTTTTGGTGCTAAAAGTTAGACGTAGTGGCTGGCAAGCCCAAAAACTGATGGCCTCACAGTGTAACTACCAGAATTACTAGAGACCTTTACTTTTTCATCCCAATCCCTCCAATAAAACAAATCACCATTTACACTGTATTTATGCCAGTATTAAAAATATTTGTATTTAACAGTGTTATTCTGGAAAGGCACACAGAGCTGAGGTTCATTAGTAAGCCAAGGTTCGTTTCCAGGTGCAACCAGTGGGTGGGGTGTTGTTGAAAAAAAAAACCAAGAGGGATGTGCTGAAAAAATATAAATACAAAATAAAGCATAATTGCACAGTAAAAAACAAAATAATCCAAATACACAACAGAACTAGCAAATGAGACCTTACAAGAAAAAATATTAAATTGTTTCAAAACACAATAACTAATCTAGGGACTGGATGACAAAATACAATATCTGCAGGGGAAGGAAATGCAATAGCCCAGATTAAAAAAATAAAGTTGATGCAGACACAATTGTGCTGTGTCTGCTCTTTTTGCTAACAAAATTTGCAGCAAAAAAATAAAATAAAATGCATATATATATATATATATTTTTTTTTTTTACACATTAATCGGATAGATGGACACACCCATTAGACCATCTTATAAATGGTTCAACAGTTCCAACAGCCATAGATGCAAGTCTACAATTAAAATGGGGGGCGACAAATCTAGAATGGATCCATTGAATAAATAGGCACAGACGGATGAAGAGCTGATGCCTTGAAAATATGTGCAGCCAGACCTAGAACTGAACCCTTAAACAGGGACAGACTAATCTAGACTTGATCCCTTAAACAGGGGCAGCTGGAACTAGACCTGGGGACCAATATTCAGAAAGGCGTAAAGCGCAGCACTGCACTTTGCGATTGCCCAGGAGTCCGAAGATGCTACTGTATATTCAGTTGGATAGTGCACTGTGCAGTCCGACTGAATAGAGGGCCATGTCAGTGCAGCGCTAAGGTAAGTAGAGCTGCCCCAACAGGGATCCCTGCTGTGCAGGGAATAGAGCCGCCAGAGTGAATATCACCAGAGGGCTAGTTATAATATTCAGAGGGACCAATGGAAATGAGCCCATTGGGCATGCAAGGTGCTAAGGGGTCATTTGCTTTCCTGTTATGGGTCCATCTGCATAGGTAGCGGCGGCCCCCCCTTTCCTGGTCCCAAGTACGTGCGGATGTCCATGGTGTCTATTGGTCCCCCAACCCTCTGTGACTCAGCTAGATGGTGGTGCCTAGTAGTCTCCCACCCTCCAAGACACAGCTTGAGAATGCCTAGCAGTTCCCCAACCCTCCGAGACACAGCTCAACAGTCAGTAACCTGATCCCTGGTACCTAGTGGTCCTCCACCACCACCAATCGCCAAGCAGCCACACATACATAGTCCACAAGTGCCTAGTGTTTCACCACCCCCCGGTCCCATCCCGCTATGGGTAGTAGGTATCCCTGGCATCCACTGGTTCCCCCCATCACTGATCCTCGGCCCTGTTGTGTCAACACCACCCAGTTCTGTGCCCAGGCTATAGAGCACCCATCAGGTACAGGGACAGACAAATGGATTCCTGGTTTGGCCCCCCCAAATCGCTGGCACTGCCAGTATTTCAGCAGCTGTCCTTGGCATCCAGCAGCCTCACCACCATGGCACTGAACACCCACCCGACCCCCCGTCTCCTTACTAGCATCTCCAGTGATATGGAAATGCATACGGTCACCGGCACAGCCCTCTGCACACCTACTTGGCCAGCTGCCGTATGTCCACGCAGGGGGCATGCATCTTACTATAAATAAGATGTGCGCTCCCTGCGTGGACATATGGCAGCTAGCTAAGGAGGAGTGCAGAGGGTATGCAGGTCACCATATGAACTCCTGTGGCATCGGAGATGCTGATAAGGGGATGGGGAGGTTGGGTGGATGTTTGGTGGGGCGTGGGCTGCTACACACCAGGGATTGCTGCTGAAATACCAGCGGTGCCAGCAGTCAGGATGGGGGGAGGAACACACCAGGAATCCTGTGCATCTGTCCCTGCATCTGATGGGTGCCCTATAGCCTGGGTCCACAACTGGCTGATGATGTTGGAATGGGGCAGGGGATTGGTGGTAGGAGGAGGGACCACCGGACACCAGAGATTATGTTACCCGTAGCAGGATGGGACCAGGGAGGTATTACATAGAAACATAGAATTTGACGGCAGATAAGGACTGCTTGGCCCACCCAGTCTGCCCATTTCCCTACCTACTGGATAAGCTGCAGATCCTAGTTAACCAGCAGCCTACTTCTTCTTACCCCCACCCCCAGAATTGCCTTATGACTGTCCCATGCATGCTTGAATTCCACCACTGATTTTGACTCCACAACCTCCTCCAGAAGGCCATTCCATGCATCCACAACCCTCTCTGAAAAAATACTTCCTTAAATTACCTCTGAGCCACCCCCATCTTCAAATTATGCCTCTTGTTCTTGCACACACTTTTTGAAAGATGCTACCCTCTGGACTTTGTTGATTCCTTGAGGTACTTGAAAGTTTCTATCATGTCCCCTCTCCCTCCTTTCCTTGAGGCTATACATATTAAGCTCCTTAAGTCTCTCTTTTATATGTCTTCCGTGTAGACCCTGCACCATTTTAGTTGCCTCCTCTGGACAGCTTCCATCCTGTCTATGTCTTTATGGAGATTGGGTCTCCAGAACTGCACACAGTACTCAGATGAGGTCTCACCAGCTGTCTGTACAGAGGGATAATAACTTCTGTTTTCTACTGGTGATGCCTCTCCCTATGCATCCCAGTATCCCCCAGCCCTCCTTGCTGCCCTCTCACATTGCTTGCCCACCTTTAGGTCATCTGATATGACTACCCCCAGGTCCCTTTCCATTTTTGTTATTGTTAGTATCTCACCCCCATAGTGTACTCTTCCCTGGGTTTTTGTTTCCCAGGTGCATTACCTTGCACTTCTTAGCATTGAATCTAAGCTGCCATACATTTGACCATTCCTCTAACCTTGCCAAGTCCCTTCTCATCCTTTCCACCCCACCCTGTGCATCAACTGTGTTGCAGATCTTAGTGTCATCTGCAAAGAGACATACTTTTCCTTCCAGTCTCCACAATGTCGCTTATAAAGACATTGAAGAGGACCGGTCCTAATACTGAACCCTGCGGTACCCCACTAGTAACCTCCTTTCTTCTGAGTGGACTCCATTTACTATTACTCTCTGTGTCCTATTCTCCAGCCAATTCTTTACCCAGGCTGTCATCTTGGGACCCACTCCAGGCTGGCTAACTTGTATATTAATCTTTTGTGTGGGACTGTGTCAAATGCCTTGCTAAAGTCTAGGTAGGCCATGTCCACAGCCCCTCCCTGATCTACTACTTTGGTCACCCAGTCAAAGAAATCTATCAGATTTGTCTGGCATGACCTTCCCGCTGTGAATCCATGCTGCCTAGGGTCCTGTGCCCCTCTGGCCTCTAGATACTCTACAATTCTTTCCTTCAGAAGTGATTCCATCATTTTCCCTATCACTGAGGTTAAACTAACAGGTCTGTAGTTTCCTGCTTCTGCCTTGCTCCCACTTTTGTGAAGGGGAATCACATCTGCCCTCCTCCAGTCCTCGGGTACCACCCCATCCTCCCATGATTTGTTAAAAAGGGTAGTCAGTGGTGTCACTAGTTCTACCCTTAGCTCTTTTAGAATTCTGGGATGAATCCCATCAGGCCCCATTGCTTTGTCCACCTTCAGTTTTAAGAGTTCTTTCAGAACCCTTTCTTCTGTAAATGGGCTGGTATCAACTTCTGTATCCAGAGTGTTACTACTGTTTGTTTTATGTACCTCCCCCTCTTCATTTGTAAATACTGAGCAAAAATATTTGTTTAGTATCTCTGCCTTTTCACAGTCTCCCTCTGTCCACCCTCCCTTCCCTTTATTAAGCCTCACTATCCCTCCGTTGATCTTCCTTTGCTCCCTGATGTACCTATAAAAGGTTTTATCCCCCTTCTTAACTGAGTTGGCTATCTTTTCCTCGGTTTGGGCCTTTGCTGTTCTGACTGCCTTCCCAGCCTCCTTTTGCTTTAACTGATACAGTTCTCTGTCCTGCTCCTTCTGCGATTCCTTGTACTTCCTGAATGCTTTCTTTTTCTCTTGAACCTTCACTGCCACTTCCTTTGAGAACCTAGTGGTTTCTTACATCATCTTGTTTTGTTTATTTGCTTCACACAAAGGCTCGTTACCTCTGTGATGGCAGTTTTTATTATTCCCCATTGTTCTTCTACCCCTCCTTCCTGCCCATTTGCTAGTGCATTCCTTAGGCACTCACCCATTTTGGCAGCCCTCCTAAAGTCCAGTACTTTTGTCTTTGTATGGCTTGACTCTATTGCTGTGTTTATTGTGAACCATACTGTTCGATGGTCGCTAGTTCCCAGATGGCTACCCACTTCTACATCTGTGATCCTCTCTCCATCTCCATTTGAGAGAATCAAGTCTAATATTGTTCCCTCTCGAGTGGGCTCCAGTACTAGTTGTCTAAGGCATGCCCCCTGTAGGGCATCTAGAATAACTGCACTCTTCGAAGTGGCAGCTGCAAATGCACTCCAGTTAACATCTGGCATATTCAGATCACCCATCAGCAATATCTCCCCTTTCCTGCCATTCTAAGTATACCCTCTATCATTTCCCTGTCCATTTCCTCCCCCTGAGAAGGGGGTCTGTATACAACCCCTGTGCATATTGTGGTGCCATTGCCTGTCTCCAAATTTACCCACAGTGCTTCTTCTCCTCCCTGTTTACCCTTTTGTTGTGTTGCTTTTATTCCTTCCCTTATGTAAAGAACTACTCCTCCTCCTCTTTTACCCTCCCTGTCCCTCCTGTAGACATTGTATCCTGGTATGTTTATGTCCCAGTCATGGTTTTGTGTGTACCATGTTTCTGTGACTGCCACGATATCCAGATGTTCCTCCTCCATCAAGGCCACTAATTCAGGAAGCTTGTTACCCAGACTATGGGCATTGGTACTTACTGCTCTCCATTTTTTGATGGCTTTACCTTCTGTTGCATCATCCCCCACTGACCCTACCTCGGTCTTTTCTATAGTACCCTATTTTGTAGGGAGAGGCTGGGATTTTCCTGCTGCTTGTCAGTGCCTCCCTTTGACTAGTTTAAAAGCTTGCAAATGAAGCATTTAAACCGATTGCTCAAAAGACTTGTTCCTTCCTGGACAGATGCAGACCATCCTGCCAGTATAGGCTGGTATCCCTCCAGGTGGAACCCAGTCCTAATGAAGCCAAACCCTGTGCTCCATACCATTTTTTCAACCATTCATTAAACTGCATGGTGCCAATTACTCGCCTCCTCATGCCTTTGACAGGCAGCACCTGTGAGAAGGATACTGTGTGTGCTACTTGTCTTAGGTCCCTCCCCAACTCTGCAATGTCCTCCTGCACTGCTCTAATCTCATGATGAGCCAACTCATTTGTCCCTAGGTGGACAATTACGTCCAGCTCAGAATCCCTTTCAGCTGTTCTCGTGATCCTGAGGATGCGCTTCCTGTCCCTCCAAGCCATGGCATGAGGCAGGCACCTTACTTCAGTTTTCCCAGCTCCGTATTGCGCCGTAGCTCAGTATTGGGACACTGGGCACTTGGGCGCCTCTGTATTTGTGGCTTCCTGGTGAGAAGTGTGTGGGGGAAGACCACTAGGCACCAGAGATCAAGTTGCTGAATGTCAGGCTGTGTACTGGAGCATGGGGGAGGAACCACTAAGCACCAGAGATCAGGTTACTGACTGTTGGGCTGTGTATCAGAGGGTGGGAGGAACCATTAAGCACCAGGAATCAGGTTACTGACTGTCGGGCTGTGTATCAGAGGGTTGGGGGACCACTAGGCACCAGGGAGACCATAGATGGACATGGAGACGGTGATTGGTGGGAGGGGAGTTGCTAGTCAACAGGGATATGCTCATGCATACCTGGCTCAAGCTGGGGGGTGCCATGGACCACAAGGGGGCGTGTGTGCTCCCATACCAGGCACCTGCCTCAGCTGCTGCACTACCTCCGGCAACCGCTGAGGCTGCATTGAGTAAGAGAGGTTTTTGTTCAGCAGTATTTATGCTGCATAAAAGGACTGCACTAAACCCTTTTGTGCGGCACAAATATGCTATTGGCTTGTGCCGATATCCCCCCCCCATTTGCACATCTTGGTTTCTGTGGGCACTAAGCCTGTTTGCCGGCAACTGACCATTTTGAATATTGGGCTCTGGCACAAAACCCAGTTTGCGCGGGCAAACACCGGTTAATGCCCACACAAAGTTTTGAATATCTGGTCCCTGATCTCTTAAATTGGGGCAGATGGATCTAGAACTGAAAAAAAGGTTACGGCACACAGGAGCAGGATGCAAGTAAAAATACGATTTTTTTTTAAGCAAAACTTGCCAGTTCATTCCAAAACCGCTCCCAACACAACAAACAAACAGGTGGTGATACCCCAGCACTTTGACTCTATACTCAAGTCTTCCTCAGAGGGGTGTGGCATTTGGGAAACACTTCCCTTTTATACAGGTTACATCAAAGGGAATTGTGTTTCCAAATGTCACACCCCCTGAGGAAGCCTTGAGTATAGAGTCTAAGCACTGGGTATCACCACCTGTTTATTTGCTGTGCTGGGAGCGGTTTTGGAATGAATTGGCAAGTTTTGCTTAAATAAAATTCATATTTTCACTTGCATCCTGCTCCTATGTGCCGTAATCTTTTTTCAGTTTGCAGTATTTATTGTTGGGTCTAGCTGGCCCACAGTATGAGCACCGCCCTGAAGTCTCCAGTTTGCACACTATTCTTTGGATTGTTGGATCTAGAACTGATCCCCTGAAAATATGGGCAGACAGAGTTTTAACTGGTCTCTTGAAAATCGGGGCTGACTGATCTAGAATCAGTTCCTTGAAAGCTGGGACAAGTGGATCTAGACTGGATCCCTTAAAAATGGAAAAGAGAGAAAATAAGAGCAGATGGATCTTGAGCTGCTGTACAAATCTAGAACTGATCTCTTAAAAATAGGAACAGATACACTGGCCCAGTGGCGCAGAGGGTTGAGGTGCTGGACGCCTTACTTTGCACTACGCCAGCAACCCAGGTTCAGGAACAACCTCGGGTCATCGGCGTGGGTGGGCAGGGGGCGGAGCAGGATTGAGCATGCCAGCGGGCAGCTGTCCTCTCCTGAGGGCGGTGAGGGTGGGTTGGCGCCCCCCCCGTACTTCTTCTCCCACCAGGTGGCGGTCTGGTGGGTAGCGTAGGCAGAGAGGGAGTGGCAAAGTATCGGGAGATGGAAGGGGCTGAGCTGGCACCACGGGGAGCGAAGCATGCCTCCACATGCTCACACGGCAGGGGCCTCATGGGGCAGGTTGGGGGAGAAAAATCAGAAAAAATACATATGTGTCCCCATCGCCATTCGGCAGGAAGAGGTGACGGGGACAAAAAAAAAATAAATTAAAAAAAAAATAAATAGGAGTAGCTTGATCTAGACTATTCCTTTGAAGAATCCTGCCCAACATCATAGGAGCACATGTAATGCAAAACAGAATAGTATCTGAAGCTATGGAAATGGGACAGTGGATTGGGATCAGATGGGGAGGCAAGGGAGGGGGTAATAGTAGGAGGGAGGGAGGCAGAGCCTAGTTGCAGGTACAGGTGTGAGCAGAGAAATCATAAGGAGCGATTTTAAAGAGAATGGGAGGAGAAAGCGCAGAGTGTATGAGGAAGGTTGTGGCAGATGTGGGATAAGACAGTTTGCCCAGCTGAGGTTTTGTGTTGAGAGACTGAGAAGGAGTTGGATTCAGAGGGAGTAGAAGGGGGAAGAGGGCGAGAGGAGGGTAACAGATGGGAGCTAAACCAGAATTTGGACATGAACATAGCACACAAGGAAAGGCGTCTGCCATCGGATGAGGGGAGGGTGAGAGTGGAATAGAGGGAACAGTGGTGAGCATTGGAGGGCAGTTTTAGGACAAAGTGGCAGAAGGAGTGAAAGAGGGGATCCTGTCTGACTCTTGCAGATTGTAACACATATGTGTGTATATATACACACACACACACATATATATATATAGATACACACATACATACACACACACACTGTGTTGATCCACCACATACCATGAGCTACAAATTATCTACATACAGAAATGCACTGCACAGCTGAAGCTAATTTTCGCAGATATTTGTGCAAGGTGGCACCATTTTACTGGAAGGATGTATAACAGGTATATACTCGGGAAGAAAACCTGCTAAGTGTTCCATCACTTGTGTGGGATGAGGCTGACTAAAAACTCTTGTTGTTTCTCACAGGAGTCCTTTTTGGCACCAGAATTTTTAGAAATTGTCAGTTACTGCAAATCTCAACATGCCAATCTGAACGGTCTGCTAGATCAGATCCATTCATTAACAGGTAATCTCTGAGAACTTTTTAAAGTGTCATTGTTACTGGACATAATTGGCAGAAATAGTTTGACAAGCTGTATTTATCAGAGCCAATTTGTTGGACTTATGTAACTCTTCTTGAAGTTGGCTGCAACAAAGCTTAGTCCGATATCCACTACTTTATAACATGCAGTGATGACCAGTATTACATAAATAGCTATTACTTGCTGAGCACATTATAATTAAATCAACATCACCCTTTGCCTGTCTAGTGAAAGACATACCTTTTTGTTTATCAAATAATTTGCCTATTACAGGCGGCTCTTGCTGTGTCACGTTGTAATGAATTAGGTGGCAAGAAGTTCTTGCCAGCTGTGAGACTTGGGTTTGCAAGAGGACTTAGGCTTCAGGCCCATGCAATGAGAATGGAGAGGGTCTTGCTCAAGAAGCTACCTGCCACAGTCCCCCCCCCCCCGACCGCCATGGGTTAGGTTAAGGGTTGGTATCTGCTGTAGAAGTTGGGTCTGTTATGGATGATCTTGCTCAGTTCCTGGGGAGATCCATGTGTGGAAAATGCACTCCCCCCCCATGGGCCAGACACTGGCATGGTTGTCAGCTGTAGAGGTTGGTCCTGTTGTATAGAGGTCTTGCTCAGTCACTGGGGGAATTCCTAACAGCAATGTATGAAAACACCTCCCCCCACTCCATTGCTCATGTCTAGGACTGGCATGATTATCTGCTTTAAAGGCTGGGCATGTTGTGGACCGATCACATGTCCTTGGGGAGACTGCACCTTCAATGTATAAATATGCCCCACTTTAAGGACTGGTATTGGTGTTCCCTGTAGAGTGGGGTATATTGTGAAGTTTCCTCGCTCAGTTATTGGTGAGGTTGCTACCTGCTGTGTATGAATGTTCCCCCATTCCCCACCCATGTGTCAGGTCAAGGACTAGAACTGGTGTCAGCTGCAAAGCCGGGTGTTGTGGAATGGTCATGCTCAGTCTCTGGGGAGACTGCTACCTGTCATATATGAACATGCCCCCCTTGAGTCATGTGGATGACCGGCATTGAGATGTGGAGTGGTTACCCTTAATCCCTGGGGAGAGTTCTATAGTACCTGCCATGTGGCAACATCCTCCCCCCCTCCCCGATGGGTCAGATGATAAAGGACTGCACTTGGGGTAAGCTGTAGAGGCAGCCATTCAACCCACACCCACAGCTTCCTAGATTGATGATTGCAAAGCGCGCCTCTCTGCGAGAAGGGGAATTTAGATGCAAGGCACCAGTGCAACTTAAACAGTCAACAGTATGACATTACCTGTTTTATGATGTAAACTGTGACAAGAAAGAAACAATGTGACCCTCTGTCCACCTATGCAGGCAAATCAGGTTCATACTCAGACCTCAGGTTCTTGCACTGTGGCAACCAGGAGGGAACTGTGGCATGCTGTCTCTCTCACTCTCCACAGAGATGGGGTCTCTGTTGTCCTGCTCTTGTAACAACTCCTACAGGTGGGCCAAGAGTTGTTGGCACATTGCATGCCATCATTTTCCTGTGAGCCCCCTGGGTCTAGGATGCTGAAGATTTTTTTTGGGGGTGGGGGGGGGGCTGGTGAACAAGTGCATCACTGATCTTATGCAAGCACGCTAGCATTATAGGTACCAGCTGAAGGGAAGGCTCTTGGGCTGCAAATGCTTGACTCCAGTGATGCCTTTTCAGGCTTCAGAATGACACCTGATCAGTACTTCACATAGTTCTATCTGCCTTCTGGAGGCAATGTATGTGGCCGTGCCAAGGGGGTAAGTCATGTTGAGTGCCAAGATCGGGATGGGATTGAAACCCTGTGGAGCAGAGTGCGGTCTCTTTAGATCTGGGGTGTTGAAGAATATTACATGGGTGGGTGTGTGCAATGAGAATTTTACACACACCTGAGGTGTGAGACATTACATAAACCCCGAGAGCAAAGCATTCCATACCGAGGGTGTGTGTAAAATTCTGGTTTACACACATCCACCATGTCTGTTTTTTATAATTGCTAGTGAGCATTTTTAATTACTGTGGCAGTCGTGTGACTAGTGCGGGTGCCGCTCACAGCATTAGCTTGACTGACAGAAAGTTATTACAACCACCCAGTTGTAATGCATAACTACATGTGGGTGGTTGTAGCGCATTTTTAAGAGCTAGTTATCTGGGCAGTAAAAATGCCTACTAGTAGTTATAGGTACAGTACATAGTACATTACATAAATAAAAGAAAAAATAATGTGACCTGAGAATTGAGCCCAGGCCCTTGTAGTACTATCCAAGTGCTTTATCTGATGAACCATCAGCTCACTGTTTTGTTTTTTTTTGTGACAAAACGTTTCTCCAGAATGTCATTGTCAATTAACATTGTAAAAGAGCAGCTGTCGGGATCTACGCAACGCTTGGTGTAGGAGTCTTAGAAGGTTGGTTCAGTGCCATTTTTTTACTTTTTACTAAGGGGATATATATACACTAAGGGGATAAACCCCATTAACAGATATATTACAGAAAGCACAGGTTACTCACCTGTAACAGTAGTTCTAGGAGTGGTATATGTTGTTCATCCACACTCTCTGGCATGTCCCTTTCCCCTTAAATCTTGCTGGAAAGTCCAGCAAATACCTCAGCTCCGCCCCACGACGCCAGATCTTAGCCCACTGGAAACAAGGTGGTGCGCCTAAAGCCGGGGAGGTCGGGTTGGTGCGTGTGGATGAGCAACATATACCACTCCCAGAACTACTGTTACAGGTGAGTAACCTGTTCTTCTAGGAGCGGGATATGTTGTTCATTCACGCTATCTGGCAGACTCCAAGCAGTTGTCTGGGAGGAGGGAGGCAAGGCACACACCCCCTATTTGGGAAAGAGAGGTTGGAGAACCAAGGCCCCAAAACCAGCATCCCGGCGTGACTCAGGTCGATGTGATAGTGGGTAATGAAGGTGTTTGCTGACTTCCAGGTAGCAGCCCGACAGATTTCCTGGATAGGGATGTCCCTGGAAGAAGCCACCGATGCAGCAGTATGGCGGCTAGAATGAGCTCTTATCCCTCTGGGAGGCTCCTTGCCTGCCAACTCATAGCACAGACCTATGCATGATGTACTCATCTCGCAATGGTCCGTTTGGCTGCAGGCTTGCCAGAAACGGCTTCAGCGTAGGTGACAAACAGCTGGTGAACCTCTCCCCAAATTTCCGCCATTCTTTCCTTATAATAGGAGAGAGCTCATCTCAGGTCCAGAGTATGGAGCCTGTGCTCGGTGTACGAGGTGTAGTTAGGGTAGTAGACCGGCAGAGTCAATACCTGGTTAAGGTAAAACTCCGAAACCACCTTTGGAAGGAATTTCGTGTGGGGGCGCAGGACAACTTTGTCCCTGTGGAAGACCAGATAAGGAGAGTCCACCGAAAGCGCCTGCAGTTCCCCTGTCCTTCTGACTGACGTGATAGCCACAAGGAAGGCTGCCTTCCACGACAAATGTGAGAGCTCACACTTGTGCATGGGTTTGAATGGCTTACCCATGAGCTTTGCCAAAACCAGCACAAGATCCCACGGAGGTGGAGGTTCATGCACCAGAGGGGATATGTGATCCAGGCCTTTGAAGAAGCATCCGACCACTGTCTCCTGAGCCAAAATCGTCTGACCAGCCCACACCTGGTAAGCAGAAATGGCTGCCAGGTGCACCCTAAGGGTCAATGGCCATAGACCCCCCTTTGGAGAGAGACCAAAGGTAGTCTAGAATGTTATCCACAGAGCAGGATAATGGGTCCAGACTCTTACCCTGGCACCAAATGGAAAACCTTTTCCATTTGAAGGCATACCACTTCTTGGTCAATTCCTTACGAGATGCTTCCACCACAGTGTAGACATCCTTGGAAAGACCCAGAGCCTGAAACTCTAGCCACTCAGGTACCAGGCTATGAGGTGCAGGGATTGAAGGTCCGGATGGAAAACCTTCCCCTGGTTCAATGATTTCCGGTCTGGGCATGTACAAAGTCACTCCGGGGCCCTGCAGCTGAGGCTGAGGAGATCTGGATACCAGAACTGGTGAGGCCAATCTGGGGCTACCAGGATCACCTTCGCCTTGTCCCTCCTCACCTTGAGTAACACCTTGTGGATCAAGAGAAATGGAGGGAAGGTGCAGAGGAGGCCTGGGGTCCATGGCCTTGAGAAGGCATCCTCCTGCAGCGAGCCCTGCTGAGAGAAGTGGGCTTGGGACAGACTCAGCTTGGTGTTCTCCCTGGAGGCAAACAGGTCCACCAACGGCTTGCCCCAATGGGAAAACACACTGTAAGCTACCTCTGGATGGAGAGACCCCTCGTGGGATGTGTGGCCTAAGTGGCTGAGAGTATCCACCAGTTGGTTCGAGACTCCTGCCACATGGATTGCTAGGAGATCTGCCTCCAACCAGCTGATGAGGGTCCAGATGCGGAGCGCCTGTTTGCATAGCAGACGGGAGTGCATGCTGTCCTGTTTGTTGAGGTAGTACATGGTCGTGGTATTGCCTGTCTGGACTTGAACCACTTGACCCTGGAGCTGAGGAGCGAAAGATGACAGTGCCAGTCTGACTGCTCGGTGAGTTCCAACAGGTTGATGTGGCATCGGGACTCCTCTGGGGTCCAGAACCCATGGGCCCTGTTGTCCCCCGTGTGGGCTACCCATCCCATGAGAGAGGCATCGGTTGTGAGGACGACCATCGGCTCTGGGCGGACAAACGGGATCCTTTCCTGCAGCTGTTCTGGGGTAGTTCACCATTGGAGAGCGTCCCACATCTTCTGGGTTACAGTGACCAGCTGGTCGAAATGACCGTGGCACTGAGTCCACTGGGTGGCCAGCTCCCACTGAAGGGGGCGCATGTGCCACCTGGCCCAAATGACCACAGAGGTGCATTCTGCCATGTAATCCAGAAGGTGCAGAAAGTCCTGGACGGGGCGCAAGAGCCCAACCAGAAATGATCGGGCAAAGGAGGAAAGAACCTCCGTCCTGTCCGCCGGGAGCCGAGCTCTGCCCCGATGAAGCCCATCACCTGAGAGGGCACGAGTTCCAACTTGGCCTTGTTGATAAGGAGGCCGAGCTGGGAGCAGGTCCGGAGGGACAGATCCCTGGACCTCACCACCTCCTGAAGGGAGGAACCTGCCAAGAGTCAGTCGTCGAGATAAGGGTATATCTAAACTCCTTGACGCCGAAGATGGGCTTCCACCACTGCAGTGCACTTGGTGAAGACCTGTGGGGCCGATGACAGGCCAAATGGCATGGGTCGGGAACTCATACAGGGTCCCCTTGACCCTGAAGTGGTGGAACCGCTGGTGAGACAGACGGATTGGGACGTGAAAGAATGCGTCCTGCAGATCCAGTGAACAGAACCACATGTTTCGCTCTAGAGATGGAATGATCTCGTTCAGAGTTACCATCCGGAAGGTGCGAGACCTGAGCTATTGATTCAGGTCGTGGAGATCTAGGATGGGACACAAACCCCCTGTCCTCTTGGGCACCAGGAAGTACCTGGACACGAAGCCTGGGTCTGTAGGAGGATCTAGCACTGGAGCTACTACCTCCTTGCAGAGAAGCTGAGCCAACTGAGTGCAAACTGAGATCCTTTCCTCCCGAGGGACGCGGGCTCGGCTGGGAGGGTACTGCTCGAATTCTAGAGGCAGTCCCTGGCCGACCACTTCCAGAACCCACCTGTCTGAAGTGATACCGGATCAGGGGGAAAGAAAGTGACAGAGCCAGCCCCCCACAGGAGGACCCAGAGCTGGCATGACAGGTGTAAGGGTGGCAACCCCTGACCCGTCACTGAGCAGGCTTAGAGGAGGAGAAGGCTCCTGGACCAGCACCTCGGCCTCCTTTACGGGGCTGTTGGGGACCCTGCTTGGGCCTGGGGAGCCAAGCTTGAGCCTGCTGCTGCTGCTGGCCTCCTTGAAAGGAGGGCTACCTAACTGCAGGGGAAGAGTGCCGAAAAGGCTTCTTCTTGCGCTTCTGCTGGTTCTTGCCTGAAGAACCCTTCACAGAGGTAGCATCCAAGGTGGCATTGGACTGCTCTGTGCGCCGGAGGTGACCAGCCACTCCCGGACCGAAGAGGTCAGTGCCTAGGCAGGGCACGTCAGCTAGCTTGTATCTTCTGGGAAGGAGGATAACCTCAGGCAGGCCCTGCGGCGAGTGGCCACTGTGGTTGATGAGGAGCTGGCACAGGAATCTCCAATGTCCAGGGCCGTCTGGAGCTGCTGTTTCGCAGCAGCACGGCCCTGGTCATGGACTTGCTTCACCGTGGTCTGCATGTCCACTGGGAGATGAGGGAGGACTTCATCTAATGACTCTAAGAGGGCATGAGAGAAGTGTGCCATGATCACAGCCAATCTGGCCCGATGAAGGCCTAAGGATGAGGCCGCATAGAGCTTCCGGGCAGAATGGTCCATATTCTTGGACTCCTTGTCTGGAGGGCAGTCAGTGTCGGCTGAGCTACCAGTGCGTCTAAACACAGAAGCAGTCACAAGGCTTTCAGCCAAGGGATGCTCTGTGAACCTGCCAGGGACCCATGGGTACCGTATACTTGTGGGCCATGCAGGCAGATGGAGCTGGACAGGAGGCAGGGCACTGCCATAGCTCAAGGTCTGGGTCAGCAATGGCTTCGGCTACTAGAAAGGCCTCCATCGGGGTATCTCCCCTCTTGTGGATATCCATAAGGGGGTATTCCGCCTTCTTTTGGATAGGCTCCAAGGGCATTCCGGTAGATTCGGAAATCAGGCAGAGGATGCCCTGAAAAGAGGAAGGACCTTCCTCCAAGCCTGCCACTGATGATTCATCATCCCCCGGATGCAGTGCAAATTAGTGGCATCCGAGTCAAAAGAGTCGGGATATAATGGTGTCCCACCTATGTCTCCCTCAATGCGCCGAGGGCAATCGGGGACAACAGCGATGGACAGACGATGGGGCACTCTGGTGTCTGTCCGGTCCTCTTTCGAGGGAGCCCCTTCCTGAGGCTGCTTAGGCGGTGGTTCCACCAGTATCGGTGGGGAGACTGAAATAGGCCGAGCTGGAATACGTGCCAGCCCCACAGGTGGGGGAACAGAGGCCTTTGGTTCCGGAGGGGTCGGCGTCGGCCTAAGAGGCGGGGGCCAAGTAATGGCCGGTGCTGTCGGCTGAGCCAGCTTTTGACTGGTCAGAATCAGCTGTTGCCACATGAGATCCTCATAACGTTGACGGAGCTTCCATCGAAGTCTGTCTTCATCCAAGGAGGATGAGGATCGATGGCGACGCCTCTTTCCGGATCGCTTCTGACCTTTCTTTGGTTTTTCGACCGAAGGGGTCCTGGTCCTCAATCGAGACCGACAGGGTCAGCTTGTTCGATTGGGAGATGCTGGAGTCGGAGAGAACCGAGGTTCCGGCACCTTTCCCTCGATCGGGACACCCGAGGGCAGGGTCTCCTCTTCAGGGACAGGTGTCCTTTCTGAAGAGTCGTCATCTGAAGTCGTCGACAAAGACTCGATTGGGTCGAGAGTGGTCTCAGCCAGGTCAGCCGTTTCCTGGGTCTCGGTGCCTTGGCCTAATGGAAGGTCCGAATGCATGTCGAGGGAAGTGATCTCAACCGAGGTCGAGACCGCAAGTTCCTGTGAGTCAGACCTCTCTCGGTCCCAGGAACATCTCCTTCTGGAAGAAGAAGACTTGGGATGCTTGTCTGTCTTCCGAGAGCGGGAGGAGTGCAAGCCCGAGGGCGCCTCACCCCAGGTGGGGTGAGACTGGCACAACTCCTGAAACGACCCAGTAAAAGTAGAGCCAAGGTTGAGAGGTACGAAAAAAACTTTGGCTGGGCTAAGCTTGAGCAGCTTCCTCCTCGAAAGCAGCCATCTGATCGAGCTGTTCAGTGGATCCCGTGGCTGCAGAAACCTCCCACCTAGCCTCCTTCGTGTAATGCACCTGGGAAACAAAAACCCAGGGGAAGAGTACACAATGGGGGGTGAGATACTGACAACAACAAAAATGGAAAGGGACCTGGGGGTAGTCATATCAGATGACCTAAAGGTGGGCAAGCAATGTGAGAGGGCAGCAAGGAGGGCTGGGGGGATACTGGGATGCATAGGGAGAGGCATCACCGGTAGAAAACAGGAAGTTATTATCCCTCTGTACAGACAACTGGTGAGACCCCATCTGGAGTACTGTGTGCAGTTCTGGAGACCCAATCTCATAAAGACATTAGACAGGATGGAAGCTGTCCAGAGGAGGGCAACTAAATGCTGCAGGGTCTGCACGGAAGACATATGAAGAGGCGAAAGGAGCTTAATATGTATAGCCTCAAGGAAAGGAGGAGAGGGGACATGATAAAAGTGTTCAAGTACCTCAAGGGAATCAACAAAGTCCAAGAGGGTAGCATCTTTCAAAAAATGAGGTGTGCAAGAACAAGAGGGCACAATTTGAAGATAGAGGCGGCTCAGAGGTAATTTAAGAGTATTTTTTTCACAGAGAGGTTGTGGATGCATGGAACGGCCTTCCGGAGGAGGTTGTGGAGTCAAAATCAGTGGTGGAATTCAAGCATGCATGGGACAGTCATAAGGCAATTCTAGGGGGTTGGGGTAGGAAGAAGTAGGCTGCTGGTTAACTAGGATCTGCAGCTTGTCCAGTAGGTAGGGAAATGGGCAGACTGGGTGGGCCAAGCGGTCCTTATCTGCCGTCAAATTCTATGTTTCTATGTTTCCTTTGATTTCACCGGTGGCTTACGAAGCTCCAGGAACGCCTTGCTGTCATCCAGGACGTTGGGATGGAAGGCCAGACAGATGGTGCAAGAGGTGGTGTCATGTACGA
This sequence comes from Neoceratodus forsteri, assembly GCA_016271365.2. Taxonomy (NCBI): domain Eukaryota; kingdom Metazoa; phylum Chordata; order Ceratodontiformes; family Ceratodontidae; genus Neoceratodus; species Neoceratodus forsteri. The sequence continues at coordinate 270,098,416 of JADMNL010000027.1, forward strand.
CATCTAAGCAATAGACACACGAGAGGTGGGGATCGGTGCGTGACATTTTCTGGCCACAGGGACACTTGTGAAATCTGGGGGACGGTTTGTCCTCCACATCTGATGCGCTAGGATCGGAGTCGTAAACTCATTAATAATGAGTTTTAAAGAAATTGTTTGCAGTGAAAACCGACGTTGAGAATCCAGGGCCTATGAACTGCTATGGTAGCACGAGGGAACTTGAATCTTCCAGCGGAAAGGAAGATCTGGCATCATGGGACGGAGCTGAGGTATTTACCACCTGGGTGGGTGGGTGGAGCCAGCTTGAAGACTTTCCGTTGAGATTTAAAGGGGAAAGGGACATGCCAGAGAGTGTGGATGAACAACATATCCACGCTCCTAGAACAACTTGTATTCCAAAAATATTTACTTAAGATATATCGATAGAAAAGCACTTGTGGACAGAGTAACTTGGTAGGCAGAGGGAGTGAAACAGCCTCTGATGAAGTGCCCCTGACATGAAACATGTTCGTCCGTTTGACTTCCTGTCCCCACCATGCTCCTGACTGCGTGGTCATTATTGCCCCGGGGGGGGGGGAGATGGCTTGCACTTCTCCTAGGGTGGCTCCTAGTGGTAGGGCAGTGGAGGTGCACTTGACAGTGGGGGGTAGCCAAATGCTGCTGTGTGTCTCTCCCAGAACGCTGTGATGTGCGATCATGATGTGGGGAGGAGGCTGAGGGAAGGGTGAAAATAGGAAAAGCCCCCAACCCATGTGCTGGATGATTGCTGTCTTTGCCCTCCATGCCATCCACCCCGTCAACCCCGATGTCCTTATGACACTTTCTCCTGGTGGCAGCAGGGGCCCCACCCAACATGGATAAGCCAGAAAACTAAGTAAAGGCAGTGGGGTTGACTCTGATGGGAGGAGGAACCTGTGTCTGCCCAAAGGATTTGGAGTGGGGGTTCGGCAAGTAGGAAAAAAACAAAACAAAAAAAAACCACTAGAAAGTACTTAGGAGGTCCTTTTTTTTTTGTAATTCTTCTTTTTATTAAGTTTTCAACATATATACACATAAGTCACCAATATTTAGACATCTGTACAATCATCAGAGAGTTCATACATTACAGTCAGGTAATAATAATGCTGTAACATTCATTATGGGTTATCCCCTACGTGGTTCCATATCTAGTTTGCAATTACCCTCTTAATTTATTGAAATTATATAACCATTCGCATCCCCCAACTCAAGGCCCGTGCAACTATACCACCGGGTGATCTCACCTTGGATTGAAAAGCCAGGGTATATTCTCCAGGTCACCCCCTGTTCATAAGCTCAGGCGTATAGGCATTAATCCTCCTAGGGCCCAGGCTCATTCGTGTGATAGATCAATCCGCCGTGTTGTGATGATACGCTGGATTGGCCTCCGTGAACCTTCCCTTATCCAGTAGGGGTTGACCATTCAAGATGTCCTTAGTTTAACCTATCTCCCATTTTGGGTTACATTCTGGCTATATTAAACATCCAATCCCCCCGTCTGTCTCTGCGTTACCTATTTATTCCTTTTGGGGGTCTAATCCTATCCAACCCAATTCTAGGGCGTCTCCTCTGTGTAGGTGACGCCACTTCCTGGAGGACCAGGAAGGCCAGGTGGGGCACAGCCGTGTATAACCCGCCTCCCTCCCCGCCCAGGGTCCCCAGCTGATTGTCACATTTAGATACCCTAGGGTACAAAGGTAGGATCCTTCAGCATATAGTATATCTGCCATCGTGACCATCTAGCCCTAAATTTCTTCCCCTGTTCATTTAGATTGTGTGTGATTTTCTCCATGTTATAAATCTGCAGTGTGATATCCCACCAATCTCGGACTGTGGGAATTTTTGTAGTTAACCACTGCCTGGTAATTGCCTTCTTTGCGGCTGTTAATAATAAAACAAGCAAATATCTGGTATTAGGGTTTCTGAACGCTCTAGGGAGATCCAAAAATAAGAACATCTCCAGGGTTAGCCGGAGTTGTGTATCAATTAGTTCTTGCAGCTGGGACTCGAGTTGAACTAGGAAACCTCGGAGAGCCGGGCATGCCCACAATACATGAAACAAGGTAGCTCGTGGTTCTCCACATTGCCTCCAGCACTCCGCTGTATAGCTTGGGGAGTAATGCCGTGTAACCGCCGGGGGGCGGAAATAGTGGACCAGGACTTTCCAGGCGAACTCCCGCCACTGATGCGAGCTGGTGACTCGGCTTGACAAAATGCATGCTCGCCTCCACTCCTCCAAGGAGAGCTGGTGTCCCGTCTCCTGCGACCATTGTGAGCGAATGCCCTCTGTGCGGGCATTTCCTTGTGAATTAAGTGCCTGATAATATCGTGAGATCAAGTGCTCTCGAGCCCTTGTGTCGTTTAACTGTATCTGGCAATGAATCAATGCCGGGTATCCCTCGAGATCCCACATCATCCGCGGTAAGCTCTCTATGTAGTGTCGCAGCTGGAGATAACGAAAAAAGTCCCCACGTGGAAGGTGGAATTTTCTCTGGATCTCCGCATACGACCAGGTGTTTCCCTGTGTCACTATTTGTACCAGGTATTTTAACCCTTGTTTTTCCCAGCGAAGGAAACCATTATCCATACTATTAGGGGCAAAATCTGTTAAACTCGATATCGGGCAGATAAGTGCCTGATAGGGCGCCAAGCGATGTGCCTTTTTTAGCACAGACCAATTTGAACTGCGCTCCCAGCCAGAGGTCTGGGCTCCCCGGAGTTCCCTCCCCCCGATCCTGTTGATATAGGATCCTGAGGTATGCCTGATCGCTAATTAGGGTCCTTTCTATCTCAAGCCAATGCGGAGCGGGTACCCCCCTCTGCCTGGTCATTATATGCGCGAGGGTGATTGCTTGTTGGTAAAGCCTTAAGTCTGGGAGAGCTATGCCCCCTTCCTGGCGGGGAAGGGAGAGTATCCCCAGCTGAATTCGGGGCTTTTGAGAGGCCCATATGAAATTCCGTATAAGACGGTTTATGTCCTTAAAAGTTTTTAATGGCACGTTGAGGGGAATATTTTGGAATAGGTACAGAGCCCTCGGAAGGACTATCATTCTGATCAGGTCCACTCTCCTAGAGAGGCCAAGGGGCAGGGTGGCCCAAGCTTGTAATTCTTGTTTTAACTGGGCGGTAAATGGTGTATAATTATGTTTAAAATATTTCGTAGGGTCCTTTGAAATATATATACCAAGGTATTTCAGTTTCTGCAAGTCCCACCTACCCGGGAGGGTGTCTCGGGTGCCCTGTTTGGGGGTGTAGTTAAAAGTAAGGATCTCCGTTTTGGTGAAGTTGAGCTTATATCCTGAAACTGCACCGTATGCGTCTAGTATCTGTCTCACAGCTGGGATTGTATGATCGGGGTCCCGAAGATATAAAAGTATATCGTCTGCGTACAAAGCCACGCGGTGCTCGGTGTCTCCTATCTTGAACCCTCGGAATCGGTGCGATTCCCTGATATGTTGTGCCAGAGGCTCAATGACTATGGCAAACAGTAAGGGTGACAACGGGCATCCTTGTCGCGTGCCCCTTTCGAGTTGAAAAAACTCAGAATGGTGTCCATTCACTTTGACGCAGGCCCTGGGGGCAGAATATATGTTTTGAAGGGTTTGGATGAACAGCGTGGGGAATTCAAATTTGCTTAGGGTATGGTACAGATAAGGCCAGGAGACCCTATCAAAGCCTTCTCTGCATCGAGACTTATTAAGGCTACCGGTCTCTGGACTCCTGCATCCGTTGCACCACACAGGGATCGTTTAATGCTGTCTGTAGTGATGCGTGATCTTACAAACCCTGTCTGGTCTTTGTGTATTAACAAGGTAGTATTCTGTCTAAGCGATCGCCAGAATATTCATAAATAGTTTATAATCCTGATTGAGTACGGATATTGGTCTGTAAGAGGCACATTCTTGTGGATTCTTACCTGGCTTGAGTATCACCGAGATTGTGGCATATGACCATGACTGGGGAGGGGGCTCCCCCTTCAAGACTGAATTAAAGACCCGGAGAAGCAAGGGAGCAGTTCTGACCCTTACCGCCTTATAGAACTCTGGACCGTACCCGTCTGGCCCCAGGGCCTTCAAGGATTTAGCTTTAGCAATTGCCTGTGCAACTTCTAAGTCCGTAATAGGCTTCATCAGGTCCTCCCTGTGTGCCTCGGAAAGAGAGGGGAGAGAGACCGAGTTCAAGTGCTCCATCATATGTTTAACAGTGGCTGCAGTCTCTGGGGTATAGAGAGCTTTATAGAATTTTGCAAACGCGTCTACTATATCCTGTACACGGGACAGCGGCTGGCCCCCTCTGGGGTGCCTAATTGATCAATAGTATCCCTTTCTTCTGCTACGCACTTGGTAAGCGAGCAAGCAGGTTGCTCTTGGCCCTACTTCATAATCTTTGTCTCAGGAAGGTCAGGGCTATTTCAGTTTGTTGCTGAATCAGCAGTTCAATTCCGCCTAGTTTGTTGTAGCTGGGGGAGAACTGACTTATCCCCTTGCTGGTGTGCCATTTGGAGAAAGTGAAGTGTTTCCTCCAGCTTACTCCTGCGTTCCTGCCGCTGCCTCCTTAATTCTGCCGTGTACTTAATAATGTGCCCTCTGAGAACCACTTTAATTGTGTCCCAGTGTACTGAGGGCGTAGAATCCTGTGGCGGGTTATCCGTCACTATTTCGGTGATTCTATCTGAAAGGAACTCCCGAAATTTTTCCGATCGCAGATGAAAAGGGTTTAATCGCCACTGTGTGTTTCTCGGTTGAAGGCCCAGTTCCCAGCAGGTTGTCAGGGGCGCATGATCCGAAATGGAAATATCTCCCAGTTGGGCCTCCCGCACAATACCTAGGTTTTCTATCTGGGTATATGTATGATCTATACGGGAGTACGTATGATGTACCGGAGAATAGTAAGAGAAATTTTTGGCGTTTGGGTGTAATTTCTGCCAGACATCACACCATCCAACCTCCGATATAAACTTACTAAAAAACTTTTGGGTAGGTGTTAGCTTCCGAGGTTTCCGACTAGTCGAGTCGTCCTGGGGGGCCATAATCAGATTGAAGTCCCCTGCCAACATAAGTATACCTTTGGTTTTCTGAATTACCTTATCCAGCAAGGGTCTCAATCTTGCGACCGTGATACCGGGTGGCAGGTAAGCGTTTGCTAACGTTACCTCTACCTCGTTAATTTTCCCTTGGGCAACCACCAATCGGCCCTCTGGATCTGACCAGGTGGACTCCACCTGAAGTGGGGTGTGTGAGGACACAATAATAGCCACTCCGCGTTTCCTACCGTCTTTACAGGATGAATGAAAAACCTGTCCCCTACTTAGTCTGGCTAATTTATTATGCTCAGCTGGATTCATATGTGTTTCCTGTAGGAAGGCAATGTCTGCCTTAGCCCTTCTAATATAGGCCAGTGCCCTGGTTCTCTTGATTGGCGAGGCCAAGCTCTTGATGTTAAGAGATAACAATTTCAATGTGTGGGCCTGCATTGTGCATGTCCATTGTGGTGTTTAACACCGGCCTTCCTAACCCCGCAGGCCCCTCTAAGGTCTGATACCGCTTGTGACTGTGTTCCAAGTTGCTTAAATTGGTGACTCCAGAACAAACAATACAGTACAAATATAACAAAAGTAAAGACCAACAATAAACACAAAACCAAACATATCCCGTACTAGCCAGCAAACTCGACTGGCACTTCCACGGTCTGGGCTTGGCCTGACCTGAGGGTGGTTTATGACCCACCCTAAAAGCCCACTATTTCAGGGCTCAAGGCACCAAGGTACCTATCCGGGTAGGGTAGTAGGAAAAGTGACCGTCATGCCGAGTCGTAGCTTCCCTGGGAGCTGTACTTCAGTTAGAGGGACTACGCGGCGCATCCAGGGCAGAAACTTCCCCTGTCGGCTCAGCTAAGAGTCCCTGCCCGAAGGCCAATCTTATCCACCCCATCGCAGGGCCAACCAGGGCCGAGTGAATCCTCGACCGTGAGAGTATAGTCGTTGTCCCCATGGGACCTTCACTCTTTTAACCTCGTGATTGCGTAGCCCATTTTCTCCTCTGTGAGCCACTCGGTGCTGGCCATACATCTCTGAGTGGAAGGAGGAGGGCCCCCCCCACCCCCGCCAAGGTCTAGATAGGACGCACAGTCTATTCATAACCTGGTTCTGGCTCGCAAGCAGTCTCCCTCCCTGCAGGCGCCGGTGGGTTTGTACAGCTATATCGGATATCCCGGGGATTCATCTCCACGTCTTAGCCTTCTCACTACCCAGTCTATAATTATATTCCATATGCCCTGGGATCCTTTAATCCCCTGCAACTAATTAATTTATTGCCTGCCGTCTATACCATCCCCCCCTTCCCCCTCACCCCTCATCCTGATCCCATTGGTCCGCCACAGGTTACTGTCCATATTTGCCAAGGGGCAGCATATCTCCCTCCCCAAGTCTTCCCCCCACCCTCCTCGCTGCCCAAGCAGGATGCAACTCCATTCACCACGCGCAGGGTCAGCAACTGCAGTTGCCCCGATTGGCAGAGGGATCCAGGGCCACTTGGCTATCCCAGGGCTGAGAAAAGCGATCCCTGGCCCAGGCAGGATCCCCGGTCCCCTCCCCCACCGCCCAATTGGCTCCGCTGGCTGCCAGGCTCCCCACCGACCTCCCCAGACGGTGCCCCTCCTTCCCCTCCCCACCTTCTCCTTGCTTCACTATGATGATCCCTCTCAACCCCTCCCGGTGTCCGCTGCCATGCATGCACTGCATAACAGAACCATGCTGCTCCTCCTCCTCCCAGTCTCGTAGCAGCCGCAGTGCAGGGCACCCTCAAACTGCCCTCTCAGCGAGGTCTCCGGCTGGATCTCAATAAACCATCTGCATTGAAAAGGCACATCCCCCCGGTCCCCCACTGGACTTTTAGCGATTGAGCAGGGGGTGAAATGGAATCGCGAGCTGGCAAACATCCCCCCCCCAACGGTCCCAGTGCGACACGTGGCGGCTCTTCAACCATTCCACCTTGGCCAGTGCTTTACACTTCTCGGCTCCGATGTCCCCCCACAGAGCCTCCCATACAGATATTCACAACTTTATTCACTGTACCATTATCCCTCCAGACCCCCCCACTTATTCTTCCCCTCATTGAATTCACAGTAGCGACCCTGTATAGGCCCTTCATGCTCCCCCCCCAACAGCTCCCCAACCAAAGCCTAATCAAGAGAGCCTAGCCACGAACACTATTGAAACAGTCAATTTATCCAGTCCGTATTGAAATAGGCTCAGTCCATGTATGTACTTGCGGTTAGTTCAGGTGTTAGGTGCTGCAGTGGCTCTCTCTGTTGGGGTGCTGGATCTGGACTTCAGCGATTCCACAATCGACTGGATGGCTTCTAGGCCCTGGCGGCGCCTAGCGTCCCGATGACCAGCGATCCAAACCTTCTGGGCTAACCTGGCGGCAGGGGTGGCTGCAGATCCCCGTTGATGCTGTACGACCTCCATTTTCCTCTTCTTGAGCTCAGTTATTGCTTCCGCCGCGTTGTCGAATGTGTGGGCCCCCTCCTTAAAGTGGATCACCATTCCGCTGGATACAACGTTTTAAGCGCACTCCCGCCGCTTTAAGGGCTCTCATGACTGGAATGTAGGCCTTCCGGCGCGCCATTACCTCGGGGACAAAATCGTTCTCAAAGAAGAGCCTGTGGGTGCCGTAGAAGACTGCTCCTTGCTTCCACGCCGTATGTAGTACTTTCTCTTTATCCTGATGTCTCAGGAATTTTATTAACAGAGTGCGAGGCCGGGCTCCTGCTGCTGGTTTGGGGCCAAGAGTGCGGTGAACTCTCTCCATTTCGAGTGATATCTCCTCTGGCAGTTTTAGAGTTTCACGGAGCATTTGCTGCGTGAAGGGGATAATTTCCCTGTCTTCTGTGCCCTCCGGGAGCCCCGACAACCGAATATTGTTTCGGCGACTCCTACTCTCGGCATCCTCCGCACGGTCCTGTAAGCTTCTTAGCAGGCCGTGTAGCTGGACGATCGCGCTTTCGGTCTCCCCCACTCTCTTATCTGTGGCTGTCAATTGCTCTTCCTGTTCCTCCTGCTTCTTTTCAAGCTTGCCCAGATCTGTTCGGAGTGCTGTGACTGTAATCCGCATCTCTTTCCTAAAGTCCCTTATTTCTGACAACATTTGTGCCATTTGCCTCTGTAAAATAGATAGGGGGACTTGGTCTGCCCGCGCTTTGCCATGGCGGGAGGTCGAGGAGGCCCGCGAGTCTCCACTTTCCGAATCTTCCTCCAGGGATCTATCTCCATCCAGACGCTTGGGGGATCCACGGACGGAGTCGCCTCTTTTCCTTGGCATTCTGCTACCTCTGGATTGTAGTTGATAGGTTCTGTTTCATCAAGAAGCAATATTTAGAGAGGTGTTTATTATTTTCTACAGGGAACCTTACAACCCAAGCTGTTGTTCAGTGCATGACGTCACCGGAAGTCAGGAGGTCCTTGACCCTGAGCTCATGTTGTGCTATACGTCTCCGTGGTCTGAAAAGCTGCCTAGTATCATCCCCAAAGTATTATTCACATCTGTCACTTCCTACACCCTTCTGCTGAAACCTTTTATCAATGCCATCATCTCCTCTTGCAGTCACTATTGTAATTCCCAAATCTCTACTCTCAAAACTTCCAACTATTCAAAATGCAGTTGCTTGATTTCTCACTTACTCCTAGAAACTGGTAGACATCACTCTTGTCACTTTCTGTACCCTCCTATCCAAAACCGCATCCACTTTAAAACTGCCCTACTTGTTTTAAAGATTCGTCATGGCCTTGCCCCCTTACTATCTCTTTGACCTCCTCACTGCCTATTTTTCACCTCATGTCCTCAATGCCTCCAACTCTAGACATCTTTTTGTCCCTCATAATGTCTGTCAACCATTTGGCAGTACTTCAGCCTCTTTGCTCCTACTGTCTGGAACAGCCTCTGTCTTGCTGATTCTCCTTAAAATCTTGCTTTAAACAAGACACCTGTTTTCCTTTGCCTACTAGTCCTGAGCTCCTGGTCAGTTTTCTTTGATAATAATGTCCAGTGATTCCTGTTGCTTAATTTACTGGCAAGCACTGCTGTTTACTTTTGATTTATTCATTTTCTCTATTACATTGTATCATATTTTGTAGTCGCATTAGCATTGCTTATTCTGATTTCACACTGTCACTCTTGAATACCCATGTAACTCTCACTTCCTTTGTTTATAGTGTGGGGGGGGGGGGTGGTACAGGCTCTTGAATGCCCTTGTAGCTCATTCCCATGTGCAGGAGACCCAGGTTGTGGAATGTCCTTGTGGCTCTTACTTGCTTAGTCTGGAGTGCAGGAGACTTAGGCTGTGGATTGCCCCTGTGATTCTTACTCACTTACTTGGGTGTGCAAGAGACCCTAGCTTTGGAATGCCCATGTAGTTCTCACTCCATTATCAGTTATGCAGAGGACAGTGACTCTTGTATGCCTTTGTGGCTCATTCCCATAATCAGTTGTGCAGGACAACTAGAGTGTAGAATGCCTCTGTGACTCTCTTTCCCTTGGCCGAGTCCACATGAGACCTAAGCTCTGGAACGCCCTTGTAGTTCTTACTTGCTTGGTTGGGTATGCAGGAGACCTAGGCAATGAATGCCCTTGTGTCCCTTCCCCACCCCAATCTGGTGTGCAGGAGACCCAGCCTCTGGAATGCACCTATGACTCTCACTCCCTTGGCCAGAGGTACAGGAGACCCGGGCTCTGGAATGCCCTTCTGGTTCTCACTCCTTTGTTCAGGTGTGCAGGGGAACAGGCTGTGCAGTGAACAGGACCTACAGAGTGTTTGTGGGGGCAAGGTAAGGCAACATTTATTTCTAAGGCACCCATTTCAGAAGGCTCAGAAGCAAAACATAATGTATATTAAAATTCTGGACTACCTAATAAATAAAATACATATTCTTCATTAGTTAAAGCATTAAGCCTGATTGGGAAAAATAAAAAATAAAAAATATATATATATATATATATAATATATATATATATATATTTTGCCAGCTAGTGGTGCTGAGGTGCTTAAAGCACCTTACCTTCTCCAAAGCCGTGACCCAGGGTCAGGAATGAGCTCGGGCCACCAGGGATCGGTAGGAGGAGAAGCAGGATTGAGCGGTCGTTGTCACACTTGGACCACTGATTCTGATCCAAGTATCAAATTTATTTTGTATTACATATAATTTATGTAAGGGAAGGGCAGTCAGAAGACCCACAGTCTTGCTGAACTGACACATCCCAAAAAAAACAGGGATAAGGTCAAAGAACAGGACATAGCTAAATCTGCAGCTATTTAAAATGCAGTTCCTTTGTTAAATTGTCTTTGAAGGCAGGAACCAAAGTATCCACTGTATAATGCCCTCAGGGAGATACTTTGACTTGCAGTCGTTGCCAAGAAGAACCTGTGTTGGGAGGGTGTCACAGGCAGCCCTTGAATTACATCAGAAAGACCTTTGATGTGTAGATAACAAGGATCCAGACGAATTTGGAAGGCCCAATACATATTTCCAGGATGTTTTGGAAGGACATCACAGAAACTGTTTATGTGTGTATGTGTGTGGCAGGACAAAAACCAGTTCTGACCAGTTAACCTGAGGAGAGGAAATTGAGTGTAACCCCTTGTTACCCGGGGTTACTAGAATCCCAGTAAGACCTAGTGGTAGGCAGGGAAGGCAGCTTGTAAAACTCCAGTTAAATGGGTTTCACACTGTCTCACTCTGTTCTCAGTCTCAGCTGAGACTGAGGGATGACATCACCAATAGAACTATCGAAGCTGCATAAGCCACATTGGAATCTGTAGCAAAGGGAGTTAGATGGAATGTTGGGAGTTTTGAAGTGAGTGTCTTCAGTTTGTCTTGAGTGAGTGAGTGAGTGAGAAGTAGGGAGCTTGCTGATAAAGCAACTCAGTAAAGGCTCTAGGAGCCTCAGCCCTGACAGAGGGCTACTTTAAAGTAAATAGGGTGTGTGTCTCCACCTTAAAGAGAGACACAGAAGATTACTGAAGTGGTGGAGACCGCTGTTTTCGGGTCTCAGTGCCCCCTCCCTCCCGGGGAAGGGGGGATGAAAAGATTTCTCTGCAGATTCCTAGGGCAACCCCCTAGTTCTGCTTGTGGAGGAAAAGCTGCCTGTACGTTCCAGTATTTATTTGGGAGAAAAGATGATTTGTGAGTCGCCTGTGGGACACCTGCAACGTGAGGGTGAGTGTCTGCTCTGGCTAAAAGGGCATATGTTTTTCACCCTGGGACTTGTGTGACAATGTGGGATTGAACTACTAAATATTGGGAAGCCTAGAGTAATGGGCTAAGCAAAGTAAAAGTAGTTTCAAGTTCCAGAGTTTGTTGGGATGAAAATAATATGTAGCGCGGTGATGTGACAGACGTCTACCCTTAATCTACATTTGAAAGTTCAGAAAAGGAATTGTTCAGTGTCCAGAGAAATGGCCGGGTATGGGCTGTGGGAGCTGGAGGTGGGTGGCCCTCCATCTTTAGTGACCAGGTCCACCTCTACCGATTTCTTCTGTGGATTTCTACTTTGTCTCAGGCACTTGGCCAATGATGGGGGAAGTACCCAGATGTGGGATTGTAAGGAAAATTCTCTCTAGGAGTCGAAGACTCTAGTGTGGTTTGGGGAGCCACAACAGGATAATTGGTTCATTCCTCAAATGGACTGTGGATCAAGTGGCCGGCGGGGGGAGCCGGGCCAATGGGGAAAACCCAAGTGTGTACAAGTCGGGCTGTGTACCCAAAGCTGCGTGCAAGTCCGGGCTGTGTGCCTGGTGGGTTTAGAGCCTGAGGGCTGGAAAGAGTGATAAAGTGTTCTGTTGTCTCTAATCTGCATTACCAGGAAATGTAGCCCCATGTGGGTACGTCTATGCTTTGCTTGTTCAGCTAGGATGTGAATAAAAGCCACACTGAAGAATCCCATTCCTGGTTCTGGACATTACAGTTATTGCTTCCTGTGTTCGGATTTACTTGGGTGCCCCTGTTCAGAGTAGCCAAACCTAGGTCCCCTGTGCCAAGTAACTTCATCCTCCCCAAACCCAGTCCCGACCAGGTACTGCTGTCAGCTTCAACAGCATGCCACCTGTCGTTTTGCTAAAAAGGCGGGGGTGAAGGGTTACAAAAATGGAGGCACCGCTTTGGATTTTGTTCTGGGGGAAAAGGGCTCGGGCATGGGGGCTAGTGTTTTGGCTATCTGGCAGTGGATAGCCCAAAAAGCTGAAGCATTTTCCCTAGTGTGTTGCTGTGTGCTGTGGATCTTGTGCTGCTGTTTAAACATGCCAGCTGTTTACCAAGGAGCAGTAAAGCCAAAGAGTGTGCCCTTGTCCTGCATCAAATTGTTTACAGCGTTTTTGCCCGCTTTAAAAATGAACTGTGGTAAAGAAAAGTGTGGAAGACTAGGGGCAGCAACAGGAAAATTGTACCCTGGACGTTTGAAATGCTTTTAAAATGAACTATGGTAAAGAAAAGTGTGGAAGACTAGGGGTAGCAACAGGAAAATTGTGCCCTAGACATTGGAAATGCTTTTTGAATTGACTGAGAAACTGCAGTGTAAATGGCTATGTTAAATAGCTTTTCAACAGGTCACTTGAGACAGGGAGGGTACCTAGGGATTGGCGAGAGGCACATGTGGTACCAATCCATAAAGGGGGGTCGAAGGAAGTACCAGGAAACTATAGACCCATCAGTTTAACCTCGGTGGTGGGAAAATTAATGGAGAGTATACTAAAGGAACGATTGGGGGTTTACTTGGAGGAGGTGGGAGGTCTGGATAGTCGGCAGCATGGGTTTGTGCCAGGTAGATCATGTCAAACCAACCTTGTGGAGTTCTATGAATGGGTAACATCAGAACTGGACAGGGGTAAGCCTGTGGATGTATTATTCTTGGACTTCAGCAAGGCGTTTGACTCTGTCCCCCACAATGGTCTGGTGGAGAAACTGATGGGGTTAGGAGTAGGCCCTTTGATGGTCAGATGGATTGAAAACTGGATAGCTGGACGCACTCAGAGAGTAGTGGTCTGTGGGAGCCTCGAACCCTACAGAGGTTGGTAGTGGGGTACCACAGGCCTCGGTCCTGGGTCCAATCCTGTTTAATGCATACATATCAGACATCAGGGATGGTATAGGTGTGAAATGAGTCTCTTCACGGATGACTCCAAGATGGGAGCAGTAGTTGAGGGAGAAGAGGGAGGTTGGCCCTGCAAGGGACGTGGACACCCTGGAAAGCTGGGCTCACACATGGAAATTAAATTTCAATATCACCAAGTGCAAGGTGTTGCATCTTGGTCGAAACTCCTAAACACATGTACACTCTGGGAGGGAGGTGCTGGAAGCCTCAACAGGGGAAAAGACCTAGGGTCATGGTGGATACATGTATGAATAACACTGAGCAGTGCAGGAGAGCAGCTAGCAAGGCAAACAGGATGTTGGGATGCACTGCAGGGGGATCACCTCTAGGAGCAAGGAAGTGATTCTGCCACTGTACAATGGACTGGTTAGACCACACCTTGAGTACTGTGCATGGTACTGGAGACCACACTTGAAGAGGGACATACAGCTCCTGGAGAGGGTACAGAGGAGGGGCAACAAAGATGAACAGGGGCTAGGGATTTGACTTACGAGGACAGACTTGAGGAGCTCTGCCTGTTTTCATTGGAGGAGAGGAGAGACAGGGGGGACATGATTGAGGTCTTCAAGTACCTCAAGGGAATAAATAGGGTAAACATGGAGGGGATCTTTAGACTAAAGCAGGGAGGCATCACCAGAGGGCATGGTTTGAAGTTGGAAGGTGGAAGGGTGAGGGGAAAAGAGGAGGAGGTTTTTCACTGAGAGGGTGGTGGACCCTTGGAATGCTTTGCCTGGTGAGCTGGTTCCAGAGATCCACAGTGGAGAGCTTTAAGAGAGGGTGGGACAGACACAGAAAGTGGATGTATCAGATGATGATAGCCTGTCCGGGGGTGGGGATGGATGATAGGGGTTTCTGGAGCACAAGGGATGGGAGGGTCTGCACCCAACTAAGGATCTAGGTTCGAGCAGACTTGATAGACCGTAAGGCCTAATCTGCTGGCAAATAGTATGTTAGTAAATGGCTGAAATGGGCTCTCGCCGTGGAGTCAGTTGGTGAAGAAAAAAAAGTTGCATTCTGCAGTTTAGATTTGTCTGCTTGACGATCGCCGTGAGGAGAAGAGCCCTCGCGAGGAAGAAGAGGCTCATTTGCATGGCGTCGTGTGATTGTTCAGGCTGAGATCAGTCCCGCCCCTCAACCCGCTCTACAGTGACTGCCCCTGCATTCGAGAGGGAGTGTGAGTGGAGTGCGTGTACTGGCAGTGAAGGAGTGTCGCGGAGTGTTAAAATCATTGTAAACAGTTTAAAAATTGACTTTCTTGTTTAAAATTGGGCTCAACCCCCTATTCGATTGTTGCAATTGCAAAAGTGGTGGTTGAAAAGATGATTGGTAGGACTGCCCGCCCGTTTCTGTTCTAAGGCCTCCAAGAACTGGCTGCAGGCCGTTTTTCCCCATCGCAGCAAACTGCTACTGATAACAGTAAGTAACCACCTAAAAACTGCTCGAACAGTGATTTTCAGCCCTATGCCATATAAATGTGTGTGCAGCAGTGTAGTCGCTTTGCAAGTAACGACTGTGTAAAGTCCCGCCAGTAAGTGCAAGTCTGTTAAGCCATTGAGTAATGAATTTAGCCTCAGTTTAAAGTTTGCAGCCAGAGAGGGACTGTGGGTTGTAACCAAAGTGCAGCACTAGTTATACAGGCAACCCTGTGCTAAAAACCTGAAGCTTCAAGAGACTGTGAGTAAAATAAATGTTTCCAGCATGTAAAAAGTCTGTGGAAAATCCTGTAAATGTGTTTCAAACAAGAACAGAGCAAGTTGTGCAGTTTGAGCAAAAGTTATCAGTAGTTTGTGTAAATCGGGTGCGCAGTGGCTTGACCCAGATTCTGAATGTTGATGCACAGGAGTGCTGCCGCCGCCATTACAGGGTGGGGTAGTAAAGTAAACACAGCAGCAGAGGAGCCATTTTACAACTAAAGAGTGTGTTCAATAAAGTGGGACTTTCAGTTACAGTGAACTTTTGTTTAATTTTCTGAAGTTATGGCTTCAGGACCAGCTCATACCGGATCATGCCTGGGTTGCAGTAACAGCAGCAGTGAATGGACTGAGGAATATTGAAAAGTGGTGCTATGGAGGGCAACTACCTCCTCATGTGGTGGTTCCTGGTTTTCCAGTGCATGTATGTCAAATATGCTTGAGAGCTGGAAGGGCGTCTTCATGATTCTTCACTGTGCTGGATGCCTAGAAAACTATGGCTTGTATAAAGCGCTCAAATTAGTTTGGCTCCCACATGGACAAAAGTTCAGGAATCTACAGTTGGCAGCACACAGCACCAGGAGGAGCCTGTGGAGGTAGGCCCCTCGGGGGGTGTGGCACAAAGCTAGAGGGTGCAGAGTTAGAGACAGAACCCGAAGTTGAAGTTTCGGATGCTGGATCCCAGAAGGAAAGTTTGGATAAAGCATCAATGGAGGGCCTAGCTCAAGTCTCTTGAGCGAAGATGAGATGCGGAGGCCTTTGAGGTAGGGAGGTGTCGACCTTCCAGCCTGGTGATGAGTGGATAGTCTCAGGAGTGAGGGCGACTGCTCCTCCTGGGCTCAGATCCTCAGTGAAGAGGAAGATGAGGGGAAACTATGTGGCCTTGTGAAAAGGAACAGGTACACAGCCTCAAGATCTTGCCTCGGAGGAATGTATGGAAGAAAGTGGTGATGCCACTGCCCTGGCTCCGCAAGAGGAAGAAGTCAGGGATCCGTTTCTAATTTCTTTAAGGATGCGTAGCTGGCAGAACCAGGACTGGCCACCCCCAAGCCAGGTCAACGGTCTTAGATTGAACAAAGCAAGTAAAGAGGAGAGACTGGTTCGTAGGAAGGCAAATTAGAGCTATAGTATGACCTTTCCTACTTTTCCTCGGAAAGTCTGGGAGGAGATTGAGAACTGCAGGAAATCCTGGATCTGAGACAAAGCCATGAAAAGTGTGCATCCTGGGGCTAATAAGCATGTGAAAAACAGACTGTTTCACGAGAAGTATACCCAGTGGAAGAGAGGCAGGACACTGTTTATAGACAGAGTGAGAATAGTGGACGGAGAGGGACGTGAAATCTCCCATTGTGTGAATTATGTGCGTCCAGACGGGGTAATAATTCAAGCTCCTAATCCCTGGTACTATTGGCCTCAGTGCAAGGACCTCTCAGCAAATGTGCCCGTGCCTACAAAATGGAGAGCTGAACAGTGGTAGTCAATACTGCCACACCAGACTGTGAAGTGCCTTTATTGATCCGCCAATATGGACATCCAGGACTCAGGTGCCCCACATTCATCAGTCTACAGTGTACTGGCCTTTCCAGAAACCATCGACTGGCCCACCGGATGACTTCAGATCCAGAGAGAACACCAACCCAGCTGTATCCTGTTCATCGCCTGGTAATCGGATGACGTCGGACCAACTGTTTTCTTTTTGTTCCTGTTCTAAGGTTCCATCTCTAGAGATGACATCAGCCCAGCAGTTCCCAGATGTGCCCAGCTGTATTGGAAGAAATGCTGCCAGGGAGAGTCTTCGTCAGAGGTGCAGGTCAGTTAAGAATTTTTCGTACTATAAGTGGCTGGTAAGTCCAAACTTTTCTATCTTTATGATGCTGCAGTACGCACCCAACACTAGCAGACTTCAAAATGTGTGAACTGTCCTCAAAGACTCTCCCCTTTGGGACTTTGACCTATTAGAACTGTGCTTCACCGGGCTCCGGCCCAGGAGAGACTCTTTATTGGACTAGCCTTCGGGCATTGTGGTCACAGTTGGGACTTTTAGGGCACTCCATCCCCCCAAAATGTGTATTGTAAATAATGTTGTTGTTATCTAATGTCAATACTGTTTTTCTACCTTTTTTTTTCTAAAAAAATCTTTTTGGGATTATTCAGTGTTTTGATGGTAGGGGTTAGGTAGACTGTGTATGCAGATTAGGAGGAGTGTGCGTTGTCTTTCTTTTTCTTACAGGTGTTTCTGGTAAGACAGAAGAGAAGACAAGAAGAGGAGGAGGGGCTCATCGGAGTTCCTCATCCGTGCTTTAGTGTGTTTAGAAATTTAAAGTACTGTGGTGTTATTGTTATTACTGTATTAACCCTTTCCTTCCACAGGTGTGGTTGTGAGGGTAGGGAGGAGACAGTAACATGGTATAAAATGTGGTATTTTAATGGTGTGTGGTTGCAGGTTGCCCAAGGTTGGGGAGGTCCCTGGGTTGTTTTGTTTTTGGGGGTATTAGGTTAAAGGCAGATAGGTTTTCCCTAGAGGGTTATGAGGGATAGACAGGCTGTGGCTGACCTGCAGTGGAAGGTTGCAGTGTAGCGATCTATCAGGGCTGTGCTCTGGATGAGTTCTACCAGAGCCACTAGGTGTCCATAGTAGAGTGGATGGTGTAGAGGCTGATATGTCAGCTAAGGCCTCCTAGGCCCTTAGTGTTGCCTGCCTGTGCTTGCACATGGTGGGAGGGGGCCTGATCACCCTCCGTGCAGGTAGCACATATGGGTGGGATGGCCTAAGGTCGGTGAAATAATGACTGCGGACAGTCATTTTCCTGGCTAGGCGAGTGTAACCTTGTTACCGGGGTTACTAGAATCCCAGTAAGACCTAGTGGTAGGCAGGAAAGCAGGTTGTGAAACTCCAGTTAAATGGGTTTCACACTGTCTCACTCTGTTCTCAGTCTCAGCTGAGACTGAGGGATGACATCACCAATAGAACTATCATGAGCTGCATGAGCCACATTAGAATCTGCAGCAAGGGAGTTAGATAGAAACGTTGGGAGTTTGAAATCAAATATATTTGGTTTGTCTTGGGTAGTGAGTAAGAGTAGGGAGCTTGCTTTGGTAAAACAGCTCATTAAGGCTCTAGGAGCCTCAGCCCTGACAGAGGGCTACTTTTAAGTAAATAGGGTGTGTGTCTCCACCTTAAAGAGAGACACAGAAGATTACTGAAGTGGTGGAGACCGCTGTTTTCGGGTCTCAGTGCCCCCTCCCTCCCGGGGGTTGGGGATGAAAAGATTTCCCTGCAGATTCCTGGGGCAACCCCCTAGTTCTGCTTGTGGAGGAAAAGCTGCCTGTATGTTCCAGTATTTATTTGGGAGAAAAGAAGATTTGTGAGTCGCCTGTGGGGCACCTGCAACGTGAGGGTGAGTGTCTGCTCTGGCTAAAAGGGCATATGTTTTTCACCCTGGGACTTGTGTGACAATGTGAGATTGAACTACTAAATATTGGGAAGCCTAGAGTAATGAGCTAAGCAAAGTAAAAGTAGTTTCAAGTTCCAGAGTTTGTTGGGATGCAAATAATATGTAGTGGTGATGTGACAGACGTCTACCCTTAATCTACATTTGAAAGTTCAGAAAAGGAATTGTTCAGTATCCAGAGAAATGGCCGGTATGGGCTGTGGGAGCTGAGGTGGGTGGCCCCCATCTTTAGTGACCAGGTCCACCTCTGGATTCTTCTGTGGTTTCTACACTATAGGCACTTGGCCAGTGATGGGGGGCTTGCCCAGGCGGCGTGGGATTAGCCAGGAAAATTCTCTCTAGGAGTTGAAGACTTTAGTGTGGTTTGGGGAGCCACAACAGGATAATTGGTTCATTCCTCAAATGGATTGTGGATCAAGTGGCCGGCGGAGGAGCCGAGTCAATGGGGAAAACCCAAGTGTGTACAAGTCGGGCTGTGTACCCAAAGCTGCGTGCAAGTCCAGGCTGTGTGCCTGGTGGGTTTACAGCCTGAGGGCTGGAAAGAGTGATAAAGTGTTCTGTTGTCTCTAATCTGCATTACCAGGAAATGTAGCCCCATGGGGGTTCGTCTATGTTTGTTTGTTCAGCTAGGATGTGAATAAAAGCCACACTGAAGAATCCCATTCCTGGTTCTGGACATTACAGTTATTGCTTCCTATGTTCAGATTTACTTGGGTGCCCCTGTTCAGAGTAGCCAAACCTAGGTCCCCTATGCCAAGTAACCTCATCCTCCCCGAACCCAGTCCCCATCAGGTACTGCTGTCAGCTTCAACAGCATGCCACCTGTCGTTTTGCTAAAAAGGCAGGGGTGAGGGGTTACATGAGTATGTCACTTATCATTTTTTTTAAATCTTGTTGGGACATCCTGTGCTGTAAAATATAACTACATAATACTCAAAAGTTTAATGACCTCAGAGAGGAGGCCGGCTCAGGACTGCTTTTATCCAACTGAGCAAGCGTTAGAGAGACACATTTTATTTTAATTCTGACTGAGAGAAGAAGGACAACATCAGCACTGTAGGAGATAAGTATTATGTGGATAAGTGAGCTTAGTTTGTACTTCAAAAATCTGTTTTGTTTTTAAGATTGTATGTGTTTGGGATATTTGTTCTGTATTTATTGTTCTGTTTTGATATTTTAAAATAAAGGTATATTTTACAATGGGAACTGCCTGGAGTGCTTTGACATTTCTTTTTATTGAAGTGGAGCTTTTAAAGGTTACAGTTAACACTATGTATGGGCTTATTGATATACCAAACTGGGAAACGGGTAGACTTCTCTAAAGTCTTGCATAGAGTTCTAAGGGTTCATTTGAAAGACCTGGTTGGGTGCCCGTAGGCAAAGATATCTGGCCCCTGAAGACAGAATTATCTGAGCCTGATAACTGGGTACACTAACAAGAGGTTATCAGTTTGAATCCCTCCAGAACTTGAGACTAAGATGACTTGAACCTACAAAACAGACAAGAGAGTTACCTTGTTCTGTTCACTGTCCATAAATCATATGCTCAGAGGTTGGCACTTTGGGAGTAGAGGGCTGACCGGCTAAGCGAGTTTGTGACAGATTTGTTGGCAGCGGTGGCATAAAAAGTTTGGTCGTGTTATAAGCTTCATTGTTCAGTGTGCCAGCTTGAGACCATTTAGCTCACTTGGAAAAAAGAAAGGCAGTGTTTTATTTCAAAAGGAAACAGAACTATATCCCTTGACTTACAGATAAGTTCCCACCCATTTTATTTTTTTTTCTCTGAAGTGCCAGTCAGAATAGTATCAGTAGTGAGGGAAGAAGAAAATAGCTTGCGATTACAGCAGGCACATTGTAGATTTCTTAAAGCAGTTGTGTGGGGACACGGGAGTCCTGTTTGGGGTGAAAGCCAGTAAGCAGAACCTCATAGAGGCCCTGATGGTAGCAGATACCTAGAGCAGCGAGTCACAGACCGTGACTGAAAGGGACAAAACCTCAAGTCTGGAAGGAGCTAGCGGCCAGTGAGGGTCCCGAGCCGATGAGGCGGACAGCAGGCCACTGTCAGTGGTACAGCAGCAGGGGCGAGTCACCCAGTATCCTGGATCCAGAAGTTCTCAGGGTTGCAACCTGAGTTGCAGAGGATGGAGGTGGAGTCCCAGGAGAGAAGAGAGAAAGGAACAGCGAGAGGCAGACCATGAAGGCGTGAGCGCAGTGAGCTCAGAGAGAGAGAGAGAGCAAGAATGCAGAAAGGCAGGAGAGAGGAGCACCAGTGGCAACATGAACTGGAAGCTTCGACTCCAACAGCAACACCAGGGCAGGTAAGTGGCTTGGTTTAACTGGGACTGCAGGACTGGGTTACAAATTGAACTCCAAATTAATAGCCGGGTTTAAGGAAGGGGAGGACATGGACGCCTTTTTAAATTCTTTTGGAAAAGTTTGTAGTCAGGCTAAAATTCCTAGAGAGTCCTGGAGCTTCCAGCTATCCCCGCTACTTACTGGAAAAGCTCAGGATGCATTGGGTTAAATGAACAATGAAGAGAGTGACGATTACAGCAAGTTAAAAGCTGCACTGTTAAAAAAAGTTTGAATTAACTGCTGAATCATACAGAGCTAATTTCCATAAGTTCAGGAGAAGCCCTGATATGAGCTATGAGGAGCTAGCCACGAAACAACGTCAGTTTTTAAAACGTTGGTGGGAAGAAACTGAGGCAAACATTGTTGATAAAATTTAAAATGTGATTTTGAGTTAAAAAAAAACCTGGCTAGAGGACCGAGATCCAAAAACAGTGCAAGAGGATGCTGACCTCTCGGACCGCTATGCCAAGAGTAGACCTGCTCTGAGAGCGAATTGGGTGAATGTGGCAGCTAGAAAGGGAAAAGTTTAATCTCAGGGCAGCCAAAACTCTACTGCCTCCACCAAAACCAGTTAGCCCCAGGCTCTCAAAGAAAGATTTCTGAAGTAAGAAAAATTTTGTTGGTTATGTAAAGAAACTGGGCTACATTGCCAGACAGTGTCCAAAGAAGGGCAAGCAACATCGCAAAAGTAGTACCAGAAAGGAAGTGGGTTGTTGTGTTTCCCTGGAAGCATACCAGTGAACATGAGGGGACACATGCACCCAGTCATGGTAAATGGCGTACAGATGCAGGGGTTAAGGGACACAGGGGCATCCCTGACATTGGTAAAGGGGGATCTGGTATAGCCTGGTCAGCTTATACCTAATAAATACATAACTGTACAAGGGTTTACTGGTGAAGAGAAAACATTGCCACTCACTTGTGTTCTCTTTGACTGGGGTGAAACTGGGGGAGCTGTGTAACAGGTGGCTATAGCCAACACATTAGCAGTGGATGTGATCCTGGGTAACAATTTCCGGCAGGGGGTGGTATGTGCAGTTACCCGTAGCCAAGCGCCCAGGGAAAATTGTAGTTCCCTGAGCCCCCCAGAAGCCATTGGGAAGATACTGAGAGGCTGGTTCCCAGCCTGTGTCTCAGAGGAGACTGATAAAAGAGGTAGAAATTTCCCCAGTAGCAAGTAACCACATAGCTACAGAGGGTTACTCTGAAGATGGAGGGGTGACCTCTTGTCAGAGGGTTGGTATTGACAGCGATCCTGAGGGCCCTGACGCTAGTGCTGGGAACCCTAGTTTAGCGACTGAAGGGGACCTGTCCCATGCCTTGGGAAGGTGTGAGGGGTTCGCAGCTGCTCAGAGGAGTGACCCTAGTTTAGAGAAGCTGAGGGCTTGGGCAGACTCTGACAGTGCACAGGGTAGTGATGGCAGACATAAGGTTTATTGGGAAGATGGACTTATGTATACCCAGGCAGTACAGACAGAGGGAGGGAGGGATGCTAGGCAGGCAGCTTGTTGTTCCCCAGGGATATCATAAGCAGATTGCTCAAGGCTGCCCATGATATTCCTTTGTCTGATCATCTGGGAATCAGCACAATGCAGCGGTTGGCCCAGAATTTCTACTGGCCTAACTTCACACAGCAGGTGAAGGAGTATTGCAGGTCTTGTCACCGGTGCCAAGAAATAAGGAAGGCGGGCAAGAAAACCCAAGCCGCCCTGATTCCATTGCCCGTAGTGGAGGAGCCATTCCAGAGGGTGGGAATGGATATTGTGGGGCCTTTAAATACCCCCAGCTCCTCAGGGAAAAGGTTCATCCTGACTGTGGTGGATTATGCCACCCAGTACCCTGAGGCAGTCGCCCTATCCTCACTGAGGACAGACAAAGTGGCCGATGCCTTACTTGGGATTTTCTTCCATGTTAGGTTTCCGCGGAGGCAATCACTGATCGAGGGGGTTCCTTCATGTTGTACCTAATGAAATGTCTATGGAAGAAGTGTGGGGTGGTGCAGAGATGCACGACATCGTATCACCCACAAGCCAATGGACTTGTGGAGCGATTCAATGGTACCCTAAAGTCAATGCTCCGGGCGTTTGCTGAACAGCATGGGAGGGACTGGGAGAAATACCTTCCCCACCTGTTGTTCGCATACAGGGAGGTGGCCCAAGAATCGACAAGATTTTCCCCCTTCGAGCTCCTATATGGACGCCGGGTACGTGGGCCCCTAGCCTTGATCTGGGAGGACTGGGAAGGCAAGCACACCACCCAGGGAACTCCCATTGTGGATTACGTCCTATGGTTTAAGGAAAGGCTGAAGGAGCTTATGGGGACAGCCCAGAGCAACCTGGCAGCTGCCCAACAGAAACAGAAAGTATGGTACGATCGCAGAGCCAGAGCTCGCTTGTACATGGTGGGTCAGGAAGTCATGGTCCTTATTCCAGTCCAGAAAGATAAGCTGCAAGCTGAGTGGGCAGGACCGTACAAAGTGGTTAGGAAGGTAAATGACATAAACTACACTGTGGAGTTACCTGACCGTAGATGGACAGAAAGGATGTACCATGTTAACATGATGAAGCCATATGCAAATAGGGCTGACATGGTGTTCGCAGTGTGTAGTCCTGGGGAGGGGACGGACAAAGGAGACCCCCTTCTGGACTTGCTGGAGAAAAGTAAGTGAGAGTCCTCTGTGGAGGCAGTAAAATTGTCTCCCCAGCTGAACCTGGACCACAACCAGAAAGTGAGGTTTTAGCAGACTTTGTCCCCTTGTTTAGCGCCAAACCTGGACTAATCCCCTTAGCGACACATGATGTGGAGACAGGGACACAGACGCCCATACGGCGGACAGCATATTGGGTGTCAGAGGCTGTCCAAAAGGACATTAGGAGGGAAGTGGGGGAAATGCTGGATTTAGGGGTAGTCCAGAGATCCCACAGTCCCTGGGCCTCACCCGTAGTCCTTGTACCCAAGCAAGATGGCTCGACCCATTTCTGTGTGGCCTGAATGCAGTCATGACATCAGACGCCCACCCGATGCCCTGGACAAGTTGGGGGGGCGACCTACCTTACGACCATTGACCTGACAAAGGGGTATTGGCAGGTAGAGCTGATGGACAGAGTTAGGGAGAGGTCAGCCTTCATCACTCCGATAGGCTTATTTGAGTTCAAAATAATGCCTTTCGGAATGAAGAACGCTCCGGCTACTTTCCAAAGGTTGGTGAACCAGGTGTTAAATGGTGCTGAGGAGTACGCTGTGGCATACATGGATGACCTTGCCATCTTCAGTACCAGCTGGGAGGAACACCTGTCACACCTTAGGAAGTGCTGGGCAGAATACAGAGGGCCAGGCTCACTGTCAAAGCCGAGAAGTGCCAGGTGGCCATGGGAGAAGTGGCATACCTCAGGCATGTTGTAGGCCAAGGACAGCTCCATCCTAGTCAAATAAAGATAGAGCTGATCCAGGAATGACTCAGACCAGAAACCCAGAAGCAGGTCAGGAGCGTTCTAGGGACAGCAGGGTACTACAGAAAGTTTTTACGGAATTACAGTGCCCTGGCTGCTCCCCTATCTGACCTGACAAAGAAAAAAATGCCAAGAAAATCATCTGGGGCCCAGCCTGTGAGGAAGCCTTTACAAATGGGAGGAGGCACTGTGCAGTGCTCTTGTTTTGACAAGTCCGGACTATAGCAAAACTTTTATAGTTCAGACGGACGCCTCAGACGTGGGTACTGGGGCAATACTAAGCCAGACTTCCAGCGAAGGGAGGGACCACCCATTGCCTACCTGAGTAAAACAACTGCTTCCCAGAGAGCAAGCATACTCCACTGTGGAAAAGGGGTGTCTTGCCATAGTGTGGGCCCTAAATAAGTTGGAGCCATACTTGTATGGGCAGCCTTTTGTGGTGCAGACTGACCACAGCCCCCCTGGTTTGGCTGACACAGATGGTGAAAAGCAATGACAGACTGCTCAGATTGAGTCTTGCTTTACAAGGGTATGATTTGAAAATCATACATAGGCATGGAGCCAAGAATCAGAATTCAGATGGTTTGTCCCATGTGTATGAGGAATGAACTGATTTGGGAAGCTCATCCCATGTAGGGGATAGATCCCCCAAATTCAGTCTAGGTGGGGAGGAATTGTCACACTTGGACCACTGATTCTGATCCATATATCAAATTTATTTTGTATTACATATAATTTATGTAAGGGAAGGGCAGTCAGAAGACCCACAGTCTTGCTGAACTGACACATCCAAAAAAAAAAAAAAAACAGGGATAAGGTAAAAGAACAGGACATAGCTAAATCTGCAGCTAATTAAAATGCAATTCCTTTGTTAAATTTTCTTTGAAGGTAGGAACCAAAGTATCCACTTTATAATGCCCTCAGAGAGATCCTTTGACTTGCAGTAGTTGCCAGGAGGAACCTGTGTTGGGAGGGGTGTCGCGGGGAGCCCTTGAATTATATCAGAAAGACTTTTGATGTGTAGATAACAAGGATCCAGACGAATTTGGAAGGTCCAATACACGTTCCCAGGAAGCTTTGGAAGAACATCACAGAAACTGTTTGTGTGTGTGTGTGTGTGTGTGGCAGAACAAAAACCAGTTCTGGCCAGTTAACCAGAGGAGAGGAAATTGAGTGTGTCACTTATCATTTTTTTAAATCTTGTTGGGATATCCTGTGCTGTAACATATAACTTTTAATACTCCAAGGTGGAGTTTAATTACCCCAGAGAGGAGGCCGGCTCAGGACTGCTTTTATCCAACTAAGCAAGCCTTAGACACATTTTATTTTATTTCTGACTGAGAAGAAGGACAACATCAGCACTGTAGGAGAGAAGTATTATGTGGATAAGAGAGCTTAGTTTGTACTTTAAAAACCTGTTTTGTTTTTAAGATTGTATGTGTTTGGGATATTTGTTCTGTATTTATTGTTCTGTTTTGATATTTTAAAGTAAAGATATATTTTACAATGGAAACTGCCTGGAGTGCCTTGATGTTTCTTTTTATTTAAGTGGAGCTTTTAAAAGGTTACAGTTAACACTGTGTATGGGCTTATTGATATACCAAACTGAGAAACGGACAGAGTTCTCTAAAGTCTTCCATAGAGTTCTAAGGGTTCATTTGAAAGACCTGGTTGGGTGCCCATAGGCAAAGATATCTGGTCCCCTGAAGACAGAATTATCTGAGCCTGATAACTGGGTACGCTAACAAGAGGTTATCAGTTTGAATCCCTTCAGAACTTGAGACTAAGGTGACTTGAACCCACAAAACAGACAAGAGGTTTACTTTGTTCTGTTCACTGTCCACAAATCATATGCTCAGAGGTTGGCATTTTGGGAGTAGAGGGCTGACCGGCTGAGCGAGTTTGTGACAGCCATCAGGCAAGCTCTCCTCTCTCGGGATGGGGAGGTGAGGTTCCCTAGCTCTTGGCTGCTCCGTGGTAGAGGTCGGGTGATAGTGTTCAGATCAAGGGGGGGCTGGCAGTAGGCCGGGTGCGTGGAACGGGGCAGCTGGTTGCAGCGCACATGTGACTTCCATGCGCATGTCTTGCCATGGCCCTGGGAAGATGGGGCAGAAAACCAAGGAAAACCTGCCCCCCGTTACCAAGCATGATGGTCCTCTGCTCTCCTGGGTCCCGCGCTGTGTGAATCCCTGCTGGACTGATAGTAGATGGAGTGGCTGACGGGACTGGGGGCTGCCAAGTCTGGTCCAGATGAAAGGCACAAGGTGGCAATGGCGGGGCAAAAAGCTATATTAAAAAAAAAAAACTTTATTGCTCTCCTTAAAGACTTCCACAGAGTGGGCAGAACAAATATTTGGTGGCTTGGAGTTCCAGAGGTATGGTGTGGCAACCCCAAACGCTCTGTCCTCCGAAAGTTTAAGATGAGAATGGGGGTGGGGTGGCACATGGCCAGCAGCTAATGGAGCAAGAAGTTCTTACTGAGAGCTCCAGACCTACCGAAGAATTTCGGTTTTGGGTGTCTACAAATTACAGAAATACTGCATGGAGGAAATGCAACGACTGTTCAGCTGATTGTACTTTGACAAACCTAAAGTTGGAGTGGTTATTTCATATTTAATTTCCTGAGAAGCCTGTTAATTAAATTGCAAAGCTATGTTGGTGAAGAAACTTGCCCAGCTGAGTAAATGATATGATTCTTGAATCTATTGGGGGAGGGATATGTTTCATTTTGGCTAAACATATAGGCCTGGTAACAAAAATGATTATGCATGCTAGTTAATGAACTACCTGTTTATGTTCATATTTAATTTTCTCTCCTCTTGTCTCTGCTTCCTGATATGTACTAAATCTATCCTGTATGTCGGTGCGCAGGGATTGAGGCCAAATTGGCTTGGGGGGACGGTGAAGCGTCTGCTGGGGTGAATAAAGAATAAACTGAAAAAAAAAATGTATATATTTATATATTCTCGCTGAGTCAATCAATATCAAATTTGAGTAAATTTGTGATGGGAAAACCACAGCAAGGGCAAAATGATGAAGCCAATGGAGCAGATGGAGTCAGATGGCCCAAGACATGAGGCCATGACTACTGGAGTGCCTGCTAACACAGTCTTTTTACAAGCTATTAGAGAGTTGGATAAAAAGGTGGGTAGCAGATTCTCAACCTTAGAAGCTAAACTATTGCTGGTATCTGACAAAGCCAAATTAGCTACGGAGAAACTACAGACAACTCTGCTACCACAGTAACTGGCGTGATAGCAGAGAACAAGCTCCTAAGACTGGCAGCTGGAACAGAAAATGGAGCTAGATTGGCAAACAGTCAGCTATTCAGTGCTCAGGAAGGTGCCGAAAGAGAAAACCTTTTTGCCTTCACACACCATTTGGAACAGTGCCTGGGAATTTTGATGGAGGGACTCCTCCTGAAGACTTACTGTATGATGCCCAGATGGTGACCTAACCCACCAGGGCCAACTCAGAACCATTCTGAGAGTGTCAGTGGGTTCACACATCAAGGATCTCATTTTACGTGAGGCAAGAAAAAAGGGACACCTCTATAACCCAGCTGCTGCCACTTTCTATCTATTCCCCAGTGTCCGTTTTGCCACAAGGCAACATAGGAAGAGTTTTGATGGAGGGCAGGCAAGTCTTAAGACATTGGGAGTTAGTCATGTCTTACAGTTCCCTGCTTGCCTGCAAATTACTTGTACAGGGAGAACATTCTCCTATACATACCCGTCAGAGGTCGGCAAGAGACTGGAAGCTATTTAACTGGACTTTGCAAAACAATCGTTAGCAGAGGCCGCTGAGGGTAAGGAGGGAGAAGAATGACTGTGAGCTTTGACTTTCATGTACTTCTTTCCAGCTGTCTGTATGCATGCTATGTTTACACCAGCTCGATGCATTGCTAACTCCAAAACTGCCAAGTTATTTTCACATCTGCAAAGTGTGGGAGAGATGTTTGGGAATCGGCGCTAAAATTCAGCAATGAAGTTCTCCATTTGGCTTTCCTTTATCTAGCGGCTAAATTGGTGTATGAAACAAGTGAAAAAAAAAAGCCAAGATACAACCCCCCCCCCCCCCGCTTAGTGCACAGCATGCTGTATGTGTGCTACAGCTCTAATTTCTCTGACACGAAGCCTTACTTTTGCTAATATTCGGTAATCTGTCTGAAGGCTGGCAGTATTTAGTAGTACTATTGCATTTTCCAGTAAGTACTCTGTCTCGCTGTCTAAAATTGTTTGATCAGTTAGTATTTTAATAGCACGGCTCTAGTTTTTACAGTAAAGTACTGAGAAGAAAATTTTTGAATGTGTTTTGTGATCTCAAAATGTTCATCTGTTTATAAGGGTCAGAGGTTTTGAATTTCTGTGTGGTGGGGAGGTAGAAGTACATTTGCTAGTGAGCAAATCTAATAACAGTGTTAAGGTTCTGTTTACGGAACTCAGTCCATGGTCATTGCTGCAATGGCACAGTAAGCTTTCTGTTTGGGTAAATGTTATAACTGTGGTCACAGGACCATCTCTGGTTATAACTGAGGTCCAGGGGGACTATCTCTGGTTATAACTGTGGTCGCGGGACCATCTCTGGCTGTAACTGTGGTTACATGACCATCTCTGGTTATAACTGTGGTCACAGGACCATCTCTGGTTGTAACAAAAGCGACAAGTGACTTATATCTGGATTATGAACTAAGTACTTTATTAATGTCTCTCTCCTTTGCTTGGCAGCAATACAAATAAAAAACTTGAGAATAAGGGATTACTAACCATCCTACTTTAGTGGAGCAGAGAGGATAGATAGATGGATAGATAGGTAGATAGGTAGGGGAGTAGGGAGATGCAAGCTCTTTTAAATAGTCAGGACCCAGATCATGTAGGGTCTCATGTTAGCAAGCATACCTTGAAGCTGATGCACCACTGAATGGGCAGCCAGTGCAGATTGCACAGAACCAGCATGATGTGCTCCTTTCAAGATGTTCCAGCCACCAGCCAGGCTGCACCATTCTGGATCAGCTGCAGGCAATGCATCAGACCTCCCAGATAACCCTAAATAAAGAGCACTGCAGCATTCCAGTCTTAATGTGACAAAGGCATGGTCTATTGTAGGTGCAAGGTACAGTTTGAGCTGGGGAATATTACCTATCTGGAAAAAGCCCCTGCGGACTACAACCGACACTTGATATGTCAGCTTACAGTCCACAGTGACCCCCAGATTCATAATGCAGCCACAGCTTGAAGTCTGATGCCATTTAACGATGCCAGTATGGCATCTCCTTTTGTCACTGCTGACCCATAGGAAACTATCTTGCCTAGGTTAAAGCCCAGCCAATTGGAGGCAATCCAGTTGTTGACTTCTTGAAGACACCAATCAAGCACAAAGTTCAGATTAGTTCCATCTGGTGCACAAGACAGGTAACAGCTGAGTGTCATCAGCATAGCAGTGAAAGTCAACATTGTACCGTCTCACAATCTCCCCTAGTGGTAGCACGTACATGGCAAACTACATGGGCGCAAGGATCAAGCCTTGATGCACTCCACAGTCAAACACAGTGGTTCTAGAGATGGAATTACATAGAACCAGCTGCTGTGTTCTGCCTATGTGGTCGGACTCAAACCAGCGTAAAACCTTGCTAGTGAGTTCTATATAGTTGCTTAGGCAATCCAAAAGCACCCTATAGTTCACTATGTCAAACGCCGGTAAGAGATCAAGAAGTACCAAGATGGACCTGTACCCTCTGTCCTTTGTAGTGAAGATATCATAAACACCTTGACGAGAGCAGTGTCAGTGCTGTGGCAGGGCCTTTATCCCACCTAGAGAGGCTCAAAGATGTCAGATTTGTCCAAGTGAGCCTCAAGCTGCGCCTCCACTTCTTATTTACCAAGTAGAAGTGGAGTTTATCAAACATTGCCATGTAGCACTCCCTACCTCACAAGCCATGCTTGGCCTTGTCTTGGAGGAAACCACTTGCCTTCATTTTTGCACTGTGGTGTCATGGTGGCTGATGAAGTGACCGCAACATTTAGGATGGGGTGGTGGTGGGAGGATCTCCCACAAAATAAAGAACCCAGAATGGCTGAGATGGGACAGAGAACACAAATTTTGATATGATCTGGATAAATCATTTAAGCAATTCTGCAAAAACAAAGTCTGAATGTACAAGTACAGCAGCAGTTCATATAAGCCATTGTTGTTAAGGTCTACTTTCCCCATTAAGTCAAAAGCAGTAAAGATAATTGACTAAAAATGTACAAAAAATGTAGTTTACAGGAGGGAAAAACGTTTGTGATATTGAACCAGTTCACACACTGGAACTATAGCCAGCTTAGAGTAAAATATAGTAGTTCTTGCTGTGAAATAATTGAAGGAAACATGTGGACGGTATGTGTTTTCCTGGGCCTTGTACATTAATGTTTTCAGTTTTTTCATCTTTTGTCCTGCTAGAATAAAAGTTAAATCAGCTTGTATACATCAGAATAGTCCCAGTGTGTACTACATTCCTTTTCACAGGACTTTTACATTAACAATTTAAGGTCAGAAGGGACTGAAGGTCCCATCGTGCTCGCAAAGGAAGGGTTACTGCGTCCTACACTGGCCTTCAAAGCTTGCAACAGTGTTATAGATATACTGTGATTTTAAGGGGACTTGTGTAAGAGTGCTTCACATTACATAAAGTGCAAATGTGGGGAGAACATTGGTTTCAAAATGTTTATGTTTCTTTTAGGCACAAGGATCTATCGCATTCCAGTATTTACCGCACGTTTCTGCAGAGACTTAATTGAAGAACTGGAGAACTTTGAAAGATCTGAGATGCCCAAAGGCAGGCCAAATACAATGAATAACTATGGGGTAAGAGTGGTGCCCAAGGGTAGGCTAAATGCAACTGTGGGGTAAGAGTGATGATGAGAGGCAGGCATATAAAGTAAATAACTAGGGGGTAAGAGTAATGGACTGGGATTTTCAAAGCCCCAGGCACAGAACTTGCATCAGTATTTCTGGCGTATGCTGTGTGCAGGTAATGCGTCAGGATAGTTGCATCATATTTTCAAATATCCTGATGCACCCCCTCCCAATTGTTTAACCAGGTGAGACACCCCACACCGAAAGCTTGTTTACAGGTGCAACCTGGGAGCACAAGGAAGTCAAGTGACTTGCTCAGGGTCACACAGTATGCAAGTGGGAGCTGTCAACACTCGAGGCAGTTGACAGAAAATAAAAAATATATATATATATTCATGCATCAAAATACTGATATACACATCATTTTCAGAGAGCAAGTCACTACAACTTCGCTCAGAAGAAAGCAGCCTTTTAGGTGGTCTAACAGTCTGTGCAGATTTTGCGCACCCATGTCCAAAAAACGGATGCAGATGTTTGAAAATCCCACCCATGGTGCCCAAATGCCATCTGAATAGGTGCGTAGGACAAGGGGTGATTTGCTGTTCATATGCGATATAATGAAAGATCCATATTTATTGAATGAAATAAATCTTCAGTTCAGAGGGGCCCACAATGCTAATAACGCAGATATCCACTGCACCTAAACCTACTAGGTTCCATTCCACTAAAAGAACACACTTTTACACACAGAGTAATAAATCCTTGGAACAACTTGCCGGGAAGTGTCATTATCTGTGATACTAAAGAAATATTTAAAAACAAACTTGATATTTGAAACCCTAGGAATCTCCCAGTAGTATTAGACATATGCAGTCAGCTCAGAATCCCTGACTGCCCCTGGAGCTATGATGTACTGTGGAATGTATGCAAATTATGTAACTCAGAATGATACATTCAAACTGCTACCTCTAGGTGGACTGTGTTCCATCTAACTGCCAGATTCATTTTTGCCGTTCAGACAAGACGCCTTCAGAGCTGCTCACAGCAACTTCACTGCAAGATGTTTATTCTGTCAAAAAAGTGGCATTTCACACTGTTTTGTTCATTACTCTGCCTCTAGTAGATTTTTATAAAAGTTTAGTAAATGTGGGATATTTTACTCATTCTTAGTGGTTCCCTTGCAGTTCCGAGGAACCGAGTTTTCAGTAGTAAAACTACTGTTTGTTGCGGCCTAGTTTATTTTTTTAAATTTTGCTGTTTTTAGCATATTTAAAAGAGTTTTTACATTATTTGCGATTGGTTCCCATTTTAGTCAGGAACCGACCACGTTTTGTTTAAAACTAAAGGAATCTTGGTTGCCTTTTTATTCTAGAAACTGATCGTGTTTTGTGTTTTTTCCCATTTTGGGAAGTTTGGTTTAGTCTACTGACTGGGACCCACAGGTTTTCAAAATGGTATTGTTTTCAAATATTTCCTTAGGGTGATCACCATGATTTCTGTTTAGAGTGCCTGGGTCCCAGTCATGTTTTTCTAACTGTGAAGTGTGCAGTATTTTTTGTTCTGAAAGGTTCCATGTCATAATAGTGATCGCAGAATAGCGATCACTATTATGGCGAGTGTATATCGCCAAAAAGCAAATCGGCGCTATACACTTCCAGGCAAACCGACATCTGGAAAGGAAAAAGTGCTTTTAGCAGGGGCTCAAGGGGGCTTTGCCTCTGCACCCCAATATAGATTATCAACTCGAGGGGTCAGGGAGGGGGCAAAACTCTGTATCACAGAAAATTATGTGCCACAGTCACAGACAGGGCAAAATTTCTACGCACCTGGTCCCGAACCCTGTACCTGCTGCACCAGAGCTAGCCACCCACACCACCGCACCACACGGCTAGCTTGGCAACAGCAGGCACACCCGTCCCTCAAAACCCCTTCCCTGTCCCTCCCCTTCGCCTCGCTATCCCCCACCTTCCTGTCGCCGTACACTACCCTTGCGGTAGTGTACAGTCGCTACCCTTGAAGGGTAGCCCAAGAGTATAGTGCCCAATATGAGTTGCTGTTTTGACATGGCGCCCATCTTCGGTCGTTATACTCACGGTATACCGTTCTAAAACCATTAAGAAAAGAGCCCAAAGGTTAGAGGAAATGGCTTCTGCTCCTACATTCAGTGTCACCAAAGCAACCTGAAAAGGGCTTTTCTTTTTCCCACACTAAAACAAAGGTAAGACCCTCTAAAGATTCTTCAGACCCCAAAATTACTGAGGGGGTCTGAACATACTAAACACAAAAGAACAATGGAGCAGGCTCCTTGAGTCTGTGCCTGCTAAAAAGAAATATAAAGAAAAGCATATCAATGTGCCTCCCACTGAAAAGGAAAAGGGAGCTCCCAGCAGACAAAGATAAAATACCCTCTGGAGGAAATTGCCAGAGCCCTACAGGTCATTCAGGCCTTACAGACTACTTGTTCCATACTGGGTTCACTGGTTCAAGACCTACCATTGGTTCCCATGGAGCAGGGCCAAGAAGTTTACATGGGGGGGAGAGGAGGAACCGGATCTAGGGGAACTCACTGAGCCAGAGGTATCCCCAGATCAGGAGTTTGGTACCCCTCCTCGTGGGCATGATGATTGTTCATCCCACTTTTTCATTCGTCAAGCAGATGGCTGACACTTTGGGTCTCCCCTCACAGGAATCTATGGAAGATGAGGAGGAAGCAAGAGTTTTTGGACATGATGAGGTTGGTTCCCACAAATAAAGGTGGCCCTTCCCAGCTATAATTCTCTTAAAAAGGCCACTTTGAAAATTCTACAGATAACCTTTCTCTGTCCCTGGAGTGGACAAGAAGGTGGAGAAACAGTATCAGTTGGATAGGGCTGCTGCTGACTATTTGTGTACCCATCCAGATCATGAAGGTGTGATACAGGCTGCTGCCTGTGATAAAGCTTAAGTAGCCCTGGCATCTCATCCTCCAGATAAAGATTCCAGAAAAGTTGACACTATGGGGAAGAAGAGTTACTTAGCCCCTTCCCTTCTTCTAAGATAGGCAGCTTATATAGCATATGCTACACAATACGAGAAGGCCCTGTGGAATTCTGTGCTAGCTTTAACTGACAGAATTCCAGGCGATGTGGCATATGATATGGCAAATATTGCCAAGACGGCTTTGGATGCCACAGAGTACCAGTTTCACATGGCTGTGGATGCAAACAATACTGCATCCAGGTTACTGGCCTTGTTAGTGCCACTGAGAAGGTTTGCCTGGCTCAGAGCAACCAATCTTACCCCTGACAGTCAACTAAAGGCTATGGATTTTCCTTGCGAAAAAATTCCCTTTTTGGTGACAAGACTGAGGCATACATGAAAAAGGTGAAAGAGTACTAAACCACCTATAGGAGTAACTCCACAAGAGACAGAGCATCCACTTTTAGATCCACAGGAAGGGGAGGTAGTGCTAGGAGGTACTACCTTAGGTGTTATGCCCCATACCCTATGCCTGTAAAGTACACACAGGTCAGAGGTTACTACAGGGGCAGGGGTGGGAGGTCTTCCAGGCAAGCTAGTCCAGCTCCAGCTCCTGAAGTCCTTAAACAGGGGATGGCTGACTACATTCAAGAAAGGTGGGGTTTAAACTTGTGAGGGGGGAAGGATAAGGGGGCTGACCAGAAGCCCTGTCCTCCAGATGAGGGTACCTTCAAACCCAAGGGGAAGGGAAACAGACTGGGGGTGAAAGAAGGTTTCAGGAGGGCAGAGGGAGGATGGAAGTATAAGGAACCTGGGTGGGGCGCTGACAAAGGGATGGGCATAAGGGATGAGGGGTGGTGTTAGTAAATGCCAAGAGCTTGGGAAACAAGTTGCCAGAGTTCCAGGCCATGCTGTTGGGGGGTTGGATGTGGCGGTCATGGAAATGTGGGCCAACAAAAACCATGACTGGGACCTAAACGTACGGGGGTACACTATGCTTAGGAAGGATAGAAAGGAGGGCAGAGGGGGTGGAGTGGCATTACAGATGACATAGAAATTGCTAGGGTAGAAGAGGCAGAGGGAAATGTGGAGGCCTTATGGGTCATCTTACTAACCCCAGCAGGAGATAAGGTCAAGCTGGGTGTAGTATATAGGCCCCCCGGGATGGGTGATGTTCTGGAGGATGGTTTGCTGGACAACATCATTGCCCAGTGTGGACCAAAAGGGGAAGGAGTGGTGTTGATGGGGGACCTTAATATGCCAGGTACAAACTGGGGAACCATGTCCTCTAAGGTGGCCAAGGAGCAGAGGCTGCTGGACGGCTTCCAGGATGTGTTCTTAACACACATGTGATGGAGCCCACAAAGGAGGGGCATGTCCTGGATGTGGTCTGGCAGATGGGGATCTGGTAAGGGACCTGACTGTAGAGGATCCCTGACTGGGAGCGACCACAATACTGTCCGGTTTCAAATAAGCATGGGGGGTGAGATCTAGGACACTGGCAGTGGAATTCAGGGGCAGACTTTGTGGGCATGGAAATATTCTCAAGGATCACTTGAAAGGATTACACAATGACAAATGTGGAAAAGAGATGGAAGGTCATAAAACCGGGACTTCATGAGGCAGTCAGGACCTGTGCTAAGGTGAAACGTAAGGGAGCAAAGTCACATAAACCATGCTGGTGGTCCAGTGAGGTTCAGGTAGCTGTGAGAGAAAAGAAGGCGGCCTACAAAAAATATAAAACAACAAGAGGGGATAGGGATAAGGAAATGTACCATCTTGCATCTAGAAAAGTCACCCGGATGGTGAGGGGGGAAAAGTCCAGTAAAGAGCAGCGGCTGGCACAGGGAATCCATGGAAGGGGGGAAAAGGGGTTCTTCCGGTACACTGGGGAGCAGAGAAAAACTAAGGGCCATCTCAGCAGATTGAGATCAGAAGGAGGGTGGGTGGAAGAGGCGAGGGACCAGGCAGAGGTATTAAACGAGTACTTCGCCACTGTGTTCACTAGGGAGGGGGATGGGATATTTACAAAGCAAGGCACGATGGGGATAGAAGCGGCAGTGAGTGGGATCAGTGGAGTAACAGAAATGGAGCAAGAGGGAGGGAGAGGTACCCCAGGGGTGTCACATCAGGATAAGGATAAAAAGGCCAGTAAGGTGGAGGGGACGGATGCTGCTATCTCCACCGAAAGGGTGTGGTTAGCCCTCAAGGCCCTAAAGAAAGATCTCCTGGGCCAGATGGCATTCATCCAAGAGTACTATGGGAATTGGCGGACATACTGGCTGCACCCCTGGCACAGCCCTTCAACAGGTCACTTGAGACAGGGAGGGTACCTAGAGATTGGCGAGAGGCACATGTGCCAATCCATAAAGGGGGGGTCGAGGGAAGTACCAGGTAACTATAGACCCATCAGTTTGACCTCGGTGGTGGGAAAATTAATGGAGAGTATACTAAAGGAACGATTGGGGCGTACTTGGAGGAGGTGGGAGGTCTGGATAGTCTGCAACATGGGTTTTTACCAGGTAGATCATGTCAAACCAATCTTGTGGAGTTCTACGAATGGGTAACATCAGAACTGGACAGGGGAAAGCCTGTGGATGTATTATTCTAGGACTTCAGCAAGGCGTTTGACTCTGTCCCCCACAATGGTCTGGTGGAGAAACTGATGGGGTTGGGAGTAGGCCCTTTGATGGTCAGATGGATTGAAAACTGGCTAGTTGGATGCACCCAGAGAGTAGTGGTCGGTGGGGAACTCTCGAACCCTAGAGAGGTTGGTAGTGGGGTACCGCAGGGCTCGGTCCTGGGTCCGATACTGTTTAATGCATACATATCGGACATCAGGGAGGGTATAGAGTGTGAAATGAGTCTCTTCGCTGATGACTCCAAGATGGGAGCAGTAGTTGAGGGGGAAGAGGGGAGGTTGGCCCTGCAAGGGGACCTGGGCACCCTGGAAAGCTGGGCTGACACATGGAAATAAATTTCAATATCACCAAGTGCAAGTTGTTACATCTTGGGCTGGGAAACCCTAAACACAGGTACACCCTGGGAGGGGAGGCGCTGGAGGCCTCAATAGGGGAAAAAGACCTAGGGGTTATGGTGGATGCATGTATGAATAACTCTGAGCAGTGCAGAAGAGCGCTAGCAAGGCAAACAGGATGTTGGGATGCATCGTAGGGGATCACCTCTAGGAGCAGGGAGTGATTCTGCGCTGTACAATGGACTGGTTAGACCACACCTTGAGTACTGTGTACAGTACTGGAGACCACACTTGAAGAGGGACATACAGCTCCTGGAGAGGAGAGGAGGGCAACTAAGATGATCATACGAGGACTAGGGGATTTCACATATGAGGACAGACTTGAGGAGCTCTGCCTGTGTTCTTTAGAGGAGAGGGGAGATGGGGGGCATGATTGAGGTCTTCAAGTACCTCAAGGGAATAAATAGGGTAAACATGGAGGGGATCTTTAGACTAAAGCAGGGAAGTATCACCAGAGGGCATGGTTTGAAGTTGGAAGGGTGAGGGGGGGAAGGGCAGGAGGTTTTCACTGAGAGGGTTGTGGACCCCTGGATTGCACTGCCTGGTGAGCTGGTTCAGAGATCCACAGTGGAGGGCTTCAAGAGAGGTGGGACAGACACAGAAAGTGGATGTATCAGATGATGGCCTGGCCTGGGGGGTGGGGTGGGGATGGATGATAAGGGTTTCTGGAACACGGGGGGCCTGCACCAACTAGGGACCTGAGGTTCAAGCAGGCTCGATAGACTGTAAGCCCTAATCTGCTGGCAATTAGCATGTTAGTATGTAAATCTCAGTCCAGACAGAATCCCCGACTGCACAAAACAGGCTGCCACGCCTCTTCCAGTAGGGGGCAGCTGGCTCACTACTTCCAGTACTGGGAAATCATTACCACAGACAGGTGGGTGCTGGAGGTGGTGAGTCAGGGTCTCTGTCTACAGTTCAAACAGTTTCCAAAACTCCGGGCCGTAGAATTTTCTGGCCTTCAACGCCTGCAGAGACAATTCTGCTGGTGTTGGCGGTAAAAAAAGCTTCTGCAAGCCAGAGCAATAGAGCCAGTCTCTCTTACCCAAAGTGGAAAGGGCATGTACTCAAGATACTTTTTAACCAAAAAGAAAAATGCAGATTGGCAGCCAATCCTGGATCTCAGATTCTTAAACAAATACTTGGCAAAGCCCAGATTCAAAATGGTAATGCTGGCCATAGTTATTCCTTCTCTAAAGAAAGGAAACTGTCTGGCACCTCTGGATCTGAAAGATGCTTACTTTCACATTTTGATCAGACCTTGCCAAAGAAAATACCTAAGGTTTTGTCTGCCCTTAGGTCATTACCAGTTCTCAGCACTTCCCTGCGGGCTCACTTCTGCCCCACAGGTATTCACAAAGTGTCTGTCAGTGGTGGCAACTTACCTAAGAAGGCAGGAAATCATTGTATTCCCTTGCCTGGACTGGCTAGTCGTAGGTGAGTCATATCATCAGGGAAAGGACTCCATCAGGGTGACACAAAGTACCCTGGAGTCTCTGGGTTTCTTATCAATGCTTAAAAGTCTCAGATGGAGCCAGTTCAGTCACTGGAGCAGAACTGGATACCGTTCAAGGAAAAGCTTTTCTCCCGCAGGAGAGGGTGACAAATTTACTGACCCTGGCAAACTGCTTGGCCTTGGGTCAGCGCAGAACTGCAAGACAATTCCTAGCATTACTAAGATACATGGCCTCAATTACTGCAGTAGTATCAGGCTCCAGGTTTCAGATGAGAGATATTCAGTATCAATAGTGAGGCAGTATAGCACAGTGGTTTAAGGCTCTGAGCTGCAAATCTGGAGACCTGGTTTGAATCCCACAGCCCCCACTTGCATACTGTGTGACCCTGAGCAAGTCAGCTAACTTCCCTGTGCTCCCAGGTCGCACCTATAAACAAGCTTTCAGCTTAGTGTGTCTCTCCTGGTTAAACAATTGGAAAAAAAATATATATCACCTGAGATCTCATTGGCCCCAAAGAAGGGAAACCATTTCAAAACTTGTGCCAGTTACAAGAATTCTGCTACTGGCCTTGCAGTGATGGAAAGAAAGGGATAACCTCCGACAGGGCATCCCTTTTCAGCAACAGCACCACACTGTTGTCCTGACAACAGATGCCTCCCTTCCAGGCTGGGGCACACACACACACACACAGGCGAGCTCTCTTCACTGATCCACATTACATTTTCTTCCTTAAGGACATGGTGGTCCTTAGGACTTAAACTGGAAATTCCTTCAAAAGGTGGTATCTGAGTTTCACTTGAACCAGTCCATCACACTTCCTGTATTTTTCACAGCCAAGTCCAGTTCAGGGGAATTGAAGCTTCATAGCTTGGATGTAAACCGGGCTCTCAGCTATTACATCACTCATACTAAAGACCTCAGGGATTCCCACTCACAATTGTTCATTACCTATGGTGAAATGGGAGAGGACAGGCCTGCTTCACATAGATCATTTGCACTTTAGGTAGTATCCTGCATCCATTTCTGCTACAGTAAGGCTGAAAAAAGCCATGACAGGGCCTATGGGCACATTCCACTTGTGGAACTGCTGCCTTTGTGGCAGCTGCAAGGGACATTCCTTTGCTGGAAATCTGTAAAGTGGCTACCTGAAGTACAGTCCACAACTTCACAAAGCGCGCTATTGCCTGGACGTCCATTCCAGGAGTGATGCTAGGTTTGGCACTGCAGTATTGCAAACCTTTTCCCAAAATAGGTTGTGTACCTGCCTCCCAAGGCGCTACTTGGTAGTCTGCATAAATCTAAAACTTCTGGGAGATTCCTGTGGTTTGAAGAAAAAATTACTTACCATAATAATGTTGTTTCTTCCAGGGGATCTCCCAGTAGGATTAGACCTCCCATTCCTACCTCCCCTTACATAACCTGAATCAGGTTCAGCAATGTGTTTATGGACGTTCTTAATGTTACCATTACTCACTGGCTTAATTTAATGTTTTTGATGCACACAGGTATGACTAGGGCACCTAGCTCTCATTTTTATGTTTCTTCTTTATCCTCTTTGGAACATGTCCTCTTTGCCAAGAGGAGGGTATTAATATTATTGTTATGGTTGTTAAGTTACAATTATTTAATTCAAATTGTCTAGTGTTCTTGCATCTGCAAAAATGAATCTGGCAGTTGGAACACAGTCCACCTAGAAGCAGCAGTTTGAATGTATCATTTTAAGTTCCATGATATGCATACATTCTACATTACATCATAGCTCCGGGGCAGTCAGAGATTCTGAGCTGACTGCATATATCTAATCCTACTGGGAGATCCCTTGGAAGAAACAATATTACTTTGGTAAGTCATTTTTTCATACATCATGTCTGGTAGTAATATTAAATATTATATCTAGAATCGGGAGCTACCAATGGGCACTAGCCTCTTCAGCCCCTTATCTCATTAGAGAATACAGTGAATAACTGTGGGGTAAGAGTAATATTACCCAAAGGCAATTTGAATCCAGCGAGTGGCCATGTGGTACGAGTAACATTACCCAAAGGCAGTTTGAATCCAGCGAGTGACCGTGGGGTGCAAGTAATATTACCCAAAGGCAGTTTGAATCCAGCGAGTGACCGTGGGGTGCGAGTAACATTACCAAAAGGCAGTTTGAAGCCAGTGAGTGACCGTGGGGTGCGAGTAACATTACCCAAAGGCAGTTTGAATCCACTGAGTGACCATGGGGTGGGAGTAACATTACCCAAAGGCAGTCTGAATCCAGTGAGTGACCGTGGGGTGCGAGTAACATTACCCAAAGGCAGTTTGAATCTGGTGAGTGTCCATGGGGTGAGAGTAACATTGCCCAAA
Source organism: Neoceratodus forsteri (assembly GCA_016271365.2). Classification (NCBI taxonomy): domain Eukaryota; kingdom Metazoa; phylum Chordata; order Ceratodontiformes; family Ceratodontidae; genus Neoceratodus; species Neoceratodus forsteri. The sequence continues at coordinate 270,139,161 of JADMNL010000027.1, forward strand.
GGCAGTTTGAATCCATTGAGACTGTGGGTGACAGTAACATTACCCAAAGGCAGTTTGAATCGAGTGAGACTGTGGGGTAAATTTCAAGTTCAAGTTTATTGTAGGAAAGCGTCATTGAGCAAGCTCATTCACAAGGAGATCCTATTACACAAGGCAATGAAATAACAGTAATAATAATACTTATACATGGTGTAGGGTACAGACAGTGGAAGGCAAGCAAGAAATAAATAACAAACAGGCATAAATAAAATAGGGTACATATAATGCAAAGGAGATTCATATGTAAGATTATACAATGGCAAGAAAGACTCTTGGACTGTGATTGGTCAGTTTGAGGCTGGACCCATGGCGTTATCACAGCACGACGCCACAGGTCCAGTCTCAGTACTGTGAACCATTGTAGACCACCATATGGAGCATGACCCTATGCTCCTTTGTTTGCATCTCCTCTTAAGAAATAAAAATATTTTTCTACACTAACAAAAACATTCTTTAAAATTATTTTTTTATTTTATATATAACAACAAGCCATTATATAATAGGAATAATACACTCCAGGGTGTGTGTTGTTTGGGATAATGCCACGCCTGGGGCATTGGACGCACTTGGCCTGCGGTCTCATGTTCAACCCCACTAGGTGTGGCGTTATCCCAGCACGACACACCCTGTCATGCATTATTCCTTTAGTAACATTACCCAAAAGCAGTTTGAATACAGTGAGTAACTGTGGTATAAGAGTAGTAGTTCCCAAAGGAAGTTTGAATACAGTGAATAACTAAGAGGTAAGAGTGGTGGTGCCCAAGGGCAGTATGAATACAGCGAATAACTGTGGTGTAAGGTTCCCAGAGGCAGACTGACCACAGTGATTAACTGTGGGGTAAACATAACAGTGCCCAAAGGCTGTCTGACTACAGTGAATAACTGCGGGGTAAGAGCGATGGTGCCCATATGCAGTCTGAATAATGTGAATAATTGTAGGGTAAGAGTAATGGTGCCCAAAAGCTGTCTGACTAAAGTGAATAAATATGGGGTAAGAGTGATGGTTCCTAGAGGCAGTCTGAAACATAGAACTTGACGGCAGATAACGACCGCTTGCCCCACCCATTTCCCTACCTGATGGATAAGCTGCAGATCCTAGTTAACCAACAGCCTACTTCCTTCTACCCCCAACCCCTAGAATGCCTTACGTCTGTCCCATGCATTGTTGAATTCTCCCACTGTTTTTGACTCCACAACCTCCTCAGGAAGGCCGTTCCATGCATCCACTACCCTCTCCGTGAAAAAATACTTACATTACCTCTGAGCTGTCCCCCTTCTATTTTCAAATTGTGCCCCCTTTTTCTTGCACATCTCTTTTTCTGAAAGATGCTACCTTCTTGGACTTTGTTGATTCCCTTGAGGTACTTGAAAGTTTCTATCATGCCCCCCCCCCCCCCGTCTTTCCTCGAGGGTATACATATTAACCTCCTTAAGTCTCTCTTCATATGTCTTCTGGTGCAGACCCTGCACCATTTTAGTTGCCCTCCTCTGGACTGCCTCCATCCTATGTCCTTGTGGAAATTGGGTCTCCAGAACTGCACGCAGTACTCCAGATGGGGTCTCATCAGGTGTCTGTACAGAGGGATAACAACTTCCCATTTTCTACTGGTGATGCCTCTTCCTATACATCCCAGTATCCCCCCAGCCCTCCTTACTGCCCTCTCACATTGCTTGCCCACCTTTAGGTCATCTGATATGACTACCCCAGGTCCCTTTCCATTTTTGTTGTTGTTAGTATCTCACCCCCCATAGTGTACTCTTCCCCTGGGTTTTTGTTTCCCAGGTGCATTACTTAGCACTTCTTAGCATTGAATCTAAACTGCCATACATTTGTCCATTCCTCCAACCTTGCTAAGTCCCCTTTCATCCTTTCCACCCCACCTTGTGTATCAACCCTGTTGCAGATCTTTGTGCCGTCTGCAAAGAGACATACTTTTCCTTCCAGTCCCTCTGCAGTGTCACTTAGAAAGACATTGAAGAGGACCGGTCCTAGAACTGAACCCTGCGATACCCCACTAGTAACCCCCCTTCTTCAGCGTGGACTTTGTTTACTATTACCCTCTGTGTCCTGTTCTCCAGCCAATTTTTTACCCAGGCTACCATCTTGGGACCCACTCCCATGCTGGTTAACTTATATATTAATCTTTTGTGTGGGACTATGTCAAATGCCTTGCTAATGTCTAGGTAGGCCATGTTCACAGCCCCTCACCGATCTACTACTTTGGTCAGCCAGTCAAAGGAATCTAGTAGATTCGTCTGACATGACCTACCCGTTGTGAATCCATGCTGCCTTGGGTCCTGTGCCCCTCTGGCTTCTAGGTACTCAACAATTCTCTCCTTCAGAAGTGATTCCATAATTTTCCCTATCACTGAGGTAAACTAACAGGTCTGTAGTTTCCTGCCTCTGCCCTGCTTCTACTTTTGTGAAGCGGAATCGCATCTGCCCTCCTCCAGTCCTCAGGTACCACCCCATCCTCCCATGATTTGTTAAAGAGGGTAGTCAGTGGTGTCACTAGTTCTACCCTTAGTTCTTTTAGAATTCTGGGATGAATCCCATCAGGCCCCATTGCTCTGTCCACCTTCAGTTTTAAGAGTTCTTTCAGAACTCTTTCTTCTGTGAATGGGCTGGTATCAACCCCACTATCCAGAGTGTTTCTGTTGTTTGGTTTAGGTACCTCCCCTTTTTCACTTGTGAATACTGAGCAAAAATATTTGTTTAGTGTCTCTGCCTTTTCACAGTCACCCTGTGCCCACCCCACCCCCTTTATTAAGCCTCGCTATCCCTCCCTTGGTTTTCCTTCGTTCCCTGATGTACCTATACAAGGTTTTATTCCCCTTCTTAACTGAGTTGGCTATCCTTTCCTCGGTTTGGGCCTTTGCTGTTCTGACTGCCTTCCCTGCTTCCTTCTGCTTTAACTGATACAGTTCTCTGTCGTGCTCCTTCTGTGATTCCTTTTACTTCCTGAATGCTGTCTTTTTCTCCCTAACCTTCCCTGCCATCTCCTTTGAGAACCATATTGTTTTTTTACATTGTTTTGTTTATTTGCTTCACACAAAGGCTTGTTACCTTACTGATGGCAATACTGATTATTCCCCATTGTTCTTCCAACCCTCCTTCTTGCCCATTTGCTAGTGCATTCCTTAGGCACGCACCCATTTTGGCAAAGTTAGCTCTCCTAAAGTCCAGGACTTTTGCCTTTGTATGGCTTGAATCTACTGCTGTGTTCATTGTGAACCATACTGTTTACTGTGAATAACTGTGGGGTAAGAGTGATGGTGTCCAAAGGCAGTCTGAATACTATGAGTAACTTGGGGCAGGGAGGTTAGAGTGATGGTGCCCAAAGGCAGTCTGAATACAGTGAGTAACTGTGGGGTAAGAGTGATATGGAATTGTTATTCTGGTGTCTTTACTTTATGGTTACTTCAACACTCCTCCTTCTGCTGCCTGGTTGGCCAATTGTGATGTCACTGTACTGATGAGGTATGAAAAAGGATAGCACTACTTATAAAATGAAGGTGGGCAAATCTGGTTTTCTGAGTAATAAAAACCTGGTCACATGGGGGTGGTATAATGTACATTAAGGCCCCCTCCAAGGTGATTGATGGCCTAAGATGCCCTTGGGTTTAAGTCATGTTATTCCTTAGATGTGTTAGGCTCACTTGCAATTGACTGTTGATAAATTACATTCTAGATGGTATCCCTTCACTTCTGCAGTCGAGGAGTTTGGAAGGGGTTTTGGTGTTGTATCATGATGAGTGATTACCTGGAGAGGGACCTGTACTATTTGTTCTTGGTATTTACGCAGGTTTATGATGTTTTATAGCTCCTGCTTATTGCTGGACAAGGGGAGAAAATGTTATATTTGTTTTTTAACAAAAAATGCAAACATGGAACCGGCATTGTTCTGTAATCTTTTGCTTTTTTCCGAGACAAGGAAAATCTTTTCTGCACATTAGTCTTTCTCTCTGTCACATTTGGTTTTATAGCTAATTAGTGCAGTGGTATTGTTCAAACTAGGCTTGCATTTTTATTAGTTGTGCTTATCTTTTTGGCTTTTTTCTGTATATTTTTGGCCTAAGCTCTCATTATACTGTATTGCCTATGAAGTATAGTTGTGTTCCTGGTTCTGCAATAAAATGTTTAAATACAAAAAAAAAAAAAAAACTTCAAGTGAAGTGACACTGTACATATTATTACTGCCATGTAGAAAATCTTCATCACTAGAGCAGCACAACACCACCGAATGTCATAGCGCATGCGTGATGAAGGGGCCATGGCGGTGACAGTTGACAGTGAAGTTACTGGTGCCGGAGACGAACACATACAGTAAAGCCATTTCTGATTATTTAGAGGCACTTTTTAACATTGTTTCTTAGTAATGAGTGCCCACAGCTATAAAAGACTGTGTATGAGCAACTCATACACAGATATAATATTTTCTGTCCTTATGAAGCCCATGGTAACGACCTCTTGAGCTGCACTCTCGGACGCCCCTTGTCACCACAGAAACCACTCGATCAGAAAATAGCCTGGTTGTGTAAGAGTGCTCATACACAATCCTCTATATAACCTAGCAGAAAAAAAGTAAAAGTACTTAGGTAAGCTGATGTGGTCTGCATATGGTGTGCTGGCAATAAGATATCTGTTATTGCCGGCATAGGATTTTGGACTATATTAAAGAAAGACAGCTATAGTGATAGATGGGAGATTGTATCATCCATGATTAAATAAATGTATCTTCTATAATTAAATATCTCACAGTAAGAGAACATTGTTTAACCAGGAGTAGCACACTAAACCAAAGCTTGTTTCCAGGTGCGACCTGGAGCACAAGAAAGTTAAGTGACTTTCTTAGGATCACACAGTATGCACCTAGGCGGCTGTGGGATTCAAACCCAGGTCTCCAGATCTGCAGCTCAAAGCCTTGACCCACTGCGCTATACAAAAATGAAATCTACAAAAAAAAAAAAAAGAGGGTAGCAAGTGGCTGCTTCTAACAATGAACTGCTGACCTCAGAGCTTCCGTTAACCCCATTGTGAGGGGTCCTGGAACCACTGAAGTTTGCCTGAGACTCATGCTCTAAGAGCAGGGAATTCACTGTGTGCCGGAGTTCTATGCTATGTTCTCGTTGTCTTTGTGTCCCATTACATTTTGTACTTGCAGCATTTAGTTGGTATTTGATTTTTTTTTTTTTTATCCTCAGTGTGCAGCTCTTTCCTTCCCACAAATATTGTTTATGCTCTTCCTAGGCCACAGGATAGGACCTCCTTCACCTACCTCCAAGTGTGCTTCCCTCCCTGCCTGAGAGCCTGCTACAATTACTCCTGGTCCTCGCCCCCCATGACACACCCCTGTGCTGCCCCCCCAACTTACCCCTTGGGGCTGGGTACACCTTCAGTCACTTTGGCATTTCTTCCCCACACTTAGCTGGCCACCTGGGGCAGAGGTGAAGGTGTGGATCCAATCCAAGAGTACCACAGCTAGGGTCTGGTGCAGGAGTGGGCAGTTGGAGGAGCTTCATCTGCCTGGCACTATGTGTTCTAGTTTCCTGCCCCCCCCACACACACACACCAGGAGCGCACATCGGGACTGGCTGCCAGTGAGGCCTGAAGCTGCCAACCCGTGGGCATGCTCCAACGGTCCCACCTTCCACCTGCGTATCTCCTGCACCACCACCTGTAGTCAGCCAGGTGGCAGCAGAGCAGCAGGACAGGATATCCTCCCTCCTCAGAGGAGGAGAGTGTCCTGTGGGGCATGCGATCCTCCTCCCCCCCTGCCAGCCCTCTGATGGCCCAGGCTTATTCACGAACCCAGGTCATCAGGATCATGAGTAGGGATCTAAGTTTGTCATGTCAGTCATTGATGCCATGACGTTTGATCTTTATTCAGGACTTCCATGACTTTCACTAGTGTCATCAGAGTGTAGCAATGATGACAGTGCCACAACATTTACTACTGTTTACTAATGATTTCATGAACAAACAATGAGTCATTAAAACCTCATCCATGACAAACTTACATCCCTAATCATGAGCGGTTGTGCTACCACTTTGCCAGCAGTGTGCAGCTTTTTGGATTAACCAATGTGCCACTTTTTAAACTTTGCTGTATATTACTTCAATACAAATAGGGAACGTTTCCAGAATATGAGCCTGTGGGACCTTGTCAAGAAAATCGGTGTGAGGGGAAGGGGCTGGCATCTCCCAGAAATAGCCTATCAGAAGCTTTTGACCTTGTAGCACACCTTCCTCAACTCCATGTTTTTCTCTATTCCAGATCCTATTAAATGAGCTTGGATTTGATGAAACGCTTATTACTTCACTTCGGGAAAATTACCTTCAACCAGTTACATCATTGCTTTATCCAGACCATGGAGGAGGCCAGCTGGATAGCCACAAGGCTTTTGTGGTCAAGTACTCACTGCACGAAGACCTGGATTTAAGTACTCATTACGATAACGCGGAAGTAACTCTAAATGTATCACTTGGGCAGACATTTACAGAAGGAAACCTATATTTTGGCGATATGAAAGAGGTACTCATTTCAGTTTTCTTTCTCTGTTGCCTAAGCACCTTCTTCGTTCAGGCTCTCCAAAGCCCTTTTCCTTGGCACTCCACTGCCCTCCGGGAGCCTTCTCCAGAAATTCCAGTCAGCCCACATTTGGGGGGGCAGAGGCTGGTAGTAGTCATCTGCAGTGACAGGCTGGCACACATTTTTCCTGCTCTCCCTTTCTGATCCCATCCTGTCTCCAATGACTAGAGGTGTCTCTCTGTGCCAGTTATGTAGGTCGGGCTGTCCGATGGTGGTCCTCTGTGCCAGTTCTGGTGGAGCTGGCTGATGGCAGGTGCTCATCCTAATGCATTAGTGCTCACTCCTCATTCTGACTAGAGAAATGATGCAGCTATGGTGATCCCAATCACCGGGATGGGGAAGAGGGGAAAAAAAGAAATGATAAAAAAGTTGCATAAAAAGTACAAATTAGCATAAGGCATAAAAAGTAGAAATTAGAAAGCCAAGTATGACATTAGATATGCAACTAGTTGTCTTGTAATTATGCTAATACTGCAATGCATGCTAAATAGAGTGTATGATACTACTGGTATTTAAATGTGCTGATGTCATTTGATTGTAATCTAGAAATGTAATGTGTTTTTATCTAACCCAGGAATTTTCTATAAATACTTAATCTCAGGAGCACCTTGTAAATAGGACGGTAGTCCTAATGGTGTATGTATCATCTGATCATGTTGAAAAATAAAAGATTTTTACTACTACTAGGATCTGAGCCAGATGGTAAAATAAAACAATAGCTTAAGTTAAGTCCACTGGACAATTTCAGAACAGATTTTCTCCAGTTTATGTTTATGCTGGAACCATCAGTACTACTCAAAAGGAAAATGCAAGAAGAAAATGAATTCGGTGTGTGTGTGTGTGTGTGTGTGTGTGTGTGTTGGGGGGTAGCCAGCCTTCAGTCTAGCAGCATGCATGGAGTTTCCTTGTTGTGTTGTGTCATGGCTGATGGTAAACCATTTTAGAGGACTGACTGCATTGGGCTAACAGAAACTGTAGCCTTGAGTCTGAGTCTGTCAGGGGCTACTGGAGAGATTTCCAATGCTACGTTAGAGCCATCTGTGGGGACAAGTGCTTAGAGTAGTCAAGGCTTTAAGCAAATAACTTGTGAATGAAACTTTGGGAGGGTGATGATGGCAGCCACAGAATTAGTTGAAGAGAATAAACTACTTAGATTTCTGCAGTTAGAAAATATGGTCAGAGCTGCTGGATGGCGCAATGGCAACACAACACTTTGCTGTGCCAAGCTCAGCATGTTGCATCAGGAGGCAGGCTACACAGCAGCGGCTGCTGCTCGACAGCGTACTGCCGTAGGGAGAGACGGTGCTGGGCACCAGTGCTACAACAACCCCTGGGGCAAGCCAAGGAAGCATGCTCCCTCCATAGGATGTCGCCGTATGCAGCCAGGGCCACCGATAAGCTGTGTCCATGTCAGGGGAGGAGGTGGCGCTAGGAAGAAAACCAGAGTGAAAAGACCTATGACTGTCTACATGACGGCTTGGCCTCCAAGAATTCTGATTCGTCCTAGTGCCAACTGAAAACTGGATCATAGTCTACACAGTGGCCCTCCCGCTGGAGCCAGTGCCATGGAGGGCAGAACCATGGGGGGTGTTGGGCTGGACTTGGGCATGGGGAGGACAGGGGCTAACAGTGAACAGAGTATATCCCCGATAACCATGACTTAGGTTGCCTGGAGCAATCGAAGGAGACGTTTCTGTGGACTTTTTAAACACCTTGCCCACTGATCTACTGCACATGGTATCCCCTCCTAATCTGCTTAAGGCTATAGATATACCCCACCGAGGTACCTGGCAACCGATTCCCCTCGTTCCATGTTGGTTGTGGTAGCTTCTCGCCTAGAGAAAGAATGGATTCTGCTTTTGACCCAGGAAAGGGGTAAACTTTATTACAGTGTTAAGACACTATTTTATTTTTTTTTAATTCACAAACTTTGTTTTGCAACTCGTGAGCGCCCCAAGGCATTTGATAATGTCCAGGTGGTCATAACTTACAAACTCCTTGCCAAATTGCAAATTTCATATTCTGGAAAATTGTACATTTTTGGGGAATCCACCAAATGTGGAAACTTGATTTTGAAGTTTAAAGATTTTGGTGGTACATCTGCAGACTGCTTTAGATCAGGACACTTGAAGGGGGTTTGGACTTCTCTTCAGTTACTTTCTAAGTAAATATGTTTGTTAATGTTAACACATTATACTGAAATATATATTTCTGTGTTATTCCTTATAGTGGTACTAGGGGTGCTGTTCAGTGACACCGAACATGTTTTGGATAGTAGGGTGTCGCATTTGGATGTCTTACTGGATAATCATTTTGTCACAGCTATAGCAGACCTCTGGCTAAAATGTTTATCAGATATGGTCAGTGGACTTCTAAAACTCTAAATAGCCTCTGGTGGGTTTCATTATTGGGCCGTTGTCTTTTATAATGTCATTAGTGTAGTCTCAGTCTTTTAAGAAATGTTCATTTTATAAATTATTTCAGCTTCCTTGGTATGTTTTACTTCCTTTCATGGAGTGACAATATGGATCTGTACATCAGATCCTACTGTAAGCTTTTTTATTAGTATTCTATTACTGTAAGCAATAGCCAATGAGGTGGGGTTTGACATGGTTTTAGAAAATTCTTTGCTAAGCAAGCTACTGGAGAAGCTTGTTGCAACCCAAACCATTGACTATCTTACAAAGAACAACCTTGTCTCAGACACTTAACATGGTTTCAGGAAAGGACACAGTACCTCAACCGCTCTTCTCAAATTCTACACCGATGTACTCTGCAACATGGACAAAGGCCTACTCACTGGAGCAGTATTTATCGATCTTACCAAAGCTTTCGATCTTGTTGATCATCCCCCGCTTCTCTCAACCCTGCATAGACTTAACTTCTCATCCTCAGTAGTTGACTGGTTTAACAACTACCTATCAAACAGATTACAACTTGTTAAATTCAACTTCACTCTCTCGGATGTGACCAGCACTGACATCGGAGTACCCCAGGGCTGTATCCTGGGACCCCTTCTTTTCTCGTTATATATCAACAACATAGATTATGCCATACTCTCCTGCTCAGCTATCCTATATGCTGATGATCTCGTCCTCTACTCCAGCGCTGACAAAGTTAACATCATTAACGAAAACCTCTCCTCGGATTTCAGGAACGTGCAAACATGGCTAAATGCTAATAAGCTCATCCTCAACACAAAAAAGACCCAATCCATGCTATTTGGCACTGCCCTCAAACTCCGGGCCTGTAAGGAACCCCTCCTAGTCCATGATTCTGGGGGGTCTCTCATCGACTGTGTCACATCCTTCAAATACCTGGGAGTCCTCCTTGATAAATCCCTTGATTTCAGTCTGCACATCCAGTCAACCTGTAAAGCAACAAATGCCAAACTTGGAATCGCCTATAAGACTTGTCACTTGCTGACACCAGCCGCCAAATTGGCAATTGCCAAGGGTATTCTGCTTCCAGCGCTGACATATGGTGTCTCCACTTTTGCTAATGCCCATAAGGCTGCTCTCCATAAATGGGATGTCGCGTATAACAACATATGTCGGTATGCCTCCTTTTCCCATTGCCTCAAGCACCATTGCACACTGTATAGCGACCTAGGCTGGCTCTCCCCAACTGCCTACTGACTATATTCCCTAGGGACCCTCACACACTCTGTAATCCGTAACCAAACCCCCTCCTCCCTTGCAGCTCTACTTGTACCACGGACACCTGCCCACGGACTACGCGCGGCAAACAAATTTCTACTTACCATACCCAGGTGTCTTACTTCAGAAGGCTCTGGAGCATTTCACTGCACCAGCCCGGCCACCTGGAACTCCCTCCCTCCCTCCTCCTCTGAGGCAGCCTAACTCCCACCCAATCTTCAAAAAAGAACTATATCGCCACCTATCCCAGGACCCCTGCACATGCTTTGATCCCACTTAATGCCTCACAGCTAGCCACCCTATTTCGCCCAAGACACTGCTGCACTTCTAAATAAGCTTTTCTAGAAAATGTCTTTATAGCTGCCACTTAGCCTAGTTTCAGTTGTTATTTGCATGTACTAATGTCACTTTTGTCATCTCTGCATAGCTAAATGTATTATCTCAAGTACTGTTTGACTTGATCTGTATTCTAACCTACCTTTACTATATACTGTGTACCTGTACTATATACTATGTACTGTATAATTTCATCTCATTTTATGTATGTATTCTCCCGGGTCGTGCCTGAAAATAGTCAACATTGGCTAGCGCACCTAACCTGGTTAACAAAAACTAAATAAAATAAATAAATAAAATCAGGTTAAAAAAGAACAGAAACAGCTCCTTGGCAGAGTGGAAACATTGCTACTTGCCATAACAGTGACCTGGGTTTGGGACAAGAGCATTGCGAGTCCCAGGGGATGCTGTCCTCCTATCAGGAGGGAGGGTCACTACCTCCGCGGTGCTACCACTGTCTGGGTGACTAGAGGTGACCATGCAGCTGGTATTGAAGATGGGCCGGAAGACACCAAAGGGCATCCTCAACGGCAAAGGCTATTAATGGTGTATTTGTGAATTTAAGAATAACTTGTGTCATGAACTGCCTTGGTGACACAGCAGTAGTGCCACTTCCTGCAACGCTGATAAACCAGGTTTGGTAGTGAACTTTGGAGGGGGGGCACGATTATCGGGAGAACTGCTCTCCTATTCATGGGGAAGGAGGGTTGTGCCTGCCACCATATGCTTGGCACACCTAGCAAAGACTAGATGTTCTGGCAGCTGGAAGGCCCAGAAGACTGTGGGACGTCAACAAGATATCGTTGCATCACAAGTGAATATCTCTGGGGGAAAAAATGGAAGAAAATATTGCTGTCGAAGAGGATAAAGGGTGGCCCTCTCAAAGGCTTGGTACCACACTGGATCCTGCCCGGGAGAGACAAGCCCGACACGGCAAGTATGGAGGTGCAGGTAAGTCCCAGAGATGGTGGGTAACTAGGCTGAGGGAGGGCCTTCTGGATGGGGGCAGACAGTTTAAAGAGACAAAATACAATTAAAAAAAACTGTCATTAAAAGAATGGTAACAAAGAAAGCAACGGATGAGTTGTGCTGTACCTTTAATTTAAATGGGTCATGTCGGAGGTCTGCTGATGGCAATAATGACCTTGTGTTTGGTTTTCAGATTCCTCTGAGCAGGTCTGGGTGTGTTGAGATCAAGCATTGTGTAACCCAAGGGGTGCTACATCGAGGAGGACAGCTCCATGGCGCACTTCCCATTGAATCAGGAGAACGGTGGAACCTCATCATATGGATGAGGTCATCAGCTGTCCGTAACAGTCTTTGCCCCATGTGCAACAAGAAACCTGAATTGATTGAAGCAGTGGGATTCGGAGATGGCTTCACTAAAGAAACTGAAGAAAAGGCTTTAGAGTCTGTGGATGTATGTGCCTTAATCTGAGAGACAGTAGGACTCCACAATCTGAATTTGGTTGTAGAACAAAATATCTGCAAAATGCACTTTTGATGTTAATTTATCATGGAGTAAATGTTTAGTTTTGCTTTCAGCATTAATGAGCAATATTGATAAAGGAAAAATGCTCAAAATTTTGAGTATTTGAGACTGTTGAGTCATCTTTTTCCTTGTGCAACAACACTGTATGGTAACAAGAAAAGCAGCAGCATCACTGAAGTGTAATGCAGTACTAGGAGTCGGTAGACATCTCAGAAATGGTCCTTCCACTCTCACAGCAACGCTTTAGGCAGAGCAATGGAGGGCTTGGGGTGCCTGCTTCATTGCCTGTCCAGCAGGGTTGCTGCAGCTTCAAGGGTGGACTAAGCATCTATGGCAGGACCAAGGGGTGGGAACAAAAAAAGGAGGACATTTAGTGTTAGAGAGAGAGGGAAAGAGAATATGGTGTTCAGTTCTGGAGGCCGCATCTTCGAAAGGACATAGACAAGGTGGAAGTGGTCCAGAGGAGGGAGATCAGGATGGTGCATGGCTTACATCAGAAAACATATGAGGACAGATTAAAATACCTCAACATGTACACACTGGAAGAGAGGAGGGAACAGAGGGATATGATAGAAATCTTCAGGTACCTTAAGAGCTTGAATAAAGTGTAAATGGTTGACATCTTTCAGTACAAGAGTTGTACAAGGATGAGGGGACATGCTATTAGATTAGAGGGGGGCAGAATAAGGGGAATCTGAGGGAGTTTTACTTCACAGAAAGGATGTGAATGCCTGGAATAGCCTATCCCAGGAAGCGGTGGGTGCTAATACAGTGGCGGGATTCAAGCATGCATGGGAGAGACATAAGGGAACTCTAGATATGTGTAAGAGAGACAAAAGTCAGTGTCCAAGTAGGAACAGTGGCCACTGAGTCAGGCAGGGAATACGGGCAGACTAGGTGGGCCTAGCGGTCCTTATCTGCCGTCAACTGCTATGTTACTATGACAAAATTCCCTGTACCCTCAGGCTCTGAGCCACTTGTGCATGGTTGGTGGAGCTGGAAGGTTACTGGACAGGAGCCCAACAAAGGGGCTACCATGGTGCAGGAGCATAAACATATATTTAGTGTTGGAGGGAGAGAGAGCAAAAACGAATAATTAATGCATCAGTTAGGGTTTTTAAAATATCAAAAGTAGGGAAGTCTTATGTTAGGGATTTTTTTGAACCTTTAACTTTCCCACCCTCATGCACCATCCCCTTGTACTCCACCAAACTGAATGCCAAGGCAGAATCCAAATAACAACCTTAAAGGGCCCTGCATAAACAAAGTTAATACCATTAGTATCTGAAAAAGCAGAGTCTTAACTAGCTTCACATAGGGCCATTACATCCCAGTTCAAAGCAGGAAAGGCACAGGGCCTTTCTCAAACAGGACCTCGCTACTAACTTGCTTCATGCAATTTCAGAAAGCACGATATGCAGAGGTCTTCCGGCCCTATGCTAAACAGGACCAGACTTCTAACTTGCTTGGTGCAGGTCTTTCATGCAGCTGGGGAGGAAAGCTGTGGGTCACCCAGTATTTGAGTATCCCTACTACTCGGCCATGGAGCGGCATTATCAGCGATTGTGATGACTGTCGTTCCTTCACACTGTGACACTAATGAGCAAGGCTGGAAAGAGAGTTAGGCCCACAGTAAAATACATTAGGCAGACATAGTCATGGTGCCTTTAATTTGTATTGCCACTTGCATGTCTGGAGTAGGGTGCAAAGGGAAATCCTTTTATGCTATACTATACTATACTATACTGTATATAGAATGAATGATGAGCAAGTGTGGTATACAAGGAAATAAACCTATCGAGGGAGCTAAGCAGATCACGGAGCTATGAGCTACAAAGTTAGCCACGTTGATGGTTTTATTTCTGAGTGTACCATACTTAGCTAGCTTTTATTTAGTATAATACATTTGGATGGTTACTGTTAGTTTTAATCACAATTGTATATGTAAGGAAAGGATTTACAGGGAAATAACTGCTAACCATTTGTATGGGAAAAGTCCCATCCATGTACTATGCTGTACTACACTACACGAGGCAGAAGGATGCTAAGAAGCACATCGGGGCCACCCTACTACAGCTCAGCAGTAGTACCCAACAACATTTTCCTGCAACATAAATTGCAGTTTATACTACAGTCTGTCAAGAATGAATGCAAAAGTAACATAACATGGGAGACGATCCAATATTTTACTTTTAGATGCATTTATAACGCTTTATTTTGAATAGAGTTACCAGGAAATGCCCAGTTGACATACATGCCTGTTATTACAGCTGTAAGAACATCATGTGACTTGATCATGGTAAGTCGGAGGCTACTGGGATTACAACTGGGATCTCCGGTCTTTAAAAAACAACAGGCTGGGTGTAATTTTCCCAAAGCAATAAGAATTACAGAAATTCAACTATAAACAGTTCTTGGGGGAAGGAAAGACAAATGTTAATCCAGGAGACTTTCCAAAGGAGCCAGATTTTTTTAAAACAATTATTAATTTTAAACAGGTGGGGGATTCTAGAATGAAGAAAACAAAAAGGAAGTACAGAATAATTCACTTTAAATATCAGGAAGAAGCATATATATATATATATATATATGACATAGGGAGAACATAAATGTCAACGATTTAAGGAGAAACGGCGTCATAGGTATTTACACAGATATAAAAACACAGCCTCCTAACAGGTCCATTAGACGGGTCAATAAAGGGCCAGTCAGTAACAACGGATTGAGTAAAGATATTATAAAGCCAATGTGGTGCCGCCAAGAGGAAAGAGATACTCCCCATATTTCAGCCAGGTAGAATTGTATGTTCCTTGTCGAAGTCTGGCAGTATATACAGTCCTTTTCAATACAGCAATCAATGAGATTCTGCTCAGCCTTTTGGTACTTGTAGGGGCAGAGCCAGATGTCTAAGCAGTATTCTTACGGGAGTTAAAACTGAAAAAAAAGACAAAAATAGAAACTTAAAAGCACAAAGTGAGCAGATAAATGTAGTATGCTGCAGTGGGGACCTCCTGCTACATGTAAACAATAAGACTCAGTGGGTTATTGGATATGCTGCCACAACCACATGCCCAGGAGTGTAGTAAGGTACAAGGCCACAAGCTGAGTGTCTTCAGTCCCTGGAAGTGTGGTTGTAGCATCACAGCCAACATCCCAAAGTGTCTTACTGCACTTTTAAAATTGGTTTTGTGTTGACTTTTCTTATCTGTCTGGGCTGCACTGATCAAGAGCTTTCTCCCGTCATTGCTGGACATGGACCAGGTGGGCTTTGTTCAGAGATGCCAGGCTTATGATAACACCTCCCAAACATTGCTATTACTTGACCATGTTACTAGGCACTCTGTCCCCCTAGTTCTGGCCAGTCTCGACACAGAGAATGTCTTTGATAGGGTCACCTGGCAAGGCAGTTTGGCTTCCCCAAAGCCTTTATTTCTCTGCTCCAGGGACTGTATAACTCACTTCAAGCCTTCATTAGAGTAAATTGTTCCCTCTCCCTGCCTATTCCCTTAGAATGGGGGCACCCATCAGGGCAGTCTCCTCTCTCCATTACTTTTTGCCCTCTATACTGAACCCCTGGCCACCAGTATTCGCAGATGAGGACATTCAGTACCTCCCCTCGGGTGTAGGGACTATAAAATTGCTCTGTTTGCAGATAATATTCTGCTTACTGTCACATCCCTTGACATTTCCCTGTTGCAGGTTTGGGACTTGCTTGAGCAATTACGAAATCATAGCAGGCTTCAAATGAAACCAGGGCAATACAGAATTATTAGCATACCATTATACTCCTAACACCACAATAAAAATAATTTGAAATTTAGGTGGAACAAGGGAGCTCTTAAATATTTAGGTATCAACATCACAAAAAATCTTGGCCACCTTGAACTTTTAAATTATGAGTCCCTGACAGTAGCTGTAAACAGATGCTCTTCTCCAGTGGATGCACCTTTGAGTTTTTTTCATAAAACCGAGGTAAATCCTTACAATGTTCTCCCCAGAATTTTATATTGTTTTACAACCCTCCAATTAATGTCAGATCCTGTGGGGAGATGCCCAGCACCAAATTAGATTATCCCTTTTACACATGCCACAGGGTGGGGGTTGAACATGAAGCTATATGCTCAAGCAGCCCACTTTACGACTTGTTTGCATTTGGACATCAGGTCCTATCTTGCCCACTGGAAAAAAAAACATTACATTTGTCCTAAATAACCTCTATGCCATATACAGAATTATTTATGCACATCCCACTGGGTATTTGCTGTTTGCAAAGTTTTATACATGCACTCTAACTCTGGAGCCAGAGCTACTGAGTCCTATGAATAATAAATGCCGAGGAGTAAGTTGTTCCACGATCAGATATCCAATATAGCTATAGAAAAAAATCCAGGAACAATATTCAGCTGTGATATTATTTCCTTTTCTTTTCACGGATCCAAATAATTCAAAATGCAATGTTTCCTTGGTGAACCACGGCTTCCTCAGGGAATTACCTGCATATTCTATGGCTCAGTAATACATTAACATTCATTAAAGGGGAACAGTCA
This sequence comes from Neoceratodus forsteri, assembly GCA_016271365.2. Classification (NCBI taxonomy): domain Eukaryota; kingdom Metazoa; phylum Chordata; order Ceratodontiformes; family Ceratodontidae; genus Neoceratodus; species Neoceratodus forsteri. The sequence goes on from JADMNL010000027.1 coordinate 270,155,827, forward strand.
GCATAAAGGGCCCCACACTCAAGTGTGGGGCTGGTCTCAACGTGTATTTTCTGTGCAAAAACATTTTGGTTTACTTACCCTTTACTGTAGTATAATAGATTGTATCCTACCGATTTTGCTTAGTTCTAGGCTGACAGCCTTCTGCAACTGCAAATCCCAGAATACCATGCAGCTGACATCAGAGCAGTAGGCAGCAGCATACCTCTCAACCTCCTGCCTCATAAATCAGGGACAAGACTTAATAAAATCCAGGGACAAAGGACCAAAATCAGGGAAACATCTTCAAAATTGGTGATATCCACTCAGGAAGCTGGTAGAATAAGGGGCTTAGCGTTAAATGCATTTTCTAAGGGAGAACATGTCTGTAACTTTAATGTTTGACATTATTTGGTGCTAACAAGCCCCACTGTTTGGTCATGGAAACACAATTTTTAGCAGGGACAGAGTAACATTTTAAGGCAGAAATCAGGGATGTCCCTGAAAATCAGGGACAGTTGAGAGGTATGGGCAGCAGTGGAAGATTCAATAGCCTGCAGTGCACGTTAAGAGTTCATATAAGCTCTGATCTTTTGTTTGCCGGTCCCGCTGTCCTCCCTAGGCTAAGTAGTCACAGAGGACTGTACTTAGCCCCAGGAGAAAAGCAGACCTGGGATAAAACTGATCGGAGATGATAAAAGCTCTAACATGCACTGCAGGCTATTGAATCTCCCACTGCTGCCTACTGCTCTGATGTCAGCAGCAGGGGGATTCTGGGATCTGTAGATCTTACTTCGAGTGGGAGCTCTTGCAGCAGGCTATCACAATAAGGACTATGCCGCAGGCACTAGGACCCACCGGAAAACTTCTCAGCCTGCAGTACCCAGCAGGGACCACCCCCGACATCGGCTCCGCCCTGATGTCAGCCCTGGTATAAAAGGGGGTAGACCCAGTTCTTTTCCTGCCGTGTCCTGCGCAAGTGAAGACTTCTTTGGTCTTGGCTTGCCAGTACCAGCTAAAAACTTGGATTTTCAGCCTTTTTTCCTTCCATTTCCTTGACTTTTTCGACGGTTTTTCAGTCACTAACATATGTTTTCACCGTCCTTGGTCTCCTCGTCGGGACCCCACATCAACAAGTACAGCTGCAGCCGCCAGATACCATCTAAGGATGGCCACAAGAAGTGTGTCTTTTGCTTGCGGCCTGAGCACGACACCGCGGCCTGTTCATCCTGCCAGAGATTCACCAGCCGGACTCGGATCCGCCGTCTGCAGGCCCTGAAGGCGTACCTTCTTGGAAAACAGATGGATCTGCACACCTCTGGGAGAAGGTGAAAAAGAAGGACAAAACCAAGGGGTCCTGCGAAAAAGACCGTAGTCGGTCCCAGTCTCGCTCCCGACCTTCTCCCAAGAAAGCCCGTGGTTCGACGGACTCAGGTGAGCATCCAAAATCTAAAGATCAGGCTAAGGCTGGACCTTCAGGGGAGAGGCCAGCGAAGCTAAGGTGACTCCACTAAGGGTCACCGTTAAGTCCTCGGAGGCGCAAGCTTCGGCCCCGCCTTCCAAGGCCTTGGTGCCGCCGTTGATGCACCCCGGAGTTGAAGGACACCGTGCTCTCGATGGTACTCCCGTCACGGTCCCCTTACCACACGGGTGATAGGGTGATGGATCTAGGCATGCCGGCGAAGAGGCTGCGCTCCATCCCCTAAGTCCTCCTCCCCCGGGCTCCACAGGAGGCTGTCCTTCCAGGGTCGACGTTCTGGATATTCCCTTTCTGGGGCAAGCAGCCTCCGTCTTTACGAAGGACGAGCTCCAGGATCTGTTTTCCTTCTGTTGGGGGCAGGTCCAGAAGCGGACCCTCGAAGCTGGCCTGTCACGGTTCCGACCCTTCGGTGAACCACAGCCAGCAGGTGCTTCTTTCTTAGGAAGACCCCGATAGGCTGCCACCTACACCTCTTCCCAGGCTTGTTCCTGTTCACAGTCCATAAACACGCACTGGCGCCTACCAGGTCTGGTAGCTGATGACTGGTCAGGCTCACCAGGAGCCATTCCTGCTCTGGACAGGACCTCTCCGACATCTGTCCCCTGACCGCTGTCTGTCAGTGAGTCACCGGACGTTCAAGCGGGGCTAGTCACAGGGATGGGTCCAGCTACTCGGCACCCAGTAGCCATTCCCCCTCTTCTACCTCTTCCTTTTCGGGAATTGGGGGTTCCCCAGGAGAAAAGGACCAGCCCCACTCACCTCCTGACGATCCTACTTTCATGGATGTCGTGAGGCACATCCAGGACTCCAATGAGTGGGATACGGAGGACCTGGATCCGGAACACTGGCGATTATCTAAGTACCTGAGGCAGAAGAAGCCTAAACCCTTGGTGGTACCTCCTTTGGTGGACACATTCCAGGACCTTACCTGGATTACCTGGAAGCGTCCGGCTTCAGTCCCGGCAGTTCCAAAGAAATCGGGCAGGCTATACAGAGCCCCGAGGGATGAACCATTTTTGGCCGAACACCCTCAGGCGAACTCTTCAGAAATTACGGCTGTGCATGACAAATCTAAGCAGCCCAAACACCTCAGCTCGCAGCCTCCCGATCCGGAGTCTCATTATTTGGACCAGGTGGGCAAAAAGGTGTATTTTGCCTCCACCTGTTCAGTTAGATCCCTGAATTTCCTAATGCATATGGTCCAGTACCAGAATGCGCTATGGGAGCAGGGACAAGAGCTGGTAAATGCCTTGCCAGACTCCGAGAAGAAAACAGAGATTCTGGACGTCTTAAAATCATGCTCCGACATAGGCACACATGTTTTGTGTGCCTCGGACGACACTACGGAGAGGGCGGCCAGAGCGGTAGTGTCAGGTGTCTGCCTCAGGCGCCATGCCTGGTTGAGGGTCTCAGGCTTTCACCAGGATCTGCAGTCCAGCATCTGGGACTTACCGTTCCAGGGTACCGTTTTGCTTGGGCAGGAGACAGAGTCTCTCATCTCTCACTTCCAAGAGTCAGGCAAATCCATCTGGTCTGTCCGCCAAATGTACCGTGGAGATCAGCAAAAGCAGCCTTTTCGTAAGCCCTCAGGTGGTCAAGCCTGTGGCAATCAACAGGGCCAGAGAGGTGGCTTTTGGAGGAGAGCCGGCAACCAGCAGCCTGGAGGCACTCCTCCCTGTGGTCCCAAGTCCTCTCAGGCCTCTCTGCCCACACCTGGGTCTGCCGAATGACTCCCTTCCGACCTGCCCTCCTCCGGCAGAGGTTCCAGGGGAGGTGGTAGGGGGTCGCTTCTCCCTGTACTTTCAGGGATGGAGCTCGATCACTGCGGACAAATGGGTCCTAGATGCCATAAGGAGAGGACACACCTTAGAGTTCACGGAGATTCCTCCAGACACTCCACCAAGGTTCTCCAGATATCCTCCTAATCATATCCCTCTCATAGAAGGAAAGATACAGGCCCTCTTGCGAAAAAGAATGATAGAACCAGTCCCCCTGCGGCAGTGGGGAAAAGGGTATTATTCCCACTTCTTCCTGGTCCCAAGAAAGACTCGGGACCCTTGTCCCATTCTGGACCTCAGCTCTCTCAATCTTTATATAGAGTACAAAAGGTTCCGGATGGTGACCCTTCCAGGTCTTCTTCCTCTGCTGCACCAAGGGGACTGGCTGTACTCCCTAGACATGCAAGATGTGTACAGGCATATCGGGGTCTTTCCACCTCACAGGAAGTTCCTGAGGTTCCATTTCCGGGGAGAGCACTTAGTTTTGAGTTCTTCCATTCGGCCTCTCCTCGAGTCTTCACGAAATGCTTGGCAGTAGTAGCTGTGACTCTAAAGTGTCAGGGGCATTATGTCTTCCCTTACCTGGATGACTGGCTGGTCGCGGCCCCATCAAGATCACGCCTGCTTCAAGCTCTCGGAGACACCTATACGCTCTTCCGAGACCTGGGGATCACCCTGAACCTGCCAAGGTCTTCCCCAGAACCCAGTCAAAGACTCGTCTTTATCGGAGCAGTCCTGGATTCGGTCCAGGGCATGGTTTTTCTACCCCAGAGAGGGGTGATCGCTTGCAGGAAATAGCCAGAGTGGTCCTAGTAACTTCTCAGGTCCCAGCAAGGTCCTTCCTCAGACTTCTGGGGCACATGGCAGCGGCCATTCCAGTTACTCCTTTGGCCTGCCTCCACATGAGAATCCCACAGTGGATGCTCAGGGTGCAGTGGGATCAGTGCTCCGACAACCTAGACCACATGGTCAGAGTCACAGAGCCAGTAAGGAGAACACTTCTTTGGTGGATGGGTCCACTCAATTTGGAAAAAGGGTCCTCTTCCGTCCGGAGCCCCCGAATCAGACCCTTACAATGGATGCCTCGGATTTGGGGTGGGGGGGCGCACCTGTGGGCCCACCAAACGCAGGGCATTTGGACTCCCAAGGAGCGCAAACTCCATATCAATGTCCTGGAGATGCAAGCGGTCCTCTATGCGCTTCACACGTTTCAGGAGGACCTCATACCGGGCTCTCTTCTGGTTCAGACGGACATCATGGCGGTTGCCTTCTATATCAACAAGCAAGGGAGCACGCATTCTTACCCTCTGTGCTGGGAGGCGATGAGAGTCTGGTATTGGGCACTAGAACGGCAAATCACTCTCTCCGCGGTGCACGTTCCAGGTGTCCTCAATGACTTGGCCGACAGTCTCAGCAGATCTCAGTCCAAGGCACACGAGTGGGAGCTACTACAATCAGTAGTGGACCAGCTGTTCGATACATGGGGTCGTCCACAGCTGGACCTGTTTGCGACACCATGCAACACCAAACTGCCAGTTTTCTGCTCGTGAGAGCCCCCGCCTGGTGTTTTCTGGCCAGACACGTTGTCCCTTTGTTGGGCAGGGAGGTTTCTTTATGCTTTCCCTCTTTTTCCTTTCATCCAGAGAGTTCTGTTGAAGTTGCAGGCCGAGGGGGCTCGAATGATTCCGATTGCCCCGCTGAGGCGTCGGCAGATTTGGTTCCCACTACTTCAGCGGCTATCCATGGAACCTCCAATCCCACTGCCAATATGCTCACAGTTGCTGTCCCAGGATCAGGGCTCGCTGGTCCATCCCGATCTCTAATCCTTACACCTTCATGCTTGGCTCCTTCGGACGTAGCAAAATACAGGTATGGGGTATCCCCAAAGGTGGCAGATGTTCTTGTGTTGGCAAGAAAGCCCTCCACACGCTCCACTTATGCTATGAAGTGGAAGCGGTTCTGCTTGTGGGCCTCATCTCACCATCTGGATCCCATTACCTGTCCTGTGAACTCAGCTCTACAGTATCTCCTCTACTTATACCAGCAAGGCTTGAGCTACTCCTCCATTAAGGTGCACATGTGGGCCATCTTAGCTTATCACGCCCTTTCGGGAGACAGGGCCCCAGCCCAGCTGGATGTGGCCCATACCTTTTTACGGGGGATTCTTCACGAGACCTCCCATTCGGGATCCTATCCCACCCTGGGACCTCCTTTTTGTGTTGGAGAAGCTTACTCTTCCTCCTTTTGAACCTGCAGCAGATTGTGAGCTGTGATATCTTTCCTGGAAGGTGTGTTTTTTAGTTGCCATTACGTCAGCTCGAAGAGTTTCCGAGCTTCAGGCTCTGATGTGTAAAGAGCCATATTTGATTTTCCACAGGGAGAGGGTTTCCCTGAGGATGAACCCTAAGTCTCTTCCAAAAATGGTCTCGGAGTTGACCCTCAACCAGTCGGTTGACCTTCCAGTTTATTTCCCTTCTCCCTCTAACAGGGGGGAAGCTCTCCTTCACACTTTGGACGTCCACAGGACGCTAAGGTTTTACCTTAAGCGAACGGCTTCTCACCATCAATCAGAGCAACTGTTTGTGGCATTCACACCACAACACCTGGGTAAACCAATGTTCAAGCAGACCATTTCTAAATGGATTGTCCACTGTGTCTCTTTCTGCTATGAGAAGCACAACAAGCCCCTTCCGGGCCCGGTTGGGACCACTCCACCAGGGGAGTGTCTGCTTCCTTCGCTGTGCTGTGGAACGTCTTGATTAGGGACATATGCACGGCCACTACCTGGAATTTAGTGCATACTTTCGTAAAGCACTACAGCTTGGACATTGCCTCCAAACACCGTGCCGACTTCGGCCTGGCAGTCTTTCAGGGACTCCTGTCTTGAGCTTCTGTATTCAGCTCCTCTCTTCCACCTCCCAGGGTCGATTACCTCCTTGGCGAGGGACTGCTTGGGATTCAGTCCTTATTGTGATAGCCTAATGCCAGAACTCCCACTCTAAGTAAGATAGTACAGTTACGTAAGAACTTACCGTAACATTAGATCTTCGAGAGGAGCTCTTGCAGCAGGCGTTACTTTCCTGCCCTCCATCCCCCTTTTGAGGTGTGCAGAGCATCATCTTGGGGCTTCACCTCGTTCTCCTGTCAGGGCTCATTCGCGGGTCTTGGCGGGGGAACTGGGGTGGAGCTGGGTCCGTCCCGTTTTATACCAGGGCTGACGTTAGGGCAGAGCTGACGTCGGGGCGGTCCCTGCTGGCTGAGAAGTTTTCCAGTGGGTCCTAGTGCCTGTGGCATAGTCCTTATTGTGATAGCCTGCTGCAAGAGCTCCTCTCAAAGATCTATTCTTACGGTAGGTTCTTGCATAACTATACTTTACAGAACATATCAGCTTAGTACTAAGCAAACATATGGTTACCAAAGAATAGTAAAAAAAAAAAAAAAAATACTACAGTAACACACTAAAGTTCCCCAGCATTGTCATCCTTCTTGCACTCTTCACCTACCTTGCTCTGGAACCTCTGCCCATCGGAACTTTGTGCCTGGTCCCCCAATCTCCCTTCAGAGTCACCTCTTGTCTTCCTACCACTGCACAGTATACCACCCTCTCCCAGTGGTTGGATCTGGTGGGCTGGGGCACAAATGCTTGACCTGGTGGGGGCTGATCCAAGGTGTTATGTGATAATGCACTGGGCCTTTCTGTCCCTAGTTAAGCCGCCTACCTCCCAGTTTTGCAAATATGCAAATCACAACAACCCAAGGAGTGGTGCCAGGTGGGACATGGTCATGCACACCGTCAACAACACCTCTACCATGCCAACACTAGATACTGCAAAAGGAGTAACCCATGAATTCACCCTCCCTAGGAGGAGAGCATCTAGATGGAGCTGCATACTTACTGCTGTCTGTGCTGGGTAGAATTTAAGAAAAAAAGGGGTATTCTTGGTGGAATACCAGATTCAGAATTTTGGTATCCCGCCTGGAATTCTGGTATTCCGCCTAAATTCAATGGGTTTTTATGTTACGTGTGTACGTAGAAAATTTTGAAAACCCGCATGTAACTCAGCCATTTTTTGGAAATCTTATCTGTGTCAGTCTTCACCATTCATCACCTTTGGGTATAGCGGCCGGAGGTCACAACCCTGCGGAAGCTTTTTTTTTTTTGGATGGGTGGAGTCGATGCACCATCAGCGCCGCCCTCAAGGCCGACGCACTGCGTGGCGCTCACGGGTTGGCTGTTAGGTATCGTCAGCCCTGCCCTCCTGCCAGTTCTTTGTCTCCTGCCGTAGAGGTCGCACCTCGTGGAAGCTCTGCTGCGCAAGAAGCCTGCTGTCTGTATCAAAGCCTTCAGCTTCATTTTCCCTCAATGCCGAGTCCGTCGACTCCATAGTATTTCTTTTTCTTTTTTGTGTAAAATTTTTATTTGCATTTCCAAACTTTTACAACAAACAAGTAAAATAAGTAGATGTCTCATTTCGCCACAGGCAAAGTATCATAAGCAAGCTCAAATGAATTCTACTTCATCACAGTATTTGGTGTACATTTAGCCATTTTTAAACTCCATTAAAGGCTCAAATCCCAGCGCGAAGGCTCACCATTTTTCTAAAAGGAAAAACCGCAACCCCACCCCCTTTTTTTCCCTCCCTTTTTCTTTTTTTTCTCTTCCCCCCCCAAACCAGAAGCCAACTTAATCCTAAACGAAACCATCAACTATTTACAATGATCCACATTCTACGATACATGAAAACTGCAAAGCAGTTAATAATAAATCCTCGCTAGGTTACTGGAACCCTCAAAGTGTTAAACAATGGGCTCAGAGCGCGTGTGTTCCTAGGGAAGCTACTCAGGGTTAGAAATCATTTCACAGGCATCCAACATAATATCTTCATTTATCCATACCTCCCTTCTCTATGCCCTCCAATCCTGCAGGAGAGGGCTGAAAGGAGCGGATTCATATATTTCAAAGATCTCAGCTCTTTCTTGAATCTGATAAGCCCTCCTCTCCATAGCCAAGGCCGAAGCCACCAGAGTTTTCCATTGATTAAGAGATGGATCTTTTGCAGAGATCCAAGTGTTTAAGATACACTGCCTGGCAATTGCTAACGCCACCCTTAGCCACTTCCTGTGCATACTCCTGTCTCCTCCATCCCCCCACTCAATTCCAAATAATAGTTCAATCGGATGCAGGGATAACCCGGCCTCCACTCTCTGGTTTATGGAATCTACCAATTCCTCCCAAAAGCTCTGTAGACGGGGGCATTTCCAGAAACAATGAAAATATGTGCCCACCTCCTTATTACATCGAGGGCATACTTCTGAAACCTCCGGGCGGCTTCTGTGAACCATAACCGGAGGGAAGAAAAGCCTATGAACAAACTTATAGGCCGACTCCTTATATTTGTTTGATAACAGTAGGCCCACATGTGTTTCCATTATTAGCTCCCAATTTGATTCTGAGATCTCGACCCCAAGGTCCCTCTCCCACCGTGCTCTTCTGCTCGAGCTATCCTCTATCAGACCTTCCCTCAAGATACGCACTACGGCGCCAATTATTCCCTTAGGGTTACTCTGGGCCTTACAAATTGCCCCTTCCAGGCTCATCTGCCGCGCTGGCTGAGAGCTTGGCTCCCCCAGCCTACAAGCAAAATCTCTAGCCTGCAAAAATCTAAATGCCTGGCTACCCGGGAACCCACATCTTATCCTTAATTCCTCTAAGGAGGAGACATGCGGGCCCTTATAGAGGTCTCTCACACATTGGATGCCTCTCTCGTCCCAAACCCGAAAGCCCTGGTCCTCCAGTCCAGGTAGAAATAGGAGGTTACCACTCAGAGGAAGTAATAGCGTCTCCACCTTGTCACCCCCCACCCCAGCCCTTATCTGTTCCCACCCCTCCAGTGTCCATACTACCATTGGGCTAGGATATGGTTGGTGTGCGTATGCCCTTCTGCCTCCCTTCCTCAAAAAGGCTGATAGCCGGCCTTTCACCCCCTCCCCCTCTAAATCTAGCCAGCATGCTGCCTCCGGTCGCGCCACCCAGTCCCTGATTATCCTTGCCTGCAAGGCCAGAAAATAACTTTTAACATCTGGGAAGCCTAATCCCCCTCGTCTCCAATTTCAATCTCTGTAAGCTGATTCTGGGCTTCTTTCCTTGCCAAAGATACCCGGAGAACCCTCTATCCAACCTCTTCATATCTTTTTTAGTGAGACCCAGAGGAAGCATCTGTAAATAGTACAAAATCCTGGGCAGGATATTCATTTTTATAATATTCATTCGGCCTAGCCATGACACCAGATATGCCCTCCATCTTTTCATGTCCCTCAACACTTCCTCGATCATTGGCGTATAATTCAGTCGATATAAATCAGCCAATGTTCTTCCAATATGAACCCCCAGGTATTTCAAGGCTCCTTTCACCTCCCGCAGCCACCAATTTTGTAGATCTACTGACTGTTGTCCGCCCAGGCACATTGCCTCTGATTTTGCCAAGTTTATTTTGTAACCCGAAAACACTGAGAAGCACTCAATTAGATCCAAGGCGGCAGGCAGGGACTCCTCTACCCGACCAGTACATTATCATATCGTCAGTCATATAAAGATAACTTATGCTGCCGCCCGCCCCCAGAACCCCGCCACCTCGCGATTGTTCGATGGCCGCAGCCAACGGCTCCAAGGCGAGGTCAAACAACAGAGGAGAGAGGCATCCATGCTAGTCCCCTAAATAATTCAAAACTTGTGAAAGGCCACCGTTAACCACAACTGAGGCTTTTGGTGAATAGTACAAGACCCTCACCATGTTTAGAAACCCCTGGCCAAACACATAGCGCCCTAAGGCCTCCATCATATATTCCCATTCAATCCGGTCAAACACCTTCTCGGCGTCCAGTGCCAGCACTAAGGTGGTTCCTGGTCGCTGAAAGGAGACATTAACCACATTGAAGAGTCTCCTGACGTTGTGATATGAATGCCTCCCTTTTATGAATCCAGTTTGATCTGGGTCCACCAAGCTAGGCATCAACATCTCAAGCCTGCCTGCCAAAACCTTCGCATATATCTTAGCATCCACATTCAATAATGAAATAGGGCGGTAGGCAGCGCATTCCCTAGGATCTATACCCTGCTTAGGGATCACACATATGTTCGCCATTTCCATAGATGGTGGCAGGGACACCCTCCCAGTGCCTCTAAATACTTCCCAGAGCAGATCCACTACCCGGTGGCTCACTGTCTTATAAAATTCAATAGGGAGTCCATCTGGGCCAGCCGCTTTGCCCGACCTGATACCCTTAATGGCCTTCCCTATTTCCTCCTTGGTAATATTAGCCTCAAGGACAGTTCTTTGCTGTTCAGACAACTGCCTTAGCCGAATCCCATCGAGAAACTGTTCCATCCTGTCCCTGTTCCCTTCTGCTTCTCTTTGATATAGCTTGCTATAAAATTCCCTAAATCTTTCCCTAATGACCTGGGGGTCTCTCATAATATTCCCATGACTGTTCCGTATTTCCAGCACTCTGGTTTTCCCCCTTCTCCCTTTAATCAGGTTAACAAGAAGGGGGCCAGGCTTGTTTCCCCCACTCATAGAATCTCTGCTTCACTAGCCATAAATGCCCCCTAGCCTGCTCCTCCAACATATTCAGCTCTCCTCTGGCGGCCGCCAGCCCCGGCTCACTAGCTGCGTCCCCTTTAAGTACCTGTCCCTCCAGTTCCTTAACCCTGTGGAATAGGGTCTCATATTTTCTGTTCCTTTCTTTTTTATACCCCGACACAAAGCCAATGATCGCCCCCCTTAGGTATGCCTTCCCTGCGTCCCATAAGATCTGTGGAGAGGGAGCAGTTTCCTTATTCAGGTCTACATATCTCTTCATTTGTTCATCCAAAAACTCCCTAAACTTCTCATTCCCCATCAGGTATGAGGGGAATCGCCACATATTAAGCCTCTCCCCAGATCCTTCCATTTCTACCGTCAGAGTGACCATGGCATGGTCAGAAATATGGATGGGTTCATGACATACCTCCACTACTTTTTGATACCACCCTCCTTCGGTGTAAATATGATCTATCCTCGACCAACTCTTATGGGGGTTAGAAAAAAAGGTGTATTCTCTTATTTTTGGGTTCGCCGTCCTCCACACGTCTATTAAGTCAAGATCCAATAGACCTTCCCTCCAGTCCTTTAAAAATTTGCCCCCTTTGCCCCTACCCTTCGAGTGGTCCATCACCGTGTCAGGGGTGCAATTAAAATCCCCCCCCAAAATTAACCCCTTGAATTGTTCCTTGGCCATCACTTCTAGTAAATGTCTGTAGAATTGGGGGTCAGTGACCGCGTGGGCGTATACACTACCAAACGTAGTCGGAGTTCCTCCAAGCACCCCCTCCACAAACACATATCTGCCTTTCCTCCTATCAGACACAGTTCTAGTTACCTGAAAAGGAAGATTTTTGTGGATAAGAACTGCCACCCCCCTCTTATGCGAGGAGAAGGAGGCTGCATACACCTCCCCAACCCAATTCCTGACTAGCTTTCTATGCTCCGCTGCAGTCAAATGAGTTTCTTACGGAAGGCCTACCTGTGTTCCAGCCCTTCTTAAGGCAGTGAGAAGCAGGGTCCTCTTAATAGGGGACGAAATCCCCCGGACGTTCCATGACACTACTTTTACTTTAGCTTTGAGAGCCATCATCCTGTAAACTACTTTCTACTCCTTTCCTTCCCTTTCTCCGCTTTACTCTCAGCCCCCTCTGTCCAGTAACCTGATATCTTTTCACTTTTTGACGTGGATCGAATGCAACAATTTTTAACATAACAACCCCCCCAATCAACATTTAACCCCCACAACTTATTTACAAGATACCCCAATTCGAACCCATACAAGGCGTGCAAGCATGTTCGCCAGTATGTTCCCCCACCAGAAAGCAAAGTAGGGCTTGAACCGAAGAAGAATAGAAAATTCTCTACGTTCAACCCCCCCCCGGTGCCTGAAATGCTGCTTTCCGCCACACGAATCCTCATCCCATTCCCCAGCACATATAAGTCTCCCGTCCCTCCTTCCCCCAAAGCTGTGGGACAACCTTTAATTAAGAGGAAGTCTGGCGCGGCTCTTTGGGGTCTCCTGGGACTAATAAGATTAAGAGCCCCACAAATCCCCAGGCCCGAAAGGTCCATAATAGTCCATTGTCCCCTTTTTTTGCGCCAAACTCCTCCGCTGAGCCACCACGACAGGGCTGCACCATGAGGGTCTCCAGGTTAGGCCGCGACACTCATATCACGCTACTGCCCTCCCCGGAGGCCCCTGTGCTGTTCCTTCAAAAGTCATGTCCAAGAATCACAGTTTCATTATCATTTCCATGTGATGGGATAGAAAACAATCATATTCATATTGCTTGAAGAATACCTGACCCGAATAAATCTCGTGCAACGGGAAGACAACCCCTCGTCCTCTGGTAGCGCACTGCTATACACCACGATCTGCCAAAAACTTGCGACGTAGAGAAAAACCAGATGGACACCGGACATTTCCCTGATTACCCCATCTTTTTTTGGAGCTCCACCACAAAACCCCTCACCTTCTCCACCTCCCAGAAGCTATAAGTGGCTCCTTCATGCTTAATTTTCAATATGGCTGGGAACACCATGAACCAGTCTACTCCCAGCCTCTGACAGGTTGCAATCACATCGTTGAATTCCCTCCTCTTTCTGCCAATTCGAGGCGAGTAATCTTGAGATAGAAATAGTCGTGTCCCCTCATACTGAAGCTCAGGAAGTGCTTTATATGCTTGCCACATCTCCTGCCTATCCTGGTAGTTATGGAAGCGTATGATCACTTGTCTAGGGGGCTGGCCATTCTGTGGTTTGGGTAGGACCGCCCGGTGCGCCCGTTCTAACTTCAGCCTTCCCCCTTTTGGCTGCATTCCCAGGAGCTTGGGCAGAACTTTAGCACAAAAGCCCAGGATATCAGGGCCTTCCTTTCCCTCCGGTAATCCTCTCAGCCTTAAATTGTCTCTTCTTAAGTAGTTCTCCTGGTAATCAAGCGTCTCCCTCATTTCTGCTACCTGTTTCTCCAGCTCAGTGATCCGTCTGCCAAGAGGGCTCAACTCATCCTCTGCTGTCGAGACTCGTCCTCCAGCTCCTCTACCCGCTCCTCTGCCTCTCCACCTGCGCCTCCACCAAGTGATCCTCCTCTATTTTATTCTCGAGGCTTTCTAAGCTTGGTAGCAGTGCTGCATTAGCTGATCTTTCAGCTCAGGACCCAAACGCCAACATCTCTGCCGCCGAGAGGGAGATCGGGCCTGCGTAGCTCATTGCAGGTCCCGACGCGGCCTTCCGGCTGTTTTTTGCCGGTGTTTTCTGGTTTCTCGTCGCTGTGGTGACCACGAAGTCATCCATCTCGTTCTCCGATGCACTCCAGAAACGCTGTACGGGTATCAGCTAGCTCTTTAAGGCATTTTTTTAGCAAAATTTAAGCCCGACGGAGGGAGCGAAGAGAAAGGACGCCTTCACTCCATCTTGCGGTCACGTGACCCCCCTCCATAGTATTTCTAATTCTATAATTTCCTGCCAGTTCCGCTGTCCACCACCACTCGATGTCGCCTGGTAAGACTGTTCCTTTTCTTTTATTTAGCGACGTCAAGTCTTGTTTTGGTTGTTTTTTCAATAGGTCATGTCTCGATCGGGGGGCAAGAAAACTTCAAAGATGGGACGGCCCCCTATGTGTCGGTGTCCGTGCGGCCGTAAGTACTCAGTCACCAACCAGCATGACCGTTGCCTCGCGTGTCTTGGCCCGCTACATAAAATGGATTTGTGTGACGCCTGCTTCTCCATGGACTGTTGTGTCATCGAACAACGCACTTAGAAAGTTGGACAGGATCTGCCAACTTTCGGGAGAGACGAGCGTACACTCGTTGGGTCAAGCCACGATCTCTCTGCCTTTCCTCCGGATCCCCTCCCGGTTCTATACGGACTGGGGAGGAGGGGGCTTCTGCTCCTAGTAGCCTCACCATTGCTGAAGCCCCTTCTGCAGTGCAGGAAGCCCAGTCCGTTCCCCTTGGGGGACGGGCGGGAGGCACCACATTGGCAATTGCCCCTTCAGGGGTGAAGGCTCCCCTGGTGTCGTTTCCTCGGGTTGGAAGGCCTGGGTCGGCGCCATCCTTGACGCCGTCTGACAGCGCCATCTTGGGCCTTGGCACCATTTGCGGTGCCATGGGCCCTGATGGTGCTGACGGCACCGTGGGAGGCTCTACGGTGCCTTCCGTCACTGTTTCTCACCTCGGCGCCATTCGAGGTGTCATGGTTGAGCATGGTGCCGTGTCCAACTCTGGTGCAAGGATACGGCACCATGGGGGTTTCCGAGAATGGTGCTGAAAGCGTGGTCGGGACTGTTGGTGCTGTCTCTGGCCTCGGCGCCGCTTGCGGCACCGTGGGTCGGGATGGCGCCATGACAGGCACCGATACTTCTGCCGTCCTCAGCACCGTGTCTTCTTCGTGCACCATTCGTGGTGTGATTGAGGGCCTCTGCGCAGTTCAGTCACTCGATCTGGTGCCCCATTCAGTCAGGATGGCAGCAGGCGTCCATGTACCATCTGGCACAGGACTTCGGTCACCACCTCCTCAGAGGCAGAATTGGACACTGAGTTAGATAGGCAGTCTGACTCTTTGGAGTTGGCTGCTCACGTGGACACCTTGGTAGTGTCCTCGACAGACCCCTCTGAGGAGCAGACAGTTGCTCCTTGGTCCAGGGTCAGGGGTGCTGACCAGCAGGCAGTGGTGCAGACCACCATTGCTCTGCAGCCTGGCCTTGAAGGGTTTCCTGACCCCTCAGTGGTGGTACCCCCTCAGGTGGTGTGCCTGGATCGCCCTACATTGGGGCCGATTGGAGCACCCACAGGAGGGGAGGGTGCTGCTCCCTGGATAGCCCCTTTGGAGACTGACCAGGGTTGCCAGCTGCCTAGGCTAGCTTTTTCGAGGAGAAGGGCTCTTTCGGACTCAGAGGGGTAGGGGTTCGACATGGTGACCCTTTTCTGGGACCCATAAGGGTTCTGGAAGGAGCCGTAGTGCGGATCTCCACCCTTCCTTTTCGGTTTCCTCGAGAGGGCCCCGTTCTTTGGAGGTAGGGGACCGTCCATTTGGACTTTCATGGCCCCCGTCACCTCACAGAGGGGATTCTTCAGGGCACAGCCTAGGCAGTTCCAGTATGGTTGACCAGCTGTTGGCTGTTGAGTTTTCCGGAGCTCTCTCTTCCCTTGGGGCTCCAGGTGCGCTCTCTAGCCCAGGCAGAGGACAGCAGATTCCTGTTGTTGGCTCTGCCCTCTCTCCTCTGCCACCTCCTCCTGCTCTTCCAGGTATTCTTGGTCCGAGTGGTCCTCTCTCCTGGGAGCAGTTCAGAGCTGTGGCTGCTCGATTTCCCTCTTATGTTAGGGCCATGGACAGACAGTTTTTTCAACCTCTCCCTGAGCAGCCAACCTCTAAACCTTTGAGGTCCTCCGATTATTCATCCTCCTTTTCAGGAGGTGAGGAACCGTCTGTCCACATCTCCTCAGCTGCTGATCTCGCTGCGTATCAGTTTCCTCGTGAGGATGTTGGGGGACCTGCATATCACCCCACCCATTCAGCACAATCCGGAGCATCAGATGCATGCCTTTTTGGGTGATTTCAGTGCGGACACTCTTGTAGTGTCCCCCTGGCCTGCTTCCTTTTAGGAGGAGTCTGTGCACTTCTGGCAAAGACCCTTTTCCGGAGACCCAGCCCCTAGGGATCTCTGCCAGAGGTACTGTGCCCCCCGCCCCCGAGTCTCCAGGTAGTATACCTCATCCTAGCTCAGGACTGACGCAACTGGATACTCCCCATGGGCTTCCGCCCTTCACCGTGACCGGCCCCCACATGCAGACTCCATGGATTTTGACTTCTGGGGTAGAAGGACTTTCTACTTGGCACGGTTGCTTCTCTCTATATCTGCACATCAGGCCCACTACGCTACCTATGACAGGTTTCTGTGGTCCAGGCTAGGTCAACTCCTAGCCTCAATGCCTGACACGGAGGAAACCAAACAAGCCATTGCACTCTCTGCACGTTGCCTGGAGCTAGCAAGGCACCAAGCAAGGGCATTTTACACCACCAATGAGGTAGCTTCCAGGGTCGTAGGGACAGCGATCTGCACTAGGCAGACGGCATGGCTGCGTCTCTTCCGGTTGTCACCCATAGCCCGTCTATCGGGGCAACTTCCTACTCCTCTGGGGGGTCCCTGTCTCACTCTTCCCACTCTCGGGCCTCTCCAGACCCATGAAGTTTCTCTCTCGGTGTGCCACCCACTGAGAGCTAAGGCCCCCTTCAGGGGGGCTCGGCACTCACCCAAAGGTGATGAATGGTGAAGATTGACAGATAAGATATGAAAATTGCGTACCTACTGTAATTCTGATCTTTCTGTGTATCTTCACCATTCATCACAATCCCAACCACCATCCCCCTCCCTGTTGGTCAGGAGTGGGGTGATCTTGGACACATAGGGGGATGTTTTTCTCTAGGAGAAGAGTGGTCAGGATAGGGGGCACTCCTTCCTCAGTGCCTCGGCTCCACCCCTATGGGATGGGGGTTGGTAGTTGCCCTCTCTGCTGTTCTCTCTCCTTCTCTCCCCATAGCTTTCCTTTGATTTCCTTGTCCTTTGGACACAACCTCAATTTAATTTAAGAAACTAATTTTCTTATACCAAAATTAGATTTTGGTGGGGGGGGGGGTGTATTTCCTGTATCCTGTTTCTTCTTCCAGAATAGCCGATTCTACTTATGTTGGAGTTATTGCCAGTGATTCTGTGCCTTGAATTCTGGCAATTTAGCCTTCTGGCTACTCCTTCGCAGTTCCTATACAATCTGGAGACAGGTCAAGGTTCCAGGGTGTGTTCCCTTCTCTCCACCCTCCCTCACATCCTTACTTCTAAATTATTTTAACCCTCCCTCCTTCCTCCTCTTCTACTTCCAGAGATTGGGGCCCTTTCCCAATCCCCTAAATTTTCCAACTTATTCTGTCCTCTCAGTCATTTATTTCTCCTTTTAGTTTGTGTATCTTTTCCTTTATCTGTCCCTTGGACTCCCTTGTCCCCCCTTCTCAACCTTCTTACTCTACGGCGACTCAGAACTGGCAGGAGGGCGGGGTCGATGACACCTAACTGCCAACCTGCTAGCACCATGCAGTGCGTCGGCCTTGAGGGTGGCGCCGATGGTGTGTCGACTCCGCCCATCCAAAAAAAAAAAAAAGAGCTCCCGTGCGGTCATGACCTCCAGCCACTATACCCAAAGGTGATGAATGGTGAAGATACACAGAAAGATCAGAAATACGGTAGGTACGTAATTTCCATTTTTTTCACCAGATTTTCAACATGGCCTTTTTGGGATCCAACCTCAAGAAGAGTGCCACTGTCATTTCTTTCACTGGTCCCAAAGGTGATTTTGCACAACAACCGTGCCACTCTGCACCACAGGTGTGAAAACACATTTCGGCAGGATGTGAAGAATGACAGCTTTCCTGTTTATTGGGAGTTGAAAAATAGCAATGTTGTGAATTTGGGTGAAAATATTAAAAATTGCTGAAGTTACGAGTGCGTGTGAAAAAATGTTAAAGACCGAGCATATCTCGCCCATTTTTTCAATATTTTTGTACCAAATTTTCAACATGGTCTTTTGGGACCCAACCTCATGAAGCGTGCCAGTGTAATTTCTTTCACTGGTCCCGAAAGGTGATTTTGCACAATGACTACGCCATTTTGTGCCACAGGTGCGAAAACATTTTGGGCAGGATGAGAAGAATGACAGCTGTACTGTTCATGAGGGGGTGTGAAAAAATGGCAATGTTGTGAATGTGGATTGAAAATATTAAAAATTGCCAAAGTTACGAGCGTGCGTAGAAAAATTTCAACAACCACGCATATCTCTGCCATTTTTCAATATTTTGCACCAAATTTTTAACATGGGCTTTTTGGGACCTCACCTCATGAACACTGGCACTGTCGTTTCGTTACTCAGTCCCGAAAGGTGATTCTGTGCAGCGACTGCAAAATCACCTTTTGGGACCAAGTAATGAAATGACAGTGTTAGTGTTCATTAGGTGCTAAAAACCCCGTGTTGAAAATGTGGTGCAAAAACATTGAAAAATGGCAGAGATATCAAGTTGAAAACACCATGATAGGTCATGTAGCTTGATTCTTCAGTTCGCAGTTCGGCTTTGAAGAATGCAGACATGTCCCGGTCCACAGAAGATAACATCTGCCGACCTTGGATGGTAAGTATAGGGCAAGGGGGGTGCGGGGTGGGTAGAAGAAAGGGAGGGTGGGGAGGGGGATGGAGAAGACGACGAGGGATCATTTTCTTTTTGCAGGGGAAAAAAAAAGTCATCTGGGACCATTTTCTTTCTTTTTTTTTTAAACAGAGGGGATTACTGGAAAATTCTGGGACACTGGGAGTGGGGAGAGAGAACAGCAGAGAAGACAACGAAATTGGGTACCCAGAATGTACCGGAATACTGCTGAATTCGAGCCCTGCTCAGTGAATTCAACTAAGGTAGTAGTGGTGCTGTGCTGCTTTTGGAATCCGTGCTGTTGTGGATAATGAAGCTGATGCTTTTCAAGGTAGCTGCCAATTTGATCATATACAATGCATTTGAGAGTGGGGGGAGTATACAGATAGGTCGGTAATTTGAATGACTAGACCTATCACCACTTTTGTATACAGGAGTTACCACCACAGATTTCCAGAGCCTGGAGAATTTACTGGATACAAGTGATAGATTTAGGATACTTGTAAGAGGTTGGAGAATCACATCAAGAGTGAGCTCAACAAGTTTGAGGTCCAACGTATCACTGCTAGCTCTGGATTTTCCAAGCACTTGTGTGAGGTATTTTTTGGTCTCTAATAGGGTGATAATTTTGAGGTATAAGTGGGTGGTGTATAGCCAGACTGGTTATCTGCTTTGTGTGCGAGATTACTGTCATTCGAAGGTTCAAAGAAGTCTGGGGGTAGTACACTAGTTAGATCAGTGAAGGCCTTATTGAAGGTATTGGCACTAACACTAGGGTCCTGGGTTGGAATTCCTTCGACATTTATCAAAGCTGGTGGTGACTTATTGGGTTTGCCAGTCAGGGACTTAATGTTGTCCCAGAACTTACGGCTGTCACCCCAGGAGTTAGTCAGTTCCCTGTTGTAGTGTTGGCTTTTAGCCAAGTGAATGGCCCAGGTATACTTTTCTTTTTTTTTTGGCACCTCCCACTGCAGAGCTTCTGCCCAGTCATGGACCCCTCTGCTGCGGCTCCCACATTAGCTGCCCTCCTGGTACCCTCTGGCTTGCCCCCCAGGGCGGGGTCACGGCACCTGGCCCCTCTGAAGGGTGCCGCAAATAACGGGATAGGGCAGGAGTTGGCCTGGGAGCTGATAGTAGCTGGGGGCAGGCGTCATCGAGGTGGTGGGTAGGATTAGCTTCCCCCTGTTGGGGGGGGTAGGAACGTGCAGTGACGCTAGTGTTCTTTCCACCCTCCCGAAGCCTTGCTGGTGCTGGTCGCTGCAGTGCCCCCGGCCTCCTCCAGGGTCCCTTGAGCGCCGGTCACACACCACACCCTCCCCGTGGAGAAAGAGAGTAGTCTGTGGGACGCTTGATCCTTCTCCCCCAGCCAGCCCTTCGATGACCCAGGTCCATTCCCGAACCCGCGTCGCTGGCGTCGCAAGCGGAAATCCAACCGCTGCAGTGACAGGCAGGCCTTTGGCCCAGGTACACTTGTTCTGAGCTCTTTTGTAGTTTTGTAAGTCAATTTGAGAACCTGTGCTTCTTGCTTTGTGCCACAAGTTGTCCCTGTGCTTCATCTGCTCAACGAGTTGAGGTGTAATCCATGATTTGCATGAGCCCCTGGTTTTGCGTATGGTATGGGGGCAAAGATAATGCAGGCCTCATTGAATTTGCAGATGAAACTTTCAAGCACTGAATCCACATCCTCAGCGGTATAGATAGCCTTCCAGTCTTGGCAGCTAAGGTGTGCTTTGAGTGCACCCAGTTTCCCTTTCTTCAGAACTCTAGTAACGAGTATAGTTGCTGAAGTCTTAGGGGACTTGTTGGATCAAGTGAAGAGGCTAGGGGAGTGGTCACTGATGCTGTGCGAGTAATTCTCTCAGGCCAGTTTGTGATTTATCTATTTATTTGCAAAATGTTTAACCAGGAAAGACAACATGAGCTGAGGAACAGCTCATTTCCAGAAGTGTCCTGGGGGAAAGGGGATTACAGAGGTTGAGAGAGCAAATAAACTGAATACAAGAATACTGTACAAGAACAAAAATTATTCATGACATTGTAGTAAACTTACAGCACTATAAAACAGTATATAACAAGCCAGCGGCCGAGGTAAGCAAAACCGTAGGCTGGAAAACTTACATGGTAACACCCGGAACTGGAGACCAGGAGGCCAGTGGGTGGGTAAAACACTGAAGTGCCAAAATAGTAGGAAGCATGGGTTTAGTAAGTGCTAGTGTAAACCTAAAGAAGAGAGGAGGTCGGGGTGAGGAGATGGGGGGAGATAGCTAGTGCCAAAACCCCTTCAGGATGCTGAGAACCTTCAAAGGAAGGGGACCAGAAGGGATCAGGAGGAGGTGGACTGGGGGCGGGAGATGGGGGGATAGTTACTTGAATTGAGAGAGCGACCGTGGCTGGTGTGGCGGGTGCGTTAGGTTAACTATGTCTGAGGCGAGGGAAGCACGTGAACGGGGGTAGTCACTGGAATTATGGGGGGGAAGGTGGAAATTGAAGAGGGCTGTAAACGAGTACTGTAAGGGCAAGGTAGAAGTTTTGTAGTGGTTAGATGATATGCAATAGTAAGACGAGTAAGTGAGAGAAGGGGGCTAAAGTAGGTGGAGAATAAGGGGAATAGCAGATTGCATAGGGCTGAGAAGAGTATTAGGAATTAAACTTAGAGAGAAATAGAGATTAGAGGGGTGGGAGATGGAGCGAGACCTATAAGAAGACATAACCAGGGAGAAGGGGAGGGGGGTAAAGCTGGAGGGCAGGGGGAGGGTTAGGGAGAGGGAGGAAGTGCATGAAATAGGGAGAGATTAAAAGGGAAGGGAAACAAGTATGAATAGATGTAGGAATTTTGAGGTTTGTAGGGTTAGAGGGTGGGGCAGAGGAGGAGGAGGATGGGGGAAGTGGTTAGGAGCAGGTGCAGTTAGGGGAATAGAAGTTGTGTAGGGCTAGGAAGAGGGATGAAAAGGTCGAGGAAAGTTGGATAGGAGGAGGAGGAGGAAGCGAGTTCCAGGGTTTAGGGAAGCAACAAGAGAAAGCATCTTGGCCTATGGAGGTGTGGTGATGAGGGATAGCTAGAGTGCGGGAGTCGGAGAATCTAAAGCTGTATTTACACGGCCGTCTTTGCAGCACATCAACCCATGCGCACCGGTTGATATGGTGCAAAGATGGCAGTGTAAACACACAACAGACCGTGTTAAGAATGCTGCATGTGCACTTTTGGCTCCGATGCAGAAGTGGAGAACTCAGTCTGATCGCGCGCATTAAGATGTGTTGTAAACTCTCTAATGCGCTTGATCCGGTATGAAGTCTTGTCTCCCTGCAGAAAAAAAAAATGACGCCGTAATGTCTAGCCTCCTCCAATGCGTGACCTGAAGCGCAGCAAGGGCGCAGTGGGTAAACCTCGCCTCCCAAAGGAGCATATCTGCAGCGGAAAGTAGCAGCAGAAAAGTACACTGCTGCCATGTAAACACGGCTTAAGAGGGCGGGGGGTGGAGCAATAAATGAGGAGAGGTAAGAGACCAGGTGATCAACCAATTAACATACTGGTCCCTGTTGGATAATTTATTCGAGTGGGAGAGTGCACTAATTGGGACATGTTAATTGCAGATAAGGCATCTCTGAATGGTGCTGACTCGGGACATCCAGTTAATACTGAAGTCTCCAACCATTAGTAGCTCAGTATTATGATGCCAGTCAGCAGTGTAGTCTAGAACCACCTGGAACCTGCTGGATTGTTCCTTAGGAGGGACATAGACTGATACCAACGTAAGGCTTTTGCTCTTTGCACCAAGCATTATTTTTACTGCCATTATTTGGGTGTTTCTGCTACATGTTATTCTTGGAAGCATTTGTCCCTGGATGTGGTCTTTAATGTAGACACACCCACCACCGCATTTTCCTACTCTGTCCAGCTGAAAAGAGGTGTAGCCTTCAATCTGGATGGCCGTGTCAGCAACCCTAGGAGTGAGCCAGGTTTCAACAACTGAGAGTATATCTGGCTGATACTGAGTAACCCATATTTGTAGGGAGTCTAGTTTAGCCATAAGGCTACAGATATGGATGGAGGCAATGGTTAAGCTGCTGTGTTTTCTTTGTGTTACCGGTGTCTCTGGCATAGGGCCAAGGTTAGGATGGATGTTACCATATACCAGTAGAAGTAGCCAGGCCATCCTAATTGCCTGCCATTTCAGATATCTTGGTGCCTGAGAGTGGTTGCGTATTTTAGTTCCGCTACTGTTGTTTTTAATACAGGTTAAAATCATGTTTATGATGGGGGGAGGGATGGGGTAGGTGTTAAGGTGCATTATTGGTTTGCTAGGAGGTAACCTCCCTGGGTGGAGATTATATATATATATATATATATATAGGAGGCAAAAAACTCTGTTTAATGCATTAGTTAGGGTTGTTCCACAGCGACAAAGTGAGAAATTGGTGTTAGGGTTTGAAAGCCCCCTTGGACCCCGCCCACCCCTCAACGGCATTGGGAGGTGTGCATTGTTGGGGTCATCAGCCCTAACTCTCACCCCATCACATGTGTAAAACAGCAGAAGTATAGGAGAATGGGTGAGAGTTAGGACCAACGACTCCAATGCACACTCCAGTGCCGGGTTGGGGGTGGGCGGGGTCAAGGGGTTTCAACCCTAACACCGAATTTCCTCACTTTTGTCGCTGTGGAACAATCCTAACTAATGCATTAAACAGAATTTTTTGCCTCTGATTTCCCCTTCTGTTTGAGAATGATAACGAGAAATAGTGAATGTAATGCAGCGGCGGGAACACGGGGCCCTCCCGCCACGTGATGTCTTGTGGCATAGTAACAGGAACAACAACGTAAACAGAAGCGCTAACAGTGGCGCACATGGTAACGCAAGCGCGAATGAGAACAGAAAGGGTAACGCACACGGTGGCGTAGACGGAACGGTCTGCCATGTGATGTGTTGCACATAGTAACATGGTGCCTGCAAACGGAAATGTCAATGGGCATGGTGACGAAAGTGAAACAGAAAGAGAAACAGTACTGTAGACACATATGGCAAAAATAACAGAAAGCAGCAAATGAAAACGCAAAGGATAATGCACATGGTGGCGTAGACATCAACGGTAAGTGAAATGGGTATGGAACCGCAAGCGGAAAGGGCAACGGTAACAGTAATGTAAGTGCACAGGCTGGTTTTCCCCAAAACCTGTATAGAGAAAGACAGTGAGTACAAAGAATGTATGCATAATAATAGGTATAGGAGCAGAAAATGAGGGCTTTGAATACTAAATAGGTTATATCTCAGGAACTGTACGACGTAGAAAAAAAAATTTAAAAGTCATATGATTTATGACTGTCCTGGCTAGTTTTGTACTAAGCATTTTTCCGACGAAAAGTCCGTATCTCGCACCGTTTCCGAGATACGGGCCCTGAAAGGCGCGGCGAACCCCGTAATGTTATCCTATGGGGAAAAAAGAGAAGTTCGGAGCGCCATAACTTTGCCTCCCTGTAATATTTTGTCACCAAACTACTGAAAGGCACATCTGTGGGCTGTTGGCTGTCTTCCCTTCAAATTTCAGGAAAAAAGACCAAACCGTTATTTTGCAGCAGGGTGCCAAAGTATTCCTGTAATTCGTCAGGCGCCGTAATGTTATCCTATGGGAAAAAACGTCAACTTTGGAGTGCCGTAACTTTGCCGCCGTGTAATATTTTTTCAACACAACACTGAAAGGCACATCTGTGAGATGTTGGCTGCGTTCCCTCCAAATTTCAGCCCCAAACTCCCAACCGTTCTTTTGCAGCACACTGCCAAAGAATTGCTGTCATTTTCCCACAGACTAGAAAACTACTGTCGCAATTTGCGAAAGCTTTCGCAAAAATTTGCGACACTTTCGTGAGCACGAAAGTACTTTTTCCAGAAATTTGAAAAACATATTTCTGGGGTGTTTTACCAAAAATAAAGACATGGCTAGCATCCTCAGGGTCCGACTAGGTGAATACAAAAAGAATTAGGTTGCTAGAGGGTCCCAAATTTAAATGCCAAGCATTTTTCTGATCACTAACTGAAAACAAAATGGCGGATTTGCGAAAGTAACAGGGCCATTTGCGAAAGTAAAATGCATTTGCGAAAGTGTTGAACTTTTGTTAACTTTTCCCATTGACTTATAATGAGAAATTGTTTTGAATAACTTTTGAACTGTTTAATATTTTTCACCAAATCTTGAAAGGCACATCGGGGACCACCACGCACATCTCTGAAGATTTCAGGGCCAGTCACACAGAAACCGTGGCGGCCTGTAGGCGCCGGAGAATTCCAGAAAAAGCGTAAACAGCGCCAGAATCATACTTCTAACTCCAGAGCCGGATATCCGACAGTACTGAAACTTGGCAGATCCTAAGGTCTATCGCTCTTCATCATGTATTCCAAATTTCAGGCAAATCCAAATGGTTTGCAAAGTTATTAAGGTGCAACATTTTGGTTTAACATAGAATGGCTCCTCAACCTAACTATGGTGGCAGTACTGTGCTACACTATACATATATATATATATATATATATATATATATATATATATATATATATATATATATATATATAGCATCCCAGGGAATGTGGTTTGCTGAGGAACATCCCCTTGGTGAGATATATATATCTATAAACACTGTATATATATATATATATATATATATTTTTAGAGGCAAAATTTGTTTCATGGATTAGTTGTTACTTCCACAGCCACAAAAGTGAGGAGATTCCGGTGTTAGGTTGAAAATCCCTTTGACCCCTTACCGCCTTCCCATCCGCGTTATAGAAGTGATTGGGGATTGCCAGCCCTAACTCTCATCCCATGACATGTGTAAAGCAGCAGAAGTATAGGAGAATGGTGAGAGTTAGGACCCATGATCCTCATGCGCACCCCAATGCCGGTTGGGGGTGGGCGGGGGTCCAAGGGGGTTTCAACCCAACACCAATTTCTCACTTTGTCGCCGTGGAACAACCCTAACTAATGCATTAAATGGAGTTTTTGCTCTAATTTCCTTCTTTGAGAATGATGACAAGAAATAGTGAATGTATGCAGCGGCGGGGCCTCACGCCTCGCCACATGATGTCTTGTGGCATAGTAACAGGAACAGCAACGTAAACAGAAGTGCTAACAGTGGCGCACATGGTAACACAAGCGCAAATGAGAACAGAAAGGGCAACGCACATGGTGGCGTAGACGGGAGCGGTCTGCCACGTGATGTGTTGTCACATAGTAACATGGTGCCTGCAAACGGAAATGTAAATGGGCATGGTGACGCAAAGTGAAACAGAAAGAGAAACAGTACTGTAGACACAAATGGCAAAAAATAACAGAAAGGCAAGCGCAAATAAAAACGCAAAGGATAACGCACATGGTGGCGCAGACGTCAACGGTAAGTGAAACGGGTACGGAACTGCAAGCGGAAAGGGCAACAGTAACAGTAATGTAAGCGCACAGGCTGGTTTTCCCCAGAACCTGCATAGAGAAAGACAGTGAGTACAAATAATGTATGCATAATAATGAGTATCGGAGCAGAAAATGAGAACTTGGAATACTAAATATGTTATATCTCAGGAACCATAGACGAGGAAAAAATTAAAAGTCGATGATTTACAACTGTCCTGGCTAATTTTGTATTTAGCCCCTGTCAGGAGGCTAAGAATTTTTCTGACGAAAAGTCCGTATCTCGCACCGTTTCCGAGATACGGGCCCTGAAAGACGCGGCGAACACCGTAATGTTATCCTATGGGAAAAAAAGAGAAGTTCAGAGTGCCATAACTATGCCTCCCTGTAATATTTTTTCACCAAACCACTGAAAGGCACATCTGTGGGCTGCTGGCTGTCTTCCCTCCAAATTTCAGGAAAAAAGACTAAACCGTTATTTTGCAGCAGGGTGCCAAAGGATTCCTGTAATGCGTCTGGGCCGTAATGTTATCCTATGGAAAAAAACGTCAACTTTGGAGTGCCGTAACTTTGCCGCCGTGTAATATTTTTTCAATACAACACTGAAAGGCACATCTGTGGGATGTCATCTGTGTTCCCTCCAAATTTCAGCGTAGTGCCAAAGAATTACTATTATTTTGGGCATAGTGTCGCAAACCAGTGTCGTGATTTGCGGAAGCTTTCGCAAAAATTTGCGACACTTTCGTAGGTTCGACACTACTTTGCGAAAGTACTTTTTGCAGAAATCTGAAAAACATATTTCTGGGGTGTTTTACCCCAAAATAAAGACATGGCTAGCATCCTCAGGGCCCGACTAGGTCAATACAAAAAGAATTAGGTTGCTAGAGGGTCTCAATTTTAAATGCCAAGCATTTTTCTGATCACTAACTGAAAACAAGATGGCGGATTTGCGACACTAACAGGGCCATTTGCGACACTAAAAAGTGCATTTGCGACACTGTCGAACTTTTTGTTAACTTTTCCCATTGACTAATAATGGGAAACTGTTTTTTGAATAACTTTTGAACCGTTAAATATTTTTTCACGAAATCTTCGAAAGGCACATCGGGGACCCCGGCCACACGTTCCCTGAAGATTTCAGGCCGTCACAAAACCGTACGACCTGTAGCGCGACCCGTAGAATTCCAGAAAAAGCGTAAACACGCAGTACAGATCACGCTTAATAACTCCACAGCCATATATCCTACTGTACGAAACTCCAGATCCCAAGGCCTATGGTTCTTGATCGTATTCCAAATTTCAGCCAACCACAAACGGTTGCAAGTTATTAAGGTGCAAAGTTTTGGGTTTAACATAGAAATGGCTCCTCAACCCTAACTATGGTAGCACTATATATATAGCACATCCCAGGGGAATGTGGTTTGCTAGGAGGTAACCTCCCCCGGGGTGTATATATATATATATATATATAAAATATAGAGCACATCCTCAGGGAATGTGGTTTGCTAGGAGGTAACCTCCCCCGGGGTGGATATATATATATATATATATATATATATAGCATCCCAGGGAAATGTGGTTTGCTAGGAGGTAACCTCCCCAGGGTGGATATATTATATATATAGCTGTCATCTCAGGGGAGTGTGGTTTGCTAGGAGGTAACCTCCCCGGGGTGGATATATAGATACTTAGCATCCCAGGGGAATGTGGTTTGCTAGGAGGTAACCTCCCCGGGGTGGATATATAGATATATAGCATCCCAGGGGAATGTGGTTTGCTAGGAGGTAACCTTGTAACCTCCCCTGGGTGGATATATATATATATATATATAGCATCCCAAGGGACTGTGGTTTGCTAGGAGGTAACCTCCCCTGGGTGGCTATATATATAGCATCCCAGGGGAATGTGAGGTTGAGCGGTCATCTCCGAGGGTGGTGGTTACCGTGCCATAGGCACTGGTCACTTCCCCGCCCTGTAATATATTTTGACCAATCCATTAAAAGGCACATCAGTGGGATGTTGCCTTTCGTCCGTCCGTCCAAATTACAAGTAAACAGACCAAACCATTTCTGAGATATTCAATGTCAAAGTTTGGTAAAATTCCCCTATCTATTCCATTATAAGAAATCTGGTCATCTTGTCCCTATTTTGTGATCAAAGATCACGATCAAAGAATTTGCAGGCTCACGAACAAAGAATTAAAAATGTAATAATTCAAAAAATAGAAGCAATTGCAGTAAACCACATGGTTCAACAGAACGAAGCTCCCTGAGTAAAATCCATCATTTGACTTCCTAGGACACCCCTGGGCTAAGAAAATTGAATTTAAATTGGGCCATCGTGTCCCTCGCTCGCGATGCAAGATCGCGGTCAGAGAATCTCACGATCAAAGAATTTGCAAGCTCACGAACAAAGAATAAAAAATGTAATAAATCAAAAATTGAGGAATTGCAGTAAACCACCACCATGGTTTGACAGAACGAGCCCCCGAGTAAAACCCACCCTCATTTGACTTCCTAGGGCACCCATGGGCTGAGAAAATTATTTTTAAATTCGGCCATCTCGTCCCTCGCTCACGATGCAAGATCGCGATCAAAGAATTTGGAGCCTCACGATCAAAGAATTTGCAGGCTCATGATCAAAGAATAAAAAAAGGGTGAAATGAGATTTATTCACCAATTTGAACCAAACCAATGGCATGGTTCGACAGAACGGACCCTCCTGAGCAAAACAAGCCCTCATTTGTGTCCCTAGCCCACCTGAGCCGAGATATTAGTGTTTTAGGTCACGATGCAAGATTGCGATCAAAGAATCTCACGATCAAAGAATTTGCAGGCTCGCAATCAAAGATCATTAGCGAGCCGCGAATTAAGATTTTAAAAGCTTATAACTCTATTTTTTGACCGATTTGGATGGAACCAAAGCCATGACTTGATAGATCAGGGTCCCCCGAGTAAAACCCATCGAAGTTTTACTTCAGAAGTGACCCCCTGAGCCCAAATATTTGTGTTTGTGTGATTGGAAAACTGAAAACAAGATGGCGGACCTCGCGGTCAAAGAATTTTGAAAATTCCTCGGCAACAAAGATTCTTGAACCGCGAGGCTGCAAATTCTTTGATCACCAGGCGAGACCAGATGGCCAGAACCCCCATTCTTTAATCGCAAGATATACTGTATACATAAATTTTCCCATTGACTTATAATGGGGAACTTAAAAGTGCCATAACTTTTGAATGCCTTAATATTTTTTCACCAAACAAAAAGTGGCATGTTCAGCCACCAAAACTCTTTCAAACAAGCCATCTTGCAGAGCGGCACACCACACGACGGCTATGCAGGACCACATTAAGAATGCTAAAAGGTGCCTTCAAAAATGGATCATTTTGCATTTCTCAGCGAAGCCACGGGTGAGATATCTTGATTTCATTGGCCTCGAGTGAAGATAAATATGATATCTTCACTCAGGCCATGTCATGTTCTGTTTATATAACATGTGGTTTGGGCTTTTGTAGCATGATCCCCAAGCACCCCCAAATCTTCAGCAACATCACAGATTCCATACTGTATTAAAATAAATTATCTGGCTGATCCTGTTAATTTACAGGTTTTTTTTTTTTGAAATACCGTTATTTCATTGAGCTTGGTATTATTTGTAATTAAAAACAGTAATGTGAGGTACCTGGTTGATTGTCCCCCGTGCTACCGACAAAATCCTGTAATACTTTAACTTCTCCTGTTTTAAAGCGGACTACTCGCTCGCTGTGCTTTCGTTGGTAGAGACGGTCCCTTCTATTAAGTGAACCATGTTATCGGGACATAAAAGCCAGGATTTTCTTTAAAGTACAGACACTTATTTTAAAGCTCTGATACCAGTAATCTGCTCGTCTACATGCCGCTCGGTCACGCTACAGTTCAGGGGGAAAGTAAAAGTATTACAGGATTTTGTCGGTAGCACAGGGGGACAATCAACCAGGTACCTCTTTACATTATTTTATTTAATTAAAAGAGAGTGAAACATACTTTCACTTTCTTTGCAGTGACATATAGGAACATAGAGATCTCACCATGACGTATAGGAACATGGAGATATCACTATGACGTATAGGAACGTGGAGATATCATTGATATCTTCACTGCCTGTCTGAGATATCACTTTTTATCCCCACATTTATCCCAAAACACATGTTGTATAAATATATATATATATATATATATATATATATATATATATATATATATATATAGCATCCGAGGGAATGGTGTTTGCTAGAAGGTAACCTCCCTGGGTGGATATATATATATATATATATATATATATTATATTATATATATATATATATATATATATATAGCATCCCAGGAATGTGGTTTGCTAGGAGGTAACCTCCCCTAGGTGGATATATATATATATAGCATCCCTGGGGAATGTAAGGTTGAGCAGTCATCTCCAGGGGCGGTGGTTACCGTGCCATAGGCACTGGTCACTTCGCCAATCGTGGAATAATTAGGTGGTGACTGTTTATTTTCCAGTTTTTAAAGAGCCACCAATGCTGTTATTACTAGCTGGATCAGAATGCTGCATGGCCGATACACAATTACCATTGTAGAGAAGTGTCAGTGGCTAACCTGGTCACTTGGTGGGGAATCTTTCCTGTGTTGTTGATAAAATAGTATATTACGTGATTGTGTTAATGCTTTTGGGGATTTATTGGTGAAGAGCAGTTTAGAGTGGCAGGGTAGGGGTTAGGAGCCCTGTAGCACACTACAACATGCTAATGGTAAAGGGGATACTTCGTTTTCTACAGGCAAGCTGATGTGTCCAGCAGTACCTATATAAGTAAGAGCCCAGACAGAGCAGTTGGGAGATTTAGAAGTTACAGATTTGGGGCAAGAGGTATGGCCAGGGGGCAATAGGTTGTATGCCCAGAGGAGAGGAAAATTACAGTGGGCACTCAGCTGGTAAACCTTTATTTCTAATAAGCAATGTTAGATTAGGCTGTGTGGCTATTGGCAGCCCCCTAGCTTTTAAAGGGAACTATGGTGTTTCAGAGAACTTATTTGTATGGGGCCCTTTAAGTGGGACAGGCAGCCTTATAGCAATAGTAATTGGTTGAAAAGATCAGTTGGGGCAGAGCCTGTAGAGCAGAGAGGGGGGTAGCGAAAGGAGGGTCTGAGAGTGAATTAGAGGGAGGAAAATAATAGCTCAATAGGGTTCTCCTTATTACGCATGTCCCTCTAGTGGCTGATAAGCATAAAGTGCTAATGGAAAAGCAGGCAAAAAAAAGGGATCAGCTTCTAAATTAGTAATAAAACAGTTTCAACTAGTACAAAACTGCAGAAAACAGCCTTAAACAGCCTAAAATATCGGCTGGTGAAAGCAGCAGTATACAGACAGTTTTTAAAAAGACTTAGTTAAACAGTAATTATAAGCAGAGACAGTAGATCACATTCAATTCAAAGCAGACTGAGAAAAAAACTGAGCAGGGATTTTCAAATGTGGATGCTGGACACCAAGATTGGTTCCGATGGCTACCTTGAAATATTTGCTGCTGTGGTTCTGCTGCCGGGTCCAGGGGCTGGGGGCAGCTCAAGGAAGCCCTGAGGTTCCAGTGCAGAACCCTAAAAAGGAACAGAGCAGCAGGGATTAAATCAAGGAAAGGGGATGGGGAGGCTGTTGAGAAATATTCGTGGGAGGGAGGGACAGGCAGACTACTGCAGGAAGCTACTGTTGGCTCTGAGCAGGTACTGCTTTTAAATTAGTAATACAACAGTTTCAAACTGTACAAAACTGCAGAAAATATGTTCCTTTGAAGTTGCCTGCATTTGTTTTATTGTTTCATTGATATTTGTACAGTGCTATGAGCCTGGGAATGACGCTTTAGAAATAAAACATTTATCTAGGTGACCTAAGCCTGCGAGATATGGCACCGATACATATCACTATTCAAACCCCAATTTAACAAGTGTAGTCACTCCCCTGGAATGAGCAGCTCCAGAGTTTTAGAATTTTATGCTAATTATGGAATTCAGAATGAAATTCAAACTGCTGTGTGGTTGTGCTCACCCCTGCACTATAATGTCAGATTTATTTCTCTGCCTGAAGAAAGCAGTCACCCCAAAGTCTTCTTCAACGTCAGACTGGTTTATGGTTTATTATTTTGTACAACTTATTATAATATACTGTTTAGTTATTTCACTGATAACTCTGCATTGGTTAGGTTGTTTATTGTATATTTTAACTTTTTTCTAGTTCCCCATCGGTTCCCATCAACCGGAGAAGGCCATTTTTCGACGCAATTCCCACTTTTAGGGAACCACTTTAAAGCTACGTTATTTTCACTAAAATTAGTAAACAAAATGAAACCACTTTGCAGCTTTTGCTGCTCATTATTCTTGGTTTATCTTTTCTTAGGAACCGAGCCGTGATATCTTGCGCCTCTCTGTCCAACAGCACCCTTCTCCATTGGGCCGCCGATGCCACCCCTACTACCTGCCAGCCTCACCCTCGCATCTTCAGCCACCACAAAAGTCCTCCTACAGCCTTCAGTCCCCTGGGCTGGCATGTCCTTGCCAGGGACCTCCTCTGTCGGTTATGGAGGGGAAAGACACCTGGAGCCGCCCACTTTCTTCCTATTTGCTAGCTTGTCCCTGCTTAGGCCTCCCAGCTGACTTGAGAAGTGAACGAGTTGGGCAGAGGCTGAGGGGTGGTGCTGACATGATGGTGTCAGTTGGCGTGGGAGGGACTACATGGCCATCATCCGGCGTACCTTTGGTGGATCAGTTTTCCCTTTTTTTCTGCTCCACCCACAAGGATGCGCACGCTGCGGCCAGTCAAGAGAGGTGGTGCCTGACAGGGCGAGTTTACTCACACCTTCAACAGCATCCACCCCCCCCCCCCAGAGGACAGCATCCATTGTATGCTCTGGATCCTCCCAGCTGATCTCTGCTTCTGACGTCCCGGACTCAGGGCACAAACCTATGAGCCGATATTAACAGTTTAGCCTAACAAGATAATCTGTTAGGGTACTTTAATTTGAGGTTTAATTTTTAAGGGAACTGAACTGCTTTTCAGATACTTTCATTTTTTTAACATATACAGTATTTTTACTCTTAAAAAATTACTTTAACACTTTGTCTTCCCTGGTTTGTTAGTGCTTGGCATGACTGACAGATCCAAAAAGAAGATGGGACCAACAGGCTTTAAAAATTGTAAAGGTTGTTTCCAACTCCTGACAAAGGTAGATTGCCACGAGTTGTGCTTAAAGTGCCTGGGTCCAGACCACAATTTTAAAAGTTGTGAGCTTTGTATAAAGTTTTGCCCTAAAACATAAAAGGGCTAAAACATTAGAAAACGTTGCAACTTCTCATTCTGCCTCCACATCACCAGAAGGCTCAGACTACTGTCAAGCAGCTCAAAAAATAAGCAGCAGTCACTGTCAAACGGACAGAATTGAAAGATAAAGCTGCAAAAGATGGATAAGAAATCAGGGCGTCTGAACAGGGGAACCCTGAAACTAGTAAAAATAAACAGCCTCGAAGCAAGCACTGGAGACAGTGCATGCCAATAAAAAAACAAAAAGAAAAATATGTAGCTGTCTTTTTTTCCTGAAGAAGAAAAGAAGTTGCTAGTGAATAAAAATAAAATGCCCTAAATAGAGAACATTACTAAGGCATAGGCTTAGCAATTCTTCCAGGCTATGGGGAATTTCATTAAAATGCCTACCCCCCCCCCCCCGGTTCCATTCCCAATGCCTGTGGAGGAGGTGGTAGAAATGTTTCAAGAAGAGGAGGGCAAACCCATACAACCAGCTGGTTCTTCTGTTCAAGAATTTGGCTCACCTCCAAGACCTTCAGATGACTATACCTCTTGCCATACTTTCTGAGACATATGGTCAATACCCTCTGCATTTCCTTACAGGAAACGGATGAGGAGGAGGCTGAATTCTTGGGTTTAGCCCCCACTAAGAGGTTGATACTGCCCATCCATAAATCCCTCAGAAAAAAACACTTTTAAAATCACATCAGCACCCACCTTAGTTGCTGACACAGATAAGAAAACTGAGAAAAAAAATCAGGTTGACAAACAGTGCTCTGGGTACCTGTATTCCTACCCTAATCATGACAGAGAGGTTCTGACTGCTGCCTGTAACAAGGCCACAGTGCCCCTTTCTTATCAGCCTTCTGAAAAAGTTTCCAGGAAACTGGATATGTGGGCAAAAAAAGTATATACATCTGCGTCCTTGCTCCTATGACAGGCAGCTTATGTGGCCTACACAGCACAGTACCAGACAGCCTTATGGAACTCCATTCCGGCACTGAGCGAAAGGTCTACTGGAAACCTGGCCTAGGATATGGCTGGCACAGCACGATCAGCCATGCCACAAAGTACCAGTTTCATATGGCAGTGGATACTAATGACACTGCATCTAGGGTTATGGCCCACGCAGTGTCCCTAAGGTGTGCCTGGCCTAGAACTACAGATCTATCCCAAGTCACTCAGACAAAAGCTATGGAGTTCCCTTGTGAGAGAAATTTCCTGTTTGGTGACAAGACAGAGGCTTACATGAAAAAGGTGGATGCGTATCAAGCCACCTACAAGACCAACACTGAAAAAGAAAAGACCTCAACTTCCTATAGGCCTTATGAAAGGGGAAGGGATACTACCCTTGTGCTTATGCTCCCCATTAATGCCCTACACAAAGAGGCTACTATAAAGGCAAAGGTAGAAGAAGAAACAGGCATGCTGCTGCCACACCAGCACCTGAACCCCTGACAAAACAGAACCCCTGACAAGCCTGTCCCGGTCATCCAACCATTGCCAGTGAGAGAAAGACTGGCTCACTACTTCCAGGAATGGACAAAAATTACCACAGACGAGCGGGTCCTAGAAGTAGTGAGCCAAGGTTTGTCTTTACAGTCCAAAAGATTTCCAAAACTACAGAACCAAAAAGGTTTTCAACCTCACACACCAGGAGAAAAAATCCTGCTGAAAGTGATTTATGCAAGTTTGATAACAAATGAGAATGGTAACCTGTAGAAGTTGTAAAAGTCTTCTACCATTTAAACTGCCAAAAAGTGCTGTTTTCCATGACAAAAATCATTTTATTTGTGTGCTCTGCTTCATTTGCATAACCCTGCCCTTTTTTTCTCAGTGCTGCAACCCCCAACCGTGACGTCATGCAAGGGAAACACAGTTTTTAAAGCGACACTGTCCGTTTGTAGCTGATTCTTTACATTATTTGCAAGTAGCTGTATCTAGCAATTTAACATGTAGAAAAATGCTAGTGGTTTGGTAGGCTGAGAGCAGCTCCGAGCCATGTAATCATTGATCCATAATTACACTCCAGCACTATGTACAGCCATTCCAGCCCTGTAACCTAAACATAGACTTCAGACCTGTCATTTCACTAGCAGGCAGTGAAAATGAAACAACATCTACACAGAATGGCAAATGATCTTTTTGGCCTACCTGCATCACAAAAACATTTTTTCAGATGCCTTTCTGCAGATTGTACTGTTATAATGTATGGTAGAATGCTGTTAACCTTAGGAAATCATCATTTCCTACGGTTGTTAACCTATCGATGTGACGTAGATATGTTGTTAACCTATCAATGCTACGTTACATCGATAGGTTAACAACAGCGAGTGGTCTGCACATGTGCGCGCCCTTTTTTTCGACGGGGAACCGATGCACGAACAGCAGTGGTTAGGGAAGGACTGAACGGCCGTGGCGGTGACTAGTTATGAAAAAGTAAGCAGCCTTTTGAGGTGAGACCATACACTATAAAAAATAATGTATGGTCCCTCTATCGGCAACCGGTCAATTTTAACCGTCTCGAGGTTGCCATGGCGAAGTAAACCTCTCGAGCTTCACTCTCGAGGTTTACACAGTCACCCTGGCAACCTCTCGACTGTTAACTGACTGGTTAACGATAGAGGACCATACATTATCCTCTATGTTATGCCATTGTTATGACATCACTCTGTTGTTAACCCTTCTTGAGTATGTCATATCAATGGTATAGCAAGATGGAATGCTCACAACAATCAATGTTCTAACAAAACAGAATGCTCGCAACAATCAATGTTCGGTAAAGTAACTCAGTAAAGTAATTCAATCTGCGAATACACTATCTTGGTAGCCCATACACTATAAAATATAATGTATTGTCTTTGGTTAACAACCACACTGAAAACACTTCTCGAGGTTGCCATGACATCTGAAAACCTCTCGAGCTTCGCTCTCAAGGTTTACAATGATGTCATGGCAACCTGTCGATGTGTTTACAGTGTGGTTATTAACCAAAGACCATACATTATCCTCTATGTAAACACTACCGAAATAGGAGACTGCACTTTGATTAGTGAGACAGAAAAATCAGCTATTTACTGTATCCACAAGTCCTCACTACATAAATTAGTATACAGGGTGGGATATTCAAAGGATTGCACACTGATGTGCCGGCGATATTCAGAGGGTTTTGTTGCACTGCGTAATTCCCGATCATGGGAATGCACCAGTAATGTATGCAGCGCCAATCACAGGGCATGCCCATACATATGCAGCACATCCTGATATTCAGCCCGGGATGTGCGGCGCATATGCAGGTACAAACCCGCCTTGCGCTGCACAGGGGGGTGCACAGATGTGCCTGTAAAAAAGAGGAGCATGTTGGGGGACACCCACA
Organism: Neoceratodus forsteri; assembly: GCA_016271365.2. Lineage (NCBI taxonomy): Eukaryota > Metazoa > Chordata > Ceratodontiformes > Ceratodontidae > Neoceratodus > Neoceratodus forsteri. Next base: position 270,192,410 of record JADMNL010000027.1, read on the forward strand.
GGCGGGCTGCCATACTGCCAGGGACAACACGACAGCCGCCTGCTGTGGGTGGCCACCCAACCTCCCCAGACACAGGCCGGGTGTCGTGCCTCCCCCTCGCCCGATCATGGGCATATGAATATAATATCCCTGGTGGTCCAGTGGACCCTAACACATCGCCCGATCGCGGGCATAGTTAACACAATCCCTGGTGGTCCAGTGGACCCAAACCCCTGCCCAATCGCAGGCATAGAATATAATTGAATTCCCTGGTGGTCCAGTGGACCTGCTCCCCTGCCTGATCGCGGGCATAATATACACATATCGCTGGTGGTCCAGTGGACCCTACCTCATCGCGATCGCGGGCATAGGTACAACAATCCCTGGTGGTCCAGGGATGTTTTACTACTGTGCCCGCAATCGGCGTTGAGGCGCGTTGCCTGCCATGGGGCAGGGGGCATCAGTCCTCGACAGCTGCAGCCTGGCAGGGCGCCAGGCACAAGTTGCCGGTGATCGGCGCATCGCATGCAAGTGGAGCCATAATGACACGCAAATTGCCACATATGTGCCTTGTATACATAATGGCCTCATTTGCATGCTCACATCTGAATATCATTCTTGCAGCTGCACTTGTGCAGCCCCATGCTTCTCACTTGCCACTTGCACTGGCGCAGTGCCACTGCGCCATGCACAGTGCAGGCGCCCCCAGTGCCATATTTTTTTTTTTTTTTAACCCTCCTGGCATGCCTCCAGGTTTGCCACTCCTTCCGGCTGCACATTGCTACTCGTGACCTCCTCGTCCTGTCCCCCCTTCCCTCACCTCACAACGCAGCCGACCCAGGGGTGGCCCAGCATATCCCTTTGCCGAGTGGGTCCCTCCTCTGAGGGGAAAGACACCGGGTGGGGTGGGCCCAGCGACCACGGCCAGTCCCTGGCGCTGCTGAGGTGGGATCGAGGGCACAGGACCCTCGGTCAGCGAGCGGGCAGCCATCATCCGGCGAACCCGGAGGCTGGTATTTCCGCTTTTCTCTGGGGGCGTGGTGTGCCACGAACGTCAAGGCGTAGCCGACGTTCACCACGCCCCCCCCAACATCCAGGCTCGCTGCGACTGGACCCCCGGCCTCCGCCAGGGGTACCATGCAGTGGTCCTGATTACCCTCCCCACCCCCCTGGAGTAGGTGAGCAGTCGTGGGACGCGAACCTACTCCACCCCAGCCGGCTCTCCAGCGACCAGAGTCCGTTCCCGAACCCGGGTCACCGGCGTCGCAAGCGGAAATCCAACTGCTGCGCCGACGAGCCGGCCCCCGTGCCATATTTAATGGTGCTGGGCCATGGCGCAACGCCACTGAATACAGCCCGGCGCATCCCAGTTGCGCTGAGCCCAGGCTTGCGCCCCTGCTTGGTGCAGTCTGAACATCCCACCCAGGCTATTTATTTCTGTGCTCACTACAGAAATAGGAGACTACATCTCTCAGTAAAGAAATCTTGACAGCTAGACACTGTATGCACAATGCCTTGTTTTGAAAACAAACATATGTGAGCTGATATTGTTGAAGCCACTACAGAAGTAGGTGGCTGCACTCCACAGTAAGGAAATTGGAAAACAGCTTCTTATTGTACCCACAATGCCTTGCTATGTACATTCAACATATTAGGTGCCATACTGCAGCCACAACTATCAAAATAAGAAACTACACCTCTAAGTAAGGAACATTTAAGTTGACATAATTTACCCAGAATTCCTTGTTGCTGTATGTAAAACACTGACAGCTCCCTTGAATGACATCATTCTGGGGGTGTGGCCACACAGAGAATACTGGAGGGCAGCCAGAAACAAAGCACTGATAAACATTAAAAAAAAGATTGATAGAATTTTTTTTTTCACAAAACAAATTGCAGTTTCAGCATCTGAAGCATAGCTGGCAATGGCATACTATGTGAAAAAGGCATTTGGGGAACTTGCATAAATCACTTGAAGCTAGCGGTGAAGAAACTGCTACAAACGCATGCAGTGGGAAAAGCACCTGCCTCACAACAGGGCATGGGGCTTTACTCCAGAAGCTTCCTAACCCTAAAGAAAAATGGGGAGTGGTGTCCCATTTTAGAGCTGAGATACCTGAACAAATATTTAAAGAAAGAAAAATTCAAGATTGTAACACTGGGCTCAGTGATTTCATCCCTACAAAGAGGAGCCTGGCTGGGATCACTGGATCTGAAAGACGCCTACTTTCACATACCAGTCAGACCAAGTCACAGAAAATACCTCAGGTTCAGGTTATGGAACTCCCACTACCAGTTCACAGCTCTTCCCTTCAGCCTCAACTCGGCTCCAAGGGTATTCACAAAGTGTCTAGCTGTAGATTCAGCACACTTGAGAAGGAAAGGGGTGGTGGTGTTTTCTTACCTGGATGACTGACTGATTCAGGAAAAACAGCAGGAAACAAGCCGACTCAAAACACTTTGGAGGAATAGGGCTTCCTCATAAAGTTTCAAAAGTCTCAAACAAAATTAGTTCAAGTTCTGGGCTTCATGGTGAAGACCTGGATACCCTGCAAGGGAAGGCATTCCTTCCTCTAGCAAGGGTAGCAAATCTTATTTCAACTGCAGAATCCTTTAAAGTGGGGCAGCCAAGGCCTGCAAGGGATTTTCTAAGGCTACCAGGTCACATGGCCCCCTCCACAGCAGTGGTACCAGAGGCCATATTCCAGATGAGAGATATTCAGTACCACCTCGGAAACCATTCGTTCCAAAGGTGGGACACCCTATCCAAATTGGTGCTCGTCACAAAAACTTTAAGGGCATTAAACTGGTGGAAGGAAGAATGCAACCTCAAAGACAGGATTCGCTTCCTCCAGCGATTCTTTACAGTCATTCTCACAACAGATGCCTGCTATGTTGGGGTGTCCACTTGGAGGATCTAACTATGAGTGGCACATGGAGTGCACAGGAGACTCAAGAGCACATAAATCCCCTGGAACTCAGGGCAATATACCTAGCAATGCAGTTTTTTTTTATTCCCAGATCAGTGGTCAGTCTGTTCAGATCAGAAAAGACACCACCACAACCATGTACTACATAACCAAATGGAGGAACCAGCTGTTCCAAGCTGTGCACAGAAGTCATGAAGATCTGGAACCTGGCATATTCCCTGGAGGAACAGCTATCCACAGTGCCCCTACCGGGAAAATACAATGTACTGGCAAGCTCCCTGAGCAGGAGCAGCCAGGGAACTCACGAATGGACCCTAAACCAGCAGCTGCTGGCATCAGTGTTCAGAAGGTGGGGGTACACCAGAAATAGATCTGTTCACCTTCAGGGAGAACAACCAGCTCCCACTTTTTTGTTGCAAATCCCCAGTAGAGGGTTTACTCACAGAGAATGCCATAGTCCTCAACTGGTCAGGGACGTTTCACTACACCATCCCTCCTTTCCCACTTTTACTGAGGTAGGACTCATAAAACTGAGAAGGGAGTCAGCAACAATGATTCTAATTGCTTTAGAGTGGGTCAGACAAACCTGGTACTCCATGATCCTGTCCCTCTCCAGCAGACAGCCTATCAACCTGCCCCTGAGATACCTTTTAACACTGTCCCAGAGCAGGATAATGTTCCAAGATCTGAGAACTCTATGCCTCAGAAAATGGTTCTTGAAGAGCTAGAGTTTTCTGGGCTGAATCTTTCTGACAACATTATGGAAGTACTTAAGGTTTCCAGAAAACCAGAAACGAGGAAAACGTATGCTTCAAAATGGAAAGATTTTCCTTATGGTGCTCTCCAAAACAGATCAACCTCTCCAGGCAGTTCTGTCCACAATCCTGGACTACCTACAGTAGTCCACCTCCAGTCCTTGGCCCTAAGGCCTTCGACTCTGAAGGTGCATTTAGCTGCAGTGTCAGCTTACACATCAGCTGGCAAAGACAGGTCAGTAGCCTCACAACCCATTTTCAAAAAGTTCTGAAGGGCCTTAATCACCTGTACCTTCCAGTGAGGCAACCTGTCCTTCCCTGGGATTTGAACATATGCGTTGCCCAGCTGATGGAGGCTCCCTTTGAGCCCAAGGCCACTGCAGCACTGAAGTATGTCACTTGGAAAACACTCTTCCTGGTGGCAATGACATCTGCTAGAAGGGTGAGCCAGCTACAGATCCTACCTACACAATTTTCCAAAGGGACAAGCTAGTCCTAAGGACAGACAGAAAATTCCTCCCAAAAGTGGTGTCTGAATTCCACCTGAATCAGTTAATTGCCCATCCAGTTTTCTTCACAGGAAAATCCAGCTCAGGTGAGCAAAAGCTTTACAGTCTGGATGTGAAAAAGACACCAAGTTACTATTTGGACAACACAAAGGATGCCAGGTCCACTAGCTCCAAGTTGTTTGTTACCTGTGGTGAAGTGAGGAAGGGAAAACTAGCATCCAAGAGAACAGTTCACCGATGGATAGTGAGTATCCTACATAAAGTTGTTATGACAAAGCTGGCAAACCACCTCCCAGAGGGCCAAGTCACACTCTACAAGAGACTACTCTGCCTCTCTGGCAGCATCAAGGGGTATACCCCTGCAAGTGATTTGTAAAGCATATACCCCTGCAAGAGATTTGTAAAGCAGCTACCTGGAAAACAGTAAACATTTTCACAAAGCCTTACAGTCCAGATGCGCTGCCAGTTATTTTGGCACTGCTGTCTTGCAGAACCTTTTTCCTAAATAGTTTCTGTACCCATCCTTCCAAGGTACTGCTATGGAATCTGCACTTGTTAAACTTAAGTGTGGAATTCCTGGGGTTTGAAGAAAAAAATGACCGTAGCATTGCTTTTTCTTCCAAAGAGCTCTCTCACTAAGTTTAACAATCCCTAATCCCTACCTTCCATTCCAGAACCTGAAAAAATGTTCCTACAACAATCAGTTTCTTTTTAATTGCTTGAGCATTACTTGTTACAGTGCTTCAACTACTGCTGCTAAGACGTGTTTTTTTCATAATAAACTGATTTGTTCTGCCTTGTTTAAAAAAAAATTAAAACATGTTTTGAATAAAATGAAAATGTGGTTGCCATTTGGCTAGTTTCAGTGGTCACTGCTCACCCTAACTATAGACATAAACCTGATGTTATAGTGCAGGGGTGAGAATGACCACACATCTTAGATTAAATTTAATTCTAAATTACGTAATTAGCATAAAATTCTAAAGCCCTGGGGCTGCTCATGCCAGGTGAATGATTCCACTTGTTAAACGTAATGAGGGATCCCTTTGGAAGGAACATTACTACAGTAAGATTTTCTTCCACATCTATCTGTCTGTCTATCTATCCACATAATCTGCCCATCCATCCAATATGGTTACCCTTGTTGTGTCTGGATTTCCATACCAACTAAAAAGGTGCTGTAGCACAGCTCAAAGGTCAAAGACTGCTGTTGTACCCTTCTGTGGTACAACATCTTTTTTTAATCAGAATGGAAACTCATGCCACCTGCTGTCTTACTTCAGCATAAATGCACAACAGGGCATGTATCATGCACGGATAATGTCATGCCTCAGGTGGGTTGGTCACAAGACTGCAGACAGAGTGAGTTCGACCATCCATGAAGTGACATTATCCCATGTGCCCTGGAGTGTATTATTTAATTTATAAAATGGCTCATTTATATACACAAAAAAAAGAATAGTTTTCAAAATGATTTTTGAATAAGTAGGTACATATAAATAAGTAGGCACGTGGAAAACATTTTTATTTTCCCCAGTAGGTGGTGCTGTTGTATTAGCTATACTGCTGCATGCTGCTGCAGCCTACTCCCTAACCCCCCACTCCACCTCACCCCTCATCCCCACCTCTGGAAGGCAAGACCTTTTTCCAGTCGTATTGGTTCAGTAGAAGGGGTGAGGAAGTTAACACCTGTACTGACATTTAAGTAGAGGTGGAACAGGTGAGTAGGTGAGATTGGAAGTGGTGCGCATGTGCTTGAAATCGCGTGCATGACAGCAGTTGTGTGATGGCCAGAGGGCGAAGATGCTTGGAGCAGCAGTTGCAAGGTGACATGGTGGTTCAGGAAGGAAGCAAAACAAACCATGACCAAAGTTAGTGTAACGTAGTGGTGGGAAAATATATTTTTTCCATATACATTTTTAGTGCATTTTCTTTTTTTCTCACTACCCCCTGGGACCATGGCGTACACTTGCGTGTACATGCACATACATGTCAGGATCCGGTGGCCCCTTCCACCCTTCCCCGATTTCTGTCGCCGCCCGTACCGCCTACTTGCCCACCAGACCTCCAACTGGTGGGAGCGGGACTACGGACAGGTGGGCATCCATCCCTTTGGAGGGGAGAGCCTTGGCTCAATCCCGCTCCAGCCTTCCTCCCCTGCGCCAGCACCGCGAGGTCATTCCCGAACCCAGGTCACTGGCGTAGCGCAAGGTAAGGCGCCAGTGCCTCATCCCTCTGCGCTATTGGGCTGGCTGGGAAAATAGATTTTTTAAATTATTTATCACTACTGCTGCAGTGAGAGTGGTACTGTGACAACACCCATGGCAAGGCATAACCAGGCCATGCATTTGGCACTGCCACCGCCTTTGGTAAACCAGTGCAGTCCAGGAAAATGAAGTTCAGAGGCAAGTGCTGGAAACACTTCAACTATCTGAGTCACAGTGGCCCCAGCCTCATTGGGCTTGGTAAGGAAATCACTATTCTCTCTACCACACTGGGAGTCAATAACCAGCCCGAGTTTAACAGAATAACACAGCTTGAATCACACCAAACAACCTACAAGGAAGAGGTTAGTACAGCCTTCACCTTAAAACCCCCCCCACTTAGTTGCCTCTCTACACAGGCTTGCACTACCAACCACCGACCTGGTGTGAGGATTTAAACCAGACCCCAAACAGGAGCTCCCTTAAAGGGAAACTCCTATAAGGGCAGTAAGTGCAGTAGCTGCTGCAAAAATGCCCAGTTAGGGCTTTTAGCATTAAAGTATTTATTTACCTGCTGCCTGGTGATTTTAATTAGAAAGATCCGCTCCATCCATAATGGCTGCAGAGCCCCAGGTGGACATCTGGCGCACCCCGGGCAGCTTCCACCACAAAGGTTGTGCTAATGAAGGCTACCAACAAATGGCAGAGTTGGTAGCCCTCATTAGCATAACCGTCACGGCAGAAGCTGCCTGGGGTGCGCAAGATATCCACCCAAGGCCCTGCAGCCATTAAGGATGGAGCAGATCTTTCAAATTAAAATTGCTAGGCAGCAGGTAAATAAAAAAATTATTTCAATGCTAAAAGCCCCAGTCGAGTGTTTTGCAGCAGCTGCTGCACTTACTGCCCTTATAGGAGATTCCCTTTAACTCAGTCCCTGGGCACCACAGGTGAAGAACCACTGAAGGCCTATAGATGGCATTGGTGTGTTTTTACAATGAGCAGTGTGCTCAGTTTACCCCCCCCCAAGCAAGCAGTTGCTTAAACAACATTGTAACATGGCAAAAATGACAGGAGGCAAAACAAGGAGCCCAACTGGTCCAATGGCGTCAGGTGATACAAGAGCAACACGGCATTAATCCATGATAGATGCCATGTTGCCATCGGGACCACGCAGAGCAAAGCATTGGAGCACTGTTGGCGCTGTGCACAAGCAGTAAAAATGTGAAGTGCGGTGCTTGTCCGAGGCAAGTAAAGCGATCGGGAGCGAGAACGATAGGCAGGCACAGACTCAAGCAGCGGAGTTTACTGCACAGGTGTAACGTACCAGGAATCCCGGGACCAATGTCAGCAAGCCGCTCGAGACGGAGAAGGAGTGCAAGAAGGAGGAAGTAAACGCAGAGATATGGAAATATTACTTATGGTCCCACAATGCTCTATTGAATTCTAAATGTAAAGCAAAGAAACGAGTGGAAACAGCAGCATAAGTGGCAAAGTAAGGTATCATGCGACGGTCGATGTAGCGGGATATAGTTTTTTTTTTAATTTTCTTCTTTAATCCCCCCCCTCTCTCCCCCTTGGCTGTGGTCTTCCTTGGGAGCACCAAGGAGTCATCCCCCTGCTGTCTGCTCATACTTGTGCAGTCCTCCGTCACCAATGTAGCCTCGGATTACCCCGGTGGGGATGAGGTGGGCCCCAACATCCCGACAATTCAGTAGCGTCGGTCGGAAGGGTGCCAGGAGGGCGGCCACAAATCAGGGGCAAGCTCCGGTGCTCCGTCTCCACCAGAGCCGAGAGGCATTTTTCCCTTTTTCTGGGAAGTGGCTGGCGCCTTGACGTCAAGGCGTTGATTCTGATGTCTGCCACTCCCCTACTCCTCCTTCTGCTACTTAGCGCTTGCTGTGTCTCCGGCCTCCGCCAGAGAGCAGCCGAGCGCCATACAGAGACCCCTGTCCTTCCCCAGGAGAGGAGAGGAGAGCTGTCCTCCAGATGCTCAATTGTCTCCTTCCCCTGCTGACCCCCAGCGGCCTGGGCTTGTTCTTGAACCCAGGTCGCTGGCGTGGCGCGAGGTGTGGCATCCAGCGCCTCAACCCTCAGCGCCACCGGGCCAGCCCGTGGGATATAGGTTTTAAAGAGCAGTTGTAGACGTTCAAGAAAGACCAGTAGCAATATAAATAGATACTGGCTTCTCAACATGCACGCACCCGTAGCAGATGGATGTACAGTCTCAAAAGTACACAGTTGAACAGCACAAAATATTGTAGTCCACAATATAATAACTTGCTGTTCATGTATGTAGCATATAATTGTAACTGTTAAGAGTACTTAATTTGCGCTAGCCATGTTACAGATGAATTAATCCACACCAAAGTAGGGCTCTACTCGGGAATTAATGCCTGGTTGGTGGTTGGACGCACTCAGCCCCAACCAGGCATTAATTCCCGAGTAGAGCCCTCCTTTGTCACGGATTAAAGCTTACGAAAACCCCTCAACAGTGGGTATTTGTAATACAACTGGCAAAATATGATAAAGTAATGGGAAATACCCCTTGAAACAATGCTACACTGCAGCATACTTGGGGGTCCCAGACCTAGTTCCCTTTTCCTGACACAGCAGGCTGCTGGATCTCTGCTCTTCCGGGGCAGCTATGATACAGGCAAGCTCCCCCTCACTGCTCTGTGCTGAACCGACCGCCTTTGGTACTGGCTGCTGACTCCTTCGACTTCCTTCCACTCTCTCTGGACTGCAGAGGTCCTGGACCAACCCACATACCTCCTGCTACCAAACCCTTAGGTCAATGGCAGCCTGACACCTTCCTGTAGTGCCTGCTACAGGGTCTGGATCAGCAGCCCTCTGTCTCCATGCTGGAACTTCAGAGTCGCACATATACTGGCTTACACCCAGTTGCCACTCTTCCTCTCAGGAACTCAGCTATTTTCACAGTTTGTGCTCAGCTTTCTAGACCTAGAATGGCACAGCTTGCAACCACTCCCAACACAGCAGGTCCTTTCAGCACAAGATCACCAGATCTGCCTGCCTTCCACACAGTCGTGCCTTTATAGGCCATGCTCACATTCTGTCCTCATTAATGCCTGGAGCTTTCACTCAAGCAACTAGACAGTCAACAGGCTGGGAATAAGGTGTCAGAATACAGGGCTCCTCCTTTCCCTAGAAGCTCCCAGGAGTCCTTTCCAGTACAGAGCTGCTGAGCATGAGTCCAGTACAGTATAACATCATGGGTGAAGGTCCCACCTGACCAATCATGTTTTTTTTTTTTTAAACTTGAGTTTATTGACTGTTTGTACATGCACAAATAGGTTCAATTGTTTACAAATTGATTTACCAAGTAACAAGGTGTGGGACTAAGGCATAGTATTATTTATGTCTCTGATTTACTCTCTTATCACTTATTTCTTTAGGTATCAGTCCATTGCAGAAGAGAGCCACTGGTTTAAGGATGTGCTTGATCTCTTTCTTCCAGAAGATAGCATTGCTGTCCCATAATTCTTTGACCCTCTGTACATTGTACCTTGCTATGTTACCTCCAAATAACAGGAATAAAAATAAAACAAATAAACATATAATATTAAGTTAATTCAACTATTGGCTGGTTGTCTGTCCATCTATGTAGTCCTAAATGCATATTTCTTAAGGAAAAGAAAAAAACGGTTTATTGCTATGGCTATAGGTTTCAGAGCATTTAGATACTCCATTTAAGATATAAATGCTTGCTGAGATAACACTGAGGTACCCTCTAATTCTTCCATTAAGTGCATAAACGGCAGCCAGTTTCCATTAAATCTCTCTGCAGACGTAGCTCCACAGTAATCCTTTTGACCCTGGCTATTCCTTTAATTATGTCAATCCACTCTGTTAAGGTTGGGGGATTGGGGCTCCACTATCTTCTAATGATTGCTTTGCCTGCAGCAGCCAATAGAATACCCATAAAAGATTTCAGAGTGTTTGATCAATTCTTTTTCAGGAATTTGCCTAGAATCATATGTTTGCATTAGAAGGGGTCATTGCATCCAACCATCATTTTGTATTTTTCAGTTACATCAGTCCAAAAGGGGCTTATTACTGGGCAATCCCAAAATATGATAATGGGTACCTATCATATCACAGTTTCTCCAACAATTTGCCGGTAAGCTGGGTTATAATATTTAGTCCTAGTTGGCGTGTTGAAGAATCTGCCCACTAGCTTCCAAAAGAATTCTTTCCAAACATTGGAAGCTGAAGTTCTAAAGATACCCTCCCAAATAGATTGCCATGCCTGGGAGTCAAGTTGTATCCCAGCTTTTTTTTTCTTCCTTCAATTCTTTTTCCCTCCGGTCACGGTTCTAGGAGCCTCTCTCAGGCATCCAACCTTATCCTGTCCTGCCTGAAGTCTCCCTGATCGAACCCTCCTCTCCTCCACCCCCGCCTCGCAGCTGGCACCCCCAGCTTAACCCCACCAGCGTGGGGCCGCCCTCCTACCTTGGACGCTCTTAACTTTGTAGACTCCAGCTGCTGGCATGGGCCTGGGGGAGGATCTATGATGCCGCTGTTAGACCCGTCATGTAAGACATGGGGATTGGTGCCGCCGCCACCCCTAGAACCGGGTTTTCCTGTGTTCTGTTCCGCCCGCCCCCTTCCCTTGCGTGTGCACTCCCCGACGCAATGGCACACGGCTACCCTGCCAGCATCAGGCATGCTATTACGTGCCGCTCTGTGCTACTGCATCGCCCCCCAGTCTCCACCAGGGGACACCGGAGCGCTGAGTTCCCTGATGCCCCCCCCCCCAGGACAGGAGAGCAGCACTGGGGGGGCTCAATCTAGTCCCTCCCCTGCCGACCCCCGGCACCCGAGCTCGCTCCCGAACTCAGGTCGCCGGTGTGGCGTGAGGTCCAGTGCCTCAACCCTCAGTACCACTGGGCTGGCTATATCCCAGCTTCTTGTACCCATGCTGTTTGACATTTTAAAAGGTCAGTTATGGTTGAGTGCATGTAGAACTGGACCATTTTAGAAACTGGATGGGACTCTCCCGGGTTACAGGCTGCTTTGTTAATTAAGTCTTCTATGGGGCGTGGGGATTGTTGAACTCTATATTAAAGATTAGTGTCTTGTTTCAGAAAAGAGGCTACCTGTAGGTAGCGGAAGAAGTGGGTGGCAGGCAACTGAAATTCTTGCTGAACTTTAACCTGACCCTGTCTTACAAACTGTCTAAAATGAGTCAGACCGTGTTGTTGCCATCTAGTAAACGAGTGGTCCAATTGAGGGGGAGGAAAAAGGGAACAGGTCACAATTTCTGTGTTACTAGTTAATAAATTGTTTAGGCCTAAATCAGCTTTAACCCTTCCCCATACTCTGTACAGCTGTTCCTGCCATGGATTTTTCAGTTTACTTTTCATCAATTTGACTGGTGTCTCTGTGAAATCAATGAGTGGGTGAGTTCCAGGTTCACTCCTCATTTCCATCCCTACCCATACGTTCTGGGGGTCCTGTGTATGATAGGCAACCCATGGGACTGATTGTGCCATTAAATAGTAATTTTTTAGATTGGGCAGGCCAAAGCCTCCTTGTGTTTTGGGACGAAGCAGTATTCCATGCCATCCTAGCCCTACATCCCACCCACAAGAAATGGCACAAGGCTGTGTGGATCTTCTTCCAGTTTGGGGGTGGGGGGGAATCTGGATTGGGAGGGAACTGAACTAGAATAAAAAATGCGGGAGTATATTCATGCGGATCGTTTCGATCCGGCCCATTAAGGTCAGTGGTAAGAGTTCCCATCGTTTTAAATCAGTGAACACTTCTTTCAGAAGTTTCCCATAGTTCACTTGGTAGAGGTGCTTCAGATTTGTGGGAATGTAAATACCTAAGTGTCGGATAGTCGCAGACACCCATCTGAAAGGAAGCGATTGTATAAGTTTTGGGGTCTGAGCCCCACTTATCATCAAGATTTCGGTTTTACGACTTCCGGTGATGTCAGGCGCCTAATGGCAGCATAACTAAACGAGCTCCTACTTCGTCCTACAAAATCCAACTAATAAAGTCGTTTCAGCCGAACGATTTCCTTGCTCACCCATGGAGGAACGCAGTAATGCCGAGGAAGGGTGATCAATCCAGTCATAAGCCACAAGAAGAAAGAGATGAAGGAAGATTATCGAGGGGGACTCTGGCAGTGAGGGCTCGCAGGCCTCAACCTCTTCGTGCCAAGGCAGATCACAGACAAAGCACCTCCTGCTGGCCACCATTCAAAGACAGATGTCTCTGGTGCTAAGCAAGCTGCGGGATTTTAGAAAAGAGATGAGATCCACCGCCACGCGCTCCGTATGGACGTCTCAAAATTGGAGAAGCAGCAAGAGGTGCTCGAACTCCAAGCCACTAATGTAGCTTGCCGAGTTGACAGCACGGAGCATGCTACAGCACACCTACACCAAAATATCCAGTGCCTGCAGGCTAGGGCAGAGGATGCTGAAAGCTGCAACTGACACAACAATATTCGCATCTCTGGTGTTCTGGAGGTATCGGAGGGCTCCGATATGCTACAGTTTGTTAAACAGCTCCTACTGGAAGTGGTTGTCACACCGGAGGCCCTCTCGATGAAAAAAATGAGGGCCCACCGCACTCTGGGCCCAAGACCATCCGCAGGAGTCGCCTCGAACGCATCCTCGTTCGTTTCCTAAGATTTCAGGAGAAAGAGACTGTATTACATTCTGCCTGGAAACGGGACAGTTTCTTATCGCACAAGCAAGTTATTTTTTGAAAATGATTACGCACTCGAGATAATGCTTCGCTGCAAGCAGTTTATCCCAGTAATGAGGGCCTTAAAGTCAGCGGGACTCTGTTTTAGAACCCCCTACCCCGCAAAGCTAATGGTACACCTTCCTGAAGGGTCCCAGACTTTCAACACTGCGGAAGAGGCGATCAGCGAGCTAAAAAAGCGTAATATTGAGGCACCTCAAGGGCAGAAACCATAGAAATCAACAATTTCCTCTAAACTGGCACAGCAGATATGGAACAGCGGCCAACGGGACACGCGGAGAAGGCAAGGGCAAGAAACCATCCAGCAGATAACAAACACCCTGTGGGGCAAAGATCAGCAACCCCCCACTGAACAGCACCCTTTAACGGGCACCAGTCCCAGATCTCCACGCTGAACTAAACCTGCTAAATGGGTGGCTGGCCCATAGGTTCATTAAGGACACGTGCAGCACAAAATTACTGGCCTTTCTGAGATGGTGATGACAGTGACTGCTCGGGAACCTCATTCTTCTCTATCGACTACCCCATCGAAGACTCCTACAAAGGGACTAAACGATGCTGCTGATTCAGATAAGTCCCAGTCTAAACTAATACTCCTTTTTTTTTTCTACTACTTTTAACAACTCTGTTCCCCCTTAATGTCTGGAGTGTCACTAACCCTCAGGTCCGGAACCCCCCCCCTTATAACAACACCTCTCCTCCCCCAAGGGGAGACTGTACTAAACCTTTTAAGATTCCAGCTCAGGAATAGGGCTCGCTGGTTAATGAAATGGAAGCCCTTGGTGGAGTGGGAATTTTTCCCTATCAGACTGGGACACCCCCCCCCCCCCGAGTGATTAAGCTTCATAGACCCTGCTAACAACTAACTCCTGGAGGGGAAATGCAATGGAGGGGTGGGATAATTGACTAGATAAGACATTGCAGATCTAATGTTAAATAACTGATACACCATTCGCAGAAGGGGCCCAAGGTATTACCAAGATTAAGAGGTTCCTTGCTCCTTCTCCCCCTTCCGGCCCCCTTTACCTAGCCCTTCCCCCGTGTAGGGGTAGGAGGAATAGGGGATATGCTTGCCCTCTCCTCTCGTGGATGGAGTATTACTGACTCTGGGTTCCTAGCTGAGCTCCCCACTCCGTTACTGAGGTGGCAGACAACTATTTACAGCCATGCAAATTTATTTTTCTTTCTTCTCTCCCACCCTTCCACTTAAAAAGCAATGTTCAATTATGTAGGACGAATGTGGAAGCTGTGGATGTCCCAAACCCCCCTTCTTCCTTTTATTCCACCTCCCCCCATCCCTTACAGACGCTAATAGTGTCAAGAGGCCCCCGGGCCTTACGGGGGGATACTGAAAGTAGGCCTCGAGCCTTCTTTACGTCATGGGAAATGACCAGGTTAATGGAAGCTCCACAGTTTGTTGGTGGTTTAGGCTAACTTTGATAGCCCAGTTGGCTCAAAAATACCCTTTCAGCCACCAAGGTCCAAGGGAAACCTATTCCCTAAATTCAATCGTTCAGTTGGACTTAGTTATAGTTACTGTTAGAAAAGTTATTTTCTTTCACCCACAGTCTCTAGTTATGGGCTCCTGGTCTGTTAAAATAATTTTTAGCTCCCCTCAAGAGGAGCCTTACCTTAGGAAGATAGTAAACAGTCACATGGCTTCAACAAACTTGACAGAGGTTACAATGCAGATGTTATGCAACAACATATATGTATAGCGCAGTGGTTTAAGGCCCTGAGCTGCAAATCTGGTGACATCCAGCAGACCAGACCTGGGTTTGAATCCCACAGCTTCCACTTGCATATTGTGTGACTCTGAGCAAGTCACTTGACTTCCCTGTGCTCCCAGGATCGCTCCTGTAAAAAAGCTCTCAGCTTAGTGTGCTACTCCTGGTTAAACAACTAAATAAAAAAAAAAAAAAGGTTTAACTTACCCGATACATATTTGTATTATAAATGGCAGGCAAGCACCTGAAAGTATACTCGTTGAATGTGAACGGTCTGAGTAGCCCGATAAAGAGGTCTAGAATTATTTCACTAGTGAAGGAATCCACAGCTGAAATTGTTTATATGCAGGAAACCCACTTGACTCCTGCGGAGCACAGGAAGCTCCAGGGTAGGGGCTACACACAGGTCTTTTTCTCGGTAATGGCAGGGGGCAGGAAAAGAGGGGTCGCCATATTATCTCAGGCCACATTCCCTTCCGGAAGGTGAAGGAATGGGCAGACCCAGAGGGTCAGTTAGTAATTGTTCAGGGGATCCTGCAAGAGCAAGAAGTGACTTTAGCTAATATTTACCTCCCACCAGCCTCAAACACACCCACAAGTCGATTCTTGCTTGATAAAGTAATCGAGATGACCAGAGGGACCCTAATCTTTGCGGGGGACTTTAACATTGTCCCAAGCCCCTCCCTGGACACCACCAGGACCTCAGGCGGCAGGCAGTCGGCCTCACATAAATTTTTTAAAACAATTCATCTGGGAAGTTGGGTGGCTAGACATATGGCGATCCCTACACCCTAGGGACAGGGGGTCCTTCTTCTACTCTGTGGTCCATGGGAGCTATACAAGAATAGATCACTGCTACACACAGAGGGAAAACCTTGGCTCATTGGTTAGTGCTACAATGGGCACTATAGCACATTCAGACCACGCACCATTAATAATCACATGGAATCTGGGTATAGAGAGGCGCAGCACCAGATGGAGATTCAATCCAGCTCAGATGAAGAGTGAACAATTTAGAGATGTTCTCACAGAGAAAATTACGGAAATTATTCAGAACTGAACTCCTCCCAGGAAATACCATCCACCATTCAGTGGGACACCTTCAAGGCAGTCCTGAGGGATCACCTGATAAAATACACAGCTACGCTAGCAAAGGAACGAAAAGAAAGACAAACAAAGCTAGAGCAGACATTACAGTTCCTACAGCTAGCACATCAGCAAGGAGATCACTTAGTGCTTGCACAGATCAAGCAGACTACGAAGGACTTGGATGCTCTGTGCATCCAACAGACAGAGGTGGCACTGGCATACCTGTGGCAGAGATATGGTAAGATTGGCCCATGGGCCTCCCACCTACTGGCGTATCGCTTGCGCCAACAATGCAAAATGTCCACTATCACTGCAATAAAGGACCCAAACACAGCAGTACACCACATCAAACTCAAAAATATATCCCAAGCCTTTTGCCAATATTTCAGGGCCCTCTATACTATGGATCACCTGTCAGACCCTACACTCACCAACACTTTCCTGTCAGTTTTAGAACTACCCAAGCTCAATCTTGACCAGCAAAATAGCTTTATGGTGCCGATCACCCCGGAAGAACTGATACTGGCCATCTCCAGGTCCAAAACTTAGAAGGCTCTGAGTCCCGACAGATACGGGTTTTATAAGGGCACGACACAGTCAATTAATAAACTAATGCTAAGCGCCTTTAACGAAGTTCTTATGGGGGATGCCCCACCGCCCAGCTGGGCATATGCAACAATTTCACTTATCCCCAAACCAGATAAAGACCCTTTACAATGTGGCTTATATAGTCCAATTTTGGTGCTCAACATGGACTATAAATACTTTATGTCCATCTTAGCCTGAAGGGTGGATGCGATCCTACTGACACTGATAGACCTGGATCAAACAGGCTTTGTAAGCTCTAGGTCAACTTCAGACAACACCCGCAGAGCCCTACACCTAGTACATGAGATGCATTCCCGTGAAGATCCATCAGTCCTTCTCAGTCTGGACGCACAGAAGGCCTTTGATCGGGTGTCATGGCCCTTCCTTTTCTCCACGATGGGGTTCCCGGCCCCCTTTGTGGCTATACTCCGGGAATTATATTCCTCCCCACAGGCATGTGTAAATATTTCAGGTCACCATTCTGATTACTTCCCCCTTTTCAGGGGAACACGTCTGGGCTGCCTCTTGTCCCCTGGTTTATTCGCCATCTTCATAGAGCCCTTGGCCCAGGCAATCAGGCTAGCACCTGGGATTTCGGGTGTGCATATGGACAAAACAACACCGCATAGCCCTCTACGGATGATGTTCTATTATTCCTCACTGACTACCTATAATCCATCCCTATGGTCTTCCAAATCCTGAAGGAATTTGGAGCGCACTCAGGCTATCAGCTTAACACTAGCAAGACTGATGCTCTTACTTTTCATTACATACCCCCTAAGACACTTAAGGAGAATTACCCATTTCGATGGGGGCTCTCCAGGATGAAATATTTAGGCATTCACCTTTCCCATAGAGCAGAAGATGCCCTGAGTAACAATTACCTACCCTTTACCGCACTGATGAAGCAGGATCTCGGAAGATGGAACATCCTCCCACTGAATTTGATTCAGAGAGTCGATGTGGTGAGGATGGTGATTCTCCCAAGGGCCCCTCTACCTGTTCCAGAATGTCCCACTTAATTTACCGAATAAACTATTTTGTGTCTGGAACAAGGCCATTTCTGGGTTTGTTTGGACAGGAAGATGCCCCAGAATTAAACTGAAAACTCTCTTTCTTCCCAAAATGCAAGGAGGTCTTGCACTCCCAAGTCTTAAACTGTACTATTGGGCTTCACATCTGTCCTTCATAATCCAGCGCCTGGTCGGAGTGTCCCCAGCCCGTTCGAGAGAGAGACTGAGGAGAGTGTACTACCCCAGCGAGACTATCAAAGGCTTATTATTTATAAAAATCCTCCCCCACTAGGTCAACTGACTCAGAATCCCTGGATCATACATCAAATCCAGGCCTGGTATTCTGCACGTAGATCCCTAAAGATCACCCCTTTTCTGGTGTTGATTTGTCCGATAGAACTATTGGAAAATTTTCTCCCAGCCTTAAATGACCATACCTTCCATATCTGGTGACACACCCACCTTACAAAATTCCCACAGCTCCTGGTGGGACCCCTTTTTAAGGAGTTCGGGGAGATTAGGTGGGAGTTTCATCTACGTCAGTCTGATTTTTTCCGTTACCTACAATTACGACACTATTATGAGGCTCTTACCTGATTGTCCGAACCCCGGGGGAACACCCTCATATGGTTCATCTGCTCCAACAAACACTAAAATCCAAGATGTTACCACATCCCATTTCAGCTCTGTATAAGTCTCTGATGGAAACAATAGGTGGAAATACAGGGGCAAGTAAGGGAGAAATGGAGTGATGAACTGGATACCCAAATAACACCACAGCAGTGGGGCATAATATGCCACTCAACATCGAAAATTACTTACTCCCATATGTGGAGACTGTTCTCTTGGCAGTTGCTGGTAAGATTCTTCTGTACCCCAGCAATAACTGCACATTACTGTAACTCTGGCTCCACAGCATGCTGGCGCCAATGTGGGAAAATTAATGCCCACCATTCCCATAACCTGTGGTCATGTTCAAGGCTACAGCCATTCCTGCAGGGCTTACGGGAAGAATTCAAGGAGCTCTGTGGGCTAAGGCTCCCCCTGACTGGGGAGTTCTTTATTTTACATGTCCTTCCACATGAGCTATGAAACCCCCACTGCCAGTACCTGCTGGGAATCTTCCTCCCTGCAGCGAAGAAGGCCATTACCAAACGCTGGCTTACTACAGCGATACCCACACTTTCGGACTGGAGAGAGATAGTTAATCACATATATAGATCAGAGAGAGAATTACATATAACTTAAATGATAAAGCAGACCTTTGTTTCATAAAGTGGAGAAGATGGATAATGGACATCATGACCAAAGACCCACACTTTATTCCCTAGCAGCTCTGACCACCTATTAGCTGAATCAGATCCACCATACCATGATTGGTTTCTAACACTCAAGATGTGAATATGTAACCCCCTTGTTACCCGGGGTTACTAGAATCCCAGTAAGATCTAGTGGTAGGCAGGGAAGGCAGCTTGTGAAACTCCAGTTAAATGGGTTTCACACTGTCTCACTCTGTGTCAGTCACAGCTGAGACTGAGAGATGACATCACCATAGAACTTTCGCAGCTGCATAAGCCACATTGGAATCTGCAGCACAGGGAATGAGTTAGAACTTTGGGAGTTTTCAAAGTGAGTCTACTGTTTTGTTTTGAAGGAGAAGGAAGTGTCTTCTGTTTACCTCCTTAGGAGAAAGTTAGAGTCCAGTTTAAAGTGGTGGAGACCGCTGTCCAGGTCTCAGTGCCCCCCTCCCTCCGGGGGGGGGGGAGAAAGTCCTCTGTGGATTCCAGGGCAATCCCCCAATTTCCACTACAAAGAAAGCTGCCTTTTACAGTTTCTGTTCTGATATTATAACAATAAAAGAAGTGGTACTTCGCCTGTGGGGCACCTGCAACGAAAGGGTGAGTGTTTTGCTCTATTTGAGAGGGCAAACAATATGTTTCTTCAGTTTGGAAAATATGAAGAAAGCTGGGATGTGAACTACTATTTGGGAGGCCTATTGTACTGGGACAAACAAATGGAGTAGTTTAAAAGTTTAAAGTCTGAATGGATTTCAAGTAATGTTGTAAAGGGGGTGCTTCAGGTCATCCACCGTTTAATCTACATTTCAAAGTTTAAGTTTCTATTTGTCCAGAGAAATGGCCGGATATGGGCTGTGGGAGCTGGAGGTGGAACACCCCCATCTTTAGTAACCAGGTCCACCTCTACGGATTTCTACTGCGATTGCTACTTGGCTCATGCGTCTGGCCAGTGATGAGGTAGGTACCCAGACGTGGGTCGCAAATTGGAAAATCTCTCTAAGAGTCGCAGACTCTAAGTGGTGTGGGGAGCCAAATTTTGGGAAAATATTCTACTTGTTTGATGGGAGTCCAAAGGAAGTAAGAAAACAAATCTCTCTAAGAGTCGCAGACTCTAAGTGGTGTGGGGAGCCACAGTTTGGGAAATCATTCTCCTTGTTTGATGGGAGTCACAACAAGTAATTTGGGTTTATTCTTTAAATGGACCGTCAGTCAAGTGGCCGGCAGGGGAGCCGGGCCAGTCGGGCTGTGTATCCAAAGCGCATGCAAGTCCGGGCTGAGTGCCTGGTGGGTCCAGAGCCAGACAACAGTAGAAATGGGTTCATTCTTCAAGTGGACCGCCTTGTAGTCTCTGATCTGCATTTACAGTGAACGTAGCCCCTTGGGGGTCCATCTATGCTTTGTTATGTTCAGCTAGTTATGAATAAAAGCCACACTGAAAAATCCCAATCCTGGTTCTGAACATTACAGTTATTGCTTCCTGTAGTTGGATTTACTTGGGTGCCCCTGTGCAGAGTAGCCAAACCTAGGTCCCTTGTGCCAGGTAACCTCATTCTCCCCGAACCCAGGTCCCCACCAGGTATTGCTGCCAACGCCAACAGCATGCCACCTGTTGTTTTAGTAAAAAGGCAGGGGTGAGGGGTTACAAATATAGTATCGTAGCAGGGCACATGAACCACACTCAGGGGGTGAGGGAAGTGTACTAAGCAGCAAACACCAGAGGGAATAGAATCAGGGATAGGACAGAGGGAAGGGTATGCAGAGGAAAGTTCCTGGAGAGAGAGAGACGAAAAGAGACAGAGGGGGAAAAAAAAAAAAAACAGGATGAGCCTAACCTGGAAAGAAGGTTGTGTCTCCAGGTAAAACTGTGTTACACAAATGATGTATATTATAGCAAGCTTATATGAACTGTAACCCTGTCCAAACAATTAATTACAATGATGTAAAATGTGACTGTAAAAATGATAAAATTCTCAATAAAGACTTATATTTGCAAAAAAAAAAAAAGATTTTGGTTTTACCATTATTAATTTAAAACCAGAGAGTTGACCATAGATGGACAAAATCTGGGTCAGAACTGGATAAGGCCTCAATGTTTTTTTTTAAATATATCACGGTGTTGTCCGCCTAAAGAGAAATTCTATTTTCTTCAACCCCCCACCCCACCCTTATGCCCTCCAAATCTGTACGTGATCTAATTAGTTCAGCTAGGGGTTCAATACTCGGACATGGAGCAGCCCTGCTGGGTACCTCTCTGTATATTCAGGGGCTAGAAATGGTTCCATTCACTCTAACTTTCACTTGAGGGCAGAAGTAGGGTGCCTTGATTCAAGTCTGAAATTGTATCCCAAACCCAAATTTGTCTAGTACTGCCAATAAATGATCTCACTGCAAGCGACTGAACACTGTTTCGCGACAATAGCAATCTGCTGTTCTTTGGTTTGTTGTCCCAGATGTAGGATATTTAGGCAATGTCTAATATTATCTCGGAGATGCCGGTTGGGCACAAAGCCAGCCTGGTCTGGGTGTATTAAATCTGGGAGGAACCTATTCACTCTATTTGCTAAAATCGTGGAAAAAATCTTAAAGTCCACATTCAACAGTGATATTGGACAATAAGAGGAACAAACTCGGGGTATACCATCTTTGAAATCACAGTAATAACAGCCTCCCTCCATGAATGAGGAAAATCTTCCCCACCTTCACAAGAATTAAAGAGGTCCATCAATATTGGGCTCAGGAAAGTGGAGAATTTTTGAAAATACTCTGCGTTAAAACCATCAGGGCCCCAGGATTTACTAAACTTCAAGTTTTTAATTATCTGAGTTATTTCTGACAGAGTGATCGGGCTTCGAGAAGATTTTTATCGTACTCTGACAGCTTCGGAGAGTTATTTTTCCAAAGAAATCTTTGTGTGAATTATGTTTTCTCTGTCCCTGCATCTCCACCGAATATAGAGTTGCATAATAGGCTTTAAAAGCATCTGCTTTTTGTTTAGGGGTATAATGGGTAGACGTCTCATCCCCCTTTTTAATTTGTATTTTTGTAACATCTGTCCATCTGGGGTTTTCGTAATCTAAAAGCAAGGAGCCTACCTGCTTTATTGGCGTATTCATAGTATTTTTGGTTAGTGAATCTGAGTTTACCTTCCACTAGTTTATCTAATAGGCCTTGAAGCTCTTCCTTGACCCCTACCAGCTTCCTCCGAGTGTCCTGAGCTCCACTATTCTTGTGTTCTTTTTCTAGTTGATAACATTTTTTCACTAATGTTTCCTGCTGCTCTCTATGCTGTTTCTTGAGCTGGGATGAATATGCTATAATTTGGTCTCTAAGTACAGCTTTAAGACCATCCCAATACCATTTTACTCCGTATCTTGTATCTTATTATGATGTTGGTATTCCTCTATCACTGTGGTCATTAGTGATTTAAAATCCTCCCGCCCCAAAAGTGATGTATTCATCCTCCACATAGTATTCCTGTCCCAATCTCCCAATTTCAGATCTAGTGAGACCAACGAATGATCTGAGACCAATTTGGGGTGTATCGAGCAGTCAGTGATCTTATAAAGATCCAACCTGCTACACAGTAAGTAATCAATACGGGAATAGGACCTATTAGGGACTGAATAAAAAGTATAGTCCCTAGCAGTAGGGTTAAATTCCCGCCAAACATCAGACAGCTCCAGCTCCTGCACCCCCCCAACCACCCTTCCCATCCCTCTATTGATTAATGAGGTGTTGGAAGACCTGTCCATAGCTGGATCCAACACACAATTGAAATCTCCCCCCAGCAATATCATACCCTCACCCAACCCAGAAATCTTTTGGAAAACCGAATTGTAAAAGCGAGTCTGTTCTCATTGGGGCCATACACATTTACTAAATGTATTTTCTGGGAAAATATCTTGCCTGAAATGGAAACAGATCTGCCGTCGGGTGTGTAACTTTCAGACTCCACCTCCACAGGAAGATATTTTTTTTAAAGAGGAAAGCAGCACCCGCCCTTTTATTTGTGGGGTGTTCTGATCCCACTACCATGTCCACCCATGAACGACATAATTTTTGGTGTTCTGTCTTGGATAACCTTGTCTCTTGTAGAAAACAAATGTCTGCTCCTGGTTTTTTGAGGTAATGGAGTATTTTCGTTCTCTTTATAGGGGAGTTAATACCTTGAACATTTAGCAAAATTACTTTGAGTACCCATGAGTCTGATTAAGAAGAAAAAATCCTGTTTTTTTGGAAGCATAAATTTTTTGAATGGGGCAATAAGCTGGGGCCCCTGCTGGTTAACTTGATTAAAGGGAGGAGATGTTGTAAAAGGATTAATGAGGTTAAGGATGGGAAGGGAATGCTGCACAAGGATACCCACGGTATCCTGCATAGTTTTGCCTGTTTTTACCAAGAGTTGTACAGGTCGGATGGGGGAGATGTGAAGGATAAGAGGAGGCAGTTTTTGCAAGGTATAGCAGTGCCTAAGATATCTGAAACCTGGAGGAATTGGATGGACAAGGAGATTTCGAGGGAAGACATTTCTAGGGCCATAGCCTGCTTGAAGTTGGGTAAAGCATGTGAACCGGATGGTCTACCTGCTGAATTTTATAAGTTGATGGGGAAGGAGGTTGTGGAACACTTCTGGGCCCTTTTTAGGGAAGTCAGGGAGGGGGGGGCCACTGCCTCGCTCTATGGGTGAGGCGACCATTTGTGTTATCCCAAAGCCGGGGAGGGACCCGAAGGACTGTGCCCCCTACAGACCCATATATCTCCTCAATGCCGATGCGAAAATTTATGCTAAGATACTGACCTCTAGATTAGACGGGCTTCTCCCGAACCTGATACATGTAAAGCAGACAAGATTCATCCGAGGTAGACACTTGTACCATTATGTAAGAAAGATCCTGAATGTGATACAAAATGCCTCGAAAACACCGGGATCCATGATGATTATCTCTTTAGATGCCAAGAAGGCCTTTGATCGTGAAGTGGGATTACCTCTTTGAGGTACTGGAGATATGGGTTTGGAGGAGAATTTAGAGGAATGTAGCAACTTGCATGCCTCTCCTCGAGATTCTCGATTTAGTGAATGGGGTCTGTCGAATGAGTCTCCTTCAGGAGAACGAGGCAGGGTGCCCGCTGTCATCCCTCCTCTTTGCTTTGGCAATTAAACCCCTTGCTATTGCAATCAGACAAAGCCCTGAGGTTAGGGGAGTGGGGGGCATAAGCTGTCTCTGTACAGATGATATGATCCTCTGCTTGAGAGATCCAGGGAATTCTGTGCCAGCCTTATTGAGGATTGTAGCCGATTTCGCAGAGTTCTCTGGATACAGGATCAGTATAGACAAATCAGAACTGCTTTTGGCAGGGAACTTTGGGAAACAGGTGGGGGGAGGAGAGTGGGGTCTGCGGGAGGTGTCTTCCTCTTTTAAGTATCTGGGAGTAGTGATAGGAAAGCGGCTGGAGGACCTGTACCGTTTGAATTACACCCCCATGATCAAGGGGATGTTGGAGGAGCTGAGAAGGTGGCGTGCCTTACCCCTCTCCTGGTTAGGGCGCATCAACTTAATTAAAATGAATATCCTACCCCGAGTTCTGTATTTGTTGCAGATGCTCCCGGTGGGCCTTAATAATAGGGACATGAAAACCCTGGAAAGAGGATTTGGTGAGTTTCTGTGGAGGGGGAAGCGGACGAGGATGTCCCTGAAGAGACTGAAGGCGACCACCGAGGGAGGAGGTTTGAATTTCCCAGACCTGAAGCACCATTTTATGATGGCGCAGGTCAGGATTATTAAGGACTGGCTCAGTGAGGCAGATACGGACAGTTGGCTGGATTTAGAAGAGAGAGGGGCGGGAGGTCGGCTGACCGCCTATTTATCGGATCGAAGTAAAAGGGGGTACGCGTCCTTGAGGCATCCTGATCCCTTGATCCTGTCGGTACTAGATAGCTGGGCCAGAATAAAAGCTGTCTTGGGCTGCAGTGAACAGGAGACGTTATTGCTGTCTAGTGCGAGGAACCCCTTTTTTAGGCCCAGTATAGAGGACGGGGGCTTCCAGGAGTGGGAGAGAAAGGGGGCGCATTGCTTAGGAGATTTGTGTAGAAGGGGCGCCATGCTGTCCTTTCAGGAGATACAGGAGAGGCTAAGGATACCGGCCACTCACCTCTACAGATTCTTTCAGGTCAGGAACATAATCAAGGAGGTAGAAAGGCAATGAGAAGATAGCTTGGGGCTGGAACAGTTGGAGGGGCTAATAGGAGTGGCAAGAAGAGATCCTTCCGGGGTTTTAAGGAAGGCGGTACGCCTCCTAAGGCAGAATGTCAAGGATCTATTGGATAAGACAAGACAGCTGTGGGAAAGGGACATGGGCTTTGCCATATCCCAGGATAAATACTGGGGTCACATGTAGGGCTCTTGGCTTGCAATAAATATAAAGAAAGTGCATACAAATTTGTGCACAGACTCTTCTGCCCCCCCCGGTGGTGAATCACAGGTTGCGCCCAGAGGTATCCGAGATGTGTGGAAGGTGTAAGATACACAGGGGTACCTATTTCCACTGTTTCTGGGATTGTCCCTCTTTGAAGGGATACTGGAGAGCTGTAGGGCGGCAGCTGAGTGCCATGCATAGCAGGAAGGTCCCGTCTACTCCCCTCAGTCTGCTGTTTGGCATGGAGGAGGGGGATGGAGAAAACTGGATGCCATATCAGAGATGGATTAGAATATTACTGGTGCAAGCTAGGCAGGTGATCCTTAACACCTGGGTGTCAGGAGACCCTCCTACTGTGGCACAGTGGCACCTTTTATCTATCTGGGCGTTGGCCCTGGAACAGAGGTCGTATCAATTACAGGATAAGACAGATAAATTTACGAATCAATGGATGCATTTTATGGGAACACTCTCGGCAGACAAGCTTATGATGTTGAATGCTGGATAGGATAAGAAGTAGTTGTAGGGGGGAGGTTTGAGGGATAGGCCCCATCTATTAATGGCTTTGGTGAAGGGAAGGATTATATTACGTGGACAGTGTAAAAAGACCTTGGTATATTTGTATATAGGTTAAGTTATCTGTGTAGACTAGAATATCTCTTCTTATTTTGTTTTTTTTCTTTCCTTTTTACCCCTTCTACACTGTTTCAGTATGTGTCTTTAGTTTTTCTTCCTTTTTATGTGCTTTTATTTTCTAAAAAATGAAATGGAAGCCTGAGATAGGCCATAGATTTAATTGCCTTAATGGATTGTATTGATGTATGATCTATGCTGCTCTTACTCTGTGACTGTATTCTGTTTATTTATGCTGGAAAATTTAATAAAAAGAGTTAAAAAAAAGAAGGAAAAATCTGAACAGTATTATTATAGCTGGATTCTTGTCCTGACCCCCCACTACCACAGCCCCCCCAATATAAAACCCATTTTAACATATTAGCCCAACCACAACCATAGCTTTTTGTGCATCACAAACTTTCCAGCCAATAAACTGCAAAAGTAGCACAATAGGTGCTTTTGAACACAAATAAACAACGGTAAAACATCTCATTTCAAAACACATAGAAAGAGAGAAAAAAAAACAGTTATATTTTGCCTCAATTGCTTCCTAGGTAAATAGATGGTGATTCGTTGATACATGG
Organism: Neoceratodus forsteri; assembly: GCA_016271365.2. NCBI lineage: Eukaryota > Metazoa > Chordata > Ceratodontiformes > Ceratodontidae > Neoceratodus > Neoceratodus forsteri. The sequence goes on from JADMNL010000027.1 coordinate 270,218,856, forward strand.
ATATTTTGGTAGCTGTGGCTACTTTGCATGTTAGCTGGATAGGCCTGACCCCTAAGGTGTGTCAGGTATCTGCGTCACCAAGCAGTGCTCACGGGTCTATACCCCGTGAGGAAAGGAAAGAAAATTAATTAGGCCGCTACCAATGGCTCCCTTCCCATGTGGCCGATGTTAAGGGCCCAGGAACCACCACGTAGAGTTTCCCTTATTGTCATCGTTAACCACCTTAATACTGTGATTTCAAGGTTCTTATAATGTCCCCTCCTTTTCAAACTTATGCCGCACGAAAGAGGAAATAATAAAAAGGGGGAGGGAGGAGAAAAGGAAAACCATCGTTTGCTGGGAGAGAAGATTCAAGAAGGAAAACCTACCCTTCTCAACATAAATGATTCCCCTCTAACCTCCCACCTCTCAACCCCAGCTTGAGTAGTTCAAAATACAGAAAAACATTTAAATGGGGATAGAACAGTTCAGCAGGTTGCTCTCTACAATCCAAATATCCAGTATTATCACATTCACTGTCTGTAAATCCGTGCAGGACAATAAGCCCGGGACTACAATGTATTAGAAGGTTCATATAGGTTTTAATTATAAGATGTAATCAGGTGCAGTCTTAAGTATTTGTTGGGTTCAGTGGAGACCGCTTCTTGGATAAACCCACTCAGCTGTAAGCTACATTATCAAAGGATCTATTAAATGTACCTTGGACTCGGATCAATCCAGTTGGGGATCCTGCAGGTCGATCAGATTCCTCTTCCATCATAGCTTTGTTCTTTCTAGCCAGGAGCTCCTTTAAATCTGCAGCTAAGTGTGAAGGCCAGAACACCACTGTGGGATGGGAGAGCCACAGATGACCCGCTCTACGCCAGGCGACCCGGTTAATTTCCTGCTCCAGAGTCACTGAATGAAAATCTGGCAGTTGGATCCCCAGCCTACACAAGGTTGGGGCCGTGTCAAAAAGTGAGTCAAACAGCTGTGGTCCCTTTTCTGTAAAGATGCGCTGGGTATTGTAGTTGGATTTTTAAATTCTTTTCTTTAGCCGCCTTCATAATTTCTTTAATCTGCTTCCTCTTGGTGTTCAGGAAATCAGAAAAGTCTTGATCAAAAGCAAGCCACTGACCATCCAGGGCAATATCTTTCTGTTTCCAAGCTGTTTGTAAAATAAGTTGTTGATCCTTGTAATTGAGCATTTTGAAGATTATGGAGCAGGGTCTGGTGTTTTGCTCCTTTGGTTTCTGGACTACACAGCAGTGAGCTCTTTCAATAATTAGAGAATGATGTGTTGAAAGCTTTAAAACTGACTCTATTATATGTGAGATGAAGTCCTCCATATTTGGAAAAAGATAAAGTCCTCCATATTTGGAAAAGAGTCCTCTAACCCCTCTGGCACTCCAAATATGCAAAAGTTATTTCATCTAGAGCGATTCTCCTGATCGTCTATTTTTAATTGTAGCTCTCTCTTGTAAGTAGACAAACTATGGCCTCGTCCTGCTGACTTGTGGAATCGGCCAAGGCTCCCATGGCCTGTTCAGTTGCGGTAGTGTGTTTATCTATACTTTGAAGGTCAGCTCTAACATCTGTAACAGACGATTCAACACGATGGCGGGTTTTAATAATTCCATCTAGCTTAGATATTATTGACTGTTAATCCATAGGTTCCACACCCTCCTCCGAGTCTGCAATGCTTGACACCGGGGATATAGGTCGCGAGTTACTTGCTGGGCCTTGTTTTTTATCTTCGGCCATCAGAGCCCAAATTTTTGCAGCCTACGTGTGTTTTCCTTTGATTTTGGCCGTCGCCATCTCCACTGTCTTGATATGTAGACTTTGGGATATCGGATGGCAATATTAGTCTGTTATTTTTAGAAATTTTGTTGCGGTGGTTCTTGGAACACCAGAGTTAAGCAGCCATACGCTCGGTGACTCACTGGAAGTCAACCAATCATGTTTCATCATTTTTTTCTTGCCATTTTATAATTTCATTTTCCCAACATACCTAACCTAGGCCTCCCCTAACACAAAACCTTTTGTTTCAACATTAATTAAAAAAAAAAAAAACTTTCACCAGGGTGGTTTTCAATAGCTGGGTGCAGGTGAGTGGGTGTTTTTTTTGTTTTGTTTTGTTTTGTTTGTTTTTTTAATAAAAAAACTAAAGCAAAGATTGCTCTGGAAGAAGAACAAGACTATACTTTATGTTTCAAATCATATACTATACAAAAAAACACATGGGCAATCATGCACAACTTGACTATGCTTCCATCTCAGGGTTCTGATGACATCAGGAGCTTCGAGCTTCGCTCCCAGAGATCTGATGATGTCAAACACCTTGATGGAAACGTAGCCTTGTTGTGCATGGCTGCCCATACATCATTCTCTCCACCTATCACTGATCACATGGAGAAGATGCTCTCCCACATTGTGCCTTGAGATGTTAGCGGTAATTTGTGGACATAAAAAAACTTTTTTCCCCAATGTTCTGACCATTTATATCATACCTTCCAATAATTCTCCCTGTTTTAAGAGTCTCTGATTCTGTGCATTTTTAAACAGTCATCTACTCCCCCACCCCCACCAACTCATCTGAATCAGATTTTTCTGGCAGGTCAAGCAGTGCATTTTTCTGCCATCTTACCCTCAAGTCAGAAAGTACGACATGTAATTGCATATTGTCAATATCCTGACTTAAAATTTTAGTATCATGATTATTAAATAACCACTGTGAATGCTACAGAGGATGTAACATGTTTTGTATGCGATGACTACCACTTTAAAATGTATGTTTTGAATTATTACGTTGTTTCATTGTTTTATGTTTAGTGACACTGGCAATTGTAAAAAGAGGGGTCTCTCTCCTCAATTTGCCTAACCAATAAATATTGATTGATTGAAGTCAGGCACAGATATTTGGGTCCTGTGAAAATCTCTCTAATTTTAGTTGCCATAATCAGGAGTGGTCAGTTCAGGCCTATCTAGTCTGCTTGTATTGGAGGGTCCACAGCTTAAGCTACTGACCCTGCTCTCCCCATCCTTTCCATTCACCCCTCTCATGACCCTTACTTAGTAAAATAGAAATTGTCGGCAGATAAGGACCACTAGGCCCATCCAGTCTGCCCATAGGCCCTATACATTTTATGTGGCCACTGACCCTATGTGATCAATGGCTTTTCATCACTCCCTCCCCTCTCAAGCTTCCCTTGTGCCTGTCCCAGGCATGCTTAAACCCCTCCACTATGCTTGCCCCCACTACCTCCTGTGGCAGACTAGTCCAAGTGTCGACTACCATTGCTGTGTAGAAAAACTTCCTCACATTACCTCTTAATCTACCCCCTTCCACTTTCATATCATCGCCCCTTATTCTAGTAATGTTTCTACATTGAAAACAGTCACCCGCCTGCACCTTGTTTATGCCCTTGAGGTACTTGAAAGTTTCAATCGTGTCCTCCCCGCTGTCTTCTCTCCTCCATTGAGTACATATTGAGGTCCCTTAGTCTCTCCTCATGTTTTTGTGGTGCAAGACCTGCACCATCTTTGTTGCCCTTCTCTGGATTGTCTCCACCTTATCTATGTCCTTGTGCAGGTGTGGCCTCCAGAACTGCATGCAGTACTCCAGGTGAGGCCTTACTAATGTTTTATACAATGGCATCACCACCTCCCGCTAGTGACACCTCTGCCTATGCATGCCAGCATGCCACTGACCCTCCTTGCTGCCTCTGTGCACTGCTTTAATACCTTAAGGTCATCAGAAATTATAACCCCTAGGTCCCTTTCCTCTTTGGTGACAGTCAACTCCTCCCCCCCCAAACCTGTAGCTCTCCCCAGATGCATTATTTTGTACTTCTTTGCACTGAACCTCAGTTGCCACATCTCCGACCATCTTTCAAGCTTCTCCAGGTCCCTCTTCATTTTCTGCACCCCTTCTGGAGTATCCACCCTGTTGCAGATCTTGGTGTCATCTGCAAACAGGCAGACCTTTCCTTCCAGCCCCTCTGCAATGTCACTAATGAAGACATTGGATAGGAGTGGTCCTAATACTGATCCCTGTGGTACCACACTGGTCACCCTCCTCTCCCCAGATTGTACCCCATTTACCACCACCCTCTGTCTCCTATCTGTTAACCAGTTCCTAACCCAGTTCACCACCTTGTCGCACATGCCCAGCCTACCCATCCCGTTAATCAGCCTTCTATGTGGTGTCGAAGGCTTTGCTGAAATCTAGGTAGGTGACGTCTACCGCCCCTCCCTGATTTACTTCCCTAGTCACCCATTCAAAAAAATTTATTAGTTTGACATGACCTTCCTGCTCTGCATCCGTGTTGCCTCAGATCCTAAGCACTGCAGGATTCCATATGTGCCATTATCCCTTCTTTCAGCAGTGTCTCCATGATCTTTCCCACCACTGAGGTGAGGCTGACTGGCCTGTATTTCCCCATCTCCTCCCTACTGCCACTTTTGTGCAGTGGGACTTCATGTGCCCTCCTCCAGTCCTCTGGAACGACACCTGTGTTGAGTGACTCTGTGAACAGGGCCGCCAAAGGCACTGCAAGTTCCCTTCGCAGCTTCTTTGATATCCTCGGGTGGATGCCGTCTGGCCCCATGGCCTTATCCACCTTCAGCTTTGTGACTTCTTGCAGAACTCTCTCCACTGTGAATGGACTGGTGTCCCCCCCCCATGCCTCTGCAACCCAACTGTGGTCCTTGACCTTCCCCCTCCTTAGTGAATACTGAGCAGAAGTATTTGTTCAGTATTTCTGCCTTGTCCAGATCCCCTCCTTATACTCTGCCCCTTTCAGTCTCACAATCCCCCCGTTTTCTTCTTTCACTGATGTACCTATAAAATGCCTTATTCCCTTTGTTTACAGACTGTGCTAAGCACTCTTCTGTCTGAGTCTTCGCCCTCTTAACAGCCATCCCTGCTTCCCTTACACATTCAAGGCACACCTTCCTGTCCTCCTCCCTTTGGCTCCCCTTATATTTCCTGAAACTCAGCCTTTTAGCCATGACTTTGTACCCCACCTCTTTGGAGCACCATAGTGGTTTCCTTCTTTTTTTCCCTTTGGCCACTATCCTCATGCATTGATTTGTTGTATCCACTACGGCTCCTTTCAGTTTCTCCCATTGTTCTTCCACCCCTCTATTACCCCTCCCCTCCCCAGGACTGCTTGTATACATCTACCCATTTCAGTGAAATCTGCCCTCCTAAAATCTAATACTCTTGCTCTTGCGTGGCTTAATTGAGTCCATGTCTCCAGGCTGAACCACACCATGTGGTGGTCACTGGACCCCAGCTGCCCTTCCACCTGTATTTTTTCAACTCTGTTCCCATTGGTCCGTACCAGGTCCAGAATGGACTTGTCCCTGGTTGGCTCATGCATCAGCTGCCTGAGTCCAACCCTCTGCAGGGATTACAGGATGGCTGTGCTTCTGGCTGAAGCAGCCACCTGGGTGGCCCAATCCATGTCTGGCACATTGAAATCCCCCAGTAGCAGGATTTTGCCTTTAGCTGCCATGTTGTGTATGTTCTCCACTAGTTCCCTGTCTACTTCCTCCCTCTGTGTCGAAGGTCTGTAGAGCACCCCTGGGTGTACTGCTGTTCCATTCCCTGGGTCCAGGGTGACCAACATTACCTTGGCCTCCACCTGTCTTGCCTGAACTTCTGTAGCCTTTATACCATCTCTGATGTACAGGGCCACTCTCCCCCTTTTTACCCTTCATGTCTCTCCTGAACAGTGTATAGCCTGGTACACTGACTGCTCAGGCATGATTAGCAGAGTACCATGTCTCTGTTATTGCTTCTATGTCAAGGTTTGCATCTGCCAACAAGGCCTTCTGGTCTGGAACCTTATTTCCTAGGCTACTAACATTTAATGGCATGACCTTCCATGATTTACAGTCTGCCCTCCCTCTGCTCTTGTTCTCCCTCTCCAGCATCTTCCCCCCACCCTGCTTTCCTTTCCTATGTGCTCTCGCCCCCCCACGTATACATTCTTTGCCTGCCTTCCCCTCCATGCCTGCTTTAGCTGTTTCTGTAGTCAACTTATGTTCCTGCACGTTCCCATGGGGATGGGGTGTTCCTAACCCTCCTGGCTCTCCCCCCTTGGCCAGTTTAAATGCTCCCAGCTGAAGCATTTAAACTTCTCATAAAGGACCAAGGTCCCCTTCTCTGACAGATGCAGGCCGTCCTCCTTATATAAGCTCGCATCTACCCAGGTCAGGGCCCAGTCCCCTGTGAAACCAAATCCCTTCCTTCCACACCAATCCTTCAACTAGGTGTTGAAGGTATGGATGTGGAGTGCCCTAGCTTCCCTTGTGCCCTGGACAAGTAGCATCTCTGAGAATGAGACAGTGCATGCTGTCTGTTTCAGGTTTCCCCCCAGCGTTCTGAAATCCTCCTGGACTCTGGCTAACTCTACCCTTCTGGCATGGTCATTGGTCCCCAGATGGACAATGACATCCAGCTGCTCCCTCCTAGCTACTGCCATAGTGATTCTATGGATCCGCTTCCCATCCCTCCATGCAATGCTTCCTGGGAGGCACTTGGCCTCCCTTTCTCCCCTGCTAGGTGTCCTTAACTCCACTCCCTGGACAATAGAGTCTCCCACTAAGAGAAGCTTCCCCTTCCTCCGGGGTCCCCTGCCTTCCTTCCTTCCCTGCGGCCCCATCCTGGAGGACCCTCCCATCCTCCCTGATCCCAGCCTCAGGTTCCTGAATGGGGCTTTCCCATTCCTCCAAAACAGTGTAGGAGTTATTAAGTGGGACCAGTTGGTAGATGTGCTTTTGACTCACCCCTCACCCTCCCTGAGCCCACCGTAGTCCAATCACTCCTCTTCCCCAACATCCTTTGAGGTACAGGTTGTGGACCCGGTTGTCTCTGAGTGGGGGTGGATGCCGCCTTCAGCTTGGCCAACTCTGCTCGGAGACAGGCAACCTCTTCTCTCAGCCTAGAGAGGTGCCTGCAGATAGGGCAGCATCGCAGCCTCCAGAATATCTCCCTGAAGACAGCTGCTTCACAACCACTGCACTGCACCACTTCCATCATGTCTGTTTCCCTCCTCAATCAACTGCTTGCTTAAGATGGCTATTTATCTCCCAAATATTTGTTTTTTTTCCTTTGTCTTTTATTATGCTTTCTCTCTTAGCTACTTCCTGTATGGATGCAGGATGTTGCAAGACCCTATGGGACCCACCCTATAAATGTAGGATGAGTCCTGAGGTGGGTGGGTTGCGGGATGAGAGGGTGGGACTACACCACAGGCTGTGTCCAAAAACAATCAGCCAAGGAGTCCTCTGGCAGTGGCTCCTCACTCCACTCACCGTGGTCCAGACACAGCCAATTACACACAGTCACAAACTTATCAGCTAGAATCTCTCAATCCTGCCCAAACTAAATAGAAAAGCACACAGAACCTAAAATTCAAATGTTTTTTTTATTTAGTTGTTTAACCAGGTATAGCACACTAAGCTGAAAGCTTTTTTACAGGAGCGACCTGGGAGCACAAGGAGGTTAAGTGACTTGCTCAGGGTCACAGATTACAAACACACAGTCACAAACTCACCAGCTAAAATCCCTCAATCCTGCCCCAACTAAATGAAGAATCACACTGAAATTTCAGTTAAGACCTCACGTTCAAACAACACTAATCCCTGTACTATGATGCCCGCACTTAAGAGTTCAGACACAGCCAATCACAAACACACAGTCATAAATGTATCAGCTAGAATCCCTCAATCCTGCCCAAACTAAATGGAAAAGCACATAGAAATGGTAGTTAAGAAAATACCTTAAATTCAAATTACAAACACACAGTCACAAACTCACCAGCTAGAATCCCTCAATCCTGCCCCAACTAAATGAAGTCTCTCTTGAACCTGCCCACCGTCTTCAAAGAGGCCACTTCTTCCAGCAGCGCACTGCAACTAGCCACTACCCTCTCCGTGAAGAAGTGATTCCTAACCTCGCCCTAACCCCCCAGCTCAAGACTGTTTCCCTTCATGTTTCAGTTGCCACTTAGCTTAAGAAGACACTCCTTATCACCCTATTTATCCCTTTCAAGTACTTGAAGATCTCAATCATGTTCCCTCTCTCCTTCCTCTCCTACAGGGAGTAAATGTTCAGGGCCCCCAACCTCTCCTTGAATGCCTTACCCTGCTAACCCATGATCATCTTTGTTGTCCTCCTCTGGACCATTTCCAGCAGGTTAATGTCCTTTTTAAGGTGTGGGGACTAGTACTGTACTCCATACTCTAGATGTGGCCTCACCAGTGACCTGTACATGGACAGTATAAACTCCTCTCACCTACTGCAGATCCCCCTGGCTGTGCATCCCTACATCTTATTTGCCCTTGCTGCTGCCTTCCTGCACCATGCGGAGTGCTTCAGGTTGCTAGTGATCATCACTTCCAGATCCTTCTCCTCTGTTGCAGATACCTGGACCTTTCCCAGGTAGTACTCCATCCTGGAATTCTTGGTTCCAATGTGCATAACTTAGTATTTCTTGGCAGTGAAGCCAAGCTGCCAAATTGCGGGCCACCTCTCATTGTCCTTTAGGTCCTGTATCCCTTTATCTGTGTCCACTGTCCCACAGAGCTGGCTGTTGTCCATGACAAAGCACATTTTGCCCTTAATGCCATCCCCAATATCATTAATGAAGACACTGAACAACACCAAGCCCTGCAGGACCCCACTGGTCACCTCCCTGGCGCTAGATAACTTCCCCCCCACCACCTTCTGGGTCCTGCTCCCCAGCCAGTTCTCCACCCATCTGGTCATCTTCTTCCCAACCCCGAGATCCTCCAATTTCCTGATCAACCTCTTGTGGGGTACAGAGTCAAATGCCTTGCTGAAATCCAGGTAGAGTAGGTCCACCACTTGGCCCCGCTCTACTGTTTTGGTGACCCAGTCAAAGAAGTCAATCAGATTCCTTTGACACAACCTCCCTTCCATAAACCTGTGCTGCACTGCATCCTGAAGACCATGCTCCTCTAGATACTCTACCAACCTTTCCTTAAGTATGGTGTCCATGAGCTTGTACTCAACAGAAGTCAGACTGACCAATCTGTAATTCCCTGGGTCATCTTTGGGAACACTCTTATGGAGGAGTACTTTATGTACTATTCTCCAGTCCTGTGGTACCATGTCTTACTCCAGTGAACTACTGAACAGGCCCACCAGAGGTTCTGCAAGCTCCTCTGCCAGTTCTCTCAGCACCCTTGGGTGTAGTCCATTAACTCCTTGTGGTCTGCCTACCTTCAATGCTTGCAGCCTTTTCCTCACTCTGTCCTCCTCCTCTACCTACCACCCCATCCATGCTCCCCTCCCCCCCGCTCCTCTTCTCCTCCCTATTGGCACCGACCCAACTCGTTCCCTGGTGATGGCAGAAGTATTCATTCAATACCTCTGCTTCCCCATTTTCCTTCACCCACCTGTCCCCTTTCCAAAGCTTAACAATCCCGTCCTTCTTATCCCTTTTCTCCCTTACATAGTGAAAAAAGGCCTTCTCCCCCTTATTAATTCCCTCCACCAACTGCAATTCTTCTGAGCCTTAGCCCCCCCCTGACTACCCAATTTGCCTCACTAGCCATCTTTAGGTAATTCTCCCTGTACTCCTCTCTCTTGGTTTTTCCTTAATTACCTACAGGCTAACCTCTTGTACCTTACTGCATGGGCAACATCAGTATTAAACCAGCTGGGTACTTAGCTTTGGCCCTTGAGTTCTTCCCCCGAGCCTAATGCGCTCTTCTGCTGCAGTCATTGTTCCCTCCTTAATGATGGATCACCTTTGGTCCACTCCCATATCTGCCTTGATGCCCGCCAGGTGATTCCGTAAAGATTCGCCCATCCTCCTAAAGTCTGCCCTCCTAAAGTCCAGGAATTGGTCTTAATGGGGACATCTTACCTGTCCATATCCAACCGGAACCACATTTTGTGATGATCGGTTCCACCCAGGAACTCCCTGTTATATCTTGTATGTGCTCCTCATTCGTGAGAATCAGAACAAGGACTAACCCCTCCCCGGTGGGTTCTGTGACTCCCTGAGTCAGAAACCCATTCTGCAGCACTTCCAGGATCACCTGACTTGAGGCACATGTCACGGTTGGTACGAACCAGTCTACCTCTGGCAGGCTGAAGTCCCCCACAATTACCACCATTCCCTTTCCTGCAGGATTCACTATTTGTGAGTTCAATTCCCTGTCCTTTTCCTCTTCCTGGTTGAGTGGTCTGTAAATCACCCCAACCTCACCTTCCTAACTCTGTTTGACAGTAACTGAACCCACATTGCTTCTGCTCTCCCCTCCTCTGTCTCCTCCCTTGTACATGTTAAACCTTCCCTGATGTAACCCCCTTCCCTACCGCCCTGTCCTTCCTGTATAATTTATACCCAGGGATCGAGAGGTCCCAGTCATAGTTTGGTGTGGCCCAAGTATTGGTGACTGCCATAATGTCCACCCTCCCTTCTTCTGTTAGAAGCACCTGCAGGTCATCCATCTTGTTACTGAGATTTTACACATTCAGGGACACTACCTTCCACCTAGAATCTGAGCCTCCTTCCCTTCCCCCACTTCTTTCCTTCCTCTTTCTCCCCTCTGTGTGCCCCCCCCCCCGCTGCTGACTGTTTCACTACCTCTCCACCCTCCAGACCCCTTCTCCTGGTGTGGGGGTCCAATGACCTCCTCTTCCCAGAGCCGCTGGGACTGTAGGCCCAAATGCCACCCCAATACTTTATGTTTATGGGTTATGTACCCCCACATTGTCCCCAAGTGCCCTCAAGCCCTCCCTACTGAGGTGTAGCAGGGTTTTACTTCACTCTAAAAATTGATTAGCGTTTTGCTCATAAAATTTCTAAAACACTGTGAAAATGCATAGCACTTGCTTCACTGTGTTTAACAAACATAACACTTCTAGAAAACCTATATAAATGCTTTCCATAGTTAGCATTGTCCCAAGAAAAAAAAACTGTCAATCAATTATTTAAAACCCTCTGTAGTCTGTCTTGTGCATAAAGTGTTTTGTTTGACAAGTTCTCCCCCTAGTCCCCAATATAGATGAACCCTTCCTCCTTGCACCATCCACTCAGCCAAACACTGAATTCCTCTGCCCTTTTCTTCCTGATCGTGCTGGCCCTTGGCACTGGTATCACATCTGAGAATGCCACTGATCTTGCCACCTCCCTGCATGTCCTCCCTAATGCTCTGAATGTCCTTTTTTCTACTTCCACCTCCTCTCCAGCTAGATCGTTGGTACCTAGGTGTATAATTATGTTTGGTTCCCCCCCAATCCTCCTTAACATTTCCCCGATTCTTGGGCACACCTTCCCTCCTGTCATGCCTGACATGCAAACCACCTTCCTTCTTGCATTGGGGTCCCCGTTCCTTCCCCAGTGAATATCCTTAATTATGTAGTCCCCCAGGAGTACCACCATTCCATCCCCTCCATTCATTTTTCCCTTCCTTCCTTGACTACCATACAATCTGCTCCCCCCACCCGTTTCCTCTCATCCCTGGTTAATGTCCCACCGCAGCCTCTACATATCCCTCCAACTATGTCACCATTCCCCTCTATGCCCTTCCCTTTCTGGCTACTTATGCTTTCCTCCACTTTCCTTCTCTTCCTCCTACCCTGTCCTCTCCCCCCCCACCCTCTGTCCCACTTTGCCTGTTTCTTCCCTGCCCACCTTGATTCCCCTGCAGAGTCCCACCTCCCTCCAGTCCTTCTACCCCTGACCTCATTGTCATAACCCAACTTCCTATACCACCTCCTGTTGCCCCTTCACCCTTTCCAGACAGTGGGCCAAATCTATTCATTAAAGGCACCCCTTAGTTCCCACTCCTGTTGCAACCTTTGCAGTTCCACCCCTTCTCTCTACCACTTGCCATTCCCCCTCCCTGGCCCTCTGAGAAAGAGGAACCCCCGGATGCTAGGTGATCCTCCCTGCTCCCTTCTCCCTTCTCCTGCCTGAGACCCACGCTCTCCTGTGCACCTCCCCTCTGCCTTTCTCTCCATTGCCCTGCTCCTCTTTCTCTCCACTCCATCCTCCCCAGCTTTCAACTGAGCTGTCTTACTTTTGCCCTTTGCTGCACCATGCTTCTACACACTGGAGCACATTCCATCACATGCAATACTGTGTTACATATCCACCCCCTTCCTGACACCAAACACATTCCAGCAACAGCACATAACATTAGTCATCTTCATGTGCCGCTCCCCAAAAAATATCTACCCATCTTCCACATCCAAATATACTATACCCTCACACTTCTCCATGTCCACATACACTATCCCCCCCCCAATCAACCCCCACAAATCTACTCTGCACATCATTAAACCATTATCAGACACCAGCCCTCTCTCCTTCCCTCCATCAATGACCTACTGGCACTAGCCGCTACCATCCACAATCAATAGCCTCCTTCCCTCTGCGGCCAACAACACTAGATCCCTTCTCCTCCTTGACCACAAACACTAGCCACTCCATCCTCAACATACGCAGATGGTAGCCATCTGCCCCCAACTGCATAAGACAGTGGCCCCCTCTCAACAGTTCTCAGCATGAGACACGTAACTAGCCACTCCATTCATGTCCACAGACAATAGCCCCACTGATCTGATTTGACCAGATACTAGTTCCAGCACCTTGCAAGCAACACTATTACTTCACTGTCCACACAACACTAGGCCTCCTTCCTTCTCACCCCATGAATACTGAGTAATCTCTTAACAGCGCCCAACACTAGCCCCTCCCCTCTGCATCATCCGACATCAGCTGCATTATCTTCCACAGCCACCAATACTTTCTGTCACCCTTCCACATCCTTGGTCAGTAGCAACAAAACTTACTTGTCTACAGACACTAGCCCAACCTCCTTCAACTTTCCTGCCCACACTAGCTCACTTTGCCCCAATATACTATCTCCCATGCTCACCTCCCTGACATTAGCCTCAAATGGTCACCGACCATGTACCGCTTCCATCCATATCCCGCAATAATAGCCTCCTTCCATAATACCCCCTACCTTAGCCCCCTTAACTAATCACAAAAGCCACAATCTATTTGGGGGGGTTAATCTCTTTTAGCTCCTTTGCTCCCCCAGCTACCCCCCCTTCTGACCTACCCCCGCAGCTCTGTCACCCGCCTTCCCCAGGACCTATCTTACTCCAATATCCTCTGCTACCTGACTTATCAAAGTGCCTAGTCACTGACATGGGGCCTGGAAGGGTCCAGTCCTCATCCAGTATCTGGAGAGGTTTTTCCTACCATTCTTTCGCCCTAGGCTCTGTATGTGCAATAGATGCAAGTGCGAGCACCACCTCCAAGGAAATGCCTCAGAGTACTGTACATGGGTTCACTTCCCCGTGTCAGTGGCTATGCTTGCGTCACCATTCAGCCACCACTGAGTGGCAGTCAAGTCGACAGCGAGCCACATATATCCCCCTTCCACGAGGGAGGAGAGCAGTCCATCGTATGCTCAATTGTCACTCTCATGGCCAGCCACTGAGTGACCCCATCCAAGTCTGTTCCCAAATTCCGGTCACCAGCATAGCAGCATGTAAGGCACATGATGCCTCAGTCCTCCATGCTACTGGGCCGGCTAAAAGCCACAATCTAACAAATTAAAAAAATGGTACATAATATATACTTAATTAGATTAATTCTATAATACACAAATGGGGCTAACATTAATACCTTCTCTGGGAAAAACTCTTGGCATATTTTCAAAGAGTTCTTTTCGGATGAGAAGTTATCTGTGAACACCAATTTTCTCAAATAGCTAAAAACCTAAGAAAATATGGCAGGGTTTTATTTAACTCTAAAAATTGATTAGCGTTTTGCTCATAAAAGTTCTAAAACATTGTGAAAATGCATAGCACTTGCCTCACTGTGTTTAACAAACATAACACTTCGAGAAAAACTATATAAATGCTTTCTGTACAGTTAGTATTGTCCCAAGAAAAAAACTGCTAATCAATTGTTTGAAACCCTGTATGGCAGAAGTTTCTGTATTCATGGCAGAATTTTTTTTTATGTGCCAAAACACAGAATAAAAATTAAAGACATATGAATTTGTTGTTGAATGAAGTTACAATTTAAATTACTACTGTTCTGTCACTCAAGAACCAAATCTCCTCTGAGAACCTTGGAAGTCTCACAATAACACACAAATAGGACTCACAGTAAACAAATAGAACTAACAGTATTGCCTTCTACAAGAAAAACTCTTGGCATATTTTCAAAGAGCTCTCCTTTGATGAGAAGAGAAATGATCTGGGTACACCAGTTTGGTTCGTTAAAAAAAAACTGAGTAAAAGCCAGCCCACCAGCAAAGCAGTAGCACCATCACCCCGAGTTTAGAAATGAGCCTGGGCCATCGGAGGGCCAGCCGAGGGGAGAAGGATCAAGTGTCCCATAGGACATCCCTCCTCCACTGCATTACCATCACCTGGGTGACCACAGGTGGTGGTACAGGAGATCTGTGGCTCAACTGGGAGCTACTGGAGCATGTTCACGGGCTGGCTGCATCTGGCTTCGCTGGCAGCCAATCCTGCTGCATGCTTCTGGCAAAGGAGTGGGGCAGGAAAACGGAAAAATGGGGGCACAGACACAGACAGATGAAACCTCTGCTGGCCCACCACATCCAACACTGGACCCACGCCTCCATCCTATGGGGAAACTACCACTCTTCACCTTTGCCGTGGGTGGCCAGATGTCCGTGGGGAAGAAATGCTGAAGGAGCTGCAGGTGTACCAGGCTCTTGGGGGGAGCCGGGGGGGGGGCAAGCACAGCAGTGTGTCACGAGTGGGCTGGTGGTCCCAATGGAATGGAAAGGCAGGATGGGATCAGGGCAATTGGCAGTAGGTGGAAGGAGGTACCAGTCTGGCCCAAAGCAGGAGGAAAACACATGTTTAAAAAAAAAAACTGAAAACATCTGGCAGAAATTTCTGTATTCATAGTAGAACTGTTTTTTTATGTGCCAAAATACACAATAAAACTAAACAGACTTTTAAAACAAAGATATTCACAAAATACTGTCAATTTAAAATCACGAATAATACAACCTATAGCTAGTTTTTAAATAAGTTGTTAAGAATCTGTAGTTAAGTTTTAATTTAAATCACTACTGTTGTGTTGCTCAAGAACCAAATCTCCTCGAAGAACCTCGGAAGTCTCACAATAATACACAAACAGGACTAACAGTAAACAAAAAGGACTAACAGTATTACCTACTACGGAAAAACTCTTGGCATATTTTCGAAGCGCTCTCTTCTGATGAGGAGAGAAATGATCCGGGTACACCGATTTTGTCAAATAATTAAAGATCTCAGAAAATCTGGCAGAAGTTTCTGCATTCATGATATAATTACCATGAAAAAAAAAAGACTTTAAGATATTCAAAAAATCCGGTCAATTTAAAATAATGAATACAAATTTAAGCTGTTCTGAATTTGTTGTTGAATTAAGTTATAACTTAAATCACTACTCTTTCGTGATTCTAGAACCAAATGTCCTCAAAGAACCTCGGAAGTCTCACGGTGCTGTTGAAGACACTCGAAGTGACACACATCTGTAGAAAGTCGCGAACAAATGGCGGGAAACAGACGTCACACGCATGTTTTAGTTGAGTTATAACCCTTGCTGTGCTACTGATAGATATGTCCAGCATTAATGTTCTAATTCTGCTGGCAGCGTAAGGGTTAATGAAAACGAAGCCTAGAAAGAAGATCAGCTGTCTTTAAAATGAAACGTTTAAATCGGAGCTGCCAGCAGGCTGCAGCTCACACAACTCTGACGACTCCGAGATCAGAGTATCCTTCAGTACGCATGTTAGAGAACCAATAGTACAAAGTGAAGAGGGAATGCTAATAGAGGAAATTGAACTTAACAGTACAGGTCGTAGGGAAACAATGTGTAGCTTTCCATAATGCCAAACTGATTTGTATATAGCGTATTACAGTTCAGAAGCGCATGCGCAAGTGCAAAACTTGGCCTTCAGTTTGTGGTAGAAGCCGACTTTGCTTGACACCAGTTTTTTTTTTCCTTTTTCAATGTGAGAACTATTGAGCTAGCCAGTTACATCAGCTCACAAAACAGACGGTAAGGTATCGGAATGGCTGTTGTTGCGAGTCGGACACATTTCGCAGTTGCACGGTTTTGCGAGAGTCGGAGACTAGGCAAAAGCAAACCACAATGTATAGTTTTATGTTTCACAAACATAAAGCATAGAGTACTCAGTTAAAAAAAGTTTAATTTTAGGACAGACAAATGGAAGAAGTCAGATTCCCGCTGCAGACGAGGTGAGGTCTAGAACAGATTCTTCTATATTTGGCCAAAAATGCAAAATTAAACATTTTGTAGTATTAGTATGACCGAAGGGTAAGATTTGGTCCGCACTGAATTTATAGCCGACTGCTTGAGCGCCCGTGCGGGCAGTGGTGGGTGGGACTGGCTTTGCTAGTAGGTATTATTCCTTACCCTGCCCTGCCCACTGTACTGCGCAGGGTTCTTGGCAAACAGACTTGTGTCCAGGCTTACTTTAAAGGCCTGTGCTGTCTTTATGTCCACCGCCTCTGTAGCTAGACAATTCCATGGGTCCATCACCTCTGGAAGAGAAAGTGCCTCCTAACATTTCTATACGTACCACCCCTGAGCTTCAGGGTATGTCTCTGACTCCCCCCGGGGCTGCAGTAATGGGTGGAAAAGTGGGGATGTTGCCCGGGGCCCACCTGAAGAGCTGGCATTACCCCTGGCATTAGGTGGTTTGGGAAACGGGGCCCCATATCAAGTGACTTGTCTGGGGCCCCAAAATTCATAGCTGCAGCCCTGCTCTCCCCCAATTCTCCTGCAGAATTCCAGATTAGACAGTTTTGATCTCTGAGAAAAGGCAGGGTTCTGATCTTAGAGGAGAGGAGAGGATGCTGAAGGGACTGAAGGCATACATGCATGTCCATGGGCCCGGACGGGCTGCATCCTTGGGTGCTAAGGGAGAGAGAGGACAAGTCCTAGCTATACTAGTGGCTCAGTTGTTCGACAGTTCACTGGAGACAAGGATGGTATCTGCAGGCTGCAAGATGGTAATGTAATTTTCCTGTACAAGAGCAGAAAAGGGTCAATCCTGGGACCTACAGACCTGTCAGTTTAACGTCCATAGTGGGAGAAGCTGCTGGAAACCCTAATAAAGAAGAAATTGATGGATTTCCTCGAGGAAAACTGACTTCAGGGGCCAATATTCAAAAGTTTGCATGGGCACAAATGGGTGTTTGCCCGCACAAACCAGGTTTTATGCCAGATCGCAATATTCAAAAGGGACAGTTGCATGGGAAAACAGGATTAGTGCCCCTGCTAAAAATAATGTATGCAGGTGGGAAAAGGGAGGGGAGGGGAGGGGACGGAAATACCTGTACAACCCAATATGCAGCGCATTTGCACTGTGCAGTATGAGTTAGCGCAGCCAATTTGTGCAGCACAAATACTGCAGAACAAAACCCCATCATACTCTGGGCAACTCTAGCGGTTTCTGGAGGTACTGCAGCCAACAACCATGTTGCCCAGTGGGGGAGCATACCTGCCCCCAATGGTCCATGGTCCTCCTCCCTCCGATCACCGTCCCTGTACTAACCATGGTTGTTCCTGGTGCCTAGTGGGCCCCCTTCCCTTCAGTTGCTGTCCTGGTATTGTATGAATTTATGCCTAATGTACCTCCCTCCGATGACTGTCCCAGTATTACAGTAAAGTATGCCTAGTGCCCCCCCCCACCTTCCGATCACCGGCCCAACACAAAGTGCATACATCAGGGAGGTGGGGTGCTCCAGGGGTCGGTACTGGGACCCCTCCTTTTTAATATCTATATCAGTGATATAGCGGATGGGCTGGAGGGAAGGGTGTGCCTATTTGCAAACGATACAAAGATCTGCAATTGAGTGGACACTCCTGGGGGTGGAGGCCATGAGGAAGGACCTGAAGATTCTGGAAGGGTAGTTGGAAACTTGGCAGCTGGAATTCAATGCCAAAAAGTGTGTGAGTGATGCACATGGGACATAAGAATCTGCAAGTAGCTTACACTCGGGGGGGGGGAAGGGGGGTGGTAATTAAGCCAGCTGAGTAGGAGAGGGATCTGCGGATCTTAGGTAGGTCATCAATGCAGCAAAATGGTGGGAAAGGCAAATAGAATGCTGGCATGCATTAGGATGGCATAACAAGCAGAAGGAGAGAGGTACTAAAGCCTCTTTTATAAAGCCATGGTGAGGCCGCACCTAGAGCATGGGGTCCAGTTCTGGAGACCACACCTACGCAAGACGTAGATGGGTTTGAGAGGGTGCAGAGAAGGGCAACCAAGATGGTGCATGGTATGCAGGGGAAGTCATATGAGGCAAGGTGGAGGGAATTGGATCTGTACCCATTGGAGACTAGAAGGGAGAGGCGGACATGATGGAGACATTTAAGTACATGAAGGGGGTCAATAAGGTAATGGAGGGGAGCTTATTTAAGAGGAAGATGGGGTTAAAACTAGAGGGCATAGCCTAAGATTGGAAGGAGGAAGATTTAGGGGCAATGTGAGGGGGTGTTACTTCATGGAGAGGGTGGTGGAGGCCTGGAATAAACTACCAGAGGAAGTGGTGGGGGCAGAAATGGTGGAGGGATTCAAGCGGGCATGGGACAGACATAAGGGGTTGACAAGTGGGGGGAAGGGGAGGTCATGTGACATAGGTAATGAGTAAAGGGGAAGGGCAGACTCAATGGGCCAGAGGGTCCTTTTCTGCCTCCAGATTTCTATGATACTGTCCCTGGTGTCCAGTGTCTCCCCCCCACCCATTCACTAGCCTGACACTAACTACCTACATCCCTGGTAGTCCATGGTGCCCCAGTGTCTGATCGCTGCTTGGTATGTGAAAATTAACACCACCCTCTCCTCCAAAAGACCAGTCCTAACGGGTGTCCCGCAAGGGTCCATTCTTGGTCCATTGCTCTTCACCCTCTTCCTAAACTCTCCTCCCTCAATCCTGCTGTGGGAAGCTCTTGCTCTATGTGGACGATGCCATAGTTCTCTGGAAACACCCCCATCTTAACTCCCTCCAAACTGCCCTACAAGGCTTTTTTAGAAAACTAGAATCCTGTTTCGCTGAGCATCGCCTAGTACTCAACTACAAGAAGATGAAATGTATGATCTTTGCCCACCGCCAAAGCCCACTCAGGAGTGCCCATCTAATCATCTCAAACTCGCTGGGCCTCCATCTTAAACAGGTCTCATGCTTCAAATATCTGGGTGTCACTCTGGACACCTCCCTCACATACCACACACACATTCAACACCTTTCCTTCTCTGTTAACACCAGGCTGGGGATTCTATACAGACATAAGCATTGCCTACCCCCTCAGGCCATACGACTCGCTGTATCTTGCTCAGTCCTATCATTGGCAGACTACGGCATTGCGATTTATGGATCTGCAGACCAAACAGTCCTACGATGCATCAACCTAGCCCTCAATAGGACTTCCGGTGCAGCTTCCGGGTAAATGACAGCCTAGCTTTAGAGCTCTCGTCCCGCGCTTCTAATTTTACTTAAAAACTTAGCCGCTCACCGTTTAATTTCGCCGATCCATTACCGGAAAATTTATGGCGGCTAGCAATCTACAAGGGGGAGCTAACAGATACTGGATAATCCGCCCAGATATGGAAAACTCCGACGGGGAAGCTACGGACTCGGGGACCGCCACGCTTTCGGCCCAGGCTCCACAGTCTGGTCGCAGACGGAACAAATCCAAAACCAAACAAACCAACAACATGGACATTAAACTAGATAAAATCTTACAGGAGATCCAGGAATTTAAAACAGACTTTCAGTCTTCCAGGCAAACCCAAGAAAGATTCCAAAATGATCTCATGGAACTGCACACCAAAGTGTCCTCTCTAGACCAACAGATACAAGAGCAGGCTTCGACTACCTCTCGGCTGCAAGATACCCTAAATCAAGTGGCCCATCTTTGTCAGCTCACGGTGGAACGCCAGGAGGACTTGGAGAACCGCAGTCATCAACAGAATATGAAATTATACGGGGTGCCAGAGAGTAGCAAACGATCAGATCTGCTGGGTTTTGTGGAGTCCCTTCTCTGCGATGCCCTTGACTTGGGCCCAAATTAGAATTTTGAGACAGAGAGGCTTTACAGAGCCTTAGGCCCAAAGCCTACCCATCCAACGGCATGCCCCAGATCCATAATCATCAGGTTCCTTCGTTTCCAGACAAAGGCGTTTATTCTGAAACAAGCCTGGGCCAAAGCTCGCATTTGTTATGGGGACAAACGCATATTTGTGGACAACAATTACGCCCCCGTTACAATGCAGAGAAGGAGGGCATACATCCCACTATTCCCCTACCTCAGACAGCAGAAACTCAAATTCAGGACACCATACCCGAGCAGAATGGTGCTACAGTTTCCATCGGTGCAGCAATGTTACGAATCTATGGAGGAAGCCTGCACAGACCTAAGGGAACGGGGGTTCACACTATCAGCCACGATTCAAACACCACGGAGAACATCGGACGACAAAATTGCACCTGGGGCAGCCCCTCCCAAACAATTGCCAGATCAACAAGCAACTATTGACTCAATTAAAGCTCTGCTGGCACAGTTCTCCTGACAGAACAGCTGAATCCCTTCTGGAAAAAGATCTTTGGACTCGCAGTGAGTAGTATGACGGGGTGGGGGTGGCATACGGTGGGCTGCTGGGTGCTCGCCTCGAGAGGGCTTGATGGTGGAGGACATACAGTCAATAATTAGAACTGTACAGATCAGGGAAAATAACCAAGACATATTGGCTGTATTTGGGTGTGCGCCGGGAGGCCAGACCTGATCCTCGGCTTTAAGTTGTACTCTACCCAGGAGAGAAGGGGAGAGGGGCCTCCTCAGTGCTCATCTCTTTTGGGGGGATGGACTCGTTCCAGCCTTGGTCTCGACGATACTCTATCGTAGACCTCCTAATTTGACAAACAGCTGCTGGGTTGTGCCGGGTAGGGGAACATAGACCCGACTTTCTCAGATTTGACCAGGAGGGGCCCATATATCTACTCTGTCCTCTCTTAATAAATGTTAAAAACAGGATCCCGGATACCACCAGGGGCTAGAGGGCTCAGAGTAGTCGATAAGCCTGCTCAGACCCAGATGCCTTTTGGGAGGCCGGAGGATATACCTAAGTAAACCCAACTGGCGGTCATATGAAAGCCAATTAAATAGGGCACAGTTCCTGGGTCTTCTCGGTCTGGCAGCCTCATAGAAGGTGTTTCCCCCTTCTTTCTTATCAATCCATCTAAATACATTGGTACCCTCAGCTCTGTTCAAATTCAGCATGTAGGAGATCGTAGGCTGGTCAGGCTCGCTCCCTTAACTCCCCAGTTTTTGTTACGGGAGGAAAAAACACAATGAAATGATGGGCCTGAGGTGGTGTCCCGCATCCCACTTCCCTATTCACCCCCTTTACAGGAGGATTCTCACAGCCTGGAATTTGAGCCGAGTGGTCGGTTTGGCTTTCTAGAGGTGCGCCCTCTCTTCACAGTTGGCCACCCATCTTTTTCCCTGTGGTGAGCGCAAGCAGTGTGTCCCCTGAGCCTCCCTGCCTGCTCTCCGCGCAACAATCTTCCCATTCCCCTCTGCTAGTTCACAACCACAGAGAGTCCCCTTCGAGGGACCTAAGAATTAGCCACAAGACTGATGAAACCTACATAGCTATGGGAAATAACATGATCAAAATGGCCATAAGACCAGTAGGCAGTGGATCAGTCACCTCATTTTTCCTAGTCCCTCTGGGTCATCCTGAGACCATGCGACGAGGGATCATCAAGGACCTGCTCATCTTGGACCATATTCATTAACACTATGGGACATATATGGTTACCATATGGGGAAATGATGGAAGTGGCGGTATGAGAGGGGTTCCCCCAAGGGTTATGATACCACCCAATCCTTGTAACCACGATGGTTCTCCCTCATTTCCAGTCAGTGCTGGGTAGAGGACTAGCATATTCCTGAACAAGCAACCACGAGCCCTTGTTATTAACCATATATGCCAGGGCCAAACTGTTAAATCTAACTTGCTCCCCTTCCTATTCCTACTTGAGAAAGGAGGAGCGGGACCGAGATTCTGCTGCTAATTAAGATACATGCTATAAGGGAACTGTATCTTTTTCCCTCCCCAAATTCTTGCCCTTCACCACTACCCTTAGTTTTTTTATTACCCCTTATATTAGTTATCTCTATCTTTTCCCTTCCCTCTTCCACAGCTAGGGGCAGGAGTTTTCCAAGGATCCCAGTTCACCTGCTGGATAGGGAGTCCACACACAGGCGATCTATGGATCTGTCCCAAGTGCTTGCCTCATTTGAGCTGGCACGTTTGGAAGTCACAGAATCTCCCCTTGTTGGGGGTTTGTATATAGTTATTACCTTTTCCCAGTATGTAGATATGCACACCTGGTTGATATTCCCATCTTCACTTAATTCTCACTCAGTTATCTTTTTTTTTTTTATTTCTGTACCATTGTTTATCAGAAAACAGCTAACAGCTCAGATACTATATGTTATTAAGAACAGGATTAATATTCAACAGATTGCAAGAGGAGTTACTGTAGGCGGGGTGCCCAGGGAATAAATGCAGACTCGGGATTACGGATAGTTATGAATAACCCATTCAAACTTATATCTCATAATGTAAACGGACTGGTCGGCCCCATCAAGAGGGATCGTACAATTCGGGCACTTAAAAAATTAAACCCAGATATTCTCTTACATCAGGAGACTCATTTATCCACCATGGAGCAACCAAAGTTGCTCAAATTTGGATTTGCAGATATAATAGAATCCTCCTATCAGGGGGTCAGGAAAACGGGTTCAGTAATTTTGATTCCAAAATGATCAAAATTACAATTAATTGACCAATACGCAGATAGGGAGGGCAGGCTGGCACTAACAGTGCTCAGATTGAACCAACAAATCCTAACAGTGTGCAGTCTCTACATCCCGCCAGGCTCAGATACCTCGTCTATCCAAAAATTGGTCGATACCATCCTTAACAGGCAACAGGGTATCTTTAATTATAGGGGGAGATCTTAATTGTCAGCTTAACCCCTCATTAGACTCCTCAGCAGCTCACCCCTCCCCACAGTCATCTGGTCAAAAGCATCTACGGCGCCTTATCCGAGATGTGGGAATGATAGACACAAGGAGGCAGTTACATCCTACGCATCGGAAATTCTCCTATTACTCTCACGCTTTTAAACATTATTCTAGGCTTGATTACTTCTGTATAGGTAAGGAGCACGTGGATCTGATCCGATCTGCTGAGATCCTAAATATTGTTCTATCGGACCATGCACCTATCACCTTGGTCCTTAATATTCAAAAAGAAAGAATAAATACCCAGTGGCGCTTCAATCCATCCCTTTTTAAGGATAAAGAATTCCAAGATTTGCTGGAGAGTCGAATCCCTGAAATTATTGGCGATAACACTTCCCCCCAGATCGCCCTCCAGATTCTCTGGGACACATTAAAGGTAGTCCTTAGAGGCGACATAATAGCTTACGCCTCCTATAAGAAGAAACAGTCCGAGAGTAAATTAAGTGCCCTATAGGAGGAACTTGACTTTCTTCAACAGGCCCATATGCTGGGCGATATGGACCTTTACCCCAGGATAGTCCAAACACAGAACAAAATCCAACAGATCCTGACAGCTAATACTGAACAGGCCCTGGCCTGGTTGAGGCAGCGATATTATGAGGGTGGGGCGAGAGCTTCTAGACTCTTGGCGTACCGCCTCCGAAATCAAATACAAAATTACACCATTACTAAAATCAGAGATCCTGTTTCCAACCAGCTCAGATATTCGACTTTGCATGTTTTGGACGCTTTCAAGAAATATTACCAGAACTTATATTCCTCCCAGAGGATCCCTGATTCTCAGAAAATTTCAACTTTTCTCTCCCAACTCCATCTCCCTACTTTGTCGGAATCACAACAAACTGAAATTATAGCTCCGATCACAGAAACAGAGCTTCAAAACACATTTCTTGGCCTCAAAAATTGGAAATCCCCAGGCCCAGACGGCTATGGAGTGGAATTTTACAAAGGTACATGGAACTTAATGTGAATTCCTCTTCTTCAGGCACTACAAAACGTGCACACCACTTCTTCTTTCCCGATCTCTTGGAGACAAGCAACCATTTCAGTGATCTTGAAGCCCTAAAAACCCCCACATCTCTGTGATTCATACCATCCTATCTCAGTACTCAATCAGGACTATAAAATTTATACAAGTATCCTGGCACATCGGCTAGACCATATCCTCCCTTCTTTGATACATCCGGATCAGTTTGGATTCATCAAAGGCAGACAGATAACGGACAACATCAAAAGAACCCTGTATCTTGTAGATCATGCTCTGTCTACAAAGTCTCCCCTCTTGATTTTAAACCTAGACGCCCAAAAGGCTTTTGACATGGTCTCATGGGATTTTCTACAGGCGGCCCTACAAAAATTTTAATTTCCCATCTTATTTATGGACGCAATTAAAGGTATATACACAGATCCAGAGGCAGTAGTGAAACTAAACGGCTCACATTCTGACCGCTTTCCATTATATAGAGGCACCTGACAAGGTTGCCCCCTTTCCCGATATCTGTTCGCTCTTTTTGTTGAACCCATAGCCCAGATGCTGAGACAGAATCCCAGCCTCCATGGATACAGGGTCTCTGACTCAATGCATCATAAAATAGCATATTATGCTGATGACCTTCTTCTCTATATAACTCACCCTGAAGAATCATTACAAACCTTAACTACTTTACTAGCAGAAATAGAGAATATCACAGGATATACTATAAACCCAACTAAATCAAAAGCCCTCCTGGTACAGCCCCCCTTCCCTCATGGTCTCATAAATAAATATCCACATAAATGGGACAAAACATATCTAACCCATTTAGGGATTAAAATCCCATCTAAGCTATCTAACTTTAATAACTCAAACTACTCCCATACTCTTTCTAAAATACACTCAGATTTACAGAGATGGACTCCTCTTCCGTTATCATTAATGGCTAGAGTTCAATCTATCCAGATGAATTCTCTCCCAAAACTTCTTTATTTGATGCAGAATATCCCCCTACCCGTACTAAGGAAGGATGTCCGATTATGGGACAACTCAACTAGCCAGTTTTTATGGACAAATCAGCGTCCTCGACTAGCATTGGTTAAACTTCAACAACCCAACGATAATGGAGGATTATCTTTACCTAATATATTACATTACAACATGGCATCTCTGCTCACACACACATAACTACATGGCTTCTCCTTCCATCTCAGGCGCCACCCTGGCATCTAATTGAGCAGACTTTGATAGTTGGCCCCTCACTTCACTCACTAGTCTTCCAGCCTAATAACATCATCAGGTTGCAGAAGGCTTCCAGATTTACGAAAGAGATACTTCGCTCTTGGATGAAGTTGTTAACTCACCCTGCTTATAGGTTTATGGCATCCTGGATTGGAATTCTGGCAGAAGATCCTGACGCGTTTGGATACCACCTTTCAATCCTGGGCTCGTAGAGGTTTAAGACAAACATACCAACTATATGAAAATGCAGTATTCAAAACATTTGACCAACTTAAACAGGAATTCTCGCTGACGAGAAGTGATTTGTATAGGTACTTACAATTGCGTCATTTCTTAAACTCAAAGATAGGACTAAATACTGCAGCCCAGATCATTCCCCCTCTTTGTCCTCTTCTGATCCAATTGGAAAGGGGCAGAGATCGGAGTCATTTGGTCTCCCGCCTTCATAAAGCCCCACAGGGGATACCATCCCAAGCCATGGACCTAGTACATTTCCACTGGGAAGCAGAACTACAGATAGCATTGTCCCAGGAGGACTGGCGCAGGATCTGGCGGAGGCAACATAAAACCTCCAGCTCTTACACTTGGAGAGAATATTCGTGGAAGGTGGTGTCCAGATACTTCCACACTCCCCAGATCACAGCTAATTTCCTCAAGGGTAGTGATTCCTCCTGTTGGAGGAAATGCAGTTGCTAAGTAGCAATACATTCTCGTATTTTTTGGACCTGTTCAGTCCTGTCACAATACTGGACTTCTATCGGAGACAGAGTTACATATCTCTTTCCTCTCTTAGGCACATTTACACCAGCGATTGGTCTATTGCTTCACTATCCCCATTGTCTCAGAAATCCTTGTCAAATATACCTCCTTAATATCTTGCTAGGGGCAGCTAAAAAATGCATAACTAGACTATGGCTCAACACTGACCCTCCCTCCATCACAGCCTGGGAGGATACACTATATGATATATATAAGTTAGAACATATGACAGCCAGAATTCAAAATAAGGTCCCTGGATTAATGAATTGATGGAACAGATAGTTCATACACATAGCACAGTTTACACCGGACCAGATACCATAACTCCCGGGGAGGGGCGAGCCATGACAAAGATCCCGGTGGGTGTGGCTGTACCAGTCCTTATCCTGAGTTACCTATGTAGTTGGTTAGCCTAATCTCCCTCTCAGAGACCTTCCAGACCCTGATTGATAGGCCCGGTGGCGTAGAGGGTTGAGGCGCTGGCACCTACCACGCCAGCAACCTGGGTTCGGGAACGGACTCGGGGCACTGGGGGTCA
This sequence comes from Neoceratodus forsteri, assembly GCA_016271365.2. Lineage (NCBI taxonomy): Eukaryota > Metazoa > Chordata > Ceratodontiformes > Ceratodontidae > Neoceratodus > Neoceratodus forsteri. The sequence continues at coordinate 270,245,515 of JADMNL010000027.1, forward strand.
GCAGGGGAGGAGAGGATTGAGCATCTGGAGGACTGCTCTCCTCTCCTGGGGTGGGATTGGGATAGGCTTCATTCGGCAGTGGCCCCTAATGGAGACTGGAGGCACTGTCTAAGCAATGCGATGGGAAACCTAAAAAAAACGGAAAACAGCCCCAGGGTCTTCTGGATGGTGGCTGCTGTGCTCCAACGTCACCGAAGCCTTCCAGGGAGCCATCTCTCCGCCTCAGCAGCACCCAAACCTACAGATAGTGCACTGGTAATCTCCCTTCCTGGTGCCTTCCCCCTCGGAGGATGGGGACCCACCCGGCGAAAGGGTTATGGCGGGACACTTCGGGACAGCTGTGATGTGAGGACAAAGAAGCTTGGGTGAGGATAGTAACTGAGTTGGGGGGGTGGGGCCTTGTTAGCCTGAAGGAGTGGAGGACACTGGAGCACATAAGGGGGATAAACAGATCATACAAAAAAAAAAAAAAATAATGAAACTATAGTGCACATTCTTATTTTATTTATTTTTTTAACTTGTTCTTTATTCTCCCCCTACCCGCAGCACTCCCACTCTTTGGGAGACACCTATGGCATTCTAGTCTCCGCCGTCTTACCTGGAGCCCTGGTGCAGTCCATCCCCCGTGTAGCCGTGGCTGTATCGCCCTGGCGGGCACGGGGCCGGGCCACCCCCAAAGTCCTTCTTGTTTTTCATCGGGATGCTAGTACCAGGTCAGGCAGGCGCATTGGAGATCGGGGCCTGGTGCTCCATCTACCGGGAGCGCTGTGGGGTATTTTCCATTTTTCTGTGGGCGTGGCGCGTGCCCCAACGTCAAGGCGTTGCCGCCGACGTCACCCACTCCCAATCCCCTCTATACGCTCATGAGCTTGCTATGCCTCCGGCTTCCACCAGAGGTCAGACAGGCGCTGAGTGTGTGTTCCCCTTCCTCCTGGGAAAGGAGAGCTGTCCCTCGGATGCTCAATCCTTTCCTTCCCCTGCCAACCCCCGACCGCCTGGGATTGTTCCCGAACCCGGGTCGCCGGCGTGGAGCGAGGTGTCGCGTCTAGTGCCTCAACCCTTAGCCAATGGTACTCTGCACACTGCTGCGTCATGGGATGTGCCCAGCTCTACCTGGGTTGGTAACTGTTTCAGATCCAGTAGCAGTGTGGACAGGCTGTACCATTTTGGAACATTTTCACATGTAGTGTGGATACACTATAATGTTTTCAGTCTGTACCGTTTTCAGACTGTTGCGGACCTTTCAGGTGTAGTGTGGCCGGGGCCTTAATTGTGTCCCCCCCTCCCCACATTACTGCCAGAATGTGTCCCTGATGCTGTGGAATGTGTTTCAGAGAATGCCCCCACCCCCCTCCTCACCTGGCAGGATTTGACCAATTGAAATGTGCCCCCTGATTCCCAGACTGATCCTGATCTACGGGGGCTGTTCACGTGGCATTTTGGCAGTTCAGGGTGGCGTTCTGACAGATCAAGGGGCCCATTCCAGCAGGTCAGGTGTGCATTCCTGTGTGTGTCAAAGGTGCATTCCAGTGGCTCTAGGACATGTTTGAGCAGATCAGGAGCACATTCTTGTGGATCAGAGACAAGTCTACCAGGTTTTTTGGTGGGGGGGTAAATTCCAGTAAATCAGAGGCACAGTGCTGCGGCTCTGAAACACATATCTGGCATATCGGGGACACATTCAGGCAATAATTTGGGAGAAACACATCTTAATAATAAATACAGGGGAAAACTAAATTCTGCTTCTACAGCTTTCCCCAACCTAAAAACCACTAGTTGGTTTAGAATCTGAGGGGAGCTATCCCCGCATGACTATGCTTTTCTCTCTCCTAAAGCCACGTAACTTACTTGATAGTGCTGTCATCCTGCCACCACTAACCATTACATCTGAGGATCCGTTTGCTATCCATCCTTCAAAAAGTTACAGTTCTTGGAGTCCATTCTTTAGTACTCACAGGGTCCCAACTCCACAGATGAGAACTTCTTTTAACAGACCTCATTAGATACTAGTAGGATTTGCTCTTCAGAAGCTAGATTTTTACCACTGCGTCTTTCTCTTCCCAAACAGAACACACTGTACGAAACCTTCAGAAAAATATTCTCTTTGCTTTTTCCCAGTAGCTAGTTTGTGTAAGCCAAGGTAAACTACATTTGGATCGCTTGGCAGTTTAAACATAGTTCAAACACACTTTTCAGATTCTCACTGTTGTAGAACTCTTTGTGACACTGAGTATGGAAAAATACTGTTTTTATTTTGGCTGCTTTGCTGATGAATGGTTTAGGTTGAAGTTACATTGGTCAGACTGTTACAGGCTTTATATAATTATTTTTCCTCTTTCCTCCGATGAAGTTCTGCCTCCAGTCTGAACACCCCAGCTCTGTCACCCAGCTTCTTCTGGGCTTACATTCCTGTTCTTCCTCACAGCATACCCCCCATGGCAGGGTTGGTGGGTCCCCCTCTCACTCACTATACACAGGATCCAGTTCTCAGGCTGGTCACATCACCAGTGCAGGATCTTCAAGGGCTTGGACCCTCACACAGCTTCCTGGCTTTTTTTGTTCTCCACTGTGGATGCTAATGTGAGGGTGCACGTAAGCTCAGGCATGTCACAATTGGTGTTCTCTTTCCCTTGAGCTACTCCAGGCACACTTCCACCTGTGGTTACTCAGGTGGCAATAGAGTACCGGAGCTAGCTGGCTTCCCTCCCTGGAGAAGAGTGTCCTGTGGAATGCTTGATTCCCCCTCCAATCCCCTGCTGATCTTCCAACTGCCCAGGCTCAGGGTACAGGACCAAACTTTCATCATTATTCTCAGCTGTTTTCATACACTTGTTCCTTAAGGTTAGAGAACAGTGTCTGCTCTATGCTAGTTCACTGAAGTCACAAGAAAACTGATGTTGAACAGTGGGTATTCAAAAACAACAGAAAATACTGATAAAAAACTTGGTCCGACTGTTTATTAGGAGTAGGAGAATTGAAGAATGATTGGTTGAACTTTATTAATGTTGTTATATGTTTTAATATGTATATTTAATGTATTTTTACTGTTCTGTATTGAACCTTGCATAAGAAAAAATAATAAAGTTAAAAAAAATACTTGATCCAAGCTATATGGAAAGCAGCACTCCTTTTATGATTTCATATGTAACAAAAAAAAGTAAAGCAGACTCAAAATGGGGAAAAAAGGGTATTATACGAGTCAAGAGATAAAGGGCCATCTAAAACAGAATAAAAAGTAGAGTCCAAATTTTCACCACTATCACGCACTGCTGCTTTAAATAAATTTAATAAATGCCATTACATAAGCTGGCCCATCAGTGCAGCAGTAGCGCTACCACTCATGACACCAGCGACCAGCGTTGAAAGCAAGACCTGATGGTTGGGGGCTTGCTTGGGGGAGGATCAAGCATCCCAGTGGGCACTCGCCACAGGCACAGAAAACGGTGCACACTACAGCATATCAAATAGAATATATTATTAGATAAAGTGTGCCATGTGCAGAAAAACTGTAGACACAGTAGGAACAACACTTAACAGCCCCAATGCTTCAACTTGTGGTGACACTTCCTCAAGGGATGCTCTCTTCATTCAGGAAGGGTGGGCTGCGTCCCCACGACTGCACTTCCACTTGGGTGACCACATGTGGTAGTTCGAGGGGGATGACAGTGCAAGTGGATGAGGCGGTTGCAAACGTCTACATTGGGCACGCTTCTGTGTTTCACACATCATGCTGCTGTGACTCATGCCACTTCAGTACTGGCGGGGGGGGGAGAAAAGAGAGAAGAAAATGGCTCTGGCAGCAGGGGCATCAGCCTCAGTAAATCTGGCCCCCCCAACCTCAACTGGGACATGTCTGTAAGGAGGCTGCAGAGCTGCAAATACTATTGGAGGGGGTGCCCCGCCACCCCCTCTGTCCTTGCCTTGGGGATGACCATAGTCACAGTAAGGGCATCCAAAGACCTCATGATTGACAGTCGGGTGCCCAGGTGCCAGTGTGAGAGAAGGGGGTATAAATAGAATAAAAAAAATAATAAATGCTGTTGCATTCTGTACTTGCCCCAGTGTCAGAAGGCAAATAATACCATGGATATCATTCTTATAAAACATGTTGGAAAATACAACAGTCTGACTGGCCAAGAGCTGTCACATGATGTCTCATTACCTCAGCACAGCCAGACAACTTGGATACTGCAGCTGATTTTTCATTACATTTATTGATTTTTCTAAATCTTTTAAAGAGCTAGAAGCTCAAACGATTAGTAGACAGAAATTATTAAAGTAGTCAGTCCTTACTTTTTATTTCTGAAATAGTTTTGTTTTTGCTATAAAATTTTCCTGGCAGATAGTATCAGGTGTGATATGAAGAGCAGTGCTTACATGACCTCTCACAAGTGAACAATCTGGCAGCAGGAGATTGGCTCTTCCTGAGTAGTTGTGATGTCACAGTCAGTGGTGTCACAAGGCTGATGAGGCATGAAGATGAACAAAACTAGACATGTCAGCCTCCAGGCAGAGTATTGTTCAATACATTACACTTGGTACGGCCAGGTAGAAAATCCTCTGTTTAGCAAGGAGGGAAAAAAACAATGCCCTCAGGTATAAAAAACAGTAGTGGACTACTTTTTTTTCAAACAACATGAAGTCTTGCTATATTATAGACATTAGCAGTTTGATCCAGCTCTAGAACTGCCCCGGAGTGAAATGGTTAAAACCATTCCAAAATAGAATTTTGGCACGAGAGCAGCTCTATCTGTGTCATTTCAAACTTGAACTGTCAGATTCTTTACTCCGCCTCAGTGAACAGTCGCTCCGAGATTTCCTTCTGCTCGGTTCATTTCGGTTTAAAAGTGTTTTCTCGGTTGGATTTAACCGAGAATAGTTTTGTTTTAACCGCGAAACCGCTCGGTTCAAGCTCTATCTGTGGTAAATCGTAAGTAAATGAAGGTTTTGTCTGTGGAACTTGTAGTTATCGGTTCGGTTTTGAACCCATCAGTGGGTTTAAAACTCATTTAAAACTAAAAGTTACTATTTTAGAGTGCGATTCCGGTTCTTATCGGTTCTAAAAAACGGATTTATTACGATTTTTCCAATACCCGTGACACAGTTAGGAACCGATAAGGGTGTCTTGCCTGGCACTGCCGTTAAAAGGGCAAGTTTTTGGTTAGGCTGGCATTATGTCTGAGAAACCCAAAAGAAAAACCGGGCCCACTGGGTTTCAACACTGTGATGTTTGTGGGGAAGTCTTTGCCAAGGCTGACCCACACACCACATGTGTTTATTGTCTGGGGTTTGACCACCTCTAGTGAGACTGCCAGGTATGTAAGAATTTCCCTGCAGCCACCCTGGAAAAAAGATTGGGCAGGCTCAGGGAACGAGAGGCCAAAAAGTCCGCTGACCCGATGATGTCAGCCCGGTTCGTGCCAACCGAATCCAGAGGGAGTGCCCTCTGACCAGGGCCAGACTTCCTCGGGTTAAAGAAAACTGGTTCTGAGGAACCAATTCCAGTAAAGAAAACAAGAAAATCAGCAGGTCTGGAGTCCAAAATTCTTCTCCAACTGCTGCAGAGATAGCAAAAGATACAAATTGTCCAGTCACTGTCTCAGGGTCCGCCAACCACCACTATCTGGTAAAAGGTCGGTTTGTCCGGTCCCAGTGGTTCAGGATTATGATATTGAGGAATTTTATGAACCAGAGGAGGGGAGGAGGATTATGAACAGTATGAATGTGGCTGGGAAGGTCTGGGTGTGCCCATTGAACGGACATCTCCCCAGACAGACCTTTAGAATCTCCCTGTGCTGTCTGAGTCCCCATCTCATTTTATGTTTTATAAAAAGTTGCTGAAACCCTCCAGCTTCCTTTAGAAGAGCTGTGGATGAGCAAGAGAGCCTGATTTTGTAGAAATGATGGATATTCCAGAGTCTAGGAGATTGTCTATTCCTTTACATAAGTCTTTTAGGAAACAAACAATTAAAATTTTAAAAGCTCCTAATTCTGTGCCTCCTGTAGATAAAAAGATGGACAGAAGGTATACATTGTCAGGCCCTGATACAGAATTCCTTTCTCAGCAATGCAGTCATGTTGGGTAGTTCAGGCTGCTGCCTGTGATAAAGCTAATATTCCTTGGCTTCACATCCTCCTGACAAGGATTCCAGGAAGATTGATGCCATGGCAAAAAACAGTATATGGCAGCCTCTCTGGGACTCAGGCAAGCAAATTATGATGGCTTATGTAGCTAGGTATCAGAAATCTAGATGGGATACTGTTATGCAATGGCCAAGCAGGCCCATGGCCAGCTGGCTAGTGAACTAGAACAGGTGGCTGCTGATGGCATTGAAGCCTCTAAGGTTCAGTTTCATGCTGCTGTGGATGTTAATGATGTTTCCTCTAGGGTCATGGCCACATCTGTAGCTTTCGTGAGGTGGCCTGGCTCAAGTGTACTAGTTTGTCACAGGATACCCAGACTAAGGCTATGGATTTTCCTGTGGTGGGAAATTCTCTGTTTGGAGAGCAGTCAGAGAATTACATGAAGAAGATGGATGAATATAGGACTACTTACAAGAGTGCCCAGGCTAAGGAGCGGCAAGCCACTCCTCAAAGGCATGCCCCCAGGGGTAGGGGTAGGCCTTTTCACAGGCCTTTCTACTAGACTCAGGCCTCCTCTGCCTATGCTCAGAGGGTCTTCTTCAGAGGCAGGGGCAGACGAGGGGTGGGCAGATCTGCTCCCACCCCCCAGCCTAAAGCTCCTGCGAAACAGGCACCCTGATGGGGTGCCCAGGGCCGATTCTCCTGTACCAGTGGGGGGCAGGCTGGCTTACTTCAGTCAGAATTGGGCTCTTTAACCTCAGACAAGTGGGTTCTGGAAGTAGTAAGCCAGGGTCTGGTTCTCAGCTTCAAAAGTTTCCCAAGTTGAGAAGCAGATTTTTCTACCTGCAAGTGCTTCAGAGACCCTCGCTCTGGAAACAGAGGTCTCATCCCTGTTAGCTCTCAGAGCAGTAGAAAGGATTCCTCCCCTGCATCAGGGCAAGGGTCTGTATTCCAGATACTTCCTTACCCCAAAAAAGACAGGAGAATGGCGGCCCATCTTAGATCTCAGATATCTGAACAAGCATCTTTTGAAACCAAAGTTCAAAATGGTAACTTTGGCAATGATTTTACCTTCCCTAAGGCCAGGGGACTGGCTAGCCTCCCTGGACCTCAAGGATGCCTATTTCCATGTCCTAATCAGAAGATCCCATCGAAAGTACCTCAGATTCGAACTGCCCTCAGGTCATTACCAGTTCAGAGCAATGCCCTTGACTTTACCTCTGCTCCAAGGGTATTCACAAAGTGTCTAGCAGTGGCAATGGCCCACTTAAGGAGGCAGAGGATTGCTGTTTTTCCCTATCTAGACGACTGGCTCATTGTAGGCCAGTCCCCAGAACAGGTAAAATCTCACCTGCAGGTCACCCAGCAGCTTCTCACCTCCCTGGGTTTTCTGCTAAACCTACCAAAGTCGGTTCTGGAACCAGTCCAGGTACTCACCTTTATAGGGGCAGAATTGGACACAAAGCTAGCCAGAGCCTTTCTTCCCCCAGAAAGGGTAAGGAATTTAGTGGCTCTGGCCTCTTCCTTCACTCTGCAGGTCTCTCGACCAGCAAGACACTTTCTGCAGCTCCTGGGGCACATGGCTGCATCCACAGCTGTTGTGCAGGGAGCCAGATTTCAGATGAGAGACATTCAGTTTCACTTGAGAACCTTTTGGTCTCAGAGAAGAGACCCCCTTTCCAAGTTGGTCCCAGTGACTGAACCTTGATCCTAGCTCTCCAGTGGTGGCAGGATCAGAGCAATTGAGAGCGGGGTCCCTTCATTTCCCTCTCACGACTTGACTCTCACTACAGATGCTTCCCTTCTGGGTTGGGAGCCCACATGGCGACCTTTCCACTCAGGAGTTTGGTCCCCCAGGAATCTCTGCTCCACATCAGTTTGCTGGAACTCAGAGCTGTCTTTTAGCTCTTCAAGCTTTTCTGCATCTGTCCACGACAAGGTGATACAAGTCAGAACAGACAACACCACAACAATGTGGTACATCAACAAACAGGGGGCACTCGGTCTTGACCTTGTGCACCGAGGCAATGAAGTTGTGGTCTCTGGCCTATTCCCTGAACACTTCCCTCATAGCAGTTCATCTTCCAGGGAAGGACAATGTCCTAGCGGATGCCCTCAGCAGGATTTCCCAGGGCCATCACGAATGGTCCCTGGATCCTCAAGTGCTGGGGATAGTTTTTGCCAGGTGGGGCATCCCTCAGATAGATCTTTTTGCAGCCCCAGACAATCACAAACTTCCTCTGTTCTGTTGCAGGCCTCCAGTGCTTGGCTCAGTTCCCCTGGATGCCCTTCTTCTGGATTGGGAGGGGAAGTTCCTCTATGCTTTCCCCCTTTCCTCTCCTATTCAAAGTACTAGTCAAAATCAGATCTCAGCCTTGCAGGGTGATTCTGATTGCCCCGGATTGGGCCAGGCAGCCCTGGTACCCACTCCTTCTGTCTCTGACAGTCCATCTTCCCCTGTGCCTCCCCAGGAATCACAATCTGTTGACTTGTGCCCAGGGAAGGGTTTGGTATCGGACCTCAAATCCTCAACCTCAAGGCCTGGCTCTTGAGGAGTTAGAGTTGCTGATTTACACCTCTCTCAGGGTGTTCTTGAGATCCTAAAGGCTTCCAGAAAGCCTTCCACTAGGGCTACTTATAGTTCTAAATGGAAAAGGTTTTCCATTTGGTGTGCTAGGGAAAATATTTCACCAGAATCTGCTGTTGCCCATTTTGTTAGATTACATGGTACATCTTAATTCCTTGGGTCTCAGACCAGCTACCCTGAGAGTTCATTTGGCAGCTGTGTCTGCTTTTGTGTCACAGGAAAGTCATCCCTCGTTCCTCTCATCCTGTGTTTTCCAAGTTTTTAAGGTTACTCCATACTAATCCTCCCTTTTAGGAACCGGCCCTACTTGGGACCTTAATGTTTGCATTGCCCAGTTAATGCACCCCTTGAACCTCTGTCTTCTGCAGAGCTTAAGTACCTAACTTGGAAAACTGTTTTTCTAGTGGCTATCACTTCTGCCAGACATAAGTGAATTGCAAGCCTTGTCAGTGGAGACTGACTTTATTTCTTTCCACAGGGATACGGTAGTCCTTAGGACTAATAGGAAGTTTTGCCTAAGGTGGTTTCAGATTTCCATCTTAATCAATCTATCTCCCTTCCAGTATTTTTCACTGATCACTCCTCTTCAGGTGAGAGGAGGTTGCACAGCCTGGATGTTAAGAGAGCTCTTAGTTATTATATAGAGCGTACCAAAGGTCACAGGTTCGAATCCCTCCAACTTTTCCTTACCTATGGTGAAGTTGGAAAGGCAAACCTGCCACTAAGAGATCAGTAGCCAGGTGGATTGTCTCTTGTATCCAATTTTGTTATCAGAAAGTGGGCAGAGCCCCCCCGGTTTGAGGGCTCATTCTACCAGGGGTACAGCTGCGTCTCTAGCTGCTGCCAGAGATATCCCTTTATTAGAGATTTGCCAGGCTGCTACTTGGAAAACGGTACACTTTTACCAAGCATTACTCCCTGGATGTCCAGGCCAGGAGAGATGCTCGGTTTGGCACAGCTGTTCTTCAGAGCCTATTCCTAAGTAGGTTCTGCCCCTCCTCCATGGAGGTACTGCTGTATTCTGTTAATGTCTATAATATAGCAAGACTTCATGTTGTTTGAAGAAAAAATTACTCACCTTAGTAATGTTGTTTCTTCTAATGGAGTCTTGCTATATTATAGACCTCCCCAACCTGCCCCTCTCAGAACCTCTACTTGGTGGGTGCGGGCAACTTAGTGTGGGCACTACTTATGTTCTTTAGCATTTTGTCCCTTTGGGACTTTGGGGGTGTGTGTGTGCGTGTGTGTGTGTTTTATTATACTTATGTTCCATTTTCATATTATTAGAATGGTGTTAGTATTTCTGGTCCCCTGACTTGAGTCTTGGGTGTTGGGACCATCAATGGTTGTTATTATTTAGGTAGCCATTTGGCTAGTGTAGGTTACAGCTTCCACACAGACCTTAGTGAGTTTGGCTCGTAAAGATCTGACAGTTCAAGTTTGAAATGACACAGATAGAGCTGCTCTCGTGCCAAAATTCTATTTTGGAATGGTTTTAACCATTTCACTCTGGGGCAGTTCTAGAGCTGGATCAAACTGCTAATGTCTATAATATAGCAAGACTCCATTAGAAGAAACAACATTACTAAGGTGAGTAATTTTTTCTTTTCTCATATGTGTCGGGCTAACTGGCAAGACTTTCTTGGACCTCTGCTTTTCCTTTTATTTAAAGACACCTCCCTTAGCGGTCCTCTGTGCTTGTGGTCTGAAGCGCTAAGGGCTGCAGTGCAAAGGGTGTCTGCTGTGGATGTCAGCTTTAGGAGGTGGCTGGCCACACTGCCCAAAGTAGAAAAACCCTGCCCTCATGCTTAATTGGACTGCTGTATTCTGGCACCTAGATGGTCACACTGTAGTTAAGTTGATCATTACTAATGGACCCGGGACGTTGGAGGGCTGGCCAGGGGAGAAGGATGGAACGTCCCAAGGACTGCTCTCCTTCTCCGGGGAGAGGAGGGAGGGGAGTTTGACTGGTGTTTGATGCACCCCTGGCGGAGGCCGGAGGCCACAGCAACCGGCTCCAGAATGTAGTACGAGGGGTGGGGCGGATGCCGGTCGTAATTGCATGTCCCCGCCCCCACATACAGGGGGAGGAAAAAACTCCTGCCGGACACCTAGATGAAGCCTGCCCCTCCTCTCTGATGAGCTTCCAGTCCGGCTCCCTGACCTATCCCATCGATTACGGCACTAAGGAGGGCCAGTGCCGCAACGCCGCCCTGGGGGGCAAGCCAGGGGGTATCAGGGAGTCGTGACTGATGTGGGAGTTAGAGCAAAGGGGTCCGTGACCGAAGCTAAGGTAACGGCGGCAGGTAGCAAGAAAAAAGCATAATAAATAAAAAAAAAAAAAAAAAAGCTGATCATTACTGCTCATGCAGTGTTCATACAGGTAAACAACTGCCACTTTAAAATATCTGCTGGCATCAAACGTTTAGTGCCTTGGCCCTTAAGGGAAGGAGATTTGTCTTGTGCTACCTGTTCTTTGTACTATATACCCAACACTCTGCTGATATAGATATTGGAGGCTTTTAATGATACTCTCTAGGAGGCAGTAAGTGGTTGTGCATATCTGGCTAAACCAACACTGCCAGCTTTGTTATACACTAGTTTGTAGTTGCTCTGTTAATTTTAATTGGCATGCTGTTATAATCATTTAAATTGGCTTTTCTCATTACCAAACGTGTGGTTTCAGTCAAAGTAACACCTTTTCCCTGCTATAATTACATCTACCTTACAAAATGTGGGTGGTAACATTATTACTGTTGCTTTCCAGAGCAGACCACTCCCCCTCAGAAAGATGGCCTCACACCCTATATAACTGTACAATTACTTGCAACAGGATCACAACTATTTACATTTGACAGTGGATACCTCTGGGCCCGCAACTGTTCCACACTGGCAGATCATCTGTTGACCCCCTCCTCTTTGTTCTGTACCTCACTTACAATACTCCTGAAGTCATACGACTGCTCCATCCATAGCACTGAAGCCTCTCTGTTAACCACCCAGCTGCACAGGTCAAAGGGTAACACAAAGCTTCTAAGAAAATTTTAAACTCATTAAACACACAATCATTCTGCTTCGGTAATGTTGAACTCAACCCAGACCCTCAGATCATTGCCTAACTCCCTCCAAATTTGCTTACCTACCTGGATTAAAAATTGTAACAATCAGTGTCCCTAACCTGATTGACAAGACTGATGTTGTGAAAGCATAGATATGCCTAATCAGCCATGACATGCTGCTACTCACTGAAACCTGGCTTAATAGCTCAGTACACCATAATGTCACGATGATCACTGGATACACCCAGTATTGGCAGGATAGAACCACCCAAGGTGGCGGCATAATCCTCTGAGTGAAAGAATAAGTTCTCCTTGACAGTAATCGCCTCCCTGTCAGTACCCCAGGAATTTGACTGTCTGAAAATCATGCTAGCAATATCCCAAAATGAGTCCCATTAGTATTTTCAGTTGCTACAGGCCCTCCCATGGTGGCTTAAAGTTAATTAGCCACCTGTCAAATTTCCCAGGCTCTCACGGTAATTTATTTATTTATTGAAAGAGCTTTACCAGGAAATACACACTGAGCCATAAAGCTCATTTCCAGATGTGTCCTGGGGGAACGGGGGTGGGAATAAATACATAGTATAAGCAAAGCACAGTAATCTTATAAGCAAAAAGCACAGCTATGTACAGTATATACAGTAACGTAATGGCAAATTACTAACCAAGAAGGATAGATAGGTAAGGAGGAGAAAACAGGGGGCAGGGAGTGGGAGGAGGAGAGGATGAAAGAGAGTGTAAATAGATTGAGGTAATAGTGAAGGGGAGATAGGAAGGAAAAGGGTTGAAGGGAGGAAGGTAGTGGAAGGAGGTGGAGGGAAAAGGAGGGGAAAAAAGGAAGAGGAAGCGTGCGGAGGTTGAAACAGTAGTAATATAGTAGCTTGGGGACTGGCAGCAGATGGGGAAAGAGAAGGGGGGGCAAGACATTAGACTAAGGGCAATTGCAGGTGGGAGATGTATGGGCTTGGAGTAACAAGAAAAGAGAGCGTTTGGAGGAGGCAGAGTGAATTGTAATGGGAAGAGAGTTCCAGATTTTAGGAAAGCGGTAAGAGAAGGCATTCTGTTCCACAAGGGATTTACAAGAAGGAAGCATTAGGGAGTGATAGCTTGAGTTATGGAGAGAGTAAGAGGAAGGAGGCATAAGCATAGTAATGAGACTATAACTCTAGGAGATTTTACTCTAGACTGGCTCTTATCAAAATCTAATGACCTTAAGCTGCTCTGTGATGCGTTTGTATAATGCAGGTGGTTACTGAACCTACTAGACTCAATCATAGGAATCCTTCCCATTCCTCACTGCTGGACTTGGTGCTCACCAGTGGACCACATAAGATTACAGCCCACGCTGTATTCGATAATGACTTTAGTGACCACAGTGCAGTAGCTTGTATCAGAGGCACACGGAAATCACCTGGAGTATCTTCCTTCATAGAAACATAGAAGTTGACGGCAGATAAGGACCACAAGGCCCATCCAGTCTGCCCATTTCTTTTTCTACCTTATAAATGTGCCATTGGCCTTTGCTCTGTCAGTGGCCTATCTATTCATACTCATTTGTATTGCTCCCTTATGCCTATCCCATGCCTGTTTGAAGCCCTGCACTGTATTCATAGCCACCACTTCTTGAGGTAGGCCATTCCATGCATCCACCACCCTTTCTGTGAAAAAGAATTTCCTCACATTCCCCCTTAATCGGCCCCCCCCTCTAATCTCATGCTGTGTCCTCTTGTCCTGCTATTTTTCTTATATTTAAACATGTTAGACTCTTTCACCTTGTTAATGCCCTTAAGGTGTTTGAATGCCTCGATCATATCACCCTCTCTCCTTTGCTCAAGGGTATACATATTGACGCTGTTAATCTGTCCTCATATGTCTTCTGATGCAGTCCCTGCACCATTTGGTTGCCTTCTGGACTGCCTCAATTTGGTTAATATCGCCTGTGAAGGTGTGGCCTCCAGTGCTGCACGCAGTACTCTAGATGGGGCCTAACCAGTGTCTTGTAAAGAGGATTATTACCTCCCTCTTACGACTTGTGATACCCCTACTAATACACCCTAACATCCCCCTAGCCTTACCTACTGCTTTAGAGGTCTGCTTGGATGATTTCAGGTCATCAGTGATGATGATGCCCAAGTCTCTTTCTTCCTTTGTGACTGCTAGCAACTCCCCTCCCAGCCTATAGGTGGCTTCAGGGTTTCTCTTCCCTATGTGCATGATCTTGCATTTCTTTACAGTAAATCCCAGTTGCCACTTTTCTGACCATTTTGCTAGTTTATCCAGATCTCTTCTCATTCTGCCCACCCCATCTGGATCATCTACTCTGTTGCAGATCTTGGTGTCATCTGCAAACAGACAAGCCTTACCCTCTAGTCCATCTGCAAGGTCACTAATGAAGATGTTGAAGAGGACTGGCCCCAGGACTGATCCCTGAGGTACCCCACTTGTGACTTGCATCTCTTCTGACTGTATACCATTTACCACCACTCTCTGTTTTCCGCCCGTCAACCAGTTTGCCACCCAGTTGACCAACTTCTGACCCACCCTGAGCCTACCCAGCTTATTTATCAATCTTCTATGTGAAACAGTGTCAAAAGCTTTGCTGAAGTCAAGGTAGGCGACATCAACTGCTCCCCCTTGGTCCACCACTCTGGTTACCCAGTCAAAGAAATCTATGAGATTAGTTTGACAGGACCTTCCTTTTGTAAACCCATGGTGTCTTGGATCTTGTGCCCCTATGGATTCCAGGTGTTGCACTATCCTTTCCTCAAGAGTGCCTCCATAATCTTGCCCACTACTGAGGTAAGACTGACTGGTCTGTAGTTCCCTGCCTCCTCCCTGCTACCACTCTTGTGGAGCGGGATCACATGAGCCCTTCTCCAGTCTTCTGGGACCTCTCCTGTGCTCAGAGACTCACTAAACAGTTCTGCTAATGGCTCTGCTAGTTCCACCTTTAGCTCATTAAGTACCTTGGGATGTATGCCATCAGGTCCCATTGCCTTATCCACCCTGAGCTTAGCAAGTTCTTGTAGGACCCTTTCTTTTGTGAAGGGAGTAGTGCTCACCTCCCTCCCCCCTGTGTCCATGGTGCTGAGCTGTGGGCCCTGCCCTACCTTCTCTTCAGTAAATACTGAGAAAAAGTATCTATTTAGGATAGATGCTTTTACATGGTCCTCCTCCTCCTCACGTGCTCCCTTTTCTCCATTAAGCTTAGCAATACCCTCTCTGGACTTTCTCCTTTCACTAATGTATCTATAGAAAGTCTTGTCACCTTCTTTTACTGTTCGTGCTAGTGTTTCCTCAGTTTGGGACTTTGCCTGTTACTGCCTTCCCTGCTTCCCTTAGGGCAGTTTGGTATGCCTCCTTATCTTCATCCCGCTGTGTTCCTTATATTTCCTGAAGGCCAGCCTTTTGGCTCTGACCTTTGTGCTACTGTATTTGAGAACCAAAGTGGTTTCCTTCTTCTTTTGCACTTCCTTTTCTGTCTAACACAATGGGATGTTGCTTCGAGTATTGCATCCTTAATGCTTGCCCACTTTGCCTGTACCCCCTCACCTGTGTTTCTTTTTGCCAGGGCTAGCTTAACTCTGTTGGCCATCTTATCAAAGTCAGCTCCTCTGAAGTCCCATATTTTTGCCTTGGAATGGGATGATTTAGATGTAGTAGCCAAATTGAACCATACCATGTGATGGTCACTGGCCCCCCAGGTGACCTTCTACCTGGAGATCTGTGATCCCTTCCCTGTTAGTCAGTACTAGATCTAGGATAGCCCTGTCTCTTGTGGGTTGTTGTACCAGTTGTTTGAGGCCCTCCCCCTGCAGGGAATCCACTATGTGTCTAGTTCTGGCAGATGTTCCTGCTGGTATTGACCAATCTGTATCCGGCATGTTGAAGTCTCCCATTATCAGAACCTCCCTTTAGCTGTCATGTTTTGTATATCTTCTAACAGTAATGTGTCTATGTCCTCCCATGGTCCGGGGGCCTGTAGACAACCCCAGTTCTTATGGCTGTCCCATTTCCTGTTTCCAGGGTGACCCACAGTTCTTCTGGCTCCTTATGTGTATTCTGAATTTCTGTAGCTTTGATATTTTCATTGACATACAGGGCCACTCATCCCCCCCCTTTTTGCACCTCGGTCTCTTCTGAACAATACATAGCTAGGTACTGAAGTCTCTCAAGTGTGGTTACTGGTAAACCACGTCTCACTAATTGCTACTATGTCCAGTTTAGCCTCTGACATTATTGCCTGCAGGTCTGGGATCTTATTTCTCAGGCTGTGAGCATTTGTGTACATGATTTTCCATTGGCCAGATTTCGGTGTGTTAGTTGTTGGGTGAGGTTTGGCATTACCCCTGTGCATCGTATGGGGAGACAAACCTTTTTTTTACCTGATGATGCAAATGAACTGCAAACATGCTGAATCCCTGTTTGACCACTAGCTGAGGGGGGAGGGGTGTTCTTCCCATTCGACATATGGGGTGCTGCACCCCTCTCCCCATTTGCTAGTTTAAATATTCTGCAAATATTCCACTGTAAAAGAAAACCCATTTCTGTGTGGCAAGCTACCTCCAGGATCTGGCAAACATTAACTGGCCGCATTGTTACCTGGCCCCCTCTGTGCATACAGCAGTTGATGTTTTTAATCAACAAATCCTTTCTGTAATAAACCTACACTCTCCACTAATTAAACAGAGAGTTAAGAAAAAGATATGCCCTGTGGTTTACTGAAGAAATTAAACAGGTGTTGAGAGATATGGATAATCATTGGGCTATAGCCAGGAAAACTAAAATTGCCCCAGGATTGGACGGTGTTTAGACAAAAAAGGAACTATTGCACAAAACAAATCCGCACTACCAAATTAAACTACTGCCTAAGCCTTCTAGAAGCTAACAAAAATAACCCTTCTAGATTTTGGCAGAAAATCACTTCCCTTGAAGGTAGAGTAGTTCCTAGTGCCCTACCATGTAAAATTGAGGCAAATGGTAAAATTATTACTGATAAACATCTCATCCTGGAAGAACTTCATTCACATTTTGTGTTTGGAAGTGCTTTTGACCAATCACCTGCTACTGCTGCGATCTCACTAACAAATATGCAATCCCCTCCTAATCGCAGTCATAATCCGCCTTTCATTTTCCAGACAATCACCTACAAACAGCTCAAGGATCTCCTATGTACCCTTGACACCAAGAAGGGCCCTAGGGCAGACAATTTAGAACTATTCTTTCTTAGAGCAGGGGCCCATTGTTAACCAGACATGTAACACATCTGTTCAGCCTATCCCTCACCAGTCATGAAATCCCCATGCTCTGGAAAAGAGATCACATAATCCCACTTTTCAAAGCTGGAGATGAACCCAAAGCTAGTAACTATCGACTTGTATCAATCTTTCCTGTCCTACCTGAGGTCCTGGAAAAATTAATCAATGAACAAATTCAAGATTATCTATCCAAACATAATTTATTCACACATTCCTAATCTGGTTTCAGGCCACTACACAGCACTGCTACTGCAGTTACCAAAGCAACCGACAACTGGCTCACCTCCCTTGATCAAAAACAAGTAACAGCTGCCATTTTCTAGGACCCCAGCAAGGCCTTTGATACAGTGTACTATCAGATATTGCTACACAAGCTGTCTGGTATTGGTATTGGTCAGTACGGGCTTGCCCTGGTTCAGAAATTACCGAACGGGTAGACAACAACAAATGAAGTCTGAGGGTCTGCTGTCCACCAGTTCACAAATCTCTAAAGGCACAACACAAGGAGCTGTCCTTGGACCACTCTTCTTCACTGTGTATACGAATGATCTGGGAGTCAATTCAGGAGATGTCAAATTGCACTGCTATGCAGATGGTACAGTGTTATATGCAACCAAACCCAGCTTGTTAGGAGTTTTACATGGCCTCGAATCCACCTTCAGTATTCTCCAGCCAAAACTGTGTGCTTCCAAGCGCTTCCTTAATGCCGCAGAAACAAAATATGTGTTTTTTGGCCCCTGTAACAAGTGGGTATCTGACCTCTCTTCCTCTGGCATTCTTACCTTATTAGGTGATAGGCTGGAATTGGCAGAGGCTTTCAAATACCTAGGAATTTGGTTGAAATAGATACTTTCTTTCGGCAACCATATAGATAATGTATGTAAGAAGCTTAGACCAAGGCAGGGTTTCTACTACAGAAACGATTTCAATTTACCCTTAGGTGCTTGTGGAACCCTAGTCAGGGCTGCGTTCGTACCCCTGCTTGACTACAGTGATTTTACTTATAGGGGTGCCGCTGCTGGTCAACTTGCCAAATTGAATGTCCTGTACCATATGGCATTTAGATTCATCGCGGGGCTGCCCGCAAGAGCGCATCACTGCACCCTCTGTGCAACTGTTGGCTGGCCTTGCCTCTCCATTGGGCACCTCAGAAACCTTTGCCTGTAGACCTACAAATTCCTTAAGCATGATGTACCCCAGTATATCTCTGATGTGCTTTGTAAAATCTCTAGCATTTACAGCCTGAGAGCATGCAACTATATTTTGCTCGAAACACCATAAATTGCTTCTAAATATGGGAAAATGGCCTTCAGGTGCGTCACCCCAACATACTGGAATAAACTTCAAACCTGCCTTAAACTGAACTCAGTTGTGAGTTTAAGTACCTTCAAATCTCTGATTGATCCCTACTGTTCTGATAATTGTACCTGCTCCTAGTATGTCGCTATTGCAATTGATTACTTTTCGTGTGCTGTCTTATTTTCTTCCCCCAAATATTATCTGCCTTGCTCATTTTGCTGTGCCCTAATAGACTTTATACTAGTGTAATTTATATTATTCCTCCATCTGTACACTTCTCACCGCTGGTCTTTTTCTGTACTGTACTGTCCTAACCAGGACCTCCTTGCAAATGAGTTTTGTTCAATCAAGCTTTTCCTGGTAAAATAAATAAATGAAAACAATTGAGTAATTTAACAAAACTTAGGTGCCCTGTAAGTGCAGTCCTGTTGTCACAACACAACTTAGTATAATAAATCATTTTGATAAATTGCAAACTATTTTATGAACCTGCAACTTTCTCTACTTGTTTCCTGCAATTTTTTTGAACTCATATCAGTTTATTTAATTAAAATTCTCATTATTACTAGTTAGTAATGGTTCTGACATTATTTTGGACAGAAAATTGGTCACACTTTTGGGGTCACTGTACTGTAATGAAGCCTGTAACACACTTCAGGGTGTCCCTTGCTGCTGAGAATGTAAAGATACCGTCAGTAGTTGAAGCACTCTGGTTTGTCCCTGGGGATTGAAGGCACTTGGGTTCACCTCGTTTTGTGTAAAGCACTCAAGGGATTTGTATATATCTGCACACTGATGCACCCTAATGTAGAGTCACCCTTTTTAAGTGAAAATGGAAAAATCGGGACTAAAATCAGAATTTGCCATTATTCAGCACCACTTTTAAGAGTAAAATTTTCATTCAAAAAAACTGCTTTCACCACATTTACAACCACACTTCATGTCAAATTTGTGTAACCCCCCCCCCCCCAAATTTTACACCTCATTTGTAGTGCAAAACATGCTGATTTGCACTCAGTTTTGGGCGGTGGGAGGATTTTAGGATTTTGTAAAACAGAATTGCCCATATTTGGAAATGGAAAATCAGTGGCCTTACTAGCATGGGTTGTTCCTTACATTGACCCAACCTGGTCTCATTGTCGTTACTATTCATAACACTAGTGACTTTTTTACAAATGTTGTAAGTGGAATAATCCACTCTGGTGTATGATGACACCTCAGTAGCTATACTTCCTGGATGGTTGACAGCCCTTGGCTATGCCCTATGCCTCACAACCACCCATCAGGGCATGACGTTTTTGCCACATCGCCATATACCAGATTGTGGGTTATTCCTTATGAAATATCAAAAGAAACTGAAAGCTCGGAGCACTGATAAGTGCGGTTCCCCTGTGTGGTGGTAGGCTTTCACTTCTGTAGTATGGTATAAACTCCCCAAATTTTAAATATGAAATTACCTAAACTGACCCCAAGAAAGCTATTTCAGTCCACCACTGTGCACAGATATATTTGTTTTAAAAACAGTGAGCTGCATGCTGCTTGCAGCGTCAGTGACCCAAGTGCATAAACAGGCCTGGAAGACTGGATAGGTTGGGAATGGCCAGGGTCCACCTACTCCGAGGAGGAGGAGGGCACTGGGTCCTGCTTTATTACTGCTACCTGGATGACCACAGGTGGCACTGCAGCTGGCATCTTAGAGAGGTAGGAGGCCTTGTGCACACACTCCCTAGACACGCTGCTGTCAGCATCTTGTGGGCAAGGGAGAAAATCAAGAAAATGGACCCGCCCAGAAGGCCAGATACTTTGCTATGATATTCTTGGGCCCCCATGCTGCAGTCTTGAGAGCCCTCCTTGGATACACAGATCAAGAGGGGACGACGCTGTTGGGGATGGGAGGAGAAATGGGGTTCGAGTCTACAGGTAAGGCAGAGCTGCGGCTGGGGAGTTGACAGGAGTGGGCCAGTGGGGACACGAGCTAAGAGGAGTACTGTATAAAGTCAAGATGAAAAATAAACCAATAATCTACATGACTTCTTCAACCACTAGTGAAACTACAATGGCACCCACCCTACCAAGAGATAGGTCGGAAAGCAGGAGTAAAAGTGGTTCCCAACACAGGAATGAGAAAAAGAGGAAGACTAGAAGAAGAAGTAGTTCATCTAGCAGCAGCAGCCCTGTCTCTTCCAGAAAAAGGACACCTGGGTCTCGAAAGCACAGTCGGAGCTCATCCAGCAAAGCAGAAGGTAGGAAATGGCAACAGCTTAAATGTGACAGGAAACATTTTTTTACACGTCTCGCTTCCTTCCTGTTTTCTTTTACTGTCTGTCCAATATTCTGATATATTTTGACCTTTTTTTGTTAAATTAATAATATAATTGTTTTGCTGTCGTAACTACTCTGACTCTCTTTTTCCCCAGCAGTTGCTATTCCCTTTTCATGACTGCCTGAACACATTCTGTAACATCAGTGACTGTTCCAGGCCATTCAGATGAGCAGCATGGAACGGTGCAACTAATGTCGTGGAATGTCTTAGAAATATGAAAAGCAAGTGCAGTTGCTGCTGAGGAGAGTGGAACTCTGTAGATCTGAGGGCACCCTAAAGATAAATTATTTATTTATCAAAAATTAATCAAAGCATCTCAGAATACATAACTGGCATGGAAAGGAAAATGGGAGGGCAATTAACTATGTAAACATTATTTCCTAATGCCTTTAAGAAAAATGTTCAAAACCTCAATGGAAGGGGAGTCATCGAAAATAATTTCCTGGAGTACTTATTGTGAGGGTGTCACAGTGTGAAATTTCCAGTGTATGATATCTGAGAAATGTTATTCCGGAAAGATCAGTATATGTGTACATAAGTTGCTGTGTGAGGAGTGGTGTTCAAATTCAGGATTCCATTTGGGGCTATTGATACCCCAATTTGGGGGAATCTGTGGGGATCAGATCCAGCAGGCCTGAAAACCATGGTATACCATGAACCATGGTTATCGAGGTATGGGGAATTACAGTGTTAAGACCGTGACTTTGTTTCAGGCACTCTAGCAAATATCCATCTCCCAGATTTTCTGGTCTTACCCCCAACAAATGAGGCAGAGGGTCAAACCGACCCCCATTTTACTACTGCTAAAGCAAGACCTGCTTATGTATAGCATAATTTATTTATTTGGAACACCCTTCCCTGGAATACTGTCCCCACTGTCTCCTCCTCCTTCAAATCGATACAGTAGATGACACAACATAAGTTGTAACAGGTAAACGTTAACAGATAACTATTACTATTCATACATTTCATTACACTGACAATGTCAGTGAGCAGTGTAAGCTTCAGTTCCCATTTAAAAAAAAAAAACTCACATTTGTCGGAGCGCTTAAACATGAGGCCAGTCCATTTAAGAGAGAAATTGTAGATTGTAAGAATACCTTTACACTGAATCCTGTAATTGCAGTTAGTGCATGGAAAGTCAGGACAGTCAGCTATCTTAAAGAATATGAGGTAGCCTGCCAGGTAGTGCAACCGCTCACAACACCAGCAACCTGGGGTTAGGAACAGACTCAGCGGTACTGGGGAAACCCTGGGAGGGAGGGTTAAGTGATGCAAGGACTGCTTTCCTCTCTCAAGGTGGGGACAGTGTGCCCTGCTACTTGACTGCCGCCTGCTGGAAGACAGGTGGCAGCACAGTGGGCACACGATAATGGGGAATGGGGCAGCCTCCGGACACCACAGGCATGCATGTGCAACATTGCACACCAGTACCCTCAGGAAAGAAAATGAACGATAAGATCATCGGGCTGAATAGGTGACAGTGACATCCCTCACAGGCCCATGTACTACCGACAGCCATGGCAGACCAGCCACCACATCTGTGATCCTGGGGAAGTTGTGGTTAACTGTATGTCCCTGGGAAGGTCAGTGACTGGGCTGGGGATTGCCGTCAGCCAGGGGACAGACCAGAAAAAGGAAAAGTTCTATAGAAAAAAAAGAATATGAAGTGTTCAGTTTGATCAGTTAGCTAGGGCTTAAACTGAAAGGCCCTTAGCAATTATGATAAATAACATAGTCCAGCTGTAGCAGCCTGTATATGCACCTAATTCTTGGTGGCATGATGTTTGACGTATTGCTAGAGTGGTATAATGAGTCACCGTGGCAAACACAGGATCAAGAACTCTGCCCAGCAGCGGAGACTGAAGTCGGGGATTGCCAGAGCCTGTAAGGGGTAAAGTGTCCTGCACTACAGCCTGACTGTTGTGAGGCACTTCCCGCCCACCCCCCTACCCAGGGTCGGCGCTTCATTTATTGCTGCTGGCAGGTCACATGACCTACCCTCCTTTTTACCAAGTGTCCACTTTCCCATTTGCAGCTTATAGACACCAACCACTAGGGGTCGCTGCACTCTCCACTCTAGCTCCTCTTTCAACTCTCTACCCTCCTAGCTACTGCTTGAAAGCTGACCCACTAGAGGTCACTGCAGTTCCCTTTGAATCCTTCTACCACCTACTTTCCTCACTCCTCCCATCAGCCTACCACTAAGCACCTGTCAGCATCAAACCTGGTACCCTTTTGTCCAAAGTCTACTGACTAACCACTAAGCCAATGAACCAGGCCAACATCTTCCTCTACTTTCAAACTCTTAACCCTTCCGCCCTCCTTTTCTGAATTAAAAAAACTTTCTACACTTTGTCCCTGAGCTGTGCTCAAACCCAGTACCCTTGCAGTCAGAGTCAGCAGCTCTACCTCTTGACCACATTGCCTACCTATTTTATTCCTACTTTCTAAGCCTTTTAGTCTCTTACCCCCCCACCTGCCAAAATATAAGTTTACCACTTCTCTCTTGCTGCCTTTGCAGGCTTTGAACCCTGCACTCTCACTTTCAAAGTCAGCAGTCCCACCACTCAGCTAGCACACCTGTCTATTATTACTGCAGGATTTCAAAACTCTGAAAACGCTCTAACACTGCTAAAGTGTTATCTGAGCGTTTCTGCAGATCTTGAACCCAACTCCCTGCTGCTACAGCCACTGGCTGGGCTCCTTCCTGCTACCCTGGGCAAGGCTTGAACCTAGTACCCTGTGCACTTCAGGCACCAGCCCTGCAACTACACCATAGCAGTAACTAGGCTTAGAGGTGACCTTTCACTACTATCTCCCCTCTATCATCCTAGTACCCCCATTCTTTCTTCACTTCAGCTCCCCCACCCTTACCAACTATGCATGTGCACCCCTGCTCGCCAGCCTCTCTCTTCTCCTCCTCCTTCTTTTGCCTTCCACCAACCCTATTGTCCCTATTAACCCTCAGCCTCACTATTCCAGTGTTCCTACCTACCCTCCTGTCTTCCCATCTCCTTTACCACTGTCCTCCCCTCCCTCCTCCTCCACACACCATATGCTCCTCCACCTCACCCCCCTTCCAGACATTACCTTTCCTCCCCCCAGCTCCCTTGCGCTTCTGATCATGCAAGCCTTCTCTGCTGCCCTACCCACCCCTGTGCTCGAAACCCCTTCCTCATCCTATCGCTCCCGGCGTCGAACGCTCCATCTGGCACCCCTCTGACCAGAGCACTTCTCCTCCTTCTACTCCTAACAGGAACATACATCCCAACCCAGGCCCTGCCCCTCCCACCCACCCACCCAGCCCACTGGTCTTCAAGTAGCCTCCATGAACATATGCAGCCTGCTGAAGAAATTTGACACCCTACAGTGCTGGGCCTTGACTCATCAACCAGACATCATAGCCCTAGTTGAAACCTGGCTGTCCAAATCCACCCCTGACTCATTTGTTTCCTCCCAGGCTATACCTTATACCGGGAGGCCCGAGAGAGCAAATGAGGGGGCTGTGCAATCTACACTAGGGACACAATACTTGACACGCACTCCCACCCTGCCCTTGTAAATGGGGCCCAGGCTCTTACCCTCAAACTCACCCGGACCCCTCTAGGAGCCTCTCTATCTCACCACAGCCTCGTTCCCCAAAGAACCAGCACCCGGCCCTGGTATCTTTAATGGACTACCGGCAACCCCTCCACCATAAAGGCGGAGCAAATCCTAGTTAGGGACCTTAATGTAAATTGGCTCAGCACCTCCTCATCTGCGATCAGAGACTCATTTACCGCCCAAGACCTGACGCAACTCATCACCCAGCCCACAAGAATAAACCCTAAGAGAGGTACCAGCACCCTTCTGGATGTTATAACTAACCGACCCCATAAAATCCAAAACATCCAGGTCCTCCCAGACTCCCTAAGTGACCACTCCCCTATCCTATTTCATTGGGCAGTCCCCAATCCCAAACCCAAAGCCCAGACCACCCTCCGCAGGCGCCTCCGCCCTGGTGGGCTGAAAAAACTTAAAGTATTCCTCACCCAGATAAACTGGTCCCCCATTCATCATGCAACCAACATTGACACTGCCCTCGCCTTCTTCACTCACACATTCAACATGGCCTGTGATCTCTTTGCACCCCTCACCAAAATCCGGTCCAAAAAACAGAATGCTCCTTGGGTTGGCCCGGGCCTTCTACAATTACTAAGAAATCGGGATAACCTCTGGCACCTTGCCACTGAAACAGGTCGTCTGTCTGATAGGCAGGCTTACAATGCAGCCCGGAATAAGTGCTCATGGGCCATCAGGAAAGCCAAGGCCGACCATTACCAGGCCTCCTTACCTCCTCCTGCTGGGGCTCGGCCGGACTTTCTGAGATAATATTAAGCAACTTAATGGAAAAGCTCAGCCCCCTGCCCAACCCAGCTCACCACAAATGGCACTACCACCACTGAGCCTGCCACCATAGCTAACTGGTTCAACACCGCTCACTGACCTTAGCTCAGTCCTCCCTAGTAATTTCTTTGACCTCCCAACCAACCTCCCCTGTCCTCCAGCCCCCAGCTTCCACCTGCACAAGATTTCCACCGGAAGCCAGACCCATCCTAATCAAAGCTTTGAATGGCAACAGTCCCAGCAGTGACTCACTGGACCCCAGTATCCTCAGGCTGGCGCTGGATGAAGTCCTTGCCCCACTCACCAGCCTAATTAACCAGTCACTCTGCCTGGGACAATTTCCCACAGCTTGGAAAACAGCCATTATCACACCAATTCATAAAGGAGGCGACAGGTCATCGGCCAACAACTACCGGCCAATCTCCATCCTCCCCCTCTAAAGCCCTGGAGAAAGTGGTGGCCATTCAAATCACTGATTATCTGGCTAAGCATAACATCTTATGCCCAGAGCAACATGGCTTCTGTGCTGGTCACAGTACCAGCACTGCCCTTATTGAATTCTCCAACTTTCTACACTCCTTCTTGGATACCAGCTCCCTAGCTGGTGCAGTGTTCATCGACCTCTCAAAGGCCTTGACACCGTCTCCATCCACTTCTGCTGAATGCACTCTGCCACACTGGTCTCTCATTGGCCCCCCAGCATGGTGCCAAGCTATCTTGGCCTTTCGATCACAGTGTGTAAAATCAATAGCACAGTCTCGATACCCGTCCCATTCACTCTGGGGTCCCCAAGGCTCCATCCTGGGCCCCCTTCTCTTCGCTCTATCTGAACACCCTGCCCAGTGCATGCCCTGGCAAAATTCTACTGTAAGCAGATGGCGTGTCCTTTTGCCACCCACATAATCCGTCTCCTCCAGGACACCCTACAGCAGTCTTTCAACAGTGCGAAGCTTGGTTTAAGGGCGCAGACTCATCATCAATCTTAAAAGACCAAAGCTATGCTCTTTTCCCACCCCAAAACAAAGCTAGCAACCACCCACTCTATATCCTTCCAAGTACCAATCAGCCACTGGAACAAGTCTGCTCCTACAAATACCTTGGGGTTACCTTTGACTCAGCCCTCATTTCACAACCCATGATGCCCTAACATCCACCACTAACACACGGCTTGGCATTCTCTTCCGCCATAGAACCTGCCTTCCCCCAAATGCTCTCCGGCTCGCTGTTGCATCATCCGTTCTGTCCCTTGTAGACTATGGTCTACCAGTCTATGGTGCTGCCGACACCACTGCACTCAAAAAAATTCACTTAACCCTGAACAAAGCCTGCAGATTGATTACTGGTGCCCCCAGGCTCACACACACCTGTCAGCTGTATGTCGAGGCTAAACTGCTTACCCTGGATGAACGTCTCCAATACCAAACCTGTCTCCTCACAAAAAAAACCCTACTCGGGCTCTCTCCCCCTGGGGTAACGGCATCCATCCACCAGAGCCCTCCAACTATTGCAACACGGTCTTCCAACAAGACCACTCTAATGGTCCCCAGATCAAGAACCAGCTGTGGCCAGAGGTCCTTCTGCTATAGAGCCCCAACCTGGTTTAACTCTCTCCCTGCCCCCATCACCAATGCCACCACCATCTCCAAGTTCAAAACCACCCTTCGAAACCACATCATCAACACTCGTAACTGCTCCTGTCTCTGAAAGTAGCCTCCACCTCTACTTCTCTTGACAACGCCCTCCGGGCGGCTCTCCACCTAGCCATCCCCACCACCACTTCCCTGTACACCGTGCCTATGTTTAACCTGGCCAATGCCAGCTGTTTCAGTGTTTACCTATTAGATTGCTCACTATTGATACCAACTTGTGTATCACCTGTTCTTAATTACATGTACCCTGTAACCCAAATGTATTTGTCTGACCACAGTGTGACGTGGCGCCTCTGTTGAACGCCTATTGTTTTGCAAACCTACGCTATGTAACCAAAAACACAATGTATGTCTTTATGTGACGAAGTACCTTTGGAAACGAGCCTCTGGCTCAAAGGTTGTAAACTGATTTTCAAATAAATAAAATAAATAAATAAATAAAATTAGACGTGGGGGCAAGATGAAGAAAAGAAAAGATAATTTCATAGCCATTCTCTTGGGATACATTTCCCCAATACATTTTTAAAAGTTGTCCAGAGTATGGGGAGGGGGCGCACCCTGCACCCCCCCATCTCTCTTTGTCAGGGAAATCTCTGACTTAGTACATGTTTGCATATCTTATTTGTTGGTCTCTGCTTCTGAAGTGGGGGTGGGTGTGACTTTGTAGACTCAGTGTCCCTTCTGACCTTAAATTACTACAGCTGTGTTTACACAGCGGCAGTGCTCTGACCTTTGTGTCACTCCATTTCTGATGCGATCACTGTTTCGGCTCAATTGTGCTTTTATACAGCTTGCCCTTCCACTGATGAAGGTTGCACTGGAGGGGGGGGGCCGTGTTGGGAGCAGTGCAGTGGAGGAGTCTGGGAACAGCCGCTTTTATTGGACTGAGCATTGCAGTGCATTTACACTGCCACATAATATGCCTGTTCTGATAAATGTACCCACTCCTGTGCTGGTGCAGAAAATGGATCTAAAGTACTCCTAACACATGCCGATGAGTGTCCACACTGCCAACATCGCAGCACATCAACCCGTGCTAGCTGATGCACTGCGAAGGTGGCAGTGTAAACATGGCTTATGTGACTAGTGTATAGTTCACAGTGGTGGGTCTCTTGTGGACACACTGAAGAAAATCCACATATAGTATATTATTAAAAACTTTGCCATGATGCTCTATTAAATCTGCTAAGCTGGAAGTCTAACTTACGGCCAAAAAATGTTCATACCTAGGCTCAAAAGCATCATGACATATCTCTACTTTGACCAAAGGAATTGTTCTAGGTACATTCAAGAAAGTCTTAGTCCTACAACAGTGCTGAGAAGTTACACAGTAAAAAATATAATCTATTGTACAATCACTGTCCTCAACCTAAGAACCAATCAGAGAGTACCTTGCACAATGCTAGTGACATCACAGTAGCCCTGAGCTGCCCTGAATCCACTTGTTAAAGTCAAAAACGTAACCATGAAATCTCCACACAGCTACTTTAAAAGTCGTAACTTTTTTTATAAAGAAATTGTTATCCTGCAGCCAGTTGCCTCCACCCTGGTTTCGGTGTCCACCCAGCCCCATCGACTGACTCTGCCAGCCCACTAACTGACCCTTGCAGCCCCAAGGTCCTCCATGGCTTGCCCCCATCTGGGGCTGACAGAGGGCTTCCCTTGCCCTACCAGGTAAGGAGCTGATATTGGGGCTTGGCAGGAGTTGCAGGGTCTGAGTGTTCCAGCGCCATCATCATTGGCCATCATTTTCCACCTACATTTTCTCCCTTTCCCATGCTTTGCAGACGGTGCTAGCCAGGGCCCCCAAGTGTGTGTGTGCACATCGAGACATGTGGACTTGGGGGATGATACCTCTGATTCATGCGGGTACCCTGCCCATGCTTTCCCCTGAGAGCACTAGGGGCAGCAGCAAAGAGACACACATGTCTTTCCCAACCCCAGAGTGGAAGCCTTACTAGCCTCCTGTCAGCCCACTGTGACAACCCTGGTTCAGGGCACAAACCAGATTTGCTGTCATGGCAAGCAGTTCCTCAACTGCTATCTTGCTGGCCTACAAGTTAAATTAATGTAGTGCTGTATAAATCAAATACACAATGACTTGGCTCAGAATACATCATTCATCTTTACTTGTGAGTCAGCTGGACTTCCATAACTCACTTTAGGCTTCGACACTTGTGAGATCTTCCCCAGAATCAGTCTTCTTTATTGAGTCCCACTTATGGGTCATAGGATCAGAGCTGGTCGAGAGCAGATCTTTGGCCAGTTCTGGTTTTGACCCATCACTTGGAGATAAATTGCATATTTTGTATCAGGCCATTTTACATCCCCTGTAAAATATGTAGTGAGCTGCAGTGGAGTAGTCATATTTTTAAAAATGGTGTGAAGGCCGGCACGGTGGCGCAGAGGGCTGAGGCACTGGTGCCTTACCTCAAACCACGCCGGCGACCCGGGTTCGGGAATGGACTCAGGTCGTTGGGGGTCGGCAGGGGCGGAAGAGGATTGAGTGTCTGAAGGACTGCTCTCCTCTCAGGGGGTTGGTTAAGGTGATACCTCGCTCTGTAGCAGCCCCTGGTGGAGACCGGGAGCACTACAAGATGTGGCGCGACGTCAGGGGAACCAGAAAAACATCCCATATTGGCCTGGATGATGGCAGATGATCTGCCGACACCACTGAAGAACTCTCAAGGATCCTGACCACCTCAGCAGTGCCCTGGGGCTGAGAGAAAGAGTGTGATGGCTGCCCCACTGGTGCCTTCCCCCTCGGAGGAGAGGGACCCACTCGGCGAAGGGTTACGCTGAGCTACCCCAGGGCTGGCTGCAATGTGAGGTAGGGGGTTACAAAGGAGGACAGTAGGTGGATGTCGGGGATCATGGCTGCCTGAAGGAAGTGGCAGATATGGGACATGTAGGAGGGGATGAAGAAATAATGCAAAAAAAAAAAAGGTGTGACTCAATCCTGCTTTCTGTGTGGTCTGAACCTGCTCGTATGGGGATGGGATAATTCAGCATATCACTTCCACACAACTATCTCATCTCATTTTTTCAGCAACGCTAATACCATTTTAGAAGTGGAATTAAACACCCCAGAGTTTGTGGATTAAGCGACAGTACGTGAAACACACTCATAAGTGATTGGTGAGGTGTTTCTTTATATAGTTTAACCCACACCCTGTTGTGTCATATTCCCTTTTTATTCTCTCATTAGGAAATACCTGTAATTCTAGAGTGGCTAAGTCACCAGTGTGTTACAAAGGTCTTATCCTCACTAATTGGGCTATATAAGGAATAACTCGCAACAGAGTAGATTGAGCCGCAGCACAACACCCCATGGCATGTTGGGCATACCCAAGAGCCTTTAGTCTCCAGAGGGTGTGTAAAACATAACTTAATTATTGCTTGTATAAAATGTTTTAGCTAGGCTGAAACATTTGACTGCAGTAGGCTTTATTGTTTACAGGGAATTTTGCAGGCAGAAAAAGACTCTTGGTCCATCAGTTCTGCCCAGTCCCTTCTAGTCTGTCAGTGGTAGGGCCTGTGCAATGCTCCTCACTTGTAGCTCTGCTTTGTTAGTCATGTGACCCTCTCACAACTTTCCACTGTTATTTACACCATACCTATGTGTCTGTTCCATTTGATCTTAAAATCTGTATCCATTTCACTGTTACTACCTCCCTGGGTAGGTGGTTCCTCCTTCCCACTGCAACTTCTGTGAAGAAATATTTCCTCCTATCCCTCTTGAGTTTCTCCCCCCCCCACCAGCTTACAGTTGTGTTCTCTTGACTCAGACCTCTCACAGTGCCAGAACAACTGGTAGCAGACCACTCTGTTTATTCCCTTCAGATCTTTAAGGGGCACCTGCCTCCACCAGAGAGAAGCAGTCCTGGGTGGGTTCCCTTTTATATTCTCTTAGAATCTGTGTAACTTGAGGGCTAGTGATGAGAAAATCCAGCAGTAAAGAATTGAAAAAGCCAGCCACATCACAATCCATATATTCTTGATTAAAGATTTGTTTTTATTTATATCCAACAGAAGATCCCCATTAGAGAGCCCAACGTTTCATCCCTCATAGGCTTCATCAGGGATGAGGATCTACATGTATAAAAATATAAAAATATCAGAGAAAATTCATGCAAATAGCAATCTTACTTCGAGTAGGCTCTTACAGTAGGTAATTACAAATAGGACGGAAGCTGGCAGGCATCAGAACCCCACAGCACAATTTCTAGCTAGCAGTCTCTGGCGGGGGATCGTCCCCACATCAAGTGACTGATGTCAGCATAAAGGGGCGGTCTCCAACGCCCACCTTCCAGTGCTTACCCACCGTTAGCTCATGCAGCACCTCACGGTTAAGTTCACTGCTTCACAGTCAATCGTCGGTAGTTTTACCACCTATTTTACAACTTTTTCCTGATTTTCGTCAGCCTTACCTACAGCTGCCGTGTATGTCATCCCCGACTTCCTCCGAGCACAAAAACAAGTACGATTCTTGCGGTGCCCAGCTCACGCATAAGGACGGACATTCCCAGTGCCTTTTTAATCTAGGCCCCGATCATCCCGACAAGAAGTGCCAGCTCGGCCAGCAGTTTAATGCGGCCACCCGAAAGCAGAGGCAGCAGTCCCTGGAGACCCACATTCTTAAACAAAAAATTACCTCCATGGAAAAGGAACTGAAAAAACTTTGGCGGACTTCAACTTCTCCGGAGGGCCACCAAAAGAAGAAGCACCAGGACTGGGACTCCTCATCGGTCGTCACGGCCTTAGCTGGGGTCGCGGTGCTGCAGGTAATGCCTACCCCGGGAGGCAGCTCTGTGGTGGCTGTCTTGGAGGCTTCCAAGACGGCGTCAACCCTCGCGCTTGGGCCCCTCGGGAGCCTCTGGGTCTGAGGAGGCAGCCGCTCCCAGTAAGGTTGCCGCCGTGCAGCCTTCTGGTTTGAATGGCCTCGATAAGTTGGACGTCAGCTCCTCCGTTGCCCGCCCAGGTAAGGCCGTTAAGACACCCAACCCTCGGGGCAGCACCACGGCCTCAAAGCACCTGTAAGGCCACCCTCGCCAGCCTTTAGCCGGGTGCTGGGTCCGATAAGTCAGATGCAGGCTCCTCTGACGTCCGCCTAGATCCCATCGATAAGAAGGACATCGGCTCCTCTGACATCCACTCAGCGTTAGAGCCGACGCCGGACCCTTCAGGCCTTATCCATTGTCCCAAGCTCACTGCGACGCTCGTTGTACTCCGAGACGCCAGCGTCTCCTCTGCTGGATCCCGGGGATGGTAATCCTTCCCCGGGTGACATGGAAGAGGTGGGTACGATGCCGTCAGGTCTCCCTCCCGCTGGGACGGATGACCTGACGCCGGATCCTCAGACGCCGGCCTACCTGATGCCCGACAATATCCCATTGCCAGACGCCGCCCCTACACCGGTCCTGCCGCCTGCCGTGCCTTCCATTCCATACCCACCCGCTGGACCATTTCCAGGGCCTTCTGCTCCTGCAGACCCCCTGGTGCCTGGGTGTCCGACCCCTTCCTGTCCAACGCTGTCATACCCAGGCCCGCAGTATCCAGCACCCCAGTACCCAATGCCGGCCTGCCCGATGCCACAGTACACATTGCCCCAGTACCTACACCAAGCTTCCCACCGTCGTGATACGGATACGCGCCTTAAGGATACCCTCAGTATCTGTAACCCCAACTCCTCCTCCACCGCCCCCTCAGCCGGCGGTGGACTTGAAGGAGACTCTGGCTTCCTGGTGGTCTGAGGCCAAGGCTCAGCTCACCAGGGAGGTAGAGAGCCATCTTCTGATGTTGGTCCTGGTTCCGGACCCCCTACGTCGCAGATGAGAGACCCCCTCCCCACCTCTGGATACCAGAGGCAAGCCTTCCGGTTCCAAGGCAGGGAAGGACACGCTTCCCTGAGGGTTTCCCAAGGGGTCCGTTCCTCCCCCGCGCCAGGAGGAGGAGTCTTCTTCCTCTTCATCCTCCTCGGAGACCTTGAATGACTCCGATGGTCGTTCTGACCCAGACGACGAGCCACGTACTTTGGACAAGCCCAGGCCAAGGACTCCCCCGAAGTCTCCTCCGGAGGATCCTTCCTTTATGGAGTTGCTGTGCAAAATCCAGGCAGTTCATCAGTGGCATTCCTTGGAGCCGGATCACAGCGTAAGAAACTCGCTGTGCACCTGGATCGGCCCAAGACTGCTCCTACCCTGGTGCCACCCTTGATTGAGCCTTATGCCGACCTTGTTTCCACCATTTGGAAGCAACTGTCGGCATTAGCCCACCTTTCTAGGAAGTCAGACAGGCTTTATCAGGTTCCAGAGGGTGTTGACTCTTTATATTCACACCCTCGAGCCGATTCGGTTGTGATTAGCGCTGCTCACGGCCGGACGGCTAACCCCAAGCACTTGAGCTCGTCACCACCGACAAGGAATCCCGCCTTCTGAACCAGTACAGGAGGAAGGTCTATGCTTCTTCCACTCTGGGTATTAAAGCCCTGAATTATGTTGGTCATATGGGGGATTACCAGAAAGCGATCCTTAGCGAGGTGGAGGCTAAATTGGACTCCCTTCCTGAGTCTCGGATGAAGCAGGGAGTGGCGGATCTAGTCACATCTGCACGTTCGGCCAGTTGGCACATGCCTCGTGCCACGTACGATGCAGTGGACGCTGCTGGTCGGAGCTCGGCCTTCGCCGTGGGTTTGCAGCATCATGCCTGGCTCCGGGTGTCAGGTTTGGTCCTGGAGGTACAGTGTGCTATCCAGGACATGCCCTTCAGGGGTTCAGTGCTGTTCAGTGGCGATGTCAAGGACATCATCACCGATCTGCAGAAGAAGGGTACTGCACTTAAGTTGGTTGACTCCATGTACAGACATCCTCAGGCTCAGTGTCGTCCCTTTCGCAGATGTTCTCGGCAAAAGGCGAAACCTCGGGAAGCGGGCTAACAAGCGTTGAGCTGCTCCAGCTACCAAGCCCCGGTCCAAAAAGCAGCGGGGCTTCAGCGCACCACTGCCCACACCTCCTGACTCCTTTCCTCTCCCACAGCCTCTGGGCCTTCCAGAGGAACCAGTAGGAGGGAGCTTCTCCCTCCCATCTACCGGGTTAGGAGAGGATCACTTTAGACACTTGGGTGCTCCAGCTGATCGCAGAAGGACACTCAATAGAGTGTCTTCGGAAACCTCCTCGGAGCCCCCCAGGTCCTCTTATTCCCCAGAGCATCTTTTTCTGATTCAGGAAGAAATATTCTCTCTTCTTCTGAAGAAGGCGATAGAGCCCATTTCTCCCCATCTTCGGGGGACGGGTTACTACTCCCATTTTTTCCTGGTCCCAAAAAAGTCAGGAGGTGTGAGGCCGATTCTCCACCTCAGCTTCCTGAACTTGATCGTGGGGTACAAAATGCTCAGGATGCCCTCCCTGCAGAGTCTTCTGCCCCTTCCTCGGCCGGGACAGTGGCTGTGCGCTCTGGACATGCAGGATGCTTACCTGCATATCCCTATTCACCATTCCCACCACAAATACCTGCATTTTGCGTTCCAGGGGGACCAGTACTAGTTAAAGGCCCTCTCATTTGGCCTTTCCTCAGTGCTTCCAGTATTCACCAGATGTCTTTAGGTGGTAGTGGCCTACCTGCGTACCCAAGGGTGCAAGTTTTCCCGTACCTGCACAACTGGCTTCTGGCGGCCTCGTCCAGGGAGGAACTCCCGCACTTCCTTTCCCTTACCCTGCATGTTTTTGCCTGCCTGGGTGTTACCGTCAACCAGATCAAGTCCCTCCTGATCCCATCCCAGAGGCTTCAGTTTATCGGGGTGATCCTGGACATGACCTCCAGCTTGGCATTCCTGCCACTGGACAAGGCAGCCTCATTCCAGGCTCAGGTCAGCCTGTTGTCCAGCCGGAGGTGGGTCCGTGCCAGGACAATCCTTCGCCTCCTCGGGCTCATGGCAGCTGCTATTCCGACAGTCCCTCGCGCTCGGCTCCACATGAGAATCTCTCAGTGGACGATTCGGTCTTAGTGGGATCAGCTGGTAGACGACCTAGATCAACTAGTTCTGGTCTCCAGTCCTATGGCTCGGGACTTACAATGGTGGACGGTTCAGGAGAACCTTTGGCGGGGAGTTCCCTTCTGCCTTTCTCCCCGCTCCCAGACGCTGACTACAGACGTCTTGGGCGAGGGTTGGAGAGCCCATCTCGGGCCTCACAGGACCCAGGGCTCCTGGTCCAAGCTCGAAAAATCTCTTCACATCAGTGTGCTCGAGCTTCGGGCTATGCTTTATGCTCTTTAGGCTCTGCATCTTTATCTGCTTCCCGGACATCTGGCTGTCTAGACGGACAACGTGTGCGTAGTCTGGTACATCAACAAACAGGGAGGAACTTGTTCCTGCCCTCTCTTCAGGGAAGCAATGCGGGTTTTGGAATGGGCAGTGCAGTACAACCTTCACCTCACGGCCATTCATGTCCCGGGGATCGAGAACACGTTGGCAGACCACCTCAGTCATTCATCTGCTCACGCTGACGAGTGGGAACTAGATTAGGGGGTAGCAAACGATATCTTCCTGTGCTGGGAAAGACCACAGGTAGACCTGTTTGCATCTCCTCACAATGCAAAACTTCCCAACTTCTGCTCGCTTGCTCCAGGGCGCGTCATTTTTTGGAAAGACACTCTGTCAGTAGACTGGAAGGGCAGATTCATCTATGCCTTCCCCCCGATCCCCTTGATTCCAAGGGTCTTACAGAAACTCAACTCAGAAGGAGCTCGCATGATCCTAATTGCTCCTTTCTGGCCCAGGCAAGTTTGTTTCTCTCTTCTGCAACAGTTTTCAGAGGAACCTCCACTTCCTCTTCCTCTGTTGCATCTTTTGCTGACCCAGGATCAGGGGACCCTGGTCCATCCAGGTCTCAAGTCCCTTTAGTTGCACGCGTGGCCCCTGCAGACGTAGCTCAAGCTCCATTCAGGGTTTCCCCGCTGGTGGCTGAGATTCTGGTGGAGGCCAGGAAGCCCTCCACTAGATCTACCTATGCCATGAAATGGAAACAGTTCTCTATTTGGGCCGCTTCCAAAGATTTTGAGCCTTTCTCGTGCTCTGTTGGGCGGCTTTTGGATTACTTGCGACACCTCTTTGATCTGGGTCATAGTCATTCCTCTCTGAAGGTTCACATGGCAGCCATCTCAGCTTACCATGTTCCTTTTGGGGACAGGACATTTGCACAACTGGAAGTCTCCAAGACTTTTCTTAGAGGGGTCCTCCACTTGAGACCCCCTATTCGGGTTCCTGCCCCTCCTTGGGATTTTAATTTTATCCTTGAGAAGCTTACTCTGCCTCCTTTCGAGCTGGCAGCCTCATCAGACCTAAAGTTCATTTCATGGAAGACTCTCTTCCTTGTGGCCATCACTTCTGCTGAAGGATTTCCGAGCTTCAGGCCCTGATGTGCAAAATCTCGTATTTGATTTTTCACAAGGAACGTGTGGCTCTGCATACCAACCCGAAGTTTCTCCCCAAGGTGGTAACGGAATCTACGCTGAATCAATCCATAGAGTTGCCTGCTTTCTTTACGCAGCACTCCAATCAAGGGGAGTACCTCTTGCATACTTTGGATGTTCACCAAATTCTGAGATACTACACCACCAGGATGAAGGATCTCAGAAAGACTGATCAACTGTTTGTTGCTTTTGCTCGTAAAAGAGAAGGCAATGCTGTTTCTAAGCAATGCCTATCTAAATGGTTGGCTCATTGTATCACTTTCTGTTACGACAAGTACAGCAAGACCCTGCCAGGTCAAGTCAGAGGCCACTCCACCAGAGGGGTTGCTGCCTCCGCTGGTTGTTTCAAGAATGTGTCAGCGGCAGACATCTGTGCAGCTGCTACTTGGACTCCTGTCGATAACCTTTACGAAACACTACAGTTTGGACATTGCCTCTCGCCATAGAGTGAGCTTTGGGTTGGCTGTTCTGCAAGGTCTTCTTTCCTAAGACCTTCACAGCCAGAGGGTCTACTTTTGGGTAGTTTTCCTCTTCCTGTTTGCTTCTGTTTGTTCCAGACTGTTTGTAATTACCTACTGCAAGAGCCCTCCCGAAGTAAGATAGTACAGTTACATAAGAACTTACCGTAACAGTAGATCTTCGAGAGAGGCTCTTGCAGTAAACTATCTCCTCCGCCCTCCATCCCCCTAAGCATTTTCAGCTCCTTTTCCAGTAAAGGAAACATCCGCTTCTCTCTCGTCTTGCCTTTTTTGGCCTTTGGTGGGAAAGAACTGGAAGGCAGGTGTGGGGGACCACCCCTTTATACTGACGTCGCCTGATGTTGGTCACCTGATGTGGGGGCGGTCCCCCGGCAGAGACTGCTAGCTAGAAATTTTTCCATGGGGTCCCGCTGGCTGCCAGCTTCAGTCCTATTTGTAATTACCTACTGCAAGAGCCTCTCTCGAAGATCTACTGTTATGGTAAATAATTACGTAACTGTACTTTTTCATATGTACAAAGCTTTGTATATTCTATGATTCAGTAACTGGTGAAAGACATCCCAATCATTTCTATGTAAAATATCTAATCATGCAAGACAGTGAGGTACTAGGGGTTAAACGTGGAGGGAAAACTTGTAAAAGTTCATTCTACACATTTTTTTTAAATTGTACAATAAACTTTTCCTAGACAAAAATGTCTACAGTCAAGTTCAGCCTAATCAATATTTTCTTAAAACATGTATCTCCCATGTATTAGTTACAAATGTTATTCTCTGTAATGCCTATCTATGATCTCCAATTGTGCAGGTTCTCTCAGTCCAAAAGAAACCGCAAACAGGTTTACAGATAAATTCCTACAAAGGGAGACCAAAGATAATAAATCTGATGTTAAAATCCTTGTGTAGATTGTCTAACTTATGATAACATCTCTGAACTCTCTTCATAGACTTTACTCAAAGCAACATAAACAAGGTGAATTCTCTCAAATCGAATAGTCATATTAAAAGAAAGTGGAATTAATAAGTCTGAGAAAAGACAAACATATTGCTACTTGTCACTCTTATTCCTACATTTTAATATAATAATTCAATAATTATCTGTAGAGCTGAGTGAATCAGTTTTACAGATACACATACCTTACTTTGAGTGATATTGATTTGCTTGTTACATAGATTTCAATTTATAGATTTCAGTTTAGTCTCCCTGCATGGAAGAAAAACCCTATAAGTATCCAGACCTACAATATAAAGTATTTCAAAGTATATCCCACTTGTATAAAAAACACATCCTCCTGTTCTACACCTCTGGTGAGACTCACCATCAAGCAGATAGTAAAACGACTTCGGCAAAGGCTTGGATTGTTTTTTAGAATCAACCAGTTTTCTCACCAGAGATGCCAAGAAACAACTGGTCCAATCCATTTTCCTATCATTGATTGATTACACTGACTTCCTCTACAGCCAATGCCCCAACTCTTACGTGGCTAAACTGGACACACTCTACCATCGAGCACTGAGGTTTATAACGGGACTCCCCTTCAACACGCATCACTGCACCCTATATGCGGCAGTGGGGTGGACATCACTAAAGTTCAGGTGCCACAGAAACGCCGCTCTCTGGACCTATGGAGCCATCTCTAATCAGCTGCCTTACTATATCTCCTGCTGTCTTCCCCCGAGTATAATTGGGAAATACGTGTTAAGAAGTCACTCAGCTATTACACTTAAAGTACCCAAAGCAAAATCCCGCTTCAGCAGGGCAGCCATAAGCTTCGTGCTACCTACCTTATGGAACGATCTACAAAAAACCCTCAAATTAAGCACTCTAATCGGTATAAATGCCTTCAAGACGCTTTATTTCCAGTACAATCAGAGAAGTATGTAACTGCTTCACCCACTCAGACCCAGTACCGGTGTCTGCACTGGTATATAGCCACGCCTAGACCCAATTTTAAGTACTGACCCCCCAGCTTGCTCCTCACCAGCCTAATTGTTCTCTCTCTTATCCCCCTGTCTTATCAACACTAGGCCCATCCATCCCCTTATTCTTCCTTTCCCAACCTCGGATAGGAGCTCACTACCCTGGGTTGTGACATCCTACCATGCCCCGTACTTTATAGCATTCAATCCTGGGGCTCACACATACTCGTTTTCTCCATCCACCTTCTCTACATCCCGTTTTACCAACTCCTTGCTATGCACCGTGCCCTTCTAGCCTTTCTCCCCCTACCTCCCTCCCTTCCCCCCTACCTTCACCTCTACCTGGTGTATATTTTTATTTTTTTCCTTCCGTTACTTCCTCCTGCAACCTTAGATAACCTGCTTTATCTTCCTATAGACACTTCTATGTATGTAAATACCGTGTAATCTGTACAATATCTGTATAATTCTATGTACATATGAACTTCTTTTTCTTCCTCCCTGTAAAGAGTATTATCTGTATTGCCTTGTAAATACCTGTGTTGACCTGTATATACAATTGTTCATGCTCCACCCAGGTCCATCTTGCAAATGAGCTTCTGCTCAACGATGAACACCTGGTTAAATAAAGACTTGATTGATTGATTGATTGATTGAAGTAAGTGTGGCAGCTGACAGAACTCACTGCTCTGCACGCTAACTCTACTTCTGCCTAAGTAGCGCTCTGGAGGGACAGGGACCTATACCCCCAATCGCACAGTACAGGAGACTGATGTCGTCTTGATGTCAGTTCATCCAGGTACTGCTTGGTAGGGGCAGTTGCCAGTTGCTAAGCAACTGACAACAACCCGGAAGATATCCATAATAGTTGATTCAGTTTCAAAACCATTACTGTCGGGTATTCCAAGTTGCCTGACTAATTGCTAATCTTATTATAACCCCTCACCCCTGCCTTTTTACTACATGACAGGTGGCATGCTGTTGGTGTTGGCATCAATACCTGGTGGGGACCTGGGTTCGGGGAGGATGAGGTTACCTGGCACAAGGGGACCTAGGTTTGGCTACTCTGCACAGGGGCACCCAAGTAAATCCGAACACAGGAAGCAATAATTGTAATGTCCAGAACCAGGATTGGTATTTTTCAGTATGGCTTTTATTCATAACTAGCTGAACATAACAAAGCATAGATGGACCCCCAAGGGGCTATGTTTACTAATAATGCAGATTAGAGACTACAAGGCAGTCCACTTAAAGCATGAACCCATTTCTACTGTTTTCTGGCTCTGGACCCACCAGGCACACAGCCCGGACTTGCATGCGTTTTGGATACACAGTCCGACTCGCCGAGCTCCCCTGCCGGCCACTTGACTGACGGTCCATTTAAAGGATGAACCCAATTTTACTTGTTGTGGCTCCCATCAAACAAGGAGAATTATTTTCCCAACTTGTGGCTCCCCACACCACTTAGAGTCTGCGACTCCTAGAGAAATTTGTTTTCTTACTTCCTTCTGACTCTCATCAAACAAGGAGAATTCTTTTCCCAAGTTGTGGCTCCCCACACCATAGAGTCTCACGACTCCTGGAGATTTTCAATTTCGATACCCATGCCAGCACCTACCTCATCACTGGCTAGGCGCATGAGGCAAGTAGCAATCACAGTAGAAACTGTGAGAGGTGGACCTGGTTACTAAAGATGGGGGTGTTCCCACCTCCAGCTCCCACAGCCCATACCCGGCCATTTCTCTGGACAAACAGAAACTAAAACTTCAAAATGTAGATTAAACGGTGGATGACCTGTAGCACCCCCTCTACAACATTACTTGAATCCATAAAGACTTTAAATTTTGAACCTACTCCATTTGTTTGTCCTAGTACAATAGGCCTCCCAAATAGTAGTTCACATCCCAGCTTTCTTCACATTTTCCAAACTGTAGAAACATATTGTTTGCCCTCTCAAATTAGAGCAAAACACTCACCCTTTCGCTGCAGGTGCCCCACAGGCGAAGTACAACTTCTTTCACTGTTATCAGACCAAAACAGAAACTGTAGAAAAAAGGCAGCTTTCTTCTTGTAGTAGAAATTAGGGGATTGCCCCTGGAATCCACAGAGGACATTACTCCCTCCCCCCCCCGGGGGGGGGCACTGAGACCTGGACAGCGGTCTCCACCACTTAAAACTGGACACTGACCTTCTCCCAAGGAGGTAAACAGAAAACACTTCCTTCCTGCTTCAAAACAAACAGAAGAATGACTGAAAACTCCCAAAGTTCTATCTCACTCCCTGTACTGCAGATTCCAATGTGGCTTATGCAGCTGCGACAGTTCTATGGTGGTGTCATCTCTCAGTCTCAGCTGTGACTGAGAACAGAGTTAGACAGTGTGAAACCCATTTAACTGGAGTTTCACAAGCTGCCTTCCCTGCCTACCACTAGGTCTTACTGGGATTCTAGTAACCCCGGGTAACAAGGGGGTTACATTATCAATTAAGGAGACCTGTTAGACTTGTGTTCTCAATCAGTCTCAAAAAAGATAACCCGTTGGAGGTTAGAAGGGACAACACCCGCACACTGCAATAGTAAATATTGCTCAAATCCAGTAGTCAGTGACCATGGTCAGTTACAGGATGTTTAAGTTTTGGTGATAATTACGGCTCCTTTTAGCCTAAGTAAAGGCAATCTTTCTGGCATTTTACACCCCGCAGCACACAGTTGCTAAGTAAGTGTCACATGTAAAAGTGACAGCGCTTCAGAACAAATCTCACTTACAGTGGTGTCTGATCCAGTTCACAGATTATCTGACAGCTTACTGTCTCAAACATCTCTCACAATTATTAGTGCTAATTATTTACACAAAGCAGATGACAACTGACTATAAATGCCCTTTTTACAGCGTTACTTATTCCCCTATGCGAAGCCGTGCATTTCTGGTAAAAGATCCAAGTATAATCGCAGCATCGATGGTGTTGTTAGCTAGTGCAGCCAATGCTTATCATTCTTCTGTGTAACATCAAAACAGTCCATTTTTTTGTGACAGTGCTTACTCAAATGAGTATACAGTGTTATTTTGCAGCTGTCAATCATATACAGTGTGGCTTAGATATACCTAATTGCAGTCCCAGCCTCCAAAGTGGCCCTTTTCAGTTTGAATATTGGGGAAAGTGGAAACCACCGCAATTGATTATATGTTATAGACTGCCTGTGTAACACATTGGGCAACAAAGGGGTCCTGCTTAAGTGCATAAGAATTATTGAAAATAGATTCTAGTGGTTATTGAAATCTTTACAGACAGATGTCCATCAACATAAATTACAAGACACATACATATAATAGCTTATAAATATTCATAATAGGTGACATCTTAAAGGCATAAATGCGTAGTAAATGTTGAAAGATATGTTGCAAGCCACTATTCAAGAAACATGGCAACCACTAATTTTATTATGGTAGAACTCGAACATTTTAAAGCAGAGCTTTTAAGGTTTAAATATGCAGTTTATAACTTTAAACGCTTAAGCTGGACCTGCATCCACCCCCAAAGGAACCCTCCACAGTTGCAGAAGCTGCACTGTGGACTCCCTGGATGGAAAACCATTAACATCAGAGACAGTAAGGATGAGGCAGGGGTGGGAGTGAGAGAGCAGAGTACAATAGGGCAGCACCAGTGATTGGGATAAACAGTTAAAAAGAAGAAAAATCAATGAAAGTTTCAAAGACTGTTGACGTACATTAACTCTGACTGGGCCCCTTGTGAGCAGAGGACCGCGAGCAGCCACAGTGCCAGAGGGTGCCTAGAATCAGCCTTCTGTCTACTGTCAGACATGCGCTTCATGCGAACTGTATGTTCTGTCAAAGTAACTATATCACAGTAAACAGATGTATAGAAACAGCAAGCTGATGGCAGGAGCAAGCTGATTTCCCCCTACATAGCTGAAGGGTTCATTTGCCATTCCCTTGGCCATGTCTTCTACAGGGAAGCTGATTGCCCTTGGGGCTCATCTTGGGGCATTCTAGTAGCAGATGTTTATGGGACAGTATCTGCTTTGAATCTCTGTTACGCTGTTTCTTCTGCTGTCTTTTGCACGGCCTTTTTTTCACCCTTTAACCTATTCCTCTTCTTTTTTTCATATGCTACATGGCAGAGGGTACTGCTTAGGCACCTTTACCCAATTGTGTTGAGGGAACAAGGGCAAGAAGGGAAAAATTGTTTTATACTTACTTTTTCTTTATAGAGCCTTCCTAAAAGTGACCACACAGTCCAAAAATCAGTATTTTAGTGTATTTTACTTTTTTCAGTATGTATTTTATTGATCCTTTCTGTTTGAATCTGCTTTGGTTATTTAATACTGTTTATTGTGATGAGAGCCCCTGGTTCCATACCCACAGTAGCACAGCTTCCACCCTGTTCCTCCCACCTCTACACGCAGGTCACATCTGCATATTTATCTTTTTCTGTCTCCCTTCTTCTCTTCAGAAATAATTAGATGGAAGACTGGGGAGAATTTTTTTTTTTAACTTTCTGTCGTTCCCCC
This sequence comes from Neoceratodus forsteri, assembly GCA_016271365.2. Taxonomy (NCBI): domain Eukaryota; kingdom Metazoa; phylum Chordata; order Ceratodontiformes; family Ceratodontidae; genus Neoceratodus; species Neoceratodus forsteri. The sequence goes on from JADMNL010000027.1 coordinate 270,288,557, forward strand.
CCCCCAATTTTCTTCTCACCTGCCACCGGCCTACCCAGGCCCTTCTGCCCACTGTAGGTGTCTTCCAGGATTCCAGACCACTGCCAGCCTCAGTTCAACATCCCTCTTTGGAACCTTCAACCGTAACTCACAGCTTATCTCCCATAGATGGACCCACCCCCCCCAGTTCCTCAAGCCGGGGACATGCTTACTCGACATCGAGGTTGGAGGAGGAGTCAGTAGGGCCTTGCTGTGGCATGGAAGGGGGAACAGAGGCTTCATCTTCCTGTGGACTGCTGCAGTATTTTTCCCTGTACGATCCCCCCATCTCTTCCCCAGAACATGATCCTGAGGCTCAACCCAACCAGTAAGGCTATGAGTGCCATGTGAAAGACAGTTAAGCCCCACCCTTACTTCAAAATCCCTTGTCTGCTCCACCCTGGGTGTGCGATGCCTCTGTGTCACTCAGTTGCAAACAAGTGCGTGCTGATGTAAAGCTGCTCCAAAGGAAGCACAATAATTATTTCCCATGATGCACCCTCCCCTGCGCTAAGGGTCAGTCATGCAGCAGAAGGAGGTGCCCTCCCTGAGGCAGGAGACCTCCAAGTCAGATGCCAGACCCTGTCTTGCTGGTTGACACCAGACATTCTGGGCTTGAAGTGCGAACCTGGGTCATAAGGATCTCAAGCAGTAGCTGGACGGCCTGGGAGATTCTGTTTCTAATACATACTGGCGGTGGTGATGATATCATACATAGTGTAGGGGTAGAATCCAGATGAACTTCACTTGACCATTGCAGAGGGACTTCCTAGTTGGAACAGAGGGAGTTACTGTGCAGGAAGGAAAACTGGGTCTCCAACCACAGTGAGTTACCACATTTCTTTTCCAAAGCAGATGGGCATGATCAATGGCTCAGCTATTTGGGCTCTTACCATCTGTCCTTGCTCTTTATTCCCTGTTAAATTGTATTTAGCAGGGTAAAAGATGAAAGAATGTGGAAGCTGTTCTGTATGCCAGTCATTTGCTTTCAGGATTCAGCAGCATCTAGGGCTGCTTGGGGATTATATACCAATGCCTTGATCCTTTGAAGACCGTCCTATATTTCCCAACAATGTATAGTTTAAACCACTATCTATGAAGGTGTTTATAAGTATGTGTTACTCCTGTGCTTTCCTTGTCTTCAGAGACTGGGGAGCACAGATAGTACCTATTGGCACCAAGGATGGTGCTGCTGGTCTCCTTGCAGTGATATTTGGCTGTGAGAACCATTGACCCTCTCAGCAAATGAACTCACTCTGTGCTTTGAACAGCCTGGTAAACCCAGTTGGCATCTGATGGAAAGTTGGTGCGGCTAGTGGCCCAGAAGAATCACTTGGTACCGGTAGTGGCATGGGAAACTGTGCCAGTACAGCCCCCAAAGAAATGTGCCAGTATTATTAGTGGTAACACATTTTTACAGTGGTGGTAAAAGCACAGCAGTTGTTCCAAAGGCACGGTTGTTTTTAGGTGATGGTGTGGGACAGGATTTCTGGTTGCTGCTGGTATCAACACACGATTCAGTGCCAGCAGTGGTACAGATGAATGTAGTAGTACATATTGAGAAATTAGTACCACATCTACAATAGACAGAAATCGCAATTCCCATGTCTTGGGTGCCCCAGAGCAAGTACATTTCACAGTAGATAGGTTATGTTTTCATGTACCTGCTCAGTGAGCAACCTAATACCTAAGGTATGGGGAGCATACAGTATAGAAGGCAGCAGAGAGTGGCGGGCAATATGTAGGGGCTTGCGAGGGGGGCAGGGCAGACTGATACTAAGGAAATCCAAGAATTCCACCATCCCCAGCTATGTTGGTGGAGTGGTCCCAGCCATGAGATTGTACCAGTACTGCCTCCTATTGCAGTTTTAAGTAGCCCCCCCCCCAACCCCACAATACTGATGAGAAGTCTTGCCTCTGCTGGGCTGAAGGTTGTTCATGCAGACTCAACATATATTTGCAGCTTCTGCCCACCTTTTGTGTGTGCATTCATCAAGAGTGATCAGAAATTTTCACGAGTAGGGCATGGCGTACAGCCAGCGGAGCAAGATGTGCTTCAGTGGAGCTCCTTTCTGGCTCGAGTTCTAACTTGAAATTTATTATTTGTTCATTATTTACATGGTCCCATTCTAGTAGCATTTAACAAACACTCACTTTGGCAAGCCTTAGCTTCAAAAATCGTGGTGAAGCCCTGACATAAACGAAGTGATGGTGTGAACCAGTGCGACGTGGCAGGAGGCCTATAAGGTGACACGGAATCATCACTTGGGGAGGCTAAAAAGGCAGTGCTGGCCTTAACAAGCACTCTCCACAACTTAGACAAAAAAGTGAACTCTGTTGATAAAAAGTAAAGGCATTTAGCTAGAGATTTACGCTTCTGGAATCCACGGTGGACATTGTTAAAATGGAGATGTCTCAGGTGGTGGAGGCCGTGAATAAATCTTCAACAGCCATGGCAGGAGTATTGCAGGAAAAACAAATTCTGAGATTCAGATTAGAGCATTTAGACAATTCAGTTTGACAAGCCAGTAGCTGATTATTGGGACTTCCTGAAGAATTGGAGGGCCAGTAATTGGTTTCCTACTCAGCAGGGTTCTTAAAATCGCTTCTGGGTCTGGACCTAGAAGGCCTTATTCTTAAGGCCTGTCGTACAACCCCTCATAAACGCCAGAAGCAAGCCAACATGCTAAGGACCTTGTTTCTGATAACTGGTGGGCCACACATTCGGGAGGATATTCTTACCCATGCTAAACAAAAAGGGACGAATGGTTGAAGGTACCAGACTTTTTCTATTTCCAGACCCCCACTACGTCACCAGACGTAGGCTTAAGGCTTTCGACTCTGTGCATAATACCCTTAAATAACAGGGGGTCTCTCTTACACTATAAATGTCAGAAAAATTACGTGAAACATGGACCAGGAAAACTTAATTTTCAGTAATGCTGGTGAAGCAGGCAAGCGTTTAGACAAAAATAAAGGAGGAATTGCCAGAAAAGCTCAGCACTCGGATTTGGAGATGAATGGTCCTTGACCATTGTACATTTCATATCCACTTAGAAGTTTGTGACAATGTCTGAATTTTAACCACGTGGTGAAAGAATAAGCGCTATGTGCACTAGGCTGCCTGTTTCCAGTACTAAATTCACTTTGCTGGGTGATGACTTGGATTAGTACCTCAGAGTTTAAATGCTGTTTCATTTCCAATTTACAGCTATGCTTTTGGCTCAAATATACTCTTGAAACATAGACCCTGCTTTTTGCTGATATTAGGAGAGTTTCTGTGTCAGGGATTAGTTATTTTTAGGATTGCTAGTTTGTATCTGTTTCTTCTAGTAGTGTTCTACAGTATTGTAATTTATTGTACTATTGTGACTAATACTTTTGTTACCATATAATCTTGGTTTTAGTGACTCAAGTTGGGTAGGTTTATCCAGCCATAGCACAGTTTATTTTTTGAGGACATGATTATCTTTTATTAGCATACATGGACTCAAAAGCCACTGGTTTGGCTCGGAGTGTTCATTTATGTTATTTTATTTAGTTTTTGTTTACCGGGTAAGTGCGCTAGCCATAGAGATGACTATTTTCAGGCACGACCCGGGAGAATTACAGAGCAAATTACAGGGAAAATAACAGATGGTGGCAAATACAGAAATGCTTCAAAACAGACAATGGAACTTACATCAGGGTTACATCATGAATAAGGTACTGTGTTCAGAAGAGGTTACAGAAATAAGGTTACATTGTTTTTCACAGTTTGGTTCATACAGATATAGTAATTATAATCTGTTTCAGTATTAATTTAATTAATTATAGTTTTGTTTGTTTTGTCACTCTAGGACATTATCAACAATTTTTTTTTCTGTTATTTGTCCATGGTTTTGCTGCAGTGGGCCTTTTGGTGAAATTGCTTTTAAATATGACTGTTTAGTTATATACTGCATTTCACCTCGTTATGAATAACAAGGGATGATAAGGATTATATCCTGAAATTGTAGTTCTTCTCTTACATATTTTTATGTCTTGGAACCAAGCATCGACTGTATCTGCTTTGTATTTGCCAAATGGATAAGTATATATATATTTTTTAATTTACATTTTTAGTGCTTTTCCCCCAGTTTTTCGCCCTGCCCCTTCTCGGGCATGTGCGTGTGGTGGCATGCGCATGCCGTGTTCTGAGACACCCTCCCGGCTTGCCGCCCCCTCCCGCTTATGCTGCCACCGGACCTCCACCCAATGGCAGTGGAACTATGGGGTGGGCGACAACCACCCCTGGAGAGGAGAGCTGTCATTAGGTGGCTCAATCCTGCTCCGTCCCCCCCCCATACCGGCACCCCGATGACCCAAGGTCATTCCCAAACCCGGGTCGCAGGGTGTAGCGCAAGGTAATGCATAACGCCTCAGCCCTCAGCGCCACCAGGCCAGCATAAATATTTTTTTAATGAGTGGCAGCCTGCAACTAAAGAAAGCCAGTTTAGCCCAAACCAGTGGTGCCACTTGAGCACTCTTCACTCCCAAGTGGACAAGCAGACTCGCCTCTGGGCTGGCTTTTTACCATTAAACTCAGGGTTTTTGTTAAGGTTGCTGTGTGAGATGGGGAACTGGAAGTACAGAACTACATTTCCGGTCCTCCGTGTTAAAAGCCAGTAGCCCAAGCGGGCATACGAGGCCATGCACAGAGACATACGCATTTTCTGCGCATGTCTGCTGTATCCGCTGGGGACATCAGGGAATCAGGGCACCTCACCATATCTGAGGTTGATCTTTATATTCGTGAAGGTAAGCACACATTAAAGTATGATGGGGGAAACGTTTATTAAGAGTCATAGTAGAGACCGACACTGTACAGAGGGCAAGAGACTCAGACAGTGTGTTGTATGCAGGATGTATACCAAAGATGAGCCCTTACTTAACTTCACATGTGACAAATGTTTATTAATTACTACTCTTTATGGAGAGATCGAATCCCTTACCAATAGACTAAGTGTGCATTCTGAAATCAGCCGTTTAAAGGAATTTTTAGACAGGGCCACTAGCAGGATTATAGTACCACCTGAGACAGAAAACAGACAGCATAAAATGGTCATAGAAAAGGAAGGCAGCATGGGTGTACTACACATGTTGTAAATGAAGAGGAGGAGGTGGAGGAGTGTGCAAAATTCAGACTAGACCTACAGCAAAAGTGGAGGGGGGCAGGTGTAAAACAGTGCTCCTGTGGTGTTACAAAATAAATATGCTGCATTAAGCCAAGAGAAAACAGATGAGAAATCAGATGAAAAGATTGAAACCGAACATAAAAAAACATTCGCCTGGAAAGGGAGTACCAGTGCAAAGCAAGATAAAAATAAAGAAAGGGAGGAGAACACAAATAAAGGAAGAGGAGAAACATCAAATCGAGTAAAAGAGCATGGGGCAACTGAATTTAAGAATTCAACAAAGGTGACCTCATCAAGAATAGAAAGAGACATATTACTGATAGGGGATTCTATCACAAGGGGAACGGACACTGAACGGACACTGTAGTTTGTAGAGGCAGAAAAGAAAGAACAACAGTGAGCACACTGCCAGGTGCTAAGATAAGCAATGTGAGGAATATGCTTGGGAGACTTATGGAAAACTCAGATAAACCGCTGGTCTTGATCCACGCAGGGGTAAACGACATTGATGATAAAAAAAAAAAAAGAAATCTATAGTGATTATGAATTCATTGCAATGGAACTAACAAATAAAGGAAGTGATGTAGTACATGGAAGGTACTATAAAAAAAATGGAAATTAACATACTAAATAACTGGTTGAGGAAATGGACTATGGCACAGGGGTATGGTTATATCGGCAACTGGGAGACCTTCAGGGATGGCAAGCTTATTGGCCCCGACGGTCTGCATCCTAGCAAGTGAGGAACCAGAATAGTGGCAAAAACCTTCAATGGCATCATCTACAATAATTTAAACTAATTAATGGGGGAGCGGGACAAAGAGAAAGAACACCAAACAAAAATGCCAGATCAAAGGAGCATCAGAAAAATTCTGAGCCAGGGTGGAAATGTCTTCTGAACAATGCCAGAAGTGCAACAAATTTGATGAGTTATGTTACATTATGTCATCACAAAAAATAAAATATTTGTGCCATAACAGAAACTTGGTGGGATAAGAATGACTCCTGGGGAAGAAACTATAAAGGGATATAATTTATTCACAACATCTAGGGAGTACAGGAAAGGGGTGGGGTTGCTGTATATGTATCAGATGATATCCAGACAGTAGAAATATTAGAAGATAGTAACAACTTGGAACATATATGGCTAAAAATTACACCGTACACATCCCAAAAAAATAATATTAGGGGTTACCTACAAACTCCCATCTATTAAATCTGGAGCTGATGAGGAGTTAAAAAGTTATATACCGGATCTAAATCCAGCCAATAGACTTCTGATTGTGGGAGACTTTAATCTGTCTGGGATAGATTGGGTATCCCTCAGCTCTAGTAGGGGGGTTGAAAATTCATTCTTGGACATATTTGACCAGGTAGGATTACAACAGAAAGTTACACAAAGTGCTAGAGGAGATAAAATACCAGACCTAGTTCTAACAAATCTGGAAGATTCCATTACTGACTGCAAAGTAAACGCACCACTAGGAGCAAGTGATCACTGTGTAGTGTCCTTTACAATCAGGGAAAAATAGGCAGTGTAGATCAGGGGAGACTGCTATACTGGAGTTCCAGAAGGCAGACTTTGCCACTGTGAGACAGGAATTAGCAAAATGGGATTGGATTCAGGACTTTGAAAATACTGACCTCCAGTTAATGTGGGAAATTTTATACAACAAAATACATCGTCTCATAAATAAAAATATTCCAATTAAAATAATTTAGGACAGAAAAGGTGGAACACCATGTTGGTTATTGAAGAAAATCAAACGCATGATTAATAAAAAAAAAAGAAGCTGTTTAGGAATTCAAAGTGCACACAGAATGAAGGGGGCAGGACAAGATACAGGAACCTGCAAAGGAGAGTTAAAAGGGAAATTAAGAAAGCCAAAGCAGCATATGAACTCGGGCTAGCAACTAAAACAAAGGACAACTATAAATCCTTTTATAACTGTATAAATAATTAAAAAGGTTCAGGAAATTCTTTAGGCCCACTTAAGGATGTAGATGGTACAGTAGCCATCTCAAACAAGCAGATGGCGGACCTGCAAAACAAATGCTTTGCTTCAGTGTTTTGTAATAAGCAAGCTAAGGGGATCGGTATGAGACAGATTTGCAACTCAACTTGTTCAACACAGGTAGAACATGAGGATATCAGTAAAAGGTTGACTGAAATCCCCTGGACCAGACGGATTCCATCCAAGGCTTATAAAAGAGCTGACAAATGAGCTAGCACCCCCGGTAACTTTCATGTTCCAGCACTCCTTAAATACTGGAGAAGTTACAGACAAATGAAAAGAAGCTTCAGTTATACACTTTTTAAAAAAGGCAGCAAATCAGATTCAGCTAATTATCACCCGGTTAGTCTAACCTCAGTCATTTGTAAAACCTTAGAGGGCGTTATAAAGCAGTACCTGGTGGATTTCTTATAGGCGAACAATTTGAATGACAACACCCAACATGGTTTTATTAGGGGCAGATCATGCTAAACAAATCTGTTAGAGTTTTATAAGAAGGCTAGTAAGATGCTGGATAGGGGAAAAGCAGTAGATGTTACCTTTTTGAATTTTACCAAAGTTTTTGATAAGCTACCACTTCTGGAATTGTTAAAAGTTCTACAGCAAATGGGTATCCATGAGAGTATTATAACATGGATTGACTCATGGCTGACAGAAAGGAGACAGAGGATTAGCGTTAGGGGGTTCTATTGGATTGGACAGTGGCTACAAGCGGGGTGCCTCAGGGATCTGTGCTGGGCCCATGCCTTTTTAATATTTACGTATCATCCCTTCAATATGAACACCAGAGTGTATGGCTGACAAAGTTTGCCGACGATTGTAGAGTCGAGGCAAGCATTCAGAATGCTGCAGATGTAAAACTACTTCAGGATGCCCTAAACTACATTTATGGGTGGGTGGGTGGTGTAATAAAGATAAATTGCACCTGAACACTGATAAACGTGCAATAATGCATTTAGGGAAAAATAATGTAAGACACAAATACTACCTGGGTAATAATAATATTCTTAAACTTGTGACTGAGGAAAAGGACTTGAGAATTATGATAACTGATGATTTTCAGTTCAAGGTACACTGCAGAAATGTTAGCCAAAAGGCCAACAAGGTATTAAATGGTATCTTAAAGCATATTTCTAGTAGAAAATGGGAGGTAATTATACCTTTGTATGGATTTTTGGTTCGACTATTACTGGAGTATGGAGCGCAGGTGTGGTCACCATACAAAGTGACGGAGAAGGACATGTTGGAGAGAGTTCAGAAGAAAGTCACGTGCCATAGAGGGGCAAAGGGGGAAGGACTACCAGGCTAGATTATTAGACTTGGACCTTTTTTCACTGGAGTACAGAAGGGCCAGAGGAGACGTGTATGCTTTTTAAGGCATTTACTGATGATGACCTATGGGATAAATTAGGTTTAAGTTTAAGAGAGCAGATGTACGACACTAGAGCTCATCCATTACAACTGTAAGGAGAGCAGTGCAAAACCAGTAGGAGAATAAACTGGTTTACCCAGAGACTTGTATCACCCTGGAATGGTCTACCACTTGAGTCAATAGGGAGTACGTCCATTGAAAGCTTTAAATTAAAATTGGACAGTCTACATAAACAGGGACATTTTACTTTCAAGGCAGTAAGCGAACATTATGGACGAAAGTCTGTCTAGCTCTGAAAAACCTATGAAACTTGGTGGGAGGGAGCTGGCTGTGGGGCATCGAGGAGCAGAATTAAACATTGCTGGTGACCATGCACTGCCGTCTCCCATGGCAACTTTGCGTGAAAATCGGCCTTAGCTAACTGGAGGTGGAAGGGACTTGCTGTACTTGAAGAACACCAAATGAAATCGCTCATTTCAATAAGAGTGCCACCAGAACATATATTAATGTATTATAAATCCATTCTTTAAAAACGACCTTTAAATTTACTTAACAGACACACAGCGTCTACCATTTGCGCTCCAGCCGCTGTGACAACCATACAATAAACGCAGGAGGCACTGAAGAAATTAACAAAAGAGTGCTTTTGAATGGCCAGGTGGCAGAATGGATTTATCATTTTAAAAATGACATATTTCTGGGCACGTAGTTTTTCCTAAATAGGGCTGGATATTCAATGGGAAATGTAAGCACAGCAAAAAGGCTTGCGTTATGTTTGTGCCCAACCTAGTGATTGCTATATTCAGTCGGATAGCAGACTGGCGTTACCCGCTGAATATTGATCACTGTCGGCGCAGTGCTAAGTGAAACTGCACTGCTCCAACGCAGACCTGGGCTGTATAAAGCCCACAGGGAATAGCGCTTCCTGGAACAGATTGTGCCGGGACCCCTGTGGGCTGTATTTAGCCACAGCATGCAGAGGAGGCCATTGGGTATGCAAGGTGCTAAGGAGCCATTTGCATGGTGTGCAGCAGCCCAGATGCGCCCACCCTGCCAGTGTCATGACACATTCCCCGGTGTCTATTGGCCCCCCCCAAGCAACCGTACCATATACACATTCTCTAGTGGCATCCCCCAACCCCTGAATACCCGTACCATGTATGGTCACATATCTCTCGTGTCCAGTGGCACCCCACCCGAGCACCTGTACCATGTACACATTCCCTGGTGTCTAGTGGCACCCCCCCCAGCACCTGTCCCATGTATATTTTCGTATCCCTGGTGTCTAGAGGCACTCCCCAGCACCCATACCATATGCACATTCCCTGATGTCTACTTACATCCCCTGTGCACCCATCCCGTGTAAGGTCACATATCCCTGGTGTCTTGTGGCACCCCACCCCCGAACATCCATCTCATGTATGTTTCCATATCCCTGGTGTCTAGTGGCACTCCCCACCCCCAAGCACCCATACCATGTACACGTACTCTGGTGTCTACTGGCACTCTCCTGAACAGCCATCCTGTAGAAGATCAAATATCCCTGGTGTCTAGTGGCACCCCCCCAAACACCCGTCTCATGCAACTTCAGATATCCCTAGTGTCAAGCAGCACCCCCTGAACACCCATTCCATGTAAGGTCACATGCCTTGGTGTCCAGTGGTTCCCCCATTCCCATGAATGCCTTTTGACATAAGGATAGGAGAGCACTGGCGGTCCAACATACCTCCACCCGCACACGTTACACCACCCATCACAACCCCTCCACTGACCAGAGTGTTTGAGGTTGCCCAGGGAATCCTGATGTGGCGGGCTGCCATATCGGGAGGCCCGGAGCCTAGGACACACTAGTCAGTGGGGTGTGTTATGGGTGGTGTTCCATGCATGGGTGGGGGATGCTGGACCACCAGTGCTTTCCAGTCCTTATATCAACGGGCATTTGGGGGGAGTGAAGTAACCTCTGGACAGCAGGGTGTTCTGTCTTGTGGTATACGAGTGACCGGGGGAGTGGTGGGTGCCACTGGACTCCAGGGATACATACCTGGTACGGGTGCTTGGGGGATGCCACTAGACACTAGGGATATGTGACCTTACTCGGGATGGGTGTTTGGGGGGGGGGCTGCTACTAGACACCAGGGATATGTGACTTTACACAGGATGGGTGTTCAGAGGATGGTGGGGGTGCCACTACACACCAGGGATATGTGAACTTACATGGGATGAGTGTTCGGAATGGGTTGGGGGGAGTGCCACTATGTACCAGGGATATAGAAATGCACATGGGACAGGTAGGAGAGATCAGAGGGAGCAATGCACAGGGAAGGGTAGCACAATAGAAGTGCCAGAAAACCAAGATTTGGGTGAGGGAGAAGAGCAGGTTGGAGAAAGAGAGGATCGAAAAGCTTCAGAGGAGGGTAAGGGCGGCACAAAGAAACCAGAAAACCAGGAAGGGTACAGATGGAGGATGAGGGGAGGAAGGCTCAGGTAGACTCGGGAGCAAGGGGATGGAGGAGAAACAATTTGAAAAAAGGAGGAGTAGAATGGCAGCAGGGAGGGGTGTCCAGGAGGAAAAAGGAGATAGAGTCTTAATAGTGGGGGACTCTATTATAAAAGGAGTTACATGGGGGAGAAGGGAAGAGAGAGGGAAAAAAATATGGGTGGAGTGCCTGCCAGGTATGACGGCTGCCAAAGTTATCTAGTGGATCCCCTCGAGGGAGAGGGAAATGGATAAGAAAACGCATCTGATCTTCCACCTAGGCACAAACGACCTTGCAAAGAGCAGTGTGATGGAGGTGCAGGCCAGGTTTATGGCGCTGGCCAGGTTCTGCAACAATTCGGACTTCTTGGAGGTGCTACCTGTACCAAGGGTCAGCATGGAGGCAAGGCAAAATATTGAGGAATGCAATGATTGACTTGTGGGTTGGTGTGCTCAGAAGGGGTATGGTGTGATAGGAGATTGGTGGTCAACATGGGTGACACGAGCCTATATGCCCCAGATAGGCTGCACCTAAATGGGAAAGGGAAAGCAGTGCTCAAATGTAAACTGGATGATTATGTGGACAGGCGCTACCATTTAAACTAAGCGGGAGTGCAGGAAAAGCCCGGCTGTTGAGGCAGGAGGCGGGGGGCAAAAAGCCCTACACACACAGCAAAAGGGTAAAGGGACAAACATATAGGAAAGGAGGAGAGAGGGGCATGGAGGGTTATGTGTGCAAATGCCAGAAGTCTGGGTAGAAAGATCCCTGATCTAATGGCAAAAATGGCAGAGGAGGGCCTTGACATAGTGGGGGTAACAGAAACATGGTGCCACCAGGAGCAGGGATGGGACATGGAGATACCAGGGTACAAATTGTTCAGGAAGGACAGGGAGGGAAAGGGGGGGCTGCACTCTATATAAAGGAGGATATCAGGGCATCAGAATTGCTGGGTAAGTGGGGAGAGGCAGAAGGACTCTGGGTCTCGTTGGCAGTGGGGAAGGGGGAGTCAGTGCATATGGGGGTGGTGTATAGACCCCCAGCACAGCACGAATCTGCAGATAGAAGTATGGCTGACGAGTTCATGAGAATAGCAGCAAGGGGGGAGGTGGTGCTGATGGGAGATCTAAACATACCAGATGTAGACTGGGACACCCTTTCGGCTGCTTCAACCAGCAGCAGGGAAATATTGGATTCCCTGCAGTTGGCCCTCCTAAATCAACTGGTCAGGGAGCCAACCAGGGTAGGAGCTACTCTTGATTTGGTCCTGACGAATGGGAGAAGGTTGAAAGAGGTATCGGTGGGGGAATATCTCGGTACAAGTGACCATAACGCGGTCAGGTTTAAAATGAGAAACACTGCAGAGGTTCACCAGTCTAGGTTAAAGATCCTGGATTTAAGGAGGACGGACTTCAGGAGAATGGGGGAAATAGTGGAGAGGGCATTGGAGGGGGTGGAGGAGCTGATGGAGGTGCAGACAAAGTGGGGGAAGATCAAGGAAGCTATTGTAGGGGCCACTGACATCTGTGCCAAGAGAGAGAGAGTAAAAATAAGAGAAGGAGAAAACCTCTGTGGTATACGAGGGTAGTAGCAAAAAAGGTAAGGACAAAAAGGAAAGCCTTTAGAGGTTCAAGACAACTCAGATGGACACGAACTGGGTAAAATACCAGGTGAGCCAGAGAGAAGCCGGGTAGCGGTAAGGAGGGCAAAGGCACAGACAGGGGAGCGAATAGCGAGAGGGGTCAAAAAAGTGGATAAGACTTTCTTTCGATATGTAAATAAAATAAGGAAGACTAGGCAGGGGATTCTCCAGTAAAGAACAAAAGAAGGGGTGGCGCTACAAGGAGACAGAGAAAAGGCAGACCTACTAAACACCTACTTTTGCTCAGTGTTAAGGAGGGAGGAAGAAGGAGAAGAAGGCAGCAGAGCAGGTAATGAAATAGCTGGGGAAGGGAGGGTGGAGATGAGGCCATTTCTCGTAGAGGAAATATTGGAAGAACTGGGCTGCGTGAAGGTGGACAGGCAATGGGGCCAGACGGGGTGCACCCAAGGGTGTTAAGGGAGCTAAAGGAGGTATTGGCGGTACCCTTGACTGCACTTTTCAATTGGTTCCTGAAAATTGGGGTGGTGCCTGAGGACTGGAGGCAGGCAAATATGGTCCCTCTGCATAAGGGGGGAGGGAGGGAGGAAGTGGGAAGTCACAGGCCTGTGAGATTGACATCAGTGGTAGGCAAGCTCATGGAGAAGCTAGTAAAAGGCAGGATCACCAGCTACCTGGAGACAAATGGCCTGATGAATCCAAGACAACATGGGTTTACTAGGGGCAGATGCTGTCAAACAAATTTGATAGAGTTTTTTGACTGGGTCACCAAGGAAGTAGATCAAGGTAGAGCGGTAGATGTAGCTTATTTGAATTTCAGAAAGGCGTTTGACTCAGTGCCTCATGGGGGGCTGCTGTGTAAAATGGCAGGACTGGGTTTGGGGCAGAGGGTAGTCAAATGAGTGGGAAACTGGCTGGGGAAAAGGAGGCAGAGGGTCATAATAAATGGGTGGCATCCAGGGAAGGCAAGGTCACGAGCAGGTCCCCCAGGGATCAGTGCTGGGGCTCCTACTGTTCAATATATTTGTAGGGGACATCATGGAGGGCCTTGAGGGGGTTGTGAGTATGTTTGCGGACGATATCAAAATCTACAATAGGGTGGACACGGAGGAAAGGGTGGAACAAATGCAGAGAGACTTGGGGAGACTTGAGGCATGGTCAAAAAGGTGGCAGCTTAAATTCAATACAAAAAAATGTAAAATCATGCATCTGGGCTACAGAAATCAGAAGGCAGGATACCGTATGGGAGGCAGAGAGCTGGAGGAGATGGAGCAAGAAAGGGACCTAGGCATCATTATATCCGGGGACCTGAAGGTTGAAGGGCAGTGCGGGAGGACAGTGGCCAGGGGGAGTGGAATGCTGGGATGCATCGGAAGGGGGATCACCAGTAGGAATAGGGAGGTCCTAGTACCCTTGTACATCCATTTGGTTAGACCACACTTGGAGTATGGAGTCCAGTTCTGGAGGCCATGCCTCAGAAAGGATGTGGGGAGAATAGAGAGGGTTCAGAGGAGAGTGGCAAAAATGGTAAAAGGGTTAAGCCACCTATCCTATGAAGAAAGGTTGCGAGATTTGAACATGTACTCCCTGGAGCAGAGGAGGGAGAGGGGGGACATGATTGAGACCTTCAAGCACCCAAAGGGTATAAATATGGTGCCGGGGCGAGCATCTTCAAGATGAAAGGAAGTCAGAGGACGAGGCGGCATGGCCTGCAGGTGGAGGGAGGACAGTTCACGGGTAACATTAGAAAATACTATTACTCAGAGAGAGTAGCAGAAAAGTGGAACAGACTCCCAGAAGCAGTCGTTAGAGAGGAAACAGTGGCGGGATTAAAAAGGGCATGGGACGACCACATGGGAGTGTTAAGGGGGGAGGCACAGGTCCAAGCAGATAGCTGGGCAAATGGGCAGACTTGGGCTTATTTCGGTCCCTTTCTGCCGTCACACTTCTATGAATCTATTCTGGGGTGGGAGATACCATTATCCACCAGGAACTGCATCTTCACAGGTGTGATGGGTGACAGGGGACGGGCAGCTCCAGTACAGCTGCCCTGCAATCTGTGGGGGGGGGGCACGGGCTTAGTGCCTGGTTAAGTTGTGGTTTTCAGTGGCAGCAAATACTGTCACTTTGGTGGCTGTTTACCGCCATCGCAAACCTTTGAACATGCCGCTGCACCTGTATGCAGGAGGGGAACCCCTCCTTTGCATGGGAAAGGGAACATTGTTTAACCAGGAGTAGCACACTAAGCCGAAGTTTGTTTCCAGATGCGACCTGGGAGTACAAGGAAGTTAAGTGACTTGCTCAGGATCACACAGTATTCACCTAGGCGGCTGTGGGATTCAAACCCAGGTCCAGGTCTTCAGATTGCAACTCAGAGCCTTACCCCACTGCTTTATACTGCCCATGTGCACGGGCAAAGTGTTAGTTTAGCACCTGGGCACAAATGGATTTAGGACGCTCTAACTGGGCCTCTGAATATGGCCCCCCCAACCCGTGCAAGCTGCAAACCATGCTAAAGCTGGCACTGATGTTTTAATATTGGCCCCATAATGTCACACGCTGATGAGTCTTTTCTATTCAGCCATTGCTCGTTAGCCATCTGTTCATTCACTTTCATCTTTGACATCCAAGGCCTTTTCTACAACACTAAAGCAAGAGTTGCAAATCAGTTGTGTATGTGTGAAATGAACTGCCTCGTCATTCCACGTTCCCAGTGCTTATGACTGTAATGTATCTTATCTATTGTTCTTTTATTTCATTTTCTGTTATAAATTAACTACGTATAGGAAATTTTGTAATTTTGTATCAGGACTATGTTGAAAAAAGATCTTTCCCAAACAGTCTAAATTCTGTTACAAAATTAAAGATTTTTACTACTGTTCTAACTTTGCAGTGTCTGCAACTTCAAAAATAGTGGTGCTGGATACAAGTAATACACTTACTCTTCCTAATTTAGACATACAGTATCAGAAGTTTGGAATCTGGGCTGGCCCGTCGCCAGCGACCTGGGTTCGGGGACGAGCTCGGGTCGCTGGAGGGCCGGCCTGGGGGAGGCAGCTTCTGCGTCCCACGACTACTCGCTTCCTTCAGGGAGGGAAGGGGCTGCGACCCGGTGTTGAGGCGACCACTGGTGGAGGCCAGGGGTAGAGCAACACGTCAGGGCCATTTGGGGTGGTGCGTGATAGACTTTGGCTCTTGCCTTGACATCCAGACGTCACGCACATTAAAGAAAGCCAGGAAAATCGCTCGCTGGCTGCCGGATGATGGCTCTCTGTTCCCTGAGGGCCTCCAGCGCCTTCCCAGGACCTCCTGTTCCTCAGCAGCATCCCTAGGCCCTAGAGAGTATGTGCTGGGGTCATGCCTCTCCCTCCGGTGCCTTCCCTCTCTGAGGAGGGGGAACCGCCCGGCGAAGGGATACGCCGGGATATCCTGGGGGTCGGCTGCAATACGAGGATCAGAGGAGGGCTGGGTAAGGACAGTAGGGGCTGGGGGGGAACTTGGTGGAGCCCGAAGGAGTGGTGGACCAGCGAGCACAGGGACGGAAAAATAGATTACACAAAAAAAAAGTTTGGAATCTGATGAAAGTACCAATTCCTCACACTCGTTTTAATGCCATATGCAATAGTGCTTGGGGGGTTGTTTTTTTGCCGCCACACCTGCCTCCCAGAAGTCAGTCCTTTGAGTACTGACAAGCCCCCATCTCCCACCTTGAGGCGAGCAGGTGCTGTGCATCTTACTTCAGGTACTGTCAAGCCTATTCTCCCGCCCGTGGGTGGGGTGGAGCAGTAGCTGCTGCTGGGCACATTCCAAGACTATCACGCTAGAGCCTTTGCATTAGTCACAATGTTCAAATCACATTTCTGCTGGGGTGGGGGGGCTACTGATTTTGTGGCATGTAAGAAACAGAGTCCAGTGCACAACCACCCCCCATGATAAATCTGAAAAGTCAAACTTTTTTTCCTTCCTATACTGGCTATTTTCTTACTTTTATCTCCATGGAAAAGGGGTTCTGTTAGTTTTCAGATGAGAATTCCAATGTGAACAAGCCAAACCACCAGACACCGGTGGGGGGGGAATCCTACAGTTTGGTCCTAAGTATGAAATGCCTACAGCTGTACTCTTATATAGCATACATTGTCTAAACTGCTTCCTCTAAAGTAAAAGTGCCTCCACCTAGGTAATTCATAGGTGATTAAAGGGAGCATGCTAAAAGGAATACCACAAAGCTCCCAAACTCTAAACACATTCCAAGACTAGCACACTCTAACCTTTGCATTATTCACAAAGTTCAAATCACATATCTGCTGAAGGGTGCTGCTGGTTGTGTGGCATATAACAAACAAACAGAGTCCAGTGCACCCCCCTCCCTCGGAGCTTTGTAGTACTCCATTCAGCATGCTTCCTTTGATCACCTGTGAATGATCTAGGTGGAAGCACTTTACTTTAAAGGAGCCAAGTTAGGCAGTGCACTCTATAAAAGAGTAGCCACTGGGCATTTCACAGTTAGGACCAAACCGTGGGGTTCCACCTTAGCGTCTGATGGTTTGGCTGCTGCTGTCCATCTTCATTCGGGTACTGCCAAGCCCCACCCCCAGCTGGGAGGGGGGTAGCTGCTGCTGGGCTTTCTCCTACAGGTTATTACCAAGCCTCATCCCCCGCCTCAAGCCTAGCTGCTGGTAGGCATCCTCCATTAGGTTTTTCCAATCCCCATGCCAGGACCTAGCTGCTGCTGAGCATCCTCCTTCAGGTACTGCCAAGCCCCACCAGTTGGCTGCTACAGTGCATCCTCCTTCAGCTACTGCCTAACCCCATCACCAGCCTGGGGGGTTGGCTGCTACAGTGCATCCTCCTTCAGGTACTGCCAAACATCATCCCCCCCGGAGGGGTAGCTGCTGCTGTGCATCCTCCTTTAGGTACTGTCAAGCCCCATCCCCCCTTGGGGTGTAGCTGCTGCTGGACATCTTCCTTCAGGTGGTGTCAGGCTCCATCCCCCATCTGGGGCATAGCAGCTGGGTGGGCATTCCCTCCTTCAGATACTGTCAGACCCTATCCCCAGACTGGGGAATAGCTAATACTAGGCATCCTCCTTTGGTACTGTCAGGCCCCATCCCCAGCCTGGGAGGGTAGCTGCTGCTGGACAGCCTTCTTTCTGGCTCCCCGAGAGGCTCACACTCCATCTCAGGGCCTACCTCTGTCTCTTACTGCAAGGCTCAGGGAGAGGGAGCTTGCTGTGTGGCCAGTTTGGGGGGGGGGCTCAGCACTAAGCTCTTTAGGTGTGGGGAAGCAAGCGACTATCATCTGATCCCTGGACCCACCATATTTCTCATTTTCTCTTGGCTCCCAGGGATACTGGATGAGTGATGTCATATGCTCCTCAGAGCACCAGATGCCTCCTTATGTAATTATATGTCCTTTAAAATTTGGCTGTGCTGGACTACACTTTTTACATAACCATTATGTCATGGTTAATCTTGTAGGAAGTCACCCAGCAAAAAGAATCTCTGCAAAACTGTGTATGTGCAGCTTAAAATATCTTGGGCATTCTCAGGAAGTTCTTCTCAATATTTTCCAAGCTTACTGCATGTGGAAAATATGTGTGTGTCATCAGCTTTCACCACACCGCAGTCTTTTCCGGTATTTCCCAGAATACCTTTAATCAGACTTCCTTTTATATCCAGTGCTTTGAAACGGATGCTTTTATGGCAATACTTGTCTTCGGCTGGCTCCATGATGTCAAGTGATGGGAAAGTCTCTCACCATGCTGGAGATCCTGGTTTGTGCCTTGAGTCTGGGACATCTGGCGCAGAAGGTGACAGGGAGGGCTCCACAGTGTCCTTTGGAGGCTCTAATCCTGGATAGGGTGGGTCGTACTGAGTCACCACAGGACACAAGGTGTGAGCACAGCTATTGGGGGAAGCTAGGACAGAAAAAAGTTGCTTGAAAAAACATTCCCAATAAGGCTTGCTGGATGACAGTCTTCAGGGTTCTTTTCACCCTGCCAAACCCTACACGCATCAGCACTAATACCATTCCCTTTGGCCAATACATCTCCATTGCCGCAGATGGCACCCCCCCAGAGCTCCCCAACAGGGTTAAGATGGACTCTATATGGCAGAGCGGAGGACCAGAAAGAACCTAGCAGTGGAGATTGGCACTAGGATGGGTGAGACCTGCAGGTAGCAGGAGATGGGCAATAGAGGCTTGAAGGACTGGGGAAACGAAAGGATTTATAAAATGAGCATAAGAAATCCAGGTCTGCTGACCTGGTGGTGCTGAGGGTTGAGGCACTGGATTCCACACCTCACGCCATGCTGGCAACCCGAGTTCAGGAACGAGCTTGGGTTGCGGGGGCTTGAGGAGCTGGATTGAGCTGCCATCAGTCAGCTCTCCCGGGGAGGATCATGAGTTTCCTGAGCTCTTGGCTGCCACCAAGTGGAGATTTGATAGCAGTACCAGGCCCAGAGGAGACTCTGCATTAGGCCAGGCTGGGGAGGGGCCAGGACGCATGCTGGCCTCCATGAGCATACCTGGCGACTGGGGCCACGTGACCTGGTGGAAGAGAAACAACAAAAGGGGCAGCAGGTCAGGCTCCATGAAGCCCCAAATAGACGGCAGAGAACAGATCCTTTCACGGAGCGGACCATAGCCTGCCTGACCTGCACCTCGGGGAGAAAAAATAGAATATTGAAACAGAAATCCTGGTCTCTGAGTGGCTGGAATGTGTTACATGATCGTGAATGTTGGATGACACCTTCAGGGTTCCTTTCACGCCACCAGCCCTCGCACACACCACCACCATCTGCTTTAACTGATATATCTCCATTGCTGCAGATGCAGCCCCCTCTCCCTGGAGCTCCGTGACAGGGTTAAGATGGACTCTCTATGGCAAAGTGGAGGACCTGAGAGAACCTAGCAGCGGAGACTGGCACTGGAGTTGGTGAGTCCGGCAGGTAGCAGGAGTCGGCCAGTAGTGGGCTTGAAGGACTGGGGAGCTGAAAGAGTTTATAAAATGGACTTAAAAAATCCTGGTCTCTGATTGGCTAGAATGTGTCACATGATCATGAATTGATTCTCCCACATGTGATCCACTATATAAACAAACTTCTGTATCTTAGCACTGCAAGCAGTATTAAATAAAGAATTCTGTAGAACTCTAGAGTAACGAGCAGTAATGTGAAGCATAGGGGTGGGGGACAAGATAACTAGATGGGTGGAAAACTGGCTAGCAGACAGGACCCAGCAGGTGGTAGTTAATGGGGTGCACTCTAGGGCGGGGGTGACAAGCGGGGTGCCCCAGGGGTCAGTGTTTGTACCGCTTCTCTTCAGTATCTACATATGTGACATAACGAACGGACTGGAGGGATGGGTGGCACTCTTCGCAGATGATATGAAAATCTGCAATAGGGTGGACACTGAAGGAGGGGTGGAAGACATGAGATGGGACCTGAGGGCACTGGAGGAGTGGGCGGAGACCTGGCAGCTAAACTTCAACATTAAGAAGTGTGCTGTCATGCACCTGGGACACAGGAACCCGAGGGCAGGTTACAAAATGAGGGGGGAGGAGATCAGGACATCAGAGCAGGAGAAGGACCTAGGTATAGTCGTCACCAGTGACCTTAAGATGGAGAAACAGTGCGCTAGGGCAGTGGGCAAGGCATATGGGATGCTGGCAAGTACAGGCAGGGGAATCACTAGCAGGAGGAGAGAAGTCCTGGTGCCCCTGTGCCAGGCTATGGTGAGGCCACACCTGGAATATGGAGTGCAGTTCTGGAGGCCCCACTTGCGAAAGGACATAGATCTGATTGAAAGGGTTCAGTGAAAAGTGACCAAGATGGTGCGAGGAATGGAAGGTAAAACTTATGAGCAGAGATGCAAAGAGCTGGGGCTGTACACACTAGAGACCAGAAGGGAGAGAGTGGTCATGATAGAGACCTTCAGATATGTTAAAGGGATAAATAAGCTGGGCCTGCAGAGTTTATTCCAAATGAAAAAGGACACCATGACAATGGGGCATGGCCTGAGACTACAGGGAGAACACTTCAGAGGGAACGTGAGAAGGCAGTTCTTTATGGAGAGGGTGGTGGATGCCTGGAATGGACTTCCGGATGAAGTTGTGGGGGTGGAAATAGTGACAGGATTCAAGAGGGCTTGGGACAGGCACAAAAGGTTACTAGGAAGTGGGGTGGGTCACCTAGGAGGGAGGTGGGTAGTTTAGCATGGGGAAAAGGGCAGATTGGATGGACCATGGGGTCCTTTTCTGCCGACAAGTTCTGTGAGTTTATGAACATTATACTTACATTTTGAAAAGAAAAACAGAACAACCATATCATAGCAACAAAACAAATTCCAATTAATTTTTTGAAAATAATTTTTTTTTTAAAACTTTTCTGCAGCACCAGGCCAGTGGTACAGCAGTAGCACTACCCCTGCCACACTGGCGACCCAGGTTCAGGAATAAACTTGAGTTGCATGGTGTTGGCCTGGGGGGGTGGAGGAAAGAATTAAGCATCCGACAGACTGCTCTCTTCTCCCAGAGTGAGAGGGGTTGCGCCTGACACCTAACAGAGGCTGGGTGTAAAGGTGGATGGGAGGCCCAGAAGGGTGTGTAAGATAAACAGACTCTCCACATTATTGCACGTCAACATCCCAGGGGCACAGAGTAATGGAGGAAAAACATCCTTGCTGGAACTGGGTGATAAACAGCCCTTCTGCAGGCCTGGCACCACCAACTGGGCACCACATTGAATTGTGCTTTGGAGGGGTGGGTAGGGGAAAGTCTCCCTCTGACCCCACCATAATGGGCATGCTGTGGGAGAAGTGGATAAGTCCCAGAGATGGTGGGAGACTGTGACAGGGAGTGCAGTCCCGATGGGGACTGGCAAGAGATAGGAGGATAAACAATAGGTGAAAAAAAAAATGTTCTGCTTTTTTTTCTGAAGTTGTCAGAAAAAGACCATTTCTTAAGCATGAGGCGTCCCTTCAGGGTGGGCATTGTGGGGAACTGATGCGTTCTCAGGTGGTTGAAAGCATTCGGTAAGTACTTCATGACACCCGGGGCATCCATAAGTGCCCCACGGAGCCCACTCGGTTGAGTCAAATGAAGAAGTTGTACACAAAACAAGAATACAGTCTCTTCATTATAACTGATTTATGAATTGCCCAAATAACTGTGTGCTAGCCAATGAGGTAGTACAGCAGTAAGGCCACCACTTGCTACACTGATGACCCGGGTCCAGGAACAGACTCGAATCACTCAGGGGCTGGGCCAGGAGGGAGGGAGGGAGGATCAAGTAACCCTAGGACAGCGCTCCTACCACGAGGAGGGGGAGGGGGAGAGGGATGCAGTGTCCTGCTGTCACCCACACAGTGGGAGCACACAGATGGGGAGAGGGGCAGCTGCCAGACTCCTAGCCCACATGTGTGCATGTCATTGCAGACCAATATCCTCAAGGAGAAAAGGCCCTGGTGCACCAGTGCGTCGCCACCCCTCCCAGGCCCACCCACGACCCAACACCACAGGCCACCTAACCCTGCTGTGGTCTTGGGCACAAATGTTGAATAATTGGTAAGTCCACGAGAAGGTTTGTGACAGGGCTGGGGGGTGGGTGTTGTCGGGCAAGTCAGGGAAAAGAAAGTGCTTCAGAAGAATAAATAAATAATTTTTTTTTTTTAAATACTACAGAAAGAAAAAAGGAAAAGAAAAAAGTGAAGAGAAAGCACAATACGTCACCTTCATCAAGATCTACAGAATCCTCGACATCATCTTCTTTCTCTTCCTCCTCAACTTCAGATTCTTCAAGTGACAGTGACACAGATTCAAAGAAGAGGAGCCATAGTAAGAAGAGAAAACATAAAAGCAAGGATAAGAAACGGAAAAAGGAAACTAAAAAGGCGGAAAAGAAGCTTAAGGAATTTAAGAAGAAAAAGAAGAGCAAGGAAGCCACCATAGAGGTGAAGGCAAAGTCCAGGGAAGTGGCTGGACCATCAGTAGAACTGTGGCAGAGAGAGCCGTTGCTAGATTCTGGGCCAGGTGAATTACTTTTTTTAGGTGGGATAAAATATTTAAGGGATGTAATTGATAAAGAAACCACTGTCCTTCATGGCAGTGCATTCTTTGTAAATGACAAGCTCAACAGATTTTCAGAACTGTATTCTGTTGCAGAAAATAAAGCAGAAAGAATGAAAAGGCAGACATTTAATGGGAAAAAGCTTGTCGGATCACCATTTTCTCTACTAAAACAAAAAGTTGAATGTCAGTTAAATCTGGCAGTATGAGGAGCTCAAAAGGTAGCAGGTGGCTGCCAAAGGTGGGGGCAGTGCAGAAGTATACTGTTCTTCAGATCCTATATGGGAACACTAGGAGTAAAAACGGACTTTTAGTCAGTTTTCCTGTTATCGTGGTCAGTGACTCCATCCCCTCAAGATCTTTGAGGCAAAAAAATAAACTTGAATATAATGCTCCTTGACCTGCAACAAAAAATATGATTTTTGGGTCTAAGAGTGTTCTTCGAAAGAATTATTATTTTTTTTTCTATTTTCCATCCTTATGTGGCGGTCCAGGATCTTCTTCAGCTTGCCCTCAAGTCCTGGATTCCACACCTACTGGAGCGGTCACTATTGGCCCCAGATACCAACTGCCCGTCTCGTTGTATACTGTCCCAAACTTACATCTCTTGGTGGGGCCTTCCAGCCAGTAGTAGAGCTAGATCTTTCCTGACCAGAAAAGGGAGTGCAGGACCAGGGTGGGGAAGAGTGTAGCTAGCTGAGCAACACACCATTTTCATTCCCTTATGTCCCACCACCTGCTGGGTCACAGCCTGATAAGAGGGATCTTTTTCTAGTCTGTCTAGTCAAATGCAAACCATTCCCACTCACCATACTCTTGACTGGCACTAGCCTGCAACAGGAGTGGGCATATGACACTTTTATGTCCTATGTTCACATCACGCCAGCAGCAGAATTTCACCTCCTATCTTTAAAGAGCAGGTTCTTACCCACAACATATAAAATAGATTACCTGGCCCCAAGTTGCGTGCTAGTAAAAATCCCATTTATTTCTGCCTTGTTTAAAAATACAGTAGATTGTATTTGGCTCCATGGAGCTGACAGTCAAAACGCTGCTACTTCTGGAATCATCAGACTTGCCCCCACGCTTGCACGTTTTGTGATGTCAGAAAATGGAGAGTGTGGGGGCACGCTCCATACATTCAAATAGGGACAATTTTTAAATGTATTTTATTACAATTTAGAGTTCCAATTATAAGAAATCAAGGCCACCACTCGGCTATCAGTGCCCCTGTTAGTCAAGCAGTCGCCTTGATTTCTTATAATCGGACTAACAGGGTTCCTGTTAGTCAAGCGGTGTCCTTGATTTCTTATAATCGGAATTCTAAATCGTAATAAAATACTTAAAAAAAATCGTCCCCATTCAATTCTATGGAGCGCACCCCTGCGCTCTCCATTTTCTGACATCAAAATACATGCGAGCGTGGGGACGTGTCTGGTGATTCAGGGAGTGTCAGCATTCTTGCTGTCGGCTCCACGGAGACAAATGGGATCTACTGCATTTTTTAAACAAGGCAGAAATCAGTGGGATTTTTAATAGCAGGCAGCTTGGGGCCAGGTAAGCTATCTTATATGCTTGGGGGGACCAGAAGTATGAAGCTACTCTTTAAAATCATGTATTTCTAACCCCATGATTTCCTCCTCTGACCGCCAGAGGGCAGTCTTGTAACAGCAAAAACTGTCTAGCCTTACTGAGGAACATAGAAACATAGAATTTGACGGCAGATAAGGACCGCTTGGCCCACCCAGTCTGCCCATTTCCCTACCTAATGGATAAGCTGCAGATCCTAGTTAACCAGCAGCCTACTTCTTCCTACCCCCACCCCTTAGAATTGCCTTATGACTGTCCCATGCATGCTTGAATTCCACCAGTTTTTGACTCCATAACCTCCTCCGGAAGGCCGTTTCATGAATCCACAACCCTCTCTGTGAAAAAATACTTCCTTAAATTACCTCTGAGCCGCCCCCCCATCTTCAAATTGTGCCCCCTTGTTCTTGCACACCTCTTTTTTTGAAAGATACTACCCTCTTGGACTTTGTTGATTCCCTTGAGGTACTTGAAAGTTTCTATCATGTCCCCCCTCTCCCTTCTTTCCTGTAGGTCCTTAAGCTCCTTAAGTCTCTCTTCATATGTCTTCCGGTGCAGATCCTACACCATTTTAGTTGCCCTCCTCTGGACAGCTTCCATCCTGTCTGTGTCTTTGCGGAGATTGGGTCTCCAGAACTGCACGCAGTACTCCAGATGGGGTCTCACCAGCTGTCTGTACAGAGGGATAATAACTTCCTGTTTTCTACTGGTGATGCCTCTCCCTATGCATCCCAGTATCCCCCAGCCCTCCTTGCTGCCCTCTCACATTGCTTGCCCACCTTTAGGTCATCTGATATGACTACCCCCAGGTCCCTTTCCATTTTTGTTGTTAGTATCTCACCCCCCATTGTGTACTGTTCCCCTGGGTTTTTGTTTCCCAGGTGCATTACCTTGCACTTCTTAGCATTGAATCTAAGCTGCCATACATTTGACCATTCCTCTAACCTTGCCAAGTCCCTTCTCATCCTTTCCACCCCACCTTGTGCATCAACTCTGTTGCAGATCTTTGTGTCATCTGCAAAGAGACATACTTTTCCTTCCAGTCCCTCTGCAATGTTGCTTATAAAGACATTGAAGAGGACCGGTCTAATACTGAACCCTGCGGTACCCCACTAGTAATCCCACTTTCTTCAGAGTGGACTCCATTTACTATTACTCTCTGTGTCCTATTCTCCAGCCAATTCTTTACCCAGGCTGTCATCTTGGGACCCACTCCCAGGCTGGCTAACTTGTATATTAATCTTTGTGTGAGACTGTGTCAAATGCCTTGCTAAAGTCTAGGTAGGCCATGTCCACAGCCCCTTCCTGATCTACTACTTTGGTCACCCAGTCAAAGAAATCTATCAGATTCATCTGGCATGACCTTCCCGCTGTGAATCCATGCTGCCTAGGGTCTTATGTCCCTCTGGCCTCTAGATACTCAACAGTTCTTTCCTTCAGAAGTGATTCCATCATTTTCCCTATCACTGAGGTTAAACTAACAGGTCTATAGTTTCCTGCTTCTGCCCTGCTCCCACTTTTGTGAAGGGGAATCACATCTGCCTTCTTCCAGTCCTCAGGTACCACCCAATCCTCCCATGATTTGTTAAAGATGGTAGTCAGTGGTGTCACTAGTTCTACCCTTAGTTCTTTTAGAATTCTGGGATGAATCCCATCAGGCCCCATTGCTTTGTCCTCCTTCAGTTTTAAGAGTTCTTTCAGAACCCTTTTTTCTGTAAATGGGCTGGTATCAACTTCTGTATCCAGAGTGTTTCTACTGTTTGTTTTAGGTACCTCCCCCACTTCCTTTGTAAACACTGAGCAAAAATATTTGTTTAGTATCTCTGCCTTTTCACAGTCACCCTCTTTCCACCCTCCCACCCCTTTATTAAGCCTCACTATCATTCCCTTGGTCTTCCTTCGCTCCCTGATGTACGTATAAAAGGTATAAGCTGTCAGAAAGGGACACTTGGCACTGCCTTCTCTCCCCAGTGTGTGATATCCCAGGCTTGGAACACAAACCTCGTCATCAGTATGGCACACCTTATTAGGCCATTCAGTGACCTGAAAGAAATGTTTTCATTTAGACATTTATCCCGTGCTTGGCTGTCATCATTGTAGACTATACCCTATAAACAGGGGTCTGAGCTACACTCATGTATAAGCCTACACCTGCAGTGTTGAGCTCAGCACCACACTCCTGCTGTCTACCACTGCTGTTCTCAAAGTATATGTGCCCAGTGATCACTACCATCATGTATAGGCCTGTCTCCTGCAAGAAGGGGCCTTTCTCTCACTGATATGGACCATCCACCTGTATTCAATTGTATATATTCTGCCATGCTACTGCCCCTGCACTATTGTCTGTTCTCCACTCACTGTATGTTTCTCCTACCCTGTCCTATTCTCTGTTATGACGATGAGCCTTTGTAAATGAGTATTTGACTCAAAGGGTTGTAATTCTGATACTGTAATAAATAAATAAATACCCTGCTTGGGCTGAAGGCATACTATAGATGGCAGCCAAGTATTTTTCTCTCCTATCCACCCTCCTCCCCGTGGCATTAGCAGTGCCTGTCACAGCCACTTGAACACATACACAGCGTGCCCCTGTGGAAGGAATAAGCCCCCCGACCCGCCCGCAAGGAATGCTATGGTACTGGAACCCACTGCCAAAACTCCTAGCCAAGGCACACTGCCTACAGCCTGGCTTGCCAACCAGCGTGGTGACCGGAGTCCACTTCAGAACCTGATTTATCTGCATGGCAGCACTATGTTGGGTCATTGAGGTGGCCTCAAAAGAAATTCTTCTGATGTAAAACATCTGTTTTGCTATGGAAAAAAGGGAAGGGCACACACAGATAGCACCTGTGCATCCCCTATATCTATTCAGTTCCAACAACTCCCTCATCAAATCCTTGTTTTGGCAGGAATTCATAGACACGCTGGACTCCACTGTTCAAACTCGGGACCCTCAGAATGGAGGAGTGGTTACCCCAGATAGTTGAGGACATGCACATGGATGTAGAAGGCTATGAATACAAACACCCCTAGAAATAAGAGGCATAAATGAATATTTTAAAGTCCGTTGTTAACATGTTAGTGTAATCTGCAGTACCTTATTAGTCTCTTTTTTTATGGCTCTCTGACCACTGCTTTCTTCCTCTCCTTCTAGGCTTTGGTCACGCACACCCCTAGCATGCCCCTCCCAGACATCCACAGGTGCCCCTTTTTTTTTCCTTGCTGAGGACAATGCCAGGCTGTCAGGAACCTCACGGTTTTCCCCCTGTGCTGTGGTCCCTCTCAACCAAGGCACATGCTACCTCAGATGACCAGGGGAAACACATCAACTTGTGACAGGCGGAAAGGGGGCACCCAAGAGGCTGTCAGTGGCTACGAAGTGGGTGAGAGTGCTCAGTGTCATGAAAGTAGGCTGCAGTTATTTTCCACTCATTAAAAAGCCCTCTCACCAGCCACTCTAGCAGCTGGGACCCAGAGCAACCAATCCTATTGGTGGGGCTTGGCAAGTGCTGTGTGGTCAGAATGGGGCCAGTCCCAGGTCCCCCATATGGTAGTGCACAGCTGGTGTTGGTGGGTGAAAGAGTGTCATTTGATGAAATGTGTATTCTTTATTAATATTATGGTTTTTCTTCTCCTGGAGATACATCCATTCCAGTATCAGGGTTCTCCATAGCCTGCAAATATATGGTGGTGGTGGTTGTGATCAGGGACAAAGGTTTCATTATTCCTTGAGCCTCCTACATATATCGTACATGTATATAAGTGGTTTTAAGTAAGGCTTAGAGCACTGGTATGAAAACAAGGGTAGTAGTGTAATAAAGGATGGTGGTAAAAGGCAATCTTGGAGGATTTTATAAAAACAAATTAGGCTGATGACTACAAATACAGGGTAGTGGTAAAAATATAGGGCAGTAGTAAAGTATATATATATATATATAATATATGTGATAGATATACCACTCTGAGGTGTGTGGTCACACTCTGATATACGCACGCCTTGGTGTGCGTTGTACACACGAGGCCGCAGGCCATGTGCGTCAACCGCCCAAGGCGTGCGTATAGCAGAGCTCCACCGCACACCTCAGAATGGTTTATCTATCTTATAAAATGTAGAAACTGTTTTGGAGGAGGGTAAAAGTGCAGGTGTGCGGTCGCGCTCTGATATACAAACGGTCATATGATGTGTTTTATCCAATCAGGTATGCTATTATTGTTTGATTTTTTCCTACACATTTTGGTGGCCCACCACACTAAAATAATGAATGGAGAACACTGATTTACCACCACCCAGCTCCTTTGACTTCCCTTACTTGCACCAAGGTCCTCCATGGCTTGCCTTCCGTGGTGCGGCCAGCTGAGAGGAGTCCCTGCCAGGACAGGATTTACCATGTGAAGGCTTTGTGGGGAATTGTGGGGCCCAAGTGTGCTGGTACTGTCATTTTTTGGCTTACTCTGTTCACTCCTGACTGTTGACCCACTCTCAGGCTAGTGATAGTGCGTGCAGCAGACCTCCCCCCTTCCCCAAACACACACACCCGAACACGCACTCCCACAAAAAAAGAGGAGCAGGCTGCACCATCCACCAGCAAAGCAATATACCGTCAGCCCTCCCCAGATGGAAGGTGTTGCCCTGAACTAGAAAAGGAGGCAGCCCCCTCTCTAAGTAGATGCTGCAAGTAGCATTGCAGATACAAGAAAGTAGAACGTTTTCTGCCGAGAGGCTGTTACAGAACTGGGCTACTAGACATTTCAGACCCTATATGAATTACAATTAAAGATAAGTCAAACACTGAGTGATTTGGCATGCTGAATATAGGAACGCAACCTTGATAAAGTGACAAGAATACAGTCATGAAACATCAGTTTCAGCATTGCGCCTAAAATTTTAATGAAATTTGTTTTATTTTTGAGGGTGAGAGGGTGTCCTATCTCCTTATTTGTTTAGCTGGACAGCACTTCTTTTAGCCTCAGTGTGCACTCTTGAACCTTCTGCCACTGAGCCATCAGGCAAACTCTGTGTGAATACTTATGAGCATATTTTAGATAAGAATAGTCACTGGAATCATAACTCTGCAGCATTAGAAAAAGGGCATGCATATTTTAATTGCAGTTTGCATTAAGATAAAATAATGTGTTTTGGGTTTCAGTTCTGACAGACGAACAAAAATCTCGGATCCAAGCCATGAAGCCCATGACAAAGGAAGAGTGGGATGCAAGACAGAGTGTCATCAGGAAAGTCGTGGATCCAGAAACGGGACGTACAAGGTAGAAGTCAAAAGTTGGATGTGGTCACCGGCACTAATTCTACAGTTTTATTGCCATTTGGTATCGGAGGGCCTTGGAGTCAGACAACAGTAATCCTTTTTAAATTTAGATTCTAGTTAAGAAGACTGAGCGCTGTCATTCATAATTGCAGTTAACCCAAAAGGAAGTTGTAAAATGGCTAAAGAAAATCCTACTTCCTGATTGGTCAGTTGGTGTGTGTAACTCTCCCAATGACTGCCTTCTTATGATCTAGAACTTTTTTTGATCTTATAAGCACAGTAACATCTTCCAGGGTGTGTGGTGGTTGGGGAATATATGCACACCTCTATGTGTTTAAAATCACTCAGATATGTTTTGTACCTAGCAACACCCAACAGGTACATATATTCCCCAATGAGTGCGCAGCCTGTTGTGTGTTGTTGCCTAGGTATATAATGTGTTGCAACCCTGCATCATCTTTTACAGCCATGGAAAGCTGAAGCCTTGTTGGCTAACCAATGTGCAGTTGACCATTTTACTTTACAATGTATTTCCTTACCCAGGATTGCTTAACTGAGTAGCAACTTGTCTTTCTGAGTGGGATCCTGTTTCTGCCCAGTTGAACAGCTGAAAGAGAGATGCTCAGGAAGGTCACGTGACTTGCTCAAAGTCACACAGTAGGCTGTGGTGGGGTTTGAGCCTATGATCTTTTATTTCACTGTTCAGTGCTCTAACCACTACACTACATTGCTGTTACTGTAATAGGTACAGAATTCTGTACAGACCTGATTGAAATTGCTTTTATAGGCTGTCTGCTCAGTAGTGCACTGAAAACAGATAGGAGAGGTAACTTTTGACAGTCTTCCCTTTTACCTTGGCCCACTGCAGTCTGTAGCTGCAGTTTTCCAAAAGCCGAGACTCTTAATGCAGCCATGTTGCCAGCTGTGACCCGACATTTTGTTTCCTAGTGCCGATAAAAAAAAAAAAAAAAAAGGAGGTAGTAGGCAAGGCAAGGCAATTTTATTTCTATGGCACCCAATCCCAAGGGCTCTGGGCGCCTCACAATAAGTACAGTAACAATAAGTAGCATTTTATCTCTAAACCATTATTCATATACTTGCCTTAGGTGCTAGCCTGTTTTCTCCTCTCTGCCATTTGCTCATTATACTAAACTCTCATTAGTACTACAGTATACCTAGTGATGATTCTTCTCCTGTTGCTTTGTATATAAGCATATACAGTACATTCACTGTTTTGTCCAACATCGCTCTATGTTTACCTTGTAGTACCACTGTATTTATTCCTGTTTATATTGTTTATGTATATACCATTCTCGTGTATTGATTATATGTTTCCCAGCATTGGCTATTCACCCTTGCCTTTTGTAGCTCATATGGTACATTTGTTAAATAGTGTCCGATACTTACTTTTGTATCCCTGCACCCACTGTATGTATGGTTTGTTACTGTTAAAAAAGGGCCCTCCTTGATAATGACCTTGCTCAATGGATTTATCCCTTCACAATAAACTTGAACTTCTAGGAAAACAAACTGAACTTACGAGCTCAAATGGGCAGACTGGGTGGGCCATAGGCCCTTATCTGCCGACACTGTCTATGTATCTATGTATCTATGTAACTTGATTTTAAAACCAGTAAATACAAGATTAAAACATGTCACAAAACTAGGCCCAAAGATTAAATTAAAAAGATGATTTTTTAAGGATGTTTTAAAAAGTGACCAGTGAAGGAGCACCTGTTACCTCCCAGGGAAGGGCGTTCCACAAAATCGAAGCTGCCACACCAAACACCCTATCACCTGAAGATTGCATACAAGATCTAGGCACTGACAAGAAGTCTGCCGCCGGTGAACGGAGGGTATGGCCAGGAGCATAAGGTATCAGTAGGTCTTCCAGGTAGCCTGGACCCAGACCATGCAGGTCCTTGTATGTCAACAGGCACACTTTGAAGCTGATGTGCCACTTGGCAGTCAGTGGGCAGTGCGGAGAACCAGCATCATATGATCGAACCGAGAGGTCCCAGCAACCAGCCGGGCTGCCGCATTCTGGACCAGCTTCAAGTGGCACAGGAGCCTTGTGGAGAACCCAAGGTAAAAAGCGTTGCAATACTCCAAGCTCGATGTGACTAAAGTGTGTACCAGTGTTGCCAGATCAGTCAGTTCAAGACAGGGCTTGCTTCGGGCGATGTTATGTAAATGATAGAAGCCACAGTGGACAACAGCTGATACATGATATTCTAAGGTCTGCTTGGAATCCAAAATGACCCCCAGATTCATCGTCATCAATTTATTGGAAAGCAAAATTGAGAGAAAATCTCTATTTTACAGTTGCATCCATCAGAAGAAAACATACATACATGTACCATAAACATAAAATTACATACATAAATTGCATGTCTTCACAGATTGTGCAGTTATAATTCACTTAAAACAGCTACATTCACATATCATGAGATTCCTCACCCTATTTCCAGCAAGAAGTACCACACTGTCCAACGAGGGTAGGACAGCATTACTACTCATTGCCGCTGAACCCAACCAGCCTAGCTCCACCAGTAATACCTCCATCTTCGAGGGATTTAAACCAGCTGGCTGCCAAGCAGTCTGGAATTTCCCTAAGAGACTTGCTCAATTCCAAAACCACCGAATTGTCATCAGGGGCACAAGACACATACAGATAGGTATCATCTGCATAACATTGAAAACCCAACCGGCCTGGTGGCACTGAAGGTTGAGACGCTAGACACCACACCTCGCACTATGCCAATTACCTGGGCTCAAGAATGAGCCCGGGTTGGTCAGGGAAGAAGGGAGAGGATCGAGCATCTTCTAACTGCTCTCCACTCCCTGGGGAGGATTCAGGGCTCACGCTGCTCTGCAGCAGCCCCTGATGGGAAATCGGGGGCATTACAGGTGTGGTGCATCTAGGGGGAGGAGTACAGCGGACGACGGCATGTAGTGCCTTGACGTCATTGCATGTCCATGCTCCCGAGGGAGAGAACACAGAGGAAAATGGCGGTTGGTTGTGGCAGCTTGATGACCGTGCCTCCACACGACCTCAGACCCGGAGGAATCGCGCTCTGGTATTAAATCCAGACCTGGCAGCGGGGGGTAGGGGGCCCCACCGTGGGTACTGTGTGCTAGCATGAGCGAGTGAACCGATAGGGATTGCATGGGCTGTGGAGGACGGTGGCCAGACAATTTCAGACCGAGGTGCAGGAGTACAAATAGAACAAAAAAAAACAGTGAAACTCCAAGCTGTAGCATCTGATGATCTCACCTAGTGGCAACATATACACGGTGAACAGCATTGGAGCTGGAATGATCCCCGAGGCACACCATAACAGAGTGAAGAACTGTTTAATGTAAAAGAGCCAAGTATCACCTGCTACACCCTGCCAAACAAGTAGGACTGAAATCATCACAGCACTGTTCTTGCAAACCCTACATAGTGCCTCAGACAAGTCAACAACACCCCATGATCCACCATGTCAGAAGCCAAAGAGAGACCAGGCAGGACAAGAATGGAACAATGCCTGCCATCCCTCACTAAAAGGAGATCATGGTGCACCCTGACTAGCACGGTTTCTGTACTGTGGCAAGGCCGGATATTCTTCTACCTTTCATTTGACTAACGGCAGCTTTCAAAGCCTTGGAGACTTCTTTATCGGGTGTTGAATGAAGCAGTTAAAGGAGAGGAATTTATACACGAACTCGGCAAATTAGAATCCTAAATTCAAGCCGGTCAGATTTCATTGATAGCTGCACTAACAGTGATCACATCAGGGAGAATTTTAGTGGGCCAGCCTGCCTGCAAAGCAGTAGCGCTACTGCTTGTGACACAGACAACCCAGGTTCGGAAGCAAACTTGGGCTGTCAGAGGGCCGACTGGGGTAGGAGGATCAAGCATCTGCAGGACTTCTCTCCTCCTCCTCTGGGGGGGAAGGGGCAGTTGTGGCAGCCAGTGTAAGAGTGGCTCCAAGCAGAAGCTGGGAGCATTACATCAGTAGGGGCCCATGTCAATGGAGGTGCAGATGATGGTGGATGTCTGCAGAATTTGTGTAGGAGCATGCGCACCCTCACTGCATGTCCATGTCTACAGGGGAGCCTCATGCATGAAAGAAAAAATTCCTATGCTAGCTACACAGTGATGCCAGGGCAGTTGATGGCGCCACCTCGTGCCTGCTCTGGGAAATGCCGGAGAGCGGATTGTCTTGGTGCTGCCCACTTATGTCCGGAAGGGGGAACATGGGGCAAGCCACAGTCTCCTGGTTCCCTAGTAGGCTCCTGGAGATGGCACAAGAGAGGAGAAATTAAAAGGCACACCATTCGGCCAATATGGTGGTATATCCCCAAGCCTACACAGGAGAATAAAGAAACTTAAAGCAGCAGTACAATGAAATTAGGCAAAACATTTGACCCTACCTTTTTTCACTATAAAAGATTTCAGGCATCTTCCAGTTTCACTTGGTGGTACAGTTTTCTAATTCCACCAACATTTGAGTATTTTATAAATGTTTTAATTAAATGTTTTCTCAAGAAAAAAAATTGCTACCACATCGTGCATAGAAATAGCATTGTAGACCTGGCAAGGGTTAGTATAGAAAAAATAAAAAAATAATAAGTCTCATGGAGCGTAGCGTAGGCGGTACCTAGACAAGTAAATTTGACAGCTAAGCTAGTACTTTACTTAACTGTAGCCAAAATAAGCTTTTTTGGAGAAACATTTTTTACTGCACTGCTGCTTTAACAAAAAAAAATTTAGTTACTTACTAGTAACACAGTAACACTAGATTTTCAAGATAATTTCTTCCATAGAGCCACATCTTTGGAACTGTAAGATGTCAGCGTCAGGACCACTCAGGAACGTTTGCCTAGCTGGGTCCACCCACATCATTGTATACAAGCACTGGCTATATATAACATGGGTTGCCCCTTACCGTCTCAGCTTCTGACCAGACAAGCTTAGTTGTACCATACTGATAGGGATAGCTGACCAGAACCTCGACCAGGCCAACAGGAGAGGTAGTGATTCCAGAAGCAAAAAAAAACATTTTAAACAATGCAGAAAAGAAGTCCAGGCATGCAGTAATGGATATGTCTTCCAGAGTATGCACCTGAAATACAGAAGGGGGTAGGTGAGCGGGTGAGCTTTGGCTCTGTGGAGGAGATTCTCTCGAAGAACTACTGTTCTAGGGACATGGATATGTTGTTCATCCACACTCATTGGCAGTATCCTTGCCGCTTTAAATCTTGCCGGAAGGTCTTCAAGCTTGCTCCTCCCACCCACCCGGGTGGTATAACTCTCGGCTCCGCCCCATGACGCCAGATCTTCCTTACCGCTTGGGCTCAGGTTCCTCCTTAACGCCTGCGTTTGCGACTGAGTTCCTATTTCTCCGTTGCAGTTTAAAAATAATATTTTGCAAAGACTTCAGTTCGATCCCTCGCCGCGGCGGATAACCCGACCCCGATTTCGGAGATGCCCATGCGGCAGAAGATGTCTCGGACGGATCCACACTCCACGTGTGTCTACTGCTTAGGCCTTGAGCACGACCCGCAGGCTTGGGACCTGTGCTCATCTTTCTCGGCCTACGTCCTCGAAGACCGTGCTGCCCGATTGCAACTGGGCCGTCCCGAGAAGCGTTTCCCTCCGGTGAAGTCCAAGGAGGCCCGGTTGGCGGTGTCCGCGGCGGCGGGCTCGGCGGATCAGCTCGAGCGGATGGTCGCCCTCGAAGAGGAGGCGGCGCGGGCCGTATCTTCCTCGGCCGCGGCATTTATCCCGCTCTCTCTGGGTTCTTCCTACACGGCTTCCTTTAAGGAGCTTTGTCTGTCCCTCTCCACTAAAGGAGAAGGGCCTGCGTCTGCTGGACCTTTTTCTCGGTCCAAAAAGAGGGACAAGGGTAAGTCCCTCCGTCCCGGCTCTTGGGGCGGAAAGGTCCCTCTCCGGGCCGTCGACCGTCGGCTTCGGTCGACCGCTCGGCTTCGGCCACTGGCCTCACGGTGTCCCCGTCAGGTCAGTTGACCGAGACTCCCACTGATGAAGTCGAGATTTTTCTCGACCCATTGGACGGGCTGTCGCCTTTAGCAGCCGAGATTCCCCTCTCCCCGGTTCCCCCGGGAGGAGTTGAGGATCCCGTGGGCTCGCCTGTGCCTCCGGTTCCGGAGCCCTCGGATGGACCTTCCGAGCCGAAGGGAGTGCCGGTTCTGGCCGACACCTCCCTCGCACCGACCCCGGAAATTCCGGGACTCTCGGTCTCGGTCTCGGACCTCTTCGCGGTCCAGCCGTTCCCACCGTCAGGCGGTCTCGCCGCATCATGGTGCGCGGGCCGGCATTGCCTCGCCCTCCTCCTCGGATGAGGGGAGGCTTCGGCGTAAATTACGTCGACGGTACGAGGACCTTATGTTGCAACAGCTCCTCCTGGCCGGGAATAAGCCGACCCGCGCCTTCCCCGGCCATTAAGTGGCTGTCACCGGAACGGCCGACACAACCCCTCGACTTGTCCGAGGAGCCTATACCCAGGCCGGTTGTTCGGCCAAAACCAGCTGCTCCACCGATTCCGGTGGAACCTCCGCCTCCACAGCCACCAATTGGGGCTCCGACCAAGGATTCTCGGTCGGCTAAGGGTTTCACCCATCGGCTTCAGTTACCCTCACTCCCGACCGACCTCGGCGGTGAAGGGTGGCTCAGGCCAGAGGCAGCTCTTCGAGGACTCTTCAGTCCGAAGATGATTCCTCCTTCTTCTCCAAGCGACTGGACTTGAGTCTTCAGGAGAGTCAGCCAATGGGCGATAGCCCGTCGTCCTTCCTAGGACTGCTTGGCTCATCTCGAGTCTACGGGATGGAGCTCGAACCCGTTCCAAGCGGGCCAGGTATCCCCTCACGGAGATTCTGGACCGAGGTTCGCGAGGAGGCCTTTCCGGTGGCGAGGCCATAGTGGGTCCAGCACTGGAACTTTGGCAGCGCCCTGCTTCCTGCCCTGCGCCGGCCAGGATGGCCAGGAAGTATCGGTCCCACGGTTCCTTGTCCGGTTTCAGAACCCCTCTGCTGAGGGGTTGGTTACCGACAGCGTTCCGGTAGCCCGGCAACGCCAGGGATGTGGACAAACCTCCTGACAAGGAGTCCAAGAAATTGGACTATGTCGGGCGAAAAGTCTACGCTGCGTCCTCTCTCGGCCTTCGTCAGGCCAGTTCGGCCGCCTCATGGCACATTTTTCTCATGCCCTGTTGGGCTCCCTGGATGAGGTCATCCTCATCTTCCGCCGATCTGCAGACTACGGTTAAGCAGGTGCGGGACCAGGGCAGGGCAGTGGCCAAACAGCAGCTCCAGACTGCTTTGGATGTAGGGGACTCATGTGCCAGATCGGTGGCGGCCGCAGTGGCTATCGTCCCGGTGACTGGGGATATCCACCTTTACTCGGATACCCAGCACAAGTTGGCGGATGTTCCTTTTGGGGACTGACCTCTTGACCCTGGGGTGGAAGGTCACCTGCAGAGGATCGAGAAGTCCAATGCCACTTGGACTCGGTCTCTTCGCTCAGAAGGACAAAGGCCGCAAACCACAGCCTAAGCCCCTTCGTCCTTCTGTGCCCCAGCCTTCGGCCCAGCAACGCCAGGGCCAGCAGGCTCGGCCTTGGCATCCCAAACCCAAGCAGCCGGCTTCCTCTAACAGGAGGCAGGGAGGAAAGGGCCCAGGAGGTCCCTCGGCCGGTCCCTCCTCCAAGCCTGCCCAGTGACGGGCTGAGGGGTGTCGCCCCCATCCCCGTCACCTTACCCCTGGGTCCCCCCGTGGGGGGACGGCTCCGGCACTTCCGTTCCGCCTGGTCCGCTGTTACCACGGACAGGTGGGTCTTAGAGGTGGTGGGAAGAGGCCTGCCTCTGGAATTCGAGCAGGCACCATCCTAGAGTCAAGCCGCCCCTCGGGGGCTTCGGGATCCCCAGCTCACTGGCGCTCGTCGAGCACATCACTCTCCTCCTCCAGAAGGAGGTGGTAAGAGAGGTGGTGGACCCTCCTTCAGACCCAGGGTTTGTGTCCAGGTACTTCCTGGTTCGAACAGGGACGGGGGCTGGCGCCCATTCTCG
This sequence comes from Neoceratodus forsteri, assembly GCA_016271365.2. Classification (NCBI taxonomy): domain Eukaryota; kingdom Metazoa; phylum Chordata; order Ceratodontiformes; family Ceratodontidae; genus Neoceratodus; species Neoceratodus forsteri. Next base: position 270,326,184 of record JADMNL010000027.1, read on the forward strand.
ACCTCTACGACCTAAACAAGTTCCTAAGGTCTCGAACCTTCAGGATGGTCACTCTGGCTCAGATAATACCATCCTTGGAGGCGCGTGTGGTTCTGCTCTCTGGACTTGCAGGACGCGTTTTTTCACGTCCCTATCCGTCCGTCTCACCAGAGATTCCTTCGCTTCCGAGCGGAAGGATCTCTTCGAGTTCCAAGCCATGCCCTTCGGCTTGTCTCCAGCTCCCAGGGTCTTCACCAAATGCATGGCAGTGGTGACAGCATTCCTGCGGCGCCGCGGGGTCCGGGTGTACCCTTACCTGGACGACTGGCTGATAGCAGCTCCCTCCAGGAAGGAGGCGAGTGGTCCAGAGATCTGGCCCTCCAGGTCTGCTCTCAACTGGGCCTCCTTATCAACGAGGCCAAGTCAGAACTCGAGCGAAGCAGGTGATTTTTATTCATCGGGCGCAGCTCGACTCTCTTCGAGCCAGAGCGGCTCCCGCGGACAGGGCCGAGGTTCTTTCCTCCTTTGCCCGATCATTTCTGGTTGGGCAATTGCGCCTGCCCGGGACTTCCTGCGCCTCCTGGGTCTCATGGCGGCCTGTACCAGCGTGGTCCGTTGGGCCGGCTGGAACATGCGTCCCTTCAGTGGGACCTGGCCAGCCAGTGGTCACAGCTGCGATCCCTTGACCAGCTTGTGCCGGTGACACAGGGATGTGGAAGCGCCCAGTGGTGGACCGCTCCAGATCATTTGCAGGAGGGCATCCTGCCCTCGTCCGCCCGAGCCGACGGTCTCTCTCTGACCGATGCCTTCTGATGGGTTGGTGCCCATCTGGGGAACACGGGCTCATGGCCTCTGGTCCCAGCGGGAGTCGATGCCACATCAGCCTGCTGGAGCTCCGGCGCGGTCCGCCTAGCTCTCACCGCCTTTGCTCCGTTCCTCCGGGGTCAAGTGGTCCGAGTCCAGACGGACAATACCACGACCATGTACTATCTAAACCGCCAGGGCGGGACGCGCTCCATGCTTCTATGCAAGGAAGCTCTCCGCATTTGGTCACTCGTGCGCAGCCTGGAGGCGGATCTCCTAGCCATTCATGTGGCAGGAGCCTCAACACCCTGGCCGATGCCCTGAGCCGGATAGGGCTGCATCCCAGTGGTCTCTCCTGCCGGAGGTAGTACAGCATCTGTTCTCCTTTGGGGCACACCTCAGGTGGACCTGTTTGCCTCCATGGAGGCGAAGCTGAGTCTGTTCCATGCCGCCCCCTCAGCAGGGCTCGCTGCAGGGGATGCCTTCTCGAGGCAATGGACCCCGGGCCTCTTTACGCCTTTCCCCATTTCCTTGATCCACAAGGTGCTTCTCAAAGCGAGGAGGGACAAGGCGAGGTGATTCTGATAGCCCCAGACTGGCCTCGCCAGTTCTGGTACCCAGATCTCCTCAGTCTCAGCTCCAGGACTCGGCAGCTTCCAGCTCGCCCGGACCTGCTCTCAGTCAATCAGGGAAGGTGTTCCATCCGGACCTTCAATCCCTGCACCTGACGGCCTGGTTCCTGGGCGGCTAGAGTTCCAGGCTTTGGGTCTTTCCGGCGAGGTCCTCAATGTAGTTGAGGCGTCCCGTGAGAGTCGACCAGAAAATGCTATGCCTTCAAATGGAAAGGTTTTCCATTTGGTGTCAGAGCAAGGGCTTGGACCCTTCCTCCTGTTCCTTGGCAAGCATCTTGGACTATTTATGGTCCCTTTCTAGTCAAGGGCTTAGGTGACGACCCTAAGGTGCACCTGGCAGCCATCTCTGCTTACAGGCGCGGGCCGGAAGCAGTCGGTGGCGCAGGAGAAGGTGGTCTGGCGCTTTTTCAAAGGCCTTGATCACATTTCCTCCAGTCGGGAACCCCACCTCCGTGGGATCTACTGCTGGTACTGGCAAAGCTCATGGGCAAGCCATTCGAACCTATGCACAGGTGTGCTCTCTCTCACCTGTCGTGGAAGACCGCCTTCTTGGTGGCCATCTACGTCAGCCAGAAGGATGGGAGAGCTCCAGGCGCTTTCCATCGAGTCTGCCTGGTCTTCCACAGGGACAAGGTTGTCCTCGCCCCCACCGAAATTCCTTCCGAAGGTGGTGTCGGAGTTTCACCTTAACCAGGTGTTGACTCTGCCGGTGTTCTACCCCAATCACACCTCGGAGGCCGAATATAGGCTCCATACTCTGGATCCTAGAAGGGCGCTCGCTTATTATAAGGAGCGCACGGCTGAAATTCGGGAGAGGTTCGCCAGCTGTTTGTCACTCACGCTGAAGCCGCATCTGGCAGACCTGCAGCCAAGCGGACGATAAGCAGGTGGGTAACCTCCTGCATAGATCTCTGCTATAAGTTAGCGGGCATGGAGCCTCCCAGAGGGATAAGAGCTCATTCTACCCGCCATACTGTTGCGAACGGTGGCTGCTTCCAGGACGCCCCTATCCAGGAAATCTGCAGGGCTGCTACCTGGAAGTCAGCAAACACCTTCATTACCCACTACCACATCGACCTTGAGTCACGCCGGGATGCTGGTTTGGGGCCTCGGTTCCTCAGTCTCTCTTTCCCAGAAGTAAGTATATGGGGTGTCGTCTTGCCTCCCTCCTCCCGGAGGAGAACTGCTAGAGTCTGCCAATGAGTGTGGATGAACAACATATCCATGTCCTAGAAATACAGGTTACTCACCTGTAACAGGAGTTCGGAATGGTATATGTTGTTCATCCACGATGCTTCCTCCGGCTTCGACGCACAACCTGAGCTTCCAGCGGGCCAGATCTGGCGTCATGGGGCGGAGCCGAGAGTTATACCACCCGGGTGGGTGGGAGGAGCAAGCTTGAAGACCTTCCGGCAAGATTTAAAGCGGCAAGGATACTGCCAATGAGTGTGGATGAACAACATATACCATTCCTAGAACTCCTGTTACAGGTGAGTAACCTGTATTTACTGGTAAGTAGCTAAACTGTCATCTTCATGAACATCTCCATCCAGTGAGCCATGCCATTGGAATGATTCCCAAGCAGTACTAAACAATAGAGCAAGTTTAAGGCCAGGTAGCAGAGACCTAAAAGACTCTACAGCAGCTGTTGGAGGATGGCAAGGCTGATGTCAGTCTGTCTATGGGACACCAGATCCAGACTGTACTGTTTAGTGAAAGTATGGCCAGAACTCCATGTGGTGGCAGATCATATATTAGCTGTCGAGACGGAACAGAAACAAGTCACAGAAGTGGCCATATCACAGGTGGCATGTCCCCAGATAGGAATGGGAGGCTCCTTGCCATTTCTCCAGTGACAAAAAGAATTTCAGTGTGCCAACCATATGAAAAGGTTCTGCTTAAAGACAGGGGCATCCATACCTCTCAACTGTCACACATTATGAGGTACGTCACTCATTTTACCTCTCAGAAACCCTTTGTCCATCATGGGGAAGGTGATATTCCCCATTCCTCACTGAGACTTTCAAGCAGAAATTCATAATAATCTATTATGCTCAGTTATCAAAAAACATTATGAACATTAGTGCACTGATAGCTATAGTGTTCTGAGCTTGCAGTGCCATGTTAGACGATGTGTCACGCATTTTGCTCATTTGTCACACATCGTGTCACACATTTTGGTGGAGAAAGGTTGAGAGGTATGGGGGCATCCACCATTCTGAAGGCGAACAAAACCGAAAGCTGCAAGGATTTTCTGCAATCCTTCACGTGGTCCATCTAGAAGAGACTTCCGTCCAAGCAAAACCGGAAAGCCTTATTGGCATTAAGAAAATGCAGGATCTTTTCTCCAGCATTCTGAAAAATCATAAGAAGATCTTTAGTTCATTGTAAACAGAGAACCCCACTGAGGAAGGAACCTAGGATGGGTACGCAATGAAACCTGATCCTGGTCTTAACATTTTTATAAGTGACATTGCAGAGGGTCTGGACAGAAAAGTATGCCTCTTTGCAGATGACACAAAGATCTGTAACAGACTTGATATACACAAGAGGGGGTAGAAAAGATGAGAAGGGACTTGGCAAGGTTGGAGGAATGGTCAGACATATGGCAACTTAGATTCAATGCAAAGAAGTGCAAAGTAATGCACCTGGGAAACAAAACCCAGGAGAAGAGGTACACAATAGCAGGGAGGTACTAACAACAACAAAAATGGAAAGGGACCTGGGAGTAGTCATATCAGATGACCTAAAGGTGGGTAAGCAATGTGAAAAGTCAGTAAGGAGAGCCAGGGGATACTGGGATGCATAGGAAGGGCATCACTAGTAGAAAAGGGAAGTGGTTAAAGTGGTTATCCCTCTGTACAGACAGTTGGTGAGACCCCATCTGGAGTACTGTGTGCAGTTTTGGAGACCTCATCTACGCAAGGACATAGACAGGATGGAAGCAGTCCAGAGGAGGGCAACTAAAATGGTGCAGGGTCTACATCAGAAACCATATGAAGAGAGACTGAGAGAGCTTAATATGTATACCCTTGATGAAAGGAGGGACAGGGGGGACATGATAGAAACGTTCAAGTACCTCAAGGGAATCAACAAAGTCCAGGAGGGTAGCATCTTTCAGAAAAAGAGATGTGTAAGAACAAGGGGGCACAGTTTAAAGATAGAGGGGGGAACGGCTCAGGGGTAATGTGAGGAAATTCTTTTTCACAGAGAGAGTGGTGGATACATGGAACAGCCTTCCTGAGGAGGTCGTTGGGTCTAAAACAGTGGGGGAATTCAAACATGCATGGGACAGACACAAAGCAATTATAGTGCAGGGTTGCAGGAAGCAGGCTGTTGGTTAAGTAGAATCTGCAGCTTATCCAGTAGGTAGGGAAATTGGCAGACTGGGTGGGCCAAGTGGTCCTTTTCTGCTGTCAAAGTCTATGTTTCTATGTTTCTGGTGAAAAAACAAGGTACAGGGAATCTACAGCTAAAACCTACAGCTCGAAAACTTTCCAAGCAGAGCTAATCGCTACCTGGAAAATCATTTTCCATGAAAGGAAATGCATGTCACAAATGTCAGCGGGTTCAAAAGAGGCCTATTTAGAGTCTCCAGAACCAAGTGTTTTTCTCAGAAGCCAGGCGAGGATTTACCCATAGTCAAACCCCAGACACACAGCCCCCTCTGGCAGTCTACCTGGAAGCTGCCCGGGCAGGTAGCCCATGATTTACCCCTCATGGCAGGGCATACCGAGGGGAGAGACTGAGATCTACCATTCGTCCCATCCAAAACTTGGGCTTGGCACTTTTTCGAAGCTGGGAAGGAGCCAACCTGGGAGTGTCGTGTTGCGCTGCTGTCAATTTTTTTTTTTTGGCTTTTGTGTTGCCCCCAGAGGACAGAAAATGCAGTGACACCCTGGTGATGTTGGACATGCTCCCACATCCAACACACTGATATCCGTCTGTCATCCAGTCCCCTTCTCTTGGGTTTCTAGGGGTCACCGACTATCACTGAACATTGCAGTCCACCCACCCTGGAGGGGGAGAGCTGTCCGTCAGTTGCTCGCTCCTCCCTCCAGCTGACCCTGTGATGCTCCAGGCTCGTTCCCGAACATGGGTCATCAGTGTTGCAAACAATAGCACTACCATTTCTGCCAGCAGGCCGGCCTCGGAACCAAGTTAACGTCCCACACCCAAACTGGCCTACGGACCAGGGGATGCAAAAACAGGAGCCCATTGAAGAACCTGAGGGACATCTCCAATTGGGCCAGTCTCAGCCCCTAAGCAGGCATGAAAGGCCGAAATGGCCAAAAAGTGCACCTTCACAGAAGAGTACTAAGGGCCTAGTCTGATACGTGCTGTGCCAGACATGAAAAAGGGTCCAGGGAGTGAGAGGCACACCAAATACTAAAACGTTTCATTTTCAGGGAGTAAGTGTGTGGGGTAGACAGCTTATGAGCCACCAGTAGAACATCTGAAGCCACCTGGGAGACCCGAAGTGGGACAGAGCTATGTCGTCAGGAGCCAGGCAAGAGGCTGCAGGAACCAACGTTCTGGATGCAGCAGACTGCCACTGTCGTGTAACAGCAGTACTGCTCATAGGGGGGAACAGGACAAGCAGTCATTTAAGAAGACTGTAACTCCTTCAATGTGAACTCCCTGTCATGCCAAATAATTATGGGCCAAAAAAGCATGCGTGAAGAACTGCTTGTTGAACATTGGTAGAAAACTCAGCAACACACAGCCATGAATATCGGCAAAGGCAGATGCCAGATGCAGCTGCATGAGCAGAAGCATCAGAGTCGTTGTATGCAGAATGCAGCAAATGCTTACCGGCCTCCAGTCCACGCGTGACACACTGCTGAACTTCATTGTTAGCAGTGGCTTTGGGCAATTTATCATAATCGATAGACTTCCACAGGCTGTTGGGATATTTAATTATGTAAGTCTGTCAATTGGCAAAATGGAGGTCCAATGGGGGCACAAGTCTGCCCATAGTGCCCTGTTATTTTGGATTCTTTTTAAGAGGCAACAAACTCATATGATGGGGACTCTGGAACCTATCATGAGCAGTCATGAGGACCACTGAATGATATAAGAAAATCTTTGTAGAGGGGGCAGGATATTTATTATCCACTTTGCAAGGACAGCCAGTACCGTACTTAGTCTGTGCAAGACAGCCATGTTAACATTCTTAAAAGCAAGGCAAAAGGTGCAAATGATCATGGAAGGAGTTGTGGGGACCTACAGGAATATATACAGATTCCTGTTACTGGAGTCTTGTTTCTCAACGGCAAAGCCTAACTTGTCCTGCATGAGGCAAACAAAATAAAACCTGTAATGAGGCATTCTTAGGGGAGACCTGAATGCACAGACCACTGGAGACCACAGGAGGAGACAGTGGCGCTAGAGTCAAAACCAATAACTGGTTGCTCTTCTTCAACATCCCCTTCTGGATATCCAGAAGCTCAGGATTATATTCACCATCTTCCTTCTCTGGCTGAGGAAGATTAGGAGGGACCACAAGGGTCACAGGCTGTGAAGGCAGCACAGGGCAGGGACTGAAGTTTCAGAGGAACCCACAGCGGACATCAGTGGAAGCAACAGTAACTGCTGAGCTGATGACAGCAAATCTCTGAAATAACTCAGAGACAGTACCCAGAAAAACAGGGCAGACATTGATGGTGCCAGCCATCGGAGTCGATGAAGATAATGATGACAGGACAGTGCCCTGCAATGAGGCACAGGCAAAGGGATGTACTCTGATGACAATGGGAGAGCTAGAACATGTGCCCAATCTTGATGTCTGAACATTAGTTGAGCCTCATAACAGAGGTTGACGATGCGCCCTGAGACTTACCATCATGGAGATTCAGTGGTGACCTGGCCTAGGATTAGGAATATTTACAGTGATGCTCCATTAAAGAGGCTTTCTTTCACTGGTGTTTTTCCCATAACATTACCCAATTAGGAGACTTGCTGAATTCCTCAGTGGCAAAGCCAGTAGTACTACCTAGAGATCCCAGGTACTGTAGATGCCAGTGCTGGCTGCTTGGCATGCTCCATTTTTTGCAGAAAATGTTCTAAAGCCTTCCAGTGGCGTCTCCTCATGGCTGATTGAAGCCTTAACAAATAGCACAGTTTTTCACGTCGTGTGAAATGCCCAGGCAACAAACAAAGTGTCTGTGAGCGTTATCTCTAAATATTTTTGTGCTGCACTGAGTTAAGCGAAAAAGCGGAGGCTTCTTCAGAGTAACCCAATGACAGTATGCAGTATTGATAAAAATAAGTAAAGAAACTGAACTTCAATTGACCAGAATCAACAGAGGCATTTTCCGTGATCTGATGAGTGGTTAACAGTGGGAGAAAAAAATAAGAATGTGTGGGGCCACCCACATTATATAGCTGGTACCAACATATGTCATTGTGGTTGACCCATCTAGTCAAAGGTTTCCGAGTGGTCCTGATGCCAACAGCTTACAGTACCAAAGGTGTGGCTCTATGAAGGGAGATGTCCTCAAAAAAGATCTATGAATAATCCAATGTTTGCCGACCCCGTGGCGCTGAGGGTTGAGGCGCTGGATGCCATACCTCGCACCATGCCAGTGACCCGGGTTCGGGAACGGATTCGGGCCATCGGGGGTTGGCAGGGAAGGGAAGGAATTTAGCATCTGGAGGACTGCTCTCCCTTCCCTGGGGAGAGATCCTGATTTTGCGCCAATCCTTGGCTGTCCCTGTTGGAGATTGGGGGCAGTACAAGGAACTTGCGGTGCCTTGACTTGGGGGTGGAGCGTCAGCGGACGTCGGCATGTCTGTGCCAGGACATCATTATATGTCCGCGCTTCAAAAGGGGAAACCACAAAACCCAAAATCCCCCGCAGGGACAAGGAGGCGATGAGGGCTCCAAGGACCAAGCACACATCTCCAGCACTGGACCATCCCTCCTCCTGTCCTCCAGGGCCTCTTCCAGGATGGACCCTCTAATCTCAGACAGGCCACCAAGTATGTGGGCAGGCCCTCCCCTTGGGGGTTGGAACGTCCTGGTGGGGGTCCCAGAGGAGGGAGGTCTTGGTGGGGAGTAGAGGTGTAAGTCGAGTGGGCACCTCTGAGAGATGCCCTGCCCTCGGAAGCATAAATTAAGTGTACAAAAGATAATCCAGTGTTTATGTAGAAAAAAGCAATCTTTGAAATGCTGAGCTCTAAATCAGCCTGAATGTATAGTCCTGTAAGACTTAGCTTTGCCTCTTGTTACAGGCTTGTTAAGGGAGATGGTGAAATACTGGAAGAAATTGTCAGCAAAGAGAGACATAAAGAAATAAACAGGGTAAGAGGCCACCTTTTTCTCTTCCTTCAGTTTTATAATACTAGTTGCAGTTGCAGCCATAATAAACTGTTTTTATTGGGGCTGGCATCATATCGCCCTGTGGTAGGACATTCGATCAGCAGGCTGGCAATGCTGATCTGAGCCTGGACTGACAGGAACTGAGGCCAGCAAGGAGAGCGATAGAGCATCCAGAAGGATACTCTTCTCCCAGGAGAAGGTAGAATGGCATACCATTCAGAGAGTAGCTCGTGGTGGTGGTGCCTTGGGTGACCACATACTGTCAAGCAGCCCCCCTCCAGATGTTGATGTGGATTTTGTGCCCATGCAAGTGGGGGAGGAGGGAGAACATGAAAAATATAACTCTGGTTAGGCATGTCCAAAGATGTCCTCCCACGCCACTAGGGTGATCACCCCCAGCCATAGTGACAGCAGGAGATGAGTGCAGCAGGACTTACAAGGCCCGAATGAATGAGTTCCCGGGGGTCCAGATGTGAGCTGGGAGAGGGTTATGGGTAAAGGAGGGGAATACAACAACATAAAATAGTGTAGTGGCAAAGTAGGGAAAGAGAAAAGTGCCAGTGTATATGAAATATCAACATTATGCATTGTCTTGTTGTTACAGCAAGCAACCACAGGAGATGGATATACTTTCCAGGCGAGACTGGGTCTTCACCAGTAACAGCTCAGGTGTCAATGCACTATGGAGTGTAACACGAGGCGGCTCATTTTCATCACACCTACTGTCATTGTTCCTTTGCTGAAATGAACTGTACAAACTGACAAACCAAGCAGCATTGTCGTGTGTCTCTCTCTTTCTCTTTCCAGTCTTCTAGAAGGTAGAGGGACAGTAGTACTATAAATGTGGCTCCCATGCTCTTATAATTTTGAACCATGGCTACATTTCTGCACTACTCAAAACCAAAGTAAATCAGTAAGTTATTAAAGCTGTTATAGATTGTTTAGGGGAAAATGTGTCAATGGGGACAACGTAGTGGGCAAAAAAAAAAAAAATTTAATCTATAAGATTTTAATAGTCAGAGAAGTGCCTTCCTGATATTAGAATTGGTAAGATATGGTGTGTAATATAAATCAAGAATACTAAGTTGTCCAGTCTACCTCTTTGCTATATGACTGTTTTATTTTCTTGATACGCTGTACATGTTGTACTTGATGGCCCGAAGACAAGGTACAGATAGTCCGTTATAAAATAGGTAAGAGAAACCAAGACATTTGATTGGTCAAATGTGGTCATATGGGGCCTCCCGATGTTTCATCAGAAGTGCACTTGTGTTTCTGTGCTGGAGCCCCAAGTTCAGGAATAGACTCTGGGAGCTCGGATCGGAGCAGTGGGAGCTGGAGAGGGCTGTCTAAAGCAGTGCGAGCCAGCCCAGTGAGCGCGAGATGTCCAGTTTCCAGTATGGCAGTGGCCCCTTGCGGTGAGCATGGGAGCCTGCTCCCCCTGAGGGAATGTCATTACTCCCTTAGCATGCTGCTACATTCGAGGTCATCGGAGGCATTGCCCGACATATGGGGAGGTAGGAGGGACTTGGAAGGAGAAAACAGCTGAAAAAGAAATGTGCTTCAAGTCTTCTAAATGACGGTCACCGGCTCCTTTGGGCCCCACTCCTTGTAGATCCCCACCAACTGGGTGGAGGAGAGGAGTAGTTCATGGGGCTGGGGGTTGCAGGGGCCTTAAGTGAGGATCCGACGGTGGCTTGAAGGGCCAAACAGCTTTGTAGGAAAAAAGAAAGAAATATGGTCATATGACAAAGCATTACAGGTCACAGATACTCAACTTTCTGAAAGTCATTAAAGGGGAATCATTTTATAATTATAGTAAGGCACTTCAGGGATAGCATTATTGTAGGATGATGGCACTTCTTGTGTGCTTAAGGTACTCAGCTATGCCTTGTGCCTTACTTCCCAAAGCATGCCATTTTCCCACAATAACACTTCCTCTGTCATGCCCTACTGCTTCAGGAAAGTTTAAGACGTAAGCTTTTGAGGCCTCTAGTGCCACTCTGTTAGGTACAGTTTGTTATACCATTTATAATAAACTTCATGAACCCCAAAGTACTGTTTCCTGAGATTTTTTTTATGATTTTGATAAGTTGTCACACATATTCTGTCTTTCTCTGTCACACATTTGGGTGAACCAGTGGTTGAGTGATATGGTCCCAAGTGTCCTTGACTGTTAGGACATGCACAGCAAAGCTCGATGCATAATGTACACACCCCTTTCCCCCATGAAAAAAATAGAAGTGAACAGATGCATAAAATGCATGTACAGTGCTAGGGCTAGGGGCCATTGTTTTGAGAAAACAGTGACACACATTCAGTGAAGAGCAAATAAATAGTTGCAAGGCCAGCTTTTGATTTAGTGGGAATTTAATGAGAAACGACATTGTTGAGGGTTCCAGGAATGTTTTTCTGCTTAAAATAAAATGAGGTTTGGTCACTGCAAGAACACAGATGGCTTCTTTTTAAGAAAAGTAGGATATAAACAGTAAGGTGTCTTAATATTTGCCAAAATTAAAAATAATACGATGTATGTCATCAAGAAGGCATGGTTTCTGTAGCTACAATCCCCTACAGATAAACGGGGTCTTTAGGTCAGATCACCTGCTGTGGTTTGCTGGGATCACATTCCATGCTGAAGCAAGACGTGAGTAACGCTTACAATAAGATCAGCGTTTGGAGGATGTGGCTTAGCAGCTGAATGGAGCAGACGCTCCTTTACAGAGCTGAGGGTTTGACTCTAACTTCAAATAAATCAAATTAATCTTTATTTGTTTAAAAGGCGCCTTTCCAATGATCAAGGCGCCTGTACAAAAATTGTAATCCACCAAACATTAAAACACTAAAACCATTAAAAACATTTTACATTTTTCAAATAACAGTTACATTCATAAACAGATGATGGTCCACACTAAAATTACACTTCTTCTGAGAACGCCAGGCTAAACAGGTATGACTTGAGTTCCATCTTAAAGCTTTGGACGGCCAGGCAGTCCCTTGTCCGACAATGTAGAGAATTCCACAGGGTCGGGGCCATAAATATAAGGAAGGGGCCCTGGATGTTTGAAGTCACACCCTGGGAATCTCTAGCAATCCCTTGTCGGTGGATCGGAGTGGTCGGGAGGGGCAGTAGAGAGAAAGGAAATCTTACAGGTAACGGGGTCCCTGATTGTGTAGGGCTTTATAGGTCAGCAGACTGACCTTGAAGGTGATACGCCATCGCACTGGCAGCCAGTGCAGTCTGCGGAGCACAGACGTTATATGACTGGTCCTAGACATATCAGTCAAAGCCTGGCCGCCGCATTCTGCACCAGCTGCAGGCGACGGATATCAACCCTCAGTAGCCCTAGGTAGAGGGTGTTGCAGTAGTCAAGACGAGTGGTCACGAAGGCGTGGACCAAAGTAGGAAGATCGTCAGAAGGAGCCAGGTGTTTCACCTAAGTGATATCCCTCAGGTGGTAAAAAGAGGCCTTGACAACAGCTGACACCTGTGACTTTAGGGTCAGGCCGTCGTCAAAAATAACACCCAGGTTCCGCACCTGGTCTGAGGTGGTAAGTAAACAAAATTAGTCTCTAGGATGTAATTTCGATGCCTTTTCGCACCGACTAAAAGCTTTCAGTGCAGTGAGATCGAAGATGGGCAAATCAAGGAACGCAGCGGCTTCTACGGACTTTTATAAGTCTAAATCATCTCAACCATGGCACAGTAGGCCTGCACAGCACGATGGAGCCTTGGGTGGCAGCAGTTCCAGCACTGATGAGGTGGCATTAGCCACAGTTAACTCGACCCTTGTACAGCTCGTCAAAACTGTTCAGGATGTGGACAAAAAACTGGATGTCTTGACTCCTAGGATGAGCGCTCTTGAAACATGGGTTGATGCCCTCGAGCCGAATATGCAGCATGTGGAAGGCTCAGGTAGCAAATCTATGGAGGCAACAGCGAAACTTATTACAGAAAACTCCCAACAGAGGCAAAGACTGAAAAACGTTGAAAATCAGACCGGGGAGCGTAATATTTGAATCACTTCGCTGCCGGAACAGGCGGAGGGTGAGGATTCCCTGAGTTTTGCACAAACTTTATTACCACAAATCCTCAGAATGACAGAGGAGGATCCCACCCTTGTCCTGGAGATAGCATATAGAATTACCCCGCCCCGAAGAGCCACAGAGAGTGGCAAGGGACCTAGAAACTTTTGATGGTTGCAATGGTGAGGGAGTGTGAGACCATATTTTGAGCATGGCTGAAAGGAAGAGGCAACTCCGTTATGGGAAGGCAGATATCTCGGTGTTTCCCCCAATGTTTCCTTCTCCATGAGACAAAGGAGGAAAACATTTGACTGGGTGCATTCCTCTCTCAGAAGTTTGAAAATTCAGCATCAGCTCCTTATCTCGGTCAGACTTAAAGTACTCTGGAATGGGCACACCTGTCTGTTTAACGAACCCTCTGAAGCTGCCAAATTACAGAGCCACACTGAAGCAGAGATGGACAGGATAGAGGGAACCTCGTCAGATGAGGAAGACATCTGAGCAGAATGAATAATGCTCAGATTCAGTAGAATTTGAACTCAGTGATCATGTTCACAAAGCCTTGTTAATTTGGAGCTGGCTGGACTTAAATTTAATTGAACTGTTTTTGTTTGGATGTTAATAGGGTTCTATTGCTATGTTTAAATTGTCCCTCTCCTTCCTCCCCTCAAGACATGTTATTATCACATACTAATGTGAACTGGTAAAATACACAGCCCAGGGTGCCCCTATGCTTTTCAGCTCCATGCAGTTAGGAGTGGGACTGCTTCACCTTTTATGTTATATTTATATTCAGTACTCCTAGCGATAATATTTGGGGGCCAGGGTAAAAGCTAATATAATGTCACTGTGTGGTATGCATTGTGCAGGACGAATACTGTGTGGTGGAGTAATGATACCTCTCCAGCTCAATGAATTCATCGGTTTTCCCACTCAGTACATACCCTTTTAGTTGGCTGGCCCGCTGGCACAGCAGCAAGGCATCCGCTTGCAACGGCGACATCCCGAGTTTTGGAATGGACTCTGGAGTCCGAGGGCCAGCCAGGAAGAGAAGGATTGAGCATTCCAGGGACTGTTCTTTGGGGGGAGGGGGAAAGAGTGTTCAGCACAATGCGAACATCTGGCAGAAGCTGGGGGTACTGTCACGGTTGACATCTTACATTACGGGGTGGGGTAGAGGCGGATGCTGGCATCCATTGTATCCGCCCAGAAGAAAAAACCTCTAGTTAAAATAATGACCCATGTGAGTGACCCTCCACCACCGACTCCTACTGCAGACCAGAGTCCACCGGGGGAAGGGCCCGCTCCTTCTCTCACTGTCCTGCAGCAGGCACATTCACTTGCCACCAACTCACTCTCTGCTGAGCCTTCCCCAGACAGGAGTGCATTCTCCAGACATACAGTCTTCACCTCAAGGCCGGTTCTTGAGGAGTTAGAGTTTCCATCCTCTCAGTATTCGGAGCAGGTCCTTAAGATCCCAAGAATGGCTAAAAAACCTAACACAAAAAAGACTTATGCAGCCAAATGGAAACTGTTCTCCCTCTGGTGCAGGAGCAAAAAGGTCAGTCCTCTTACAGCTTCAGACCCTCAGCTGCTGGATTACCCGGTACATCTGCAGGTGTCAGCCTTGCAACTCTTTTCCCTCAAGCTATACCTGACTGCAATTTCAATCTATCTTTCAGTGGGGAAGAAAAAGTAAAATTTTTCCCACACCATATTCAAACAGTTTTTCAAAGGCCTCTTGCACCTCCAGCCTCCAGTCAGGGAGACGGTTCCTCCTTGGAGCCTGAATCTCTGCATAGCCAGGCTCATGCAGCCACCCTTTGAGCCTGTGGCCACTGCACATATCAAGTTTGTGACCTGGAAGTCTGTCTTCCTGGTGGTCATTACCTCTGCCAGGAGGATTTCAGATTTACAGGCCCTGTGCACTGAGCCTAATTACATAATTCCTCACAAAGATAAAATTGAGCTAAGGACAAATAGGAAGTTTCTGCCTAAGGTGGTTTCAGAGTTTCACCTTAACCAGTCTGTTACTCTACCTGTCTTCTTTACTGAGAAATCCACTCCTGGTGAGCAAAAGCTCCACAGTTTGGATGTCAAAAGAGCTCTGTTTTACTACCTAGAGCATACTAGGCAGTTCAGAGGCTCTTCCACTCAGTTGTTCCTCACCTGTGGGGATGTAGGCAGAGGAAGACCAGCTGCCAAGAGAACTATTTCCCACTGTTTGATCTCTTGTATTAGATTCTGCTGTGAAAAAGCTGGTCAACAACCTCCTGTGGGGCTCAGGGCCCACTCCACCAGGGGCACTGCAGCCTCTGTGGCAACATCAAGGGACATACCCCTTCTGGATGTCTGCAAAGCAGCTACCTGGAAATCTGTGCACACTTTCATTAAGCACTACAGTTTAGATGTGCAGTCCAGATCTGATGCCAGATTTGGCAGGGTGGTTATGCAGTGCCTCTTTCCTAAGTAGGTTCTCTGCCCACCTCCCACTTGGTACTGCTAGGTAGTCTGCTATAGTTACTGATGCTAAAGGACTCCTGGGGTAAGAAAAAAAAATGACTCACAGTAGTAATCTTTCTTCCAAGGGGTCCTTTAGTATCAGTAAGCTCCCACCCTTCCTCCCTGGTTCACCTGTTAGGAGAAGGGCTCTGTTCTCAGTTTCATTACCAAACTTGTTTTTTTCTAACGAGTTTTCGTGCTCAGGTTGTTGTTATCTGTTTTCAGGTTTTGGACTTTTGCATGTTTTTTGAATCCTGTTGGTTCACTTTTCAGGGCATGTGCCCATTATCTTTGAAAAAATTCTGAAGCCTTTCAGGCTGCTCCCTCTCAGCACACTCCCCTCCTTTTTTTGATTGGCTGATGCCCAGGCTCATTATGCTAATTATCTTAAAGGCATACCTCCAGGGCAGTTGCATCTAGCCAGCTAATTGCTATAGTTACTGATGCTAAAGGACCCCTTGGAAGAAAGAAGATTACTTTGGTGAGTAATTTTTTCTTTGGGCGTACATATGCCTTCCAGGGCATACTTAGAAACAAGAATTTATTTATTCAATTTACTAGTGAATTCATTTTAATAAATAAAAAAATAATATTCCATTCATCCTATGCAGAGAGCCAACATGCAAGTTTAGGAGTTAAGAATTAATAATACTGGTTTTATGACTTACTAGAAACTTGTTCATAGATAATCTCGGGATTTTTTTATCAGTTATAATTTTATTTAAATTTTAAAACACAAGTATGCAATACAGTTAATACAGATAAATAACAGATTACACAATTAGGCAGTTATATAACTTAATCATAAGGAAATCGAATAAATGATATTCAGTAGAAAATAATAATGTACTTTGAGCAAAATTGGTCTGGGGTCAAAAGCAGCTAGTACATATTCATAATTATGGGGGGTAGGGATAGAGAATTTACTCAGTGTTGATGTTCTGGCCAGTTTCAAGTTCAAAAAAAGGAGACCAAACTGGGAAAAAATCAAGTTTATCAGTGGCAAGATAACATTTTTAAAGAGCCACTAATTTACTGATAATGCTGACCCAGAGGTTGGGATCTTTCCACCTAGGTTTTTTAATTATAAGGCAAAGGACCCAAATTTGGCAAGGTTCATATAAATCAATATAAATTTGGAATATGAGAGCAGTCACCTAAGGTAAAGAGAGCAGGATCTAAAGGAAATTGTAACGTAAGAGTATTGGACATAATTTTAATAACCTCGTTCCAAAGTGGTAGGACCTTTTGGCAGAATCATAACAAATGATAAGAGGCCATATTTTCAGGACATCTTCAACATTTAGCATCATCCTTAATTCCCATATTTAATAATTCAGTTGGTGAATAATACCAGAAGTGAAGAATTTCTTTTTTTTTTAACTTGTATTTTATTGCTTTTCAATAGATGAAACAAGATGCAGTCATCTCATGTCAGACATTACACGTACAGATCCATCCAGTGGCATAAATGAATCATGTAGTCTAAATATTCTGGCTTATGGATAAGGGGGTATATCACAAAGCCTGGATACCAGATAACACACAATTTGCTGCACCTTACAAGAGCTTGGGCTCAGTCCGTATGAGGTATAGTCCACATATACAGTTATATACTAGCAAATGCTAAGATGTGAGCCCATTCCAAACGTGAAATAATGTAGAAAGATTTTAAGCCCCTCACCACAATACTATACATTAGGTTCCATAAAAAATGAAAAATTAGTAATAACAACAATCTAAAACTTCTGCAAGTGTTACTGGTCTAATTGTATGAAACTGTGCTAGTGGTATAACTGAGCACGAATCTGGTTCATTGGCTCTACGACCCTCATGTGGAACATTTATATTTTGCAACTGTGTAAACCCTGAGAACAGATTTTAGCCCAGGAGAAGGGTATAACAAACAGAGATGGCATTTATACAGACAGCATGATCTAACAGAAACAAAGCACCATAGTGAAGAATTTCTACTTGTATATGACACCCTTGCACGTCTTAACATTTATATACATTTCACAACCTCTTGGGACATAGAAATAATAGGTTCTCCCCATCTGTTATGTGTACTTTCCATCAAGTCAGAACTTGGAATAGAAAAAATTGATATGAAATACTTGAACTACTTTCCGCCTATTTTTTGAGATTATCCCATTCAGTTGTAGAAGCAATGAGGCCATTATTTTCATTTATTTTTGTAACTTCATTAATTTTGAGATATTTAGGAAAGAAAACATTATTGACATATTTGATTCTTAAGTTCTTCAAAGAACAACAGCACCAGAGAAATCAGAGATAATATATTGTGTTTGATTAATGAGAGGTGTATAAAAAGAGTCCTTAACCAGAGGTTTCCCATACAGACAAACTGAAGGATTATCCCATAAATGCATTAAATTGGGTTAGGATTGAGAGGTTTCCAATTTAAGTTTATTAGAGATGCTTTTGAATAGGATAGCAGATAAAGAAATACAAGGATGGTGTTTGAGGTTAGATGGGATGTTCACAAAGAAAAGGTGAATTTAAAGGCAAGACTATGGCTCTCTAAGTTGTATCCAAAGTGGAGAGTTAGATAAGATTAGTACAAACAACATTCCTTCCTCTCCTGGACTACAGTGATTTTCTTTTTTTTTTTTTATGTCATTTTAGGTTTTTACTCTATTTTTCCTTCCTGACCCAGGACCTCGGCAGACATGTACGTACATGTATATGTGCGTGCATAAAGGTACATACGCATGCCAGGTACCAGCTTGCCCCTTTCCACCCCACCCCTGGCTATCACCGCCGCCCTCACCCACCTACGCTTCTCACCGGGCCTCCACCAAGTGGGAGCAGATCTACGGGGGATGCGGGCAACCACCCCTGGGAAGGGAGAGTTGCCTTGCGGCTGTTCAATCCCACTCCTTCCCTCCCCCCACGTCGGCTCCCCAATGACCCAAAGCCATTCCCGAGCCCAAGTCACTGGCGTAGCGCAAGGTAAGGCATCCAGCACCCCAGCCCTCAGCGCCACCAGGCTGGCGGCCTGCGGTGACATTCTTTACAGTCGTTGCCCTGTCACTTCCCTGTCCAAACTTAACATTTTGTACCATAGAGCCCTCAGATTCATTACCAACTCACCCTACAATACACACCATTGCTCCCTTTATGCTGAACTTGGCTGGCATTCATTAAATACCAGGAGACTGAAGAATGCTGCTATATGGGTCTATAGAGCCATTACAGGCAAGCTTCCCCAGTATGTCTCCAAGCTCTTAGTCTACTCCACAGGTACCTATTCCTTGAGAAGATATTCCTGTATTACACTCAACATCCCTAGGACCAGAACTCGGTATGGTACATCTTCTCTAAGCTACGCCTTTCCTTCCACTTGGAACAGAATCCTAAAATTTCTAACACTCTCTCAAATTGTCAACATGTCAACCTTTAGAGTGTTGCTGTGTAACCTACTGAATGAAACCTATAAATGTTTTAAGCCCTAGCTCTCTTACCTTAACCCCCTGTATTTGCTGCTTGTCTTTCACTACTCTATTGTCGGCCTAGTCAACTCTCAAGTTCAGCCAAGACACCACCGTCCCCTTTACTTGGTAGGCGCGAGTCCTGTTGTGACTTTTTCTGGTCTCTCCTATCTTAGTTTTTTCCCTTTTACCCTTCACCCTCACGAACTGTTTATATTGTAAACTTTGTAAAATCACGTATGCTATTATTGCTGTACATATGCTTTGTATATACTCTGTATATGATTTCAGTACTGTATCTCCTACCGAGGACCTTTGTAAAATCATGTGTCCTATTATTGCTGTCCGTATGCTTTGTATATACTCTGTATATGTTTTCAGTACTGTATCTCCTACCCAGGACCTTTGTAAAATCACGTGTCCTATTATTGCTGTACGTATGCTTTGTATTTACTATGAATGTGTTTTTATTATTGTACCACCTACCCAGGACCACTTTGCAAATGAGTTCTCTCAACAGTGTTTCTCCTGGTAAAATAAAGATTGATTGATTGATTAAAAGTAGCAATATTGGTAGTTCAGAGGGAGAATTGCTTACTTGGAAATGCCCAGAAGTATCTTTCAAAATCTGACAGGCCAAAACCACCTTTACTCCAGTGACAGGATATATATTGTCCTATAAGAATTGTCTGATGATTTAATCTAGTTAAACAAACTGACTTTTTCAACTACAGTCAGGGGGCCATTGTAAATGAGCTAACGCTCAATTGGTTGCATGATGTCTTTCCTGCATTTAAAATAAAAACCTTGAAACAACGTGTTAACATATAAAGAGAGATTATTAAGAAGATAATACATTCTAGGCGCACTAATTATTTTCATTGCATTTATTAACCGCAGTTGGATACAGTATATTGAGTTTTTGCCATATAATGAATTCCATCTCATTGTTTTCCAGAACTAGAGGGAGTTTATTCTTAACCATACTGTCCAGATATGAAGAGGTTTTTACACCTGAATAAGTCATATATTTAGGAGACAAAAATATTGAGATTGGCCACTTTGATAAAAGTGGTAAGACACATGAGTTATTTATTTAAAGGAAGTTGAGATTTAGACTGATTAAGTTTTAGGCTAGAGACAGAAAAATTATCTAGCATTTTAGCAAAACTTCAGATAGAGGTATATGGATTTTTAAAATAAGAAGTGGGTCATCTGCATATGCAGAAATGTTATGATCATAAGATCCTATATTGAAGCCTTGAGGCAAGAGTGACTTTTTAAGAAGAAGCAGGAGCAGTTCAACAGCCAGATAGAAAAAGACCATGGAAAGAGGACATCCCTGTTTTGTACCTTGGTGCAACAAAAAAACAGGAGAAGACATTCTACTAGTGACAATAGAAGCAGCTGCTTCACTGTTATATGTAAGTAGTAGAAATCCAGATTCTGAAGTAACTACTAAATTCCATGACAGGCAATACCTTATGTAAATAATCCCACTTGATAGAATCGAATGCCTCTTTGGCATTGAGGGATAAAGCCGAAAACGAGATTTTTCTGCCTGGCTTTCCACATAACTGACTTGAATCTCCTCACATTATCAGTACCTTGGTGACTTAATAAACATCAAACTTGTTCACATCCAGCAAACTTGACTAAGACATTGTTTAACCTGATCACTAGCAATTCAGTGAGACTCGGAGTTCAAAAGAGAAATCGGTAATTGTTACAAAGTGACATATCCTTATCTTTTTAGGAAGAACTGTTAGAATTAGCATCTCTTAAGAGAACAGAAAAATATTCCGTTAAGTGTGACTCATTAAACATGTTCAATAAATTAGTAGGGACTAGGGAATTTATTGTAGGCTTTTATAAATCTCATTTGGTAATCCGTCAGGACCAGGAATACGTTTAGTATGGAGAGATGCCATAACCATAAGAGATTTCAGGCAGGATTCACATAGCTGTTTAGGACTAAGTCCCATACCACAACTCCATTTGCGGACCAAAATCTCTATAGCTGCAGAGATTGATATCCACGTCCCCAGCAGTTGCGGACAATTTTACGACTGGTCCCACCAGCCATAACAGTTCTCCGTAACTGCAGTGATTTCCCTGGCAACACCTCCTGCTAGCCACTGTAAAACATGGAGCCGGTGATAATCTGACTGCACCTTTGTGAATACCTGCAGCTGTGGGAAAACTGTGGCGACCTGCGGATCCGCAAGTGGCAACCCATTTGTGCCAAGTTTATCCCCAGCTGTGGTTATTTCCAGCATTTTGTGAATCCGGCACTTTATCTTCAGAGATAGGCTTGTGTAAGTTGTTGTAGAAAGAGAAAAAGGATTGGTTGATACATTTTGAGTCAGCAGACTAAAGTTCCTGAATTAGTTGTATTCATAGTTTGAATGAGATTGTGATTCTCTTAGTCTGTGAGCCAGTAATTCTCTAAATTTCTAGAAAGTTTGCTTAGTGTGAAATAATGTATACTCAGCCTAATTTCATATTTTAGAGTTGTAATTTTATAAGTAATAGCAGGCTCTGAATACAGGTTTTATGTGCTGACAGGAAATCACATAGTATCTTTTCTTCGTCTTTGAATGGTTTATTCATTTATTTTAAGATAGGAGGAATAACCTGGAATCTTGCCTCTAATAAAGACGTAGGATTTGTACAGGATGTTCTTTGAGATATTTGTGTTACCATTAATATCAGAAAAAAAATGTTTGTTTCCTCATGGAGCTAGTCTTGGAAGTTTGCTGTCTCTTTAGGAGACCCTAATCCCTTAATAATCCAATAAGTAAGCATTTGTCAATGCCAAATGTTCGCTGCTGGTATTGCTGTTGTACCAGGTCTTATTTGTACACTTTTTACTATATGTTTACCCAAGAGAGAGAAGATGAGATGCAGTATCTCATTTTCAGTGGTGTCCTGCTCTGAACCATTGTTAGATTGTAATTACCCAGGATGGGGCAGCTGAGAGGCAATGGGCTTGATTCTCATAGGTTGACACAGGGCTTGCACAAGCCCAGCGTCAAACCCTGCACTGCGCCAAACACACTGCCGCACCGTCCGTCCGATTCACAAAGGCTGCACACATTTGCAACACTTTACCACCTTTACGGCAGCTTGTGCCAAGAATTTTGCGCAAACCCCATTAAAAGGTGCGCAGAGTTAGACCAACAAAAGCTGGTCTAACTTGTGGCATGTGACGCATGTGATCGAGACTCCCGATTGCCGGCCAGGGAATGCCACAAGCCCCATGCACCGTGTGTTTGGCGCAGCCAGGGCTTGTGGAATTCCAACACCTTTGAGCATCAAGCCCAATATCTGCTTTTAAGTGAGCTCCCACATTTTGGGCTCCAAATGTCCAGTGACTTGATGTTGTGGTCAAAACGGGTGGAATTTTTAAACTCCCATCTGAAAGGTGATTTTGCTATGGAAACAAGTTTCAGAGGGGATTTGAAAAATGACACCTGCCATGCTCAGGAGGTGGGGTAACAAAAGGGATATGTTGAACATTAGGGGCCAAAATCTGCAAAAAAAATAAAGTTATGAGTAAATGTTGGAACAGTTCGTTTCCTCACAATTTAGTTTTAATTTTTCTAATTTTTACCCCACATTTTCAATATGATCTTTTTATGACCTCTCCCTTCTAAGCATGACAGGTGTCATTTATAAAACAGTGACTGAAACATCATTTTGTGTCATAAGTGTTAAAACACATTTTGGGTAGGGTTTGAGAAATGACAGCTGTCACATTCATGAGATGGTGTGAAAAAATGGCTATGCTGAAAAGTTGGGGTCAGAATATTGAAAATTACCACAGTTACAAGCGTGCATTGAAAAATTGCAACATAGACTCATAACTTGTTGTTTCCTCATATTTGTACCCCAAATTTTCAGCATAGCCTTCTTATGACCCCCATATAGCCTTTTTATGAGCCCACCTCATGAACAAGGGCAGAGAACATTTTCAAATCCTGCCCAAAAGGTGATTTCGTGCCACAATTACGAAAACACATTTTGGCTAGGATTTGAAAAATGCCAGCTGTTGCATTCATGAGGTGCTGTGAAGAAATGGTTATGTGCGAAAATTTGGTGTCAAAATATTGAAAATTACCACAGTTACAAGCCTGCATTCATAAATTTCAACGTAGGCTCATCACTGTTGTTTTTTTTTAATACTTTTTACCCTACATTTTCAGCATAACCTTCTTATGATCCCATCTCATGAACAATGGCAGGCAAAATTTTCAACTCCTGCCTGAAAGGTGATTTCAGCTACCGCGAAATCATCTTCAGGATGCGAAAACACATTTTGGCCAGGATTTGAAAAATGACAGCTGTCACATTCATGCAGTGCTGTGAAGAAATGGCTGTGTTGAAACTTAGTCAAAATATTGAAAATTCGGCCAACCTGGTGGTGCTGAGGGTTGAGGCGCTGGACGCCACACCTCGTGCCAGGCCGGTGACCCGGGTTCGGGAGCGAGCTCGGGGGTCGGCAGGGTCAGGATTGGACTGGCGCCCACTGGGCTGCTCTCCTCTCCTGGGGAGGGTTCTGGGAGGTCTGTTGTTCCAGCGCCCTGCTGAAGACCAGGGGTGCCACAGAGCATTGGGCAGCATGTTCTGGCGTGGCCCGATGCTGGCAGGGTGCCATGTGCTGCGGGCGTCGGGCGTGCACCACGCTCAGGGGGTGGGGGTTGAGAGCATGTGATGGGAAAGCCCCACCACGGATAAGCGGCCGGCTCCTCCAATGCTGCCGCCACCGCCCAACGCTGGTTCCCCATCACTGCCCCTTGATCTCCCCGGGGCTGTAGCTCCTCTCATCCCCGGGGGGGGGGTCATGAGGTCCTTGAAGGTGACGGGGGACACAGCAGGCGGTAGAGCAGTCTGGCGAGTGGGATAGCCAGAGTTACGGATGGGTGGGAGAGAAAAAAAAAGAGTAAAAAAAAAATATATATATTGAAAATTACCAAAGTTACGAGCCTGCATTTGCAAATTTCAGCATGGGCTCATAACTTTGTTGTTTTGTAATATCTTTACCCCAAATTTTCAACATAGCCTTCTCATGAACCCACCTCAAGAACAAGGGTGGAGAAGATGTTCAGTTCCTGCCCAAAAGGTGATTTCGTGCAGCAACCGCAAAATCTTTCAGGACATATTTGCCTAATTTCACTGTCATTGTTCATCAGGTGGGGTCCCAAAAAAGGCATGTTGAAAACTTGGGGCAAAAAATATTAAAAAATTACCAAGTTATCTGGCCTGCCGGTGCAGCGATAGCGCTACCATTTGTGACGCCAGCTACCCGGATTCGGTAGCCACTCTTCCTCTCCGGGGAGGGGTGGGCTACATGCCCCGCTGCTATACTGCCACCACCTGGGTGACCACGGGTGGTGACAGTGTGGTTAGGGGATGCAGATGGCAGGGGACGGGCTGGCATCAGTGGGGACTGGAATGGAGGTATGTCTCAGCGTGCCCCCGTTCACTGGTCCCCCCTCCCGAGTGCTAACATCAGAGGGGGTGGACCAGATCAAAGAAAAAATACCCTGCCCTTGACTCAGGCGATGAACCCCCAGCCCCACATCCACGGAGGTGCCAGGGGCAGACTACACAGTACGTGCTCCCTTGATGTTCAGGGGGAGGTTTGAGAGAGTACCTTTTCCGCCCTGCCTGGAGGGTAATCCGGAAGCCCTTAGGTAAGAATTGTAACATGCCGCACCTTAAGGAGCAGACTCCTCGGTCCTCCTAGGGATGTTCCTGAGAGGTGCAGTGGGGGTTCTGAGAGAGGGATCGGGGGCAGCAAGCAGGAAGGGATAAAGAATAAGTAAAAAAAAAAAATGACCAAGTTATGCCACTAAATTCAAAAACCTCATTGAAATGCATGGAACCACATACATGATTTTCTCAGTTTGCGGTTTAGCGTTGAAGAGTGAAGACATGTCTGTGGACCAGAAGGGTCTGGCATTGGACCCCTGGTGGGTAGAGCTAAGGGCTTGGGGGTGAGGGGAGGGTCGGTTGGGGATACTACGGCCACGGCAGCAGCAGACATCGATGGACAGTTTTCTTTTTACAGGGCAAGTTTAAAAAAAAAAACTACTGGAGACAGTTTTCTTTATTTCAGGTGGCGACACTGGGGGATTGGGCACCTCCAGTGTCAGTGTTATGTTTGTGGGGGGGGTGGGGCAGTGGTGCGGAGTGGGAGGGTCAAGTAGGGGGTCTAACGTTGGCACCAGCAATAGACATCGATGGACGGTTTTCTTTTTTACAGGGTATATTAAAAAAAAAACTACTAGGGACTTTTTTTTTTATTTCAGGTTGTTAAATGTTTTATTCATAAAGTTTATGAACAGGGATTTACTCGATTGAGCCAGGACTCATTTAAAGTGAGGTCCCACAGCAATAAATAAATACAGTTACACTTTAAAGTCATGTACAACAAAATCCCACAGTAGTAAAACAAATACAGTTGCACATTAAAACAAAACTGTACAAGTTAATAAGATTTTCTAACCTAAATAAGAACAGTAATACAACCTATATGCAATAATGAAGGCATGTTATAATTTTGTACAGCACACACTTGATGTTGCGATTATCCTTTCCTGTTATGGGTCTCAAAGTGTATGGACTACTGTTCAAAGCCATGGAACCCATGTAAAGTACTGTGCTCCTTCCAATATCTAAATAACATTTAGGTATTACTAAGTCCAATCCCATTGCTGATCTTAAAAAGTTTTGTTTTGTTCTGTAATCTACTGTATATTAGAGGATATATAGTTAGGTAATTTACCTCTAACCCCCTTATAGATAAATGCCAGAGTATGTTCATGTCTTTGTTCTTTTGAGCTCTGCCAGCCAAGGTTATCATAAATAATAATAATAATAAGCTTTATTTCACATAAGCGCCTTTCAAATATCAAGGTGCTTTACAAAAGATAAAAACCAGAGTAATAAAATCAGTAAATACAATACAAGATAATAACAAAAGTCTGACAAGGTTCATTCATTTGATACCATTAAAGGCCTGGCACCATAAGAAAGTCTTTAACGCCTATTTAAACCTCCACAATGTGCACTCCGCAGCTGGCGGGGTGAAATTCAGAAGTGCAGACCCCGTGCATAAATGTGCAGGCCTGGAAGACTTCAGAACCTCGGCATCTCCAGCAACCCCATGTCAGCCAAATGGAGCTGTCGCTTAGGCGATAGGAACAAGCTCTTTCAAGTAGTCAGGGCCAAGTCCATGCAGGGCTTTATAAGTCAGTAAACTAACTTTAAAGGTGATCCGCCACCGAATCGGCAGCCAGTGCAGATCGCGCAGCACCAGGCTAATATGAGAACTTCCAAGAATTTCACATCAACAATTGTGCTGCTGCATTCTGCACTAGCTGCAGGCTGCGGATATCAACCCCAGGAAGCCCTAAGTTCAGGGAGTTGCAGTAATCAAGGCGCAAGGTCACAAAGGCGTGGACCAATATAGGTAGATCCCCGGACAGAACAAGGTGCTTGATCCTGGCGATGTTCCTAAGATGGTAGAAGGACGACTTGATGACTGCTGACACCTGCGATCGTAAAGTCAGCCCGTCGTCAAGTACTACCCCCAGGTCCCGCACCTGTTCAGAGGTAAGGATTTGGGTGCCCTCCCCAGATAAATTCCAGAGGGCTCACCAGTCCTTAACCCCTCTATCCGACGACCTGGGTCCACAACCATCACCTCAGGCTTTCCCGCGTTCAGATTTAACTAGCTCAAATTCATCCAGTCCTGGATTTCAGCAAGGCAGTTGTTAAATACAGAGAGTGCACTATCCTGGTCAGGTGCAAAAGACAGGTAGAGCTGGGTATCATCAATATAGCAGTGAAACTTCAGCCCATACCATCTTACAATGTCTCTGAGGGGCAGCATATACACTGCAAACAACATGGGGGACAGCACTGAGTCCTGAGGGACCCCAAATGGCAGAGAGAATGGGTCCAAGGAAAAAATCCCAGACACCACTCTCTGAGTTCTGCCTGTGGCAGCTATGTGTTGTATGGTTCCACGATGCCGCGGCGACACGGAGCACAGTGACAGTCAGTACAGCGACGGCACAACACCATCAATTGGTTTTGTGCCGTCGCGAAATAAACTGTGTTTTGTGGGGGCTTGTCCCCACATCCCCCATATGAGGCTCTCTCCCACCGCACCCCGGACTTAAAACAACCAACTGCAAGTCGGAGTTGGTTCAGGGAGGGGTCGAACACCCCGGAGGCAGCAGTGTCGGGAACCCAGCACACTATCACAGCAAACTGTTGGAAATGATGCTGTGATTGTCTTCACTGTATTCCCGTCGCTGTTGTGACGTGATACTGTGTTGTACGTGGGGCCCCCAACACGAACCTGGACAATCTGTTGTAGTAGATATCAAGTCTTGCCAAATCCTTTTTTGTTCTGGCCGAATACAAAACATCTCCATAATCAAAAAACGGCAGAATCATTGCATTTGTTACCCTTTTTTAAGTTACTTGGGGCATGCACAGTTTTTTATGATATAAGGCACCCAGTCGTTTTCCTATATTTTTAAGTAAGTGATTAAGTAAGTTTGCACATGCAATCTCAAGTGATTGTCCAACCACATACCTAAATGTCTGTGTGCATGAAAATTTTTTACAGCTATTCCATCTGTTGTATTTATATCTAGAGTTACCCCCTCACTATTTTTATTGTGTCTAGTAAATAACGTTTTTTTTTTTGTTTGTTTTTTTTTGGGGGGGTGTTAAGGATTAACTTATGACTATCCAAAAATATTTGCAATTCATCTGGGCAAGGAGTCCTGTAAGATTCACCACACTGCTAAAAAGGTGTACACTGTGGTGTCCCTATGGCTCTGTCAGGCTACTTATGTCATGGTGGTGGCCAACTTTGGCCACTCCCTAATGGGAGTCTTTGATTCAGTCCTCCCTCACCTCCTGGCCGAGCAGCAGTCATTGGTGATGGTCATCAGAGACCAGGGTCAATTGCTGACTAAACAGCAGCTCCAGATGGCCTTGGACATGGGCGATTTGTGCACCCATGCCATGGCAGTGGCTGTCTTCATGCATCGCAGGGTCTGGCTGCATCTGTCCACCTTTATGGCAGACACCCAGCACAATCTGGCTGATTTCCCCTTCTTGGGCACTGGCCTCTTTGGCCCTGGGGTGGAAGGACATCTCACCCATATTGAGAAGTCCAGTGCCACCCTGAATTCTGTGGCATTAACCTAGAAGGACATGAAAATGAAGCCTAAGAACAGGCTTCCCACTTCCCAGTATCAATCCTTTCAGCCATAGCCTCCTTGGCTGCAGCCACAGCAGGGGCAGTACCAGGCCTGACGTCCCAAGTCCAGGGTCCTAAGAAATGGGGGGCAGAGGTGGTGGTGCCTCTCTGGCTGCAGCCGCTGGTGTCCCCGCAAAAGCTGCCCAGTGACAGGTTCGGAAGTGTCATCCCTCCACCCATCCTGTCCCTGACTGCTCTCCCTGACGGTCAGATATGTCACTTCTTGCCACGTTGGTTCACTATCGCAATAGACAAGCAGCTGTTGGATGTAGTGGGCAGAGAGTTCCCTCTGGACTTCAAGGCTCTCCTGCCTTACTGCCTCCATGTGCCTCAGGAGTCCAGGGTGTCACAGGACATGCTGTCCTCCCTTTGAGAGGACGTTGCTCAGCTCCATATAAAAGAGGCACTAGCCCATGTCCCAGATGCTCTGGCCAGTCAGGGTTACATGTCCAAGTACTTCCTGGTTCTGAAACGGATGGGGGGGCTGGCACCGCATACTAGATCTGATGATCTGAACCAGTTCATGTGGAAGCATACTTTCAGGATGGTCACCCTGAATCAGATCATTCCGCCTCTGGAGAAGGGCATGTGGTTCTGCTTCCTGGACCTCTAGGATGTGTTCTTCCACATCCCAGACCATCCCTCCCACCGAGCAGAAGGGGTCCTGTAACAGTTCCAGATCATACCCTCCGGCTTCTCCTTGGTGCCCAGGGGCTTCACCAAGTGCATGGCAATGGTGGCAGCTTATTTGAGGTGCCTAGGCACCAGGGTGTGTCCCTGCCTAGATGACTGGCTGCTAACCAATCTGTCCAAAGTGACCGTAGAGACGTCCAGAGAGCTTACTCCACAGACCTGCTGAGATATGGACCTGTTGGTCAACCCTGACGAGTCTAAACTGGTACTCATGCAGGTGATCAAGTTAACTGGGGCAGTTTACGCTGACCTTTGTCTTGACGGCGGTGCTCCCTACAGGCTTTAAAATCAACTGGGCCCTATATAAACTTCTGTTACTTTTGATCTTGATAGCAAAAAAAGTAATCACTAGACTCTGGCTTTCAACCACGGTTCCAGTTTAGGGATCTTGGAGAAGCCTAACCCGTGAAGTATACAATTTGGAACGTATCTCGACCAAACTGAATAACCAGGTGGTCAGTTTTGACAACAGATGGAGAACATGGACCCAGTACGAGTTGGATCATTATCCGGATTTTGTACCGTGAGGGGAGGGGATGAAATTTGGAATACCCTGAATCCTTTGGATGTGGTGTTGCTTGGGGGTGGGGAATATAGCCTATGATATCCCCTATGCTAGTACTTGGGTCTTGCCATAACGTGTTATATAACTGTTTATAGATATGACACCTTCTTGCCTGATTTCAGCATCTTTGTGAGGAGCTATAGCTCTGTGAATTGCCTGATGTGGAGCTGGACTAACAATTTGAAGCATTATATATTTATCACTATGTTATATCATTAACTGTACACCTGTATTGCAAACTGTGCTATCTTGCACTGCATAAAATAAAAAATATGTCAATTTAAAAAAAAAAAAAAGAAGTTCACTGGGGCAGAACTAGACTCCCTGCAGGCAAAGGCCTACCTCCCTGCGGTCTGGGCACTGGATCTTGCCTCCTTTGCCTGGTCATTTCAGGTTGGGCTCTTGCGCTCTGCCCGGGATTTTATGAGGCTGCTGGGGTACATGGCATCCTGTATCAGTGTGATACATTGGGCCCACTGGCAGATGTACCAGCTGCAGTGGGAGTTGGGCCATCAGTGGTCCCAGTGCCCAGGGCAGTTGGATCAGCTGGTCACATTGACCCAGCTGATGTGAGTTGCCATCCAGTGGTGGCTGACCCACGAATACCTGGAGGAAGGAATCCCCTTTGTTCACCCAGAACAGTCTGGCATGCTCACAGCGGATGCGTCTCTGGTAGAATTGGGAGTACACCTGGGAAACCACAGAGTCCTCAGGCTGTGGTCACCACAGGAGTCCCGTCACCACACAGACCTGCTGGAGCTCCATGCAGTGTGGCTTGCCCTGACTGAATTTGCTCTTCTGTTCAGGGGTCAGGTCACACAGGTCCAGACAGACAATACCACTACCATGTTCTACCTGAACAGGCAGGGAGGAACTCACTACCTTCCCTTGTGTCAGAAGGCCCTCCACACCTGGACATGTGTATGCACTTTGGGTGCAGATCTCCTGCCAATCCATGTTGCAGGAGAGAACAGTTAGCTGGCAGACAGTCTCAGTCAGGTTGGAGAGACGTTGCTCAAGTGGCCCTTGAATCAGGAGGTGGTGGACCACCTGTTCTCCTTGTGGGGCACTCCTCTGGTGGACCTGTTTGCCTCCTGGAAGAATGCCAAACTGAGGCTGTTTTGCACCCTCTCCAGTTTGGGACACTGTTGGGGAATGCCTTCACTAGGCCTTGGGATCAAGTCCTTGTGTACACCTTTCCTCCCTTCCCCTTGATTAACAAGGTGGCAGCCAGGGCCCGAAGGATGAGATGCAGATCATCCTGATCACTCTAGGCTGACCAAGGCAGTCTGGTACTCTGATCTCCTGAGCGTCAGCAGCAGACTTCTGCGGCCACTGCCGCTTCACCCAGATCTGTTGACCAGACAACGGGATGGTCCTGCACCTGAACCTGCAGTCCATGCACCTCACAGCATGATTCCTGAGCGGCTAGAGTTCCAGGACTTGGGTCTCTCGGATGATGTGCTCCATGTTGTAGAGGCCTCCCAAAAAGTCGACTCGCAGGTGTTATGCCTTTAAGTGGAAGAGATTTTCCATTTGGTGTCAGGGCAAGAAGCTTGATCCCCTTGCTTGCCCTGCGACTAGCATCCTGGACTACCAATAGTCCCTTTCTCAGTTGGGACTGCAGACGATAAACCTTAAGGTGCACCTTGCAGCCATCTCTGCTTACCAGGTGCAAGCGGGTATGCTGAAGGTTGCCCAGGAGAAGGTGGTCAGGTGCTTCTTCAAGGGTCAGGACCACCTGTCCTCACCGGTGCATGAGCGTCCTCCGCCGTGGGACCTAGTGCTGGTGTTGGCTATGTTCATGTGCAAGCCATTCAAGCTGATGCACAGGTGTGAAATGTCACACCTGTCATGGAAGGCAGCCTTTCTGGTAGCCATTACATCAGCCAGAAGGATCAGTTAACTTCAGGCGCTCTCAGTTGAGCTTCCCTATCTGGTCTTCCACAGGGACAAAGTCGTCTTTCACCCCAGCCCGAAGTTCCTCCTAAAGGTAGTCTTGGAGTTTCTCCTTAACCAGGTGATTAACTTGATGGTCTACTTTGCTAATCCCACTTCGATGGCTGACCACAGGCTCTATACCCTAGACCTGTGGAGGACGATCTTTTATTATAAGGAGGGCATGGCTGGAGTTTGGGGAGAGGCTCACCAGCTGTTTGTCACGCTGAATCCATGCCTGGCAGAGCACCAGAAAAGCAGATGATTGGCAGGTGGATCACATCCTGCATCAACCTTTGCTATAGGTTGGCTAGTAGGGAGCCTCCTGTAGAGCTGAGAGCTCACTGACTTATTCCATCAGACATACCACTGCCTCGGTGACTCCTTCCAGGGATGTCCCTATCCAGGTAATCTGTAAGGCTGCTACCTGGAAGTCAGCACATACCTTCACTTCCCACTACTGCATTGATCTTGAGTCACACCAGGATGCTGGTTTTGGGACCTCTGTTCTCTAGTCTCTGTTCACCAAATAGGAGTGTCGTCTTGCCCCCTCTTCCCAAAGAACTGCTAGGAGTCTGCTAGAGTGTGGATAGTGAACTATATCCACTCCCCAAGGAAAAATGGGTTACTCACCTGTAACCATAGTTGTAGGAGTGGTATATAGTTCACATCCATACCACTCATCTGGCCTTCCCTGACAAGTGGCACACAGATCCCTGCTTCCAGTGTGCAAAGATCTGACATCACGGAGTGGAGTCGGGGGGATATACCACCCGGGTGGTGGGAGAAGCTTAGCTTAAAGACGTCCAGCAAGTCAGCTATTCCAACGGAACTGCCAGAGTGTGGATGTAAACAATGCACTACTCTTAGAACTACAGTTACAGTTGAGTAACCTACTTTTCCTGAAGTACTGTGCAAAGTATTGTTTCTGTGGGGCAGGATGATGATGTTTCAGTAAATTAGAGGAGGCCTAAGATTTTCCATATCTTCAGGGAGGCTCACTGTGACAAAATGTAATGCACTAGACAACACTGCCTCTTATCACGAAGGGGCCGAAGAGTAATCTGGGAAATTCCAGGCCAAATAGCTTAAAATCAATCCTAAGTAAAATTTTTAGGAATAATCAAGGGACTGTTGGCACTGTTCTTCTATTCTCTGACCTGTATGTGCATCTGTTCTGTGTGTTATCATGCATTTATTATTTATTACAAATTATGGTACATGTAACTAACCCCGGGTCGCCCCCGAAAAATGGTCCCTCGGAATCCAACGGGCCTACCCGGTTAACAAAATTGAAATAAATAAGATTAAATAACACCTGAATATGCATAATTGTTAGGTGACGGCCAGTATGGATTCACCATAGGAAGGTCATGTAAGACTAATTTAGCTAAGTTGTTTGAGAAAGTGACTAGATGAATATGGAGGCAGTGGACATTGTCAAATTGCGGAGTGAAACTTCCTGAAATAGAATTACTTCACTGGTCCAAGCCTACCAGATTATTTACTGTATTTACTTGTTCGAAAAGTTTCACCAGGAAAGGCATACTGAGCTATAATAGCTAGTTTCCAGATGCTTCCTGGGGGGAGGGGGAAAGGGTAAGTAAAATTGATTTTTTACAACAAAACTAAGCTTCACAAAATAAAACATCATACAACTATTAAAATAACAGTGAAACAGCTGTGTACAATAGGATAGTATGTATGCTAGAGAAACGCACAGAGAAAAATATTGACATCACAAGGCATGTCTGTTAGTACAGAGAAATGAACAATTATAAAGGGGAGGACAATAGGGGATAGAGCGCAGAGGTGGGGAATAGGGGGTAGAGTGCAGCGGGGGAGCAATAGAGAGGGAGGGAAAAAATAGAGAACTAGTATTGAAAGGAATAGGAAAAGGAGGAGGGGGAGTATGATAGAGATGGAGAGGCAAACCATCATCCCTCTGGGATGCAAATTCCACAAGGGCCATACAACAGCTGGATGCACACCTAGCCCGTGTCCGGTTTCCAGCCTGCATTGGAGATGGGTAGAAGTGGGGAAAGCAAAGAGTAGGAAAAGCAAGCAGGAGGGGGAAAGAGGATGTCTTTGTTTTGCAATATAGGTTTTAATCCACACTCTGAGCTTGTCCACACTCCAGCCCTGCCACCCACTTCCCCATTAGCTGAAGGGCGTTGGGATCTCTGTTGTGGAGTCCAAGTGTATCTCTGCTATCACACAGATGGCTGAGAGGTTATTGCCCTGCTCACCCTCTGACCTTCACCCAGTAGATGGTGTTTCCACTACTACTGTTAGCATCAAATGCCACAGCAGAGCCCTGGGGGTGGGCAAAGCAAGCTTCTTGCCCCTCTACAGGGGTGTTTCAGTACCAAAGGCGATGCCATCCCCTCCAATGGCTAGGAAGCACAGACAGTGACATCACTATTCCCCAGCTGCAGCTGCCCGTGTATCCAGAGTCCTGTTCTGAACACAGGGCTCCGGCGTGACGGTTGAACGCATACTACTGGGCCAACGGGTGACCCAAATTGACTGACATTGTTAATACATAGTTTATTGATTTTGAAAATTGATCATAAACAATGCTGCATTGATGGGCCGACCCTTTGGCACAGCAGTAGCACTACTGCACTCAATGCTGGCAACCCGCATTCGGAAAATATCCAGGGACAGCAGCAGAGGAGAAGATTGAGCATCCTAGGGACTGCTCTCCTTTCTCAGGAAAGCGGGCAGACACTGCTCCCACTACTTGACTGTGGCCTGGTGGAGACCAAGCAGGAGCACAGCTGGGTTGCACAGAATGGGAGGGGTCGCTGCCAGACACCTGGCCTGCTTCCTGTCATTGCACGCTGGCACCCCTTGAGAGAGAGAGAGAGAGACAAAAATGGAGAATGGAAGAAAATGCCAGTCTTTCCCATGCCAGCACCCCCTGCAAGTTCACGCATGGCCAGCACACTAGGCCACCAACCGCTGTGTGTTCCTGGGTAAGTGGTGGATAAAATCCAATGTATAGTAGTGCGCAAGGGACCACAGTGCACTGCTACTTGCTGATACAAAACAGATTTACTTACAATTCAGAGTGCACGGAAATCACAAGCAGGAGTTCGCTGCAGCTGCCCCTAGTGCCTCGACTACATGAGTCTTCAAGGGGGTGGATAACTGATAAGTCTGTGAGGAGACTGGTGACAGGGCTGGGGGGGGTTTCGTCGGGCAGAACTGTAAACGAGAAAAAGCATGGTAAAAAAAAAGTGCTGGGTGGAACAGTACAGTTAAAAATGAGTGCAGTAAAAAACATGACAGTAGGCATCTTTAGTCTGTTCTAAGTGACAAATGTGGGAACAGTAAAACCTGAAAGCCCATGAAAAGCTGTTTGGAATGAGGCATTGGGCTTACCTGTAGCTGGCAGAAGTTCAGAGATAGTGATGATTAAGTGTGCCACGTATGTGATGCATGCTTTAAAACACTGGGTGCTGTAGATGACGATGTGAGCCCACCCACACCTCAAGTGCTTAAATAAGGTTAGAGGGAGTGAGTCATTGAATTCCTGTAGGGATCTGTTACGAGATTGTTATGCACAGTGCTTCCATTCCAGGAAGATAAGTGGGCTAGGTGGAAATGCAGTACTATTCCCCCTGGAAAGCAATACCAATGCACTGTCCCATTAATATACTTATTTGGCTTTCCACACAATGCAGCAGCCATTCCCCATAAGCAATTTCAGTGCTGTAAATGATAATGCACACAGGCAGTAATTAAAACAAATACAGAGAGTTTTGTTGAGGAAATAGGAACTAGAATCTGGAAGGGAAATGGGTGAAATCTGAACATTGGTAATAAATAGCAATAATAACATCAGCTGTGCCCCTGGCTGATTAAGCCTGCCCAACCCAACACAGTGCACAGTCCAGTTATACTGTTGGGTTCCTACCCCAATCCCCACTTCTACCCATCAGTACCTCTAGTCTCTTAGAGTGCTTCTGGTGGCCAGGTGCTGGATTAGTGTAGACCCACTGGTCGCATTGCACAGGTTTGTCTGGTACTGGCATATTGAAACAACAAAACCCAAAACTGTATTCCTGGCCAAATGGCCTAGTCCATAAAATAGTAGCCCACTGTAGCCCTAACTGTAAGGTTGTTTGATTGCAGGATCTGAAAGCCCTGATATTGTATTCATTGTTCAGTTCTGTGCGGCCTTCACCCTCAGCCACAGTCCTGGCTGGATATACTGGCTCTGTTCCATGATTCTGGCACACCTCAGACGGCTCCCTCAACTTTGTCTGGTGATTGCTCCCTCTGGCACCTTGTGCAGGTTGGCTAGACCCTTCCTCCATCAGACTCTTAGGGTGGTTGGAATATTGTCAGGCTCAAGCGCATTATCTGCAGTTCAAACCCCTCCCCAAGGCAACAGCTGCCCTCCACTGCCACACCTGGTTCTGGTGTGGTACACAGCTTCTAGGCCTCTGGGTCTGATGGTTCTCTAGGCCTGTGTGGCCTGTCTCTGGCAAAGCTAATCCTCTCTCAGAGGTTCAGGTGCAGTGCGGGCTCCTCTAGCACACTGGGTCACGCAATCACTTGGTTAAGCGCTTGATTGTAGAAGTCTTGGGTGTAGCATCCTCCCC
This sequence comes from Neoceratodus forsteri, assembly GCA_016271365.2. Classification (NCBI taxonomy): domain Eukaryota; kingdom Metazoa; phylum Chordata; order Ceratodontiformes; family Ceratodontidae; genus Neoceratodus; species Neoceratodus forsteri. Next base: position 270,362,010 of record JADMNL010000027.1, read on the forward strand.
CTTCTTGGCTGTAGAAGTGCAAGCCTCCCAGCAAATATCTGCTCAGCAGTTGTCTCACTTACCCAAACAGTAGGTCTATCTGAGCCAATTCTCACAGACTGTGTGCAGACTGACCAGGTGCTGGAAAGGTCCTTGGTCAAGAAGCCATTTAACAGCCCTCCAGTTGGTCAAGATCTGTCACTGGGGAGGGTCTGAAGGGCTGACTCACAATGGCTGTTTGGTTGCCTCAGTCCCAGATGAATAAATTAATCCTCCTGAGGCCCATGAGCCCTCCTGGTTCTGGTTCTAGCGCTTCTAGCCCTGGGCACCCTGATTGGTTGCAGTCCACCCTCTGACCCCTGTTGCCATGCTGAGATTGGGTCAGAGGTGGCAAAATGGTGGCAGCCATCACTCCTGAGCCCTCAGTTCAATGACGTCCTTTTTAAAGGGCTCCTGTCCTCGGCAACTTGGTGGTGCTTTATTTTTGTTTATTGAAGTCTTGGATACACCTGTGAGCGGATGCTTGTTGAGAGGTTCCACGTCAAATACATTAAACAACAAGGCAAAAAAAAGGAAAAAAGACTGAGGACAATTTACGGATAATACAACGAGAGTTTAGCAGACAGATAATGAGAGTATTAAACATAACGGGTACAAAAAATCCAGCCAGGAACAGGTAAGCTGTGGCACTGTACAAAGTATGCCTGCATCAGTAGGAGGAGCAGGAGAAGGAAGGGGGGGGGGATGAGGGGCAGGGTAAGCAGGGCAGTGTGGGAAGAGGCAGGGGTTTGACTGGGACAGGATAGGGGTACAGGAGGTTGGGATTGCTTAAGTGCCAGGGTTTGCCTATCCCAAGGGATAGGGACTGGAAAGTGCTGGTGGTAGTCAGTGCATGGTGTGTCTAGTGGCGGCTCCTGCAGGGACTCCTGTCAATAAGGTGTTGGCGCAGTCTGAGTTTGAAGGATCCAAGAGTAGTAGCGCCAGAGATATCAGGCGGTAGCGCTTTTGTCCAGAGTGATGCCCGGTAGGGGAAAGCACGTTGTGCCATGGATGTGCCGCATCTGGGCACATGGAAGGTTTGTGTGGAGGAGCTCCTGGTTTGTCTGGTGTTTAGTGGTAGGGCCAGTAGGTTCTGAACTCCAGGAGGAAGCTGGTTTAGTGTAGCCTTTTTGGCTAGAAGGCAGGTTTGATATCTTATTCTGTCGTTAAGTTGGAACCAGCCAGCACAGGTAGAGTTCGCAGGTATGGGTTAGTTTAGGTGCATTTGTAAACAAGCAGCAGGCTTTATTTAGGGCAACAGCAATGCGTTGGAGTGCCGTGTCTGTTGCAAATCCATTTATTACCAGACCATAATGTATAAGGGATACAATCGAACTGTTAATTGTCAGATTCAGTGCTTCATGCATGAATTCATGCTTTATGGTAATCATGTTCCTATAATATCTCCCACGTTGCAAAGATTTTTTATAGAACAGGGAGTATGGGTGGCTAACAGTGAATGTCTCTGCACAGTACACCTCCATTAGGTACACATAAGGGCTAAGCGTGGTTGAGTTCTTTTTGATTCGATATCATGATGCAGTCAATATATATGTGTTACTTACCTGTAACTGTAGTTCTGCTAGTGGTAGACAGTTCACAACCACACTATGGCAGTCTTCCTGGAGACAACTGAGTCATCAGAAATCTTCACGCCAAGCTCCTTCCACCACCCAGGTTGTATATCTTCAGGCTGCACCCTGTGACATCAGGACTTTGCATGCTGGATCAAGGATCCTGGTGACACTTGCCAGGGAAGGTCGGGTAGGTAGTGTGGATGTGAACTGTTTACCACTAGTAGAACTACAATGACAGGTGAGTAACCCATATTTCTAAAAATGTTGAGCCTGTTCACATCCATAGTCTGACAGACTTCAAGTAGTCCTCTAAGAGGAGGAGGAGGCAAGGCACGCTCACCTATTTGGCGAACAGCAGCTGGAGGACTGAGGACCCAAAAGCAGCATGCCAAGGACTCATGTTGATGCTGTAATGGGAGACGAAGGTGTGTGCTTTAATCCAGGTTGCAGCCCTGCATATCTCCGCAGTGGAGATGTCACTGGAAGCAGCCACCTAGGCAGTGGCATGTCTTGTGGATTGATGGAATGAGCCGTATGTCCCTTGGGCAACTCCTTAAAAGTCAACCTATAGCAGAGGATGTAATGTATGTGGCAATAATTTGCTTTGCTACCGGTCTGCCAGGCATGGCTTCTGCATATAGTTGGAGAATCTCTCCCTGAACTCCAGCTGTGTGCTCTTTGTAATACAAGATCGTCCTCCATAGCTCCAGAGTATGGAGCCTATGATCGACCTCCGAGGACAGGTTGGTAAAGTATTCCAAAAGATGGATCACCTGGTTAAGGTGAAACTCTGAAAAGACCTTTGGGAGGAACTTTGGGTGGAGGCAAAGGACGACCTTGTCTTTGTGAGGACCAGATAAGTAGACTCCATGGAGAATGCCTGGAGCTCACCGATCCTGCTGGCTGACATGATGGCCACCAGGAGGGCAGTCTTCCACAACAGATGTGACATCTCACACATGTACCTTGTCACAAATGGTTTGCCCATGAGCACTGCCAAAACCAACAGTAGGTCCTATGGAAGTGGAGGTTCACGCACTGGAGGGGACAAGTGATCCAAGCCTTTGAAAAAATGCCCAACCACATTCTTCTGGGCCACTGACATACCAGCCCGCACACGGTAGGCAGAGATGGCTACCAGGTGCATCTTAAGGATCGTTGCTCACAGTCCCAGCAGAGTGGGACCATAGGTAGTCAAGGATGCTTGCCATGGGGCCAGTAAGGAGATCAACCTTCTTACCCTAGCACCAGATTGAGAACCTCTTCTATTAAAATGCATTGCATTTACGAGTCGACTCCTTACCAGGTGCCTCCACAACGTGGAGGACGTTTTCCAAACACCCAGAGCCTGGAACTCTAGTCACTCAGGAACCAGGCTGGGAGGTGCAGGACCTTTCTCTGTTGTCTGATCAACAGATATGGGTAGAGTGGCAGCCTCCACAGATGCCTGTTGCTGAAGCTGAGGAGATCTGGATACAAGAACTACCTTGGCCAGTCTGGGACTCTCAGGATCATCAGCCACCCCGTGTCCTTCCAGGCCTTGACTATGACCTTGTGGACCAAGGGAAGGTATACAGGAGGCCTTGGTACCGGGGCCTAACAAAGATACCCTCAACAGTGTCCTGGACTGTGGGGGTGGGTGGGCACAAAACAGCCTAAGTTTTCTGTTCTCCAATGAGGCAAACAGGTCCACCAGAGAAGTGCTTCATAGGACGAACAGGTGATCTACCACCTCCTGATGCAGGAATCACTCATGCGACATCTCTCCAACTTGGCTAGAGCATCTGCCAGATGATTGTTCTCTCCCGTGATGTGGATTACTAGGAGATCTGCACCAAGGCTGCATGTCAATGTCCAGATGCAGAGATCCTCCCAACTCAATGGAAGGGAGTGCATCCCACCCTGACTGTTCAGGTAGAACACTGTCATCATGTTGTCTGTCTGGACTTGCGTGACCTGACCCTGGATTAATGGAACAGACTCCATCATAGCCAGATGCACCGCATGGAGCTTCAGCAGATTGATCTGGGGGTGACCAGAACCCGTGGGTTCTGTGGTCTCCCAGGTGTGCCCTCCTCCACCAGAGATACATACATCGTGAGTGTGATGGACAGTTCTGGGTGAACAAATGGGATTCCATCCTCCAGATGTTGTGGGCCCAGTCACCAGCGGATGCCATCCCACATCGGCTGGGTCACTACAACCAGCTGGTCCAAGTGACCCAGGCACTGGGACGACTGTCGGCCCAACTCCCAGTGCAGGTGGAGCATCTGCCAGCGAGCCCAAATACCACACTGGTGGAGGATGCCATGTACCCAAGCAGTCACGGGAAGCCCAGGCATGGAGTAAAATCCCAACCTGAAATGACTGGGCAAAGGAGGTAAGTTCCAATGCCTGATCCACAGGGAGAAAGGTAATGGCCCTCAGGGAGTCTAGTTTTGCCCTGATTAACTTGATCACCTGTGAGGGACCAGCTTGGACTTGACTGGGTTGACCAGAAGGTCCAAGTCCAGACAGGTCTGGAGGGCCACATCTCTAGACCTCTCCACAGCCTTTTTGGATAACCCAGCTATCAGCCAGTTATCAAGGTAGGGATAAACCCTGATGCCCTTGCACTGCCAGAAGGCTGACACCACTGCCATACACTTGGTGAAGACCCTGAGCATAGACAAGAGGCTGAAGGGCATGACCTGGAACTGGTACAGGATCTCTCTAAACAGAACTGAAGGTACGGGCCATGGGACAGATGACTGTGATGTAGAAGAATGAGTCCTGGAGGTCCAGGGAGCAGAACCACATGCCTTGCTCCAGGGAGTGACCATTCAGAACTTGCACTTCCACATTAACTGGTTCAGATAGTGCAGATCCAGAATGGGGCACCAGCCCCTTGTCTGTTTCAGAACCAGGAAGTACAGGGGCACATATCCCTGATTGGCCAGAGCATATGGAACATGGGCTATTGCCCTACGCTATAGCAGCTGAGCGATGTCCACTCATAGTGCAGACATGTCCTTCAACACCCTGGACTCTCAAGGAGCCCAGAGTCAGTATGGCGGGAGCCCTCAAAATCCAGAGGCAACCCTTTTCTCACCACTTCGAGCACCTTCCTGTCCAAGATAATGGTGGACCATTGTGGCAAGATTTGGCGCAAGTGACCCCTGACTGGGAGCTGGTACAGGGACTGGATGGAGTGACATGACATCCCACAAATTGTCACTGTGCAGTCTTGGAGGGGGCTACAGCCACAGGGGCTGCAAAGGCACCACAACCTTTGACACTCCTCTTTTTTGTGCCTGGCCACCAACCTTGTGCTTTGGATGCTAGGGCTGAAACTGCCCTTGCCGGGGCTGTTGTGGCTGAAAGGACAAATAGGTTTCTGGGATGAAGCCACAGAATCAAGGGTGACATTGAACTTCTCAAGCCATGTGCAATGCCCTTCCACCCCAGGGCCAAAGGAGTCAGTGCTCAAGAAGGGGACATCAGCTAGCTTATGCTGAGTATCTGCCATAAAAGTGGAAGGCCTCAGCCAGGCTCTACAATGCATGGCATTGGCTGTTGCCATGGCACAGGCACAGAAGTCACCCATATTCAAGGCTTTCTGGAGCTGGTGTTTAGCTAGCAATTTACCGTGGTCTCTGACTGTCTTCACCAGCAACTGTTTGTTGGTAGGAGGATGGGGAGGTGGTTTCCTGACACTCCCAGCAGGGACTGGCCAAAATTTGCCATTGTAACAGCATAGGTAGTCTGGCAGAGACCCAGCAACACAGCAGCATTCACCTTTTTAGCTGCGTGGCCAAACTTCTTGGACTTTATGTCCGAAAGCTTGTCCACATGCCTTTGGCCCCTGATTTATAGAAGGTAGAGTCCAAAACCAAGCCCTCAGCAGAGGGGTGGTCGGAGAACGCAGGAAGGTAGCCTGTTGTGACCGTGTACATGTGGACTGTATGAGTGAAGGGTGCCAGGCAGGATGCTAGATGTTGCCAAAGCTCCAGAACCAGTCCCAAGATGGCCTCAGCCACAAGAAAGGGAACTCCCGGGGCATCGTCCTTGTCCAGTATGTCAGTAAACAGGTATTTAGCTTGCTTCTAAACAGGCTCCAAGGGCACATTCATGGACTCTTATATAAGTAGGATCAAAGCTCCAAAAGACATCAGTCTGTGGTCGGTAGTCAACTCCTCGATCGATTCTTGGTTGAACGTATGAGTCCTGACCAAAGCCGTGGGCTCATCTTCAGAGTTGGAAGATTCCTTGAAAACTGCCATCTACCATTTGTTATCATAGACCACCCTAGTATCTTCAGATTGGGTGATCTCCACCGAGAGCTGGCCTAGCAAGCCAGTGGCAGCACAGAACTCCTTGGTCAGGGCCCTAAGCAAGGGCTGCCATGGAGGTGGCTCCACCTGATGGCATAAAAAAGCAGACATGGGGACTGCTGAAAGCATGAACCAGTGTGGAAATGACTAGTGCAGGCCAAGGGACTGAAGGTTCAGGGGGTAGAGCCCTACCCCTCCCCATCGTGGTCCATTGTTGCCAGAGGAGCTCCTAATGGTGATGACAAATATTTCTTTGATGCCTCTGCTTGCCCAAGGACGTCAAGGAGTGTAGATGGTGACACTTCTCAGTTGAGCAGGATCTCGATGGGTGTCCTCTTGGGGGGTTGGTATAAATCACCTGCTTTGGAAGGTTAAGCACTAGAGACTTCACATGCACCACCACTGGTGGAGGCTGCTCCCAAGGTGACTCAGCCATGGTCAGTGACTGGACTACTTCTTCCTAAGTGAGGACCAGGTGAACTCAAGTCTGAGAGATTGATTCCTGCTTGAACTCCAATAACCGGTAAGCAGGCTCAAGAACAATCTTGACCACCTGTTCAACCAGAGTTGAGGTTGACAATCCTGATAGGATTACCATGTAGTCAGCAACCATACCCTCGATCATAGGGAGCTCAGTGAAGGCCAGGGGAGTCAAAGGAACGGGAAGAATGGGATCATTCCTGATCTCACGATTTTTGTGTTTTGTGCTGTGGAGAGAAGGGCTCTCCCTGAAGGTGTGGAGGGCCAGACGCATTTCCCTGAACTTGTCAGAGAACAACTCTACTTATTTGGCCCAGTTGGGAACAACACTGAGACTGTTGAGGAATTCACAACAGCAATTGTTGCCTCTTCTTCCATGACCACAAGTGGAACGGTTGACCTGGCTGCTGTTGAGGCCTTTTTGCAGTCTTCCGGGCCGACCAAGGGCCAGTCAAGCCTTCCAATCTTTGATGGATGCTAGCAACATGGCTCGGCAAAAACTGCATCCCTAACATTGAGTTGCTTGCCCAGGCAGTACATGCATGTCTCATGCAGGGCCATGGCTGACACTTTCTGCTTGCACTGGGTGCAGAATGTAAACCTTGTTTTTTGTTCTCTGTTGTCAATCATAAAGTGGAGCTGGAAGTCTTGCAGAACAACTTGTTTTGAAATACTGACTTGAAAAGTTGAAGATTCACCACAGAAGCGCTTAAAAACTCAAAATCCTTCAACATTGCAGAGCTGCAAAGGAGGACACCTTCCCTTCCAGTGGAAAGAAAGATCTGATGTCATGGAGCAGAGCTGGAGGATATACCACCCAGGTGGTGAGAGGAGCTTAGCTTGAAGACTTCCAATGACTCTGCTGTCTCCAGGAAGACTGCCAGAGTGTGGATGTGAACTGTATATGTTGTTAGAAACCAGCTGATTCTGTCATGAAAAGTTTGGAGTTCATGCTGTCCATTAATTATTTTATATTTGATTCAGAGTTTGAGCTTCAGATTTTGCTCCCTCCTTTACAAATCGGTTTCTTGGATGGTGGGAGGCCAAAGCAGGAAGTAACCCCTTATATATGAATACTGTAGGCTGGTTTCATTATATAGGTGACATTTTGTGCATATGGAGGGGCACATAGAGAAAGGCATAGAATGTTATGGCAATATTAATGACAATGATCTAGACATGAGCATTGTACATAAATTTGTCCTTCTCCAAGTCCTATCTAAGCTGTATTTGTCTGGAGTGTCTGACCCTCGCCCTTCCTGACTATCTGAGTAACCTGGGAAAATAGGTGGCGGCCTGCCTGCACAAAACCTGGGTTTTTGCCAGCCCGCTATTCCAACCATGTCTGAAATAGTGGGCTGGTAAAGCCCAAGGTTTTGTGCAGGTATGGACTTTAGGGACATTTAAGCAGCACAGAGCAATGTCTTTCCTATTCTACCCACCACAGAGGGGCCCACTTGCACAAGATGACTTTCCTCTTAAATACAATCTGTGACACCCATGCTCCCATAAAAAAGCGGAAGATCAAAGGCTACTTTAACCCCTGGATGAGCCCTGATACCCTTGAACTAATGAAAAATAGAGATCACCTCTGGCATATAGCTAGGGCCACTGGCAAGCAGTCTGATATCCTGAACTACAGACGTGTGAGAAACTGTCCGATTAGCCAAAAATGTGTACTATAAAGATGCTCTAACCAAGAACTGGAATGATGGGCACAAATTCTAGGTTAACCTAAATGAGGTCACCGGGCGAGAACCCAAAATGGCCCGTACCATGCTGTGCGTTAATGGCCCCCCCATCCTTGACCCTAAATCTAACGCCAACACCTTTAACAATGCCTTCACCGACTTGTAGCATGTTCTCCCTGCCGACTTCTTCTCCCCCAGCCATCCCTGCTGCACCGACGCAATCCCCATCGCATCCCCCTTTGGCTAAGACCATACCTTCCCGGACTCCAGGAAATATCTGTTCAGAGTGCTTGGGAAGGGGGGATTCAGTAGGGATAACCTCGACCTGAAACTAATCTCACTCTCACTCAAAGAAATCCTGTCCCCTCTCACCCATATCCTTAACCACTCACTCTGTCTCACAGTATTCCCCCAAAAATGGAAGGCTGCAGTAGTCACCCCTGTGTACAAGAGTGGGGATCGTGCCCTCCCCAGGAACAATAGACCCATCTCTATACTACCACCTCTCTCGAAGGCCCTTGAACAAATCATTGCCAACCAACTTGTCAATTATCTGGACAAGCACATGCTCCTTTGCGCAAAGCAACATGGCTTTAGGGCTGGGCATAGCACTACTACAGCCCTCCTGGAATACACAGGCTTCAGCCACAAATTCCTCGAACTTGGTCAGCTCGTCAGGGCTATCTATATTGACCTAACAAAGGCCTTTGACATGGTCTACCATGCCCTCTTAATTAACCAACTCACTGCCATATGCCTTGTCCTTGGGGCGGCTGCATGGTTCCGCAGCTACCTACACTGCCATTGACAGCAAGTCAGGATAGATACCTTTCTCTCTGACACCAAGCCTGTGTGCTCAGGCGTTCCACAGGGGTCAATACTGGTCCCCCTCCTCTTTAGCCTATTTCTGAATTGCTTCCCCCTAGCCAGTCAGTGCCGTATCCTCCTCTGTGCGGATGATGCGGTTATCTTTTCTAATGGCTCTGACCCCACTGCTGTTGAGCAACAGCTACAACGTGACTTCACCAGCATTGAGTTGTGGTTCAAAAATCATAAATTGATAATGAACTACAAAAAAGCAAAAACCATGTTGTTCACCAGCTGTAAGAACAAGCAGAAAAACTACCCGCTATCAATATGTGATAGGGGTGGTGTTCCTCTTGAACGTGTTCATCACTTCAGATATCTTGGAATCACTCTTGACAGCTCGTTCTCCTATGCCATCCACATAGACATCACAGCTAAAGCAATCAACAAATACTTAGGGCTACTTTATCACCATAGGCAGAGCCTGACCCCCTGAAGCCCTCAGCATAGCTGTGCACAGTTCAGTGGCTTCCCTAGTGGACTACGGACTGCCGATATATGGCTCTGCCACAGATACTGCCCTCCAATGTATAAAAACTGCCCTTAACAATGCCTGCAGGCTCACCTTAGGGGCACACCGACTAACCCACACCTGCGATCTCTTTGCAAATGCTCACTGGCTAATGCTCTTTGGGTGCTTAAAATATCAGTCTTGCCTCCTGGCCAAAAAGATCTGCCTTGGTCAGCTTCCGATTGGGGTCCAACAACTCCTAGTTTCCAGCATTAATCCCAGGCCCACCCAAAATTCGGAACTGCAGTCCTTCCTGACTCCAAAATGTCGGACATCTCAGGGACAAAGGTCCTTTGCCTATCGGGCACCGTTGTGGTTTAACTCCCTCGATGAGAACATTATTAGCCTGCCCACTCTGGACCTTCAAAAAGAACCTAAAGAACCATTTAATACAGGAATCTCAGTGTGTCTGCCATCGCTAGCACCTAGCAAAGGCATCTCCTACCATCTGCCCTTCTGCCAAACAGATCTCTCTCTCTCTCTCTCGATCACCCTGCACTTGGGGCTCAACCCCCCACCCCACCTCTCCAGCACTATGCACTAACCCCCTCGTTTTGCTGACAACAAACAGGCTCCCTGTTGGGCATAGTTATTTAGTCTGTTCCTGTATGTCTCTGACTGTGTTTACTTATTCCAGTTTTAGTTTTTGCTGTATTTTTTGCATTCCTTTGTTTAAAGACCAAATGTACCTAAATGTTCTCATTCTAATTCTATTGCCTTGTTTGTCTCAATCCTCTGTATAATCACCCTACTTGTTCTAAATGTATTAACGTGGAACCTATGTAAAGAGCTCTGAGCTCAAATGGTTAATCTGAGATCTGAAATAAATAAATAAAAAATGATGCCTATGTAGGAGAAACCCAGGAAAAAAATGTGAGGAAAACAGACTATTTTCTTGTGCAGTATTTATACCAATTGTTATTTAAACCAGTTAAAAAATCAGCTTCCATGTACACAGTATCTCCTGAGTCTGGAGCCCTTTTTTCAGATCTGAGCCATCTTCCTCTGGGTCTCTCGGTAATTTATTTGGCAGTTCCAGCTCTCAGGGGGGAGTGCTCAAGTCGACTCTGAGTAGAAATACCTGAGTGCTAGCTGACCACAAAGGACTGCCAGAATTAGGAGATACTGTGTACATGGATGCTGATCTTTTTAACTGTGCTGGAGGAAAGAGATTTTGCTTCAGCCCAGCTGGAAAGAAATGCCGATTTCTAGGATCGTGGATATGTTGTTCATCCACACTTCTTATTTATCTATTTATTTAAGAGTTTAACCAGGCAAGCGTACTGAGCGGAGCACCACTCGTTTCCAGACGCGACCTGGGGGAGATGGGGGGATAGGGGAACATATGATGATTATTATATACAGTACAGATAATTAAATAGTGTACGATGCTGATTATTACATACAGTATAGATAATTACAATAGTGTAGAGAATTTACAGCCAGAGGGCTGAAGAACAGCTGACAGAGGACACTTTTTGGCATGTCCCTTTCCCTTTAAGGATCGCTGGAAGGTCTTCAAGCTGGTTCCTCCCACCCACCTGAGTGGTGTATATCCCTTGGCTTCACGCCATGATGCCAGATCTTCCTTTCTGCTGGAAGATTCAGGTTGCCTCCTTCATGCTCCCGCATTTTGTAGGCCCTGGCTTAAAAACCTTCGGTTATTCCAAAAATTCATCTAGTTCGCATTAGCGATCGCGACTGTTTCTCTTCGATTATGGAAGACAAGTCTTCCCAGAGATTTCGCTGGTGTTAGTGCCACCAGAAGATGTCACACCCGACATCCCCACACCGCGCATACATCTATTGTCTGGGTGTCGCACTATGACACTGGCGCGCATTTTTGCCTGCATTTCACCCTAACGCTCTCGACGACCGCCTCACATGCCTGAAGTTTGGGAGGCCGGTAAAACAGAATCCTTCTGTGAAATCAAAGGAGGCTCAGTGGGCAGTTTCCGCGGCCGCGGGATCCACTGAGCAATTGGAACACATGCAAGCCTTTGAGGAGGAAGCGGCTCATACAACGGAATCTTCCTCTCGGAGCTTTTTCATTCCACTCAAACTGGGCTCCATTTTCTCGGGCTCTTTCCAAGAGTTGTGCCTGTCTCTCCTGACTAAGGGAGAGGGTCCTGTGGGCATGCACTCCTCTCAGTCCCGTAAGCAGGAAAAGGAACCGGGATTGTCTTCGTTTCAGCGAAGACATTCTTGGGATCAGGAGAGATCTCGGTCACAGGAACCGGCAGTCTCGACTTCGGTTGAAATTGCCTGTTCAGCTGCTGGCTTCTCGTCTTTGCCATCCAGCCAATCGACCAAAGCGTCGATCGACAAGGTTGAAATAATCATCAATCCGATTGACTCATTGTCGCCGACTCCAGTCGCTGACTCTCTCATTTGGATTCTGGTCCTTTCTTTCCCCAACGAAGATACCCAGCCCACTGGGAATCCCATCGAGGAAGTGGTCCCCAACCTTGGGAAATCACCGGTCCTGCCGGTGTCTCCTGAGTGACCAAGTCGGCGTGCCCGATCTTGATCGAGGTCCAGGACCCACCTCGACCGACAGGCTGAGGAAGAGCCACAAGCGCTCGAAAAAGAGGTGATGCCATCGGTCGTCCTCGTCCTCCTCGGATGAGGGGAGGCTCTGGAGGAAACTCTGGCGCTATGAGGACCTCGTGGCAACAGCTGATTTTGACCGGTCACAAGCCGACCCTGGCTTCTTCCTCAGCCATTACTTGGCTTTTGTTTCCCAGGCGGAAGCTGACTTCCTCAGAGCCAATTAAGTCAGCTCCCCTGTCCGAGGAGCCGGCGAAACCTCCGGTTCGGCTGAAACCAGTCTCTCCACCGATAGTGGTGGAGCCATCGCCCAAGCAACCTGTGGGAGGCACTCCTTCTAAGGATACTAGAGCAGACACTGGGCTTCCCCGGCGTCTTTCGGTCACCATCACCTTGGACCGCCTTTGGCGAGTCGAAGGTGACCTGGGTGGTCGACCGTTGTATCCGGATTCCTCGGATTCGGATGAGACTGGCCTACATTCTCATCCCGGGGATGATGAATCGGCCAGTGGAATAGAGATAGAGGATGGTCCTTTATCCTTTCAGGCCATTCTTCGCCTCATCTCTGAGTCTACAAGGATGCCCCTGGAGCCTATCCATAAAAAGGCAGAGTATCCTCTCACGAACATCCTCAAGAGAGGGGATACCCCGACGGAGGCCTTTCCCGTGGCTGCGGCCATAGTTGGCCCGACCTTAGAACTTTGGTAGCGCCCTGCCTCTTGTCCAGCTCCATCTGCCTGCATGGATACCGCAAGTATGCAGTGCCCATGGGGTCCCTTACGCGGTTCACAGAGCACCCTTCGGCCAAGAGCCTGGTGACCAGCTCTGTGTTCAGGCATACTGGCAGTTCTGTCGACACCGATCAACCTCCTGAGAAGGAATCCAAGAACTTGGATCATTCGGCTCGGAAGATTTATGCGGCCTCATCTTTAGGCTGCCATCAGGCAAGTTTGTCCATCATCATGGCACACTTTTCCCATGCTCTCTTGGGGTCTCTGGATGAAGTCCTCCCACATCACCCCGCGGACATGCAGACCACGATCAAGCAAGTCCAGGACCAGGGCCGGGCTGTTGCCAGATAGCAGCTTAAGATGGCCCTGGACATTGGAGACTCTTGTGCCTGATTGTTGGCAGCAGCAGTTGCCTCTCGCTGCAGGGCTTGTCTGAGACTCTCCTCTTTCCTGACAGATACTCAGCACAACCTAGCTGATGTGCCTTTCCTGAGCACCAATCTTTTCGGCCCAGGTGTAGCTGGTCACCTTCAGCATATTGAGCAGTCCAATGCCACCTTGGACGCCACTTCTGCTAAAGGTTCTTTGAGTAAGAAGAAGCAGAAGAAGAAGCCTTTTCAGCACTCTTCCCCTGTGGCCCAGCAACCCTCCTTTCAAGGAGGGCAGCAGCAGGCTCAAGCTTAGCGCCCCCGGCCTGAGCCCGGGCCCTCCCAGGTCCGTAACGAAGGCCGAGGTTCAGGTCCTGGATCATCCTCTTCCAAGCTTGCTCAGTGACGGGGCCGGGGCTGCCACCCCGCCTCTCCTGTCACACCAGCTCTGGGTCTTCCTGTGGGAGGTCGGCTCCACCACTTCCTTTCCGTCTGGTCTGCTATCACTGTGGACAGGTGGGTCTTGGAGGTGGTCAGTCAGGGACTGCCTCTAGAATTCGAGCAGTACCCTCTAAGCCGAGCCCGCGGCCCACGGGAGGAAAGAGTATCTGCCCATACTCAGTCAGCTCTCCGAGACGACATCGTTCAGCTCCTCCTCAAGAAGGCAGTAGCTCCAGTGGCAGATTCTCCAGCAGACCCAGGCTTTGTCTCCTGGTACTTCCTGGTGCCCAAGTAGACGGAGGGGCTGGTTCCCCATTCTAGATCTACACGACCTGAATCAGTATCTCAGGTCACTCACCTTTCGGATGGTCACTCTGTCCCAGATCATACCATCCTTCGAGCGAAACGTGATTCTGTTCACTGGATCTGCAGGATGCATTCGTTCACATCCCAATCCATCCATCTCATTGGCGTTTCCTCCACTTCAGAGCCGAAGGGACCCTATACGAGTTCCGAGCCATGCCATTCGGTCTGTCATCGGCCCCACGGGTCTTCTCCAAATACATTGCAATGGTGGCAGCCCATCTCAGGTGTCGGGGGGGGTCAAAATTTACTCCACCTCCACGATTGTCTCTTAGCAGGTCCCACCCGGCAGGAGGTGGAGAGGTCCAGGGACCTGACCCTCCAAACCTGCTCCCAACCCGGCTTCCTGATCAAAGAGGCCAAGTCGGAACTCTTGCCTTCCCAGGTGATGTGCTTCATCGGGGCAGAGCTCAACTCTCATCAAGCCAGAGCTCGGTTCCCGGTGGACAGAGCGGAGGTTCTCTCCTCCTTTGCCCAATCATTTCTGGTTGGCAGTTGCGCCCTGCCCGGGACTTTTTGTGCCTTCTGGGTTACATGGTGTGCACCCCCGTGGTCTGTTGGGCCCGGTGGCACATGCGCCCCCTCCAGTGGAAGCTGGGCACCCAGTGGACTCAGCGCCACAGTCATTTTGACCAGCTGATCACTGTGACTCAGAAGATGTGGAATGCTCTCCAGTGGTGGACCGCCCCAGACTGGTTGCAGGAAGGGATCCCGTTTGTCCACCCCGAGCCAACGGCCGTCCTCATGACTGATGCCTCTCTCATGGGCCGGGGAGCCCACATGGGGACAAAAGGGCCCATGGGTTCTGGACCCCTGAGGAGTCCCAATACCACATCAACCTGTCAGAGCTCAGAGCAGTCAGACTGGCACTGTCAGCTTTCGCTCCTCAGCTCCGGGGTCAAGTGGTTCAAGTCCAGATGGACAATACCACGACCATGTACTACCTCAACAAACAAGGCGGCATGCATTCCCATCTGCTTTGCAGGGAGGCACTCCACATCTGGACCCTCGTCAGCTGTCTGGAGGCATATCTCCTAGCTATTCATGTGGCAGGAGCCTCAAACCATCTGGCGGATGCTCTCAGCTGCTTAGGCAAGACATCCCATGAGTGGTCTCTCCATCCAGAGGTAGCTTACAGCCTGTTCTCCCACTGGGGCAAGCTGATGGTGGACTTGTTTGCCTCCAGGGACAGCACCAAGCTGAGGCTGTTTCATGCCCGCCCCCCCCAGCAGGGCTCGCTGCAGGGGGATGCCTTCTCGAGGCCAAGGACCCCAGGCCTCTTCTACGCCTTCCCTCCATTTCCTTTGATCCACAGGGTGCTCCTCTGAGGAGGGACAAGGCAAAGGTGATTCTGGTAGCCCCAGACTGGCCGTGTCAGTTCTGGTATCCAGATCTCCTCTGCCTCAGCTGCAGGCCCCCGGAGCAGCTTACAGCATGCCTGGACCTGATCTCTCTCTCAATCAGGGGAAGGTATACTATCCGGACCTTCAATCCCTGCACCTCACAGCCTGGTACCTGAGCGGCAAGAGTTCCAGGCTTTGGGTCTTTCCGAGGATGTCCTCATCATGGTGGAGGCATCCAGAAAGGAATTGACTAGGAAATGTTGTGCCTTCAAAATGGAAAAGGTTTTCCATTTGGTGTCAGGGCAAGGGCCTGGACCCTCTGTCCTGTCCAGTGGCTAACATTCTCAGCTACCTTTGGTCTCTGTCCAAAGGGGGTCTTCAGTCATCGACCCTTCTTGTGCACCTGGCAGCCATCTCTGCTTACCGGGCGCAGGTCGGTCAGCCGACATTGATGCAGGAGACAGTGGTTAGGTGCTTTTTCAAAGGCCTGGATCACATATCCCCTTCGGTGCGTGAACCTCCACCTCTGTGGGATCTACTGCTGGTACTTGCAAAGCTCATGGGCAAGCCATTCGAACCAGTGCACAGTGTGCGTTGTCACACTTGTCATGGAAGACGGCCTTCCTGGTGGCTATCATGTCTGCCAGAAGGACAGGGGAGCTCCAGGCACTTTCGGTGGACTCCCCTTATCTGGTCTTCCACAGGGACACGGTTGTCCTATGCCCCCACCCGAAATTCCTTCTGAAGGTGGTGTCAGCATTTCACCTTAACCAGGTGTTAATTCTGCCAGTATACTACCCTAATTACACCTCCGAGGCCGAATACAGGCTCCACACCTTGGACCTGAGCCGAGTCCTCTCCTATTATAAGGAGAGGATGGTGGAAATTCGGGGAGAGGTTCACCAGCTGTTTGTCACCTACGCTGAAGCCACTTCTGGCAGACCTGCAGCAAAATGGACTATTGCAAAGTGGATTACGTCTTGCATAAGTCTGTGCTATGAGTTGGAGGGCATGGAGCCTCCCAGGGGGATAAGAGCTCATTCTACCCGCCATACCACTGCATCAATGGCTGCTTCCAGGGACATCCCCATACAGGATATCTGTTGGGCTGCTACCTGGAGGTCAGCAAACACCTTCATTACCCATACCCATCGACCTTGAGTCACGCCGGGAAGCTGGTTTTGGGGCCTCAGTTCTCCAATCTCTTTTCCCCAAGTAAGTATCAGTGAGGGTGTGCGCCTTGCCTCCCTCCTCCTGGAGAACTGCTAGGAGTCTGCCAAAAAGTGTGGATGAACAACATAGCCACGATCCTAGAAAAACAGGTTACTCACCTGTAACAGTAGTTCTAGGAGTGGTATATGTTGTTCATCCACACGGACCCACCCGACCTCCCCGGCTGCGGATGCACAACACCTGGCTTCCAGTGGGCTAAGATCATGTGTCATAGGGCGGAGCCGAGGGTTATACCACCCGGGTGGGTGGGAGGAGCCAGCTTGAAGACCTTCCAGTGATCCTTAAAGGGAATGGGACATGCCAAGCAGTGTGGATAAGCAACATATACCACTCCTAGAACTACTGTTACCGGTGAGTAACCTGTTTTTTTGTGACCTACAGTGGCAGGAATTTTTACAGTGTTATCAGCCATGCTCAGCCTTCCAATCTCACGTTGGGGGAGGGGGTTTAAACAAAGAAATATTTATTACTCCATGCAAGGGCGAATGTCCACATTGACTGTAGAACTACCTGACTGCTAGCTAACATATGTAGATGAAAGCACTATTAAGCTGAAGGGGGTACTAGCAGAAAAGTAGCATGCCTTCAACACTTCAAGATGGTGGGCTGGCAGTGGGCTGAAAAATGTCTGCATGACTACAGGACACAAGATCATGTTCTGTATTTTTATTTAAACTATGTCCTCAAATATGCAGCACAGAACAATAGCTAATAATGGGGCTACAAGTAAAAAAATGACCAGCATATGCACCCTTATCAAACACACGCTTTCATCGAGTTTTTCATTCTTATGACAGCCTCGAAGATAACACATCACTCCTTCAATGATGCAATAAGTGGAATGAAACAGAGTGGTGTAGCTCAAAAGAGAAGTATGACAGTTTTCATTCAGGTAAATGTGAGGCTTGAAATTTATATTGAATAAAAAAAAAAGACAGGAGACATAATATTCATGTTCAGAGTTGAGATTTTAGTACACAGGTAACAATAAAAGTACCAAATGTGAGAACAATATTTTTACATTTGCCATCACAGAGGCAAGAAAGCCTTTGTGTGAAGCAAATAAACAAATCAAAATGAAAGAAAAAGCCACTGTGGTTCTCAAAAGAGGTGGCGTTGAAGGTTAGGGAGAAAAAGATAGCATTTAGGAAGTGTAAGGAAACACAGAAGGAGCAGGACAGAGAACTGTACCAGTTAAGGCAGAAGGAAGCAGGGAGGGTAGTCAGAATAGCAAAGGCCCAAACTGAGGAAAAGATAGCCAACTCGGTTAAGAAGGGGGATAAAACCTTTTCTAGGCATATCAGGGAGCGTAGAAAGACAAAGGGAGGGATAGTGAGGCTGAATAGAATGTATGGCGGGTGGGCAGAGAGGGACAGTGAAAAAGCAGGGATACTGAATGAATACTTCTGTTTGGTATTCACAAAAGAGGAGGTGCCTAATCCAATTAACAGAAGCACTCTGGATAGGGGGGTCGATGCCAGTCCTTTCACAGAAAAAGGTTTCTGAAAGAACTCCTAAAACTGAAGGTGGACAAAGCAATGGGGCCAGATGGAATTCACCCCAGAATTCTAAAAAGAATTAAGCAGAGAACTAGTGACACCACTGACTACCCTTTTTAACAAATCATGGGAGGATGGTGTGGTACCTGAGGACTGGAGGAAGGCAGATGTGATTCCCCTTCACAAAAGTGGGACCAAGACAGAGGCAGGAAACTACAGACCTGTCAGTTTGACCTCTGTGGTAGGGAAAAGTGATGGAATCACTTCTGAAGGAAAGAATTGTTGAGTACCTAGAGGCCAGTAGGGCACAGGACCCAAGGCAGCATGGGTTCACAGCAGGAAGGTCATGTCAGATGAGTCTAATTGATTTCTTTGACTGGATGACCAAAGTAGTAGACCAGGGAGGGGCTGTGGACATGGCCTACCTAGACTTTAGCAAGGCATTTGACACAGTCCCACACAAAAGATTAATAGTCAAATTAACCAGCCTGGGAGTGGGTCCCAGGGTGGTAGCCTGGGTAAAACATTGGCTGGACAACAGGACACAGAAGGTAATTGTAAATGGAGTCCACTCTGAAGAAAGAGGGGTTACTAGTGGGGTACCGCAGGATTCAGTACTGGGTCCAGTCCTTTTTAATGTCTTTATAAGTGACGTTGCAGAGGAACTGGAAGGAAAAGTATGCCTCTATGCTGATGACACAAAGATCTGCAACAGGGTTGATACACAAGGAGGCGTAGAAAGGATGAGAAGGGAGTTGGCAAGGTTGGAGGAATGGTCAGAAGTATGGCAGCTTGGATTCAATGCCAAGAAGTGCAAAATAATGCACCTGGGAAACAAAAACCCAGGGGAAGGTTACACAATGGGGGGGTAGTAACAACAACAAAAATGGAAAGGGACCTGGGGGTAATCATATCAGATGACCTTAAGGTTGGCAAGCAATGTGAGAAGGCAGTAGGGAGGGCTGGGGGATACTGGGATGTATAGGGAAAGGCATCACCAGCAGAAAACAGGAAGTTGTTATCCCCCTGTACAGACAGGTGGTGAGACCCCATCTGGAGTACTGCGTCCAGTTCTGGAGACCCCATCTCTGCAAGGACATAGACAGGATGGAGGCAGTTCAGAGGAGGGCAACTAAAATGGTGCAGGGTCTGCAAGAGAAGCCATATGAGGAGAGACAAAAGGAGCTTAATATTTATACTCTTGAGGAAAGGAGGGAGAGGGGGGACATGATAGAAATGTTTGAGTACCTCAGTGTGATCAACAAAGTCCAAGAGGGTAGCACCTTTCAGAAAAAGAGATGTGCAAGAACAAGGGGACACAATTTGAAGATAGAGGGGGGAAGAATCAGGGGCAATGTGAGGAAGTATTTTTCCACAGAGAGGGTGGTGGATGCATGGAACAGCCTTCCTGAGGAGGTTGTGGGGTCTAAAACTGTGGGAGAATTCAAGAATGCATGGGACAGACATAAGGCCATTTTTGTGGGGGGTAGGAAGAAATAGGCTGTTGGTTAAATAGGATCTGCAGCTTATCCTCTAGGTAGGGAAATGGGCAGACTAGGTGGGCCAAGCGGGCCTTATCTGCTGTCAAAGTCTATGTTTCATTGATCTTTAATAACGCTACAGCCACCCTAACCCCCCCACCGCTACCTGCAAAAAACTAACCTGTACTACAGAAACACCCAGACACCCACCCAGAATCATACTCCCTCCCATATCACTCACCAAAGTCATTTTGAAGTTCAAAGCCCTGCATGCTGCTGTTGGTCTGCTGCCTTTGTGTGTTGTGCTCCAATCCTGAATGCTACTCTGATATTTGCAGTTGCTCCAGCCCGCTACTGACCGCCTGCACTTCCGAGACTGCTGAAACTGCCACACACACACCACTGTCTGCATCAAAGGAGCAGAGTGCCAGAACCACGCCTCCTTTTACAGGAGGCCCCTACACTAGGGAAACACTGAAGAGACAAAACAGACAGCCCCTCACTGCAGAAAATACCTACACTACACTACATTATGGAAAAATGGTGGACACGGCAAACCGTGTCAAACCTAAAACAAAAGTTAAAAAAAGGCCTAAGTACTTGGGAACTAATACCATCTCGCAGGTTAATGCGCTTTATAAAGGCCACTTGCCCCTCGGATTCATGGCTTTATGAGCTCATTAGCCCCCTCAATGGCACTGTTTCCTTATACGTAATCTTTTCTACCATTTATTCATTCTCTCTCTCTTCCCCCCTCTCTATATATATATATATTGGAAAAAAACTTTGTTAATGCTCCAGATAGAGTCAACACAACAAAAGTTGGGACTTCCGGTTCCGGTATGGCTAGGTGAACATCGTCTCTACTTGAGCTCCCCGACTAAATATTCTTAAAAGGTCTCTTGCCGTAACAATTTAATCCGATTTCACAGTAAAATGCTACAAAAGTATTAGTGAGACCACAGCAGTTAAATCCTTTCCCAACGTTAACCCTTGATGGCCAGAAAACAGACAAACAGATTCCAGCCGCTGGCAGACTTGATCATGGAGGAGGAAGAAGACAGCCTGCAGAAGAGTGAGAAGCGCGGTGAATCCCCCCGAGGCCCCACAACTTCTAGCGGGATAACTTCGGGGAGGCAGTATAGCACAGTGGTTTAAGGCTCTGAGCTGCAAAACTGGTGACATCCAACAGACCAGACCTGGGTTTGAACCCCACAGCTTCCACTTGCGTACTGTGTGACCCTGAGCAAGTCACTTAATTTCCCTGTACTCCCAGGTTGCACCTGTAAAAAAGCTTTCAGCTTAGTGTGCTAGTCCTGGTTAAATAACTAACCAAAAAAAAGCAAAAAACTACAGCTACAAATATAACTCATTTGGCAACATCCATGGCTGGCAGGGAAGGGAAAAAGGAAGGGAACGATTCCCAGACAGGACTACAACCCGAACAAAATATTTTGAGGGCAATAACGGAATTTAGAGAGGAAATGCAGGACTCTATTCAAGAGCTTAGAGCTGACTTGGGAACTTTACAAAGATTGGCTGACGAAGCCGATAAACAAACATCTCAAAATTCCACAAAGACTGACTCCCTCTTTTACTATGAGGGGGGACCAAGGGCTACATGCCTTCTGACGTATAGGTTGAAACAACAGTGTGCTCAGGCTCATGTCACAGGTCTCCGCCATCCGATCACGGGCTATACTTCACATAAATGGGAACAGATAACCGAAGCCTTAGTCACATATTATGAAGAAAGAAAGATTTTTTCTGAGACAGGTAGATTACTTCGGGTACTTACAGGTAAGAACATATATACAGAGCATGCAGGCCCTCTTTAAACAAACTAAATCCTCTGAGGGGTTGATGGACATAATGAGTAAAATAATGAACTCGGTAAGAACCAGGGGACATGTCTTTGCCATATATAGGGCTTTAAGAGATGGGGGGAAGGAGAGCCACACAGATTCAAAACAGATGGGGATTCGAGATGGGAGAGAGGTTAACTGAAGGGGAATGGAACTTCACCCTTACACAAGCTTTTAAAACCACATGCTCCCCAATGTGGAAGGAGTTTGAGGAAAGTAAGAATGAGATTTTTTATCACACCAGCAGTTAAATGTAAATGGGATAAAAATTGCTCTGTGAAATGTTGGAGGGGACGTGGGGGGGTTAAGGCAAACTACCTACATATATTCTGGACATGTCCAGATCTAATGAACTACTGGGCGGCAGTCATCCAGAAATTAAGACAGGTATTCTCCATTGGGGTCACCCTTGGCCTTAAAAACCTGATGTTGGGAGTGAGACCAGAGGAAGTTAAAGGGAATGATGGGACCTACTTGTGGAATGTCCTCCTGACATCAGCTCACAAAGCTATAACGAGAAGGTGGCTCTCGTCATGTCCACCTATTTACCAAGACTGGCTGTCTATTGTTGACGGGATTCAGGACATGGAGGAGGTCACCTATAAAATTAACCTGCAGACGCAGGGTTTTGAGAGACGATGGACCCCCTGGCTGATGGCACAGGAGGCCGAGATGGGGAACCCCGAGATTGAGGGAGAAGCATTGGGAGACAAGATACTAGAGATATTAAGACATAATTAAAGGTCAGTGGATTTCAAAGTAAATGAATGGAATTTTGCTAATGAAGAGTAATTTATTGAAATTTGAAAGTGATCCACTTGATGCAATATGAATTTGTACTAAGATTTATTTCCTACAAAATGTATTTAACTATGTAGTTAAGACATGAAAATGAATTCTTTTTCTCTGTGCCTAAATATGCAATAAACTTGAATTAAAAAAAAACATTGATTCCCTCGAAAGTCTGATTCTCTCTGACTTACGGTGATATTGCCAGAGGGTCCAGTCACCTACAATTCCGCTATGGAGGCCAAAGAAGATCCTTTTCAGTGAGGGGTGATCAAGGAATGTTTGCCCAACTTGAATAATGCCTCCAAGAATATAAACCCAGGACAACCTGAAACTGAGGGCCTTCTCGACCTAATCTGAGCTTTGACAAAATGTTGCGGAGGATTCGTCTTCTGAGAAACCCCACCTTGACTGAGGATTAGAAGTAAGTCCTGGGAACCTTTCAGTCTTGACTATGCGTAGCACTGGGAGAACAGATGGGAGGGGGTTGGGATGGGGGGTTGTTTTGAGGGGCCCTGGTGCAGCCTGGGTACTAAAAACGTCCCCAAACAGTGTAAACATCAAGGCAATTTCATAATGATCAGTATGATTCGACCTCTCACTGTAAGCTTGGGAAGGGGGAACCCCTTGATGGCGGATACAATGTCTGGATAAGAGGGTTCCTGAGGTATCCTATGCATCGGGCTTCTCTCCTCCGTTATCGGCTGTTCCCTCTCTCTCTCTCTGACTCCCCCCCGCTTCCTGGGCTTACCGCCAAATAGTCTGTACAGGTGGGAGTCCTGGGGAGGTTCACAGTGGGCTGGATATGGCTAGAATATTACTACCCCAGGTGAAGACTAGAAGGACTACTCTGAGACACTAGCTAACTAACTAACTTTTGGAACTTGAACTTAAACAATGCTATCCTTGAACTTTTACCAGGAGAACAAGATCCTAAAACCTAACATCTAATACATGGTTTGAAATAATATATGAAAGCAAGATGGCCACTACCTACTACCGACAACAAAGCCTTTCTATCTAATGTTCTCTTTGGCTACAGCTTGTACTAAGGTTTTGAATTGATGTTCGGGCATTGCCATCACCCTTCCCTCCCCCCCCTTTTTTTCCCCTTTTCTCTCTTCCCTTTTTCTTCCTTCCTCCCTCCCTTTTCCACGATTTAAATGCTCAACTTTGAACTAGATTCCATACTGAGTTGGGGAAGGGGAGGGTGTGGGGGGGGATAATTGATATTACTTTAGATTAATCTGGGGATAACAATACAATATAACTTAACCCAACCCAAACAAAAGCTTAGCAAAATGAATCATATTTATTGAGGGGAAGGGGGGTGTTCTAATATATCCAGTAGAAAAGGTCTAACGATGTAAGGATGCGGGAGAATACTAATGATCCTATATGATTAGGTATCTTGGTGGAGATTTGGATGAGATTGGATGGGAAAGCAGTGCATTTAGGTCTGGGTTTCGGTAATCTGTTCATAACAGTTGGACCGGGAAGGATTTATGTTAGACGTAAAAGGGGGCCCGGACACACTAGTCTATCGGACTACTTGGGTGGGGAATTCCCATCTTTGGAGGAATCTCCAATTAGAGGAGATCCTCGATCAAACCCGGTCCCCTTAGGGAGATTGGCTTGAGATTTCTGTAGGGTGGTTTTGTATTGCCACCTTAACAATGGAAGCGCTCATATACATAGTTCTTATTAGTAGAAAACAGGAAGTTGTTATCCCTCTGTACAGACAGTTGGTGAGACCCCATCTGGAGTATTGGGTGCAGTTCTGGAGACCCCATCTCTGCAAAGACGTAGAATGGAGGCTGTCCAGAGGAGGGCAACCAAAATGGTGCAGGGTCTACACTACACTACACTACACCTATACTGGTGCGATGGTCTGCATCTGTCCAGAGGGGGGACCAGGATCCTAGGTGAGAGGTTTAAATGCTTCATTGGCAAGCATTTAAACTAGCCAAGGGGGGAAGCACTGAAAGACGGGAAATCCGAGCCTCACCCCACAAAACATGGTGATTAGTGAGGTAAACACCAAGGTACAGAAGTTATTAGGAGCAGAACAGATTTAAATGTAAAAAGGCAAAGACAGTAAGGACAGAAATGGGGGCTAAAAGGGTAAGGCTATCAAAAAGTGGAGGGTGATGAGTACCAATGCCCGTAGTCTGTGTAACAAGCTCCTGAACTAGTGGCCTTGATGGAAGAGGGTTGCCTGGATATTGTGGCAGTCACAGAAACATGGTACACAGAGAACCATGACTGGGATGTCAACATACCAGCATACACAATCTACAGGAGGGACAGAGGAGAATAAAAGGAGGAGTAGCTCTCTATGTAAAGGAAGGGATCAAAGCAACAGAACTAAAGAGTAAACAGGGAGCAGATGAGGCACTTTGGGTCACCCTGGAGACAGGAAATGGCCAACAATAATCTGCATGGGGTTGTATACAGACCCCCATCTCGAGAGGAATGGACAAGGAAATGATAGAGAGCTTTCTAGAATGGCAGAAAAAGGGAGATATTGTTGATGGGAACCTGAATATGCCAGATGTTAACTGAGCACCTTTGCTGCAGGCACATCCAAGAGCAGGGTCATTCTTGATGCCCTACAGGGGGCATGCCTCAGACAGCTAGTATTGGAACCCACTCAGGAGGGAGCGATCTTAGACCTGGTACTTTCAAATGGGGATGGAGAAAAAATCTCAGATTAAGAAGTGGGTAGCCATCTGGGAACAAGCGACCACCAAACAGTGTGGTTCATGATAAACACAGCCATACAATCAAGCCATACAAAAGCAAGAGTACTAGACTTTAGAAGGGCTGAATTTGGGAAAATGAGAGAGTGCCTCAGAAAAGTACTAGCAAACAGGCAAGAAGGAGGGGTGGAGGAACAATGGGGAGTGATCAAAACAGCCATCACAGAGGCAACAAGCCTTTGTGTAAAGCAAATCAATAAAACACAACGAAGAAAAACCGCTATGGTTCACAAAAAGAGGTGGCAGGAAGGTTAAGGAGAAAAGGACAGCATTCAGGAAATATAAGGAAACACAGAAGAAGCAGGACAGAGAACTTTATCAGTTAAAGCAGAAAGAGGCTGGGAAGGCAGTCAGAATAGCAAAGGCCCAAACCAAGAAAGGATAGCCAATTCTGTTAAGAAGGGGATAAGACCTTTTATAGGTACATTAGGGAGCGAAGAAAGACCAAAGGAGGGATACTGAAGCTTAATAAAGGGGAGGGAATGTGGGTAGAGGGTGACAGTGAAAAAGCAGGGATACTGAATGAATATTTCTGCTCAGTATTCACAAAGGAATAGGAGGGGGAGTTACCTAAATCAAACAAGAGAAACACTCTGAAGCCGGGGGTCGATACCAGTCCATTTACAGAAGAAAGGGTTCTGAAAGAACTAATTAAATTGAAGGTGGACAAAGCAATGGGGCCTGATGGGATTCACCCAAGAATTCTAAAAGAACTAAAGGTAGAACTAGTGACACCGCTGACTACTCTCTTTAACAAATCGTGGGAGGATGGGGTGGTACCCGAAGACTGGAGGAGGGCAGATTTGATTCCTCTTCACAAAAGTGGGAGCAGGACAGAGGCAGGAAACTACAGACCAGTTAGTTTGACCTCAGTGGTAGGGAAAATGATGGAATCACTTCTGAAGGAAAGAATTGTTGAGTACCTAGAGGCCAGTGGGGCACAGGGCCCAAGGCAGCATGGATTCACGATGGGAAGGTCATATCAGATGAATCTAATAGATTTCTTTGACTGGGTGACCAAAGTAGTAGACCAGGGAGGGGCTGTGGACATGGCCTACCTAGATTTTAGCAAGGCATTTGATACAGTCCCACACAAAAGATTAATACACAAGATAGCCAGCCTTGGAGTGGGTCCCAAGGTGGTAGCCTGGATAAAAAATTGGCTGAGACAACAGGACATAAGGGTAGTAGTAAATGAAGTACACAGTGAAGAAAGGAGGGTTACTAGCGGGGTACCGCAGGGTTCAGTACTGGGACCGGTCCTTTTTAATGTCTTCATAAGTGACATTGCAGAGGAACTGGAAGGAAAAGTATGTCTCTTTGCAGATGACACAAAGATCTGCAACAAGGTTGATACACAAGATGGAGTGGAAAGGATGAGAAGGGACTTGGCAAGGTTGGAGGAATGGTCAAATGTGTGGCAGCTCAGATTCAATGCAAAGAAGTGCAAGGTAATGCACATGGAAACAAAACCCAGGGAAGCGTACACAATGGGGGGTGAGATACTGACAGCAACAAAAAATAGAAAGGGACCTGGGGTAATTATATCAGATGACCTAAAGGTGGGCAAGCAATGTGAGAAGGCAGTAAGGAAGGCTGGGGGGATACTGGGATGCATAGGAAGAGGCATCAATAGTAGAAAACAGGAAGTTGTTATCCCTCTGTACAGACAGTTGGTGAGACCCCATCTGGAGTACTGTGTGCAGCTCTGGAGACCCCATCTCCATAAAGACATAGAGTGGAGGCTGTCCAGAGGAGGGCAACCAAAATGGTGCAGGGTCTGCACCAGAAGACATACGAAGAAAGACTAAAGGAGCTTAATATGTATACTCTTGAGGAAAGAAGGGAGAGAGGGGACATCTTAGAAACTTTCAAGTACCTCAAGGGAATTAACAAAGTCCAAGAGGGTAGCATCTTCCAGAAAAAGAGATGTGCAAGAACAAGAGGGCACAATTTGAAGATAGAGGGGGGATGGCTCAGGGGTAATGTGAGGAAATATTTTTTCACTGAGAGGGTTGTGGATGCATGGAACAGCCTCCCTGAGGAGGTCGTGGAGTCAAGAACAGTGGGGGACTTCAAGAATGCATGGGACAGGCATAAGGCAGTCCTAGTGGCGGGTAAGAGGAAGTAAGCTGTTGGTTAACTAAGATCTGCAGCTTATCTGTTAGGTAGGAAAATGGGCAGACTAGGTGGGCCAAGCGGTCCTTATCTGCCATCAAATTCTATGTTTCTATGTTAGAAGACATACGAAGAAAGACTAAAGGAGCTTAATATGTATACCCTTGAGGAAAGAAGGGAGAGAGGGGACATAATAGAAACTTTCAAATACCTCAAGGGAATCAACAAAGTCCAAGAGGGTAGCATCTTTCAGAAAAAGAGATGTGCAAGAACAAGGGGGCACAATTTGAAGATAGAGGGGGATGGCTCAGAGGTAATGTGAGGAAGTATTTTTTCACAGAGAGGGTTGTGGATGCATGGAACAGCCTCCCTGAGGAGGTCGTGGAGTCAAGAACAGTGGGGGAATTCAAGAATGCATGGGACAGCCATAAGGCAGTCCTAGTGGGGGGTAGGAGGAAGTAAGCTGTTGGTTAACTAGGATCTGCAGCTGATCTGTTAGGTAGGAAAATAGGTAGACTAGGTGGGCGAAGCGGTCCTTATCTGCCATCACATTCTATGTTTCTATGTTAGAAGACATACGAAGAAAGACTAAAGGAGCTTAATATGTATACCCTTGAGGAAAGAAGGGAGAGAGGGGACATAATAGAAACTTTCAAATACCTCAAGGGAATCAACAAAGTCCAAGAGGGTAGCATCTTTCAGAAAAAGAGATGTGCAAGAACAAGGGGGCACAATTTGAAGATAGAGGGGGGATGGCTCAGAGGTAATGTGAGGAAGTATTTTTTCACAGAGAGGGTTGTGGATGCATGGAACAGCCTCCCTGAGGAGGTCGTGGAGTCAAGAACAGTGGGGGAATTCAAGAATGCATGGGACAGCCATAAGGCAGTCCTAGTGGGGGGTAGGAGGAAGTAAGCTGTTGGTTAACTAGGATCTGCAGCTTATCTGTTAGGTAGGAAAATAGGTAGACTAGGTGGGCGAAGCGGTCCTTATCTGCCATCACATTCTATGTTTCTATGTATAGTAATGTTAAATGTTGAAGTTAGTTCTAAAATACCGGTTTATGGTATTGAAGTTAATTTGAAAGTGTGGTGTGAAAGGAGACACTGGAGACAAAATGCAATGATGCACATCAGTGCTTTAATAGAAATACTTTATAATCAGGACTGTAAGAGATTAAGCATGATGCCGTAGGAGGGGTATATGGTAACAGGCAGTTCTTTCCTCAGGGTCCTGGGGGAATGGTCTGGGTGACGACAAGCTGGAATGTCCTGAAAAATAACAACAACAAAAAAAATAAAACAATAAAAAAGCAAAATAAAAACAAACAAAACTAAATGACTACTCAACCAGTAAGGATTTATTCCATAAACGTCAACGGTCTTCATAACCCCATAAAAAGATCATGAACAATGCAGTACCTTAATAAACAAAAGCCAGATATTATATTTATACAAGAAACACACCTCTCAGAGCTGGAACACCAGAAATTGTCCTGGGGGGCAGATATACGATCCACTCCGCCTCCCACCTGAGTAAACGAAGAAGGGGAGTGGCAATAATGATACCCGCCACCACCCAACTCAAAATAGATAAAATATATTCAGACAGGTTAGGGCGGTATATTATAATCCAAGGTCGCCTATGTAACCAAGATGTTACTCTAGCCAATATATACTTACCTCCACAGACTAAGACACCAATAATTTGTTAGATCTTGGCAAAAATCTTGGATTTACTTCAGGGTCAACTGATAATGGCTGGTGACTTTAATATGACACTAAAATCAAACCTTGACTCTTCAAACCCTAAAATTTACCATCTGTCCAATGCTGTAAAATTTTTTAAAGCACAACTTGAAAATCTTGGATTGGTGGATGTTTGGAGGACATTTTTCCCTTCTTCCCCAGGATTTACATACCATTCGGGCAGATTTCATTCGTATTCAAGACTGGACTATGTTTTCACCACATGTGAGCATTTTTCTACAGTTTGTGACATCACAATACGCCCCCAAATTATATCTGATCATCATCCAATATTACTAAAACTTGACTTAGGTAGAAATCTAAACAAACTCTCTGGAGGTTAAATCCTTGTCTTTTAAAGGACAAGGAGTTTGCCGACCAAATGAAGAAGAGAATCCCCCAATTCTTCGAGGATAATATCTCTTCTGAAGTTTCAGAAGCCAACATGTGGGATGCAATGAAGGTCACCATCAGAGGTGAAATCATTGCATACACCTCTCGGGGGGGGGGGAAGAGAGAGAAAATAAATACAATGATCTCATCACTACCCTGCAAAACTATCAACTGCTCTATAGAGAAGGGGATAAAGTATTACAAATCAAAATACGAGAGACCAAAGCAGCCATCCAAAAAATAATGGATAACAAGATCCAGATGTCCCTCATATACTTAAAACAAGCTAATTATGAGGGAGGGTCAAGAGGGGCTCGTAGACTGGCTCAGAAATTGAGGGCAAGAAAGCACACAGTAACAATACTAAAAATTAAACATCCCCAAACATTAAGATAAAGCATAAAGAAGAAGAAATTACAAACTTTTGCTCACTACTATTAGCAATTATACACACCACAAAACAACTCTTCCCAGAATGATAGGCAGAACTTTTTGACACAATTACAACTACCAAAACTAATAAGTTCCTAAATACAGAAATTGCAGGCTCCGATCGTAATTGAAGAAATAGGTGCTGCAATTACAGAACTTTCCACAGGACGATGCCCGGGTCCTGATGGATTCACTGGAGAGTGGTATAAACTCTTTAATAAGGAATTAACTCCAAGACTTCTCCTTTTATATGGAGAGACGGAAAAAGGTGCCCCCCTCTTTGACTTGGGAATACGCCACGATTGCGGCAATCCCCAAACTGGATGGGAACAAATTAGAACCATCAGCTTATCACCCGATATCCATACTAAATACAGACTATAAAATCTACATGGCCATTTGGGCAACTAGAATAGAAAATATCCTTCCAACAGTAATACACCCAGATCAAGCCGGTTTTATAAAAAATAGGTCTACGATGGACAATATTAGAAAATCCCTAATCTTAATAGAATATATCCAAACCCGAAAAATACCAGCTGCTTTTATAAGCTTAGATGCAGAAAAAGCATTTGATCAGGTCTATTGGCCCTTTTTATGGGATACACTTAGGGCCTTCGGATTTCCAGATTCATTTTTACAATGGTTAGGCCAAATATATCTTTCTCCTAAGGCATATGTGCGTATTAATGGGGGACTGTCTTCACCAGTTTCTTTGCAACAAGGTACAAGACAGGGTTGTCCGCTTTCCCCCCTTACTGTTTGTATTATACATTGCACCTTTAGCAGTAGCAATAAGAGCATAAAAAAAATAGAAGGCATTCCTATGCAACAAAATGAAAACAAAACCAGCCTCTTTGCCGACGACAGTCTCCTCTCTCTTTTGTCTCCCTTAGAGTCGATCATAGAGACATGGAAAATGTTAACAAAATTTGAAGAACTGGCCAGCTTTAAATTAAACATATCCAAAACAAAAGCTCTCCTATACAATTATACCCCCCAAACACTTTAAAACGAAGTTTATCTATTAAATGGCACTCCACTAAAATAAAATATCTAGGCATAAATATATCCCAAAACTTGCAGGTAATTGAATTGATCAATTATGAACCTATCTCTATTTCGATAGAGAAGGACCTGGAAAGGTGGACGCATCTTCCACTCTCCCTATTCCAACGAATTGAAACAATCAGAATGAATGTTTTACCTCGGTTATTATATTTGTTCTAAAACATTCCATATTTCCCATCATCATATTACTTTAAATCATGGGACAATATGATATCGGTATTTGTGTGGAACAAACAAAAAACACAAATTCGACTTTCAGTATTACAGTTATCCTTAGCTCAGGGTGGAACAAACCTCCCTGACCTTAAAAGATATGCTGAGGCAGCATTTCTCCGAATTCTTCTCCTCTGGCTTTCAGAACAATTTACCTCCCTATGGAAGAACTTAGAATTCCACCTGAATGACATGCATGACATAAAAAAAAATGTTTCTTCCCCTGGGAGGTCTCCTTCTATAAGTGACTTTACTGAAATTACCTCGCAGGTTCTAAAACTATGGATCTTACTTTGAGAGGGCTCTTGCAGTAGGTAATTACATATAGGACTGATGCCGGAGCGGCAGGACCCACAGGAAAATATTTCTAGCTAGCAGTCCCTGGCGAGGACCGCCCACGATCAGGTAACCAGCGCCAGGAGATGTCGGGTACAAAGCAGTCCCGGACGCCCGCCCAGTTCTTCCTGCTTAGCTCGTGCAGTGCCTCACAGAAAAGTTTGTGCTTCGTCAGCCCCTACTTTAGGCGTTTTTAATGAAAAATCATTATTTTTGATTAACGTCAGTACTAGCATCGGTGATATGTCAGTTCCCATACCCCCGAGCACAAGAATAAGTGTGATTCGTGTGGTGCCCAACTACCGCACAAGGATGGCCACTCCCTGTGCCTGTTCTGCCTAGGCCCTGATCACCCGGTCGAGAAGTGCCAGCACTGCTTCAGTTTCAACACGGCTACCCGGAAAAGGCGGCAGCAATCCCTTGAAGCCCATATTCTAAAGAAGAAAATTAGTTCTATGGAGAAGGAGCTCAAAAAACTGAGGCAGTCGTCCACTTCCCCCGGAGGCCATCGGAAGAAGAAGGAGAAGGAGAAGGAGAGGCACCGGGACAAGGGCTCCTCCACTGCGTCTCCCTCGAGAGTCGCTAGGATGCAGGCAACATCCCCTCCAGGGGATTGCTCCTTGATGGCCGCCTTGGAGGTTTCTGAGGGGGCGTCAGCCCACCCGTCTGGCTCACGCTCAGGCCTTGCGGGTGCCTCCAGGCAGTTGGAGGCCTCCGTCCATGGTTTGGCTGCAGGCTCGCGGCCTGCCACTGTGGGCGACTCCAGTAAGCCAGGTGTCGGCTCCTCTGACATCCACCCGGAGAAGGCCGATAGGACGTCCGGCCCTCCGAGCGACGTCGCGACCTCCACCCCACGGACCAGGCGATCACTCTACTAGGCCTGCCTCGGTGATAGCTCTCATAAGTCGGACGTCGGCTCCTCTGGTGCCTGCGAGAGCTCACCCTAAGCCTCACGTCGGCTTGTCCGACGTCTGGCAGCGAAGAACCGGCGATGGACCCCCTCCCGACCGTCATACCCGGTTCCTGCGCGCCTTCGCTGCCATCTGGGAACCAGAGTCTCCAACTCGACCCTGGGACTTTTCCCCTCCATCCCGGCGGCTGGGATCTTTCGCCCTCGTCGGTCATTCCTCTGCCTGGGCGCCAGACCTGGCGGCCGGCTCCTGATGCGGCTCCGCGCCCAGCCCTCCGGCGCCCGGTACCTCCGGCGCCAGGGCCTCTGCTGTCGGCCCTGATGTCAGCCTTACTGACTCCGGGGGACATTCCACTCCCATCGGGCCCTCCGGGCTCTCCACTATGGACCCTCCCATGAGGCCTCCGGCCAGGCCGTCTGCTCCGACAGCCCCCCCCAGCTCCCGGGTATCCTCTGTCCTATTCAATGCCAGTGTACCCGGGACTGCAGTATCCGGCGCCACAATACCCGATGCCGGGCTTCCCGATGCCGCAGTACTCGACATCAAAATACCCGACGCCAGGCTACCCACAGCCGGGTTTTGGATACGCTCCATATGGTTATAACCCGTATCCTTATCCCCCGCCTCCTCCTCCTCCTCCACCGCCCTCGAGGCCGCCGGTGGACCTGCAGGAGACTCTGGCCTCCTGGTGGGCTGAGGCCAAGGCTCAGCTCACCAAAGAAGTCGAGAGTCGCCTTCCGGCGATGGTGCCGTCCCAGGTTCCTGTACGTCCGAGGCAGCACACTCCCTCACCACCTCCGGACTCCAGAGTTCTTCCGTCTGAATCCACAGAAGGGCAGGACACGCTTCCCCGGGGACTTCCCAAGGGGTCCGTTCCTCCCCCGG
Organism: Neoceratodus forsteri; assembly: GCA_016271365.2. Classification (NCBI taxonomy): domain Eukaryota; kingdom Metazoa; phylum Chordata; order Ceratodontiformes; family Ceratodontidae; genus Neoceratodus; species Neoceratodus forsteri. Next base: position 270,394,996 of record JADMNL010000027.1, read on the forward strand.
GTCGGGAAAGGGAGTCTTTCTCTTCTTCATCCTCCTCTTCACCCTCGGACTCCTCGGACTCTTCCGATGGTTGCTCCAAGAGAGACAACGAGCCTCGCTCTCCGTTGAAGCCCAGGCCAAGGACTCCTCCGAAGTCTCCTCCGGAGGATCCTTTTTCGGAGTTGCTTAGGAAAATCCAGGAGGTTCATCAGTGGCACTCCCTGGAACCAGATCCTCAGAGTCTGAAACTCGCTGAACATCTGGATCTGCCCATGACAGCTCCTACCTTGCTGCCAACCTGGATAGAGCCTAATGCCGACCTTGTTACCACAATATGGAAGCAGCCATCGGCCTTAGCCCCACTTCCTAGGAAGTTGAACTGGCTATATCAGGCTCCAGAGGGTGTTGATTTCCTGGATTCTCACCCTCGTGCCGACTTAGTCGTGATTAGCGCCGCTCACGGCCGGTCGGCGTACCCCAAACATCTTAGCTCGCCACCTCCTGATAAGGAATCACGCCTTCTGGACCAGTATGGGAGAAAGATTTACACTTCCTCCACACTGGGGATCAGGGCCCTGAACTGTGTCAGCCATATGGGGGACTACCAGAAGGCCATCCTGACTCAGGCGGAAGCCAAACTGGACTACTTGCCTGACTCCCAAGTCAAGCAGGAGTTGGCTGATCTTGTCCGCTCTGCTCGTTCGGCCAGTCGACAAATGCTACATGTGACATACGATGCAGTGGACACTGCTGGGCGGAGCTCAGCTTTCGCTGTAGGCCTACGGCGTCATGCTTGGCTCCATGTGTCAGGTTTGGTCCCGGAGGTGCAATCTGCTACCCAAAAAGCACCCTTCCGGGGGTCGGTGCTTTTCGCGGGCGATGTCAAGGACATCATCACCAATTTGTAAGAGAAGAGGATGGCTCTGAAGTTAGTTGATTCCATGTACCGTCCCCATCAGCAGCGCCATCCCTTCATGAGCGGAATCGTGGCGAAACCCCAGGGAAGGCGAAGACACAAATGCCAGGCCCGCAGCTGCCAATCCCCCACCCAAAAAGCAGCGGGTGCTTCAGCTGCGTGCTGCCCCACCACATTACTCCTTTCTCTCCACTGCCTCCGGACTCCCGGAGGAACCAGTAGGAGGGAGGTTTTCCCTCCACCTTTCGGGATGGGAGAGGATAACCACAGATTCTTGGGTGCTCCAGCTCATAGCAGAAGGACACTCCTTAGAGTTTCTTCAGAAACCACCCCGCCACCCCCCTCTGAAGTTGTTGTATTCATGGGAACATCTTCTCTTGGTCCAGGAGGAAATTTTGACTCTTCTGCTGAAGCAAGCGATAGAGCCTGCCCCCCTTCATCTGCAAGAGATGGGTTACTATTCCCATTTCTTCCTGGTCCCAAAGAAGACAGGAGATCTCAGACCAATTTTGGATCTCAGTTCCCTGAATCTTTATGTAGAGTACAAAAGGTTCAGGATGCTCTCTTTGCAGAGCCTTCTGCCCCTCCTCTGGCTGGGTCAATGGCTTTGTGCTCTGGATATGCAGGATGCTTATCTGCACATTCCCATTCGCCCATCTCATCACAAATACCTTTGTTTTGCGTTCCAAGGGGACCACTACCAGTTCAAGGCGCTCCCATTTGGTCTGTCCTCGGCCCCCCCGAGTATTTACCAAATGCCTGGCAGTGGTGGAGGCCCACCTGCGTACCAAGGGAGTGCAGGTTTTCCGGTACCTGGACGACTGGCTCCTGGCGGCCTCATCCAGGGAGGAACTCCTGCGTTTCCTCTCCCTTACCCAGCAGGTTTTTGCCTGCCTGGGTATTACCATCAGCCATTCCAAGTCTCATCTGGACCCATCCCAGAGGCTACAGTTTATTGGGGCGATCATCGATACGACCATGGGCAAGGCCTTTCTGCCTCCGGACAGGGCATCCACCCTTCAGACCCAAATAAGTCTGTTGTCCAACTGCAGGATGGTCTCTGTGAGGTCAGTCCTTCGCCTTCTCGGGCTTATGGTGGCTACTATTGCGACGGTACCTTGCGCTTGACTCCACATGAGGGTCTCTCAGTGGACTCTACGCTCTCAATGGGATCAGCTAGTGGACGACCTAGATCACTCAGTTTTGATCTCTTCGCCGATGATGCGAGACTTGCAATGGTGGATGGTTCCAGAGAACCTGTTTCGGGGAGTTCCTTTCTTTCATCCTCCCCCCTCCCAGACTCTAACCATAGACGCCTCAGGTGAAGGTTGGGGAGCCCATCTAGGCCCTCATCGGACCCAGGGCTCCTGGTCCAAGCTAGAACAAGCGCTCCACATCAATGTGCTCGAGCTTGGGCAGTGTTATGCGCTCCAAGCCCTTCACCAATACATCCTTCCTGCCACCTAGCGCCAGGCGGACAACATGTGCGTGGTGTGGTACATCAACAAGCAGGGAGGGACTCGGTCCTACCCTCTATGCAGGGAGGCAATGAGGGTTTAGGGATTGAGCAACACAACACGACCTTCACCTCACGGCAGTTCATGTTCCGGGAGTCGACAACACCCTGGCAGACAAACTAAGTCGCTCTTCTGCTCTGACTCACGAGTGGGAACTGGACCAAGGGGTCCTAGACAGTATCTTCCAACTTTGGGGAACACCACAGGTTGACCTGTTCGCATCCCCCCTAAACGCAAAACTTCCCATCTTCTGCTCGCTCGTTCCAGAGCGAGGTGCTTTTTGGAGCAATGCTGTATCTCTAGACTGGAAGGACAGATTCGTCTATGCCTTTCCCCAAATTCCACTTATCCCACGAGTCTTGCAGAAACTAGCTTCAGAAGGAGCAAGAATGATTCTGATCACTCCTTTCTGGCCCAGGCAAATCTGGTTCTCTCTTCTACAACAATATTCAGAGGATCCTCTTCTTCCTCTTCCTCTATCTCGAGGTTTGTTGACCCAGGATCAGGGGACCCTGGTCCATCCAGGCCTCATATCCCTTCAACTGCATGCATGGCTCCTGCAGACCTAGCCCAATCCCGTTTTGGAGTGTCTCCCAAAGTGGCAGAGATTTTAGTGGAGGCCAGAAAACCCTCCAGCAGATCCATTTATGCCATGAAGTGGAAAAGATTCACTATTTGGGCTGCTTCTAAGAACGTGGAACCTTTCTCCTGTTCAGCGGGGCTCCTGCTGGAGTATCTACGTCATCTTTTTGACCTGGGTCTCAACCATTCCTCTCTGAAGGTACATATGGCAGCCATTTTGGCCTATCATGTTCCCTTCGCAGACAAGGCTTTTGCTCAACTGGAAGTCTCCCAAGACCTTTCTCAGAGGGGTCCTCCATCTGAGGCCCCCCATCTGTACTCCTGTTCCCCCTGGGGACTTGAACTTTGTTCTCGAGAAACTTACTTTCCCTCCCTTCGAACCTGCAGCTTCTGTGGATTTGAAGTTCCTTTCATGGAAGACTCTCTTCTTGGTGGCTATTACTTCGGCTCAGAGAATCTCCAAGCTCCAGGCCCTGATGTGTAAAATCCCGTACTTGATTTTTCACAAGGAATGAGTTGCTCTTCGCACGAATCCTATGTTTCTCCCTAAAGTAGTAGCGAGTCTACCTTAAATCAGTCCATAGAGTTACCTGCCTTTTTATGCAGTACTCTAATCAAGGGAGTATTTACTCCATACTATGGATGTTCACGGATTCTGAGATACACCAACAGGACGAAGGATCTCAGAAAGACTGATCAGTTGTTCATCTCTTTTGCTCACAAAAGGGAAGGCAATGCTGTTTCCAAGCAATGCCTGTCTAAGTGGTTGGCTCATTGCATCACTTTCTGTTATGACAAATACAACAAGACTCTCCCGGGTCAAGTCAGAGGCCACTCCACTAGAGGAGTAGCTGCCTCTGCAGCTTGTTTCAAGAATGTGTCTGAGGCAGACATCTGCGCTGCCGCCACCTGGACTTCCGTCCATACCTTTATGAAACACTACAGTTTGGATGTTGCCTTTCGCCGTAGAGCAGGCTTCGGGCTGGCTGTTTTGCAAGGCCTCCTATCTTGAGACTTGCACAACCAGAACTACCTTTGGGAGTACTTTTCCTCCTCCCGATGCCTCTCTTTCTTCCAGACTGCTTGGGATTCAGTCCTATATATAATTACCTACTGCAAGAGCCCTCTCGAAGTAAGATAGTACAGTTACGTAAGAACTTACTGTAACAGTAGATCTTGAGAGGCTCTTACAATAAATAATGCCTTCCGCCCTCCATCCCCCTAGGCTTTTTCAGCTCCTTTTCCATTGAGAAATATCCGCTTCTCTCGTCCAGCCTCTTTTGGCCTGTGGCGGAAAAGAACTGGAAAGCGGGCGTCCGGGACCACCCTTTATACGGCGTCTCCTGGCGGTCATCTGACGTGGGGCGGTCCCTCGCCAGGGACTGCTAGCTAGATATTTTTCCGTGGGGAGCTGCCGCCTGCCGGTGTCAGTCCTATATGTAATTACCTACTGCAAGAGCCTCTCTCGAAGATCTACTGTTACGGTAAGTTCTTACGTAACTGTACTTTTCATATATGTGGCAAAGAGCCATTTCAGTTAATCTATGAATACTGTAAGGTCATTTCAGAAGACAAGCTCTTTATTCCATCTTACAATGACTTGACTTTCTCTCGGTGGCGCAGACTAGGATTGGAACAGATGTTTCAGTTCCTGGGTCCCAATGGGATATTATCATTTGAAGAGCTAAAACTGAAATTTAAGCTATTAAATACTGATCACTTTAGATAACTTCAAATCAGAAATCATATATTAAGAAAATTTAATCATTCAGGTGAAACTGATTCCCCCAATCCCTCCCCTCGTAAGATTATTTTCTGACCATTCCTTGGGACACCATTGGAATCATTTAATTGGAAACCTAAACAAAATAATGCGAGATCTAACTAAAGAATCAACCAGATCAATATTGATCAGTTGGAACAGGGACTTGGACCTTGAAGTGTCCGAAGAGGGCTTGGTCCTCTGCAATTCTTTGAGCAGTTAAAATTACTCAATCATACATTTGGAGAGAATATTCATGGAAGTGTAGGTCCAGATTTTCCAGGTCACCTCCTCGGCTGACAAAGTACCTTCCGATTGAATATGGGGTTTGTTGGAGGGGGTGCGGATGTAAGATGGCTGATATTGCACATATTATGTGGCAGTGCCCACTCTTAATGCCTTTTTGGATAAATTTACAAAGAGAAATGGCGGACAGTCTGGGAGAAAATATTGAACTTACAGCCGAAATGTTATTACTAGCTGTCTACCCGGACCATTCCCCCCATGGACAAAAATGTTACTGCTTATTTTTTGCTGGCTGCAAAGAAGTCTCTTACAAAAAAATGGATGACTCAAGACATTCCTATCATACAAGATTGGAGACGAATAATATCATCAGTATATCAGATGGAATATATCACTGCTAAAATTAATAACCAATCACAGAAGCTTGTTCAGCTGTGGCAGAGATGGGTCATCCATCAAGCGGAAGTGGATCCTGATTTCTGCCCATAGTGGAAAGTGGGAGATGGAAAGGGGAGGAAACAAGATCTGGAAATAACCAACTGCAGTTTGTTTATGGCAAAAAATGAACATGGGGCCAGTGTAGCTAGTTTCTGGTGTGTGATTTGTAAAATGACAACTTTTTAATGTATTTTTTACGCTTTTTGTTCATGGAAAAAAAAAAAAAAAGATGGCGGCTGATGAAAAAGGAATTTTCCCTCACAAAAAATAATTTTTTTCTCACGAAAAGGAATGGATTTCATGAGAAAGAATCCCATCTTAACTATATTAATCTTCACCATTCATCACTGGTGGGTTAAGCTGGAGGCTCCAGGACCCCGCGGGCGCTATAGCTCAGAGGTTTCTTTTTCTTGGGAAGGAGCCAGCTCTGGGATGGTGCTGCCCTTGAGGCTGATGCATTGTGTGTGCTTGCAGGATGGCCAGTAACTGACGCCAACTCCTTCACCGCCTCAGTTCTGTTTTTCCTGCGTCGAGAGTGCATCACTTTGTCTGAGCTGCTGTTTGCTGTTGTGCATATTCCAAAAGTTTGCATCGACCACTGAAAGTTCTGCCTCTGCCATTACTTGACACTGTAGGACATCTACAGATCCAGTAAAACCGTTTCTTTTATTTTGTTTTTCTGGTTTCTATGGCGTAGAGTCTTTTACTTTAGTTTTAAGTTGTTCATAACGATCATGTCCGGTTCGGGGCCTTCTTCCAAATCTAAGGTGGGGGCATGCCCCTAAGCATCAGTGCCCCTGCGGCAAGCTAATTACTGTATTGGTCTGTTAAGATCGTTGTCTCACCTGCCTGGGCCCCTTGATATGATATGGACACTTGTGACACCTGCTTCTCCATGGACCACCGGGTCCTCGAGGTGCACACGTTGAAGGTGGGTTGGGATCCTCCCACCTTCAGGGGGTGGCATTGGTCCCAGGACACCAAGGTCAGGACGTTGAGCCCTTCCCCTGGGTCTCCCCCAATACTATACATACCAAGGGGGAGTAGGCCTCGGCTGGTTTCAGTCTCGCTAAGACCAGAGGCCTGCATGAGGGGTCAGGTAAACAGTCAATCTCCTCCAGGGGGTCAGCTGACAGCCCCTCACAGTCTGCCGCTTCCTTGGAAGTGCGGATGCACCCGGTGTCGCAGTCACAGATATACACTGGGTTCAAGCCGATAGAGTCCTCGGCACTGCATATTAACATTGCTTTGGCTCCCATCTCCACCCTTGGAGCCGGTAAGCGAGGCAGTGCCATAGTCCGTGCTAAGCCCACTTCCAGTGCCACTGGGGGCAGGAAGGTTTGGAGAGTGGTCTCTCTGCCAGTCTCCCTGATTTCTTCCTCTTTGCAGGAGGATGATCGGGATGATCTGGAGTGGCTGCTTGACTCTGAGGAGTCCCATGGCTTGGTTAGGCCTAGCCGTGCAGTTCCCAGTGTTGCAGTTTTGGTCGCTCTCCGGGTGGGCCCTGCCCTTGGGGCTGACTCATCTGGGTCTTCCGGCATCGCTTGTGGTGTCGGGGACACCCCCAATGCTGATTCTTGTGCCGGGGGGGGGTTGGTGTGGTTTCTGGTGCTGAGTCTGGGTCTGGCGCTGCGCTCAGTTCTGGGTTGGACTCCGGCACTGAGTCTGGTTCTGATGTCGTGCAGGGTGCCGGGTTGGAGTCCGGTGCTGGAGTGGGGTCTGTGACTGTTTCTAGTGCTTCTTCTGGTGCTGGGGCGATCTTAGAGCACGCAATTTCAGGCACTGGGGAACGCCTGAGGAGCAGGTCCCTCTCTGAGGGTGAGAGTTTGAGGAGGTCAGGGATGGCACGCAGACCCACTTCAAGAGCTGCTGGTGGCTCTGGGAGGAGTCGCAGTGCTGACCCCACACTTCTTCACTCTCCTAACTAGGGAGGGTCTGCAACAGATGGGGCTAGGGGCTGCCCATAAGGGACAGACCGGCTCCGATCACCCCATCGTGTGGTCCTTTCTCTAGGGCACCACTTTGGCCACTCCTGTATCGCTGGACGACCTACAGTGGGTGTGTTGTGCAGTCTTCCCACCCCAGGAGGGGTCCCCTGTGTGTTCCCATAGCCCTAGCAGGGATCTTGCACTGGCTTGCCAGACTTCTTCTTTTTTTTTCCATATACATTTTTCTGCCTCAGCCCTGGCAGGTGCTTCGGTCCCTCTCAAAGGAGGAACTGTCTCTCAGGTTCCACTGTGCCACAGTTAGCCACCCCCCTGGTATTTCCCCCATGGATTGCCCCCTGTGGTGGAGCCAGGGAGGTGGTGCCCCCTTCCCAGAGACCCAATCTAGAACCCTGGGGTTGGCCCGCGGTGGACCATCATGGAGCCCTGCCAGGCTTTTTTCCTCCTGATTTTCTCCCCGCCCCCCCCACCGACGTAATCATGTCGGAGCCGTCTCCTGACCCGTATTGCCCTCCAGTCACCACCAGAGGGCAATCAGCGAGCGGAACAGCATGTGCCCTTCCCCCAAGAGCGGAGGACAGTCCTTCGGACACTCAATCCTCTCTCTCCCCTGCCGACCCCTGGCATCCTGGGCTTATTCCCGAACCCGGGTTGCCATCATGGTGCAAGGTGTAGCGACCAGCACCTCAACTTGTGGGGATATAACAGCAGCCATATTTATCAACCTGGCTAAAGCTTTCGACACAGTCTCTCATCCCCTGCTGCTGGCTAAACTCGCCCAAGCTGGTCTCTCTACGAACGCAATTAACTGGTTCCATTCTTATCTTATAGGTAGGTCCCAATCGGTCCATATTGGCTCGACTCTTTCCTCCTCACTCCCTGTCACCAGTGGAGTCCCCAAGGTCTGTACTCGGCCCTCTACTGTTCTCTATCTTTCTTAACGTACTGCCTGCTGCCTGCTACTTCGGCTATCCATATACAGCGAGCCGATACGGTGCTGTTTGCCTCGGGCCCATCCACTCATGGCGTGACAGCCTGTCTTCAGAAGGACTTGACTCCATCCAACGTTGGTTCCTCTCAAATCAACTCATCTTGAATCCAAAGAAAACCGTCTCCCTCACTTTCGGCTCTCGGGCCAAACTAACCCGCCTTACTGCCCCCCTCCATGTTCTACACTCTGGATAGCTCTCCCCTAGAGGCCTGTACTTCATATAAGTATCTCGGTGTCTGGTTAGATCAGCACCTCGACTTCTCGGCGCATATAGATGCTCTACACAAAAAACTGAATCCCATGCTGGGAGCTCTCTTCCGGAACAAAAACTGCATACCTCTACCTACCAGGCTAGAAATAGTCCAAAAAATGATCCTCCCGATCATGGATTATGGAGATGTTGTCTACTGTGCCCCAAAACTTCCTTATGAGCTTGACCCTCTTCCACTCTTTTGTCGGTTCGCTTGGACCCCTCCATACTCATCACTGGCCCTCTACCAAGCCTTGGACCTCCTTCTCTTCAAAACCAGCATTGCTACACTCGCCAAACCACGGCCAAGTTCTGGTCACAGACACCCTCCCACCTGTCATCCTCTCTAACTGCCCTCCCCACCAGCCTATGCACTCAAGAACATTGACTCAGGCTCCTGCACATTCCACACAGATCCACCGGTTAGGCCAGACTGCTTTCAGTTTCAGGTTGCCCAAGTTATGGAACTCCTATCACCCGATATTAGACATGCCACAACTACCCACACCAGAATGCTCTTCTCAAACATACTTCTCTACCAACTGTTCCTGTAACCCCATTGCACCCTCACAACTCCTAACTACCTGCTGCAAACACCTGTCTGGGTCTCCATTTTCGTTAGTGTTGTTGCTGCCAGCTCCTATTGTTTGAACTGACTTTATCTGTAATGTAAATGTTGTACTGATTTTATCTGTAATGTAAATGTTTCTGCAATATTGCACTATGACAGTCTCTTCCTTGTTTTGATTGTACTAAATGCATCAATGTATGTTTCTCTTTGCACTACGTTTCCCATGTAATTCCCCTCCCCCCAAGGCGCATCTGGAATCGAGCGGTACTCTGCTCAGTATGCCTTTCTAGTAAATCTCTTAAATAAATAAATAAATAAATAAATAAATAAACTTCCAGCACCACTGGGCCAGCTCGGCAGACTTCTCACCCTCCTTCGGATCCTTTGCCTCCTTCCTCTGCTCTGCCTGATCTCTTGGGCTCTACGGGACCTATGGCCTGGGATTGGTTCAGGTTGTAGGCAGCTGCTTTTCCTCTCTACTTAAGAGCCCTGGACCAGGTCATCTTTAGACCGGAACCCCCGGCAGCCCTGGGATCTGAGCCGGGCTCCTCTGCCTCATCTTCCTCCCCAGAGGCAGAGGATTCTTCAGTCCACCTGTCCTCAGATGCTGATATCACCAGCTATAAGCAGTTCCTGTCGAGGTTGCTTGAGGGGCTCCATATATATCATTTTGTGAGTCACAATCCTGACCATGCAGCACAGGCATTCCTCAGAGAGTTCAGCCTGAAAAACATTGTTATCCCTCCGTGGCCTGTTCCTTTCACAGAGGCATCGCATCAGGTCTGGCAGCGTCCCTCTGTCCCTTCTCCAGCCCCAAGGGACTATCAGCGTATGCAGGTATTGCACACCCCAGGGGTCTCTAGGTACTATGCCCCCAACCCTCTTCTGGGATAGAACCCTGGACAACCCTTCTGGGCATCGCCGCCCATGACTGACTGACTGTCCCCCAGAGTCTGACTTGGCTGAATTCAACCGCTGGGGTAGGAGAGTCTTCTCAGCAGCACTTCTTCTGTGCATCTCAGCACACCAGGCACATCAGGCTGCCTATGCTAGGCACCTTTGGATGGTGCTGGGACAACTCCTAGTGACTTTGCCTGACACAGAGGCAACCAGACAAGCCATTTGCCTGTCAGCTAGGGGCTTAGAGCTAGCGAGACACCAAGCAAGAACGTCTTATGATGCCAGTGAGGTAGCATTTGGGCTGGCAGGAACTGCAGTCTGTATTAGGTGGACAGCATGGCTTTGCCTCTCCTGGTTATCAGCCTTGGCCCGGCGTAGGGTGATTGCCTCTCCCTTCCAAGGGGCCCATTTCTTCTCCCCCAGAGAGAGGCGAGAATTGTCAGGGCACCTTCCTTCCTGTGTTTCTCCCCCACAGGAGGCTGAGGGAAATTTACAGCCCTCAGGGAGGTGCCAATGCCTTAAGGTGCTTGGTACTCACCCACCAGTGATGAATGGTGAAGATTAATACAGTTAAGATATGAAAATTACGTAACTACCATAATTCTTGATCTTACTGTATATCTTCACCATTCATCACTGCTTCCCGCCCACCTTCCCCTCTTGGGCCTCAGCCTCTGGGCAGTACCTCCTCCCCCTGTTTGTCTTCCCTCCAGTTGAGGCCAATTATGGCATGCTCCTGCTGGCACCTCTGGGTCCACTGATCCTTCGCTGAAGCGACAGGGACCCACCTATGGGGGGAGGGCAAGCAGGATGCTTGCCCTCTTTATGCTTGGGGCTCCCCACTCACGACCCTGATGGTGACTCTTCTGTCAGGCTGGATGAGGCCTTCTTTAGTTGTAAGGGGGGTTCTGATTTTCTACCCTGTGTGATCTCAGGCTGCCCTTCTCAGGTCCCCATCTTGTCAGGTGAAATGAGGGGGGCTCCTGAGACCCCGCCTCCTTTTTTTCCTGGCGTCTTGGTTACTCCATTGTATTTCCAGGTAACCCACCCTTGGTTGACCTGGGGGCAGGTTTCCCTCTAACCCTAAGAGGTTTTCCACTCCTGGAGACTTAAGACCTCCGCCTTACTGCTTCTGCAGCTCTGGGTGGGAGGAGGTGTCTTCCCTCATATTCTAGACCTTCTGGATTTGAGGGGGTCTACATCAGAGGGGATCCTGCCCCGGAGTGGGTCCTGTTCCCACTTCTGATTCAGTAAGGGACAGGGGTGAGAGACATATGGCCACCTTTTTCCCCTCTCTAGTGGACCAGGAGGGCACATCCTTTATGGTTCTTCAGGGCCCTAGGTAGTTTTTCTCATTTGCTAGACCTGTAACCAACTTGCACAGTTTCTTGTTTTTTCCCTTGAAGTCTTCTTCTGCCTGGGAGGCTTCCTGTGCATCCTGTCTTTCTCCCTCTCCTACCTTGGGGCTACTTCCCTACATAAAAAAAATTAATAAATGAGGGAGAGGAGTCAAGCAGTTGGGTCCCCTCTTGGTCCACCCATTAGACTCCTATGGATTCTCTTTAAGGGGGCCATACATGTCTCTCATTTCCCCTCTCCCCTCTTTCTCTATTTCTTCTTTTCTTTCTTTCCCTTCCATTCTTCTCTTTATCCCTCCCATGGCCTGCCCAGTGGTTGGGGTTCCCTGTCCCAAACCTCTTAGTGTACTTCCCCTCTTCTTGTGGCCAGCTTATTTCTTTTTCAGTTTATATCCTTTCCTTTTACTATCCCTCAGGCTCCCTTGCCCCGCCCTCCTTCTCTTTCTCTGTCTCTAATTTTTCCCTCTCTCTGGCGAGCAGAACTAAGATGGTGGAGGAGTCGGCGTTGGTAACTGGCCAACACGCGAGCACCACACAATGCATCGGCCTTGAGGGCAGTGTCAGCTCCTCCCCCTGAGAAAAAAATCTGTGAGCTAAAGCTCCTGCAGGTTCCTGGTGCCTTCAGCTTAACCCACCAGTGATGAATGATGAAGATATACGGAAAGATCAAGAATTACGGTAGGTACTGAATTTTCATTTTTCGCGAGGTCAATCATTTGTCGAACTTTCTCCCTCTATTCTGGATAGTGATCTTCCCATTGAAAACAACGGGAACTTAAAACTTGAATAACTTTGCAACAGATTAATATTTTTTCATCAAACAAAGCATGGTAGTTCTGTTACTCAAACTGTATCTACCATGGAAAAATCATACCAAAATTCCACATTGTCTGGATGCAAGGCGATGAGGGAAAAAACTGCAAAAAATTGTGACTTTTAAGGTTTTTGCGCTATCCGGATCTCAGAATCTGCACATTTGACTGGAATGAAACTTGCCACATGGGACAGTGCATATCAAATTTTGTGCAAATCCATTGATCGGTTGCAGTTATTAAAGAGCAAAATTTGAGGTTTAACATTAAACAGGCTACTCGTATATGTTACATATGTACACACACACACACACACAACAATACCGCCGTCAGCTAGAAAATGATTTCCCAGAAATGATTATAGTGTAAGAAAATTACTCAGCAGTGACTTCAGCTTATCGTAACAGACGGCTGCAAGAATTATTTCATACAGTACTAATTTCATATTGTCAGCCAGATAAATAACATCAACAACATAATGTATAATGTCATCAGACATTCCTATATTAGCAAAAACTTCCTGATGACCTCACGGCATCTCTAGTGGCCATTAGTTACTGGTATAGCTGCTTGCCAGCTATACTTCATCTGTGTCCGGTGAGGAGAGAATTAATAGTGAACTCTGACAAGATGTCATCCATTTCAGATTAGCTCCATTTCCAGAAGCAATTTCTGCACTGCAGCATCTGTGTTCAGTAGAAGGAATCTGAATTTGTATTAGCTACCCACCTGTGGCTGCAAACAGCCTTTGAGAAAAACAAACAAAAAAATAAGGCCTGGAAAAGTACACATGTTGATCCTCAGAATTTCCTGGAGCTACAAGCGTCACTGTTTTTTATTTCTCTTTCCATCCACATGCTCAAATTGGTAAGCTACATTAATAAAAACAACATAAACCTTTTGTCTGGGGAAGGAGGTGATATTACGGTCAAATGTTTGACAAATGGCCTCCCACAAAAAAATGAATCCGGTAATTATTCATGGTCGGTGCACTCGAAGAAAACAGATTTTTTTTTTGTGGTTTACTTTAAGTGCTTATTATGTTTACTTAGAATATGGATTATTGTCAGAGAAGTTGGGTACCATTTTAAACTGTGATCATAGGTATGTATTGTTTGTCTTGAAAAAGTCATATTGGCTGATCAATAAACCTAAACTGAAACCAAGCGTGGCAACTGCTTGGAACAGTCTGCTGGGGACGGCAGTTAAAGCAGAGATGCCACACATTCAAATCAAGACTATACAGGCACATGAGGGAGGTGCGTTTTATAGTTAAAGATGAATGAGTAGTAGGTGGTAGTAATAACGGGCCACACAACCTGCTTCTGTCTTACATTTCTAATATTTTCTTTTGTGATGCCAGTTCAGAGGATAAACAGTTTTGGGGGGTTATGGCCTAGTGTGAAGATACATAAAATATGGCATGAGATCAGAGTTTCTCAAATGGTGAGGACAGCCTCCCAGGGAAAGTCCCCAACCTGCTTTTGGGGAGGCTCAAGCAAACCTAACAATGTACACATTTTTTTTTTAAATATATTTTTTATGTTGGCCTGGTGGTGCTGTGGGTTGAGGCATTGGACGCCACACCTCGCGCCACGCTGGTGACCTGGGTTCGAGAATGGACTCAAGTCATTCGGGAGTTAGCCAGGGGAGGTAAGGATTGAGCATCCGGAGGACTGCTCTCCTTCCTCGGGGAGGGGGGGTTTGTTCTGCATGCGTCAGCACAACAAGAAGGTTTGGCCTACGCCCAGGGTACTTGGCTGCCTCTGCGGAGGTGGAGACAGCTGCTGTGCTCATTGCACAGGCGCGGGAGAAAACTGGAGAAAAAATACTGGAACCCGGCAGGACCCATGATGGCCCCGATGGGCCAGAGGACGTACCCGTCCGAGAGATGGGGGGGGGGTGGTCATAGACCCTACCAAGTCCATGGAGGTGGTGGCAAAAATAATGTGATAAAATATATTTTTTATTGGTTTTTGGAAAGGAATAAAATTCATTCTGGTAAACAATTGCCTGGTCCATTATATTCATTTATGGGTATCATTAACAGTTTTATTCTACCATATTAAAAGGTAGTTCCTAAGAAAGTCACTGAATGCCTTTATGAATGAGTGTTAGCCAGTTTGTAGAGTCCTTCGCCAGCTATAGGTACATGTACATGTACAAATTACTGAAAAAATGTCAAGTTTATATTTTTTGTATAATCTTTTTTAAGAATACAAGAAGTACACCATCAGTATGCATCAACAATCACTGTCAACAGTAGTAGCTAAACAGAAAGCTGTAGCATGCTGACATATTATCATTTTGCATTTATTAAATTTTAACATTAAAAATGATATCAACAAATATGCATAGTTTATCCTGCACTTAACAGATATTTTATATTCGTAACCACATCCACCACGCAAATTTTCTTATGAGAGTCCTTATGCCTTTCACTTCTAGTACATGAATGTAGGTCGTGGGTTTGACAGATTAAGTTGTGCTACATCATCTCCTGTTCGGGAATCCCTTCGCCCATCATCTGCCATACTAAGCATCCCCTTCTTGTAACATCTGTGCTTCTATTAAAAGTAGAGCATCCCAAAATGTCCCCATTCCAGCAAAAATCTCTGCTTTCCTCTGCAAAATGTAGTCAGGTGGTCCACTGCCAGTACCTGGAGCACCGGAGTCTGCCATTGCTCTACAGTAGGCGTATTGCACAAGACCCAGGTATTTTGGATGCCCTATCTCACGACTGCTAACAGGATCCTGACCCACCAGCGATACCATGTCAAGGTTTTGATGTTTTGTGCGAATACCTAGGAGAAAAGAATGTAAATAATGCCAGGTGAATAAACGTGACCCTTTTTCTGAAGGCACTACATTTGTTTCCTAGAGTATTATGCAAAATATTTTCTATGGGATGCTAAAGATTTCTTCCATATCTAAGGGTGATCCACAGACAGCGTTCAAGAACTGATTCATTACATTGGAGTGGAGGCTTGGCCACTGTAGCCCATGAAAAAAAAAAAGAGAGTCTTCCCATTTCTTTTAATCTATGTAATGTGCAATGATATGGTTTTTGCAGTTACTGTTATTTATGCATTGTTGTAATTCTCCGAAATACCCTTCCCACCAGGATACACCTGGAAATGAGCTGTTTACAGCTCCATGCCTCATTCCTGTCCAAAAGTATTAAATACATTTATAAACATGTTTGACCATTTTAATCACTTGATCTATAGAGAAGTCCTGGGAGAGCAAGTTAGGTGAACTTCAAACATGCATGGGACAGGCACATGGGTATAATAAACAGTGGTAAGAGAGGAGAGAGGGACACCTTTGACCAGATAGAATCCAGGATGTAGTGTTAGGCAGGGACAATTGAGCAGAATAGATGGGCCTACCAATCTTTTTGTGCTGACACATTATATGATTCTATGAGTGTAGTTTATCTAGAATTTGCAGAAGCCTTCAGTTAGGTTCTACACTATCATTTAATCAAGGAACTGGTAAAACTAAACATTAACCCCAGAACAAATGCACTGGAGATAGCTCTGGGGTTCTTTTGTTGTTCTCTTATCTCTTCTCTCTACTTTGGGCTGCCCATGACCCAAACCAATAAGATCCCCTATAGGGTGGCTGACTATCTCTCCCTGGGCTGAGGTACAGATATGGCACACTGAGTCCAAATGAGGACAAAACACGTGTCTGTGTCTGCTATTTTCAGCCTTTGCTGGTTGTATTGTGAGGGCTACTGGCACCATGCAAGTCTGCTTAAAGTTGAGCCAGTCCAAATTAATTCATGGGCATTTGCATATGTTTCCCATGAAGCTTTGCATTATTGGGGTATGTGCCATTTGTGTTTTCATTAACACGTAATGTATATACCAGGTTGATCCTGATGGTGTTTGATTACATGGATATGTTCTGTGATGCTGCCCTCATCTCTTGTCTCACCAGATTGGACACTCTTTCCCATGCCTTCTGTTGCTTTGCATCCAGTGCTACTTCCCTCACTATCGTTCCCTCTGCATGAACCTCTCCATCCCTCCACTTACTTGCTGTTGTCACTCATACTGTGGCTCCTTTCTCTCTAAATGCTGTTTCTCCTACCTCCCTCCTTATCTTTCGTCATTCCTCTCCAGTTTCTTCCTCTACTTAATCACTCCATTCTGCGGACTCCCATTCCTTTTCTGTCACCCACTACAAAACTTCTACCAGGCAAACTGCCTTCTCCTTCTGCCTCCCCTCCCTCTGGAGCAACCTGTCCTCCTAGCTCAGTCTAGTCCCCTCTTACCTCTCCTTTAAACATTGCAGTTATTTATTTATCGCAAATGTTTTACCAGGAAAGAGATACTAGCTGATAACTTGATTCCAGATGTGTTGTGAGGAGGGATATGGAATATAGTATGCAAGGAGGGGAAAAAAAGTAATTAGCATAACAAAAATAGTCATTATACAAGATACAGTACATCAAAAGGAGCAAAACTCTATAAGGTACATGCTGTAAATAAAAATTGAATTAGATAGGCAAGGGGAAATTATCCCATCTGGCATAGTAGGGGGGAGCAGTATGGCCCTGATGAAGGGAGCTGCTACAGTCCCAAAGCGATATGTTTTGCTGAGCTGTGCTGTCTTGATTTCTGAATTGCTGAATAAATCGTGTTTCTACTATTCAGTAGTTGTTGTTTTTTTTGTACCTTCTGACCGAGTGCTGTTCGTGTGTGCTTTGTGTTGTGACTCCAGTTTAAAACAGAACTAGCTGAACATTTTTGAGCATGTGGTAATGGAAAGGGTGGACTAGAGTTTAGGAAAGCAATAAGAGAAAGAGCTAGACCAGTCATAGGTTTCCTGGATCGAACAGAAAGGGAATGGGGAACAAAGCTGCGGGTAAAGTAGGTTAGAAGGGAATCGGACCAGAATTTGAATATAAAGGAGGCACAGTGGGAAAGGTACCTGGCACCAAGAGAGGGAGGAGAGAGGGCAGAGTTAAGAAAGCAGTGATGGGTACAAGGGGGACAGTCTAAGGTGAAATGACAGGAGTGAAAGAGGGGGTCCAGTCTAGCAAGAGAAGATTTGGGAGCTCCACTGTAAACTATGTCATCATCGTCAAAAACGGAGAATAATTTTTAAAACAATTTCTCCATGGGCAGGAAGCAGGATACTCCTTTTGCTCCTGTATAGTGCACCAAGCCAGGGGTGGAGTTTGTGGTGTATGGCATCAATGTGCACCAAGAAATCAAGATGACAGTCCAGTCAGACTCCAAGGTACTTAAAGGAGGATACATCCTTCATCACTGCACAATCAAGGGTGTGGAATAATGGGAAAGAGGGGAGTCTGGTAAGCCTCTGTTGGGTGCTAAAAGGCATGGGAACAGTTTTTCGGTATTGAACAGTTTGTTTTACAGGAGCCAGTGCTGATTATTGTCAAAGTTTAGCTGAATAGTAAGGTCATGGGAAGAGGAGCCAGAAGCAAAGAGCACTGTACCATCAGCTTACATATGAATGGACACAGAGGATATGCAGATTGGAGGTCATGCAAGAATGTGCAAAAGAGAATGGAACCAAGGGAAGACCCTTGAGGGATGCCTGAACAGATGGTGTGTGTGTGTGTTGGCGGGGATAAGGAGCTTCTGATCCAGATAGCTCGAGACCTGCCCTCAAGGCTGAAGTGTAACCAACTGATTGAGGAGGTGGAGAAGCCCACTACACTAAGCTTGTCCAGAAGGAGGGGGGGGTGTTCCACAGTGTCAAAAGCTTCAGCCAAATCGACAGAAATGGCAGAGGTGATCAGACCCTAATCCATACCTAAAAGGATGGAGTCAGTAAGCCATATGAGGGAGGTGGCTGTGGAGTGGGGTTTCCTGAAACCAGACTGGAAAGGGGTGAAGAAGCAGGAGGCATCAAAAAAGGAAGAGAGCTGTGGGGGTGTAGCTTAGCTTCTGAAGGTAACAGATGTTCCTCACATCAGCAACTGACAGAGATTGTTTCAGCTTTTAAAACTATTTTTAAGCATGCTAAAAACAGCATTTAAACCATTTTTTAAAGCAAACTATCACTAACAAAATGGTTAATATGGTAGCTTGAACTTATCTTCACAATATGGGTAAGCCATGGAGCACTGCACTGCCGGGGGGCTGTTTTTGCACCGAAGAAACAACAGAATGATAGAAGGCCTACACAACACAAGGCAGCATCGGGCTTGGGTGAGCCATCCACCACAGATGTACCTCTCCTTACAGTAAATGCCTCCTTCTGGCAGCTCATTAGAACAGCGCATGACATGTATCATAAACTGGACAATCTTATACTGAGAGTTACCCAACTGAAAACCAGACTAGATACAGTTGAGCAGACCGCACAGAGAGCAGAAACAACATACTTGAGGACACAAGATGTTACTGCCACCTGGTAAAGGAGAATACCTAGATCAGACAGGGTCTGGAGACTCTTGAAAATCAAACCTATGAATGCAGTGTCAAGTTGGTGGGCCTTCCAGAGACTGCTGAAGGAGACGACACTCTAGGGTTCACCTGAATGCTACTACCTAACCTCCTGGAACTTGCTGATACTGAACAGGAAACGGACTCTACATTAACAACGATGCTGAGGTCTCCCTGTACCCTGATTTGACCTACAATAAATGGTTGTGGCACAAATCCTAGGATCAGATCCACAGCTTGTTGAGATCTTCATAAATTCAACATCAACTCCTCTTAACAGCTCGACTGGTGTTGTCTGGAATAGCCACGTCCATCTCTTTAATGAGCCGTGGGATGCTGGGGAAATTGCAGCAAGGAATTGAACAAGAACAGGTCCCACAAGCAGAAGCTGATTTGGACACGTCAGAGGAATACTAACTCTTTTTATCAGACTCAATGTACAGGTGACATTTAACTGTGAGGATAGCTCATGGCTAAAGTGTTAAAACCTTTCTTCAACGTGGGCATTGATACTTAATGAAGAAATTCCTTCATACCATAATTTCCTTTTCTGTGAGCTCCAGCATTGTCAATGAGGAGTCTGTACATATGGGTAATGAACACCCTCCTGCTAAGGCAGTGGGCACAGCCAAAAGCTGTCAATCAGCATAGAACCTTGGGCACATGAGTATTCCAAGATCACTGACTCTCCAGTCACATTTGTCCATGCAGTATCTGTATACATCTGTATAATCGCCAAGTCATCACAGTCAGTAAACTCCTCTTTTTTTTTTTTGAACTTGTATGTTATAATTTTCAAGATAAAAACAATTACATACAATGGCAAGAAAATTTCCTGGACTCTGATTAGTCAATATGTGCTTGTTGGTGAGATTATCTGAGCACAACCTCACAGCACCCACTCCAAACAATTGTATGCCAGACTGAATAAGAAGCCACAGCTTCTCTTACTAAAACAGCTTAAAGCTTTATAATTACAGTACAGTCGCAAAACCTTAGTTTCATATAAAAACCTTATTTTCTTATATTGTGGGGGCAAACGTTTTTGTCATGGCTAAAACATTTCATAGTTAGGCAGAGAACAAGTGTCAGAACGTCTCCTTTACAGTGTGGGAACATCTCTTTTATAGTATCAGTTTTATTTTTTTAATGAGGAAACACACTACATATGACTGCACTGCATCATGAGTATGCAAATACCTAGTTGCCTACTATTGCATAACACACTACAGTGATAGACAATTTATTATTTGCATACCCATGATGCAGTACTTTCACTTGGGGAGTGTTTCCTCAAAACAAAACAAAAAAATTAAAAATGTAATTAAAAAATAAAACTGTACAACTGATACTATAAAATAGATGTCTCTACACATACAAGGGATGTTCCAACACTTGTTCTGTGCCTAATAGCCATCTACAGGTGCTCATTTGTGTCCTCACAATGTTAATAAATAAGAGCCATTGTATAATAGCAATAATGCATGGCAGGGTATGAGTTGTACTGGTATAATTGCACTTCTGGAGTGTTGGATGCACTTGGTTTTTTTGGCCTTGTACCCAACCACCCCAGGTGTGAGGTTATTCCCAGCACAACCCACACCCTGTTGTGCATCATTGTTTAAGTAACTCCTGCCACAAATCACATAGCAGTAAATTAGATACATTCAATGTTACAGGTGAAAGTACTCTAAACAATCTTGCTTTTGGATATGGGGGTAGTCCTTCATTTAAGTCCATATGATAGTCCAAGGATAAGCTGCACCCCACAAGACCTTTGATTAGTCACGTCGTAGCAAGCATTTTAGCAAACAATAATACAACAACTAGTGTTGTTATGACCCTCCTCCAAACATATAGTCCCCACATATGGTAGCAAACAGTAGGAACATCAACCAAGCCCACTACCTGTATCTTTAAATGCAAGTACATTAAAGATAAAACAGCCACACTTTTTAATCAAAACTGTCGACAGACCCTTAGGTATAATGTCCAACATTTTAACTTCGATCTAGTTAGCACTTTGTTTCACCACTACAGCTGTAATCAATGCTTAAACTTGTTTAACTCATACTTTAGCTTTAATGTGAAATATGGAATTTGCCTAATGTCTGAATTTCAGCTCCCCAAAAACTTTAACAACAAAACTTTTTATGCTTGACAATTATGCACTCCCCTACATTCTTAAGGCATAATGAAAGTTCATATGGGAACCTGAAGACGTTCATGTGCCAGCACCTGAGTTGGAATCAGTTACCTCCAACCGTTTCGCCAGCTCGAACTCTCGGGAAAGAGCCTCTGCCTTTTTACCAGCTTCCTTGTGATCTGTGTATTGGTAAATGTGGCCTCCATTCTGGATCCACAATCAGGCAGGCATCAGGAGTGAATGAGTCACCCCCAAACTGCACAGCCAGGCCCAAAAGGCATCACATTTTTTCCTTCTCGCTCTGGTAGCAAACGAGAGATCGGGAAACAGATGAACTGTGGATCCCTGGAAATTGAGCCAGTCAGCATTTCTCACTGCATGAAGTATAGTATCCCAAATTGCTGGATTTGTCGTCACCATGAGGACAGTTCTAGGGAGATCATTAACGACCACCGCCGTTCTGGGCGAAATCCAGTAAGCCCGAATTAAGTTATCTGGATCTAGTGAGGCTGTAAGCTGCAGAATTCCCAGTAAGCACTCTATAATAAAATAAAGCAGATTGTCTCCCTCAATGTGTTCAGGAAGCCCCATAATTCGAACATTTGAGGCCCTATGAGAATTTTCTGTGGCCTCGAGTCTGTACTTAAGCTGGGCATTTTCTTGTTGGATCTTGCCGGAAGATGTCAGGGCCTTCGTTGCCGTGGACTCAAGTCGCTGTTCTGGTGACTGCAGTTATCTTGGCATCCTGTTCCTCAAATTTGGTGAGGATCGATTCCATCTTGGCGTTGATCGCTTGCATGGACTTCTATAGCGCCCTCCATGGTGGTTCGGGTTCTGAGGAGGATTGCAATGCAGCTTCCACCAGAACAGTCTGCACTGGCTGATTTTTTTGGATTGGTCGCTGGCCCTTTCTTAGTCCGCCCCATGGCTGAAGAAAAGTATCAATCAATGCCGTTTGCCCTGGAGATCACCAGTTTTGTCAAAAAACAGCACTTTTTCCAAAACTTATCACTATTTTGGAAAATTAAAGTGGGTATAGATGAGTTCTCACTGCACACGTCTAGTCAGTGGGTGTGCTCCCCTCTCTCCTCATCTTAACACCAACAACTTAGATATGCAAATAATTTATGACATTATAAAAGAATAAATGGATGACCTTCCCATTCTGGAGTGCTGGCTGATGAAGTCTTGCCTACCAATTCATCTGTCATTCCTTTCAAGCTTCCAGCCACTGATCCTTTGACAGGGTTGATGTGCTGTTGATTAAACTTTTTTATGTCACAAGTGTTAACAGCCATAACATTGAATGTAACTGAAGAAAACAAGCCAAGCACTAACCTGTAATGGTGAAGCACCACACAATGCTGAAAAATTGCAGCCTGTTAACCTGCATTTCTGGGGGCGTGGCTAAACGGGCAAGCTGGTGGAGGCACTCTGATACAGCACAGACTGGGCACATTTAACAATAGGCAATAACATACTCAAATGGGCGAATTGTGAGAACTAAACTGACCTATGTCTGGCAGAAGTCAATCGGCACTGGTTAAGGCAAACACCAGGCAAGCAAAACTTTTATTTCAATCAGGAAAAGCCCAAGGAGGTGTACCAGCTTGCCACGAGGCACTGCAGGGCCCAATATCCACGAGCTTACCACCAGAGGGAATGTCTGAATTTGAAAAATCTATGGCCGGAATCCTGGCCACGCTATACAAAATACAGACTGAGATGAGTGTTGGATTTCAAAATATCACAGCTGAGATCACACATCTTCAGACCGTTGTAACTGAACTAACAGACACCTTGGCATCTCACACAGTCAGGCTTGACGAGGCTGAAAAGAGAATCAGTGATGTTGATGTCGCCTTGGCCAACATAGGCAAAAAAATGAACCGATTACAAAAAACAACTAGAGGAAGTTCGGCAGCGAGCGGATGACCTAGAAAACTAGTCCCGCCACTCCAATTTGAGGATCATTGGTCTCCCGGAGGGATTGGAGAAAAGAGATCCAGGGAAAGTGGTGCATCAATGGATCGTTCGCCAACTTAAACTGGGAGACCAGGCACTGGAGTACGAAGTGGAAAGGGTGAATTGAACAGGACTGAAACCACGAGCTGGCAAAAAAAGTGGCATTTCTTAATTAAGTACTTACATTACACCGATAAAGAGAAAATCCTGAGAGCTGCAAAATCCAGTGGTCCAATCCTTCTCAATCCGGGCGGCAAGGTATTCTTCGTACAAGACTACAGCCGTGACCTTCAGATTCAACTCCAAAAGTTTAAAGGAGTCAAAGCCACACTCCATCTTACTGAATGGGACTTGGCACATCTTTATCCCTCTAGGCTACACATCACCAGACCCGGCAAGCCTCTGAGATTTTTTGATTCTCCCCAAGAGGCTGAGAAGTTCATAAGAGAAGAAGGAGCAACTAAAGAGAGAAGATGATCTGGGGGGAATCGTACTGCTACTGCTTGACAGCTGTCAGGTGAAATTTACAAATTTGTCAATTTCTCCCTTTCTGGTGACCGGCCCTGATCGCTGCTCTCATCTCCGGATTGGAGTTGCCTTCACCTCTAAATCCTCGCAGTGAGTAACAAATATGTTCTATCATTAATTATTTTCTGGCTATGGTCCTGTGTTAGCCCACCTTTTAAGTGCTCCTTGATGCAGAGGAGATGGGGTGTGTGTGTGTGTGGGGGTGTCGATCATGGGTGCACAGGGCTTCAGAACCTTTTGCCAACATGATGACAGTGTGGTCATCTGACCTCTACGTAGGAGGAACCTTGATTTTGTTCCCACTAGGACCATCTATGCTCTGCCTGCACCAGGAGAGGTAACTCTATGGGACTAACAACAGCACTATCTGAAGGGCACAAGCTGACCTTTCCTGGGAGGGGAGGTCAGATAGGTCCCCGGGAGTATCCCTCGTTGTATGTGGGACACCAGCCGAGACTTCTAGCGCTGTACAGTAGCTTGGAGAATAGTATGTCAGCAGCATGCTGCAGGGGCGCCTCCCTGAATATTTTGAGGCCTGTCTTTTTTACTAGCTGGGACGTCTACTCTCCACCACAACTGTAGAAGACTTGGTGTGCTGGCCAAGGCACCTAGCTTCACCTGAGCTCTTTCCTTCTAAGACTGCTTGAAAGGCAGAGTAGAGAAACTTACCAGAGCAAGGGAAAAAGATTAAGACTTATTTTGGCTAAGCAGATTTACTGTGTGGTGTTGTTTTTATTTTTTACTCACAGGGATTGCTACTGTTTGTTGCTAACATTTCATTGTTTTATTTTTCTCTGTAGCAAAGTGTTTCTTACAGCGTATATCTTCTCTGAAATTATTACAGGTGGTGCTTTACAGGTTTTACAGTTTTATCTAACATTAGGATAAGCTTTCAGGGTTACTGCATTTGTTGTTGACTGATTGTTTCTGCTCTTACCTCCTTGTTCTTTCATCCGTGGTTTTCTTTTTTGGCAGGGAAGGGCCCACCACCCACCCCAATCCCCAACCACCCCTCACCTCCTTTTATAGGGTACCACAGTTGTGACATTTTCTGTGGCAGAGCAGGAAGGGTGGATCAGTGGGCCTCCACAAGGTGAGCTCATTTACAGGGGCACTAGTAATTTAACTTGTTGTTATAACAAGTTAAAGAAAACATAATCAAACCATTACTTGCATTTTTTTTCCCTTTTTTTCCTTCTAATTACTCTGACTAGTTTATAAACCCAGCAACTTATCTGGAATGGATATCATTAACTGCAAGTACTGGTGGAACAATTTTCAGAAGGACAGTCTTACAGGATTTAGGACAATGTCCTACATGCTGGGCCTTAGGATCTTAGGGCTCAGCTCCGGGCAGCATGGGCAGAGATTGCACGCCTCAAATTTCATATTCAAGAGGAACTACATTATAAGAACCACCCGCCATTTCCCCAGCATCCAACAGAAAACCTCGACCGCGGGGCAGTTGGTCCAGGAGGTTGGCAGGTGGTTAGGAGAAATCGTCAGGTGCCCCGTCACTCTCTACTCTCCAACATATACCTCCAAAACCATATAAACACTACTAAACAGGTATCTGCCTCTATCTCTGAAATCAAACAAAGAGGCAGAAGACACTGCAGAGCAGGACACTGCAGCACAGAGCTAGCACAAAAACTCACCCAAATCAGGAACCAAAACAAAAAAGCAAAAGAAATCCAAAAACTTCTGAGTCATAGGAGACTCCATGATTGAGAGTTGATACCCATCTCCAGCCAGGGTAGTGGTCAAGATGTCTCCCAGGTACATCAGCATGAAGAGACACTGACCCGCATTGCTAAAATTGTTCACAAAGCAGAGAAAACATTGATGTCCTAGTACACATAGGGACTAATGATCTAGCCAGCGGTCAGTTGTGGAGACAAGGAACACCTGACCAGGCTGGTGACAAACTATCATCTCTTTCATCCGCATCTCCTTCTCTGAGATCCTGCCAGTATGGGAGGGGGAGCAGGATGGACGGAAGGTCAGAGAAGGGGAGATAGGAGAGTTAAACATGTGGCTCAAGGGCTGGTGCCAGGAAAAGGACACAGATTTGTAGGGAACTGGCAACAGTTCTGGGAGTGAAAGTTCTTTAAATTTGATGGACTGCATCTGACTAAGGAGGAGTCAGTGCATTGGGGCAGAAAGTTTGGCGTCTTTGCAGAATATTTAAACTAGCAAATGGGGAGAGGTGCAGCACCCATACATCGAATGGGAAAACCCCTCCCCTCAGCTAGTGGTCAAACAGGGATTCAGCATGTTTGCAGTTCATTTGCATCACCAGGTAAGAAAAAAGGTTTGTCTCCCCATACGATGCACAGGGGTAATGCCAAACCTCACCCAACAACTAACACACCAAAATCTGGCCAATGGAAAATCATGTACACAAATGCTCACAGCCTGGGAAATAAGATCCCAGACCTGCAGGCAATAATGTCAGAGGCTAAACTGGACATAGTAGCAATTAGTGAGACGTGGTTTACCAGTAACCACACCTGGGAGACTTCAGTACCTGGCTATGTATTGTTCAGAAGAGACAGAGGTGCAAAAGGGGAGGAGTGGCCCTGTATGTCAATGAAAATATCAAAGCTACAGAAATTCAGAATACACATAAGGAGACAGAAGAACTGTGGGTCACCCTGGAAACAGGAAGCGGGACAGCCATAAGAACTGGGTTGTCTACAGGTCCCCAGACCAGGGGAGGACATAGACACATTACTGTTAGAAGATATACAAAACATGACAGCTAAAGGGGGTTCTGATAATGGGAGACTTCAACATGCCGGATACAGATTGGTCAATACCAGCAGGAACATCTGCCAGAACTAGACACATAGTGGATTCCCTGCAGGGGGAAGGCCTCAAACAACTGGTACAGCAACCCACGAGAGACAGGGCTATCCTAGATCTAGTACTGACTAACAAGGAAGGGATCACAGATCTCCAGGTAGAAGGTCACCTGGGGGCCAGTGACCATCACATGGTATGGTTCAAGTTGGCTACTACATCTAAATCATCCCATTCCAAGGCAAAAATATGGGACTTCAGAGGAGCTGACTTTGATAAGATGGCCAACAGAGTTAAGCTAGCCCTGGCAAAAAGAAACATAGGTGAGGGGGTACAGGCAAAGTGGGCAAGCATTAAGGATGCAATACTTGAAGCAACATCCCATTGTGTTAGACAGAAAAGGAAGTGCAAAAGAAGAAGGAAACCACTTTGGTTCTCAAATACAGTAGCAGAAAAGGTCAGAGCCAAAAGGCTGGCCTTCAGGAAATATAAGGGAACACAGCGGGATGAAGATAGGAAGGCATACCAAACTGCCCTAAGGGAAGCAGGGAAGGCAGTAAGGCAGGCAAAGTCCCAAACTGAGGAAAAACTAGCACAAACAGTAAAAGAAGGTGAGAAGACTTTCTATAGATACATTAGTGAAAGGAGAAAGTCCAGAGGGGGTATTGCTAAGCTTAATGAAGAAAAGGGAGCATGTGAGGAGGAGGACCCTGTAAAAGCATCTATCCTAAATAGATACTTTTGCTCAGTATTTACTGAAGAGAAGGCAGGGCAGGGCCCACAGCTCAGCATCATGGACACAGGGGAGGGAGGTGAGCACTACTCCCTTCACAAAAGAAAGGGTCCTACAAGAGCTTGCTAAGCTCAGGGTGGATAAGGCAATGGGATCTGATGGCATACATCCCAGGGTACTTAAGGAGCTAAAGGTGGAACTAGCAGAGCCATTAGCAGAACTGTTTAGTGAGTCTCTGAGCACAGAAGAGGTCCCAGAAGACAGGAGAAGGGCTCATGTGATCCCGTCCACAAGAGTGGTAGCAGGGAGGAGGCAGGGAACTACACCCAGTCAGTCTTACCTCAGTAGTGGGCAAGATTATGGAGGCACTCCTTAAGGAAAGGATAGTGCAACACCTGGAATCCATAGGGGCACAGGATCCAAGACAGCATGGGTTTACAAAAGGAAGGTCCTGTCAAACTAATCTCATAGATTTCTTTGACTGGGTAACCAGAGTGGTGGATCAGGGGAGCAGTTGATGTCGCCTACCTTGACTTCAGCAAAGCTTTTGACACTGTTCCCATAGAAGATTGATAAATAAGCTGGGTAGGCTTGGGGTGGGTCGAAGTTGGTCAACTGGTGGCAAACTGGTTGACGGGCAGAAAACAGAGAGTGGTGGTAAATGGTATACAGTCAGAAGAGATGCAAGTCTAAGTGGGGTACCTCAGGGATCAGTCCTGGGGCCAGTCCTCTTCAACATCTTCATTAGTGACCTTGCAGATGGACTAGAGGGTAAGGCTTGTCTGTTTGCAGATGACACCAAGATCTGCAACAGAGTAGATGATCCAGATGGGGTGGGCAGAATGAGAAGAGATCTGGATAAACTAGCAAAATGGTCAGAAGAGTGGCAACTGGATTTAATGCAAAGAAGTGCAAGATCATGCACATAGGGAAGAGAAACCCTGAAGCCACCTATAGGCTGGGAGGAGTTGGTAGCAGTCACAAAGGAAGAAAGAGACTTGGGCATCATCATCACTGATGACCTGAAATCATCAAGCAGACCTCTAAAGCAGTAGGTAAGGCTAGGGGTGTTAGGTGTAGTTAGATGGGGTATCTGGTGACGAGAGGGAGGTAATAATCCTCTTTACAAGACACTAGGTTAAGCCCCATCTGGAGTACTGCGTGCAGTATTGGAGGCCACACCTTCACAAGGACATTAACCAAATTGAGGCAGTCCAGAGAAGGAGCAACCAAAATGGTGCAGGACTGCATCAGAAGACATATGAGGACAGATTAACAGAGCTCAATATGTATACCCTTGAGCAAAGGAGGGAGAGAGGTGATATGATCGAGGCATTCAAACACCTTAAGGGCATTAACAAGGAAAGAGTGTAACATGTTTAAATATAAGAAAAATAGCAGGACAAGAGGACACAGCATGAGATTAGAGGGGGGCCGATTAAGGGGGTATGTGAGGAAATTCTTTTTCACAGAAAGGGTGGTGGATGCATGGTGTGGCCTACCACAAGAAGTGGTGGCTATGAATACAGTGCAGGGCGTCAAACAGGCATGGGATAGGCATAAGGGAGCAATACAAATGAGTATGAATAGATAGGCCACTGACAGAGCAAAGGCTGATGGCACATTTATAAGGTAGAAAAAGAAATGGGCACACTGGATAGGCCTTGCGGTCCTTATCTGCCATCAACTTCTATGTTTCTATGTTTCTATCTAGGGATGCGGGTACCAGCGGGGGGAGGGGGGAGTAGGCAGGAAAATGTGACCACTCGGCTTTCATAGAAACTTTGGCTCACAACATGAAATGGTCTACTCAGCTGTGAAAATTGAAGTTCATGAAACAAATAACTCTAACACCTGATAAAGTATTTTTTAAAAAAAAAGGTTGATATGCGAATGGAGATGGGGGGGGGGGCACTGACCTGGGACCCCTTTGAGGACCTGTCTGGAGAGGGCGATGGAGGGTGGTCACTGGTTGATAATTAAGGGAAAGAGCAAACCTAAATCCCTGTCCTGCAACCCAACTCTGCCTACCCCCTTCATCCATTGTAAACTGAGGTATCTGCTCCTACTAGCACTAATGTTGGGAGGCACAGACCTGGGACCCTTTGAGGACCACGTCTGGAGGAAGGCGATGGAGGGTGGTCACGGATTGATAATTAAGGGAGAGAGCAAACATAAATCCCTGTCCTGCAACCCAACTCTGCTTAACCCCTTCATCCATCGTAAACTGGGGTATCTGCTCCTACTAGCACTAATGTTAGCAGGGGATACTGAATTAAATCCAGGGCCCGTAGGAGAATTTCCTTACTCTGATGCAACCTGCAATGACACCAAGAGTCTCTGCATTGCTCACCTCAATATCAGGAGCCTGACCCACAATTTAA
The DNA here is from genome assembly GCA_016271365.2 of Neoceratodus forsteri. Taxonomy (NCBI): domain Eukaryota; kingdom Metazoa; phylum Chordata; order Ceratodontiformes; family Ceratodontidae; genus Neoceratodus; species Neoceratodus forsteri. The sequence goes on from JADMNL010000027.1 coordinate 270,424,256, forward strand.
TTGAACTTGAGGCATGGGTTGTTCTACATAACCCAGACATTCTCTGTCTGTCCGAAACCTGGTTGAAACCATCCACCCCTGATTCCCAGTGCTCGTTACCTAATTCTAAGCTAATAAGGAAAGACAGGCCCCTATCTAAGCGTGGTGGTGGTGGTGGTGTTGCCATCTTCTATAAATCTCATCTGTCACTATCACGGAATGTCTCATCCCCCCTCTCTCACTTTGAATCGATTCATGCAATCTTACAACTTGGCTCTAAGAAACTGCACATAGTGTGTGCCTATAACCCACCTGGCGGCAGCATCACTGGTCTTGAGGAACTCCTCTCCCAGGTGGACACAACGATCGGATGAAATGAGGTACTAATATATGGGGATTTCAACATGAACTGGACAGTAAAGCAAGCCAGTCCTTCCACACCATGGTACAGGGCCACAACCTCCACCAGTTAATCACAGACCAAACTAGGGTCATGGCTTCCCCCCCGGTCCACTCACTAATTGATTGGGTCCTTACAAACCTTCCTGACAGTATAGCCTCGACAGGTACCTTTGCAGATGTAACAAGTGATCACTCCCGTATCTTCTGCATCTGGCGCTCCACCAGTCGACCATCCCCTCCCCCGAAACTTATCACCTTCTGCAATCTGGGTAACTTTAATCAGACACTTTTTATGCATGATCTCTCTATGATTGACTGGTCACCAATTTTCACTACCTCTAATGCTCAGTCAGCCCTTGACTTCTTCCTAGCCAGGTTTGGATTTCTCCAGGATATCCACACTCCCTGAGTCACCCGCCGTACACGCGGAACTCAAACAAAGAAGTTAACCAAGGACCTTCTCTCTCAAATAAGGGCTAGAGGGAAAAGCTGGTGGCATTTCAAGGCCTCAGGACTTCAGTCTGATCACAATGCCCACAGGTCACTTAGAAATTACTGCAAAAGGAATATCCGCCTAGCTAAAAGCTCTTTCTGCAAAGACTTATTAATAAAACCCGCAGGTGACTCAAAGAAATTCTGGTCAATCATAAAAACCCTTCTGGGAACTGATCACACAGCCACTTCAAATAACATGCTGCTGAATGGCATTAATTGTAATAACCCGGTGACCATCGCCAATTCCTTCAACCGTCACTTCTCTGACTTATCAAGTCATGTGGTCTCCTTCCCCTCTGGAAGCACTATGCCCCCTCCCACAGATACAAAATCCATGCCCACCCATCCACCATTTCGGTTCCAGGCTATTACAAGAATTGAAGTTCTAAAGTTACTACTCGCCATCCCAGACAGCACTAGCTCTGGGTCTGATGGGCTGGAACCCAGGCTCCTGAAAGTTGCTGCACCTCTCATTGCTTCCCCCTTAACCAAAGTCTTCAACTTGTCACTGTGCCATGGCGCGTTTTCTGATATGGCTTTTGACCTGGTCAACCACAGCCTTCTCCTCACAAAACTACATTCCCTTGGTTTCTCTGCTGAAGTGGTGGCATGGTTTAAGAGCTACCTCTCCAACAGGAAACAGGCCATAGTATTCAGTTCTTCCATGTCAGATCTCTCCTCTATTCAAGTTGTTCCCCAGGGCTCTATACTGGGCCCCCTGCTTTTTTCTATCTTCATTAATAAGCGGCTAATTAAGGCGGCTGGAAGAAGACTCCACAAGATAAGTGCCCGTGGACTTAACTGTTGCTTTCTCAAACTTTTTGTTATTAATTTTTAGTGGTCTATAGGGCTTTGGCGGTCCTGGCTAGGGTCTCACGTAGTGGGGGGAGTGGGATTGGCTAGACGGCTGGTCCTTTCTTTTCTCCTCTATACTTCTGGGGAGGTTGGCCGAAGGGCCTTCCCTCCCCTGGTGTAGTAGTAGTGGGTCTCTATTCTTTTGGACTGGCTGGTTCTTGTGATTTGTTGTTTGTTTTAATTTTGTTTTTATTTAGGTGCTGATGAGTCGATTTATTGTATTTAATTCCTAGGACTTGTGATATTTTGTTATTTTGAGGGGAAAAATTTTAAGCAGTGAGAGTGCTTGATTTCAACTTATTTTCCACCCTTTCGGTCCTGTGAGAGAGTTCCAGCGGGTGGTTTATATATTTTTTTCCCTGTACATATTTATTTATTTTTGTTGCTATAGTTGCTATAGTTGTTTTATTATTTTCAGTCTCGTGGTCGTGAGAGGACTGTGGGACTTAGAGTAATTTTTTGATTGTTTAATTGTTATATTATAATACTGTTTATTTAGTTTTATGGTGGGTGGTAGTGTTTTCTACTTGTTGTTTATTTGCTTTATTTGGTTTTAATTTTATAAGCAACCTGATGTGCTTGCCAGTTCCACTAGTTGTCCATTACTCAGCCTCCGCTCTCCGCACCCTCCGCCCCTTTTTCTCCCCCCCCTTACCACCTCAGGTTTATCATCATTGCGGGCTTTGGGGATTGTGCGAAAGGGGAGGGGGAGGCGAGGGGGTGTTGGAGGTTGTGGACAGCGGAGTGAGCGTTGCTCTCCCATTGGGGTGGTGAGGCCTCGAAGACGCCCTGGGGCGAAATGGGTTCTGGAACGTGGTAATTCCACTCTAGTTCCCATACCCAAGGGCACCTCTTCTCTTAGAGGGCAAGTGGTTGGGACAATTCGTCACCCTCGCCCAACTCGGGTGCTGTTGTGCAATGCCAGATCTGTCTGCAATAAGACTGCCCTTATAGTGGACTTTGTTGCTAGGGCAGATCTGGCTTGCATTTCTGAGACCTGGTTGGATGGGAATGCGGCCCCAGTTTTAGAGGCCGCTGTTCCCACCGGGTTCTCGGTATACATCGCCCGAGATTGGATCACGAGTTGGCGGTCTGTTTAAGACCGGTGGGTCTAACTGAAGTTCCAGTTGAGGAGGCCAGATCATTTGACTGCACTGTGGTAACTGGGGTGGGGTGCAGGATTGCTCTCATCTACCGTCCACCCGGGGATGAGAAGCTTTTCCTGCAGGAAATGGCAGATTTCACCGCTGACATGGCCTTGGAATCGCCCAGATTGATGGTGCTGAGCAATTTCAGTGCTTGGGTCGACGACGAATCTTCGCTTTTTGGTCAACATTTCCTCCAGGTGATGTCATCTCTTGGCTTCACTCAGGTTGTTTCCACAGCTACTCACAAGGGAGGGCACTCTTTTGATCTGGTCTTCCTCCTGGGGATCGAGGCATCCGACTTGGTGGTAGAACCAGTCAGTTGGTCTGACCATTACTCAGTTGGATTCAACTTTGTGGCCCCCCTGGGTAGGTCGTCCCCTGTGGAGATGGTCAAATACCGTCCATTGCGGGATGTTGTCCCTGAAGACCTGTTGGCAGTTGTTGACCTCTTGTTGTGTGACGAATTGTGTTCTGATCCTGAGCAGCTGGTGGTGGCCTATAATGGGGTCATCTCGGATGCTTTGGACCAGATAGCTCCATCCTGTGTTCGGCCCCTTCCGCGCCGTCCCATCACCCCATGGTTTGATGGGGTGTTGAGAGGGTTGCGGAGATTGGGGCGTAGGTTGGAGCGTCGCTGGAGGAAGACTGCCTCGGATGCCGACCATCTTATTTTGCTGGAGCATTATAAGCTCTATCAAACAGAAATTTCCCATAAGAAGGCAGAATTCCTGTCCAGGGAAATCTCTGCCGCTCGGAATCGACCGGCTCAGCTCGTCAGAACTGTTGACAGACTGTGCAACCCAGCCTGTCGGCAGGTCCGTCGAGTTTTTACGCAGACTGACTGCGAGGAGATCGCTCGATTCTTTGCGAATAGGGTGGAAGACATTCAGAGGCAGTGTCCCCAACCTCACTCCATAGCTGTTGCAGTTGATCGGGGTGTTGTCCCAGTGCCCGGAGTTTCCTGGAGCTCCTTTGATCTTCCTGATCTCGTGGACACTATGAGGATTGTCTCTGAGATGCGCCCAACTTGTTGTAGTTTGGATCCGGGTCCCACCTCCTTGATTATAGGAGGTAGTGAACTTATTGGCCCGGTCCTTGCTCAGATAATTCGGTGTTCTTTGGAGATGGGAGTTTTCCTCAGCTCTCTGAAAGAAGGGGTGGTGACTCCCCTCCTGAAGAAAGCTTCCTTAGACCCGAACGACCTTGCCAACTACCGTCCAATCTCTAACCTCCCTTTTTTGGGGGAGGTTATTGAAAAGGTTGTGGCAGCTCAACTTGATAACCATTTGACCATCCATAGTTTATACGAGCCCCTCCAGTCAGGTTTTCATAAGAGGCATAGCACCGAGACTGCTCTGGTTCGGGTGCTCAATGATCTCCTGATGGCAAGAAATCGGAGACACTGCTCTATCTTGGTTCTCCTTGATCTGTCATCAGCTTTTGATACTGTGGATCATGGGGTTTTGCTCGAACGTCTGAGGTCCATCTGTGGGCTTTCAGGTGTTGTCCTCAGATGGTTTTCATCTTACCTCCTGGGGAGAACTCAGAGAGTCATTTCTGGTTTACATTCATCCGGGGCTTTCTCTCTTTCTTGTGGGGTACCTCAGGGTTCGGTGCTCTCCCCCATGTTGTTCGCAGTATATATGCTACCCCTCGGAGATATTGTAAGATGGTATGAGCTGAGGTTTCATTGCTATGCTGATGATACCCAGCTCTACCTGTCTTTTGCACCCGACCAGGTTAGTGCTATCTCGGTGCTGAATAATTGCCTTGCTGATATCCAAGACTGGATGAACATCAGTGGTTTAAAGTTGAACCCAGGAAAGACCGAGGTTATGGTGGTGGACCCTGGTCGCAGGGCTGAGGGTTTGGGGATAGGGTCTCCCTCTGGATTAGTTCTTGGGGTAGAACAGATCCCTACCTCTGAACGGGTGTGTAACCTGGATGTGGAGCTTGACACTGGCTTGACCCTTCGTTATCAGGTGTCTGCAGTAGTCAAGACTTCATTCTTCCACCTTAGAAACATCTCCAGGATTAGGCACCTGGTTCCACCAGGCGATTTTCCGGTTTTGGTCCACGCCTTTGTGACATCACGTCTTGATTACTGTAACTCCCTATACCTAGGGCTTGCTGGGGTTGAAATCCACTGCTTGCAGCTAGTGCAGAATGCTGCAGCACGTTTGTTGACTGGGGTGTCTAGAAGATCTCATATTACCCCTGTGCTGTGCACTCTGCACTGGCTGCCTATACAGTGGTGGATCACCTTCAAAGTGGGTCTTTTGACCTACAAAGCCCTACATGGGTTAGGTCCTGACTACCTGAAAGAGCTTCTGGTGCCTTACACCCCTCTGAGACAGCTTCGCTCGGCTGACGAGGGGTTGCTGGAGATTCCGAGGGTGAATTTGAAGTCTTCTGGAGCCCGTGCTTTCAGCTTTGCGGCTCCCACCCTTTGGAATTCTCTTCCCCGCCAGCTCCGAGAAAGTACAACTGTGGATAGGTTTAAGAAGGCCTTAAAGTCATTCTTATGGATTCAGGCTTTTCCTGCTGTATTTTAAATTGTTTATTTTATATATTTTATCTGTTGTATTGCTATTGCTTGTTTGGTTATGTTAAATGTAATGATGTTTGTACAGCCCTGAAATATTTGAAAGCGCTCAATCAAATAAATTTTATTATTATTATTATTATTATTATTATTATTATTAATGACCTTCCGTTGCTCTCACCAACCTGCTCATCTCTTCTCTATGTGGACGACCTTGTCATCTGCTATAGTGCCAAAAATATCTCAGATATAAACCACTCTCTTGCCTCTGACGTCCTAAGCATACAATTCTGGCTGACAGAGAACAACCTTGTGCTCAGTGTCAGCAAAGCACACTCTATGCTCTTTGGCTCTTCTGTCAGACTTAAAGGAAATAGAAACTCCATCAAAATTTCATGTGCGGATGGCTCCATACTTGTCACCTCCAGCTCCTTCAAATATCTGGGCATTCTTCTGGACGAATCCCTGGATTTTGATCAACATATTACCGCCACCTGTAAATCTGTCAACGCGAAAATTGGAGGGGCCTACCGTACTAGATATACATTTACCCCATCTGCCAGACTTGCCATTGCACAAAACCTTTTGCTCCCAGCCCCGGCCTATGGCACAGTCACCTACCTAGGTGCCACAAAGTCCTCCCTCCATAAATGGGACACCACCTATAATAACATCTGTCGCTACTCCTCTGCATCACCAAGGTATAAACACCACTGCCGGCTCTATGCTGACTTAAACTGGCCCTCTCCCACTGCCTATCGACTTCAATCCTTTGGCTCTCTAATTGACGGGATAGTTAGATCAGGTCTCCTACAATCCCTTGCCTCCATGCTTCACTCCCAGTCCCCCTCTTATGGGCTCCACTCTACTGACCTAGCTCCTTTCCATATCCCCATATGTAAAACCTCTATTGGTGCACGAGCTTTCTCTCACACAGCTCCTAAGTATTGGAACTCCATACCTCAAGCTATCCGCCAAGTTCCCACCCATGCTAGTTTCAAGAAATTTCACCGTGATCATCTACGTGCTTCTAACCCCTGCACTTGCTTCTACCCACTGTAGATCATTCATTCCCTTTCCTCATTATCCCCCAGCATCTACTCCCCTCCTAGCCTCTTCATCACCTCTCTCTAATGACCCCCCTTGTACACTCTCTACCACCCTTCACCCCTTTCTCCCCTGCTTCTACCACGTCCTCCTCCTCCTCTCTGTCTGTACTCTCTCAAAGCTTAACTACCACTAAAGGCACTTATAGTATACTGTATATAACATGTCCATTCATCCATTTTTTGTACTCTGTATTCATTTGTTTTGCACTTGTCTATACTTTATTAACCTTGGCCCAGATATTCAAAAGGGTTGCTCCATGCGCAACAGGGTTGTGCATGCGCAAGTCCTACATTGCGCCATTTTGCGATATTCAGCAGGAGGCAGTTGCTCCACTGGCAACAGGTTGCGCAAAAGAGCAATGCAAATGAATGCATGCTCAACAGGAGGGAGGAACCATGCATAACCTCGCAACCCGATATTCAGTCGGGTTGTGCAGAGTTATGCATCATAACCCCAACCTCGCCTGCACAACCTTGAGCCAAAAAAGGATCAAGTTGAGGCCACCCACAGGTGAGCTGCTGTACTGCAGGCGCAACACAGCAGCTGCCACCCCTGGCTGGCCCCCCAACTCGGATCCCTATGCCCCCCCACCAGCCCGGTGCGGGCATAGATGCATAGACCCCCCCCCCACATCTCCCACAGCCCGATCGCGGGCATCACAGTTACAGAAACCCCCACACACACACACACTCCCACAGCCCGATCACGGGCAGGCGTATATGAACCCCCGTGCCCGATCGCGGGCAGGGTATAACCCCTCCCCAGCCGAATATCTCCCTGGTGGTCCAGTGGACCGTAAAGCCCGATCGCGGGCAGAATGTCACATCAACCCCCAAACATCTCCTGGTGTCTGAGTGTCCCCCACCTACCCACAAGCCCCTCCACCGCTCCCCCGCAGGCGGCGACAGCATCCACCACCTGCTGCCCGCGCTGCCACTGTCCGGTAGGGCTGCCCGCCCATTGGTGCAGAGCTACAGCCAATGGGATGCAGCCCATACCCGTACACCGACAGTCAGATTTGTTCACCGGACAGTCATGGTCGTGAGGGCGGCAAGTGAGAGTGGGATACTGTCGCCGCCGGCTGCGGGGGAGCGGGGTGGAGGGGCTTCGTGGGTAGGTGGGGGGACACTAGACACCGGGAGATGTTTGGGGGTTGTGATGTGACATTCTGCCCGCGATCGGGCTTTACGGTCCACTGGACCACCAGGGAGATATTCGGTTGGGGAGGGTTACATTCTGCCCGCGATCGGGCACTGGGGGTTCATACGTTCTGCCCGCGATCGGGCTGTGGGAGATGTGTGTGGGGGGGTTTCATGTACCTGTACTGCCGCGATCGGGCTGTGGGAGATGTGTGTGGGAGGGGTTTCATGACTTGTACTGCCCGCGATCGGGCTGAGGGAGATGTGGGGGGTTTATGTACCTGTACTGCCTGCGATCGGCTGTGGGAGATGTGGGGGTTCATGTACCTGTATACTGCCCGCGATCGGGCTGTGGGATATGTGTGTGGGGGGTTTCATGTACCTGTACTGCCCGCGATCGGGCTGTGGAGATATGTGTGTGGGGGTTTCATGTACCTGTACTGCCCTTGATCAGGCTGTGGGATATGTGTGGGGGTTTCATGTAACTGTGATGCCGCGATCGGGCTCCATTGTGTCGGTCCCGGCGGCTGCTGCCTGGCAGGGTGGCCAGGAGCAAGTCCTCGGGGATCGGCGCACCTACATGCAAATGGCATGCAAATGGGGCCATAAATAGATGCAAATGGCACCCCCTGCGCCTTGCATAAATTATGGCCCCATTTGCATGTCACCTTTTGAATATCGGAAATTTGAGCATGGCGCAATGGTACTTGCGCCACCGCAAGTTTAATGCTCAACTCTGGCAACTTGCGGTGGCGCAAGTTCCACTGCGCCATGTGCAAGTGCTGTGGCTGGGGAGTGATATTCAAAGGAGTTGCTCAATAGCGCAACTCCTTTGAATATCACCCCGGCCACACCCCTGCGCAACTATTTTGAGCAGCGCAGGGGCTTGTGCCTCAGAATGGCGCAGTTTGAAAATCTGGGCCCTTGTCTAATGCTGTATTGCTTGTATCCTGACCTTGTTCTAAATTGTATTTCTCCCGACCCCTAGGCTGATTGTTTTGACCCCCTTCCACTGTATTACCTATTTCATGTGCTGCGTCACATGGTGTGCTTATGTATTGTCAACTTGTATTCTCCCGGGTCATGCCTAAAAATAGACATTCCCATGCCTAGTGTACCCACCCGGTTACCAAAAGCAAATAAACAAATACATAATTCACCAAAAGGATTTCAGTAGATGAAAGTGGTTGTCTATCTACTTGAATGAAGGATCTGTTAATATTGCCTAACGTTCAGTAAACGAGATCAGTGCCCACTGTGTAAACTTTTAATGCCACCATTAACAGAGGGGAAATGAGAGGGTTTGAGCACAGGGCTGACCATTGAGTTCTGGATTTGGTTCTGTGCTCAGAACTAGAAGGGGAAGGTAGGAGGGAAGGTAGGGAGGGTAATGAAGGTAGATTGGACGGTGGGGGAAGGGGAAAACGGGGATGTTCAAAACCAAGTCTGTAGTTATGTTTACGCATTTATAAGTGTTATTATGGATACATCTACATCAAAGAGTTGCAGCTGTCCTCCTATAGGGAGGTGGAAAATGGCAATAATTAGTGTTGTATTGCACAGGCTATTCTCAGGAATGTGATAATGAATGAGTCATTGGGGGTTACCACATGGAACGTTAATGGGCTCAAAAGTGTAGTTAAAAGGAAAAGGATTCAGACCAGGCTAAAAAAACTGAAGACCAAGGTGGCCCTACTATAGGAGACACATATGTCTGCTAGAGAAGCTGATAAAAGTGAGAAATCCTGGGAGGGAACATGGGTATCAGCAACTCACTTGTCAAGGGCTAGAGGTGCATCAGTATGGTTCCCAAGGGGATCTGTGGGGAGCATAACAAGCACATATGCAACCCAGGGGGTAGATACGCTCTAGCGCAAGTGCAGATGAGTACAGGGAAATTTATATCAGTGGGATCCGTATACAGACCTAATATAGAGAACTCAAAGTTCTGTCATAAGCTGTTGTTGGACATGGCCCCTTTTAGGAGGATGTGGATACTTGGGGGAGACTTTAACTGTGTGGGTGACATGGTGCTGGACAGGTCCAACGCAGCTCCTGTACCCCTCACCAAACATGCCAAGGCCCTACAGGAGATAGAGAGAACCTGCTCTCTGGTAGACATATGGAGGCACCAGAATCCCACTGGTAGAGAGTACAGTTTCTACTCCGACGCCCATCATTCCTGTGCCAGGCTGGACCGTATTTTGGTTTCCTCAGGTATGGTAATGCACATGAAGAACACGAAGTACAAAGCAATTCTGGTCTTGGACCATGCCCCTTAACCTCAGAACTTAACTGGGACTCAACCGATTGGACCCTATCCTACTTAGGGATAGGTCCTCCCTCTCACACATGAGAGCTTCTTTGGTGGAGTTCTGGGAAAATAATAAAAAAGGGGACACTACACATACAGTAAGATGGGAGGCAATAAAGGCCTTTGTCAGGGGACAGTCCATATCCTATGCAGCCTTTAAGAAGATTTTACCCCCCCCAAAGCACTTGAAAGGGTGGTCTCAGAACAACTAACTGAGTACCTAGAAAAGCGTAGCCTTCTCTTCTTGCAACAACATGGATTCCGACAAAACCACTCCACTGTCACCGCACTAGTAGAGTACACCACTCAGCTTTATGGGGCCCTGGATAAAGGGATGGCGGTGGGGTCTATCTTCATAGACCTCACCAAGGTCCTTGACACAGTCAATCACCAACTGCTACTGAAATGTCTCCTCTCTACAGGATTGTCAATTGAATCTGTGGCCTGGTTCCATAGCTACCTAACCCATAGATCTCAACGGGTCAGGATTGGCAATATAATCTCTGAGCCCAGGGAAGTAAACCTAGGGGTCCTGCAAGGTTCTATCCTCGGTCCTTTCTTATTCAGCCTCTTCATAAATGACATGCCTTCTACCTGTCCTGCACACTCCGTACTCTATGCAGACGATGCCGTTATCTCTGTCCCAGGGAAAGACCTGGGATCAATTAGCTCTGAACTTCAGCACAATTTTCGTGCATTGGAATCCTGGTTCACCTGAAATAAACTGCTACTCAACTACAAAAAGACAAAGAGCATGCTCTTCAGCACCCCACAGAGCAAGATTCGAGGGTCCTCACTGCATATACTTAGTAGCGAAGGAGAAGTACTAGTCCAAGTCAATACATTCAAGTACTTAGGGATTCACCTTGATGACACCCTCACCTTCACTGCCCATGCTGAGCAACTGGTAAAGTCCACCAACATGAAGCTTGGCATCCTGTACAGACATCGCACCTCAATGACACCGGCTGCCCTGAAACTTGTTACGTGCAGTTCAGTTCTCTCATCTGTGGATTATGGTCTTGTCATATATGGGGCAGGCACAGACACAGTGCTTAAAAGGGTCAAAACCATCTTCAACAAGGCCTGCTGCCTGGTCCTGGGAGTACACAAAATGACTCACTCTTGTGACCTATACAAGGAAACTGGCTAGCTCCCACTCCACCACAGACTCCAATACCAGGCCTGCCTCCTTGCGAAAAAGTCCCTGATGGGGTCCATGCCTATGGCTACTTCAGCCCTCTTTGAGCCTGCACAACCATCTAAATGCACAAGGAGTGATTCCAGGACTGTTCTAACTGTTCCCTTCAAATGAACCACCCTTGGCCAAAGATCCCTCTCCTACTGTGGGCCTAAATGGTTCAATGATCTGCCTGCAGACCTTGCCAACTCCCCCAGACTTGGCTACTTTAAAAATGGGCTTCGATCTCTTCTTGCCAGCAGATCTGACTGCCAGTGTTTCTGTTAACCCATGGCCTCTGAAGGCGGTTCTCACACCCGTCAAACGCTACCCTCTCTCACTCCCACCCTCCTGTTCCACAACTGCCCACTTCCCCCTCCCACCTCCCACCACCTACTACCTCCCCTTGACAAAGCCTCACCTTGGCTGCTAAAACATGCATTTCTGCAGAATGGGAGCGCCCTGTCTGAACTGTAACATGATTGTTAAACACTGTACTGCACTAAATTAGTGCTGCATTAATATGTTTCTCTGGAAGTGTGGTCCTGTTTCTTCTTACTTCTTGTACCCTGCTTAATGTTGTAACTGCACACTAATACCACTTGTTAGTTGATGTCTTTCTGTTCTGCAATGTTTCATCACCTGTAAATGTCTTGTATTCCTTGTTGACTTGGAGCCTTTGTAAATGAGCCCCCGGCTCAAAGGTATTAATCCAAATTTGAAATAAATAAATAAATAAATAAATAAATAAATAAATAAAAGAAGCGAGTAGAAGAAAAAGACTTAAAAGAGTTAGTGTGGAAAGCAGTGGGGCTAGAAAAAGCCCACATGATGCAACCTAATTTAGAGCTCTACTATAGATTACAGAGAGTGAAGTGGCACTATAACTCTATGAGTACATCACTATTTGAACGTAATTTGTTGTTGGGGCAAGTTGGACCTTACTTTGATGGGGATGGGGTGGAAACTGCTTGCTTGGCAACTGAAGTGAAGAGAAGGAGAAAGCAGTATAAAGAGTATACAAAGTACACAAGGGTGCCCTGTCACGGACCACCAGTCCATAGGACTAGCATTCACAGAGTTTTATAAGTGCTTATATACCTCCGAGGCAGCACCAACCCTGCAGCAAATGCACTCCTTCTTGCAGAAGGCCTCAGTTACTCCTATGAGCGACAAGGCCTTGGAGGAGCTAGAGACGCTGCTTGGGGTAGCTGAGGTGACCAGAACAGTGAAACAGTTGAAAAGTGGGAAAACACCCAGACCAGATGGGCTCCCTGTTGACTTCTATAAGTTCTTTTTGAGCAAATTAATAGACCCACTATGATGTATGTATGGAGAGTGTACAGAAAGGAATTCTTCCCCCATCCATGAGGTTGGCCACCATCACAGTCATCCCTAAACCAGGCAAGGACACTGCACTATGTTCATCCTACCGCCCAATCTCTCTACTCATCTCGGATTATAAAATCCTGGCCAGAGTTATTGCAGCAAGACTTGAACCTGTGCTGCTATCCATCATCCTCCTTGATCAAAGTGGTTTTGTCAGGGAGGCAGGATAAACATAACATTTGGAAAACCCTTAATATTGTACACCATTGGGTGAAGACACAACCATTTCTTGGTGCAGTGGTCCTTGCCCTGGATGCTGAAAAAGCATTTGACCAGGTGAAATGGTAGTATATGTTTGCTGCACTTACAGAATTTGGTGTTGGGCCCTACATGCTCTCACTTCTCAGAGCTCTTTATACCCACCCCACATCCCAAATTCTAACTAATGGGACCCTTTCCCCACCGTTTCCTCTGCAACGAGGTACCAGGCAGGGGTGCCCACTCTCCCCTTTACTATACATACTGGCCCTGGAGCCACTGGCTGTTGCAATCCACAACCATCGGGGTGGTGGGATATGGCCCCAAAGGGGAACACAAATTGGCTTTATTCACTGATGATCTGCTCTTGTACCTCCATAATCCCAAAGAGAGCCTACTGTGTGTACACAGCCTATTGAAAGCATATGCCTTATTGTCAGTACATAAAATCAGCTGGTCGAAGAGTGAACTGTTACCAGTGGGAGGAAGAGGCAGACAGTCCCTGACCAATAACGATATGGGGATACAGGTGGTCACTAAACTCAGATACCGAGGGGTCCATATTTCCTCTGATGCCATTAAGTTACATACCCTGAATTATGAGCCCTTACTCGCCAAGATAGGTGGAAAGACTTACCCCTTACAATATATGGATGGGTAGCAACAATTAAAATGACTGTCCTACCCCAGTGCCTCTACTTATTCCAGTCCATACCATGTTGGGTCCCGGATAAATTCTTTAAAGAACTTGACAGCATCTTGCACGGGTTCATCTGGCGTAGAAGAATGCCAGAATCAATAGACAAGTTCTCCAGTTCTCTTCAAATAAGGGAGGGTACTGGCCTGCCAAACTGTAAATTCTACTTCTGATCAGCCCAGCTGGCATTTCTACCCATGGGCCTTGACCCGATTCCTCCAGTCTGGATGAATATAGAAGGTGGGGGCACAGAAGGATATCGCTGCAGAGACATATTAGTTGCAGCTGCACAGCCTACTCCCTCTAAAAAGGCATTCCCCAACCCATTTACTAGTACACTGCTAAAGGTCTGGAAAGCAATTCACGAACAAAATAAGTTAAAGCACCTACCCTCTCAATAAGCATCCATATGGGCCATATTAAAACCAACAGCTAAATACAATGTGGTTTTGCATGGGGGGTTGTTGAAGTGGCAGAAAAAAAGGACTGAAGAAAGTACAACTACTGTTCGGGGAGGAGACTTCTCTCCTTTAAGGAGATCCAAAATAGATGGGATATCCCCACTTCCAACCTGTTCATCTATCTGCAGGTCTGACACAGATTCCATGCCCTCCCAATTGACACTCAGGGGGCATCTAGCCAGGATCCTTTCCTGGAAGAAATTTTTCATCCACAGCCAGCTTCTGGCCCTCTCTCAGTTTACTATGGTATCCCGATGGGAGAAAGAACAGACCCCACAGTACGCCTGCAGAAGGCGTGGGAGGATGATCTGGGTATCGCCATAACCCGAGATATTTGGTCGGGAGCAATATCACACCTTAACGATTGCTCTAAAAGCAACAGACTGTGCCAAACACAACTCAGCATCCTACATAGAACTTACATTACCCCAGTGAAGAGGCACGTAACGGACCCAACAAAACCATCCACCTGTCCCAAGTGTGAGACTGCAGAGGACACCACCTTCCTACATATGACTTTAATGTACCCTAAGTGTCACAGATTCGCTCAGCAGGTCAGCCCTCTACTCCCAAAGTGCCAACCTCTGAGCGTAGAATTGTGAACAGTACAAGGTAACCATCTTGTCTGTTTTGTGGGTTCGAGTCACCTTAGTCTCAAGTTCTGGAGGGATTCAGACTGATGACCTCTTGTTAGCGTACCCAGTTATCAGGCTCAGATAATTCTGTCTTCGGGAGGCCAGATATCTTTGCCTACAGGCACCTAACCAGGTAGTACAAAATGAACCCTTAGAACTCTATGCAAGACCTAGAGAACTCTGTTTCCCAGTTTGGTATCACAATAAGCTCATACACAGTGTCAACTATAACCTTCAAAGCTTCACTTATATAAAAAGAAATTTCAAGGCACACCAGGCAGTTTTTGTTTTTAAAATATATATCTTTACTTTAAAATAGATCAAATAGGAAAACAGTAAAATACAGAACAAAATATCCCAACACATACAGCCTTAAAACAAACAAGTTTAAAAGTGCAAAATTCCTACATACACTCAGACTAGTCTTGTCTAAGGTCCTTACTTCTTTATCGTTCAGTGCTTCGTGGTCTCTCTTCACTGAGTCAGAAAATGGAAAAATTAAAAAAATCAATCTGTAAGGCCTGCTCAGGATATTTAAAGCAGTCTTGAGCCGGCCTTCTCTCTGAGGTCACCTAACTCCTCCTTTTGGTGTATTACAATTTATATGTTATAACACAGGATGTCCTAAGATATTTAAAAAACATAATAGATGACCGAATGAATCGTTTCTCTTCCTGTGACTGGTCCAAACTGTGCTCTGCTTACCCAGACATCAAAAGTCTCTTTGATGTAAGTCACTGTAAATTCAAAGCAAATGTATATTGGACTCCTTTAGTCTGGGACCTGGTATCCCCAGACATCAAAAGTCTCTTTGATTAAATTCTTGGCTTCCTGGGATGATGGTCCAAACAACATGCATAGCAGATCAAAGGATTTCCCTGAGGGCATTATAAAATGGATATCTGAGTTCCTGCCTTCAAAGCAAACTAACAAGATAATTGCACCTCAGATATCTGCAGATTGAGCTACCTCCTGTCCTTTGAACTTATCCCTGGAGGGGGGTTTGATGTGTCAGTTTCAGCAAGCCAGCATTTCCTCCTGCCAGACAGTCCATTACACATTTTTTTATATTTACAAAAAATGATACAGGGATCAGAACCAGTTGTCCAAGTGTGACAATATTATGACTTTAATGTGCCCTAAGATCTTGATGTTTTGGCATAATGTGTACAGAGCTATGACTAGGGTCTTGGGGGGCCCCCCTAGATCACCTTTAGAATACATGGGAGCAGACCCCAGCAGAGGAACATCGGGGTGGATCTACCTCTGTAGTCTCTTGCCCTAATAAATGCTCGTGCCACCTTGGCACAATGTTGAGTATCTGATAATACACCATCTACCCAACAATGGGTGAATAATCTATTGCAATGCCCAAAAATAGAGTCCAGAGTGCAATAACTGATAAACAGAAACAATTTGATCAAATGAGGTTTAAACTGCACAGGGCACTGGAGATGAACCTCTTCCCCAGAGGGGGAATGAAGAATAACTATCTGAATGGCAAGCGCAACAATTTATGGGTGTGAGTCCTATGACCTGTATTTGCCTAGAAATAGATGAGTTGGAACAACTTGGAGAAGAAACTAGAAGTAGCAGCATTAAAATGGCATAACCTATGCAATCGTATCACAATGATAGCAATGACAGTTGTGAAGTAACATAGAAACATAGAAACATAGAATTTGACGGCAGATAAGGACCGCTTGGCCCACCCAGTCTGCCCATTTCCCAACCTGATGGATAAGCTGCAGATCCTAGTTAACCAGCAGCCTACTTCTTCCTACCCCGACCCCCTAGAATTGCCTTATGACTGTCCCATGCATGCTTGAATTCCACCACTGTTTGTGACTCCACAACCTCCTCTGGAAGGCCGTTCCATACATCCACAACCCTCTCTGTGAAAAAATACTTCCTTAAATTACCTCTGAGCCGCCCCTTCTATCTTAAAATTGTGCCCCCTTGTTCTTGCACACCTCTTTTTTTGAAAGATGCTACCCTCTTGGACTTTGTTGATTCCCTTGAGGTACTTGAAAGTTTCTATCATGTCCCCTCTCCCTCCTTTCCTCGAGGCTATACATATTAAGCTCGTTAAGTCTCTCTTCATATGTCTTCGGTGCAGACCCTGCACCATTTTAGTTGCCCTCCTCTGGACAGCTTCCATCCTGTCTATGTCTTTGCGGATATTGGGTCTCCAGAACTGCACGCAGTACTCCAGATGGGGTCTCACTAGCTGTCTGTACAGAGGGATAATAACTTCCTGTTTTCTACTGGTGATGCCTCTCCCTATGCATCCCAGTATCCCCCCAGCCCTCCTTGCTGCCCTCTCACATTGCTTGCCCACCTTTAGGTCATCTGATATGACTACCCCAGGTCCCTTTCCATTTTTGTTGTTGTTAGTATCTCACCCCCATTGTGTACTCCTCCCTGGGTTTTGTTTCCCAGGTGCATTACCTTGCACTTCTTAGCATTGAATCTAAGCTGCCATACATTTGACCATTCCTCTAACCTTGCACAGTCCTTCTCATCCTTTCCACTCCACCTTGTGCATCAACTCTGTTGCAAATCTTTGTGTCATCTGCAAAGAGACATACTTTTCCTTCAGTCCCTCTGCAATGTCACTTATAAAGACATTGAAGAGGACTGGTCCTAATACTGAACCCTCGTGTGCCCCACTACTATTGCCTGGGTGGACTCCATTTACTATTACTCTCTGTGTCCTATTCTCCAGCCAATTCTTTACCCAGGCTGTCATCTTGGGACCACTCCCAGGCTGGCTAACTTGTATATTAATCTTTGTGTGGGACTGTGTCAAATGCCTTGCTAAAGTCTAGGTAGGCCATGTCCACAGCCCTCCCTGATCAACTACTTTGGTCACCCAGTCAAAGAAATCTATCAGATTTGTCTGGCATGACCTTCCCGCTGTGAATCCATGCTGCCTTGGGTCCTGTGCCCTCTGGCCTCTAGATATTTAACAATTCTTTCCTTCAGAAGTGATTCCATCATTTTCCCTACCACTGAGGTTAAACTAACAGGTCTGTAGTTTCCTGCTTCTGCCTTGCTCCCACTTTTGTGAAGGGGAATCACATCTGCCCTCCTCCAGTCCTCTGGTACCACCCCATCCTCCCATGATTTGTTAAAGAGGGTAGTCAGTGGTGTCACTAGTTCTACCCTTAGTTCTTTTAGAATTCTGGGATGAATCCCATCAGGCCCCATTGCTTTGTCCACCTTCAGTTTTAAGAGTTCTTTCAGAACCCTTTCTTCTGTAAATGGGCTGGTATCAACTTCTGTATCCAGAGTGTTTCTACTGTTTGTTTTAGGTACCTCCCCCTCTTCCTTTGTAAATACTGAGCAAAAATATTTGTTTAGTATCTCTGCCTTTTCACAGTCACCTCTGCCCACCCTCCCTCCCTTTATTAAGACTCACTATCCCTCCTTGGTCTTCCTTCGCTCCTGATGTACCTATAAAGGTTTTATCCCCTTCTTAACTGAGGTTGGCTATCTTTTCTTGGTTTGGGCCTTTGCTGTTCTGACTGCCTTCCCAGCTTCCTTTTGCTTTAACTGATACAGTTCTCTGTCCTGTTCCTTCTGTGATTCCTTGTACTTCCTGAATGCTTTCTTTTTCTCTTGAACCTTCACTGCCACTTCCTTTGAGAACCATAGTGGTTTCTTACCTCGTTTCATTTGTTTGCTTTACAAAAGGCTTGATACCTCTGTGATGGCAGTTTTTATTATTCCCATTGTTCTTCCACCCCTCCTTCCTGCCCATTTGCTAGTGCATTCCTTAGGCACTCACCCATTTTGACAAAGTCAGCCCTCCTAAAATCCAGTACCTTTGTCTTTGTATGGCTTGACTCTATTGCTGTGTTTATTGTGAACCATACTGTTCGATGGTCGCTAGTTCCCAGATGGCTACCTACTTCTACATCTGTGATCCTCTCTTCATCTCCATTTGAGAGAACCAGGTCTAAGATTGCTACCTCTCGAGTGGGCTCCAATACTAGTTGTCTAAGTCATGCCCCCTGTAGGGCATCTAGAATAACCGCACTCTTAGAAGTCGCTGCTGCAACTGCACTCCAGTTAACATCTGGCATATTCAGATCACCCATCAGCAATATCTCCCCTTTTTCTGCCATTCTAAGTATACTTTCTATCATTTCCTTGTCCATTTCCTCCCCCTGAGAAGAGTCTGTATCTAACCCTGTGCGTATTGTGGTGCCATTACTCCAAATTTACCCAACGTGCTTCTTCTCCTCCTGTTTACCCTTTGTTCTGTTGCTTTGATTCCTTCCTTATGTAAAGAGCTACTCCTCCTCCTCTTTCACCCTCCCTGTCCCTCCTGTAGATAGTGTATCCTGGTATGTTTACATCCCAGTCATGGTTTTGTGTGTACCATGTTTCTGTGACTGCCACAATATCCAGATGTTCCTCCTCCATCAAGGCCACTAATTCAGGAAGCTTGTTACTCAGACTACCGGCATTGGTACTCATTGCTCTCCATTTTTTTATGGTTTTACCTTCTGTTGCAGCATCCCCCACTGACCTTTCTACCTTGGTCTTTTTCTCATTTAGTACCCTGTTTTGTAGGGGGAGGCCGGGATTTTCCTGCTACTTATCAGTGCCTCCCCTTGACTAGTTTAAAAGCTTGCCAATGAAGCATTTAAACTGATTGCTCAAAAGACTTGTTCCTTCCTGGACAGATGCAGACCATCCTGCCAGTATAGGCTGGTGTCCTCAGGTGGAACCCCAGTCTCCAATGAAGCCAAACCCTGTGCTCCACACCATTTTCAACCATTCATTAAACTGCATGGTGCAAGTACTCGCCTCACTCATGCCATTGACAGACAGCACCTCTGAGAAGGATACTGTGTGTGCTACTTGTCTTAGGCCCCTCCCCAATTCTACAAAGTCCTTCTGCACTGCTCTAATCTCATGATGAGCCAAGTCATTTGTCCCTAGGTGGACAATGACGTCCAGCTCAGACTCCCGTGCAGCTGTTCCCGTGATCCTGAGGATGCGCTTCCTGTCCCTCCAAGCCATGGCACCAGGCAGGCACCTTACTTCAGTTTTCCCTGTGCTGCATGTATCCATTTTGTTGTTGGGCAGATGTTGTAATGCCTGTTATACATCCAGCTGATGAATATTTATTTGTAATGTCCTGTTGATTTTACAATAAAAAGACTTTACAAAAACAAAATTCCTGTAGCCCAGTAAAATGCAGATGTTTTCAGTGTTGAAAGACAATTCCAGATAATCAGCTAAAATCACATACAAAAGCATCTTTGCTGAAATCCAAGATCCTTAGCTATGACGAACAATATTCACCAATAGGAGGCATGGGCTCCCAGGAGCACCCCCACTGACAGTGTTGGAGTTAACAGAAAAGGAAACTGCAGTAAGAATGAAGGAATTTCTCCTTTGTGTAGCACTCCATGTTATAGAAACATAGAATTTGATGGCAGATAAGGACCGCTTGGCCCACCCAGTCTGCCCATTTCCCTACCTGATGGAGAAGCTGCAGATTCTAGTTAATCAATAGCTTATTTCCTTCTACTCCCCCCCTAGAATTGCCTTATGCCTGTCCCATACATTCTTGAATTCTCCCACTATTCCTGACTCCACAACCTCCTCAGAAAGGCTGTTCCATGCATCCACAACCCTCTCTGTGAAAAATACTTTCTAACATTACCTCTAAGCCGTGCCCCTCTATCTTCAAATTGTGCCCCCTTGTTCTTGCACATCTCTTCTTCTGAAAGATACTACCCTCTTGTACTTTAATTCCTTTGAGATACTTTAAAGTTTCCATCATGTCCCCCCACTCCCTTCTTTCCTCAAGGGTATACATATTAAGCTGCTTTAGTCTCTCCTCGTATGTCTTCTGGTGCAGACCTTGCACCGTTTTGGTTGCCTTCCTCTGAACAGCCTCCACTCTGTCTATGTTTTTGCGGAGATGGGGTCTCCAGAATTGCACACTGAACTCCAGATGGGGTCTCACTAACTGTCTGTACGAGGTATAACAATTTCCTGTTTTCTACTGTTGATGCCTCTCTCTGTGCATCATGGTATCCCCCCAGCCCTCCTTACTGCCATCTCACATTGTTTGCCCACCTTTAGGTCATCTGATATAATTACTCCTAGGTCTCTTTCAATTTTTGTTGTTCTTAACTCACCCTTCATTGTGTACTCTTCCCCTTGGTTTTTGTTTCCCAGATGCATTACCTTGCACTTCTTTGCATTGAATCTGAGCTGCCACATATTTGACCATTCCTCCAACCTTGCCAAGTCCCTTTTCATTCTTTCCACCCCACCTTGTGTATCAACCCTGTAGCAGATCTTTGTGTCATCTGCAAAGAGACATACCTTTCCTTCCAGGTGTTCTCCAATGTCTCTTATAAAGATATTAAAGAGGACTGGTCCCAGTACCGAACCCTGTGGTACCCCACTAGTTACCCTCCTTTCTTCACTGTGGACTCCATTTACTATTACCCTTTGCGTCCTGTTGTCCAGCCAGTTTTTTATCCAGGCGACCACCTTGGGACCCAATCCCAAGCCTGGCTAACTTGTATATTAATCTTTTATGTGAGACTGTGTCAAATGCCTTGCTAATATCTAGGTAGGCCATATCCACTGCCCCTCCCTGGGCTACTACTTTGGTCACCCAGTCAAAGAAATCTATTAGGTTCATCTGACATGACCTTCCTGCTGTGAAACCATGCTACCTTGGGTCCTGTGCCCCACTGGCCTCTAGGTACTCAACAATTCTTTCCTTCAGAAGTGATTCCATCATTTTACCTACCACTGAAGTCAAACTAACTGGTCTGTAATTTCCTGCCTCTGCCCTGCTCCCACTTTTTTTTTTTTACTTTCTATTTTCCACCAACCCCTGTCTCCTGCTCTCTGCTTCTTTGGGAGTGCCTGGCATCTGCCTCGATTCCTTCCGTACCTGGAGCCCTGCGGTGGTCCCCATGTGGCAGTTCCCCAGGTGAGGACAAGTGGGGCTCAAGCACCCCAGACTAACGGCACTTCGCCGGGGCATGGGACAGGCAGGGGACCATTGAGGTCTGTGCTGGTGCTCAGTCTACCGGGCGAAGGAGGTGTTTTTCCTGTTCTTTCCTGGGTGTGCCATGCGCGCTGACATCAGGCAGAGCTCCTGGCGATCGCATGCCCGACCTTCTTGGAATGGCTAAGCACTTGCCTTCAAGCCTCCGTCTGGATGCAGTCAAGTACCGAACCTGCCCCTTCCTCCCTGGAGAAGCCGAGGTCCACGGACGCTCAGCCTTCCCCTGGCTGACCCTCCAGCCCCCAGGCTTGTTCCCAAACCCGGGTCGCCAGCGTAGCGAGCGGTAGCGCTACCGCTGCACCGATGTGCCGGTGTCCTGCTTCCACTTTTGTGAGGTGGAATCACATTTGCCCTCCTCCAATCCTCAGGTACCACTCCATCCTCCCATGATTTGCTAAAGAGAGTAGCCAGTGGTGTTACTAGTTCTACCCTTAGTTCTTTTAGTATTCTTGGGTGAATCCCATCAGGCCCTATTGTGTTGTCCACTCTCAGTTTCAAGAGTTCTTTCAAAACCCTTTCTTCTGTGAATGGACTGGTAACGACCCCTATTCAGAGTTTCTCCCTTGTTTGGTTTAGGTACCTCCCCCTCCTCATCCGTTGTGAATACTGAGAAATATTCGTTCAATATCCCTGCTTTTTCACTGTCACCCTCTGCCCACATTCCCTCCACTTTATTAAGTCTCTGTATCCCTCCCTTGGCCTTTCTTCACTCTCTAATGTACCTATAAAAGGTTTTATCCCCCTTCTTAACAGAGTTGGCTATATTTTCCTCAGTTTGTGCCTTTGCTCTTCTGACTGTCTTCCCTGCCTCCTTCTGCTTTAACTGATAAAAGTTCTCTGTCCTGCTTCTTCTGTGTTTCCTTATATTTCCTGAATGCTGTCCTTTCCTCCTTAACCGTCCCTGCCACCTTTTGAGAACCATAGTAGTTTTTTCCTTCGTTTTGTTTTATTGATTTGCTTCACACAAAGGCTTGTTGCCTCTGCGATGACCGTTTTCATTATTCCCCATTGTTCCTCCACCCTTCCTTCTTGCCCATTTGCTAGTGCTTTTCTGAGGCACTCCCTCATTTTCCCAAAGTCAGCCTTCCTAAAGTCCAATACTCTTGTTTTTGTATGGCTTGACTCTATGGCTGTGTTTATTGTGAACCACACTGGTGGTCACTTGTTCCAAGATGGCTACCCACTTCTAAATCTGAGATCCTTTCTCCTTCCCCATTTGAAAGTACCAGGTCTAAGATTGGTCCCTCCCATGTGGGTTCCAACACTAGCTGTCTGAGGAATGCCTCCTGTAGGGCATCAAGAATTAACCTGCTCTTGGATGTGCCTGCAGCAAAGGTACTCCATTTAACATCTGGCATATTCAGGTCTCCCATCAACAATATCTCCCCTTTTTCTGCCATTTTAAGGATGCCTTCTATCATTTCCTTGTCCATTTCCTCCCCCTGAGATGGGGGTCTGCACACAACCCCCATGTGGATTGTGGTGCCATTTCCTGTCTCCAGGGTGACCCATAGTGACTTATCAATTTCATGTTTACTCTTTAGTTCTGTTGCTTTAATCTCTTTTCTTATATAGAGAGCTACTACTCCTCCTCTTTTACCCACCCTGTCCCTCCTGTAGACTGTGTATCCTGGTATGTTGACATCCCACTCATGGTTCTCTGTGTACCATGTTTTAGTGACTGCCACAATATCCAGGCATCCCTCCTCCATCAAGGCCACTAATTCAGGGAGCTTGTTGCACAGACTGTGGGCATTGGTACTCATCACCTTCCATTTATTTTTTATGGCCTTACCCATTTTAGCCCCTCCCTGTCCTTAACACCTTTTTCTGCATTTATCCCTGTCCTGCTCCCTACTGACTTCTCTACCTTGGTGTTTACCTCTCTAACTACTGAGTTTTGTGGGGGGAGGCTGGAATTTCCCTGCTCCTTTTCAGTGTCTCCCCCCTTGGCTAGTTTAAATACTTGCCAATGAAGCCTTTAAACCTGTCACCTAGGATCCTGGTTCTACCCCTGGACAGATGCAGACCATCACGCCAGTATAAGCCTGCATCCCTCCAGGTGGCTCCCCAGTCCCCAATGAAGCCCAAACCCTGAGCTCCACACCAGTTTTTCAACCATTCATTGAATCCCATGGTGCGGAATACCCTAGCATCATCCTTGCCATAGACAGGCAACACCTCCGAGAAGGTTACCGTACATGCTACTTGTCTAAGGCCCCTCTGCAACTCCACAAACTCCTCTTGCACTGTTCTGATCCCATTCACAGTCAGATCATTTGTCCCTAGGTAGACAATGACATCCAGCTCCCTCCCTCATGCAGCTGCTCCCGCAATCCTGAGGATTCGCTTCCTGTCCCTCTGAGCTGTGGCACCAGGCAGGCACCTTACCTCCCTATCCCCTTCCTCCCCCACTTCTACCCCCTAATGATTGAGTCCCCCACCAGGAGTTGTTTCCTTCCCTTGTGGGGTCTCGTGCCACCCTCCTGTGGGTCTCCTTTGTGGAGGTTCCCAGCATCCTCCTTGGTCTCCACTGCAGGTGCCTCCATAGAAGAACCACCCTTTGCCAGAACAGCATATGAATTGTGGAGAGGTACAACTGGAGGGATGCACCTCTGTTCCACCACCCTCTCCCTCCCTGAGCCCACCTTGGTCCAATCACTCCTCTTTCTTAGCAGCCTCTGAGGTAACGATGGTGGCCTTGGTGGTCCCTGGGTGGGGGAAGAGGTTTCATGAATTCTAGCCAGGTCAGCCTGGAGATGGGCAACCTCCTCCCTCAGACCAGAGAGGTGTCTGCAAACAGAGCAGCATCGCAGCCTCCAGAATGACTCCCGGAACACTGCTACCCCACAGCCATTGCACTGCACCACTCCCATCTTGACTTATTTTGTGTCCCCTCTCCTGTTGCTTTGTATGCTGTCTCTCCTCTCTATGTATTTTTACACTTACTTTCTTACTGCCTATGTGCCCTTACAACTCTTGCCCTTCCTGTTCTGGGACAGGAACTTCCTGTAGTCTTCAGTAGTCTCCTTCTTCCGTGCTTGGATTCAGACCTCCAGCAGCCGGGGGTAGGGGATAAAGAGTTTTTTGTTTTTTTTTTAGGTTCCTTCAAGGTTGCTGAAACTAATGTGTCTCCGTGATCCTTCCCTTCCTACTGCCAAACAGGAAGTTCCTGTTCTCAGTCAAATTCAGTGGCTATAAAACTAGAACTGGCTTTGGGTGGGAAGGAGGGCAATTAGAAAAAAAAAAGCTGTAAAGTTCTAGGCTGCTGTTATTTGCTGTGAAAGCAAAGCTCTCTGTCAAAAACAGCAGGAAGCTGTAACTGGAGACAGCTGCTTTTGTACTGCTAAGCTGCTAAACCACACCCCCAACTAAATTCATCCTTTGCTCTGACTATGTAAATTAAGCTGATACAGCTCCCTTCCTCAGAGAAACACACAGTGACTTTTTTTTTTTTTACTTAAATGAGACCCACTTCTTCTAATAGAGTATCTGCTTGCTTAATCCAAACAGGTACTAACTCCTGCTGAGATAGAATTGACTTATCAGTAAAAAAGCTGTAAAGTTCTAGACTGCTGTTATTTGCTGTGAAAGCAAAGCTCTCTGTCAAAAACAGCAGGAAGCTGTAACTGGAGACAACTGCTTTTGTACTGCTAAGCTGCTAAGCCACACCCCCAACTAGATTCACCCTCTGCTCTGACTATGTAAATTAAGCTGATACAGCTCCCTTCCTCAGAGAAACACACAGTGACTTTCTTCTTTTTTTTTTTTACTTAAATGAGAACCCCTTCTTCAAACAGAGTATCTGTTTGCTTAATCCAAACAGGTACTAACTCCTGCTGAGATAGAATTGATTTATCAGTAAAAAAGCTGTAAAGTTCTAGACTGCTGTTAGTTGCTGTGAAAGCAAAGCTCTCTGTCAAAAACAGCAGTGGGGAGTCAGTACATACGGGTGGGGGAGAATATTGTCATATACTGTGTATATGTGTGTGTGTGTGTGTATATATATATATATATATATCTCCATCCCATATGGGTGACACATAACAATCATCTGCTAACCACCACCTGTAAGACTGTGACCAAAGGCCACATCGGCAGAACTTTGAACATTCAATCTTTAGTGCCTAGTAAATGTATGACTGGAAGATCACGTTGCCACTTTGCACAACTCCAATACAGATGCCACCCCTCTCTCTGCCCAGGATATAGCAAGTGCCCTGGTGGAGATAGCCTTGATGAAAGTAGGAGCTTTGTTCTTCTAAGCCGCACATGCCTTGGCAATCTAAGCCCTTACACACCTAGCCAAGATGGTCTTGGAGGTTTTCTGACCCTTTTTGGCTGCTCTGAAAAGAACAGACTCTTGACTTTCTGAACTGTGTTGTCTTTTTTAGGTACGTCTTGACTGCCCTGTGCAAATCTAACTAGTGCAGCTTATTCTCTTTCAGGTTTGCTGACTTGGGACAGAAAGAAGGGAGACAGATTTCCTGATTTACATGAAAGGCTGTAGGTATCTCAGGCACACAGGGTGGGCTCATCCTCAGTACCACCTTTTCCTTATGTGTAATAAGGTAAGATTCTTTATAGAACAGTGACTGAAGTTTGCCAATCCTTCTGGATGAGCAGATTGCAATTAAGAAACACACCTTGTAAGACAGGATGTCCAGAGGCACTGATGAAACAGGTTTGAAGGGTGCCGTACAAAGAGCATGCAGTACCAGATTCAGGTTCCATGGGGGTACAAAACAGTCATATGCTTCTGCTGACCATCCTAAGAAAATGGATAACATCCAAACTGGTTCCCAAGGAAAAGCCCATGAAAGTTCCTAGGGCTTCCCTGAGTGCAGACACCTGGCCTCTCAGGATGCTCAACATGAGACCTTTGTCTACCCCTGCCTGCAAGAAATCAAGTATCTGCAGAACCATAGCTTTAGAAGGTCTGATATATATCTCTGTCTCTGGCCCAAGTAGACATGGTCATAAGCTGCAGATGTAGAAACCTTCCTTGAGTTAATTAACGTATCCATCACCTTCTTGGAGAAACCCTGCCATAACAACCATCTCATCTCAGGAGCTACAGTAGGCCACCAGCTGCATGCCTGTGGGTTTGACTGCAGACTGGGACCCTGGAAAAAAGGTCCCCCTGAAGCAGGAGTCAAAATGGGGCCTGCTAAGCTAGATTAACAAGGTCTGAGAACCATGGCCTTCTTGGCCACTCCCTCACTCTCTCTCTTTGTAAGGCTTGTGATGTAATCCCTTTGTGACAGGGAGATCCTGCCACTCTTGAGGACTGACCTTTTCTTAAATCTGTCGCAACAGCTCTATTTCTTAGCCTAATCTATCCTTTACAATTTCTAGTCCATAAAGTTGGCCACCTAAGGGCACCCCCTTCCCCTTTCTTGAATATGCTATAGTGTCCTCTTTAATTTTCCTTTTCCCTCTCAGGTCCTCATACAGGGAGGTTATTGTGGTGACTGAGCAGATGTAAAACAACAGGCTGTGTGCCTCATTGTTGGATTTAGTATGCAATAGCACTATGTCATAAAATACCTTGATGTATATGCCTTTTGTGTATGAAACCTGTAAATGTTGAAAATACCACGGCACTAGGTGTTTTTGATAAAGGTAAAACGTTACTAGGGGACTGTATCATAAAGATTGTTACAGGGGTAGAGATATCAGAAAACCCCCATTGTGTTATTTAAATGCATGTAAATTACAGATTGTTTGAGAGGCCCTTTGGCACCATGCATTCCTACTTTAAGCTGAATCAGCCTAAAATGTCAAGGTGATTTGCCTATGCGTCCCATGATGCTTTGCATTATGGGGGTATGTGTGATGTTGTGTTTCTTTGAAACTTGACTTTATTGCCAATGCCCTTTGGGATAACCCTTGCTTCAGTACTTCTGCACTGAGGTTCTTCGTCTTTAGCCTGTTTTGGGGTTTCATTTTTGAGCTCCCCATCACCCAAATACACAAGACCAACATAGGGGATAGTTAATTTCCACCACAGATGTAAATTTAGTGAGTCAGTAGGTGCTAAGTGTAGAGGAAGGACATGCATAGTCTGTTGCTGCAAACTGATGTATTGAAGAAGGGATAGAAACATAGAATTTGACGGCAGATAAGGACCGCTTGGCCCACCCAGTCTGCCCATTTCCCCTACTTAATGGATAAGCTGCAGATCCTAGGTAACCAACAGCCTACTTCTTCCTACCTCCACCCCCTGGAATTGCCTTATGCCTGTCGCATGCATTCTTGAATTCCACCACTGTTTTTGACTCCACAACCTCCTCAGGAAGGCTGTTCCATGCATCCACAACCCTCTCCGTGAAAAAATACTTCCTCACATTACCTCTGAGCTGTCCCCCCCCCAGCTTCAAATTGGCCCCTTGTTCTTACACCTCTTTTTCTGAAAGATGCTACCCTCTTGGACTTTGTTGATTCCGTTGAGTACTTGAAAGTTTCTATCATATCCCTCCTCTCCTCGAGCTATGCATATTAAGCTCCTTAAGTCGCTCTCTGATCGTCTTCTGGTGCATACCCTGCACCATTTAGTTGCCCTCCTCTGGACAGCCTCCATCCTGTCTATGTCTTTGTGGAGACTGGGTCTCAGAACTGCCATGATACTCAGATGGGTCTCACCAGCTGTCTGTACAGAGGTTAACAACTTCCTGTTTTCTACTGGTGATGCCTTTCCCTATGCATCCCAGTATCCCCCAGCCCTCATTACTGCCCTCTCACATTGCTTGCTCACCTTTAGGTCATCTGATATGACTACTACCAGGTCTCTTTCCATTTTTGTTGTTGTTAGTATCTCACCCCCATTGAGTACTCTTCCTCTGGGTTTTTGTTTCCCAGGTGCATTACTTTGCACT
Organism: Neoceratodus forsteri; assembly: GCA_016271365.2. NCBI lineage: Eukaryota > Metazoa > Chordata > Ceratodontiformes > Ceratodontidae > Neoceratodus > Neoceratodus forsteri. The sequence goes on from JADMNL010000027.1 coordinate 270,452,738, forward strand.
TCTTAGCATTGAATCTAAGCTGCCATACCTTTGACCATTCCTCCAACCTTGCCAAGTCCCTTCTCATTCTTTCCACCCCACCTTGTGTATCAACTCTGTTGTGGATCTTTGTGTCGTCTGCAAAGAGACATACTTTTCCTTCCAGTCCCTCTGCAATGTTGCTTATAAAGACAATAAAAAGGACCGGTCTTAGTACTGAACCTGTGGTACCCCACTTGTAACCCCCCTTTGCTTAAAGTTATCCTTTGTGTGTTTTAAATCACATAGAAATTGTGTGTTGAACCTGAAGTTCTGTGTCTGATCCATCTGTTATCCACAAGGCCTCCACACCCTTCACCATTTTGGTCGCCCTCATCTGCACCGTCTCTATTTTGTCAGTGTCCTTTTGAAGGTGTGGTCTCCAGAACTGTACACTGTATTCAAGGTGCGGGCTCACTAGGGTCTTGTACAGTGGATATATTACCTACCTCCTTCGGCTTGTGATTCCCCTTCCAATACACCCCAACATCCCACTGGCCTTTCCCACCACCTTTGCCATCTGCCTAGCGGCATTCAAGTCATCTGTGATTATGATCCCCAAGCCCCTCTCCTCCTTAGTTGCTGTTAGCAGCCCCCAACCTGTATCTCATTCCAGGGTTCCTGCTCCCCACATGCATGATTTTGCACTAATTTGGGTTAAACCTTAGCTGCCATGCTCCTGACGATCTCTCCAGCAGTTCCAGGTCTTTTCTCATTCTTTCCACCCCCTCCGGAGTATCTACCCTGTTGCAGATCTTGGTGTCATCCGTAAACAGGCAAACCTTTCCCTCCAGCCCATCTGCAGTGTCACTGATGAAGAGATTGAAGAGGACTGGCCCCAGAACTGATCTCTGAGGTACCCCACTGGTCACCTCCCTTTCATCTGATTGGGTTCCATTCACCACTACCCTCCGTTTTCTGTCCCTTAACTAGTTTCCAATCCAGTTCACCACCTTGCATCCTAATCCCAGGCTGCCTAGCTTGTTGACCAGTCTCCTGTGTGGGACTGTATCAAAGGCTTTGCTGAAATCGAGGTAGGCAATATCTACCATCCCCCCCCGTTGGTCTACTGCCTTTGTCACCCAGTCAAAGAAATCTGTCAGATTAGTTTGATTGGATTGTCCTGCAGAGAACCCATGTTGCCTGGGCTCCACCAGTCCACTGGCTTCCAGGTGTTCCACTATTCGTTCCTCAAGGAGTGCCTCCATTATCTTTCCAACTATAGAGGTTAGACTAGCTGGCCAGTAGTTCTCTGCTTCTTCTTTACTACCGCTTTTGTAAAGAGGGACAGTGTTTGCCCTTCTCCAGTCCTCTGGGACCACTCTAGTGTCTAAGGCCTCACTGAACAGGGCTGCCAGTCTAGCCCTCAGTTCCTGTAGGACCCTGGGATGTATGTCATCTGGACCCATGGCTTTTTTCACCTTTAGCTTTGCCAGTTCTTCTAGGACTCTCTCTCCTGTGTGAATGGACTGGTATTTACCTCCTCGTCCTTAACTCCTTTGAAGGCCAGCTGTGGGCCCTGCCCATCCCCTTCCACAGTGAAGACTGAACAGAAATATTCGCTCAGAATTTCTGCCTTTTCCCCCATCTCCCTCCACTATCTCTCCCGTGGCCCCTCTAAGCTTTTCTACTCCCCCCTTTGCCTCCCTTCTCTCGCTAATGTACCTGAAGAATGTCTTATCTTCTTTTTTAACTGATTGAGCTATTCTCTCCTCAGTTTGCGCTTTAGCACTCCTCACTGCTTTTCCTGCCTCTCTCAGACACTTCTGGTACATTTCCTTGTCCTCATCCCTTTGTCTCTCCTTATACTTCCTGAAGGCTAACTTCTTGGCCCTTACTTTTTCTGCCACCCTCCCTGAGAACCAAAGTGGTTTTCTTCTCCTTTTACTATTGTCTATTGACCTAACACATTGTTTTATTACCTCCGCTATAGCCTCTTTAATGTGTGCCCATTTCTCCTCAATATCCCTGCCTATCCCCCTCTTTTCCAGGGTTTTGTTTAGCTGTAGTCCCATACTGGTAAAGTCCACCCTTCTAAAGCCTAAGACTCTTGCTTTTGTATGGGTTGACTGGATCCCTGTGTCCATTTTGAACCACACCATTGTGGTTGCTGGACCCTAACTAACCTTCCACCCTCAGATCTGCTACCCTGTCCCCATTGGTCAGCACCAGATCCAGGATTGCCTTTTATTTATTTATTTATTGGAATGTTTCACCAGAAAGGGCACACTGAACAACAAGTTGCTCGTCTCACGGTGCATCCTGGGGTAGGGGAGAGGAGGGAGAAGTAGTTAACAAAAGCAATATACATTTTCAAATAACAAGGGTATAAGATACAATGCATTATGGCAAAACATGTACATTACAGGGAAAACAGTAAGTGGAGTGATACATGGATTAGAACAAGATATAATAACATTTAAATCATTTTAACAGTCAACAACCACACAGGTGAAGTTCTCTTGAGTAACGGCATCCATAGTAGGGAGGTCATAGCCAAAGTGCTCATGAGTAAGGGCAGCCATAGTAGGGAGGTGCAAGGAATAAAATGCTATGGAGGGAAGGAGATAGTGTGGAATTTGTAGGAGCCCAAGAAGGTAGGGATTATAGATGACAGAGGAGGGACAACATAGGCAAGGAAATGGAGGGATGAAGCAGTCAAAGAGGGAGGACAAAGGGGAAGTGTGGGGGAAGGGGTAAATGGAGGTGGTTGAAGGGTTATAACGGGGACAGGGGGACTGGAAGGATGAGACAGACAAGGGGGAGGACGTGTGTGTGTGTGTGTGTGTGTGTGTGTGTGTGTGGAAAGGAGTCAGTTAATGTACCGCTCCCAGTAGTCAAATATGGGGCAGGGGAAGGAGAGAGGGTGCTGGGGGTGGGCAGATAAGGGTTAGCGGCTAGGGATTAAGAGCAGGTGCAGTTTGTCATGAAGAAGTTATTTAGGGCAGCAGATAGGGAGGCTGGGGAGGAGGTGTGACAAATTTGATGTGGGAGAGAGTTCCAGAGCCTTGGGAATCAGTGCGAGAATGCAGGTTGTACAACGTTAGCTAGACAATGAGGGACCGTCAGTGTACGAGCGTCGATGAATCTAAGGGAGTGGGAGGGGATGGACAGGGATGAGTATAGGTAGTGTGGGAGGGTTTCAAACCAGTATTTGGAGGTAAACTTGGCGCAGTGGGTGAGGTGCTGGTTGGCAAGAGAAGTGAAGGACAATGAGCAATATAAGTCACAGTGATGTGTGCAAAGTGGGGAGTCCAGGGCAAAATGACAGAAGGAGCTAAAGAGGGTATTTAATCTGGTTAGGGAAGAGCTGGGAGCGGCACTGCAGACTACATCACAGTTGTCAAAAATGGGGAGGATCATCCTGTGAACAAGCTCAAGCCTAGCCGGTAGTGGAATACTGCTATGGTTCCTAATACAGGGCGCCAAGCTTGGGGTGTAGTATTTTTAGGATGGCATCAACATGTCCAGAAAAGCTGAGGTGTTGGTTACTCCAAACCCCAAGATATCTAAAAGAGGATGTGTCCTCTAGGATTGTCCCATTGGTGGTGTGGAAGGAGGGCATAGTTGGTAGCCGCAAGGGTCTCTACCTTGTGCCAGAGGTCATGGAGACTGTCTTCTTGGCATTTAGGAATAGGTGATGTGAGCTGAGCCAGTACTGAAGCTAATTGAAATCAAGCTGAAGTCTAGCTGCTACATCTGATTGCCTGGTCCCTGGTAGGTTCCTGAATCAGTTACCTAAGGCCAGTCCCCTCAAGGGAGTCCACAAAGTCCTGTGTCCTAGCTGAGAACCCTGCTGGGATGGAACAGTCTACCTCCGGCATGTTAAAGTCTCCCATTAGCAGTACCTCCCCCTTTTCTACCATTTCATGCATGTTTTCTAGCAGCTGCTTGTCAGTTTCCTCGACCTGAGCCGGGGGTTTGCAAACAACCCCTTTGCAAATGGCTGTTCCATTGCCTGGCTCAAGTGTGACCCAAACTTCCTCCGTTTGCTCATGCCTGCTTTGAATTTCAGTCATCTTTATGCTCTCTTTGACGTAAAGGGCCACCCCTCCCCCCTTTTACCCTCCCTATCTTTTCTGAACAGGGCATAACCTGGTACACTTATGACCCAGCTGTGGTTGCTGTTGTACCATGTTTGGGTTATCGCCACTATGTCCAGATCAGCCTCTGTCATTGCAGCCACCAGGTCTGGGATCTTGTTCCCCGGACTGCAGGCATTTGCATGCATGACCTTTTTGTTCCCTCCTTGTGTATTGTCCCTTGCTTCATCCTACTTTTCATGGAGTGTTCTATGTGGTGTTTCCTTTTTATTACCTTACTGGTTGCTTGTGGTCCAGGTAAGATTATCTCATATGTCTCCAAAGTAAAAAAAAAAAAAAGGAAAGCGAGGTCAGACAACTTTCCCTGGAAAAGCAAACTGAAGAACTAGAGTTTCATCACAAGGTGGTCATAGTCAAACAGGTTAAATCACAGACAACAAAAAAATAGGTATTAACAAAGTTACTAGAAACCAGAATTGAGGGGGCCCTACGGTACTTCCAGCAATGTTTCTATGAGAACGGTAACAGGGCAGGGAGGCTCCTATCTAGGCAACTAAGGCAGCAGGCACTGGCAGCCTCTCAAGCAGTTTAAAGATAAGGCAGGGAACAGGGGAAGTCCTCACAAACCCTAATGATATACAAAAAAGGTTCATGGAATTTTACAGCACATTGCATCAGGACGAAAGGGAACTTAATTACATGGCAGAGGTTTATGCCTACCTAGCTGATAACACCCTTCCTCAGTTGGGAGATCGGGATGCAGAGACACTTAATGCCCATATTACAGCTCAGGAAGTTAAGGAGAAAATCAAGCCTTTAAAAAATGGCAACTCCCCTGGCCCAGACAGCTACCCAGCCGAGTTTTTTAAGCCCTTTCAGGGAAACTTGATTCCATTTTGACTGAGGTGGGCAGTGCTATCATCTGTGATAAGGCACAGGTACCCCCATCTTGGTGCCAGGCTCAGATTTTGGTTCTTTTGAAGCTGGGGAAAGACCCAGCGGAATGGGGATCTTCCCGCTCAATCTCACTCCTAAACATGGATCTCAGAATTTTCACAAGTGTCTTTGCAAACAGGCTGCAGAGACATATCCAAAAACTAGTACATCATAATCAGATGGGATTTATTTGGCAGGCTGCTGCAGGATAACATAAGGTGTTTCCTGAACATCATTAGAGCCCAGAGGGGCCAGAAGGCCTTCCAGCTGATCATCAGTGTGGACGCTGAGAAGGACTTTGTTAGGGCTGACTGGGTTTTCCTACAACAGGCCCTACGTGTTATGGCAGTGATCACCTAACTATACCAGGGCCTGGAGGCAGTGGTGAAGATTAATGAGTATCTATCCCAGAGTATCAGTAGGGAGGGGAACATGACAGGGGTGCCCCTTATCACCACTATTATTTGCTCTTGGTCTAGAATCATGAGTGGCTAACATTAGATCACATCCGCAGATCAGGGGCATAATGGCAGGAGGACAAGAGCAGAAAAAAGCTCTTTATCTGGATAACTCACTGTTTTTCTTGGAAGACCGGGGCAACTCCCTTCCATGCTTCCTAGATGTCTTGACTAAGTTTGGGACCTTAGCGGGATATAAGATAAATCAAGTAAACTCAGAAACCATGTTTATTAGTGCAAGGCATAAATTAGTGTCAGGAAGTTGATTAGCGGCATTGCTAATCAAAACAAAAATTGATTAGCAATTAGTCTGTTTTGAGGAGTAATTTTTAACCATATCATATCAAAACTGATTGTATCTGTTATGCAGTAATAAAATAAACATGTTAGACCATGTTTTGATCTATTTATTTTTCCTAATGACTTTCTTCTTAAGGGCAGACCAGTGATTACTGAGCCCCTCCCCTGCCACAGACATAACTTCAGCTTTGTTTTATCAACAAGAGCAGTTCACTTACTGCAGGCTTCCTTGGAACACATACCATATGTGTGCATTTTTAATGTTCCAGCCCCCTCCTCCCCCCAAAAAAAACAACAACAAACAGGCTTGTAACATGGCAAAAGTACGAGAAGTGAAACCAATACCAACTTGGAGCACCGAAAAGATCCATAGATAAAAATTAGCAGTGCAGGACAGAACGGCACCTAAACTACAAGGGAGTCCAAATTAGTGACAAGCCACCATCGGAGAAATCTGTGGTCATACCGGAAACAGTTTTTCAAGGATGCGAGTGAAAGTGACGCCGCCTGAGACACAATATGCAAATTACTGGGAGCGAGACGCAACAGAAGCGATAGATTCTCACACTGTAGACCTCCAACAGTGGCTATGAAAATAATGGCCATATATATTTGCGCCAAAAGCCAAAAAACATGTTTAATAACAGTACGTGTTTCAGTATTTCTAACGATGTTTTCACAACATCACGATAAAAGTAAATGTTTCTGTAACTGTCACGTAAGTTCCAAAAGTGCAGTAAATTATTGGAACAATGCAAAATGTGTCTGTATTATTTATTTGACAGCATAACATACATAAATAAAGTAAACACAACTCCACAGAAACCCTGTTACAAGTGCATTAAGCCACTCCGAAGGTGGCATCTAATGGGGAATTAATGCATGGTTGGGTGGTTGTAGGTACTCAGCCGAAACCCCCCCAACCATGCATTAATTCCCCATTAGATGCCACCTTCATCATGGTTTAATGCTTACTTGTACTGTAGGGTACTTCACATTCAGTAATCAATCAATGCCCATCCCCCCCCCAGTTACTAGATAAATGCAGGGCATTTTACTTTTCATTTCCATTGTTAACTCCCCCAAGTCTGCATATAAGCAGCCAGTGTTCCTCTTGTGCTCATCCTCAACCTCTCTGCACTCAACCATGTGTTGCATCTCTTTCCTTTCTGGTTCCAGCAAACCCCCAAAAATTGAGTCACAATTCTGCTCTAACAGCATCAAGGCCAATGCTGTATAGTTTACTAAATGTATGCTACAGAGCAGAGTAATCGAAGGCAACGCTACACATTAACACTTTCGTTGTGCAAACCTGGTATGACTACTCTGCAAACACTGACAAAATGCCCAAATACTGCAGAGTTTGACTGATGCCCCTGTGATGCGCCATCGATTAGCTCTGATTCTCTGTAAGCTCAGCATATTGTTAAGTGTCACAAAATTAACCGATGCAGTCATGGGTCTGGGGTCTTGCTGCTCTGAGTTAGGCATGCTGTCTTAACGATTTTGCTGTGCACGACAGACTTTCTCCCATGTGCTGTGCTGCCATCTCTACCTGCTTCCTGACTTGTAAGGGAAATTATAGCTGTTATTGTGAGTTCGCAAATAGCAAGACCGAGGGGTTGGGGGTGGGGCAGATAGGATGGGGACATCCAGCGGCCACAAATGGAACCTGGCTGCACAATAAACATGAAAAAACAAAATGTTGAACACGGCCCAGCCCGGCACATTGATTAGCAGCTGTAACTAATCAATGTTGCAGTTGACGTGCAACTGACTGCTCTTGGGTTGCAATTGTGATACAAACCTGCTTAATTCATGCTTTGAAATGGTGCCCCACCTCCTGACTTTAAAAGAACATTCCCTTTTTTGGGGGGGGCACCTCATAACCCATTCCAATACCTGGGCTTACAAATTTTGACAGATATTAGGTTTTTTTCAAGATAACTACCAGACGTTGCTGGCCACACTTTAACAGGATATAGCGAGGTGGAAATTGCTTCTGCTTACCCTTTATGGGAGGATACAAACGGTTACAATGAATATCCTCCCATGCCTGCTGTTCCTGTTTCATACTTTCCCCAAACCTATCCCTAATGTGTATGGGAACACCCTCTCAAAAGAGATTTCCAAATTCTTATGGCTGGGAAGATGTTCGAGAATGGCACAGAAGATCCTGCATCTGCCCAAGGGACAAGGGGGCCTGGGACTTCCTTGTCTGAAAAGCTACTATTTGGCAGCACAGAGAGCGTATCTGGGGACTTGGGCAAAGCAGAGAGCAGGCTCTGGTTGGTAGCTTATTGAGGAGGCTGGCTCTGCACAGCTTCCTTTATGGACAGCCCCCACTCAGGTATTACTTGAGAGGATCAGTCAGATGGTACATAACCCTTGGTCTAGACACACACAATAAAAAGACAGAGAACAACAGCTTCCCCGAACATGTTGGTTCCACTGATTCTTATTAGACACCACGATTATTTCTTCCCACATCTAGATTTGGGCTTCTGATATTGGGAGGCCAGGGGCCTTACTCGCTTTGAACAGCTCATATCTGGCCAACATTGTATTACTTTTCAATGAGATACATTAGTGATACTATTTAAAGAGATTAAAATCACAGAGAGATGATACGGCTGAACAATAGATGGTAAGAAAATTCATCAGTACACTACAAGTCCAATCTGAAGTGCTTTATGTAACATGATTAGAGGCCATGGCTTATGTACGAGGGCAGCTTTTATTAAAATGTTTCACTGTGGCCTGTGGCTTATATTCAAGGATGGCTTATATTCAAGGGTGGTTTCTAGTTGAAGATATATGGTATATACGTTTCTAGTAATATGATGTAAGACACTTTTCACAGGGTTCCTAAGATGTTGCTATGAAAGAAAATGCTGGTATGTCTTACCCATTGCGACTTCAATTAAGTTACAAAAAAGGATTGCTGTAATCAAGTTTTTTCATACTGAAACATAGAAACATAGAAATTGTCGACAGATGAGGATCGCTAGGCCCATCCAGTCTGCCCGTAGGCCATATACATTGTATGTGGCCACTGATCCTATGTGATCAATGGCTTGTCATCACTCCCTTCCCTCTCAGGCTTCCCTTGGGCCTGTCCCAAGCATGCTTAAACCCCTAGACTGTGCTTGCCCCCACTGCATCCTGTGGTAGATTCCATGTGTTGACCACCCTTTCTGTGTAGAAAAACGTCCTCACATTGCCTCCTAATCTACCCCCCCTCCAATTTCATACTGTGCCCCCCCCTTGTTCTAGTACTTTTTCTACATTGGAAAAGCTCCGCTACCTGCACTTTATTTATGCCTTTAAGGTACTTGAAAGTTTCAGTCATGTTCCCCCCGCTGTCTCCTCTCCTCCGGTGAGTACATATTGAGGTCCCTTAGTCTCTCCTCATATGTTTTGTGGTGTAAGCCCTGCACCATCTTTGTTGCCCTTCTCTGGATATTCTCCACCTTATCTATGTCCTTGCGCAGGTGTGGTCTCCAGAACTGCATGCAGTACTCCAGGTGAGGCCTTACCAATGTTTTTTACAATAGCATCACCACCTCATACCTCCTACTAGTGATACCTCTGCCTATGCACCCCAGCATACCACTGGCCCTCTCTGCTGACTTTGTACTCTGCTTTGACACCTTAAGGTCATCAGAGATGATAGCCCCTAGGCCCCTTTCCTCCTTGGTGCCCGTCAGCTCCCCCCCCCCAATCTGTAGCTCTCCCCATGGTTCCCTCTATCCAGGTGCATTATTTTGCAGTTCCTCAGTTGCCACATCTCTGACCATCTTTCAAGCTTCTCCAGGTCCCTCTTCATTTTCTGCACCCTTTCTGGAGTATCCACCCTGTTGCAGATCTTGCTGTCATCTGCAAACAGGCAGACCTTTCCTTCCAACCCCTCTGCAATGTCACTAACGAAGACATTGAACAGGACTGGTCCTAGTACTGATCCCTAAGGTACCCCACTGGTCACCCCCCCCTCCCCAGATTGTACCCCATTTACCACCACTCTGTCTCCTGTCTGTTAACCAGTTCCTAACCCAGTTCACCACCTTGTCTCCCATGCCCAGACTACTCATCTTGTTAATCAGCTTTCTATGTGGGACAGTGTCAAAGACTTTGCTGAAATCCAGGTAGGTGACGTCTACTGCTCCTCCCTGATTAAGTTCCCTTGTCACCCAATCAAAAAAACTATTAGATTCGTTTGACATGGCCTTCCTGCTGTGAATCCATGTTGCCTCAGATCCTGTGCACCACTGGATTCCAAATGTGTGTCACTATCCTTTCTTTCAGCAGTGTCTCCATGATCTTTCCCACCGAGGTAAGGCTGACTGGCCTTTAGTTCCCCGCCTCCTCCCTACTACCACTTTTGTGCAGTGGAACTACATGTGCCCTCCTCCAGTTCTCTGGAACACTTGTGTTGAGTGACTCTATGAACAAGGCCACCAGAGGTGCTGCTAGTTCCTTTCGCAGCTCCTTTAATATCCTCGGGTGGATGCCGTCTGGTCCCTTGGCCTTATCCACCTTCAGCTTTGTGAGTTCTTCCAGAACTGTCTCCACTGTGCTAATTGTTTTACTATTTTTTTTAAAACTCCACCACCATAATGTGCACAGTTCCTGTGTTTGTAAGCCAAATATTACATTTAGAAAAATTGGAGTGGGGGAGGGGACAAAAAATGAAAAGGGGCACCTGTCAGTACCTAGTGTTAAGTGTAGTTAAGCTCTTTTGAGTGTTTCCAGTTTGTGACTTATAGTGTTTGCCAGAAGACTCCCAGCAGGTGTGCTGTACTTGTTCTGTTCCTAGAACCTGAAGAAGCCTGTGAGCAGATAAGATTCCGTATCAAATGGGTGGGATAAAAAATTTTTTCTTAGGCTCTGTCCACTCCCCTTCCTTCTCTTTGGAGGGATCTCCTACCCCATCTGTCAATGTCGAGGGGTCAGGATTTTCCCCATTTCTCCTGTATCCTCGTCTTGACTTTCCAAGTCAGGGGTGGTCTGCATATCTAGATGAGCAGAGTCACTTTGCTTTGGCACACCTGGACCTGCTTGTGATATGAGGGGCCCTCCTTGGGTTCAGTTGTGCTGGTGGGGATGTCATGTTGAACAGCAGTACTCAGCAGCTCAACAAGTATAAAAAAAAAAACCCCAAAAACAACTCAGCAGCTCATTTAAGAGCAACAGAAAGGATTTGCTCAACTCAGACTTGCCACTGCCAATCAGTACCCCAGGTGCACCCCCCAGCTCGGGGGTTTGGCTTGGGGAACAGAAAGAAAAAATTACTTACAACAGTAATCTTGTTTCTTCCAGAGAATCACATGGCATGATTAAACTAATGCAGCCAATCAGACAGTAACTGGGAACTGCTTCTGGGTTCACATATGGATCTCCTCATGTGTAATAAATACAAGGAGATGCAATATCAATTTCTTCATCGATTATATTCCCCCGGCAAGTGTGGTCCATGAATTTTGCCTTGAGTTGTCCCTGAATGGTGGACGCTGTAGGGCACCTTTTTTCACTATTATTGGGAGTGCCCCAGGATCCAAAAGTATTGGCAGGATATTGAACAGGAATTGTCTACCATGAAAGGTGAACAGGTGAAAATTTCCCCCTTTTCACTTCTTTTTGGTGTGGAGGACACAGGGGATGAAGAGTAGATCCTATACCCCAGATGGCTTAGAATGCTACTGGTAGTGGCTCATCAAGGCATACAGAATTTATGGGTGGCTGGGACAGCTCCAACTCTGGAGATGTGGACAAAAACTAGCCATACAGGTTTTAGCGGTGGATAAATTAACATACGTTCTAAAGGGTAAAGAGGAGCAGTTCCCAGAGATCTGGGGTAAGTTCATGGAGGCCCTGACTCCTGGTGAAGCAGTGTTATTAAAGGAGGGAGCTGTAGGGTAGAGGCTTTAGAACACAGTTAGTTGAGAGGACTTAGTGTCCCCTGTAATGAGTATGACCCCAAGAATGGAGAGCTGCATGAACTAATCTGTATGAATGAGGGAATCTTTGAAGGAGTTATGGAGGGCGCGTCGGACATAAGTTGAGCAATTAAAACTTATAGGGATCAAAATGAATGCTGCTGGTGGCTCTCTTTGAGATGTCTTAACCTTTTTGAAATGGACTATTCTGTTCTTTCCTGATTTTTTACTCTTTTGTACTAACCCGGGGTGTGACTGGGGGGGGGTGATTGTTTTGTTTTGTTACTGTCCTATACATATATGTAAAAGATACAGTGGTTCAGAATTAATATATGAATAATGACAAACTATCTACCCAAAACTTTGATGTTCATTTGTGACATTAACTAAATAGTTTTGTTTTTTTGTGTTTGCTTGCGCGTGCGCAAGAAACACCTTGCTTCAGTAGGCAGCAGTTAGTGAGCATGCCACTATGCACAAAGAAATGGACTGCTGCAATCAGGGAGCGCCCCATCACAATCAGCTGTGTTTGCAGGGCAGTCCCTAACTGCAGCAGCCAATTACAGCTGCATTTTCTGGTCTCCTGTTTCAAAGAAACATGGCAACGGCTTCTCCGTCGCCTCTCACGGTCCCCACAGAGCTGACATTCTTGAAAGGTCAAGCACATTTTAACAAAATTAGTACTCTGTTATCAGGCATCAATATCTGCAGTTTAAAACATAAAATTGTACAAAACCCAGGTTCTATAGTTTCGATGTGCAGTAAGTTGCTCTTTCAGGCAGAAATAATAGTAAAGCCCTACACACATTGCACTCTTAGCTCCACCCCTTCAGTTCAGTTTCGATTATCCAGTCTTCGGAGCTGGCATTTAGAAACTGAAATGCGATCCGTACACTACATGACTTACTGTAAATAGTGCTAAATAAATTCATTTCACTTTTTTCACCTTTAACACATCATACAAACAACACAGAACAAAGTTAACCCAATAATGTAAACAGGCTGAGAAACGTCTCATGGTATTGCACCCTCCTGCACCCTCTTTTTTTGTCAATTTACACAGAACAGCCGATCCCTGTCGTCTCCAGTGCCTCCCCAACAAACACCCGGGTAGCACGCTGGAAGCCTACTCCAGCGTGCTTATGTGCTTCCCCCCAACCCCACACACTGTATGGCCGACGGGGGTGCCCAATCCCCCATTGGCTCCACTTCCCCCAAACAAACTTCTAGATGCCACGCTGGGGAGTCCACCCCAGCGAGGCAAAGCTCTGCATGGCCGATAGGTGCCCAATCCCCCGTCAGACTCCACTGCCCCCAAAAAACAAACTCCCAGCGTGGCAAAAGTCCCGTGTTGTCTTTAAAAAAAAAAAACCTGTAACAAAACAAAAAGGTCTCTCGTTGACTCTCTTGCTCCCTCCCCAACCCGCGCCCACCATGCGTACCCCTCCCCACACACCCCTCACCACCTACTTACCTCCAGAGGCCGGCGCAATGATCTTCAGTGGACCGGGAACACGTCTGTACTCTTCAAAGCCGACTGCGAACTGAAGAAATGCTGGTAAGCTGTATAGTAGCATAAATGGAGGACAAGTTTTCAACTTTGGTGCATATCTCGGCCATCTTGGGGAATTTTTTCACCAAATTTTCAACATGGGGTTCTTAGGACCCCACCTCATGAACTCAGTCACTTTCATTTTGTTATTTGGTCTCAAAAGGTGATTTCACGGTCACTGTGCGGAACCACCTTTTAGGACTGATTAACAAAATGACAGTTCAGGAGGTAGGCCCGAAAAAACCCTATGTTGAAAATTTGAACAAATTCCCAACAATGACTGTTTTACAAGCATGCGTTGCGCAGTTCCTACGCATGCTCGTAAGTTATAGAATTTTTAATATTTTCACTCCAGATTTTCAACACTGGCATTTTTCCACACCTCCTTATGAACAGTATGGCTGTCATTTTCACATCCTACCTGAAATGTGTTTTCGCTTGGGACAGATGAAGAAAATCACAGTGACACTGTTCATGAGCAGAAGTCTTAAAATGCCTATGTTGAAAATTTGGTGACAAAAGTCCATAAAATAACTGTGTATAGTTATATTGCTGGTTTCCATGCACCCTCATAAGTTCACGAATTTATAATATTTTCAGTCCAGATTTTCAACATTGGCGTTTTTCCACACCTCCTTATGAACAGTACAGTTGTCATTTTTCACACCCTGGCCGAAATGTGTTTTTGCACTTCTGGCGGAGAATAGCACGGTCGCTGTGGGAAATCAGTGTTCGGGACAGATTAAGAAAATCACAGTGACACTGTTCATGAGCAGAGGTCCCAAAATGCCTAATTTGAAAATCTGGTGTAAAAATCCCCAAACTAATTACATTATGGGTGCGCGTTGCACAGTTTCAACGCACGCTCGTGACTTCACTAGTTTTTTATATTTTTACTCCAGATTTTCCACATTGCCATTTTTTACACCTCCTCATGAACAGTACAGCTGTCATTTTTCACATCCTGTTCAAAATGTGTTTTTGCACCTGTGGCACTAAATGACGCAGTCACTGTGCAAAATCACCTTTCGGCTGACAAACTGATAGTGTCACTGTTCATTCGGTGGGGTCACAAAATGCCCATGTTGAAAACTTGTAGTAAAAATACCAAGAAACGCCCAGGGCATTAGGGTTTCCTGCCATAATGCCCTACCCTGTAGGGACTGACAGGCATCAGGGGTGTGACTTGGGATTGTCAACAGTAATGCTCGTGCCATTCCACCCTCACCCCCAACCTGCAGCCAGTGACAGGCATCGAGGTGCACCTTGGACCCTTTGGCCCCAAAGTTCACCCCATTCTCCTATACTGCACCCATTTCAGCATATTTCCTTATGGAATGAGGTGAATGTAAAGCCCAAACACCCCAGGGCACACCTCGACACTTGTCAGTGTCTGCAGGGTAGGGTGAGGTGAAATGCTGTGACCGTTATGGGCGACGACCCAAAGGCACACTCCAATGCTTGTCCATCTCTACAGGGTGGGGGTTGAGTTGGCATCAGTTCAATACTTCACTGCCATTCCTATACGGCATCTGTCTAACTCCTGCACTTCCACTGCTAATGCCAGTAAGCAAACATTCGCCATTGGCAAATGCTTGTTTTTGTACATTTTCTTTATAGTCCTACCTGTCTCCATCCCTCGACTCTCTCCAGTGAAGCCACTTGAACATCCGCTTTCTCCCGCCCTGTCTGAAGTCTGCTGCCTCCTCTGGTGGGGAAAGCCCCTGCCGACCGGACCACCCGACCCCCCGGCTCTGAGTCCTGTGGGGTGGGACCATTGACTCCTACTGGTGCTCTATCTGTAATCGGGTTGAGCGGCCAGACGACAAAGCAGCAGATAAGGACATAGACCCAATGGTGGGCGTGGGTGCGGAGTTCCCGGGACCCACCTTCGCCTACTAGGAACGGGGCACACTACCTTTTCCATTTTTCTCCCCTCAGGACGTGGCGTGCAGTGGCATCCTGCACGGCTGCGCTGCTGGAGCCTGCCAATGTCCCGCCTCCTTATGCAGCCCGATGTCTTGCGCCACCACCGGTTTCCACCAGTGGCTGCTGCTGTGCCAGGTGCTCCCAGCAACCCACCCCAGGAGAGGAGAGCAGTCCTCCAGAAGCTCAGTCCTCTCCCTCCCCCACTGACCTGGGTCTGTTCCCAAACCCGGGTCGCTAGCATGGTGCAAGATGTGGCATCTAGCGCCTCAACCCTCAGCGCCACCGGGCCAGCTTAACTAAATAGAAGGTTTTATTAATTAATTGAGGACATGTACTATTTATTCATTTATTCATTAAAAATCCGGTTTACAACCTTTGAGTCAGAGACTCATTTACAAAGGCATCTTGTCGCAAGGCAGGCAGACATCAAGACAGTTATTACAGTGCAGATTAAAACAGAGGATAACATTACAGGTGCAGTAAAAGGAACATTTAACATAGATACATTTAGGTTACATAATGTAGTAGTTTGTATGTTACTTAGGTTACATAATGTTACAAAATTGTGAGTTACACTCATGGATATAGTAGGTCCTCAGAGAAGACAGCGGGTTACATCCCTGTTTGGATCTAGTAGGGAAGGGGTAGGTCTGGGGGAAGGAGAGAGGCTGTCCAGTGGATGTTGTCGAGCCAGGGAGAAAGGCGGGCAGGAACCACAGGTTACAACAGGGGTTAGTTGCACCTACAACAGCGGGTATTAAAGATATGGTTTCGAAGGGCTGTTTTGAAGGAGCCAATTTTTGGCAAGTTGGAGATGCAGCTAGGGAGGGAGTTGAACCAGGTGGGGGCTTGGTAGAGGAAGGATCTCTGGGCAAGAGAGGTCTTGGTTCTGGGCACCTTGAAAGTGGCCTTAACAGAGCTATGGGTGGTGACGGATGAAGATGGCTGCTGTAGGGAGGTGGAGACCCCTGGAGGGGAGAGTCCTAGCAGTGATTTCTTAGGGAGAAAGCAGGTCTGGTACAGCAGTCACTCCTCAAAGTTGAGAAGATTGGTGGTAGTATAGAGAAGGCAGGTGTGAGTTTGGCTGGGGGCACGGGTCAGGAGCCTACAGACCTTATTGATGGAGAGTTGGATTTTGGAGAGGGCAGTGTTGTCAGCTGCAGCGTAGATGGGCAAGCCATAGTCCACGAGGGACAAGACAGAAGAGGTGATTGCCAGCCTGAGGGCAACCTGAGGCAGGCAGTCCCTGTGCTGGTATAGCAGGCCAATCTGAGAGTTAACGGCGGCTGACAGGGCATTAATGTGGGTGTGGAAGGAGAGGGTAATATCGAACGTGATGCCTAGGTACTTGTATGTGGTCACTTGTTCTAGCAGGTGCAGAGTGCTGGGGATAATCAAGAGGGGGGTATTTTTAGCTTTATTTTGGTGGTGGGAGAAGAGCATTGATTTGGTTTTCTTTAGGTTAATGACCAGTCTGCGGTCACCAAACCACCTTTCGGCTTGGTTATAAGCTTGCTGGAGGGATAATTGGAGGGAGGTGGGATTGGGATATGAGGCAACGAGGACTGCATCATCGGCGTAGAGGAGCATTTTACCGGTACATGAGCTGGGGAGGGTGCTGAGGTAGAGACTAAAAAGTATTGGACCCAGGATGGAGCCCTGAGGGACCCCGGAGCGAATGGGAAGAGTGCTGGAGAGGGAGCCGCTGATCTTGACAGGCTGGGATCTAGCAGAGAGGTAGCTAGAGAACCAGGAAATGGGACCACCAGAGAAGCCAAGTTGGTGGAGAAAGTCAAGTAGAAGGGTGTGACAGACAGTGTCAAAGGCCTTGGAGAGGTCAATGAACACTGCTCCTGCAAGGCTGCCAGAGTCGAGAGCAGCATGCAGGTGTTGGGAGAATTCCAGGAGAGCTGTGGTTGTACTGTGTCCTGGGCAGAAACTGTGCTGCTCTGGGCACACAATGTCATACTTGGTTAGGTATTCAGAGAGCTGGATCAACACCACTTTTTCAAGGGCTTTAGAGAGTGGGGGGAGGATGGAGATGGGCCGGTAATTGTTGGGGTGGATCAGTCCCCACTCTTATGTATGGGTGTGATTTCAGCAGTTTTCCAAGCACTTTGGAACTGATCCAGGCATAGACACCAGTTTAGAAGGTCAGTCAGGGGGACTAGGACTTCGTCCAAGACCATATGGAGGATTCTGGAGTCGAGGGGGTCACTGCTGGGGTTATTGCTGCCAAGGCTTTTAGCAGGTGCGGCCTGGCTTCTTGGGGGATAGGGTGCACAGGTAGAATGGTGGGCGATGCAGGACCAGAGGGAGAGAGGTGGGGACTGGGTCAAAGAAGCTGCTGGGGAGGACCGAGCTCAGGTCAGAGAAGGCAGTGTTAAGGCAATCGGCTATGAGTGAATCTGTGGTGGGGGTGCCATTGATGGAGAGCTGAGATGGTAGGGGGGAGCAGGACTTCCCATTTAGCTCTTTCATATTATCCCAGAAGGTCCGGGCTGAACCCCAAGTGGAAGTGAGGGTGGTCTGGTAGTGCTCTGCCTTGGCCCGCCTAATGGCCCAAGTGCACTTATTGCATTCTGCATTGTAGGCCTGTCTGTCAGATGCCTTTCCAGATTCTACAGCAATGTGCCAGATATTATCTCTGTTTTTGAGTCTCTGGAGGAGGGGGTGGGGTGATTCATGAGGCATTGCATTTTTTGGAGCGGATCCTGGTGAGGAGAGGCGAAAAGGTCATAAGCCTTACAGAAGGCATTTGTGAAGTGGTCAAGAGCTGAGTCAATGTCAGGGGCGTGCTGGATAGGGGACCAGTCTAGCTGGGCTGGGTATTGTTTTCATTTTCTGAGGCCGCTGGGGTGTAAACAGCGGCGTAGAGTGGCCTGGGACACTGGCTTCAGAGTGGAGGACGACCAGTGACAGAGGACTGGGGAGTGATCACTAAGAGAGTTGGGGAGGACAGTGACATCCCAGATTTTGTAGGGGTGGTTAGATATAACAACATCTAGGAGAGCGCTGGTGCCAGTAAAGTGGTTGAATCTGGTGGGCTGGGTGACTAACTGGGACATATCCAGGGCAGCAAAGGAGTCCCTTATATGGGAGGCAGTGGAGGCAAGCCAGTTAACATTGAGATCACTTAGGATGACTTGCTCCACTTTGTGAGGGAGAGATGTGAGATAGTCAATGAGGGACTGGACCGCTTAATTTTGATTCCTCGGGGGTACGTAGGAGACCGTGAGGAAGAGAGGGTCTCGGGCGGGTCAGGTGTGATTTTCAAGGTGAGGGCTTGGGCTCCATAATCAACTTTAGGAGCTGGGAGTGCCTGACCTATAAGGGAGTTCCATACGAGTAGTGCGCAACCACCACCGCGTTTGCCTACTCAGTCTTCCCTGTAGATGGTATATCCAGGGAGAGCGGTAGTGGAGTCAGGGGTGGATTTGGAGAGCCAAGTCTCTACCAGTGCAATTATGTCAGGTTGATGTTGAATGACCCAGCACTGGAGGGCAGCAGATTTCTTTGGGAGACTGAAAATGTTTTAAGGATGCAAAGCAGAGGCCAGTTGCAGTACAGGGTTTAGAAGGGCTGAAAGTAATAGGTCCTGGGCTTGGGTGTACATTACCAGATAATAATAATAGCAGTGTAATTATTCTGGTTAGTGGCCGGTGGCGATGGAGACCCTTGGGTCGACACCCAGCTGAGGACTTTACAATCAGGGTGCATGGGATAGATAAAGTGCGAAGGGTGGGAATGGCAGGGGAGAGCTGGGTCCAGGTCAGGCCTTGGAGGGTGGAGGGAGTGGGGGTGTTGGCAGGGTGGGGGTGTTGGGGGGTCACGGGTGTGTCGAGGGTGGTGGGGGGCCGACTCACTGTGGGGTAGTCTGGGGATGAGGTGCCTAGTGTGGAGCAAAGGTGCTCTATAGTAATACACTGATTTTTTTAATGTCTTTCCTTCTCTATTGATAGCTATACTATGTATGCGATTTTGGTGTGTGTTCTTGCTGTTATAAATAACTAATAAAAATATGGTGCAAAAAAAAAAACAACTAATGCAGTCAGCCTCCAGTGCTGAACTGCCAGAGAGAGAGATGGAATTTATGCAAATGATAGAACTCTGATTGTCGCGTGCCAGTTTCAAACTGCTGACCTTAGTAACTGCTGCACTCTGAGTGCTCAGATTCATTACATAGCCTAACAGAGTAAGTACGCTCCAACTAACTCACTAAGCAGATTATGTCCCCCTTAATCACATTCCCATAAAACAAACAAAATCTCAAGTAGAGACAACAGTTTGAACCAACTGGTTAAAGAAACTTAAGTATTCAGTCATGAACCATATAAAAAATAAAAGCAGATATGCAGAACCAGTGTATGTCCTTTTATCTATGGGTTCAGGTAGGGGAGGCAGGGTGGGAGCTTTAATCATACTGTGCGATCCCCTGAAAGAAACAAGATTACTACGGTTGAGTATTTTTTTCTTCTAACCCCAGGAATCACACAGTATGATTAAGCTAATGCAGACTACCAAGCAGTACCTTTGGAGGTTGGGCCGAGAACCTATCTTGAAAAAAGGTTCTGCAGCAGTGCTGTACCAAATCTGGTATCACTCATGGACTGTAAATCCGGGATGTAATGCTTGGTGAAAGTGTGTACTGTTTTCCATGTAGCTGCTTTGCAGATTTCCAAAAGTGGGATATCCCTTGCAGCTGCTACTGATGCAGCTGTGACCCAGTAGAGTGTGCCCTGAGGCCCAGGGGAGCCTGTTTACCCACTTTACAGTAACAGAACTTTATGTAAGCTACTGTCCAGTGTGCAGTGGTTCATTTGGATGCAGATTTACCCTTACCCACTTCCTCATAAGTGAGGAACAGCTGGGCATGCTCTGGCCTATGAGCCTTGGTCCTGTCAAAGTAATGACTTAATGCCCTCTTGACGTCCAAACTATGTAGTTTCCGCTCAGGTGAACTGGAATTCTCCGTGAAGAAAACAGATAAGGTGATAGTTTGATTCAAACGGAAGTCTGAGACCACTTTAGGGAGGAATTTCCTATTGGTCCTGAGTACAACCTTGTCCCTGTTGAATGCAATGTAGTCCTGATCTGTGCACAGGGCTTGCAATTCACTTATTCTCCTGGTCAAAGTGATGGCCACCAGGAAGACAGCTTTCCATGTGACATACTTCCAAGTCTGCAGTTGCCCTTGGCTCAAATGGTGGCTCCATGAGCATGGCAATGCAGATGTTTAGGTTCCAAGCCGAGACTGGCTCCCTAAGGGAAGGATGAAGCTGGTTGAGAGCTTTGAACATTTTTGAAAGACAGGGCGAGAGGCCATGGACCTGTCTTTGCCAACTGATATATATGCTGAGACTACAACCAGGTGAACCCTCAGAGTCGAAGGTCTAAGGCCCAATGTATAAGTGGGTCAAATAGTCCAGCAAGACAGGGAGACCAGCACTGGAGAGGACAATGTCCTTTTCTAAACACCTAATGGAGAACCTTTTCCACTTCCGAGGAATGTTTTCTTGGTGGATGGTTTCCTGGATCCTCTGAGCACTGTCAGAACCTCCTCAGAGAGGTTTTGGCTAGCAAACTCTAGGTTCTCAAAAGTCAGGCCTTCAGCTCTAGGGATCTAAGGTTGGGATGCAGGATTCTGCCCTGGGAGGATGTCAGGAGGTTGTGCCTCTGAGGCAGGTGAATTGGAGGAGAGACAGACAGGGTTGCCAGGAATGAGTACCATGGCTGTCTCGCCCAGTCTGGTACCACCAGTATCATCGTTGCTGGCTGTGACCTGAGCTTCACCAGGGTCCTAAGCAAGACAGAAAAAGAAGGGAAGGCATACAGGAATCTCCCTGACCAGTCCAGTGCAAGTGCAACCATTGGAACTGTGCCCTTGCTGGGAGGTCTGCAACAGAATTGTGGCAGCTACTGATTGTCCGTGGAGGCAAAGAGATCCATCTTTGGTGGCCCCACCTTCTGAATACTGCCTGTAGCACCTGTGGATTCAGTGCCACTTGTGGTGCTCCTGGCTGATCCTGCTTAGGGAGTCTGCCAGGACATTGTCCTTCCCTGGAAGGTGGATAGCAGACAGAGACACCTGTAGGGAGTAGACCAGACTCCACAGCTTCATTGCCTCCATGTACAGCAGGGTGGATCTGGTTCCCCCTTGTTTGTTGATGTAGTACATGGTGGTAGTACTGTCTGTTCTGACCTGCACCACCTTGTTTCTTAGATGAGGAGCAAATATCTGAATAGCCAGGCATACTGCCCTGAGCTCAAACAGGTTTATGTGCAGAAGTGATTCTTGAAGGGACTATGCTTCACTGACTGTTAGGTTCAGCATGTGTGCCCCCTACCCTAGAAAGGAGGCATCTGTTGTATCACTGAGGGATGATCTTTGAGGAAAGGGATTCCTTCCCTGAGGTTTTCCCTTTCTAACCACCACTGCAGGGCCTGCAGGAGTGTGTTTATGGCTGGCATCAACTTGGGTAGGGAATCAATTCTTTAAGACCAGTGAGCTAGCAAGTGGAACTGTATGCCTCTCATCTGAAATCTGGATCCTGGAACAACTGCTGTGGCAGATGTCATGTGGCCCAGCAGTCGTAGGAACTCTCTTGCTGGCTTGGGCCTGTTTAGCTGGAATGATCCTGCCAACTGCAGGATATTGTTCACTCTGTCCTGGGGGAGAAATGCTCTGCCCTGACTGGTGTCCAGCTCTGTTCCAGTGAAGTCCAGAATCTGTACTGGCTCTTTCTGGGACTTCTGCAGATTTTTGATGAATCCCTGAGACTCTAATGTGCTCTTGGTTAAGTCCAGAGCTTCTCTGGTGTACTGCAGGGATAGATCCACGACTAGTCAGACAATGAGATATGGGAACATGATCACTCCCTGCATTCTCAGGTGTACTACGACCACGGACAGACACTTTGTGAATACCCTGGGGGCAGAGGTTAAGCGGAATGGCATTGCTGCAAACTGCTAGTGGCCTGAGGATAATCTGAACCTTAGGTACTTTCTGTGGCTTGGCCTGATGGGAATGTGGAAGCATGCATTCTTTAGAGCCAAGGATGCCAATCAGTCCCCCTTTTTGCAATGTTGGGATGATCATAGCCAGTGTCGCCACTTTGAACTTTGGTTTTAGTATATGTTTAAGATTCACAGATCCAGAATAGGTCACCAGTCCCCATTTTTCTTCTGAGTGAGGTAATATCTTGAGTAGAAACCCTTTCCCCTTCTGTAGCAGGGATATGGGCTCCACTGCTTTGATTTGCCAACAGGTTTTCCACCTCTGCCTCCAGGAGGATTTTGTCTGCAGAGGTTGCTGGGGCAAAGTTTCTGGCTCTCAGTTTGGGGAGGAATTTGAAACTGAGAGACAGGCCTTGGCTCACTACCTCCAAGACCCACTCATCTGTAGTGACTGCATGTCAAGCTTGGAGGTAGTGAGCCAGTCTGCCTCCTGCTGGTAAGGGGGAGGCGACCTGTACCAGCCCGTCAGGGATTTTGTTTTGGCAGGAACTGTACTTGAGGTACCTGGGCTGATCATCTAATGGCCCTCCTGCCCCTACCTCTAAAATACCCCTGGGTTGCTGGTAGTCTGGCAAAGCTTGTGCCTGAAAAAAGGACCTGGAGTAGGATTCCCTACCCCTGCCTCCCCTGTACTGCGACTTAAATGAAGTAGAGGGTTTTTGCTTGGCTGAATTACTCCTATAGCTGGTCTAGTATTCTTCCACCTTTTTCATATAGGCTTCAGTTTTGTCCCCAGAAAGGGAGTCACTTTCACAAGGAAAATCCATTGCCTTGGTCTGTGTGTCCTGGGTCAAATTTGTGGCCCTAAGCTATGCAAACCTTCCCATGGATATGGAGAGTGCCATGAGTCTAGCTGCAGTGGATAAGTCAGGGTGCCTGGACGATAGACAGCATGGATTCATCCCGGGGAAATCGTGTCAGACAAACCTGGTGGAGTTCTATGACTGGGTGACAAGTGCCTTGGACCTGGGTAGACCAGTGGATGTCCTCTTTCTAGACTTCAGTAAGGCATTTGACTCTGTTCCTCACGTGGGCCTGTTGGATAAGCTGGGAGAAATGGGGGTGGGGAACCAGATGATCAGATGGATAGGCAATTGGCTCCAGGACCGGAATAGTTGGTGGGATAGTCTCATCTCCAAGGAGGGTCATTAGTGGGGTCCCACAGGGATCAGTCCTTGGGCCCCTTCTGTTCAACGCCTACGTATCTGACATAAGGACAGGAATCAGGAGTGAGATGAGTCTCTTTGCAGATGACTCGAAACTGGGGGCGGTGGTGGATGGGGAGGAGGGGAGGGTGGCCCTACAGGGGGACCTGGAGGCTCTGGAAAGATGGTCTAGAAAGTGGAAGCTGAGGTTCAATGCAGGGAAATGCAAGGCACTCCACCTGGGGGCCAGAAACCCAGGCCAAGTGTACACCCTGGGGAAATGCTACAAGTCTCGATGGCTGAGAGGGACCTGGGGGTGGTGGTGGATGTCAAGATGAACAACTCTGAGACTTGTAGGAGGGCAGCAGCCAAGGCCAACAGGATGCTGGGATGCATCACTAGGGGGATCACCTCCAGAAGGAGAGTGATACTCCCTCTGTATAACTGCTTGGTGAGGCCATACCTTGAGTACTGCGTGCAGTTTTGGAGGCCACACTTAAAGAGGGACATTAACCTCCTGGAGAGGGTCAGAGGAGGGCAACCAAAATGATTTGGGGCTTGGGGGACAGGACCTATGAGGAGAGGCTCGAAGAGCTAAATATGTACACATTGGAAGAGAGAAGGGACCGGGGGAACATTATAGAGGTCTTTAGGTACATGAAGAGGGTAAATAGGGGAGGAACAGTGGGGGTGCTTCGAAGGAAGGAGGAAGGGGCCACTAGAGGGCATGGGTGGAAGCTGGAGGGGGGAAGATTCAGGGGAGAAAGGAGGAGGTGCTACTTCACTGAGAGGGTGGTGGAGCCATGGAATGCACTGCCTAGGGGGGCTGGTGGAGGCAGAGACAGTGGAGGGGTTCAAGAGGGGGTGGGACAGGTACAGGGGAAGGGTTCTGGAAGCAAAATCCAATGCAGCAAGAATATCCGGAACTGGGAAGGGAGAAGCCAGAGAAGGCGAGGGGGACAGCAAGGTCAGCACCCAGGTTGGGGACTGACCAAACGAGCAGACACGAAAGACCGTTAGGCCTATTCTGCTGGCATTTTAGTATGTTAGTATCATTAGTGTCCACAGTCACGTGGAACTGATACTTGGTGGCATCCAGTGCCGTCCTAGCAGTGTCCGCCAGGTCCCAGTGCCACATCACCTGGAACTTTGTCAGTAAGTGCCAGAACAGTATTCCATAAGGCCTTCTGGTGCTGTACTGCATAAGCCATGTAGTTTGCTTGTCTCACCAGGAGTGAGGCAGCCATATACCCTTTCAGCCCCATCCCATCCAGTTTCCTGGAATCTTTGTCAGGAGGGCGGGAACAAATAGGTATCCTAGCTACGTCACAAGCTGCTGCTTGAACCACTCCCTCGCGATCTGGGTGGTGAAACACAAATGCAGCATTTTACCTGTCCAATTGATATTTCTTATCAACCTTTTTGTCTACCCCTGGGACAGTAGGTGGGGGGGGAGGTTAAAATATGCATCACTGCTTTCCTTAGGGATCTGTGCATGGGGAGCATCAAGCATTTTACTGGTGCAAATCTCTTGGAAGTCAGCTTCTTCTCCATCCTCTTCAGTCCCCTGCAAAAGGAGATTCAATGTCTTTACCATTTGCTTTACAAATGAACAGTGTGATGTATAATCTTCTGGACCCCTAGGTGGGGAACTGAAGTCTGTTCAGGGAATACCTTAGGTTTAATGGGTCCTCTTCTTCTTCCTCCTCTGGATTGTCATAGACATACATGGGTTCTTGACCCCATAGAACCGGGGTGGGAACCGGAGGAACCAGTGCTGGAACCAGTACTACAGACTGCAGAGCCTTGGCAATGTCCTCAGCAGAGGGCATAGGTGTCTTGTCTGCTGAGAACTCCTTAGCCTTCTCCACCGGAGGTGCAGCAACATGTTTCTCTTTATGTTTTTTCTTAGTGGGAACCAGTTCACTGGCTGGTTCCACAGGCCTCTTAGTTTTGCCAGTGTCTGTTTTTTTTTTCCTGTGGATTTTGGGTCCATAGATACTTTTGGCCAGTCTTTATCCTTTTTAGAAGAGGAAGTAGATGGGGCATCCTCAGAAGAGGTTGCAGAAGTAGCCATCTCTTCTAATTTTTTAGCCCTCTTATTTAGCGTTTTTGGGCAAAAAGTCTTGTAGATAGCACAACTATTAAAAATATGACTAGTTCCTAAGCAGACAATACAGAGGTCATGCCTGTCTGCTTTGGCCACTATCTGACCTTAAGTAATACAGTTTTTAAAACCAGTGGGTCCCGTCTTTTTCTTGGGTTTTTGAACCTCTGACATTAGTAAGATTTTAAACCACTTACTACACAATGTGATGGGTTTCTTGAATTGATAAATTCAAATACAAACAAAACGATCAGTTCCCTAAATATAAAATGGAACCAAGTGCTTAGTAGTTCCCTGACAGGAAAAGAACCGCGAATAAAGGAAAAACAAATAAAAACTACAAAACTATATGGAACCCTGACAAAACCGTTAAATAAATAGTAAAATAGTATAATAAAGACAAAGTAAGAAATAAAGATTTCAGAAACAGTGGTTCCCTGAGGTTCCATGGAACTGATAAACTAATAAATCTAACCCAAATAACTAAACTAAACTATAAGGGCAACAATTTAAGAATAATGAAGTAAAAACAGTACTTATCGACCAAAACTAGTAATATTAGAAAGTTAAGGGGAGCTCTCTGAGGCGTCTTAACTGGCAGGTGGAGAAAAGAATCTGAGCACCTATGCCAAAGAAAGGGGTGCGAATTAGAGTCTGAACTGGAGCGCCAGAAGTAAGCATGAATCTGTGCTGGCAGGCTGCCCGCAATAGCGGAAACAATGTGGCTCAGCAGCTGAAGCATTGCTTCTGTCTGACATGCTGGAAAGCACTGTATGCATGGTCGGGGGGGGGGGAGGAAAAAAAAATAGCAAATAACAGTAAACACACAGACTGCAGGCAGCCCAAGGCACAAAACACACTGTCTTGCTCAGGCTAATACGGAAAAACACCACTTCTAACTATAATCCCAGGGGGAGAAGGATGATACAGGAAGGGTCCATCACCAGGAGAATGCTAGGAGAAAAAAGGAAATGAAAAAAAGGATTAGTAAGGAGCCCCTCAAGCTAGCTGACTAACTATTCCCCCAAATAATTCACTTACCCAAGACACTAAGCTAAGGGAACTGGAGACTATGTGTACACTCTAAATATAGTGCAGCGGCATGTGGACCTCAGTTCATGCACAAAAGGTACTGAAAATTGGATAGAAATAGCAGTGTAGTCAATTGTTTTTATTTTTTACTTATTGTTTATGACCTTACACACCACAGCAACCTTTTTCTTCCGGGTCCCTAATGTGTCCAGTACTGGAGGGGCTGAGAGGCACAAGCTCCTCATGAGTGCCCTGCTCTCCATATTTTTCTAGAGCCTCTGGTTTGCCCCCCGATGGGGTGGAGGAGTCCCCCTTCCCCTCCATACCTCAGGGAAGAGCATGCACCAGGAGCTGCCTCTAACCCTCCGGTTGGTGCAGGAACCCATCTACAGGTTGCCACCATGGGGATTTTCCATTTTCTGGTCCCACCCCACTCAGACGTTAGCACACTAGGAGGGCCAGTGAGATGAAGGCACGCAGAGACATGCCTTCGCTCAGGTCCTCATCTGACATCTGCCCCTCCCTGCACTGCTTCTTCATCTGCACCAGCACCTGTGGTCACCCAAGTGGCAGTACAGCAGCGAGGTCTGCAGCCCTCCCCTCCCGGAGAAGGAGAGCAGCCCAACAGGTGCTCGATCCTTCTCCCCCCGGCCGGCCCTCCAGCAACCCAGGCTCGCTACCAAACCCGGGTCGCTGGCATCACAAGCAGTAGTGCTACCACTATGCCAGCAGGCCAGCCTAGCAGCTTAGTCAATTTGAAAGCCTCAGCTTAACAAACATAATTTCCAAATTTGAGGGTGCTCCCCATCACCAGGCTGCCTCAATTTGCTCCACAGTTGCAGAAAAATAACAAATGAACGGCAGACAGAAAACTTCTGAGAGTGCTTTGCTATGCTGTCCTACCCTCTAGTGGCACAACAAAGACTGGAGAATCAGTGATCTTGGAATGCTCATGTGCCCAAGGTTCTATGCTGATTGGCAGCTTTGGACTGTGTCACTACCCCAGTAGAGGTGTTTATTACGTATATGTACCGACTCCCCATTAACAACATGAAGTGATACAGAAAAGTTTATGAAGTTCGTAGTTCTTGCAGTTGGTTACCAGAGTATGGGGACTGAGTATACTATGGGAAGGAGAGAGATGATGTGCGATGGAAATTTAGTTTTGTGTTTTCATATATTTTCTGCATTTACAATGCTTTTCGTAAGTATAGACTGTGAGTTACCTAAGCAAAGCATGGACTTAATCCTAAGATGGCGTTTTTCCTGCCATTGCTGTCTTCCTTAACAAACACAGTGGACTTCACAGCACATGCTCATCCTGAAATAGCAGGGCAGAGAACATTCGAGCAGAATGCCACCACTGCACTCGCAGCAGATATGAACAACATAAGGACTTATTTTACTTGAGCATCCCTATGCTAACTGTATATCCTTGCAAAATACTGAACTGTTGCCCAGCTCTGTCTGTCTTTGGGAGTAGTACGCAGTAACAGTTTAAAATTTTTTTTTTTATGCTCATGCCCCCTTATCTCTGCAGCTCGCCTGTCCAGGGACTGTACTGGTGAGGGAGGAACTGATCTGGGTCCGGACCTTGGCCCCATCTTGCCTCAGTCCCAGGCATGAGGGCTACCCCTACCTGTACCATATGTCAGAGCTTCCAAAACAGCCCCAGATCTAACCCCCACCAGCCCCATAATCTCACTGCAGCCATTTTCCACTTCTCTCCCACACCCCATGACATAGGGGATCCATGGAGACAGGCGATGCTGAGACATAATGCTGCTCCAGATCCCGGCCAACGTCCAGCCCTCCCACGTAGCACCCCGCTCTGCACCTCCACCCCATGTGCTCCCAGGTGGCGGCATTGCAATGGGAACAGCAACCCTCCCTCCCTCCCTGGAGGAGGAGGAGAGTGCCCCTTGGGCGCTCAGTCCTTCTCCCCCCTGGCCGACCCTTCAGCTTCCCGGGCTCACCACTGAACCCGGGTCACCGGCATCACAAGCGGTAGTGCTGCCACTGCATTGGGGGGCTGGTACATTTTTTAACAAATGTTTCATGTAACTGTTTACTACTGTTTTGGGTTTTAAGATTGGTTAAAGTTAATATAAAAAGTAATCTCTCTTGGGGATAACCTGTGTTATGTATGAGGGAATTTGTGAGCTTAAACCCTTAATGGTAATAAGGTATTAGAGTCAAAACTTATACATTTTTCCCTGTAGTTCCTAGAAGTATGCCGAATCAGCTTATATACTGTTATGCGAATACTGATTGTACTTCCCCCATATGTTCCTTTTGGGAAGATATCATACTAATCCTTTCTAAGTGACTGTCTTAACTATTTAACAAGGTAATGCTTCTGGGGATTATGCAATTGTATGTAATATTTTGCTTGCAAAATGATAAATAAAAAGTAAAAAAAATAAAAAGTTTAAAAAAAGGAGGAAGAGAGCAGTAAGAGAACAAGGTGTTCCTGTAACTTGGCCAGAGTAGGAAGGAGAGAGAGAGAGAGAGAGAGAGGATGGTTGTTATCTGAAGAGGGATCACCTAAACAGCAGCTTGCTTCCAGACCTCAGAGACAGTGGCAGAGGAAAAAGAGAGATTAAGGAGTTGGTGATAGGCATAGCAATGGCAGGAGCTGAGAGAAGCAGATTCTTAGGATCAGGACCATCAGTGCTACCTCACTTGTGAGGGTTAAGGGCAAGCAAGGCCTCAAGGGAAGCAGATGGAGAAGTAGGAGAGAAGGAGAAAGAGTTGGGGGGGGGGAGGAAGAGAGAGAGGAGAGGAAGTGGAATATGAGGAAGAGATGAGAAACAGATCACAGGTGGCAAAGTAGGAGTTGAAGGAAGAGGCAACAGCAGAATGGTCAGAGATAAGGGTGTTGCCAACCATGAGAACATGGGAGGGAGACTCGGTTGGAGGACAGAAAAAGGAATGGATAAAAGTTCCAGAACTTGGATGGGTGATTAATGTTGGTCTTCCAAGGATCAATCTTCACCATTCACTACTAGTGGGTACCAGCCAGAGGCACAGAACCCCGTGGGAGTGTGTAGCTTTAAGATTTTAAGAACAGGAGCTGACGGAGACAGTGCCACCCATGAGGCCGACACATGACGTGACGCTCGAGGGTTGGCCAGTAACTGACGCAGACTCCTCAACCTCTTCAGTTCTGCTTTTCCGGCTGTCGCAGCAACACCTCATGTGGAGCTCAGCTGAGAGAATCTGCGTCATTCTGTTCATCGCCGAAATTAAGTCCTTCGCTCAACACCATACAGTTTCTGGCACTGTTAGTCGGCACTGTTATTGTTTTTTTCTCTTTCCCAAGTGTGGCGCTGGTTGTCTTTTGTTTTATTTCCCCATCTTTGGTCCTGTCCAGTTTGGGGTTTAGTAAATCAGGAAAATCCAAGGCAGGGCTCACCCCTATGCGTCAGTGCAGCCCATGACCGTATCGGACTGCCATGACCGTTGTCTCACCTGCCTGGGTCTGCATCACGACATGAAGAAGAGAGATGCCTGCTTCAGTGTGGACTACTGAACCCTAGAAATCCACCCAACTTTCAGAGACAGGCATCGTATCTGGGACACCAGGGTAAGGTCTCTGGACCGTTCCAATGGATCTCTCTCTGGTACTGTATGTACTGAGGAAGAGCAGGCCTCTGTTTCTGGCCTCACTGAGGCTGGAGACCAGCGTGAGGGGTCAGGTGGACAGTCAGCCTCCTCTGGGGGTTGACTGAGCACCCATCGCAGTCCAGCACCCCCCTCAGAGGCCTGGACAGCCCCGGTGTTGAAGACTCAGCTATACACTGGGCATGCACTGGTGGCCCTCTTGGCATTGTGGCCTGGTGCTGCCATGGCTCCTGACACTGCCTCCGGTGGTGGTGGTGAGCAGGGCAGTGCTGACCGTGCAGCTGGGTCCCCTACTGACAAGTTCTGGGGGTAGCCACTTTGGCGATCTCCTTGAGCTCGTCCTCCAAATCAGATGATGATTGGGATGATCCGATTGGTTACCCACCTCTCAAAAGCCTCTGGATTCCCCTCGGCCTAGTTCGAGGCCTTCTACAAGGCTGTGGAGTCCCTGGCCCAGCAATGACAGTGGTGCCACCCTCCCTGTGTCTCTTTGTGCCACTTGCAGTGCCAGGGACATTTCCGGTGCT
This sequence comes from Neoceratodus forsteri, assembly GCA_016271365.2. NCBI lineage: Eukaryota > Metazoa > Chordata > Ceratodontiformes > Ceratodontidae > Neoceratodus > Neoceratodus forsteri. The sequence continues at coordinate 270,483,365 of JADMNL010000027.1, forward strand.
GACCCCGGCTCTGGTGAGGAGGGCAGCACCAGGTCTGGTGCTGGTGTCTGCTACAGTGCCAGCCCGGTTTCTAATCTGGTGTCACAGGTGGCACTGTTTCAGGTGCCGGTGCCATGGCTGGTGCAGAGGGGGATTCCGGTGCCACCAGCAGTGCCGGGTCCTCCCATCTCTCTCCTTCAGGCTCGGCAGCATCCAGAAAGCCTCTGTTGAGAGGCAGGTCCCTGTCTGCTAAGGTAGGGGTTGGGAGATCGAGGTCAGCACTCTGTGCTGTTCCCAGAGCAACTGAAGGCTCTGGGAGAAATAGGAGCCTTGAATGGAGCCTTCTTTCCCCGCCAAATTGGACACAGCCTGCAGTTGGTGGGGATAGGGGCTGCCTTAGTGGATCCTCATGGCTCTAATCTCCTCACTTGAGGGTGTCCCCCAAGGGCACCACTCAGCTTGCCCCTCTCTGGTTGGATGTTCTACAGTGGGTAGATTGCACAGCCCCTTCCCAGGGAGGGGTCCCCTGCTTGTTCCCACAGCCCTTGCAGAGGTGCTGTAGTGGTCTCTCATACCCATTCTCCACCTCCCCTACCTCTGCCTCCCATCCCCTCCCTCACAGGTTTTCCGGCCCTGTGGGACCCATGACTTGGGAGCAGTTCAGGGCAACAAGGCCATACGAGGAGAGGCTAAAGGAGCTTAATATGTATACCCTTGAGGAAAGGAGGGAGAGGGGAGACATGATAGAAATGTTTGAGTACCTCAGTGGAATCAACAAAGTCCAAGAGGGTAGCATCTTTCAGAAAAAGATGTGCAAGAACAAGGGGACACAATTTGAAGATAGAGGGGGGGACTGCTCAGGGGCAATGTGAGGAAGTTTTTTTTCACAGAGAGGGTGGTAGACGCATGGAACAGCCTTCCTGAGGAGGTTGTGGGGTCTAAAACTGTGGGAGAATTCAAGAATGCATGGGACAGACATAAGGCGATTTTTGTGAGGGGTAGGAAGAAATAGGCTGTTGGTTAAATAGGATCTGTAGCTTATCCTCTAGGTAGGGAAATGGGCAGACTAGGTGGGCCAAGCGGTCCTTATCTGCCGTCAAAGTCTATTTTTCTATACCTTAGAGCTTTGGATAAGATCCTTTTCAAACCTCAAGTCCCTTCACTGCCTCAACCTGAATCCAGCTCCTCCGAGTCTCCAGCTTCCTCCTCTGAGGAAGAGGACACTTCCATCCATTTTTCCTCTGATGCTGACCTCACAGGGTATCAGTGTTTCCTATTGGAGATGATGAAGGAGCTGCACCTCTCCCACTTCAGAGGATGTAATCCTGCACATGCCACTCTGTCATTCCTAGGGGAATACAGCATGGAATCCAGTGTGATCCCTCTGTGGCCTCAGCCCTTCAAGGATGCATCACGCAGTGTTTGGCAGAACCCTCTTCCAGCCCAGAGGGACTGTCGGCACAGGTACTGCACACCTGTGGGGTCTCCAGGTGCTGTGCCCCATCCCACATCAGGAGTGGAGAGCCTGGACACCCCCTCAGTGCACTGTTGCCCAAGGCACGACTGGTCCCCCCCCCCAGAGTTCGACTCGGATGAATTTGACCACTGGAGCAAAAGGGTTTTCTCAGCAACGTACCTCCTCCTGTGTGTCTATGCACACCAGGCTGCATATGCTAGAGCTAGACACCTGTGGGCGATTTTGGGACAGCTCCTGGCATCCATGCCTGATAGTGAGGCAACCAGGTGGGCCATCAGCCTTTCCATGTGTGGCCTGGAGCTTGCAAGACACCAGTCAAGGGCGTCTTATGATGCCAGTGAGTCAGCCTCCAGGCTTGTGGGAACAGTGGCCTGCATTAGGCGGACAGGCTGTCTCCACCTTTGGTCTGGCATTGGGTGGTTGCCTCACCTTTCTGGGGGGCCCACTTCCCCAGGGTCAGGCAGGAGTTAGCAGGGCACCTTCCCTCTCCTAGCTCTCGGGAGCCCCAGCCTGCTCCTGACCAGTCTCGGGTCTCACCAGACCTGTGAGGAGCCCCCCCTCTTGTGTATCCCCCACAGGAGGCTGAGGGAATGTTATCCTCAGGGGGTGCCAGCACCACTTTGATGGTAGCTTTGTAGTCACCGACCTGTGATGAATGGTGAAGATTGATCTTTGGAAGATCTGAAAATTACATGCTCACCTTAATTCTTGATCTTCTAGGACATCTTCACCATTCATTACTGCAACCCACCCAGCTTCCTCTCATGGCCAGACTGCTGAGAAGTGCCTACACCACCCCTGCCTTCCCCCTTTTAACTTAAAAGAGGCCAATGGCTAAAGCTGGCAACCCCAGAGGGAACTCTTGCCTTCCCTTCTTCGTAGTCAAAGGGGTTTCCCTTCTCCTCAAGTTCAAAGGGAGGGGGGCAACTGCTGACAGCTTTGCCTTCCTTTCACTCCTTTCCTCTAAAGAAGAGGTTCCTTCATATCTATATCCCTGTTATCGGGGTACTTATGTTTGTACTCTCCTCCAGCCTTTTGTCCTATCATATTTATGTACATATAAAAGTAAATAATCATGGTCAAGAATGTTCCAAAGAAATCCCTTTTTGGGGCTGAGAGAGAGAGTCTGTCAAATGCCTGATTCAGAGTTCTCCCTTTTCTCTGATCAACTCGGAGGATTTTGTAGGGACTGCTAGACTTCCCTAATCCAGCAGGGGTTAAGTGTGGTAATTGCAGTCTTGGATCCCTCAATTTGGCATACTTACCCACCCACCTCCTCGTTGGGCATGTCTGACCCTCCAGCCAGATAATTTTGTCTTCAGCCCTTCAAACTGCATCCTCTTATGACCTTCTCTAGGGGACAACTCCTACTGTCTGTAGCAGGATCCCTTACCTTGGTCTCCAATAAGTACTTCTCCCCCTACGTGTTTCTTCTAAAAAAAAAAAAAAGAAACAAAAGTGGGGTGCCTAACCCCATGCCCGGTCCTGAACAGAGTGCCCCTTTATGTCTCCCCCCTATTCTGCCTTATAGGGTGGTTCCCTTGGGGAGGTCCTCTGTGGACAAGCTGTACTCTTCAGGACCCTCATTTTAGAGTTTTATCCTAGCACAGGAGTACTTTCTTAGCAACCACTCTTGGGCTGCGCCTCCACAGATTACCTTCTCTTCCTAGGTTGCTCCTAGGAAGTCAGCCATTCCTAGCTGGAACTGGAAAGTACTGTCACACGTCCCTGACCGAGAATGAGGGATCGTCTGTGTCTGTCTGTCTCTCTCTTTCTACCGCTCTCTTTGGCCTGCCCAGTGGCTCTGGTCATCCCTGGCCTTAAAGCCCCTATCCAGAGTTCTTGTCTCTTCTCTCTCTGGCCGGCTTTGTGATTGACTTTATATCCTTTCCATTTCCCAGTCCCTTGGGCTTCCTTGCCCCATCCTTTTCTTTTCTCTTTTCTAGTTTCCTGTCCGGCAAGCAGAACTAAGGAGGTTGGGGAGCCAGCGTTGGTTACTGGCCAACCCACGAGTGCCACTTCATGTGTCAGCCTCATGGGCAGTGCTATCTCCGACGCCAGCTCCCCTCCTCTAAAATCTTAAAGCTACATGCTCCAATGGGGTTCTGTGCCTCCAGCTGGTACATCAGTAATGAATGGTAAAGATATCCTGGAAGATCAAGAATTACAGTGATTATGTAATTTTCATTTCTGGCATGTGGGTGCAAAATACTTGGACTTTGCAAGCCTGGTGGCTTTGGTATAGGCATGGTGAAGATGCTGACAGTTGGCCAATACTGCCATGTCACTAGTGATCTTGTAGGATCACCAGGCAGGATCTGTGGCATGGAGGCAAGATAACTCAGCTGCTATATAGGGAAGGTGGGAGCCCTGTATTCTGGTTTTCCTTAAGGGTGCATGGTGATCCCACACAGTCATACATTTAGTCTGGAAGGACCGAAGGGCATAAGTAACATTAGTGGTGGCAGAGATGGGAGACCAATCAGATGTCTATGGGTTGACTAGGAGCGAGGACAAGTTCGGTGTCCTAAAGGACTTTAGATAATAACATTTAGGGGGGCATTAGGGGGATTAATCTTGTGTACAAAGTAAACCATATGATGGTCACTGAAGGTGGTGGGGATGTGATAAGAGGACCCAGTCCAAGAGTGATTTAAAGATTTAAAATTTAGACATCTACTAAAGCCTCACTTTGCTCCCACCTGTTCTAGCTCTGCACCTGGTAAGATCTTTTGGCAGGCCTCCTGTAGTTGAGGTGTACCTATCTTGCTTCACTTAGGGGGCATTGTTGCCCTACTCACAGTGCATGTATGATTTCGCACCCCTTTCAAGTCCTTTGCCTACATAGCATTCCTTTAAATGTACTCTTACAAGTTTTATTCAAGATACATAGTATTACAGTTCATGTATTTTGTTTTAACTCTCTGGTTCCGTTTACCTTTCACTATATTGTAGCTAACTGCACTATTTTTATTGTTTGTACTATCTACTGCTGTCTGTATTTTACTTCCTGTACCAGTTCCCCAGGTCTCACCTGAAAATGAGCTTTGGCTCAGTCTGCCTTCTCCACTCACCAATTTTTTCATTTAACTTTTTCTTCTCTGGGGCAAGCACCCCACTCTGCACCAGCCCACTCCCTCAGCTGACACACCTCCTCGGAACTTTCCAGCACTACAGTTACCCCTCAGATTGTCCCTTATGGCAGGGGCCAGGTAAGGGAGATCTGTCCTCCCCCCAACCCGGGGACCACACCTAGAAGCTGCCATGCCTGGGAGCAACTGCAGGCTGGGAAACGAGCAAGGCATCACATGCTGGCTTCTGTTGTATGTTTTCTCCCCAAGCCGGTGGTGTGCACTGATGCAGCTGTGCGTGTGTGTAGAGGCATGCATGCACTATACGTCTGATGCCCACCAGCCTCAGCTAAGCTGCGCTCACTGCCCTGCCACCACACCTCCACCTGGTGGCAGTCTAACGGTGATGTGGCATGACCGGCCTCCCCAGGAGAGGAAAGTAGTTCCCGAGACCCTCAATCCTCTCCACCGGATGGCCCACGCTTGCTCAAGGTCATCGACATGGTGAGAGGTGTGGCGTCCAGTGCTTCAACCCTTAGCACCACTGGGCAGTCTGTTCACCAATTTTAAAGAAATAAACCACAATGATTTGGATAAGGAACTGGCTTGACCAGAGATCAAAAAAAGTAAATATGTGCCATCACTCTGCTTCAGGGCTGGCAACCAGCTGGTCCTTTAAGAGCCCACGCTGGCACTTGTCCTATTGAGGATATACTGTATATTGCAGACCTAGAAATAGGGCTAAGACATTGGCTGCTGAAATTTGTGGATGATCGCAAACCTGGAAGAGAAGTAAAAACACAGCAAGATGCCATATCTTTGCAACACAATTTAGGCAGGGTCACATAATGGGCAAAAGTAACAGCATGTCCTTCAAGGTAAAATGTGTGGTTATACAGTAAATACAATCATCAGTTCCAATACACAGTGAACAGTAGGGTACTCAGGATATCCACATCGGGGAAGGACCTTGAGATCACAATCAGATATTAAGGACTTCAAACCAAGCACACTCTTGTCACTCGTGTAATAAAGCTAACTGTGCATTTACTTTATTAAATGCAGCTACATGTTTTCACTAGATAAATGTCACTTTATTGACAGAGAAAGAGGTTATCATGCCCTTGTACTGGTCACTGGTTAGACCACATCATGATCACTGCATTCTGCTATGGAGTCCGTACTGAGGAATGAAATGATGAGTTGGAAGGTGTTCAGAGGAGAGGGACAAAATTTGTTTTATATGTGTTGGCCGAAAGGCTGTTGCATTTGCAGCACTAGTAAACACCTGGAATAGACGCCTTCTCAAACTGAGGAATGCTCCTAGTTTGCAACTGTTGAACTCGAGTCTTTCCAGCCACCTAGGAACCCCCCCCTATATTTATTTTGGTCTAGAATCCCCGTCTCCCTGACCATGATCATGCTGCATAACAGTGCTCGTGCTCCTTGTTTGCTGCACCCCCACTTTATTCCCTTCCTTTGTTTACCTGTTGCATGTGTTTACGTTTTGTGTTTGTGCCTGTTATAGTTTAGCATGTACAGTATGCAGCTATTCATGCTGGACTACAATAACCTGTTGACTGCTGTCTTCCCAGGGATCTGCATGAAAACAAGATACTGCATTTCAGTGGGTTATCCCAGTTAGAGTAATTTCAAATAAATAAAATAATAAATATATATAGGGACAGACTGGTCAGTCTGCATGGGTGACATTCTTTTGGTATATATTATTAAAGAGGATGGGAAATGTTTTCTAATCTGCAGCTGTTTATGACATTTCCATTTGTAGAAATTATATCCATAACCCTAAATGATCCATATGAAACTGTACCTACATAAAAACAGAACCAGTGATCTGGAATTTTAACTATGTCACAGTTTGAGCACAGAACTCTAAACATGGTTTTGACAGGACAATAGCTCATGTTTAGCATTCTGTACACAAACCGTGACATAGTAAAAACTCCAAATTACTGGTGCTGTGAAGGGAACAATGGAGAATGTTGTCCATAAAAAGGAAACAACTGAAAACACAGTTTTTCACATCAGTGTTTCTTCAGGTACAGTTCAATAATGCTCATTTGGAGGAAAGTTTTTCACTTCTGTTAATAGTAACATTACGAACAGCTGCTACTTAGCACAGATTTCCTGTCAAACTGAAACCTTATGACTAGCATGGGAATGAAGTGTCAAAGTAGCCTAAAACCAGGGAACATAATAAAAAGTTGCCAAAATTGCCCTTTTGCATAAACAAATGAACATTTTTCTTTCTGTAGTGGGAGGTTGGGCAGTGGAATATTCTGCCAGCAGAGGTAGTGGACTGCAGAAATATTACTTTTAAGAACAACCTCTGTACATTTATCTGAGGGGGGTACATTTATGGCAAACACTCATGTACACTGAGTGCATGGTTTATATAGGAATACCGTCTTTTTCCATCTTACAACCTTAGTATGAGCCCTCCCACCCTACCAGCAAACATAAGACTATTACATTTTTATCCTACATTGATCTTTTGACACCACCCCTGAACTGTACAAGCTCACAGTGACCAAATGCATAAACTGTCTACAGGCAAGATTGTGAGACTCTTGAGTAACAGAGAAAGACTGACCAAGAGGTATTTTATTGGTTTTGTGTTTTTCATGAGTTCTTGGGTAGCATGGCTGCTGGTTAGGTTTGCACATACAAAAGTGTCATATGATAACGAGATCAGTTAAATCACGCCATATTCTGAATAACATCCTCGTAATCTAAGATACTGGTGCGTGTCAGGTCCCTTGGCACAGTGGTACTGTTACCACTTGCAGTGCTCATGACCTAAGTTTAGGAATGGACTCAGGCAACCAGAGGGGGAACAAGGCTTAAGCATCCAAAAGGATGCCTGCCTCTGGGTAGGGGGATGTCCGAGACCCGCTGCATTAGCACCCTTTGCCATCTACTGGGTAGACGGGCAGTTGGGCTTGGCAATTTGTGGGAGGCTGTGCATGCAGGCTCCAGGGTATGCCCAATGCGTGTGCTCTTCTGAGCACATGCCACCATCTTGAGGAAAATGGAGGAACTGCCAGTTGCTGCAGCATGACGCAGTCACCTGCAGGCCCCAGACCGTTACATGAATGTACCCCCCTCTACTGGCTTCAGACACCAGAAGGGCTTGGGGAACCCAGAGGGCCCCACCATAGGGGTAAGTCATTGGAGCTCTGTCAGAAAAGGGATAAATCCTGGATAAGGCGGGTGATGGGACTGGGGCTTAGCAGATGGGTCCAGCTGAAGGAAAGCATATTTAGTAACTACCAAAAAAAAAAAAAAGAAAAGATACCGCTGCACATGCTTTGGTCCTATGAAAAAATAAACTCGGGCCATGGAGTTTCTCAGCTCATCACCAACTGGCATCTGTCCATAAAATGAATACGAAACATTAAAATCATTAAGAAGCACAGCAAAGGGTAGTGGAACCAGTATACATAGTCCAGTGATTGTCAGTTCTACGAAATGCATTTTATTATGGAACTATGGAGAGTGATCATAATATTGCACTTTCTGCATCGACAGTTACGTTACTCTTGGTCCATAAAATAATTGCTTTATACATAGCGCCTGAAACAAATCAGCTACATTTTCAATATTAATAAAACCTGAAGGTTCCACTGCCTTCAGACATTTTCTCTACATAAATAAATAACTTTCACTTTGTATATACCCACTTTTTCTTAACATTTACATTGTCTTTTGCTTTACACTATCTACACACGATAAAATGTTAACATCCTTTCCACTGTGTATAGAATTACTTGCCATGACCTTTTTCTCCAGTGCACTTCAACGTCTAACAGAACGTAAAAGTAACCATAAGGCCATATCCAAATGTTTTCAATGGACTGGCTAAACTAGTTTGTCTTTTCCGTAACATACTGTTTGACATGATACAGTGAACTCTAGACAGGAAACACCTTGGTGTGCATTTTAATATCTGCAGAGAATGTGGTCTGTTCATAACCTACCGAGTACAAAAAGGTGCGCTTTCAGGACTAGCATATGTATATTCCCTTTTAAAATAAAGGAGATATTTTTTTCCTTAAACTCTCATATTCTAGACAGCCGGAAGGTGCAGCAGCAAGGGGCGCTGCTTACCCCAGTTCTTAGCACTTGCCATGCCAATGACTCAGGTTTGTGTCTGAAGACATTGCTGTGTGCTGATGGGACAAGTGTTAAAGCATTCCAGTGACTGCTGTCTGCCAGGAGGTAGTGGGTATTTCCCACTGCTTCAAAGTCACCTGGTGGCCTAGGGAGGTGGTGGTGGCAGCAGCAGAAGCAGATTATGCCGGAGAAGAGACTGGATGGAATCTGTAGTGTCACCCCCTACTTACTAACCTTTCCACAGAGGGTAGAATGAGTGGGAGAACAAGAAAAAGGGGACAGTCATTCTGCAGACAATCCCCTGAGCCCCACCTCCCAAGCTGAGTGACTCATCTCCTCCCTATTACTGGTCTTGTGATACCCTCACTATAGAGGGTTGTTTTATCAGAGGGGGAAAAGTTCTGGAGTTTTTGCAAACCCCAACCTCTTCTCCAGTTCATGGGACAGTGGATTGTGTTGGACAGTGTTGTTCTTCTGTTAATAATAAAACAACCAAAGTGATGTGCCAGAGACAGGGGAGTGCTAGGGATGGGTAGAGACTAACTGGTTAAAACAGGAGTTGGCAGATGAAACATTATGTAGAGGAGAAGATAAAAATGTGCACCAGGGCCAGCCTGATAGCACAGTAGCTAGGTAGGCCATTTGCTGTGCCAGCGTTTGAAGTTCCATCACCAAACCTGGGGCACCACCAACAGCCCGCAGTGCAACAATGAACCAGAGGATAAAGCATCCCACAGGATGAGGAGGGAGTGTGCCTCCATGGCAGCATCACCCCTTGTTGTTCCCAACATCCTTTCCATCCCCCCCCAAGTGTTGCTGCGCTTGTTCCTCTGACCAGAAGGGCAGGCGAGCAGTCATTTCTAATGCTGCTCCACCACTGGTTGGCATGGGTGTGTGTGTGTAGGATCCGGGCAGGTCACATCTTCCCTCCTCGCTCAGCTGAGATAGTCACTGCTGGGCTGCTCTTGGCTCCCCGCCAGACTCAAGGAGGGATAACCATCAGGCAGTGAAGAATATCACTTGGCCAGCTTGAGTAGAAATCTTTCTTAGCTGGCCAATAGCTGTGGGGATGGGAGCATGTAACCCAAACCAGTTTTCTGTGATGGTCGTGCAAGCATCTGTTATGTCTGCTGGACAGTTGGCCTAAGTAAACTGCTGAAAACTGTAAAGGTACCTGGAATGCCTAAAAATCTGGGACACATTCTACCACTAGACTGTAAATGGCATCTTGTATAAAAATTATGCAACTAAGACAATTTGGATATGGCCTGTTCCTTGCTTTACGCAACTCATTTTTTTGGCACACTTTAAAATATCTCAACTTCAAAAAATATATACACAAAAATATACCCTGAATTGACAAAAAAATATATATAAATAACTATCATGCACTACTGACAGTCATGTGTAGCGACATGAGATGGTAACAGGTCTCCATTCTAAAGTTCATCAGTGCAAAAACAATGAGGTTTTACAGTTGAGCTACTACAGTTGAAAGAAGCTGACCTAACTCTTGTGACTACTGCTACTGAATCTTGGAGGCTTTTCGTTTAAAAAAAAATAGCATTAAGGTGTATGAGGTCAAATGGCTTGGATCTCCCATTTTGATCACCAAAGATGCAGCACAGTGTTTTTAAAAGGATGCCTGTGTTTTAAACTACAGTATAAGTGACCCCTGTGAAAAACCAACACTTTATCCCAGTCCTCAACATCAGTAACAACACATTGTTGCATAAATGGGTAGTCTAAATGGCATAGGGCTCCCCATCCAGCAGGAATGATTAACTTGTGATTTACACAGCCCAGCCTTAAAGAGCAGGTATAGCCATTGCCTTATATAAATTCACAAATAGGCTCTATTTAGCCAATAACATTTAGTACAGAATGCCTTTTGTTAAAACTCCCTTGTCTGTCACAGATTTTGCAATACATTTTGGCAAACTTGTATCCATGATGTCTGTCAAAAAATCCAATTTACTGTTATAGTGCACTTGTAAAGACAACATTTAGATTACTGTGAGGCAACAGACCATGACGTTACAAGCTCAGCAATTGTGCAGTAGGTTTCTGGACAGGCAGGTATTTTTTTTTTTCGAAACAGGCAGTGGGATGAGCACATGATGATGATGATGTGAAATATTTCAATTACTGACAATATAATAAAAGCCAAATGACTAGGAAACCTTAAAAGCTAAAGGCAGTTGCTCAAACCTAAGAGTTTTAAACATTTTATTTTAGTAGCTAGCCTGCTCTTTAACCCATAGAAAATAATGGAGACAGAGAACTATGGAGACATGTCAAGTCATCCTGATCGCCTTGTTCCATGACAATTTGCCCCACACTATTAGCTCTGGTGTGAATCTGCTCCCTGCTCAATTCATCCCCGGACAGTTTGCCCCCACTATATATCATATTGTACAACAATTACAGTACAACTTCCACTTCTACAACCCTCAAGCATATTGCCTCATCTGGTGGCCAAATTGTGCCCACCTGGAGTTTATTTTAGTATATTTATGCTGAGGGCAGATTGTCCAGGGATGAATTAAGCAGGGAGCCAATTCACGTCAGAGCTAACAGTTTGGAGCAAGATGACCGGGATGACTTGTCATGTAGCCGGGAGCCATAAACCCACGTTAACTGCGCTGGAGGAGGCTTGCAGCACTCAATCAGTAAATACGTAATGCTTTATGATAACATCCCTCTTTAAAATGACATACTGTAAGAAAAGTGAGCAGGGTACCATGGTGGTAAACTCTGAATTACAAAGGCAGAAAGCATCCGAGAACAGGCGACGTGCATTTCCTAGCTGAGACTGTAACACAACATTCAGAGGTTAAAAACTAAAAGAATAGCAATTGTTTTCACTGAATGGCACATCCATGCTATTTCTCTCTAGCTTACAAAAAATACTGCTGGTGTTTTGTTGCTTCCTGGTCTGGATACTGGGCAATCAAAGTAAAAGATCCAAACATTTCCCCTATGCAAAAATCGGTAAAAACAGAAACACCCGTTCAAATCGACTGCTTTCTCTGTACTGTGGAGGTGAAGGAGGAGGAGGAGGCACATATTTACAGGTGTAGTCACCAAACCTGGATAGGGGGAGATGCAAGCAGCACATCCTTGACCTGTGGACCATGTTTAGTAACCAGTGACAATTTCCTTTTAGGCGCATGTTCCACAAACATAACACTACAACTTAAGGCCTGCAGTTCAACACAGAAAACAGGGGTTTGCCAGATTTTCAAAATCTTTTTGTTGTTCTGTAGCACCATATTGATCCACTCAGCGTTTCCTTTGTTATTCCATTTCATTCTGTTTCAACGATGGCCTACTTCTGGCTTATAATGCCAGGTTCTAGTTTTGAAATGTTGCCCCTTCCCCAGCATCCTGCAGCAATACTCATGCTTCTTTGGCTGCGTTCTTTTTCCTTTTCTCTGTCACTCTCTGACTGGCTCTGTGTTCGCTCAGGTCTGTGGCTGCCTCCCCCTGCAGGCTGGGAAGAAATGGTACGTAGCAAATGATTACGCTTCCTCAGGAAGTCTGTCTGTGGGGGAAGCCCAAAGCTACCCTTTCTGAGTACCATTCTGCTGTTGCCTTTAGTTGGCCGAGATCGATGGCTATACTCCAGCTGAGCAAGGTGTGCTGCATATCCCTCTGTAATAAACTAAAATAAACCATAAAACATTTCACTTAGTGCACTTATCTTTGAGCTTAGTACACTGCACAGAAAACACCTGCTGTGGTAGCTTTTCTCAACAGTTACCTGAAGATAGACTGGAACAAAATTTGGCCACTGTTCAAGAACAATTTACACACCTGTTTCCCTGTTGTTTAACATTATAAAATGTCTTGAACAAATCCCGGATTCTCATTGGCTAACAAGATCCCAGACCCATATGGTTATGTTGGTACATCCAACAAGGAAGGAACAGTCCAGTAGAATTGTTTCACGTTACTTTTATGCACCCCTCAACACCTCTGTCCTGCATCATTCCCTTCTCAAAGTTCCACAAGGTGAACTGCAAATCCACCAACTGATGGGTGCACAGATACGGGGGCACTCCACTCACAAACACCACTCCAAACAACTGCGCACTCCTGGGGAAGATCAATAGTCTCAGCTTCTACCGTAGGCTGACTGGCTTTGCAAATAATCACTCCAGATGTTATATAATCATATGACACCAGCCAGGATTACTGCATATCGAAACACATTTTTTGTGTGAAAAATAACAAAAAGGTGATGCAAGTGGGAACAAGTCAGTCACTAACCACACCCAATCCTCAGTGCTTTGGCTCAAGGGACTTCAAAATGCTGGGGATTGAGGTGGCTAGGTTAACAAATGTGTTTTTAATACGCAGTAATCCTAGCTGATGTCATATGCTTATATGACTTCTGGAACAATTATTATTTGCAATGGCAGACAGCCTAAGGTAGAAGCAAAGAATATTGATGTTCCACAGGAGTGCGCAGTTGTTTGGAGTGTCATTCCCTTCTCGCCCTGGTAGCATTTTCTTGTGACCTAAGGAGCAGTGTTGAGTGCCCAGTCAGATGGGAGTGATTTTTTTTTTTTATTTAACTCTCCTACCTGCCCAGCCTGTGCCCACTTTTCCTGGCAACCTCACTGCCCCCCCTCCCCAACTAGCGCCCTGTCAACACAGCTCCTATTGGGTCCTGTGGACCCATGGCGGGTTCATGCATGGTTATGGCAGGCCTTTTTCCCCCATTTTGTCCTCTTCAGTCACTCCCACCTCCTCTGGTGCCCTGTGCAGGTGTGATTGGATTCATTCACCACAGCAACAGCACACAAGCGCACCTACCCCTCCAAAGAGAGCAGGCTCGCAAGTCCACCGTGAGGGGTTGCTGCAGCAGTGGGTGAAAGTGCCATTACTCCATGGCTAGGGTACATATTATTGAGCAGCAATGCTCTCCCAGGCTAGCCACCCTGCTACAGGGACTCAAGCTCACTCCCAAACTGAGGCTGTCCGCATGAAAGCGCAGCACACTTCATCTGGGCCACCAGGTGGCGATAGCGAGTAGTAATTTTTTTCCTCTAGCAACATGTCCCAATACCCTCTGCTTGACTCTGTCTAGCAGTGCTTACTGTATACAGTTCAGGCCACTTGAATCTTTGCCGGGTGGGTTGGGGTCCAATGCTATTATGAGGTTGTGTTCATATTTTACAATGCTCTGCTATTACTGGCCATATTGGGAGAGGATCCCATTCCTGGTAACATCCTGGCCAGTGCTGACCTTACAGCATACCCTCACTCTGCCCAACACATCACAAATGCTTTCTCCTTCCCATGCCAGGTGCGCTAGTGGCAGGAAGATGGCCTTAATTCTGCCTCCACAACATTATGGCAGCTGTGCTCTAGTGCCAATATCACTCAGCCTTCCATCCAGGGCTTCCCCACTGCAGGTTTCCACTCATTCCCGAGCTTCCAGGGAGCAGGTGTGAAGAGTGTGTGTGTGCGTGTGGGTTCCACCAAGTCGCATCGACTACAGAACTGTCAACGGGCTTTACAGTGACAACATTTTGCTGACGGCAATCACATCACCTGGAAAATGTGTAGACGAACCATGGTGGTGATGGGATACTGAAGACTTTATGGGGGGCTTTGTCCCCTGCACCCCCTGGACTTAAATACATATTAACATACTAAAATGCCAGCAGAATAGGCCTAACGGTCTTTCGTGTCTGCTCGTTTGGTCAGCCCCCACCCTGGGTGCTGACCTTGCTGTCCCCCTCGCCTTCTCTGGCTTCTCCCTTCCCAGTTCCGAATATTCTTGCTGCATTGGATTTTGCTTCCAGAACCCTTCCCCTGTACCTGTCCCACCCCTCTTGAACCCTCCACTGTCTCTGCCTCCACCAGCCCCTAGGCAGTGCATTCCATGGCTCCACCACCCTCTCAGTGAAGTAGCACCTCCTCCTTTCTCCCTGAATCTTCCCCTCCAGCTTCCACCCATGCCCTCTAGTGGCCCTTCCTCCTTCCTTCAAGCACCCTGACTGTTCCTCCCTATTTACCCTCTTCATGTACCTGAAGACCTCTATCATGTCCCCCGTCCTTCTCTCTTCCAATGTGTACATATTTAGCTCTTGAGCCTCTCCTCATAGGTCCTGTCCCCAAGCCCCAAATCATTTTGGTTGCCCTCCTCTTGACCCTCTCCAGGAGGTTAATGTCCCTCTTTAATGTGGCCTCCAAACTGCATGCAGTACTCAAGGTCGGCCTCACCAAGCAGTTATACAGAGGAGTATCACTTCCCTCCTTCTGGAGGTGATCCCCCAGCGATGCATCCCAGCATCCTGTTGGCCTTGGCTGCTGCCCTCCTACAAGTCTCAGAGTTGTTCATCTTGACATCCACCACCACCCCCAGGTCCCTCTCAGCCATCGAGACATGTGCATTCCCCCAGGGTGTACACTTGGCCTGGGTTTCTGCCCCAGGTGGAGTACCTTGCATTTCCTGCATTGAACCTCAGCTTCCACTTTCTAGACCATCTTCCAGCACCTCCAGGTCCCCTGTAGGGCCACCCTCCCCTCCTCCCCATCCACCACCGTCCCCAGTTTTGAGTCATCTGCAAAGAGACTCATCTCACTCCTGATTCCTGTCCTTATGTCAGATAATGAGGCGTGAACAGAAGGGGCCCAAGGACTGATCCTGTGGGACCCCACTAATGACGCCCTTGGGATGAGACTATCCCACCAACTACGACCTCTGGGTCCGGGTCCTGGAGCCAATTGCCTATCCATCTGATCATCTGGTTCCCACCCCATTTCTCCCAGCTTATCCAACAGGCCACGTGAGGAACAGAGTCAAATGCCTTGCTGAAGTCTAGAAGAGGACATCCACTGGTCTACTCAGGTCCAAGGCACTAGTCACCCAGTCATAGAACTCCACCAGGTTTGTCTGACACAATTTCCCGGATGAATCCATGCTGTCTATCGTCCAGGCACCTGACTTATCCAGGTCCCCCTAGCCTCTCCTTGACAATGCCCTCCATCACCTTGCCCACCACCGATGTCAGGCTGACAGGCCTGTAGTTCCCTGCCACCTCCCTTGATCCCCCTTGTGGATAGGCACTATATGCGCCACCTTCCAGTCTTGGGGCACCCACCCTGTCCTCAGAGATGGTGAAAAGCTCTGCCAAGGGTTTCATGGGACATCTGCAAGTTCCTTCAGCACTCTGGGATGTAATTTATCTGGCCCCGTGCTTTCTCCGTCTTAAGGGAGCTGAGGGCTTCCTCACTCTCTCTGCTGTGATTTCCACTTCCGTGCACTCTTCTCCCTGCTTAGCCTCCCCCACCTGCCAGTGATGCCTCCCCCTCCCCAGACCTGCCGATCGGTAAGGGTCCCTCCTCAGTATCTCTGTCTCCTCCCATGTATGATGCAGCACCCCATTTTCCTGGTGAAAACTGAGGTGAAGTACTCATTTAGTACCTCAGCCTGCTCCCCCGGGTCTTGTGCCCATCTCTCCCCTGATTTAATCCTGCTAATCTGCCCCTTCACCCTTCATTTTCCCCAATGTATCTAAAGAACCCCTTGTTCCCTCTCCTAATTTCCCTGGCCAGGTTCTGCTCCTTCCTTGCCTTAGCCGCCCTCACCACTCTAGTGGCCCTTCTAGCCATCAGCTCGTACTCCCCTTGATCCCTTTCACTCCTTGAGCACTTGAATTGCTTATAGGCTGCTTTCTTTCCCCGCACCACCTCCTGGACCTCCCTGGTCCACCAGCAGGGTTTTTGGGCCCTACCGCATTTTCGTCTTACTCTTGCACAGGTGCTGGTAGCATCCTGCACCCCTCTCCTGATGATTTCCCACCTGTTATCAGCGTCCATGTCTGACCCAATCCCATCCAAATGCTCCTTAAGGATCCTTCCCATTTCCTTAAATCCCCCTGAAGTCGGTTACCCGCCTTTGTGCAGCTTCTACCCTCCTAGGTCCAGGCAGAACCAGACTGTGGCATGGTCACTCCCGCCAATGGGTCCCTTACTCCAGGCCCCAATCTGGTCACTGTCTGCCAGGACCACATCCAGTACCAGTGCCTCCTGGTCGGTTCCCTCACCTGCTGAGTTAGGAACGCGTCTTGAAAGACATCCAACAACCTCTGTTCTCCTGGTCACAGAGGATGTCATAGTCTCCCAGTCTGTTCCTGGCATGTTTAAGTCCCCCAACACCACCACTGCTCCTCTGCCCAGTCTGCAGTGTCTCCCAACATCTGCCACCAGACTGTCCTCCAGCTCCTCCGCCAGAGGCAGGGGGTCTTACACCACTCCTATTTTTACTCTCTTGCCCCCCTTGTTATCAAGTGACCAAATCGCTCCACGGTTCCCTCCGCCTCCTCTACTCCCCTATGCCAATGCAGTTTTGACTATCATTGCTACCCCTCCTCCCTTCCTCCCCCTGTCCTTCCTGAACATAGTGTAACCCTCCAGGTTCAGGTCCCAGTCATGTCTTGCAGTGGCCCAAGTCTCAGTGACCGCTGCCACATCCACTGCCCCTCAGTTAACATCGCCTGGAGCTCAGGCATTTTATTGCCCAAGCTCCTGGCATTTAGCAGGACTACCTTCCACCCTTTCCTATAGTTCCATTTCCCTGCTCGTGTTCCCATGGGATTCTGTTTTCCCTGGTCTGCACTTTGCCAGTCGGCCTTTTCCTGCAATCCTCCTGGTCCCCAGGGGGTGGAGACAGAGTCCTCCTTTATCGGCACCCCTTGACAGCCTTTTTCTCCCATCCCACCCCCTTCACAAGTTTAAACCCCACTTTTCACCAATGAACCCTCTATTTTCAACTTAAGGATTCTCCTCCCTCCAAATTGAGATGTAGTCTATCTCTAGCATACAGCCTTATCCTCCCAGGTCTCCCCAATCCCCCATCAACCCATACCCTCTGGCCTCACACCACTCCCTGAGCCACTGGTTTATCTCCCTAATTTTCCTTTTGTGTTCCCCACTCAGCCCTTGGCACTGGCAGGATTTCTGAGGAAGGAAACTGTGCATCCTATGTCATGACACCCTGCTAGCCCCTGAATCTTGCCTGTATCTCTAGCTCGCCATTTCCTCAATGTCATTTGTTACCCAGGCGGACCAGTATGTCTGGGGAACCCCACAACCTTTGCCAGCTGATATACCTCGTGCTTAGCCCCGTGCACCGTTAGTCCACGGAAGCATCTTGTTCTAACTGGCCAGGCTTCTCCCTCCCTATCCCATTTGATACCCCTGATCATAGAATCCCCCAGCAGGAGCACTCTGACCACTCCTTTTCCTCCATCCCCCCTTCCATGTCCCTCATCCTTTCTACAGGCCCCTCCACCCAGCTGGCTCCTTGTTCCTCCCCCTATCTGGGTGCCACATGCCACCCCCTCCTTATTTACCATGGCCACCCCTCCCTCCAATCCTATGCCTCTCCTCCTCCTGAGTATCCTTCTGTACCTTGCTAATTCCCCCCTCACTGCTCGCAACTGGTCCTTCTCCCCCATCTGCTAAACTAGCCTGGCTCATCCTCCCTTCCTTCCTGTCTCCATTTAGTGCCTCCTTGCTCGTCGTGCTCCCCTGGCCTAAACCCTCAGCTCCCTTTACTGAATCCTCCTTGTACTTCTGGTCCTTCTCCTTTACCTTTCCTCCCAACTGTTCCTTCTCCTTGCGCTTTCCTCCCTCTTCCCCCTGCCCCTCCTGCTCTGATTCACTGCTCCC
Source organism: Neoceratodus forsteri (assembly GCA_016271365.2). NCBI lineage: Eukaryota > Metazoa > Chordata > Ceratodontiformes > Ceratodontidae > Neoceratodus > Neoceratodus forsteri. Next base: position 270,501,722 of record JADMNL010000027.1, read on the forward strand.
CCCATTCTCCTGCATTCCAGGTCCCCCCCTGTTCTTCCTGCTATCTGGCCCCTGCCTCCTGCCTCCCACTCCCACTCCCTTTCCGTCTCTAACCACCCCTGTCGTGGCTACATCACCCCCCTCATCCTTGAGTAGAAGAAGAGAATTGAAGCGGTTACTGAGTGTAAGGTCTGATCCACCTCCCCGCCTTGCTTCCTTCTGTCCAGCCCTGGCCATCTGCCTACTTCCCTGAGAATGCTGTCCCTCCGTCCCCTTGTGAGGGTCCCCAGTTACCTGCCTGCTTCCTTGGTAGTGTCCTGTTGGACCCCCTCTGCCAGGGTCCCTATGTGACCCCTGAGTATTCTCCTGCACTCCTTTCCCTATGCCCCCACCCCCAGTGCTTGGTGCAACCCTGTGGGAGATTCCCAGCCCCCTTCCCCAACCATACCACCCCCCTTCCCCCAGCTTTCTCCGCAACCTCCTCCCTAAGCTGTGCTAGCTGGTAGCACACCGGGCAACCACTGAACCTCCAAGCCCAGTCCAGTATCATGGCTGCTCCACACCCTGTGCACCCCACCACCCTCCCAAAGATGCCGGCCCTAATGATGTGTGGTTCCATCCCGTCCAAATAGGTTTCCTTGGGTGAGCCACCAGGTTCCCCCCTAGTCCAAGATACCCCTACTGCCTAATCAGGTCACCCACTAATCTTAGAGACAGTCCCACTGTACACCAGTAACCCTGTTACTAGGTGCAGTACAACACATTAAACTTATAAGAGAAATGAACAACTCCCTAAGCTCCTCTCTCCCAGCCTTTAAATCCAACCCCCAGTGACTAGAACTACATGAACTGCACCTGCAGCCTTTTCCTCCAATTGCAGGGCAGGTGTTCCCCTATAAATTTGCAGACTTCTGGGGAGGGAGGGTGGGGAGGGTGGGTATTGGGCAGACACCTGACTCGGAGAGAGTGTATCAGCCCTGTGTCTCCCTCCAAGCCCAGCAGCCAAAGAACCAGGCCCAAGCACATCCCACCAAATAGGTTTTAAATCAGAAGAAATAGGCCTCTACCAGCGCAGCCTGTTACACAGTGAAACATCCGCAAAATGAGCCTCACTTACAGCCACCAAATCAGTTTACAAACATCCAGCAGTCCCCAAAACAATACCCTGCTAGCCCCCTAGAAGTAAGAAAGAAAAGAACTAACCTATCAAGTAAAATCCACAAGAACCCTGTGAAGACAACAGCAGCAGCTACTGTCCTGGAATATAATCAGTTCCGGGGGGGACGGATTACTGGGGAGAGTGGCCAACACCGGAGTCGCTGTATCGGTATAGTGCTCCGACAACCTGTTTAACACTGTGGATGTCGAACGGGTTATTGTTGCTGTGTTGGTTTCACTCTCCTCGATCCATTGTTCTGACAGTATACCGAAGTGGGGAATGTGATGCTGTCTCTCAAAGACAGGTGGCCTCTACAGAGATACCTATCCCCCACCCCACCCTGAGCTCGATATTTATTGTTTTATTTCATGAACAGTTTTGGCCAGTAAAGGCATATTGAGTTTTGAATAGCTTATTTCCAGGTCCGTCCCTGGAGGGGAGAGGGTATATGGGAGATGATTACAATGATAAATAAAGTACAAACACATAATCAGCAGTAAAACTATTGTCAATACGCAGCAATCCATGAAACAGTGGTGCGAAACAGCAGGATGTGATAAATAATATCAGCAATAAAATAACAAGATCAGGCCAGATGGCAGGGGCAGGGTAGCAAGAGGAAATCAGGGACACAATGAAAGGGGAGGGGCTACATTTAGTCAAAATGGGGCTACTTGGGCAAGACCAGGCGATATGGCATGCAACTGGGCAGACAAGATTATTCAGAGGGAGGTGCGCATATATGGGTAGTATGCAGCAAATCCCAGGTTTGCCTCTTTAGGAGCCAGTATGAGGTAGAGGACTGAAAGAGAGAGAGAGAGAGAGGGAGCGAGTTCTAAGGGGCGGGGGATCTCCAAGAGAAAGGTGATTGTCCAACTGAAAAGCAACATCTAGAAGTAAGGAAGGAGCGAGGGTTATACCAATTGACAAGCAACTTCAAGAAGGAAGGATCGAGGGTTATACTAACCGACAAGCACCATCTAGGAGTAAGGAAGGAACGAGCGTTATACCAACTGACATGCAACATCTAGAAGGAAGGAGTAAGAATTATAACAACAGACAAGCAACGTCGAGAAATAAGGAAGGCACGAGGGTTATAACCACTGACAAGTAACACCTAGGAGTAAGGAAGGCATGAGGGTTATAACCACTGACAAGTAACACCTAGGAGTAAGGAAGGCACGAGGGTTATAACCACTGACAAGTAACATCTAGGAATAAGGAAGGCACGAGGGTTATAACCACTGACAAGTAACACCTAGGAGTAAGGAAGGAGTGAGGGTTATAACCACTGACAAGCAACATCTAGGAATAAGGAAGGCACGAGGGTTATAACCACTGACAAGTAACACCTAGGAGTAAAGAAGGCATGAGGGTTATAACCACTGACAAGTAACACCTAGGAGTAAGGAAGGCACGAGGGTTATAACCACTGACAAGTAACACCTAGGAGTAAGGGTTATATCAAAAAACAAGCAGCGTCTAAAAATATGGAATGAGCGGGGGTCATACCAAACAACATGCAACATCTAGGAGAAAGGAAGCAGCAAGGGTTATAACAACAGATATGCAATATCTAGGAATTGTTCTTTGACTGGGTCACCAGGGAGGTGGCTCAGAGAGGGGCAATGGATGTGGCCTACCTGATTTCAGTAAGGCCTTTGACACCGTTCCACACAGAAGACTAGTAAACATACTAGGCAGCCTGGGAGTGGGACCAAGGATCGTAAAATGGGTATGAAGCTGGCTAAGTAACAGAACTCAGAGGGTGGCGGTAAATGGAGTTCACTCAGAAGAAGGTAAGGTAACCAGCGGGGTGCCGTAGGGCTCAGTGCTGGGACCAGTCCACTTCAATGTCTTTATTAGTGACATCGCAGAGGGGCTGGAAGGAAAGGTATGCCTGTTAGCAGATGACACAAAAAGCTGCAACAGAATAGACACACCAGGGAGGGTGGAAAAAATGAAGGAGGCTCTAAGAAAGCTAGAAGACTAGTCACAGGTTTGGCAACTGTGCTTTAATGCCAAAAAGTACAAAATTATGCACATGGCACAAAGCCCTAAGGGCAACATATCAGTTGGGGGGAGGTGTTATCAACCACAAAACAGGAAATGGATCTGGGGGTCATCATATCTGATGACCTGAAGGTAGCAAAACAGTGTGATAAGGCAGTAGGAAAGGCTAATAGGATGTTGGGGCGCATAGGGAGGGGCATCACCAGCAGAAAAAGGGAGGTAGTGTTACCCCTATACAGATCCATGGTGAGGCCCCAGCTGGAGTACTGTGTCCAGTTCTGGAGGCCCCATCTTAGAAAAGATATAGATCAGGTGGAGGCAGTATAGAGAAGAGCAACCAAAATGGTGCATGGCCTGCATCGGAAGCCATACAAAGAAAGACCCAGGGAATTAAATATGTATTCTCCAGAGGACAGGAGAGAAAGGGGGGACATGATAGAAACATTCAAATACCTCGAAGGTTTCAATAAGGTACAAGAAGGTAACATTCTGCACAGAAAGAGATGCTCAAGGACAAGAAGGTATGATACGAAACTGGAAGTGGAAGACTCAGAGGAAATGTAAGGAAATACTTCTTTACGGAAAGGGTGGTGGATGCCAGGAACCACCTACCAGCAGAGGTGGTAGGTACTGAAATGGTAACAAGGTTCAAACATGCATGGGATAGACACAAGGGGACCTTAGTAACAGGGCAGGGTAAGGCTGGAGATCAAATAGGGTCTATGGTGGCACAGTAGGCAGGGACTTGGGGCAGATTAGATGGCCATGAGGTCCTTTTCTGCTGACAGCTTCTATGTTTCTGTGTAATAAAGAAGGAACGAGGGTTATACCAACTGATAAGCAACAGCTAGGAGTAAGGAAGGAGCAAGGGTTATAACAACAGATCTGCAATATCTAGGAATAAAGGAGAAGTGAGAGTTATAACGACTGACAAGCAACACCTAGGAATAAAGGAGCGAGGGTTATAACAACTGACAAGCAACACCTAGGAATAAGGAAGAAGCAAGGGTTTGGACAAGCGATAAGCAGCATCTAGGAATAAGGAAGGAGTTATAACAACTAACAAGCAACATCTAGGAGTGAAACAGGAGTGAGGGTTATGTCTAAGGACATAGGCTAGGGGGGTTATAATATCTAAGCACATAGGCTGGGAGGGGTGGGAGTATTGAGAGTTATATTGTCTATGGACACAGGACAGGAGGGTAAGGGGTAAGGTGAGGGTAGAGAGGCTAGACAGTGAAGGAGAGTGCTGGACCAGAACCTGAAGTTCAGTAAGGCAGAATGCAAGAGATGGGGTTTCTCCAGAGATGGCCAAACCAGGGAGGAGTATACATCACAGTGGTGCACGGACAGCTCCGGACAAAGCAACAGAAAGTGTGATAGATGGGGTCCAGGCTGGCTAGTCTGGAATTAAGGGCTAAATACTAAAAGGCAGTTTTCTAATCCATACCAGTTAGTAAATCATATCAAAAGTACATTCCAAGGGCTAGCTTGTCCACGTTCGCGTCCTGAGCCTAGCCTGCTGGTGGAAGGAGGAGTGAGCATCTCAGAGCACACTCACCTCCTCCGGGGGTTGGGGGGGCAGGCCTTGCTGCTCTACTGCCACCTGGTTACTACAGGTGGCAGTGTAACTGAGTGCCAGCAGCAGCCATTGGAGCTCCCAGGTGGAGTCTCAGTGTTAGCACATGGTACATGTGCATAGTGAAGGGCGCAAGATGCTGGCACCCATGAAGAGGAAACCAAAGAAAAAAAAATGGCGCCTCCTGACCCCAGGATAATGACATGACATGCGCTCTGGTCCCAGTCCCCAGCTGACCCTGACCCACAAATGGTGCAGTTAGTCCCTGCCATGGGGGGGGGCATGAGAGTGTGGGATCAGTGCACGAGGTGCCAGGGCTGGATGGGATAGTAACACACAGGGTCAAAGAATCTGACTGGCAAGTCCAGAAGGAGCAAAAATACATAATAAAAATGTATATTTAAATACAAAATCTGTGCTAACCAATTTGTGAAATTATCAAAAGCAGATATAAAGACAGAGTCTAGTGTCCCGGAAATGAAAAGCCTTGATATACAGCATTAACATTTATATCAAGCTTTTTCTGCTGTCCCGGAGAACCCTCCCAGTAGCCTCCCAGTCCAGGATGCAGGTTTTTATAATGGAGTGATTCCAATACGCCTATTCAGCAATAGCTGATGAGTGGTACGAAGCTCTGTGTGTGGAGGGAGGTGCTATAATATTACCAGCTCTTACTGAGCCAGTCCAGTGACTCAGCAGCAGCAACAGTACTGCAACACTGTGCAGGTGACCCAGGTTCAAGACTGATTGATTGATGAAATGTTATTTTTATACAGGAACAAATGTTAGGGACTAAGTCCCTATTTTCAACAGGATGCCCTGTACAATCCACAAACAATACATACATTTAGATGAAACTGTATACACAATATTAAAATATTCTGTTATTCTCAAGTGTAGCATTTGCAAGTAGTACATAAGAATTTCCGTAATGCATTCTGAAGTTCATGTGAGGAATTTTTTGCCTTTAATTCTGTGGGCACCGCTGGCCCGGTGGTGCTGATGGTTGAAGCGCTGGACGCCACACCTCGCGCCATGCCGGCAACCCGAGTTCAGGAATGAGCCCAGGTCATCGGCAGGGGAGGGAAGAGCTTGAGCATCCGGAGGACTGTTCTCTCTTCCCGGGTAGGGCTGGGGTAAAATGCTTGCTCAAGGAGCGACCTCTGGTAGTGGCTGGAGGTAGCCGACAGTAGCGACATGGCATATGCCTGAGGGTGGAGTCGTGACAGTACGTTGCCTTGACAGCCGAGCTCCACAGAGGTTCACATAATACAAAAAAATCCACCTTCCACTGATAGGCGATGGCACCTCTCACTCACGGTCCACACTCCTGGAGTCGGACTCGGCTCTCTCTGCCGCCCGCTTCCTCCCCAGCCCGGAGCTCAACACTACAGAAAGAGCACCCTAGGCGGGGGTGACCCTTCCCCAGAGGGCAGACCCAGGGGATGTCTGGTGCCGGAGGGGGGGGAGCAGAGAATCAGTTGGGTCATGCAGGGAGGTAGAGACCGTGGATCTGGGAGGTCATCGGAGAGAGTTTGGTGTGGTAAGGAAGGGAACAAAACTACAGTTAAAAAAAAAAATAATTCTGTGGGCACCAAATTCTAAGATTTAGCCATACTCATTTGTAATGTTATAAGACAGACTTTGGGTCTCTTACTTGAGGGACCAGAGGAGGGAGGGTACATCGTGGCCAACGTACACATACTCTCTCTCTCTCTCTCTCTCTCTCTCTCTCTCTCTCTGAGGAAGGAGGGTGAGAGCATGTCACTCTATTGTACCCTCTGCTGTCATGATACAAGGGGGATTAATTTGTGTCCCAGAGAGGGCCAGCACACATAGCCCTCATGGCCAAGGTCAGGTGCTATAACGCACCCTAGGAGTGATCAGGGGCCTGGAATAGAGCACCTGTCCCAGTATAAAATATATGCATATAGATACCTGACACTGATTCTGTAACTTTTTGGTTGGTCGTCCAACAATATAAATCTGCGAGGGTGAGAGGCCTATGGAGGAGTACACTGAAATGTCCTTGGTTGATCCATATGCTGTGTGAATCCTCATGTGTACCTAAAAAAAACATCAGACAGATGACTTAGATCTTCATATATTAAAATCCTTTTTTTGCTGTTCATCCCCGATTTTCCCCTTGCAGTTGGAGGACCAGAGCCTCCTGCAGTGGTCCACTAACCTTATGCCCACATCAAGATAACTGTGTTCTGTACAGATACCTGCTACAATGACAGTGGTCCCTGAGGGAACTAACTCCCCTTCCTCTATTAAGTTATCATCCCTGCTTATACTCCCTCTCCCCAGCCTGGACAGCCTGAGTAAGCTCCATAGGGGATTGTACTCACCATAGAGTTCAATACAGAGAGAGAGAGGCTAGAGGGCGGACTCCAATGGCTCAGTTGAAGTCGCGAGGCCGCCATATTAGAAGAGGGTTGAGGTGCTGGCAGAATTGCAGGAACCCTTCTTGAAACTTGGATAGCGACACCAGCACACTGTTCTCACAGCAATCGAGCAACGCACTGCTTATACAAGCTAGGGACAAATGAGCATACCTTGTTTTGGTCACCACAATGAGCGCCTGCTTCATCATTTCCCTGCTGTCGATGGTGCTTCTTATCCAACTGGACCATCAGATTGCTGTAGAACAGTGTGCTGGTGCTGCTATCTAAGTTTCAAAAAGAGCTTCTGCAATTCTGCCGACACCTCAATCCTCCTCCTCTAATATGGTGGACGTGCGGCTTCAACTGAGCCACTGGAGTTTGCCCTCTAGCCTCTCTCTGTGTATTGAACTCTATGGTACTCACACTCCAATCTCAGAGGGATGGGCAAACTCCTCCCCTAGTGGACTCTGGTCCAACTGGGTGAATTCTTCCATACTGTGGATGGAGGTTAGAATGAGAGGGTAGAATGGTCCTTGAGGGTATGGGGCAGTAGCCATGTCAGTCTGCCCACCTATTCCCATTTTCCTCCCTGTTTCAACCTTTGTTGACCTACCACTCCCTGAGACGCAGGGCCATGATATCATCACATCCCTTCGAAAACCAGCCTCCCCTTATGCCCCTCCCTCCCAGACCAAACCATCTCCATGTGCTGTGTCCATCTAATGGTAGGAGACAGTCAAGCTGTGGGACAGGAGGTGCAGCCGGGCAAATGCTACACATTCAGCGACTCATGGCAACCTGGGTTCAAGGAAGCGTGTCGGGGAAATGGAGGGGCGGCCGGGGGAGGAGGCTGAGCCGCCGAAGACTCACTCCGTCTTGAGGAGTAGACAAGGCACTGACTGACCTCTGCAGAGGCCAGAGATGCAACAGGCACCCCACATCAACGGAGAGGCGTGACGGACATCAGCGCTTGCGCCTAGACGTCGGGGCATATGTCACGCCATACAAGAAAAACAGGAAAAGTGACTCCCTGAGTGCTGTGTAGATGGAGCACCCGGTACAGACCACCATGCATTCCCCTGCCTGTCCTGATTGGCATGACCCCGACAAAACATAGAAGCTCAGGGTGTACGGGCCCCACCTCGTCCCCACCTGGAGGGAATAACCAAGGCTGCATGGGGGTTCACCTGAGGGCTCCAGGCAGTGAGTTAGGGGGCAGATGCCCTGACGACTCCCAAAGAGGCGGCACTCAGGGAGCAGGGGAAGCATAAATAGAAAGTTAAAAACAAAAATGATTTCTTTTTGTGTGTCCCTTGAAGCATCTCAGTCTGTATAAAGGTTCATGCATGTGTTCTGTGTTGCTGGTGCAGGACTGTATTTGCAAAAATGAAAGTCTCTAAGCCAGCCTGCCACCACAGCAATAGCACTACTGCTTGCAACGCCGCTGACCCAGGTTCTGGAATGTGCCTAGGGAGATGGAGGTCCGACCGGGTTGGGGGAGAGGAGGCTTGAGCATTGGAAGAATGCTCGCCTTCTTGGGGGAGGGAGGTGGGACAAGGCTCAGCACTGACTGACCTTTGGCGGAGGCCAGAGATGCAGCAGGCACCAAGCCACATCAACAGGGCAGGTGTAACAGACGGCGCTTGTGCCTAGACATCAGGGCACACATCATGCCACACCAGAAAAACAGGAAAAATGACACCCTGAGCGCTGGGTAGAAACAGCAGCTGGCACAGACCCCCACACATTCCCCTGCCGGTCCTGATCGGAGTGATCCCAACGAAACATAGAAACTCGGGGTGTATGGTCCCCACCTAGGTGGAATAATCAAGGCTACATGAGGGGGTTCGCCCAAGGGCTCCAGGCAGTGAGGAAGGGGGCAGATGCCCTGGTGACTCCCAAAGAGGCAGTGCTCAGGGAATGGTGAGCATAAATAGAAAGTTAAAAAAAGAAAAAATATTTTTATGTGTCCCTTGAAGCATCTGGGTCTGTATAATGGTTCATGCATGTGTACTGCGTTGCTGGTGCAGGACTGTATTTGCAAAAATTAAGTCTCTAAGCCGGCCCGCCAGTGCAGCACTAGCGCTACTGCTTGTGATGCCAGCGACCCGGGTTCAGGAATGAGCCCAGAGCAGTGGAGGGCTCGCTGGGGGGAGGGAGGCTTGAGCATCCATGTGCCTTGATGTCTGCACATCATGCCTCCATCAGGAACATAAAGAAAAAGCATGGCCCCAGCGCGTTACTGACGGGGGACTGGCATAGACCTGACCTCACCTATCAGCTCTGTGGCTCTGCAGCAGTCCCAACGAAATGTGAATGTACGAAGGCTGGAGCCGCCCACCTTGTTCTCACCTGGGGTACAGCCAAGGCTCTATGGGACGGCCCAGGTTTTGGCGTGATCCTAAGAAGTCGGGTGAGCGCATGAGACTCAAGGGGGCCAAAACAGAAATTACAAAAAAAGAATCTGAGTCTCTACCTACACTTGTGTTTAAACTGCAGTCAACATAAAAAGGGCAATGTTACAGTACAATTTGGATTTTTTTTTAATTATTTCTGTGCTCCCCCTGCTTCATCCTCACCTTTATCGGTGCTCCACTCAACCTCCCTTTGGCATTTACCCTCCCCTTACTTCCACTCCAGCCAGGGCCATCTAATTGGCTCCCAAGGGGACTATACTGAACCTCCTGGGCTAGAAGCATAAGCCTGAATTTCCCAAATGACAAGCAGATGAGCTTACCACTGGGCCGGCAGAAGGCTTTGGATTTTCAGTGATATTCTGTTTCTTGTAACCACTGAAACAGCCCGTTTGTGGTCTGGCTGAGTGACTGTTTGCAATGCTAACGACCTGGCTATTCATTCCCAAGCCCAGATTACCGGTAGAGGCAGGGCAGACATCTGTCTCAGATGTCTCCTACCTCAGGGAAGGTAAGTGGCTAACAAGATGTGCTACTGACTCCTTGCTGTCAATTGTACATCGGAGGGAGTCATTTACTCCCCCTGAGCATGGAGCAGTGTAGTTAGAGATCTGCAGCAGTCCCAAGCGCTGTCCATCATTGATGTAGGGCAGCCTGCCTGAGGCATGATGCAAAGGTGTCGTGCATCCAAGGAATGGCGTCAATAAGGTCACTGTGAAGAGGCAGGGCTCTCTAATGTCCCAGCACAGACCTGATAGCCTGATTTGTAAGAGTGGATCCAGGAGTATGTGTGTGTGTGTGTGGGGGGGGGATGGTCATTGTGAAGAGGTAAACCTCTCTTCTAATGTCCCAGTACAGATCTAATAGCCTGGGGTGGTGCCATAGGCAACGCCCCATTGCAGCAGGATGGAGGGGACTCAGAGAGAGTATCTGAGTGGTTCGTTGGCTGGGTGACTGTTTGCAATGCTGATGATCTGGCCATTCATTCCTAAGCCCAAGTAGTATAGCACAATGGTTTAAGGCTCTGAGCTGCAAACCTTGAGACCTGGGTTTAAATCCCACAGCCCCCACTTGCGTACTGTGTGACCTTGAGCAAATCACTTAACTTCCTTGTGCTCCCAGGTCGCACCTGTAAACAAGCTTTCAGCTTAGTGTCTCTCTCCTGGTAAAAAAATAAATAAATCTGTGAGCGACTGGTTGGATAAAGTGTGCCCACCCCCATGTCCACTGAGGACTCTGACAGGGTTCTGCCTGTACCAGCATCCCCAATCAAGAAAGTTCTCTGGGGGAGTCTGCATCTTTCTCTAGAGTCCCACCCATAGGGAATAAGAGTATGGATTACAGACAATAGGCTGCAGAGGGAGAGAGTGGCACAAGCAGGATGAGCAAGGCCCGGGTGCTCCTCAGACAAGAAAGGCTGGGATGGACGGAAGTGCTAACCTCAGACCAAAGGAGAAGAGAATAAAGAGAGTAAAGAACACGCATTTGTCAATACAGAATGTTTGCTTGCTGGTATTCGCATTGGTACTGCATGAGTTAGAGAGACGCATAATAGGAGTGGCAGTGAAGTATTGAACTAATGTCAACCCCCACCCTGCAGAGACTGACAGGCATTGGGGTGTGCCTTTGGGTCATTGGCTATAACGCTCACGCCATTCCACCTCACCCCACCTAGAAGACACTGACAGGTGTCATGGTGTGCCTTGGGGTCTTTGGCCCTTACGCTCAACATATTCCATAAGGAAATAAGCTGAGATGGGTGCAGTATAGGAGAATGGGGTGAACATTAGGGCTGAAGACCCTAAGGCACACCTCGATGCCTGTCAGTGGCTGCAGGGTGGGGGTGGAATGGCGTGAGCATTACGGCCGATGACCCAAAGCCACACCCCCACGCCTGTCAGTTCAGAAGGGTGGGCAATACGTTGGAAACCCTAATGCCCCAGGCGTGTTTTTAGCCCACATTTCAACATGGACTTTCTGGGACCCCACCTCATGAACAGTGGCACTATCATTTTGTTACTCAACACTGAAAGGTGATTTCACACAGCGAATGTGCCATTCAGTGCAACAGGTGCGAAGAGACATTTTGGGCAGGATGTGAAAAATGATATCTGTACTGTTCACAAGGAAGTGTGAAAAATGGCAATGTTGAAAATCTGGAGTGAAAATATGAAAAAGTGTCGAAGTTACGAGCATAGAGCATGTAGAAATTGCTTAACGCACGCTTGTAATGCAGTCCATTTTTTTCTAATTTTTTCACCAAATTTTCAACATAGCCTTTTTGGGACCTCTCCTCAAGAACAGTGGCACTGTGATTTCATTAATCAGTCCCAAAAGTTGATTTTGCACAGTGACTGCGCCATTCTGTGGCGCAGGTGCAAAAACACGTTTTGGGCAGGATTCAAAAATGACAGCTATACTGTTCATAAGGAGGTATAAAAAAATGGCAATGTTGGAAATGTGGAGTAAAAATATTAAAAATTGGTGAAGTTATAAGCATGTGTACAAACTGTACACAACGTACTCACTAATCGTATAGTCATTTTTGGAGTTTTTCACAATATGCAACATGGGCTTTTTAGATCTCACCTCATGAACAGTGATACTGTTGTTAATCGGGTCCCAAAATATGATTCCGCGAGTGGCAGTGAAATCACCTTTGGGACCGAGAACAAAATGACAGTGCCAGTGTTCATGAGGTGGGGTCCCAAGAACCCCATGTTGAAAATCTGGGACCAAAACTCCAAAATTGACTGAGATATCAACCTAGTTGAGCCTCCAATTCACTGCCATTAAAGGGCTTACCATCATTTCTTCAGTTCCTGGTTTGTCTTTAAAGAGAGCAAATGTGTTCCTGGTCCACAGAAGATCACTGCTCCTGATCTCGGAGGTAGTATGGGTGGGGGGGTGGGGAGGTGGGATGCAGAGGAGGGTGCGGTTGGGGAGGGGCAGGGAACGACGAGGACCGTTTTTTTTCCAGGTTTAAAAAAAAAAAATACATCGTGGACTGTTTTCTTTTACAGGTGAAATATTACAAATGGATTTGGGCACACTGGGTGGGCCCCAGTGTGCCAGACTAGTGGAATCAATGCCGACTGGGGACTGCACCCCAGGTCAGCTGACAAAAAAAAAAAATGGGGCATGGGGAGGTGCATCCAACACCAGGAGCGGGCCTCCCGGTGTCGAAAAAAGATAAGAATTACTTTGGCACACTAGGGTGGGCTCTCATTGTGCCACAGTAGTGGGGGGAGTGGCATGCCGACACAGGAATTGGGCACCTCATTGTCAGCAAAAGATATTTTCAGGCTTGGGGGAGGTATGCCAACATGGGGATTGGGCACCCCGATGTCGGCTTTGGGGGGAGTGTGTGGTGGGTGGCAGGAGCCGCCAATTATGCAAAGCGGTGGCACAGCTCATTTATTTATTTCACTGGGAAAGGCACACTGAGCAAACAAGTTGCTCATAAGTCCAGCCATGTGCATTACTGTGCACTGGAATGGCATGGCTGGAATGTGCCTGGTTGCCAGGAAGGGGTGGGGGAGAGATCTGCCGTTGCAATGACGAAACTGTCTGTGATTGGAGTGGCAGATTTCTTTCAAGTCCGGTGCTCGCTCTGAAACTGCCGTCATTGGCAGCTTCCCTGTTGATTGGTGGTTGAGGGACGCTCCCCTGAAAACGTTCGCTGGATTGGCCAAACACTGACACACCTCTGCAATACTCTACTAACCTCAGTATGTTTCTTGTGAGCTGCGTGTGCAAGTAAACATAAAAAGGCACTGCCAATTAATGACAGCAGAAATAGGTGATATGTTCCGCTATTTTATAAAGTAATTAGACCCTTAAAGTGAATTTCCAACCTAATGTGATAATGTATTGGGCTTCATAGCCCAATACCTCGTGCCGGTGTGAGCTGGTTTCTGTGAAAAGTAATACTTTTTAACTGAGTCAATTTAGTTTTGGAAGGGATCGTACCTGGCTCTGTAGCCATGCCAGAAGATCCCTTCCAACTTCCTAGTATGCCTGCTCTGTCCCATGCTCCAAGGCTTAGTGATGTTTCAGTAGGGAGAGTGTGGGGGCGCACCCCATACAAGTCTATGGGATGGTTTTTCAGTGCCATTTTTTCAAAACGTTTAGCAATCTGAGAGGGAAAGGAACGCCAACGCTCTACTAATATGGACCCTATATGTTGAGCAGTGGCTTTCATTTCCCTCTCAGATTGCTTAAAATAAAAAATAAAAAAAACACACTGAAAAACTGCCCCATACTTTTATGGGGTGCATCCCCGCACTCTCCCTGCTGAAATGTCACCAAACCTTGGAGTGCAGGGGGCAGAGCAGGCATACTGTGAAGCTGAAAGGGATGTACTGGCCGTGGCTACACAGCCAGGTATGATCCCTTCCAAAACTAGATGGACTCAAGTTAAAAAATTTACTTTTTACAGAAATCAGCTCATACTAGCATAAGGTATTGGGCTATGAAGCCCAATACCTTATAGCGGAAACTTCCTTTTAAGGTTTACCTCTTCACAGTAGCTTCCTGGGAGCTTGCTCCCTGAGCTGCTGGATACTGGCTGTTTTGCTGAGGTGATCTGTTGCTCTCAAAAGAAGCAAGTCTATCATGTGTCATTAAAGCAAGACTATGAGTTGGCTTCATAGAACGTTGTTCATCAGAGCTCTACAGGGCTGACAGCACAGAGACATGGCTAGTGCAAGATGATGAAATGCAACAGCGGAAAAGGGGAGACATCATTTAAAACTTCCACTCAAAAATCTAGACTGCAGCAGTCAATGCATAAATTAATTTATACAATATGCATAAGCGATTTTCAATAAGATCAAAACGCTATCAAAGGCACAGAAACCTAGCTAGCTAGATACATGTTTTATCTAGCTAGTAGGCTGTCATCTCATTTAGCTTGCTAGTGGGGTACATCACTTTGTACCTGCACTGAGCGTTGTGCCTCCCCCTCTGCTGGACCACACGGCAGTCGTGATGTCTACGATCTTTTTAAAAGCGCTAAAGTAGATTGTATAAACCAGACATCAGATATCATTTTTATCATATGTGGTCAGTGACCTCTCGAACCTTCTCTTGTGGCCTTAACACTGGTGAGGGTCAAGAGGTCACTGATCACTCAGGAAGATAAAAATAATATCTGATAGTTACTGATCAGATAGCCCCTATATTGACTCCCACTGAATAAAATACAAGATGCCAAAGCAGGCCCATTGGTGCAGTGGTACAGCTACGCACTGTGATGCCAATCAACTCGAGGGTGGAGCAAGCTTTAAGTCATCAGGGGTCAGCCAGGTGGGAGGACCGAGCGTTCAAATAGACACTCTCCTCCTTTGGGGAGGGATGCATATTCTGCTCCATTACTGCCACTTGAGTGACCACAGGTGGCTATGCAGTTTTGAGAGTGTGCAGGCTGCACTGGGAGGGGATAGCGCTCGTGGTGTGTCAGGCTAGCTGGCAACATTGATGTCAAAGTACTCTCCCAGTGGGAAGGGCACAAAAGAGGCAAAAACAGTGGGGCTGCTGAACAGACGAAGCCTTGCCCGGCCCCCACAGCCAGCTCGGGCTGTCATCTTGGGACTCCAGCAACGGCTCCAGGAAGTCCCCCTGCCACAGCAACCAGATAAAAGAAAGGACTGCTGCCAAAGAGCTGTATGGCTGGACTCTACCTTGGAGGGGAAGGGGCAATCTGCAGGTGGCACATCAGGGTGAGAAACAAGTACCCTGGGAGCCCTGAAGTAACCCTGGAGAGAGCAGCTCCAAGGTAAGGTAGGTGGCTCCGGTGGTGGTGGTGATGGTGGTGGAAGAAGGTCCACACAGGTGTCTAAAGGGAGATAAATAGAACTGAAAAAAGGAAAAGAAAATACAAGGCAAAAAGAAAAATAAGTTAATGGAGATGTTCATTCGATTTTAGTGCAAAGCTCAGTACTGACAGGCACAAGATGTTAGTACTGTAATAAACAGTCTGCTGGTAAGTAGAATATGAATCATATTTTTTAACCTTCAAAAACACAGGAAGTTCTTTTACCACTGTGGCAGTTTTGTAGTGCAGGCTGCATCACTTTTAAAAGCCTCCCTAAAGGAAAAAAAAAGGGATCGTATTTTTGTACCAAGGAGCAGACTGCCCAATCCATGAACCCTTCCTGAAGCGCCAGCCCTGCCCTCACGGGAGTGCACTTTATATTGGTCTATGAGAGACAATTTTCACTTAAGATTTATTTTAATATTTTTAAAGGTCTGCTGGGGGTCAACTCAAAGCCACAGCTGTTATTAGCAGACCTGTGGCAACAGACTTATAAAACATAAAAATATGTAAGTTAAAATCAGGTCAACATAGACTTTTTTTATTGCAACTTACAGTTTATCCCCCCGGCACACATTCCCATCCCTATGACTGGGCCAAGCCCAATCGTCACATCTACAGCTCTTACCTCTGTACCCGCTGATCCATACTAATTCCCCCATGCTGGGCCTGGCCTCAGCCAGGCAACATCCTCTCCACTTCTGCAAACTGGGTGGGAGAAACCTATGATGGGGTCAGAGTGGCAAGAGTGGGGCACAGATACACCAGCAACCATGCTTAGAAACCCGTGTTTTTCTTAAATAAGAAATTCAAGGTAAAAAAAAAATAAATAAAACAAAACAAACACATGAAAAAAGTTTAAAAAAGTGCTTTTTTTTTTTTTTTTTTGCCAATAACTAAATAAATGCTTGCAGCGGTTGTTGTTTAGGTTCCATTGTTAGCACAGACATGGTCCACAAGGAAGCAGCAGTATAATTGTCTGATTCACAAAACCCTTCAGGACCATAGCATAATGCTGCTTAATACAATGTAGTATACTAGGAATGTTATTTCTAGTGTGTATAAGGTCATTTTGAGGTATTTTATGAATGTAAATCTGATAAGAAATAAATCTACATTTTTAATGAATAAAACGAAATAACACGAAATTCCAGAAAAATAAAAATTGATAAAAAATAAAAATAATTGTTATGGGGCTCCAATCATGCTGCTTCGACTAAAAGAATTTTCTAGCTAGGCCCTCCCACCTCCCCAGCATGTAACCAATGAATGCCCGTGGCACCAACCTGTAGATATGGAGCTACCAATGGTGTTTGGTTACCCAGTGTCAGGTAATGCTGCTGCATCACGTTCCAGACTCCATTGGCCCCAGGCAAGGGAGCCAGGGCAGAAAATCAATCCTGGGTCTCCCAAACAGTGGAGCAGTGTTCCATCAGCTGGTGCCACTGGGCTGGGCTACAGTGTTTTCTCTTTATTTCCACCTATCCCTAAGATGCTGGCATTTAAAGGGTTCATGGACAACAAGTGCACACAGCAGTGTTCCATCACTGAGCTCTGCAAGCTTCCTCCCTCCCACTATGCATCCAGTGCACTGCCACTTGTGGTCACACTGGTGACACTGTTGCCCTGTTGTGGCAAAGACTACGAACATCCTTTAGGACTCTTAATCCTCTTGCCTCTGCAAGCCCTCCCAAGTCCCAGGCATGTTCCCAAACCCAGGTCACTGGCGTCACAAATGGCAATGCTGCCACTGTCTCCACATGCCAGCTTTTTTTTTTTTATTTGCAGTTTTCAAGTTTTTTACCCCCGTTTTCTCCCTGTTGTACACAGGACCCAAGCACATGGCCGTGTGTGTGCGTGGAGGTGCACACTAACCCCGTGATGCCTGCTCAGCCCCTTCTGCCCCTCCCCTGGCAGTCATCGAGCTCCCTTGTAGCCTGAACTGCCATCTGTCCTCTACTGGGTAGCAGCAGAGGGCCAGGGAAACCCCTCATCCCTCCCCAGGAGAGGACAACCACCTTGCGGCAGCTCAGTCCTGCTCCTCGCCTCCTCCCCCGCCGACCCCCGACAACCCAGGCTCATTCCCGAACCTGGGTCGCTAGCATTGCCCAAGGTGTGGCGTCCAACGCCTCAACCCTCAGCGCCACCAGGCCAGCTCTTTGTGGCTATTTTTAAAGTGAGCAAAACTGGTGTTCTTCACTCCACTAAGAAAATGATGTTATGCAAAATGTACTAGATCCTTACATCTGTAATGAGGCTTTTCAAAAAGTTGGCCTTGTGCCGTAGTGGATCATGAACTAGTCCATCACAGAAGGACACTATTCCATGGGGGAAGTTGTGCTGCGATAACCATGCCACCACCCTCTGCTTCTGCATGTCGGGCCGACCAGTGATGTAAATAATGAGGTATCCAAGATCCTGCCAGTGCCTGGAGGGGAAAACATTCACAGTTTGACTTGTGGAGACACATTTACACAATGGTTGCTATATTATTTTCATAGCACAATATGGAAATTCATTTTCCTTCCAAACTGACCTTACAACGTCAACCGCTCCAGCTCTGACCTTGGGATCACTGCCCATGATGGACACACTGGCTGCAAAAGATCCATCAATACTGAATACTACAAAGTCAGTCCCCTGTGGCAGAACTGTAATGTAGCTGTCGGCGTACGTGTGGTCACCTCTAAGACAGGGCAGAAACAATATCAGTTTAGAGTACAATGTAACTTTTTTTTTTTAAAATCACAGACAAAATACAGCTTTATTTTACAGATGTTCTTCATGGCACAGAAATAAAAAGCAAAACAAGTTTATAAACTATTTGTTGTATATCTCTTGAGCACTGGTGGACCAATCAGAATTTAATATCATGGGCTGTGTAAGACAACAAAGCCTGACAGTTTCTTTTTTTTTTTTTCATATAGGTGTTTCTGGCTCCTTCATGTGGAGAGCAGCTGCATCAGCCCGGTTCCCAGCCCCCTAGGCTGGCTCTCTGCCTCCCTGAGCTGCACGCATGGTCGGAGTCTCCCCACAAGTTCTCCTCTCATGGTAAAGCTGTAGGAGGAGGGCTGTTTCCCCCACAAATCCTTGGCAGACCGAGACACCCACCGAGTGGCAGTGCGGGTGCAGAAACGGCTGGGCTGGGCCTCATGAAGCCCCCCGGCATTCCTCTTGTAGTGTTTCCACCCTGACCGTGGAGCATCAGACTCGTGTTTGGTGGCGCACCCATCTGATGTTCCCCACAGACCCTCTGTTACATTGCCTCCCTGACCTGCTTTACCCCCAGACCACCACCTGGGGGCAGCCTAGGCCGGGATAACATGACTCCCCACTCCCCGGAGAGGACAGCAGTCCCTTGGATGCTCGAACTTCTCTCCCCAGCCAACTGCCAATGACCTGAGTCCGTTCACGAACCCGGTTCACCGGTACCCGGTTGCCTGTGTGGGGCCTGTGAAGGACAGGGCTTTTCATCCTGCCAGCAGGGAGGTTTTCCTCTGTTTTTCTTCCCAGACCTGTGGCAAGTGCAGTGACACACGTGTGAGCTCTACCTTGCAGAGATGTTCCCCAGCATCAAGCAGATGGGACACCTTCTCTGACATCCTGCTGTGCTGCCACCTAGAATCTCTAGGAGACAGCCACCTAGCAGGACACACAGACCCCCTCCCTGAGGAAGGAGAGCTGTCCTTAGGATGCTTAATCGTCCCTCCCAAGCCAGCCTCCGAGTGACCTGCATCCGTTTTTGAACCCAGGTCGCCAGCATGGCAGGAGGTGAGGTGCTCAGTGCCTCTGCCCTCCATGCTACTGGGCCAGCTTCCCTAATTTTTTTTATAAAATCCTCCAGTATTGAGGACTTCCGGTGACATCATCGGGTGAATGGGAGCTTAGATAGAGAGCTCTGAGACCCGTTCAACTAATCAAACAAAATCCATTTCCCAAACAGACCCTATAAACTAATTGTGTGCAGACCCAAGTCAAGGAGATGTCCGTCAAAGGAAATAAGCCAAAAGATCCAAGAAATAACACCTGACAGGCTAAATTAAAGCAACTCACACTGGATGAAGAGGTGGAGGGCTTCTCGGCCCGGGCCCGTCGCGACCGTGCGGTCTCAGAGTCATCGATCGAGCTGGAAGATGAAGAGCCTTTCCTATCAAGAAAAACTGAGACAATGCTTCAGCGGATCTTATCCACAGTACCAAATATTTAATCCAACATAGCTGACCTCCGACAGGATGTTAAAAATATGGACACTCGAATTGCAGAAAACTCCACTAAAATAACCGAGCTATCGGAAACTCAGAATATGGAACAAAGAGTACTCCTGTTTCTGCTCCGAAGAGAAAGAAAGACACATGCTAGGCTTGAAGATATGGAAAATAGATCACGCCGGAACAATTTCCATATTCATGGAGTCCCGGAAGGTGCAGAGGAGGGTTTTGCTACCCCAATAGACTTCATACAGCAGCTTTTACGATCTGTATTTTCAATTCCCTCTGACCTGGACCCGACAATCGACAGAGCTCACCGCTCATTAGTACCAAAACCCACTAACCCAGCTGCGAGACCTCGGTCTTGGGTGGTGAGGATG
Source organism: Neoceratodus forsteri (assembly GCA_016271365.2). Taxonomy (NCBI): domain Eukaryota; kingdom Metazoa; phylum Chordata; order Ceratodontiformes; family Ceratodontidae; genus Neoceratodus; species Neoceratodus forsteri. The sequence continues at coordinate 270,521,662 of JADMNL010000027.1, forward strand.
GCGCTTTTCCAAAGCAAAGAATGGGTACTGCGGGAGGCCTGGAGAATAACGGACCTAAAAGATCAAGGTAACAACATCTTTTTTGAGCAGGATTTTTCACCAGCTCTCCAAAATGAAAGGCTGAAAGTGCACTCGGTGATTAAGGATCTAAAAGAAAAAAAAAAAAGAACTTGAAAGCACAGCTACTATTTCCGGCCAGGCTGAGGCTGTACATGGACTCAGGCCCGAAGACCTTCAACAATCTTTTGGAAGCGAAGCAATAACTACAAGAGTCGGGGGTATCCCTACCGGATTTGGAGTTTGAATTCCTAGAGCAAAAGCTTCATAAAAGCGTCTGGCAAGTCGAGGGTAAAGCGCAAAAGAGAGCATTCCCAGGGGCACAACCAAAGCAGTTGATTAGAGATGTGGCCAAAATTCTGCAGGTTACAAGGGGATGGGATTTGGGACCTCGCCACATCGCTGAGATGACTCAAATTGAAGAGAGTGGTCAATTCAGCTGGGAGATAGGGTACTTTAACTAATGACCCTGGAACTGGCTTAAAAACAGCTAAGTTAAACTTACTTTTCGATGATTTGTACTGGATAATGGAGGGAATGCTTCTTTTCTCTCCCTGTGTGAAGACTTTAAATGAACCAGCAATCACGATGGTTTGTTTGGGTGGGGGATGTCTTGCTTTCATGTTAAGCTCAGATAAGCAGGCCTTGGCTAATTATCCGATTAAAGGCTCAACCGGGGTCAATTATGTTTATAGGCCATAGAGAAAGAGGAATCTAAAGGGGTTGACACTAATTTGGTTAACCGATAGCCTGTTTTTGCATGTAGCCTTTATCGGAGCGCCACCTTAAGGCCAAATAACAGGATGACAATATCAGGGGACACTTAGGAAAGAAAAAGGTAAAAAGCAAAAGGGGGGGGCAAAGTTACCATATACAGGGGAAATGAGCAACCTCACTGAGAAGACTTTGGAGAACTAAAGAATGGAAAAAATAAATTTGTTTAGAAATGGGGGATGGGTGGTAAAATAAACAACTTGTGCCCTGATGAGCAGAAATAAGAGGCACCAAACAGGAAGGAAGATTATCTTTTTTCTTCTTTTTATCTGGAGTCCTCCAAGCTAACTCCATCTTTAAAAACGCTCTGAATTTACGAAGGCTTATAAGGGTTAATCACTGGGAAGGGAAAATAATGAGGGAAGGGAAATGTAATTTTAGCAATAAGAAAGGTAGGTTGGATGGGTCCAGGGAATAAGGGGAAAACAGAACTCCATTCAGCGGTGATGTTAATTCAATTAAGGGAGTAGAATCATCTGTGCTCCCAGTCTCTGGGACAGAGACAGGTAGTGTCACGTACACTACAAACCAATTGGGGACCCAGTCTCTATCCACTCGAGGGTGGGAGGGCTACTGGAAATACACCTAGGAAGTACTAAATCAGAGTTATTGGGAAGGGGGAGGGCTTGCTCTCTCCTTCTATTAGTTTTCAAGTAATAGAAATACTGAAATAGTTGGTTCAAATAATAGTTGTTGAGATAAAGTTAATATAATTGTAACCCTCAGCTCAAGGAGGGTTTTCAGTTTTGTTTTTGAACTTTTCTTTTTCCCTCCATTTTTAGGGAGGGAAGAATGGATGTTAAGAGTATTTTGCAAGTTTATGAAGACAGCCGGGGTGGGGGAGGGGGGTAAACCCTAAGCAGAGAAGCATGTGTTCACCTCATAGGTGGTTAACCCAACGGCAAACTGATTTTTTTTGTTTTACAATGGTTAAATGGAACATACACTTACAGGAGTTTCAAACTTAAGTTAAAATAATGGCCTCTTTAAAAATATGTTCCTACAATGTTAAAGGGATCAATTCTCCTATTAAGAGAACGAGGTTACTATAAGAACTCCAGAGACTCCAAGAAGATGTAGTATTCCTTCAAGAGATGCACCTCTCCATGTCTGAACATCTAAAGTTAAGAAGGGCCTGGGTGGGTCAAGTGGTTGCTGCGTCTCATCCCAAATCGAAAAAAGTGGGGGTAGCTATATTAATACATAGAGGTATAAACCTGATGGTGGACTCTACAGGGCAGATATGTAAGAACCTCAGTTCAAATTTAGGGAGGAGTAATACACTTGGTAAACATTTATGCCCCAAATACACAGCAAGAAATATTTTTTGAAAAGATTTTCCAAAAAATTGCACTACTCCCCCAAGGACAATTAATACTGGGAGGTGATTTTAATGTAGCACCTCACCCACAAAGAGATAGATCTTTCAAACAAACTGTAATAAACCAGACAGCCTCTAGGTCTCTGAATTCCCTGACAGGGGAGATGGGTTTGGTGGATGTCTGGAGAGCCCGGCACCCCAAAGAGAAAGACTATACATTTTATTCAAATGCACATAAATCTTACTCTCGAATAGATTTATTCTTTACTTACAAGACTGATTTACATGGGGTGTTGGACTCACAGACACATAACATGACCTTGTCGGACCATTCCCCAGTATCACTATATCTATCACTTCCCCTCAAGATAAGCAAACAGTTTGGAGGCTCAATGTTTCGTTATTGAATAACAAAGCATCTGTAAACAGATTAAAACAGAAAGTGACAGACTTTATGGAAATTCACCTGCCATCTACCTCACCAGCCTCTCTAAAATGGGACACACTTAAAGCGGTCACTAGAAGGGAGATAATTAGCTTCACCTCGCCCCAAAAAAGCTCTCATCTTTAACCCAAAACAAGTTATTAATGTAATTAAACTCCTTACAGCAAAAGCACAAAATCAATCCAACGAACCAAAAAACATTAAAGGAGTTAGGGAGGGCCAGAGAGAGGCTACAGGAATTTGAAAATAAGAAGGTAGAAGGTTATTTACATTTCACAAATCAAAAATACCACGAGGTGGGGGGGGGGGTAAAGCCACAAAATTATTGGCATTCCAGTTATGAAAAGCCCAAGCAGAACGTTATGTTCCCTCTATTACAGCAAATGGGGATCCTAATAAAAAATGGGATACCCCCAAAGAGATTGCTTCCCAATTCCAAAAGTACTATCACACCCTATATTCAGAAAATCAAGAAATACAATATACTCAAAACAGAGTCTCAACCGCTCGAGCTCAGCATTCCATGCCTGGCATGGAAAGTTAACTCTTTCATCTCCGGGCAGTTCAAAGGTTGGACATCACTGCAATATGTCAGAATACAGCAAGACTTCATGTTGTTTGAAGAAGATTTTTCTTCAATTGATCTTCAAGCAAGACATCCATTTTCGTCACTGCTGCTTGTTCCAAATATGGCTGGTACTTTATACAAATCTATTGCTCTATTATAAACTGTGTTTTTAATTGTTTATTCTGAACTGTTACTTTTTTTTTTATGAACTGTTAATCTTTGTGTCAGGGTGTGATCAACTACCACAACACAGTGTGTGTGGATAATTCCTTAAAGGACTCAATGCACAATCTAAAGCATCCCTTGCCAAGGCGTCAGCCAATCCAGACATCCCGCAGCCAGCAACATGAACACTGACTTTCTTACTATAATGGTGTTTCAACTTTCAACTACCATCTGCATAGCCTCATGTGCCTCGTGGGGTTACCACCTTTCTGCAAACAAAGAACTTTATGGACTGTTAATTTCATAGACTGTAGTCATATAAACTTTCTAAACTGGTCATATATGTTTTATAAGGGCTTATCTGTCAAAAGACATTATCAAAAGATTCTTCAATCAAGCTCCAAGGGTGTGCCACACCTCAGCAGACAGGCAGCACCTAACTTATCCACTCTCAAAGTGGATTCAATTAACTTTTTTTGTTGTTGATACAAGCTATTATGTTATATTTTGTTTTGTTGTACATTCTGTTCAGTTGTCGTCTGCACTATTATGTGATATCAAATGTTCACTATCTTTTATACATATCAACTGTGGTGTTGACATCCCTGAGTTCTGCACTATGTTTTACAAACACACCATTTGTGCTCCATCTGTGACCACCCCTGTACCAACTCCAGAACAGGATGCCTTTCATGGTTGCCTTAACTGTCTGTATGCTGGCAACCAGTTTAAAAAAAATGTTTATTTAATTTTTATTTAATAATTAGCATCTATATTTTTATGTTTAATTTTGCGAAGGTTTGGGGTCCCACATGATTTTCCCCCTTGCCGTCGAGGTGGGGACTGTTGAAAGTGGCCAATGGGCAAAGTTTTAGTGACCAGTGGCCAAGGTTTTAGTGACCAGTGACCAAAGTTTTATACAAGTTTACCAACAACATTTATATGTAGTTGGCTAACCAAAAGGTAGAGAACACAGAAAAGGTGTAAAAAGGCTTGCAGTGGCTAGTGAAAGGTGCAAGTGCCTAGCAGATAAGAACAGGTTACTCACCTGTAACAGTAGTTCTAGGAGTGGTAAATGTTGTTCATCCACACTCTCTGGCATGTCCCTTTCCCCTTTAAATCTGGCCGAAAGTCTTCAAGCTGGCTCCTCCCACCCACCCGGGTAATAAATACCTTGGCTCCACCCCATGACGCCAGATCTTAGCCCGCTGGAAGCAAGGTGGTGCGCCTAAAGCTGGGGAGGTCAGGTGGGTGCGTGTGGATGAACAACATATACCACTCCTAGAATTACTGTTACAGGTGAGTAAGAAAAAATTACTCACCTTAGTAATGTTGTTTCTTCTAATGGAGTCTTGCTATATTATGACAATTGCAGTTTGTCCCACCATTAGAACTGCTCCGGAGGTGAAAGAGTTAACTCCATTCTAAGAATGGAACTTAGAGCACGAGCTCGGTTAGAGAAGCTCTGTCTGCGTTATTTCAAACCCAAACTGTCAGAATTTTACGAGCAAAAACTCACTAAGGTCTGTGTGGAAGCTGTAACCTACACTAGCCAACTGGCTACCTAAATATTAACACCTATTGCTGGTCCCAACACAAAGACTCAAGTCAGGGGACCAGAAGTAATAATATAATATAAAATAAAAACACCACACCCCAAAAACCCCAAGAAGGGGTGGAAAACATCTAATGGGCATAACTAGTGCCCACACTAGGCTGCCCACCCCATACCCAAGTAGAAGTTCTGAGAGGGGCAGGCTGGGAGGTCATAATATAGCAAGACTCCATTAGAAGAAACAACATTACTAAGGTGAGTAATTTTTTCTTCAAACAACATGAAGTCTTGCTATATTATGACAATTGCAGACTACACAGCAGTACCTCCATGGAGGAGGAAAAGAACCTACTTAGGGAATAGGCTCTGAAGCACAGCTGTGCCAAACCGAGCATCTCTCCTGGCCTGGACATCCAGGGAGTAATGCTTGGTGAAGCTGTGTACCGTTTTCCAGGTAGCAGCTTGACATATCTCTAAGATAGGATGTCTCTGGCAGCAGCTAGAGACGCGGCTGTACCTCTGGTAGAATGAGCCCTCAGGCCAGAGGGGGAACTCTCCCCAGTTCTGATAACAAAATTGGATACAAGAGACAATCCACCTGGCAATTGATCTCTTAGTGGCAGGTCTCCCTTTCCGACCTCACCATAAGTGAGAAAAGTTGGAGGATTGAACCTGTGACCCTTGGTGAGTTCTATATAGTAACTTAGGGCCCTCTTAACATCTAAACTGTGCAACTCCTCTCACCAGAGGAAGAATGTTCAGTGAAAACACTGGAAAGGAGATAGACTGGTTAAGATGGAAATCTGAAACCACCTTAGGCAAAACTTCCTGTTAGTCCTGAGGACTACCTTATCCCTGTGGAAAGAAATAAAGTCAGTTTCTACTGACAAGGCTTACAACTCACTTATGCGCCTGGCAGAAGTGATAGCTACTAGAAAACAGTTTTCCAAGTTAAGTACTTAAGCTCTGCAGAAGACAGAGGTTCAAAAGGGGGTTGCATTAACTGGGCAATGCAAACATTAAGGTCCCAAGCAGGGGCCGGATCCCTAAAAGGTGGATTAGTATGAAGTAATCCCTTAAAAAACTTGGAAAATACAGGGTGAGCGGAAAGAGAGGAGGGCTTTCCTGCTGAAACAAAAGCTGCCAAATGCACTTTCAGGGAAGCTGGTCTCAGGCCCAAAGAATTAAGATGGACCATATAGTCCAAAACAATGGGCAAATCAGCAGATTCCGCGGAAATATGTTTCCCAGCACACCAAATGGAAAACCTTTTCCACTTAGAATTGTAAGTAGCCCTAGTGGAAGGCTTCCAAGAAGCCTTTAGGATTTCAAGAACACCCTGAGAAAGGTGTAGGTCGGCAAATCCAAACTCCTCAAGAGCCAGGCCTTGAGGTTGAGGGATTTGAGGTTCGGATACCAAACTCTCCCTGGGCACAGGTTAACAGGTTGTGATTCCTGGGAGACACAGGGAAGATGGACTGTTAGGGGACAGAAGGAGTGGGTACCAGGGCTGCCTGGCCCAATCTGGGGCAATCAGAATCACCCTGCAAGGCTGGGATCTGATTTTGACTAGCACCTTGAATAGGAGAGGGAAGGGGAAAGGCATAAAGAAACTTCCCTTCCCAATCTAGGAGAAAGGCATCCAGGGGGACTGAGCCCAACACTGGGGGCCTGCAACAGAACAGTGGAAGTTGGTGATTGTCTGGGGCTGCAAAAGATCTATCTGAGGGTGCCCCATCTAGCAAAAACTATCCCAGTACTTGAGGATCCAGAGACCATTCGTGATGGCCCTGGGAAATCCTGCTGAGAGCATCTGCTAGACATTGTCCTTTCCTGGAAGATGAACTGCTATGAGGGAAGTGTTCAGGGTAGGCCAGAGACCACAACTTCATTGCCTCGTGCACAAGGCCGAAGACCGAGTGCCCCCCTTCTTGTTGATGTACCACATTGTTGTGGTGTTGTCTGTTCTGACTTGTACCACTTTGTTCTGAACAGACGCAGAAAACACTTGAAGTGCTAAAAAGACAGCTCTGAGTTCCAGCAAATTGATGTGGAGCAGAGATTCCTGGGGGGGACCACACTCCCTGAGTGGAGAGGTCGCCCATGTGGGCTCCCCACCCCAGGAGGGAAGCATCTGTAGTGAGGGTCAAGGAGTGAGACAGAGGAATGAAGGGGACCCCCAGTCTTAAATTGCTCTGATCCTGCCACCACTGGAGGGCCTGGATCAGGGTTCGGGTCACTGGGACCAACTTGGAAAGGGGTCCCTTTTCTGAGACCAAAAGGCTCTCAAGTGAAACTGAATGTCCCTCATCTGAAATCTTGCTCCTTGCACCACGGCTGTGAGCTGAGTCATGTGCCCACAGGAGCTGCAAAAGTGTCTTGCTGGTCGAAAGACCTGCAGAGTGAAGGGGAGGCCAGAGCCACCAAGTTCCTTCCCTCTCTAAGGGGTAGGAAGGCTCTGGCCTGCTTTGTGTCCAATTCTGCACCTATGAAGGTGAGCACCTGAACTGGTTCCAGAACTGACTTTGGAAGATTTAGCAAGAAGCCCAGGGAGGTGAGCAGCTGCTGGGTAACTTGCAGGTGAGATTTTACCTATTCTGGGACTGGCCTACAATGAGCCAGTCGTCCAGATAGGGAAAGACAACAATCCTTTGCCTCCTTAAATGAGCAACTGCTACTGCCAGACATTTTGTGAATACCCTTGGGGCAGAGGTGAGGCCGAAGGGCATTGCTCTGAACTGGTAGTGACCTGAGGGCAGTTCGAATCTGAGGTACTTTCGGTGGGAGCTTCTGATTAGAACGTGAAAATAGGCATCCTTGAGGTCCAGGGAGGCTAGCCAGTCCCCTGGCCTTAGAGAGGGTAAAATCATTGCCAGAGTTACCATTCTGAACTTTGGTTTCAAAAGGTGTTTGTTCAGATATCTGAGGTCTGAAATGGGCCGCCATTCTCCTGTCTTTTTTGGGGTAAAGAAATATCTGGAGTACAGACCCTTGCCCTGGTGTAGGGGAGAAATCCTTTCTACAGCTCTGAGAGCCAGGAGGGTTGAGACTTCTGTTTCTAGAGTAAAGGTCTCTAAAGAGTTTGCAGGTGGGAAAGATCTGATTCTCATCTTTGGGAACTTTTTGAAGCTGAGAACCAGACCCTGGCTTACTACTTCCAGGACCCACTTGTCTGAAGTTAGAGACACCCAGTTCTGAATGAAGTAAGCCAACCTGCCCCCTACGGATAAAGGAGAATCGGTCCTGGGCACCCCATCAGGGTGTCTGTTTGGCAGGTGCTTTAGGCTGAGAGGTGGGAGCAGGCCTGCCCACACCCCGTCTGCCTCTGCCTCTGAAGAACCCCTCTGAGCATAAGTAGAGGAGGCGTGGGTTTGGTAAAAAGGCCTGTGAAAAGGCCTACCCCTACCCTTGGGGGTCTGCCACTGAGGAGTGGCTTGCCGCTCCTTGGCTTGGGCACTCTTATAGGTAGTCCTATATTCATCCATTTTCTTCATATAATTCTCGGTCTGCTCCCCAAACAGAGAATTTCCCACCACAGGAAAATCCATAGCCTTAGTCTGGGAATCCTGTGACAAGCTAGTACACCTGAGCCAGGCCAACCTACGAAAAGCTACAGGTGGAGCCATGACTCTAGAGGATACATCATTAAAATCCACAGCAGCATGAAACTGCACCTTGGATGCCTCAATGCCATCAGCAGCCACCTGTTCCAGCTCATTAGCAAGCTGGCCAGAGGCCTGTTTGGCCAAAGCCATGACAGTGTCCCATCTAGATTTTTGATACCTTGCTACATAAGCCATGTAATTTGCTTGCCTGAGTCCCAAGGACGCTGCCATGTATTGTTTTTTAGCCATGGCATCAATCTTCCTGGAATCCTTGTCAGGAGGATGTGAAGCCAGGGGAATATTAGCTTTATCACAGGCTGCAGCCTGAACCACTAACATGACTGCATTGCTGTGAAAGGAATTCTGTGTCAGGACCTGACAGGTGTGTACCTCCTGTCCATCTTTTATCCACAGGAGGCACAGAATTAGGAGTTTTAAATTTTTATTGTTTGTTTCCTAAATGATTTATGCAAAGGAATAGACAATCTCCTAGACTCTGGTATATCCATCATTTCTACAAAATCAGGTTCCTCTTGCTCATCCACAGCTTCCTCCAATGGAAGCTGGAGGGTTTCAGCAACTTTTGTAAAACATAAAGTGAGAGGGGACTCAGAAAGCATAGGGAGATTCTAAAGGTCTGTCTGGGGAAATGTCCGTTCAATGGGCACACCCAGACCCTCCAAGTCACATCTATACTGTTCATAATCATCCTCCCTCCTCTGGTTCATAAAAACTCCTCAACATTATATTCTGACCGTGGAACCCACCTTTACCAGAAAGTGGCGGTTCGGACAGAACCGGAGAAAGTGACTGGAAAATCTGAATAGCTCTTGCTATCTCTGCAGCAGTTGGAGAAGGAATTTTGGGCTCCAAACCTGCTGATTTTCTTGTTTTCTTTACTGGAACTGGCTCATCTGAGCCAGCTTTGCGTTTGCCCGAGGAAGTCTCGCCCTGGTCAGAGGGCACTCCCTCCGGTTTGGTTGGCACCGAACCGGGCTGGCCATCCGGGTCAGCGGACTTTTTGGCCTCTCGTTCCCTGAGCCTGCCAACTCTCTTATCCAGGGTGGCTGCAGGGAAATTTTTACAAATCTGGCAGTCTAAATTGAGGTGGTCAAACCCCAGACAATATACACATGTGTTGTGTGGGTCAGCCTTGGCAAAGACTTCCCCACAAGCATCACAGTGTTGAAACCCAGTGGGCCCAGTTTTTCTTCTGGGTTTCTCAGACATAATGCCAGCCTAACCAAAAACTTGCCCTTTTAAACGGCAGTGCCAGGCAAGACACCCTTTATTGGTTCCTAACTGTCACGGGTCTTGGAAAAACGAATGAATTCCGCTTTTTTCAGAACCGATAAGAACCGGGAACCGCACTCTAAAACCTCTAATTTTTGTAACTTCAAGTTTAAAGCAAGCTGATCGGTTCAAAACCGAACCGATAACATTTACAAGTTCCACACAGAAATTAAACTGAAATTACTTACGATACCACAGACAGAGCTTGAACCGATCGGTTTTGCGGTTAAAATAATAATATTCTCGGTTTATTTGAACCGAGAAAACACTGTTTAAACCGAGAAATGAACCGAGCAGTAGGAGAAATCTCCGGAGTGACTGTTCAGTGAGGCGGAGTAAAGAATCTGACAGTTTGGGTTTGAAATAACCCAGACAGAGCTTCTCTAACCAAGCTCGTGCTCTAAGTTCCATTCTTAGAATGGAGTTAACTCTTTCACCTCCGGAGCAGTTCTAATGGTGGGACAAACTGCAATTGTCATAATATAGCAAGACTTCATGTTGTTTGAACCTGTTCTTCTAAAAGCATGGATATGTTGTTCATCCACACTCTCTGGCAGACCCCAAGCAGTTCTCCAGGAGGAAGGAGGCAAGGCGCACACCCCCTATTTAGGAAACAGAGATTGCAGAACCGAGGCCCCAAAATCAGCATCCCGGCATGACTCAAGGTTGATGTGGTAGTGGGTAATGAAAGTGTTTGCTGAGTTCCAGGTAGCAGCCCAACAGATCTCCTGGATAGGGATGTCCCTGGAAGCAGCCACCGATGCAGCCATATGGCGGATAGAATGAGCTCTTATCCCTCTGGGAGGCTCCTTGCCCACCAATTCATAGCACAGACCTATGGATGATGTAATCTATCTAGCAATGGTCCGCTTCACTGCAGGTCTGCCAGAAGCGGCTTCAGCACAGGAGACAAACAGCTGGCAAACCTCTCCCCGAATTTCCGTCATTCTCTCCTTATAATAGAAGACAGCACATCTGAGGTCCAGAATATGGAGCCAGTACTCGACGTCCGAGGTGTAGTTAGGGTAGTATACTGGCAGAGTCAACACCTGGTTAAGGTGAAACTCTTGACACCACCTTCGGAAGGAATTTTGGTTGGGGGCGCAGGACAGCTTTGTCCCTGTGAAAGACCAGATAAGGGGAGTCCACCGAAAGTACCTGGAGTTCCCCTGTCCTTCTGGCTGACGTGACAGCCACCAGGAAGGCCATCTTTCACGACAAGTGTGAGAGCTCACACTTGTGCATGGATTCGAATGGCTTGCCCATGAGCTCTGCCAAAACCAGCAAGAGATCCCACGGAAGTGGAGGTTCAAGCACTGGAGATGATATGTGATCCAGGCCTTTGAAAAAGTGCCCGACCACTGTCTCTTGTGCCAATGTCGGCTGACCTGCCCACGCCCAGTAAGCAGAAATGGCTGCCAGGTGCACCCTAAGGGCCGATGACCGCAGACCCCCTTTGAAGAGAGACCAAAAGTAGTCTAAAATGTTAGCCACAGAGCAGGATAAGGGGTCCAGACTCTTACCCTGACATCAAATAGAAAACCTTTTCCATTTGAAGGCACAACATTTCCTGGTCAATTCCTTATGAGATGCCTCCACCACAGTGTAGACATCCTCGGAAAGACCCAGAGCCTGGAACTCTAGCCACTCAGGTACCAGGCTGTGAGGTGCAGGGATTGAAGGTCTGGAAGGAATACCTTCCCCTGGTTCCATGGTATCAGGTTCGGGTGTGTACAAAGCTGCTCCGGGGCCCTGCGGCTGAGGAGATCTGGATACCAGAACTGGTTGGGCCAATCTGGGGCTACCAGAATCACCTTCGCCTTGTCCCTCCTCACCTTGAGTAGCACCTTGTGGATCAAGGGAAATGGAGGGAAGGCGTACAGGAGGTCTGGGGTCCACAGCCTCGAGAAGGCATCCCCCTGCAGCGAGCCCTGCTGAGGAGGGTGGGCATGGTACAGTCTCAGCTTGGTGTTCTCCTTGGAGGCAAACAGGTACACCAACGGTTTGCCCCAATGGGAGAACAGATTGTAAGCTACCTCTGATGGAGAGACCACTGTGGGATGTCTGGCCTAACAGCTGAGAGCATCCGACAGTTGGTTCGAGACTCCTGCCACATGGATGGCAAGGAGATCCGCCTCCAACCGGCTGATGAGGGTCCAGATCCGGAGCACCTCCTTGCAAAGCAGTCGGAGTGCATGCCGCCCTGTTTGTTGAGATAGTACATGGTCGTGGTATTGTCCATCTGGACCTGAACCACTTGACCCCGGAGCTGAGGAGCGATAGCTGACAGGCCCAGTCTGAATTGCTCTGAGCGCCAGACAGATGGTGCAAGAAGTGGTGTCGTGCACGACACCCAAGCAGTAGACACACGAGAGGTGGGGATCAGTGCGTGACATTTTCTGTCTGCAGGGACACCAGCAAAATCCGAGGGACGACTTGTCCTCCATGTCCGATGCGCTCAGATCAGTATCGTAAACTCTGATGAGTTTAAAAGAAAGCGATTGCGGTGAAAACCGTTGTTGAAAATCCAGGGCCTACGAACTGCAGAAGTAGCACGAGGGAACCTGAATCTTCCAGCAGAAAGGAAGATCTGGCATCATGGGGCGGAGTCGAGGTATTTACCACTCAGTTGGGTGGGAGGAGCCAGCTAGAAGACTTTCCAGCCAGATTTAAAGGGGAAAGGGACATGCCAGAGAGTGTGGACGAACAACATATCCATGCTCCTAGAACTACATAATGCCACCATATGTATGTGGGTGCTCAGGTTCAAAAGGGGCTAAGGCCCTTTTAAATAACTGTAGAAAAATAGGTGAGGAACATAAGCAATGTTTAGGAACAGATGTCTGAAGCAAAATTAGTTTTGCTCTGCTCAAGCAGAGATATTGTGTACAAAACAGGTCTGTAACCTAATGTCATGGTTAAGACAACATGCCGCTCCTTCAATATTAACTGCAGTTTAGCCTTGGCTAACACAGTTCCTCATTTCATGATTTCTTGTGTTTAAAAAAATGTACAACAGAGAGTTGATAAGGAATAATTATATCCTTGTTTTGGCCACAGTCTAGTACAAGGCTACTTTTTCATTTGTAAGCAAGTTATTTTAAAATAAAGTAAAGTCCCTTCATTTGTTTTCTGTCTCCTAAGCATGTTATGTTTTTTTTGATAATGTAAAATCCCCTGACCACTTGTTTTTCCATCCAAGGATGAGGATAAATGAAAATCCCCTATCTCGGCAAAGTGTCAAATGTATCTTAGGTATTTTATGGCCACTGTACTTTTGAACCTTGTCTCATGACGTTATTGAATGACGTAGTGTCTAGGCTAAAATTTGCTGTAGCAGTTTGGCAATTTCTACTATGCATTTTTGATGTAAACAATTTGAGTATAAATACAGGACCTAAGTGTCATGTCCAGTGTGTCCAAGAGGAATAGCCACAAGGATAATTATAGATGCTTTGACACCCAGAAAAAGGGATCAATACCTGTGGCCCTGGTGGTGGAAAGCCATCAGCTGTTTAGACTTAATCATGTTAGAGATAAATTGTTAGGGCTTATTTGGGTATTAATAAATTGTAACTAATTTAAAACAACATCTCGTGTAAGGTGGTTTTGTTGGATTACCGGGGACCACTAACCACGAACCTTGTGTATTTACTACCTCACTGTCATCAGTGTGGTATAGTTTGTTTATTTACAGTGGAGTTCAATAGTGGTGCCCACACCTCAAAAAGGACATTAACCAGCTGGAGAGGTTGAGAGCACTGAACATGTACTCCCTAGAAGACAGGAGAGAGGGGACATCATTGGGACCTTCAAGTACTTGAAAGGGATAAATAAGGTTGATAAGGAGAGTCTCTTTAAGCTGAGTGGCAACCATAACACGAGGGGGCACAGTCTTAAGCTGGAGGGTGGGAGGTCAGGAAGCACTTCTTCGCAGAGAGGGTGGTGGACACTTGGAATGCGCCTTCAGGAAGAGGTCATCTCATTGAAGACAGTGAGCAGCTTTAAGAGAGGCTGGGAGGAGTGCGGAGGGAGGGCAGAGACATTGGCTCAAGCTGTGGACCCTGCAATACGAGCAGACTTGATAGACCAAATGGCCTTCTTCTGCTGGCTTCTTCATATGTTCGTATATTTGTATTACAGTGGCTCCTAACAGACTGTACAGCCCTGAAATACAAATTACATACATACTGTAATTATTGATCTTCTCTTGTATCGTCACCATTCATTACTGCTGGGTGTAACCCGGAGGTGCGCACCTGTATGGGAGCTTTTTTTGGGGGGAGACAAGGAGTTGGCGCTGATGGTGCCGCCCATGAGTCCGACGCATTGCGTGGCGCATGAGGGTTGGCCTTTAGGCACTGCAGACTCCTCCATCCTAGTTCTGTTCTGTTGGAGAGGATGAAACAAAGGAGATAGAGAAAATCAAGGTGAGGCAAGAGAGCCGAGGGATAGGAAAAAAGAAAGGATATAAACTGAAAAAGGAAGAAGCTGACCTGAGGATAGAGGGATTGTACTTTTTATCCTAAGAGGCCACAGAGCCACAACCCTTTGGCGGCAGCACAGGAGATGGAAAAGAAGGAGAGAAAGAAGGAGCATACGTACGGAAAGAAGGGGGGCCCTCAGCCATGCTGAGTTGGAAGACCATTAGCTTACTTCAGCCTCAAAAACCTTAAGGTATGAAGACACAGGTGCAAGGATCCCGTCAACTTCAGGGACCACTTGACGGAGGCCCAGAAAATGAGAATCTGAATGGCACTGGAAAATATAAAACATGGCAGAGTCAGCCCCCCTTCTCACCCCTAAACCCACATGTGGGATGACAGTCCTGGAACATCGTCCTCTACAGCTTGATACATGATGGCTTAGTCGGGGGGGACCACTTAAACAGGGGAAGACTCTGTCCATAATGACCTCTAAGGTACAGTACAGGGGAAGGGAGAAAGACAGAGGGGTAGGAAAATTCCTGTGGGTTCTCCCATGAAATGCCCTGACACAGTCCCCACTACAAGAATAAGAAACAGTGGAAAATCCGTGTCAGGAGAAGAAACAACCACAATGCACCCACTAAGAATCCCAGGGAGTTCCCTCTGAGGCCAGGGCGAAGACCCTACTCACCTCCCTCCTACAGTGGGCACTGTGTGACTTTTTAGAGGAGGAAACAGAGGGCCCTGAGGTACCGAGGGGACTCTACCCCCAACTGGCCTCGAGGAGGGGGGGAGGGCGAGCAGGGTGAAGGCAGCACCCAAGAGCTGAGGCCCAAGAGGGGAAGGTGAGCGGGACTCAGTACTGAATGGTGAAGATACAAGAGAAGATCAATAATTACAGTAGGTACATAATTTTCATATCTTCCCTTGTAAATCTTCACCATTCATTACTGCTGGGTCAGTACCAAGCCCCCCAGAGAGGACCCGGCACTGCCCTGAGGGAAGATTCACTCAGCATCCTGTGGGTGAGGCATAGGAGGGAGAGACCCATAGCCCTACTAGACCGTACATGGCCTAAGACTGGTCAGGCTGAGGAGGTGTCCCCCGCGGCTGGGGGGGAGGGAGACACCCCCGTAAGTTCCTCCTTGCCCTGCAGGAGAAAAGATGGGTCCCTCGGAAAGTGAAGGAAATCACCATACGCCGGGCAATTGGTGACAACCTGGATAGGCAAAGCCATCCTCTCTGCCTGGTGCAGATTGATGTTCCTGCCAGTCTGGAGGCCAACTCACTGGTATCATAAGATGCCTTGTTTGGTGCCTTATGGCCTAGACCCCTGAGAGAGGGCAATGGCTTGCCCTAGATCCTCCAAATCTGGCAGAGTCGCTGCACCCAGCTAACATCACCACAGGTGCCTGTTTTAGGCAGTGTGGTGAGCCTGATGTGAGCTGATACAAAGCACCACACGAGCTGAAGAGAAAACTTTTCTTCCCCATCAGTCAAACTCCGTGGATTCCGGATCTGGTGGTTGGTCGTGCACCAGGTGTTGAAGCCCGGAAGGAGTATCTAAGGCTGTCAGCCCCGAAGGCGGGTGAGGCAGAGAACCAAAAGACTCTGGGAGCGCAATACCTCCTCCTGCAGTCCACTGGGGCTGGGGATGAGGTGGCTGGTGACTGCCAGGTGCGGATGGATGCTTCCTGGACAGTAAAAGGCCAGGATGGTACCACTAGGTAGTGCGCACTGAACTCACTCAGGAAGGAGTGCATCTCCCGCTCGGTACTGCATCTTACTACGTGGGATATATGAAGTTCCTGTACCAACCTCAAAAGGAACTGCTGATATTCAGTGAAAGCAGCATCGGATGAAAAATGGACTGAATGGTCCTCTTCCTCAGAAGAGGAAGCCGAAGAGGTGGAGGAACTCTGGCATTCAGAGTCCTTCTGCGGCGGAGGAGACCGCCAAAAGACCTCCTCATCCATGGCTCTAACATACCTCGGGAAGGCCATCGCAGTGCCCTGAACGTCTCCCAGGTTAAGGGCCCCGTAGGACCCATATGGCCAGGGAGAGTAGGAGGTGACCGAGGAATTGCAGAAGAGCACCTGATTGAGTGTCCAGCCTCTGCCAGGGCTCTGAGACCTCACTGTAGATCCTCTAGCTCGAGGGGATCAGGGGGTCGACCCTGTCAGCATATGCTGTAGATGTGAAAACATATCCTGGTTGAGCAGAGAGGGAATCTCCCCAGTGGTGCGACCGGGGTTGCATGGATCCAGAAGGGAAACCCTCAGCGCCGCCTACTAAGGGCACCTCTGCACTGCAACTCCTCCTCACCACCTGCAGGGAACTGGAGTAGGGTCCCCGTGCTTCACCCCCACCTCTCAACCCCTCGGACTCTAAGGCCGCCCTCTTCCTTGACCCCAGTGCTAGGGGCAGCCCTAATCCCGCAGGCCCCCAGAGAAGGGCTGCAGGAGAATAAGTCCCCATCACAACCAAAGGGGCCAAAGCAGCACCAGCCATGGCAGCTGCCCTGGCCCCCTAAGTCGAGGCCACCACACCATGTCCTCCAGGACTGCTATCCACCATGGGGCCCCCCCCAACACCAGGGTCGGCAATGGGGCCCTCAGAGACAACAGACTCCGAAAAGCATGGGAGGCGAACACTATGCCACCTGGTGCCGCATCCAAGGGGGCTCCCCGACTCCAGAGAGTCAGGACACCAGTCCGGATCAGCCAGCGAATTGTCTTCCTCCAAGGAAGAGGAGACCATGCACACCACCTCTAGCTGCACCCCCGGAGCCCCAGAACTGACAGCGCCATGCACGTGCTGTTGTAGGACAGGACACCACCCATGGTGCTGCCCGACCCCTCAAGTACAGCGAATGGCACTGGATCCGAACAGCTGGTAGGTGGTGCTGAGGCTCCGCTGGTGCCTGGCCCAGTGACCATAGGCCGCAACACTTGGGGAGCCTGCACCTCCAAAGAGGTGACTGCCTTGGCGGTGCTCCAGCCCTAGCCCCACAGGGAGCCAAGGCATTCCTCCAGCACTGCAGAAGAAACCTCCTTGATGGCAAGGCTGGAAATCTGAGGAGGTTTCCTCCTCGCCGGGCTGTATAAACCTGGGAGGAGACCCAGAGGCAGGGTTGAGAGATCTTGCCATGGCATCCCTAGACTGACGCCGTGCTCCAAAAGTTGGCAGGGCTCTGCCAACTTTAAATGTCCGGATTTCCAGAACGCAGCAGTCCATGGAGAAACAGGCATCGCAGCTGTCCATATCATGGTTGGGACCCAGGAAGCGCAAACAAACGTCATGTCAGTCCATCATGGAAAAATGCTGGCCACAGTGGCACTGATGCATGGGGGCACGGCCCGCTTTGGATTTTCTCTTAGCCCCCGAACCAGACATGACGCAAAAAGAATCACAAAATTCACAGGAAAAGACCTGGCGTCACTGGCAAAAATAATAACAGAAACAGTCTTACCAATATCCAACAGCGTAGGGTGAATCAGAACCAGGATGGAGAATCAGGAAATGGCATCGAAATACGGAACAGGCTGGATGATGCCACAAGCACTGAAACTTGCGCAGAATGTGCGACCTCGCTGGCGGGAAAAACAGAACTGGGATGGAGGAGGAATCTGCAGCGCTAACAGACAACTCTCATCGCCATGCATTGCACAGCCCCAAAAGTAAAAACTCCCAAACAGGTGCTGCCTCCAACACACCAGCAGTAATGAATGGCGAAGACTGACAAGGGAAGATCTTCAAATTCTGAAGTTTAAATTGAAGTAGAGAACAAAAATAGGCAAACAAAATTAATGCAACTAAGAAAGAAAAGCTGACAGCATTTTAACACTCACCCTCTTTGCTCTCTAGTTTAACTGGCAACAACTTTGTAGACTGAGGCTGAGGTGGTGTCTTTGCTTGCACTTTAGAAGATAAGGATCTAGATGCCAGTACTGGCATTGCTATATCTGAGGAATGGGTAGTTTTCGGAGTAGGGATAGTGCCTTCATTTTTTCACTACAGCATTTTGGGTCTTGTTTGTAATCCCCTGCATATTTGTGCTTTCACTGTTTGATATAGATAATTCAGGCTTCAGCTGATGAATGTCTTCTGGTTTCAGTTGTTGGGATACTGCAGCTCGCCCAAGTGAAAGATTTCTATTGGAAGTGCTGGTGGAGTCCCAGTCTGATGCATCTACTGTAAAAAAGAAATGTTATTTGTAAATATCATTAACTCTTCATTTTCTGAGTATCTCTACCGAAGAGCCACACTCACTGGTATTAGCAGCAAAGACACAAGGCCACCGTGGGAATCAGAACTTTTGGAATTGACAGTGCCCGCTGCCGAGCACTGACATTTAGTTACCATTATGGGCCAGTGCTGTAAACACATCATCAGTTCCAACCACCTCAGTCTCTTTTTAAAAGTAAAGAGAACGGAGAAGACACAAAGACACAGAAACAGAAGAGGCCAGCAAGTGTTGACCAAAGCAAGCTAGGCAGGACAACACAGAACACAGAAAAATAAGAAATTCCTTCATACTTACCGCAATTTCCTTTTCTGTTAGCTGTAACATTGTCAATGGGGAGTTAATACATGTGGGTAATGAACACTCCAACCTGGATACTGGCACAGCCCAAAGTTGTCAATCAGCATAGAACCTTTGGCACATGAACATGCTGAGACCACTAATTCCTCAGCCACCTTTGTCCATGCAGTACATACATAAGTTTACGTAACCGGTAATCTCCATGTTGCCAAGGTGAATGAATGCTCTGTAACCAAACACCAATGATTTTGACCGGTAGATAATTTATGAAATTATAAAAAAAACAATGGCGATACAGACCGTACCATACTACGCTGTGGACCAACGGGCGTACAGCCCTACCGTACGCAGTCAGTTGGCGGGCTGCGGGACGGCTGGTGAGCTGCCGCCCGCCGCTGACTGGGGGGGGGAGCGGGGTGCTGGGGCTCAGTGGGTGGGTGAAGAGGTGGGTACCGCTGGACCACCAGGGATGGCTTGGTGTGTTCCATTGTGAAACGTACGCCCGCGATCGGGCTGCACGTGGTCCACTGGACCACCAAGGATTTTGGACCTCTTTTTGTTATTACATATGCCGCGATCGGGCTGGGAGTGGTCCACTGGACCACCAGGGATAGAGTTAACTGTTTGAAATGTACTTATGCCCGCGATCAGGCTGCAAGCGGTCCACTGGACCACCAGGGAGTTAACTGTCTGACATGTACTTATGCCCGCGATCAGGCTGCAAGTGGTCCACTGGACCACCAGGGATATAGGACGATTATTGTTATACATATGCCCGTGATCGGGCTGCGAGTGATCTACTGGACCACCAGGGATATGGGACATTTATAATGCAACATATGCCCGCGATCAGGCAGTGGGAGTCGGTCCCCGATGGCTGCAGCCTGGCAGGGCGCCAGGTGCAAGTCGCCAGGGATCGGTGCACCTGCATGCAAATGGGGCCGTAATGACATGCAAAAGGCCTCATTTGCGCCTTGCATACATTATGGCCCCATTTGCATGTGCACTTTTGAATATCACGGTTGCTGCGCCTAGTGCAATGGAACTTGCGCTAGCGCATCCCCCTGCTCCACTCTGGCCACTTGCGCTGGCACAGTGCCACTGCGCCATGCGCACTGCGGGTGGCCAAGGTGCGATATTCAACTATGCTGTGCCATGGCGCAGCTCCATTGAATATCACCCTGTCAACACCCTGCGCAGCCAAGTTGCACTGCACCCAGGCTTGCGCCACAGCCTGGCACAGTCTGACTATCCTGCCCCTGGTGTACTCCTTCTTTAACAGCCTGCAGCACTGTACCAGCTGGGAAAGATTTTTGTGACTCCAGTTAGACCATACATTATGGAGTAAGTGCCAAATCTGTTTAGCATATAGATATATAAATTATGTGTAGCTGTAATTTAATCCATCTACACTAGTCACACTGGCAGATATTGTGGTGCAACTTGTTAGATTACATATTATATCAGGAAATTACAAGAACTAAGATATCACTATATTCTCTTTCTTTCTTGCAAAAAGCTGCAGCGATTATACATTATTCGTGATCATATGATGTTGTTGTTGTTTAAACTACCAGGTCCATCTTGTAAATGAGCCCTGCTCAATGGTGTTCCACCTGGCTAAATAAAGATATTGACTAATTGACTGATTGATACAGACTGCCACCCAGCAACTCAGAGCCAGTATACAACGACTTGAAATCTTCCGGAAGGCAGTTAAAAAGTTAAAGGGAGAACTCGTAGGAAGAAAGGAACTTTTTCCTCAGCCAATAGAAGAGACTGGGGTGCATTTCTGTTGGCGTGATTAAAGGAGGGAAAAAGAGTATACTGCTTGTCAAATAGGACCCAGTGAACTATTGCACTGAAAGAAAAGGGCCCCCAACAAGAGGAATATTCTCTATTTCTTCTTGGAGTGGACTCTGACAAATGAGGTGCTGGCGAGAAGTGAAGAACTCTTCCTTTGGCCAAACTAATTAATATCTGGTTTTAACTGCTCTTGTTTTTATGCAGAGTACAGTATAATAAAGTGCAACACAGTTTGACACATATTGCTATACATTAGAGTATACTGCAACATTTTAGTGTAATAATTTAGTGCAATAATTCTAGAATACATTTTAGAATTCCAGAGGGACAGAGATTCCCTCTGGGAATAAAAGGTGTTTATTGACTTTGGTTGATACTAGTAATCTATAGGCCATATACAACCTACGGTTTGAAATCACTGCTCATGACCTATTTTGCGCAGTAAATTAATTCTAGTAATATGTCTGCAAGTGGTGTGGGTGGAGCAGGGTGCCCTCATTGGCGTTTTATACAACAGTGACCGAGGGTTATAGTGCTATATTAATATAGTACTTTTGCATATTCTGTATAGCTGGGACACCACTGGGACTGTTAATAAACAAACTAGGCCTCACAGGTTACAAACTAAGGCACTTTACTTACCCTTTGAGGACACTCGGCTTTTCACAGTATCAACATCCTTTTGTAAAGGATGATAAATACCAGATTACAAAGACTTAATAATAGTAAGTCCTCTCCTTTACAGGAATTATTACCAAAGAGCACTAGGGCCACTAGCAGACAAATGAAAATCACTGACTACTTCATTATTAACAATAATAAAACCTCTACAGCAAGTGGGGTTACAATGGCTAGTGCCGTCCCAACATGGGTACAAGAGATGCCGAATGTACCATCGGTGTTGGATTTATCAGGCAGGTCTGAATCCAGTACTACAGGAAATGATATTCCTGGATATGTTCAAGACTGCCAGGATAATAGGGACACTGAAGGTTACGAAGGGAAAAATGCCAGTAACACAGGCAGCTTAGAAAGAACTTCTAAACTTAGGTGCAACAGTGTGACATATAATAGTGATGAATATAGTAGCATACTCTTAACTCCCCAAAATAATAAAGTTGAGATAAGAGAAGTAATTGAGGAATTACAGCACACAATAAACGGCCTCAGCTGCCTAGAGGAAAAGATTAATTACTCAAGGCACTGTGGTCATTGTGATGCAATAAGAACTGATGAAAGAGAGTCCACTGAACATATAGACGTTAACTTTATACACACCTGTTTAAGTGATGAATGACTCACTCAATAATGTCTTCCTGATTTTAATGAAGCAACTAGTAATCAATAAAGATTTAGTTGAAAGGATGAGATCACACACTGCTTAAAATGAAACTAAGATTAACCAGATCCTTATGAAGCTTGAGCAAGGACAACTAATATTAGATAATGAAGAAACAGAAAAAGCAGAAACAATCAGCTCTGAGAACAGTCAATTGAGGCAAGATTTCAGTGTGATCAAAATCCCAGATACACTATTGATCAAAAGAAAACAGAAAAAAGAAAGACCAAGAATAAGAGGAAGGCAAAAACTAGAATCATTAATAAAAAAATTCCTGCAAATGATAATAGTCTGGTATAACATGTTAGAGCTAGTGGCCACATGACCGGAGAGGCCCCAATTGAGCAAAACAATGGAATTTCTTTATCAACTTCTGACAGTGAACCAGATTTAGTAATGTACAATAATTTAATAACACAGTTAAACGATGCTAGAGAAAGAGATCACAGAACTGAATCAAGAGTTGGGATGTGTCAGGGATCTCCCGTGGAAAACCCAGCAGTCACAACACTAGAGGGAAAATAAAAGCAGGGAATATCACTTAGCATATATTATTTTCCCAAAATTTAGATAACCTCTCCATAATCAGATTATATGGACCACAGAATTGGGGTAATTTTAGTCTGGCCTGGTGGCGCTGAGGGTTGAGGTGCTGGACGTCACACCGGCAATCTGGGTTCGGCAACTGACTCAGGCTTCGGGGGTCTGCAAGGGGAGGGATGGGATTGAGCATCTGGAGGACTGCTCTCACTTCCCAGGGAGGGTTCCAGGGTTTGTGCCGCTCCTTAGCGGCCTCTGACAGCAGCCACACACATCGCAAGGAACATGCGGGGCTAGCGTATGGTGGGGTGGAGCTGCGACGCACATTTGGGACATCACTGCACATCCGAGTTCCGGGGAGGGAATAAGCAAAAACTATGCAAAAATCCCATCTCGAGGATAAGCAAAGGCTCCTCCAGTGCCAAGACCACACTGCCACAGTCGGGCCCTTCGACCTTAGCATTCTGCTCCGACTCAGTCCCGGCACTTTAGAGTGTAGATAGAGCACCAGGGCGGCGGCCGCCCCATCTTGTGGGGTTCAGAGCCGGGGGATTCACCGGGCTGAAGCAGGGCCCCGGGAAGAGAGCTTCAGACAGGGAGATAGAGTCACTGATGAGATGGTGAAGAGAGTTCCCTAAGACAGGAGCAGAAAAAGAGTTAGAAGAAAAAAAAAAAGAATTGGGGTAATTTTGAGTCTGCAAGCTTGGAATTTCATGTTTTGGAGTATTTGAATAGAAAACTGGATATTAATGTGACAGAAGAAAAAATTACTCACCTTAGTAATGTTGTTTCTTCTAATGGAGTCTTGCTATATTATGACAGTAGCAGTTTGTCCCACCACTAGAACTGCTCCGGAGGTGAAATGGTTAATACCATTTCAAAATAGAACTTTGAGCACGAGCTCTAAGAAGCAGCTCTATCTGTGTAATTTCAAACCTGAACTGTCAGATCTTTCTTAGCAAAAACTCACTAAGGTCTGTGTGGAAGCTGTAACCTCACACTAGCCAAATGGCTACCTAAATATTAACAACCATTGCTGGTCCCAACACCCAAGACTCAAGTCAGGGACCAGAACTACTAACACAATCCAACAACATGAGAATAAAACAACAGTATAATAAAACACACACACCCCAAACTCCCAAAAGGGAGAAACGCTAAAAGGGCACAAATAGTGCCCACACTAAGTTGCCCGCACCCCACCCAAGTAGAAGTTCTGAGAGGGGCAGGCTGAGGAGGTCATACATAGCAAGACTCCATTAGAAGAAACAACATTACTAAGGTGAGTAATTTTTCTTCAAACAACATGAAGTCTTGCTATATTATGACAGTAGCAGACTACACAGCAGTACCTCCATGGAGGAGGGCAGAACTCTACTTAGGAATAGGCTCTGAAGAACAGCTGTGCCAAACCGAGCATCTCTCCTGGCCTGGACATCCAGGAGTAATGCTTGGTAAAGTATGTACCGTTTTCAAGTAGCAGCCTGGCATATCTCTAATATAGGGATGTCTCTGGCAGCAGCTAGAGACGCAGCTGTACCCCTGGTAGAATGAGCCCTCAAGCCAGAGGGGGGATCTCTGCCCAGTTTCTGATAACAAAATTGGATACAAGAGACAATCCACCTGGCAACTGATCTCTTAGTGGCAGGTTTGCCTTTCCCAACTTCACCATAGGTAAGGAAAAGTTGGAGGGATTCGAACCTGTGACCTTTGGTACGCTCTATATAGTAACTAAGAGCTCTCAACATCCAGGCTGTGTAACCTCCTCTCACCAGAAGAGGAGTGATCAGTGAAAAATACTGGAAGGGAGATAGATTGGTTAAGATGGAAATCTGAAACCACCTTAGGTAAAACTTCCTATTAGTCCTAAGGACTACCTTATCCCTGTGGAAAGAAATAAAGTCAGTTTCACTTAAAGGCTTTGCAACTCACTTATGCGCTAGCAGAAGTGATAGCCACTAGAAAAACAGTTTTCCAAGTTAGATACTTAAGCTCTGCAGAAAACAGAGGTTCAAAAAGGTTGCATTAACTGGGCAATACAAACATTAAGGTCCCAGGCAGGGGCCGGTTCCTAAAGGTGGATTAGTATGAGTAATCCTTAAAAAACTTGGAAAACACAGGGTGAGGGAAAGAAGGGATGACTTTCCTGCTGACACAAAAGCAGATACAGCTGCCAAATGGACCTCAGGGTAGCTGGTCTGAGACCCAAGGAATTAAGATGGACCATGTAATCTAATACAATGGGCAAATCAGCAGATTCTGGGAAATATTTTCCTAGCACACACCAAATGGAAAACCTTTTCCATTTAGAACTATAAGTAGCCCTAGTGGAAGGCTTCTGGAAGTCTTTAGGACTTCAAGAACACCTTGAGAGGTGTAAATCAGCAAACTCTAACTCCTCAAGAGCCAGGCCTTGAGGTTGAGGGATTTGAGGTCCGGATACACAAACCCTTCCTGGGCACAAGTTAACAGGTTGTGAATCCTGGGGAGGCAAAGGGAAGAAGGATTGTCAGTGACAGAAGGAGGGGTACCGGGCTGCCTGGCCCAATCCGGGCAATCAGAATCACCCTGCAAGGCTGAGATCTGATTTTGACTAATACTTGAATAGGAGAGGGAAGGAGGGAAAGCATAAAGAAACTTCCCTCCCAATCCAGGAGAAGGGCATCCAGGGGACTGAGCCCAACACTGGAGGCCTGCAACAGAACAGAGGAAGTTTGTGATTGTCTGGGGCTGCAAAAGATCTATCTGAGGGGTGCCCCATCTGGCAAAGACTATCCCAGCACTTGAGGATCCAGGGACCATTCGTGGGCCCTGGAAATCTACTAAGAGAGCATCCGCTAGGACATTGTCCTTCCCTGGAAGATGAACTGCTATGAGGGAAGTGTTCAGGGAATAGGCCAGAGACCACAACTTCATTGCCTCGGTGCACAAGGCCGAAGACCGAGTGCCCCATTTGTTCATGTACCACATTGTTGTGGTGTTGTCTGTTCTGACTTGTATCACCTTGTGGACAGATGCAGAAAATGCTTGAAGAGCTAAAAAGACAGCTCTGAGTTCCAGCAAATTGATGTGGAGCAGAGATTCCCGGGGGGACCACACTCCCTGAGTGGAAAGGTCGCCATGTGGGCCCCCAACCTAGAAGAGAAGCATCTGTAGTGAGAGTCAAATTGTGAGCAGGGGAGATGAAGGGGACCCCAATCTTAAATTGCTCGATCCTGCCACCACTGGAGGGCCTGGATCAAGGTTCCAGTCACTGGGACCAACTTGGAAAGGGGTCTCTCTGAGACCAATAGGTTCTCAAGTGAAACTGAATGTCTCTCATCTGAAATCTTGCCCCTGCACAACAGCTGTGGATGCAGCCATGTGTCCCAGGAGCTGCAGAAGTGTCTTGCTGGTCGAGACCTGCAGGGTGAAGGAGGAGGCCAGAGTCACTAAATTCGTCACACCTTTCTAAGGGAAGAAAAGCTCTGGCTAGCTTTGTGTCCAACTCTGCCCCTATAAAGGTGAGTACCTGGACTGGTTCCAGAACTGACTTTGTAGATTTAGCAGAAAGCCCAGGGAGGTGAGAAGCTGCTGGGTAACTTGCAGGTGAGATTTTACCTGTTCTGGGACTGGCCTACAATGAGCCAATCGTCTAGATAGGGAAAACAGCAATCCTTTGCCTCCTTAAGTGAGCCACTGCCACTGCTAGACACTTTGTGAATACCCTTGGGGCAGAGGTAAGGCGAAGGCATTGCTCTGAACTGGTAATGACCTGAGGGTAGTTCGAATCTGAGGTACTTTCAGTGGGAGCTTCTGATCAGGACGTGGAAATAGGCATCCTTGAGGTCCAGGGAGGCTAACCAGTCCCCTGGCCTTAGGGAGGGTAAAATCATTGCCAGAGTTACCATTTGAACTTTGGTTTCAAAAGATGCTTGTTCAGATATCTGAGGTCTAATATGGGCCATTCTCCTGTCTTTTGGGGTAAGAAGTATCTGGAATACAGACCCCGCCCTGGTGCAGGGGAGAACCCTTTCCACTGCTCTGAGAGCCAACAGGGTTGAGACCTCTGCTTCCACAGCAAGAGTCTCTGAAGCACTGCAGGTAGAAAAAGTCTGGTTCTCAACTAGGAAACTTTTGAAGCTGAGAACCAGACCCTGGCTACTACTTCCAGAACCCACTTGTCTGAGGTTAAAGAGCCAGTTCTGACTGAAGTAAGCCAGCCTGCCCCTACCGTAAAGGAGAATGGCCTGGGCACCCCATCAGGGTGCCTGCTTAGCAGGAGCTTTAGGCTGAGGGGTGGGAGCAGGCCTGCCACCCTCGTCTGCCTCTGCCTCTGAAGAAGCCCCTCTGAGCATAGGCAGAGAGGCCTGAGTCTGGTAAAGGCCTGTGAAAAGGCCTACCCCTACCCTGGGGTATGCCTCTGAGGAGTGGCTTGCCGCCTCCTAGCTTGGGCACTTTTGTAAGTAGTCCTATATTCATCCATCTTTTTCATGTAATTCTCTATCTGCTCCCAAACAGAGAATTTCCCAGCACAGGAAAATCCATAGCCTTAGTCTGGGTATCCTGTGACAGACTAAGGTACACCTGAGCCAGAGCCAACCCTACGAAAAGCTACAGATGTGGCCATGACCCTAGAGGAAACATCATTAACATCCACAGCAGCATGAAACTGCACCTTAGAAGCCTCAATGCCATCAGCAGCCACCTGTTCTAGTTCGCTAGCCAGCTGGCCATGGGCTGCTTGGCTAATTCCATAACAGTATCCCATCTAGATTCTGATACCTAGCTACATAAGCCATATAATTTGCTTGCCTGAGTCCCAGAGAGGCTGCCATATACTTTTGCCATGGCATCAATCTTCCTGGAATCCTTGTCAGGAGGATGTGAAGCCAGGGATATTAACTTTATCATAGGCTGCAGCCTGAACTACCCCAACATGACTGCATTGCTGAGAAAGTAATTCTGTATCAGGACCTGACAATGTGTAACCTTCTGTCCATCTTTTTATTCTACAGGAGGCACAGAATTAGGAGCTTTTAAAATTTTTTATTGTTTGCTTCTAAAGACTTATGCAAAGGAATAGACAATCTCCTAGACTCTGAATATCCATCATTTCTACAAAATCAGGCTCCTCTTGCTCATCCACAGCTTCTTCCAAGGAAGCTGAGGGTTTCAACAACTTTTGTAAAACATAAAATGAGATGGGGACTCAGATAGCATAGCGGGAGATTCTAGAGGTCTGTCTGGGGAAATGTCGGTTCAATGGGCACACCCAGACCTTCCCAGCCACATTCATACTGTTCATAATCATCCTTCCCTCCTCTGGTTCATAAAATTCCTCAACATCATATTCCTGAACCACTGGAACCGGACGAACCGACCTTTTGCCAGATAGTGGCGGTTCGACGGAACTCAGAGCAGTGACTGGACAATTTGTATGGCTTTTGCTATCTCTGCAGCAGTTGGAGAAGGGTTTTGACCCAAACCTGCTGACTTTCTTGTTTTCTTTACTGGAATTGGTTCCTCAGAACCAGCTTTTCTTTGCCGAGAAGTCTCGCCCTGGTCAGAGGGCACTTCCTCCAGTTCAGTTGTCACCGAACCGGCTGGCCATCCGGGTCAGCGGACTTTTTGGCCTCTCGTTCCCTGAGCCTGCCCAATCTCTTTTCCAGGGTGGCTGCAGGGAAATTCTTACATATCTGGCAGTCTGACTGGAGGTGGTCAAACCCCAGACAATAGACACATGTGGTGTGTGGGTCAGCCTTGGCAAAGACTTCCCCACAGACAACACAGTGTTGAAACCCAGTGGGCCCGGTTTTTCTTTTGGGTTTCTCAGACATAATGCCAGCCTAACCAGAAAAACTTGCCCTTTAAGCGGCAGTGCCAGGCAGAGACACCCTTATCGGTTCCTAACCGTGTCACGGTATTGGAAAAAAGCGAGTAAAATCCCGTTTTTAGAACCGAGGCAAGAACCGGGAACTGAACTCTAAAATGTTAAACTTTAAAGTTTTAAATCCAGCTGATCGGGTTCAAAACCTAACCGATAAACTTACAAGTTCCACACAGACAAAACCTTTAATTTACTTACGATTACCACAGACAGAGCTTGAACCGACGGTTTTGCGGTTAAAATAAAACTATTCTCGGGTTGAATCGAACTGAGAAAACACTGTTTAAAACCGAAATGAACCGAAGCAGTAGGAGAAATCTCCGGGTGACTGTTCACTGAGGCGAGATAAAGAATCTGACAGTTCAGGTTTGAAATTACACAGATAGAGCTGCTTCTTAGAGCTCGTGCTCAAAGTTCTATTTTGGAATGGTATTAACCATTTCACCTCCGGAACAGTTCTAGTGGTGGGACAAACTGCTACTGTCATAATATAGCAAGACTTCATGTTGTTTGAAGAAAAAATTACTCACCTTAGTAATGTTGTTTCTACTAATGGAGTCTTGCTGTATTCTGACTATGTGCAGTGATCTCCAACCTTTAAACTGCCCCGGAGAGGAAAGAGTCAACTTTCCATGCAAGGCATGGAACGCTGAGCTCGAGCTCGGTTGAGCCTCTGTCTGCTGTTGTTTGAACCCTAATCGCCAGATCTTTATGAGCTATACTCACTGGGCGTCCTGTATGAAAACTGTAAACTCATACTAGCCAACCGGCTACTAAATTTAATAAAAGGTTTTTTTGGTTTCAAAGCAAAGACTCAAGTCAGGAAACCCAAAAACAAAACACAACACACCCAAAAATTAAGAGGGTGAGAAAAGGAGGCACCTCTAGGGTGCCAACACTGCTCCTGCCCACCCACATCCCAAAACCAGGTTCTGAGAGGGGAGGCGGAGGGGAGGTCAGAATACAGCAAGACTCCATTAGAAGAAACAACATTACTAAGGTGAGTAATTTTTTCTTCAAACAACATGAAGTCTTGCTGTATTCTGACTATGTGCAGACTACCAAGCAGTACCTCCATGGAGGAGGGACAGAACCTACTTTGGGAACAGGCTCTGAAGTACTGCTGTGTCAAACCGAGCATCACTCCTAGCCTGGATATCCAGAGAGTAATACTTGGTAAAAGTACGGACTGTTTTCCAGGTGGCCGCTTGACATATCTCTAAGATAGGAATATCCCTGGCAGCAGCCAGGGAAGCAGCCATACCTCTAGTAGAGTGAGCCCTCAGGCCTGAGGGTGGAGTCCTACCCAATTTTTCATAGCAGAATTGTATACAAGAGACAATCCACCTGGCAATGGATCTTTGTGGCAGGTTTTCCTCACCGACCTCACCGTAAGTGAGGAACAATTGGAGGGAGTCAAACCTGTGACCCTTGGTGCGCTCTATGTAGTAGCTAAGGGCCCTTTTCACGTCCAGGCTGTGCAGCCTCCTCTCTCCAGATGAGGAATGGTCAGTGAAGAAAACAGGAAGAGACATAGACTGGTTAAGGTGGAAATCTAAGACCAGCTTAGGCAAAAACATCCTATTAGTTCTTAGGACCACCTTATCTCTATGAAAAGAGATAAAATCAGGCTCCACTGACAGGGCCTGTAACTCACTAATGCGTCTGGCAGAAGTAATGGCTACCAAGAACACATTTTTCCAAGTCAAGTACTTAAGCTCTGCTGAGGACAAAGGCTCAAAAGGGGGTTGCATAAGCTGAGCAATGCAAACATTTCGGTCCCAAGCAGGAGCAGGGTCCCTGAAGGGAGGATTGGTGTGCAACAAACCCCTGAAGAATTTACAAAATACAGGATGAGCTGAAAGAGAAGAGGGCTTACCTATTGACAAAAAAGCAGAAACAGCTGCTAAATGTACTTTGAGTGTAGCTGGTCTGAGCCCCAAGCTATTGAGATGAACCATATAGTCCAGAACTGTAGGCAACCCAGCAGACACTGGAGAAATATGCTTACCAGAGCACCAAATAGTGAACCTTTTCCACGTGGAATTGTAAGTCTTTCTGGTGGAAGGCTTTCGAGAAGCCTTTAGAATATCCAGAACACCTTGAGAGAGATGCAGATCAGCAAACTCTAACTCTTCAATAGCCAGGCCTTGAGATAGAGAGATTTGAGATTCGGATACAAGACTCTCCCCTGAGAGGTTGTAATTCCTGGGAAGAGACAGGGGAAGATGGACTGCTAAGGACAGCAACGGTGGGTACCAGGGCTGTCTGGCCCAATCTGGAGCAATCAGAATCACCTTGCAGGGTTGAGACCTGATTTTGACTAGTACCTTGAAGAGGAGAGGGAATGGGGGGGCATACAAAAACTTCCCTTCCCAATTGAGAAGTGAAGCATCCAGGGGGACTGAGACCAACACTGGGGGTCTGCAGCAAAAAAGGGGGAGTTGGTGACTGTCTGGGGCTGCAAAAAGATCTGTCTGTGGAGTGCCCCATCTGGAAAAAATCACCTTCAAAACTAGGGGATCTAGGGACCATTCGTGATGGCCCTGAGATATCCTGCTGAGAGCATCTGCCAGGACATTGTCCTTCCCTGGGAGGTGCACTGCTATCAGAGAGGTTTGCAGGGAATAGGCCAGAGACCACAACCTCATTGCTTCTGTGCACAAGGCCGTAGACCGAGTGCCCCCTTGCTTGTTGATGTACCACATTGTGGTGGTAGTGTCTGTTTTGATCTGGACTACTTTGTTCTGAACAGATTTGGAAAAAACTTGAAGTGCCAGAAACACTGCTCTGAGTTCCAAGAGATTGATGTGAAGCAGAGATTCTTGAGGTGACCATAGTCCTTGGGTGGTCAGATCCCCCAAGTGGGCTCCCCAGCCCAAGAGGGAGGCATCTGTGGTAAGGATTAGGGAATGAGATTGAGTGACAAAAGGAACTCCTTGCCTTAGATTGTCCTGATCCTGCCACCACTGCAAAGCCTGGATCAGGGTTCGAGTCACAGGGACTAGTTTGGTCAGAGAATCCTTTCTCTGGGACCAGAAGGCTCTTAAGTGGAACTGAATGTCCCTCATCTGAAACCTTGCTCCCTGGACCACTGCCGTAGAGGCTGCCATGTGGCCCAGGGCAGCAGAAAGATGCCTTGCTGGTCGAGACACCTGAAGGGTGAAATGAAGAGCCAGTTCAGAAGGGTCCTTGCCCTTTCCTGGGAAGGAAGGCTCTTGCCTTATTGTATCCAGTTCTGCCCCTATAAAGGTGAAGAGCTGTACTGGCTCCAGAACTGACTTTGAAAGATTTAGGAGGAATCTTAAGGAAGTGAGCAATTGCTGAGTTATCTGGAGATGTGACTTGACTTGGTCTGGAGACTGACCCACTATGAGCCAGTCGTCTAGGTATGGAAAGACAGAGATCTTTTTTCTCCTTAGGAAAGCAATCACTACTGCCAGGCATTTTGTGAACACCCTTGGGGCTGATTTAAGGCCAAAGGGCATTGCTCTGAATTGATAGTGGCCTGAGGGTAACTAGAACCTGAGGTACTTTCTGTGGGAGCATCTGATGGGAATGTGAAAATAGGCATTCTTGAGGTCCAGGAGACTAGCCAGTCCCCTGGCCTTAGAAAGGGCAGAATTATTCCCGGAGTCACCATTTTGAATTTTGGCTTAAAAGGTGCTTGTTTAAATATCTTAGATCCAGGATGGGCCGCCATTCCCCTGTCTTTTGGGGGTTAGGAAGTACCTAGAGTACAATCCTTTCCCTGTGTAAGGGTGGAACCCTTTCTATGGCTCTGAGAGCCAAGAGGGAAGAGACCGCTGCCTCTAGGGCAAGGGCCTATGAAGGATTTGCAGGTGGAAAAGATCTGGTTCTCATCTTGGGGAATTTTTAAGCTGAGAACCAGTCCCTGACCTACTTCCAGGACCCACTTGTCTGATGTTAAAGATTTCCAGTCCTGGACAAAGTAAGCCAGCCTGCCCCTACAGGTAGTGGAGAATCAGCCGGGCAGACACATCAGGGTGTCTGCTTGGTAGGAGGCTTTAGGCTGAGGGGTGGAAGCAGGCCTGCTCCTTCCCCGTCTGCCTCTCCTCTAAGAACCCCCTCTGAGCAAAACAGAAGGAGGCCAGGCTTGGTAAAAGGCCTATGAAAAGGCCTGCCCGCCCCTGGAATGCTGCCTCTGGGGAGTGGCTTGCCTTTCTTTGGCCTGAGCACTCCTGTAGGTGGTCCTGTACTCATCCATTTTCTTCATGTAGTTCTCTGTCTGCTCCCCAAACAGAGAATTTCCAATGACAGGAAAATCCATGGCCTTAGTCTGGGTATCCTGTGACAGGCTAGTACATCTGAGCCAAGCCATCCTTCGAAGGGCCACAGATGTAGCCATGACTCTAGATGAAACATCACTGGAGTCCACAGCAGCATGAAATTGCACATTGGATGCCTCAATCCCATCTGCAGCCACCTGCTCCAGCTCCTTGGCAAGCTGGTCAGGGACCTGTTTAGCTAGAGTCATCACAGTGTCCCACCTGGACTTCTGGTATCTAGCTGTGTAGGCCATATAATTAGCCTGCCTGAGTCCCAAAGATGCTGCCATGTACTGTTTCTTTGCCATGGCATCAATCCTCCTGGAGTCCTTATCTGGGGGGTGTGAAGCCAAGGGTATATTTGCCTTATCACAGGCAGCAGCCTGCACTACCCAAACATGGCTGCATTGCTGGGAAAGGAACTCAGTATCTGAGCCTGAAAGAGTATACCTCTTGTCCATTCTTCTGTCAACAGGAGGTATGAAATTAGGAGTTTTCAGAATTTTAAAAGTCTGTTTCCCAAAAGACTTATGGAGGGGAATAGACAATCTCCTGGACTCTGGGATGTCCATCATCTCAACGTAATCGGGCTCCTCTTGATCCTCTACTGCTTCTTCCATAGGAAGCTGGAGGGTTTCAGCCACTTTTTTATAAAACATAAAGTGGGAAGGGGACTCAGAAAGCCTAGGAGGAGAAACACCTTAAGGTCTGTCTGGGGAAGATGTCCGGGTCAATGGGCACATACAGACTTTCATAATCACCATCACTATCTTCATACTCTCCCTCCTCCTCCACCGGTTCATAAAATTCCTCTAAATTATAATCCGGAACGGGGTGAACCGACCCGAACGAGCCCCTAACCGATGGTGCGGTTCAGTCGGAACCAAGTTAGCGACTGAACAATCCTTATCGCTTTGGCTATTTCATCAGCGGTCGGAGAAAGAACTTGTGGATCCGAACCGGCTGACTTATCCCTTCTTTTTCTTTTAACCGGAACTGACTCCTCAGAGTCGGTTCTCCTTTTGCCCGAAGAAGTCTCGCCCTAGTCAGAGGGCACTCCTTCTGGTTCAGTCGGAACCGAACCGTTCTGGCCATCTGGGTCAGCAGACTTCTCGGCCTCCCTTTCCCTCAGTCTACCTACTCTCTTATCCAGGGTAGCTTTGGGAAAACCTTTGCAAATCTGGCAGTCTGAATCGAGGTGGTCAAACCCCAGACAATAAACACAGGTGGTGTGGGGATCAGCCTTAGCAAAGGCTTCCCCACACACACACTACAGTGTTGAAACCCAGTGGGCCCGGTTTTTTTCTTGGGTTTTTCAGACATGGCCAGTCCTAACCAAACTTACCCTTTTTTCTGCAATCCTCCAGGCAAGACACCCCTATCGGTTCCTGACCGTGTTACGGGTCTTGTAAAAAAACATAATGAAATCTGTTTTTAGGACCGTACTGGACAGTTACCACACACTAATAAATCTGAAAAAAAAAAAAAACAACTTTTTCACAAACCTGATCGGTTCAAACCGAACCGATTCAATGTTTACGAGTTCCACACAGAAAACTAATAAAGAAAACCTATCTAGTACTCACGGTACCACAGACAAAGACTTAACTGACAGGTTAGATTGAAGAAATTCGGTTGAAACCAAGAGGAAAAAAACGACACTTTAACCGACTTTTTTGAACCGAGCAAAGGAGAAATCTCCGGAGCGACTGTTCAGTGAGGCGGAGTAAAGAATCTGGCGGTTGGGGTTCAAACAACAGCAGACAGAGGCTCAACCGAGCTCGAGCTCAGCGTTCCATGCCTTGCATGGAAAGTTAACTCTTTCCTCTCCGGGGCAGTTCAGAGGTTGGAGATAACTGCACATAGTCAGAATACAGCAAGACTTCATGTTGTTTGAAGAAGATGTTGTAGAAATCAGAAATCTGTCAATCAGTTCAGCGACCATCACTGATATTTTCTTTACTTCCCAGAAGTGTCAATTATGTTTGGGTCAATAGAGAAGCTTTACAGAATAATGAAGTGATACTACTATTTCCAAACAGAGAAAAATTCAATAAGATCGTAGAAAACAACTTGGGTATGGATAAATGTAAGATTTTGACTTTATTTGGTATGAGTCAACTCGACCAAGAATCAGACTTGAAATTATCGGTAGCAATAAAGGATCTGTTGACCCACTTCTTGACAGTTCCTTTTGAAAGCATGGGATCCTTTAATGCTAAGCGGGTGCATGAAGGAAATAAAATTGACATAATGGTCATGAATGAAAGGTTGGCTTACAATGTCATTACAAGCAGTCACACTGGACCATTTAGGCCCGTATCTTGTGGATTCTAGAGACCTAGCCGATGTCAGTCCTAGTGATACACCGCATAAGCCAAATGGGGACAGTGTGGGTCTGCCCCTGGCAAACAGATTTATGTTGCTAACTGGGTATAATGAAGGATGACTATGTATAAACTAGGTCAATACAGAAATTACTATTAACTACACACCTTCCGGAACTCGGTACATTTCCTGGAACAGAGCTGGCTCAAAATATGCTGGCTGATAAAGAATGTACTAGCTTTCTGAAAGGGTTTGAGGTTATCTACTTACAGGAAACATGGCACTCCATGGAAAGTGCTATTAGTTTAAAGGGATACGAATGTTATGTCCCGGGATCCAAAGTTACAGGAACTGGCAGATGTTCTGGAGGGATTATTACTTTAGTTAAAATCGGATCCCCTTACAAAGTGTCAGTTTGGAGATCTACCAAGAATTGTCTGGTGGTTCTCCTTAAGGATGAGAAATACAAAATAGCAGAAGTCAACTGCTATTTACCACCCGAAAATACTGTTTATTACGCTGAGATAATTTGCCACGAGTTGGCTGGAATTATAAAAGAAATCCAACAGGTATTCCCGGCAGCAGAACTACTTGTGTTAAGAGATTTTAACGCACGTATTGGACCCTTTGATGGTCTTTCAGACCACCCTTTTTTTCATTCTTGTCTACCAGATTGTTTAATGTTAAGGAAATCAAAAGAAAATATTTTACATAAAACCAGGAAGATGTTATCAGAAATATTAAAAAGAGAAAAGTTTATATCCCTTTAATGGGAGATATGATGGGGACCAAGATGGTGAATACACTTTTCTGTCTACAAGAGGGGCTTCTCTTGTTAACTTTTGCCTTCTGGTCTGGTTTACCAAAATACTGGAGTTAATGTTCTGTGCCTTAAAGAGCAGAGCGTGATCACTACCAAGTCATATTGGAAACAAAAGGGATAAGTGAGGAAATATGTGATACAGAAAAGTTTCCCTTTACTGAAATTAGGGCCTTGTGACAGGGTAGAATAGGACCCTGTCTCATTTGTTATGGAGAAAGTGTTTAAATGCAAGGATCTTT
Organism: Neoceratodus forsteri; assembly: GCA_016271365.2. Lineage (NCBI taxonomy): Eukaryota > Metazoa > Chordata > Ceratodontiformes > Ceratodontidae > Neoceratodus > Neoceratodus forsteri. Next base: position 270,557,651 of record JADMNL010000027.1, read on the forward strand.
CCTTTTCTGTCTCTTCGCTGTCTGGTTGCGCAACCAAATTTTCCTGTGAGACTTCGGACTTGATCAACCCAACAGTCTTGCAATTCTTTGCCTCTCACTGTCTTTCAGTTTTCTCTTGCTGACTGTTTTTCTCCCTTGCATATCTAGATCTGCTGATATAAAATATGTGCAAATCATTGTATGGCAATGTAACTGATATTAGGATCCCTTTGTTTGGAAAATATATAGCATTACTGTTTATATATAATTATAATCTGGGATGTTCATTTTAACCCTTTGCAACAGCTGTGCAAAAGGGGCCTCAACTCAAGAAGCCATTGTGTTCTAGCAGCTCCTGCCTCATATTTACAAAAAACAGGATGCTTGCTAAGAATGAGGATTAAAAGGACTTATAAAGGAGCTTAGCTGCAACTGCTAAAGAAAGGGACACAGAGACTGAAGGAAAATGTTATTTTATTTTGCCATTGTACATAGTTATACTGAACAAGTTTCTTTTTTTATGTTACTGCTACTGTAAAGAAATATTTTTGGTGAATTTTACAACTGCTCCTGGTTTACCTATATTTCCTGACCTGTGCCTCGATGACAGGCCTCTAACAGAATTATCTGGAGGCAAGATACACAAATAATATTATACCAATTTTACTAAGTTCTGTATTAGTCCAACCTACTGGAGCTACCAGTCTTTTGGACTTACATACTCTTTAAAGCACATTAATACACTCTTTATAGAGATTAAGGCAATACTAGAACGTTCTATAAATAAGAAAGATAATGTGGGCATGGACACTTGGTTTGATAAAGACTGCAGGAAGGTGAAATCTGAGGTCAGGAAATTTTGTAGAAGCTATAATAGGTAAAAAAAAAAAAAAAAAAATTCTTACCCAGTTAAACAAGGAAAGAAAGTTATACAAGAAATTAATAATGGAAAAAAAAGGGATACTACGAGACTAAATGGTCAAAGATGCTGATAGCTGTGCAGAACAAAGATTCCAAATTATTTTGGACCTTGGTTGCTAAAGGGACCGATAAGTATAAAGTGAATATTGACACCTATATTCATGAAGACAGATGGTTGGCCCATTTTACTGGGATCTACTTTGACCCCACAGAGGAAGCAGTACCCAAATAGATTTTTCTGATTAACAACTCATTTCACCCAGTTATTATGGATAAAGTATATTTGACCATATATTCACTAAAAAGGCAAAAAGCACCAGGCCCTGAAGGAACACCCTCTGAAGGATATCTTACGGAAACCCCATTATGGTGTTGTTTTCTAACCCTGTTTTACAATAGATGTATCTCTGCAAATACTTACCCCGATTCTTGGAAAGGGGCAAATATAGTCCCATTACACAAGAAAGGACCTGTAAATGACCCCACAATGTACAGACCCATAAGCTTATTAGACATTAACCTTAAAATATTTTCAAAAATCATACTAAGTAGGCTGCAAGCAGGAGTTGCTAGAACTGGGGGTATTTCACCCTATCAGGCTGGGTTTAGATCCCACTATTCTACAATCGATAATATCTTTGTATTACAGCATTTCATTGAAAAATATGTAAAACTTCAGGGACAGAAACTCAGGGTTTCATTTAACTCTAAAATTGATTAGCATTTTGCTCATAAAAGTTCCAAAATATTGCGAAAATGCACAGCACTTGCCCTCACTGTGTTTAACAAACATAACACTTCTAGAAAACCTATATAAATGCTTTCTGTACAGTTAGTATTGTCCCAAGAAAAAAACTGCTAATCAATTATTTAAAACCGTGGAAACTGTACACTGTCTTCATAGACTATAGCACTACCTTTAACAGTGTGTCAAGGAGGATACTCTGGCACATCCTGCTAGATGGGGGTAATGACCCTAATCTGGTTGGGATAATAACCCAATTATATACAAATACTTAGACTAAAATAAGACTGGGGTATGGGGGTCAACTAACTAGCTTATTTAAACGTAATAGGGGTGTTGGGGTGTGTGCTTACCCCCCCTACTCTTCTCACTTTATCTGGAAAAAAATCTTAAAACATAGTGTTACTGTCGCTCAACAGCCACCAAAAATCAAGAACTTTCCTTGCCCATTATTAGCGTATGCTGATGTCATAATTATGTCCCTATCAAAAAAGGGGCTTCAGAATAAACTGAACTTTTTCTCTGAAGAATCTACAATATCAGAGTTAACAAGCATTTGTCAATGCCAAATGTTGTCACACTGGCATTGGCAGGTGGGAGTAAGCGTAGCTAAAGACACATAGTGCTGTGATTTTGTGAATGTGTCTCCAAAGATTTTTGCGCGGTAAGCCGCATGCGTGTGCGCCACAGCTGCGAGGAAACACGTTTTGGGCAGGCTTGAAAATGGCAGTTGGACTGTTGCTAGGAGATGTGCAAATGCCAGTGGTGAAAATGTGGCATGAAAATATTACAGATTGACAAAGTTACAAGGGTGTGTGGAAACTGCGCAATGCACGCTTGCAACACAGTGATTGTAAGGAGTTTCGGCACCAAATTTTCAACATAGGCATTTTAGGACCTCTGCTCATGAATAGTGTCACCGTCATTTCCTCAAACTGCCCCAAAAACTGATTTCGCACAGCGGCCGTGCAATTCTGTGCCGCACGTGAGAAAACACATTTCAGGCAGCTGCAGTGTTCCTAAGGAAGTATGGAAAAATGCCAATGATAAATAGCTGGAGTGAAAGTATTACAGATTCACAAAGTCATGAGCGTGCGTGCTAACTGTGCAACGCACGCTCATAAAACACTCATTTTATTGACTTTCATTCCCAAATTTTCAACATAGGCATTTTAGGACATCTGCTAATGAACAGTGTCACTGTCATTTTCATCATTTGTCTCGAACATGGACTTTCCAGAGCGACCACGCTATTCTGCGCCGGAACTGTGAAAACATATTTTGGTCAGAATGTAAAAACTGACAGCTGTACTGTTCATTAGGTGGTGCAGAACAATGGCACTGTAGAAAATCTGGAGTGAGAATATTATAAGTTTGCGAACGTACGAGCATGCGTGCAAACTGCACAACGCACGCTCGTAACACAGTCATTTTAAGGAGTATTGTCATCAAATTTTCAACACAGGCATTTTAGAACCTCTGCTCATGAACAGTGTTACTGTCATTTTCGTAATGTGTCCTGAACACTGATTTCGCTCAGCGAACACGCTAGTCTGTGCCGAAAGTGCGAAAACACATTTCGGCAAGGATGTGAAAAATGACAGCTACAAAGTTCACAAGAGGGTGCAGTAAAATGCCAAATTTGAGAATCTGTCATGAAAATATTGCGAATGCGCTAACTTACGAGCATGCGTTGCGCAGTTGCTATGCACCTCGTAAAACAGTCATTTTACGGAGTATTGTCACCAAATTTTCAACACAGGCATTTTAGGACCTCTGCTCATGAATAGTATCACTGTAATTTTTGTAATGTATCCTGAACACTGATCGCACAGCGACCGCGCTATTCTGCGCCAGAAGTGCGAAAACACATTTCGGGCAGGATGTGAAAAAAATGACAGCTGTACGGTTCACAAGAAGGTGTGGTAAAATGCCAATGTTAAATCTGGCATGAAAACAGTGCGAATCGCTTAACTTCTGAGAGTGTGGGTGCGCGGTTACTACGCCTTCATTAAAACAATCATTTTTTTGATTTTTCCTGAAACTTCCAACATAGGCTTTTTGAGGCCCCTCTCATGAACAGTGGCACTGTCATTTAATTACTGGGTCTCGAAGGTGATTCCGGCGTAGCGACTGCAAAATCACCTTTCAGGACCGAATAACGCTATGACAGTGCAAGAATTCATAAAAGGGTCCCAAAACCCCATGTTGAAAATGTGGAGCAAAATTCACAAAATGCCGAGATATGCATTAAAGTTGAAAAACCCTATTCATTCCACTATACAGCTTACCGGCATTTCTTCAGTTACAGTCAGCTTTGAAGAGTGCAGACATGTTCCGGTCCACAGAAGATCGCCGTGCTGGACTCAGCAGGTAAGTATGGGGTGGGGGTGAAGGGAGGCAGGGTGCGAGTGGGTGTGTGCGGGTGGGGAGGGGGCATCGAGACTACGAGACCGTTTTTATTTTACTGGGGAAAAGTGGAAAACCCATCGAGGGACAGTTTATTTCTTTGTAGATTTGGTACGCTCGGTGGGCTCCCAGCATGCCACCTAACTGTTTGGGGGGTGTCTGTAGCCAACGGGGACTGGGAAACCCTTGTCGGCGCACAACACGGGGGCAGGAGGAAGTAATGCCAACAGGATTGGGCACCCCGTCAGCAGACAAAGAAAGGGGTTACTGACAGGGTTGGGCACCCAGTCGGACTACTAGACAGCTGCCTGCTCGCCGACCATCCACATAATGGCGAGCATGTCAAAAAAGGACGCTGCATATGATGAGCTTTGCTCGGATTGCAGCGGACGCTTTTCTTAGATAATGCCATTATGTATGCATGATTTGGCCTGGCATGCAGGCTGGTTTGGGAATGGGGACACACCTGCTGGTGCGTGCCCTGCATTCGCTAACAGCCGACCGCTGCCTCTAAAGCTGCACTGTCCCACTATTTTGGCTGCAATCGTGCCAACATAAAATGAATATGAATAACACGAAAGCCCTTGTTTTGGAAGTAGAAAATATGAAGGATCCGGATATATAGGTTCAGATAAAATAGAAGTAGTAGCCAGCTATATGTATTTAGAAGTCATGATGCAACAGAATTGTTTACTGGAACATTCATGGATATGCTCATGGAAAAATGAAAAAAGGCAAACAATAGCTGGCTTAACCAGGTTTAATAACAAATATGAGGGCATGTCCATTAGGCCACTAATCCACGTAGTACAGGCCAAGTTTGAGTCTCAGCTGTTATACAGTAGCGAAATCTGAGAGTTAAATAATAGAAACAAGTTACAGAGCCCATTATATAAAACTCTAAGAAACATATTAGAATTAGGACACTCATGTCGTCAGCCTATATCAGGTCTGAACTGGGGCTATCCGACATTAGCGCTACAATACAAACAAGTAAAATTAATTTTTGGATTGGGGTACTAGACAAGATGACTGCACACTTGTAAAACAATGTCTGATAGAGAAAGAATATTGGCGAGAACTTGGTTATAAAACGGTACTGGCTGAACTCTGTTTTACTAAAATTAAAAAAGTACAAACTCATGCCCTTGAAGAGAGCTGTAAAACAAGGAATAACGATAAGTGTTAAATATAAGAAGTAGATCTTGAAAAAGATTACACATTTCTGGAATAAAAGAGATCTGAATGAAATAGCTGGAACACACTACTCAAAATGGTTAGCCTCTAACAATTATTTTCACGGATATAAAGTGTACCTGGATATTTCAACTGACCCTAAACTTAGATCTGATTTCACAATGTATAAATTTAAACAGTTCCGCAGTAAGGTACTTGATCTTAGATGCAAAAAACCAGGGATACTTACTGAGAATTGTGATTGTGGGTTTGGAGGAAAGGAAGACTTACTGCATGTCCTATGGGACTGTAAGTGGTATGCCAGGCAACACGCATATTGGCTGAGCCCCTTCATAAATAATATCTATCAAGTGGATGAGACAGAATTAACTAGTATTTTAATACATACAGAAGACTCATGGTCACTGGACAGATTGGCAAAATTTTTGATATTAAGAATATAAAGAATAAGAAACAAGATTGTATAACACCTTGTTGTATGATGAACTGATATTTGCACTTCAGTTCTCCTCTGGGACAAGTTGTTATAATTGTATTATGTATTTATTAATATTGTTTTTAATGTATGACATGAAGTTTATTTGTACTGATTTGTATAAATTGTTGTGAAGGCTTCTTTTAGCCATACAATAAACTTGAACTGATTGATTGATTGCACTTGTTAAAATAAGTGAGGATTCCTGGGGTTTGGACAGTGTTTTTTGACTCTGGGTGCACCAATTTTGTTTCTGACTCAGGTACGCCAATTTTATTTTTGATCCAGACTTATTTTTGAAGAAATAGTGCAGTTCTAAAGGCAGAACCACACTAGCTGCAGCCTTCTTTCGTCCCTAGGAACTAATCAAGAACTGCAGCACCGCTAGAAAAACAGATTACAAACAATAATGAAAAGAAAAACAAATTAACATAGAATTATTGAAAACTGAGTTTAGAACTGTCACTTTAAAAAATAATCAAGCTTCTGGAGACCAGAATAATGAAGCCGTACTTTGGAATTACTGCTCTCTTAAGCAGAGAAACAAATCTGCTGTTGGGAGAACTAGGGGTTGCATGACCACACTGTAGAGTTTGAACTCTCATTCTAAGTGCCATTAGTAACACAGAGTTCTATCTCTAGAGCAGCACTCTCAGGCCAGATAATGCTGCCTACCGTGTAATCAGTAAGTGCGGGACTCCTGGGGTTATAAGTACATACAGTAGATCAAGGATTTGAAACAAAACATGGTTGGGTATAATTACACCATTAGTTTGTATTCCTGTACTACTCAAAAAAGAAGCAGATAAAACAACCAGCAACATCAGTGAATTTTAGAGAAGGTAATCAATCATAAAATGTGGCTTTTTAACTAGAAATAATATGCTGCAAAAGGGTTGACAGTATTCCTTTAAGCATTATCGATGTTCTCTTTCATACATAAGCTTTCATAAAGGGTAGGTTTCATTACAACATTACTATAGCACTGCCATTCTTTTGCGTCAGTTATATCAATCTAAAATGAAAGGTTACTTTACAAGTTGGCTTACAAGTAGTTATTCATAGGAAATTCAGATGTTCTGTATTACTGACTATTTGCTAGAAAAGCTGTAATCAGTATGGCTTTCCCTTTCCTTGAAGTGCTAAGTTTTCTTACCAAAGTAATAAACAGAGGAGTAAAAAAAAGTGGACCAGTTAGTAGATAATCATTATTACGGCACAACAAACAAAACACTGATTTAACACAAAGCAGTAATTCAGCACTCATTAAAAGTGTAAACCAAGTTACCTTCAATATCATCAGCATCATCCAAGCCAAGTTCTTCCATTAAATCTAAATAACAAATACAGATACATTTAGAGATGAAATGCTTTTAGAACGGATTAACTAGATACTATTCATAAATAAAATTGTCAGTTAATTTATGCTCACAAGAGGGTCCCAGGGATAAGGCAACATCTGAGTTATAAATGCCAGAGGTCCAGATGGGTACTCCACAAAGATAATTGATAAAAGGGAGGCAGTATAGTGCAGTGGTTTAAGGCTCTGAGCTGCATACCTGGAGACCTGGGTTTGAATCCCACAGCCCCCACTTGCATACTGACCCTGAGCAAGTCACTTAACTTTCTTGTGCTCCCAGATCGCACCTGTAAACACATTTCAGTTTAGGTGTCTCTCCTGGTTAAAAAAAATAAATAAAAAATAATCGTAAATTTAAAGTTTTTAGTTTGGGGCTAGTTTGGAAACTGACATCTCAAAGCTTAAGTAAGAACTAGCCACTCCAGACAAAAATGTTTTTTTGATATTTCTTCGAAATATTTATAAAATGTCAAGAAAAAAATCTAGAAATTCCATTGGCTCAGAGGCATCACCTGACCAGGTATTAAATATCAATAAACACAAGGTCAGGCGCTGCATCTCTTTTTCTTCCCAAAAAAACAACTACCATAAACATATCACTGCACCTAAAACAAAAGTTCAAAAATGCCGCTACACATCATAATGAAAATCCCAGCCTTTACTTCCACTACATTTAAAACTCATCTTTTAAAAACTATTCTGCATCTTTCAACAGACAAATATAAAATCAGACTTATTAAACATCCTGAAGCAGTTCCCCACCACTTACATAGAATACTGAATCTAACAAGTTAAAATATATTCTGTGGCCTCCATAAAAAAAGGCAAAGTTTTCACTCAACACTCCCCCCCCCCCCAAACGCTTGTACACTGTTCAGCAACGCACCATCAGGCGGCTTACATTCAGTTTCCATCACTACTTTTCCAAACATAAGTTTTGCCAGATAACCCCACATTTTTCTTTCAAGCTCAGCTCACCAACTAGACAGCTGGAGCTCCTGTGTCTCTGAGGCACCATCCATCACACTAAACCACCACAGCCAAGCTGGGAGGACCAGAGGAGAGAGGGCCTTATCAGGCGGCGAGTCACTAGTGCCATAGAATGGCTGCAGCGGCACTTCAAATACTGGGGTTGGAGGCCTCTTTATTTACTGATGAATCACAATGAGTGAGGTGAGAAAGAGCTCTTCATTGGGCACAGCATGAATAGAGAGAGGACTACGATTCTCCTCACCCAAAACAGCAAAGATTTTTTTGTTTGTTAATTAAACTGATCAAAATTTCTCTCACAGCTCCATAAACGGTCTCTTCTAATAGCCCATGGAGCTCTGTATTGGGTGATGCAGACAAAACGCTAACCTGAGCAGCACAAATCAGGTCTGTTAAAATGTGACTGCTCCAGTCCCATATGTGTTGTTTGCTAGGGGCCGGGAAAGCGAGTGACTCTCCCTATCCAATTTCTCCAATTCAGCTGTTGGGGAGCAGCACGGAAAAATGGCTACTGCTTTAAATATCCTCTTGGCCTCATCTGTAGACTTTGTGGGGGCTGGGAGAGTGAGTGATTCTACGGAATCTAAGGTGCTGGAGGCAACTGAGTTACCAAGCAACAAAGATGCCAGTACCAAATGACAGTCAGCATAGTAACATTTCTCTCCATCAGCCAAGTTTGTGCTTGGGGAAACTTCAACTGTGTGTGAGCATAACTGAGTGTCTCTGTTTGGCAGCAATGAAACTGTTTAAATATTTATATAATTTATTTTATTTAAACAGTTTATTTACATTTTATTTGTTTAAACGGCAGCAAAGAGTCATTTTATAAGTGTGATAAGCTACTCCAAAGTGAGCATCAAAGGACTTTAGTGCAATTCTCAGGGGTGCAAGGACACTTGGCCTTTGACCTCATGCCTCTGCATGCCCCTAGGGCATGCATTAAAATCCTTTAATGCAATAGTGTGATGACTTATTACTTACTTCCAATGTAGCATGGGCCCCTCAGGTCCAATTTAACATTCCCCTTGACTTCCTAGATTAGGTCTTCTTAATGCTTCCTATCTCTGTTTTTTTCCCTGCTTCTCCTTATTTGATTGTTTCAAACAAACCTCCTTTTCGTATTTCCAAGATCAGTCATAAGTAGCGAGTTTGTTGTTGATCAAAATATTTCAAGGACTTCACAATGTCTCCTTGCTGGCAGGAATGTCCGTAAGTGCTCAACAAACTCAATACTTGTGAGCGACCTTGGGAATACAAAAAAAGAGGTTTATATGAAAATAATCAAACCAAGAGAAAAATAAAAAAGCAAAGACAGGAAGCATTAGGAGGCCCTAATTCCCTGAGCAAGCTCAAATGGGGTGAAATGTTGGGCTTGGATCTGGGGGTCCATGCTACATAGGATGAACAGATATTTTGAAGAAATGTTGGGGGAAAAAACATTCTTGTTTGGAATGGCTAGTTCTTCCTTATGCTTTCGAAATATCTGAATTTTGCCATTACAAACAGATTAGGATAGGCAACAAAATTATATACAAGGTGGAAGTACAGTAAGACAATAAACAGGTCTTCATAAAATGAAAAGAAAACAACAGGAAAGGAATTATGGTCAACCTATAGTAGCTAGAGGCAGTAGTTGCATGGCTTATGTAACTATAAAGTACATTTGTAAAACACACTTGATTGTTTTAAAAACACATGCCCATATTACTTAAGATGTAAGATATCATCAACACATGTCCATATTACTGAAGATACAAGATATCATCAATAGGCACATCTACTGTATGCAGAAACGTACATGCTGCAAGAAAAAGTTTACAGTAAGTCCCAGGGAATTATACATAAATGTAAAACAGCAGCTAGGGGTATTCTACACATTTTAAAGAGCCTGTGAAACCTTTGAGAAACAGGAAAGTTACTTACCAGTAACCTGATCTTCAAACCCCTGGAATCTCCAATTATGATTAGACATATGCAGTCAGCTCAGAATCTCTGACTGCCCCAGAGCTGTAGTGATGTAATGTGGAATGTATGCAAATAATGGAACTAGAATGCTATATTCAAACTCTGCCTCTGGGTGGTCTGTGTTCCATCTAACAGTCAGATTCATTTTCTCCGTTCAGACAACTAGATGCCCCAAAGAGCCTTCCTCAGCAACTTCGCTGTAAGTTTATTTCTTTCAAAAAAGTTGTAATTTTACTATTTTGTAATTTCTCTGCCTCTAGTTAATGTTTTAGATATTTAGCGTTTTGGGTGGAATTTTTCTTGGTTCCTGATGGCTCTTTTGCGGTTCCCAGGAACAGAGATCTTCTCAGTTTTATTTCTGTTTTAGTGGTTCCTAACCACTATTTAACTTGATGAATTTAACTTACAGTTCCTTAATTTTATTTAAGAGCAATTTCCCCATTTTGTACTCCATTCCTTTTCTCTCGGGAACCAACCGCATTTTTACAAATATGAAATACGTTTTATTCAATTGCAGTTCCTTTTCTCATCGGGGAACCGACTGCGATTTTTATTTTGTCTCTTTCCTGGGGTTTTCTTTTAGTCTACTGACAACTGGCATGTCAGCAAGACTAAAAAAAAAAAAAGGACGAGATCTATAGGTTTTAAAAAACTGTTTTCAGAGTTTCCAAATCTTTGCCACAGTTATTCACCACAATTTGTACTAGGATTGCCTGGGTCCTAGTCATATTTTTTTCCAATTGTGAGAAAAGATTGAACATATGCAAAAGATTTCTCAGACCCTAAAAAGTAGTTAGGTAGGAACTTACCGTAACAGTAGATCTTCAAGAGAGGTTCCTTCAGTAGGTCATCACATATAGGACTGGCACCACCTGGCATTGGGCCGCATGGCAGACTTTTCTAGCAATCCCTGATGGGGAACCACCCACCCAACGTCACGTGACCGAAGTCAGTGTGACTGTATATAGTGGGCAGTCCCCACGCCCACCCTCCAGTTCTCCAGCCAGAGCCAGAAAGAGGCCTGACAACATGAGCGAACAGGATTTGGAGTCCCTGTAGAACAGAAAATGAGGGGAAGGAGGGAGGGAGGGAAAAATATGACCTACTGACTGAACATCTCTCGAAGATCTACTGTTACGGCAAGTTCCTACGTAACTGTACTATCTTACTTCGAGAAGGTTCCTTCAGTAGGTCATCACATATAGGACAGAGTCCCAAGCAGTCCCTCCAAAGAGAGACCGAGAGAATCTAGGGAGGAGGAGAAATAACTCCAACAGAAAAAACTGGAATCCAGAATGAACCCAGCCTAGGACAAAGGGTCCTGTAACACAGTTAGGCGAAACCAGCCTCTGCCTAGAAGCAATGTCCAGACTGCAGTGTTTGGTGAAGGTATGGACAGAACCTGCTGCTGCGGGCGCAGATATCAGCCGAGACATTTTGTAAAAGGCAGCGGAAGCAGCCATGCCCCTAGTAGAATGACCTCTTATGGTACCCGGCAGAGGTTTTCATACTTTGTTAACAATACCTAATGCAGTTGCCTAACCAGTTGGAAAGGCCCTACTTAGAAACCAGTTTGCCCTTTGATCTGGGGGCAAAGGTACAAAAAGCTGATCACAGCTATGGGATTCTTTAGTTCAGTGAGTGTAACACCGAAGAATCCGATGTAAGTCCATGGTATGGAGGAGTGCCTCACCTCTATTAGAGGGGGATGGGAAGTACACAGGAAGCTCTACTGATTGGTTCAGTGTGGCTTCTACCACCTTGAAAAGAAGCTTCGGATTCGTTCTAAGGACCACCCGGTCCTTATGGAAAACAAGATAGGGCTCCTTGCAAACCAGAGCGTGAAGCTCCGAAATCCTCCGGGCTGACGTGATGGCAACCAGAAACAATGCTTTCCAGGAAAGGAAGCGCAAGTCACAGCTCATAGCCAGCTCAAAAGGAGGAAGGGTGAGCTTTTCCAAAATGAAATTAAAATCCCAAGGTGGAGTTGGGCTGCGGATGGGGGGTTTCAGATGGAGAATCCCTTTCAAAAAGGTTTCAGAGACTTCCAACTGAGCCACGGGTTTACCATCCACGAGCTCGTGGTACACCGAAATTGCCGAAAGGTGGACCTTCAAAGAAGAATATGAGAGACCGGAGTATGACAGGTGAACGATGTATTCCATGACTTGGGGGCAGAACACAAAAAAGGGTTCCAACCCTTGGCGACCGCCTAGATGGAAAACCATTTCCACTTCATGGCATAAGTGGATCGAGCAGAGGGTTTTCTGGCCTCAATGAGGACTTGAGCAACCCGGGAGGAGACCCCAAAGCAAGAGATCGCTATGTCTGCAGGAGCCATGCATGAAGGTGAAGAGTCCTGAGCCTTGGATGTAGCAGTCGACCTTGATCCTGAGTCACGAGGTCGTGGGTCACTGGAATTAGAACTGGTGGTTCCTTGGAGAGCTGCTGCAGCAGCAGAAACCAAATCTGTCTTGGCCAGAGAGGAGCGTTGAGAATCATTTTTGCCTTTTCTGTTTGGAGTTTGAGGAGGACCCTCTGGAGGATGGGATATGGAGGGAAGGCGACAAAAATTCCTGTACAGGAGAGAGACAGCGTGTCATGCCAGAAAGCACCATGCCCTGGAACGAGTGAGCAAAAACTGGGAAGTTTTGCGTTGAATTGGGAGGCAAAAAGGTTGATTTCCAGATGCCCCCAAAGTAGGAAGATGGATTTTGCCACTTCCTGAAGTAATTCCCACTCATAAGCTAGGGTCCGAGATCTGCTGAGACTGTCCACTAGGACATTTAGAATGACTGGTACGTGCACGGCCACGAGGGCTAGATTGTGCTGGACTGCATCGCCTCCCCGCACAAGGGGTACGAGCGGGTTCCTCCTTGTTTGTTGAGGTACCAAACTACTGACATGTTGTATGTTTGGCCCAGCAGTGATCACTGGGGAAGGAGGGTCTGGAAAGCCTGTAAGGTGTACAGGACAGCCTTCATCTCCAGAACATTGATATGCAACATAGCCTCCAAGCTGGACCACAGTCCTTGGGCTTGGTGCTCCCTAGATGTGCTCCCTATCCCATATTTGAGGCATCTGTGGTTAGGGATGTTAAGAGACCTGGGTTCCAAAGGGAGACCCAAAGAAAGATTGCAGGGATCCCTCCACCAAAGCAATTCCTTCTGAACTGATGGGCCAGGTTGTCTAGAAGTTGATCCCACTGCATGCACAAGGACCACTGAGTGACCCTCATGTGGTGCCTCGTGAGGGGAACAGTGGTGATGGAGGCCAACATCAGGCTGGGAAGGCGAAGGATGTCCCAGGCCAGAAACCCTATCGTGTGTCTGATGGACACTAGCTGCAGGACCCATTCGTCGGAGGTTATTGCCCTCCACTCATGCGCGTGGCGGTCGAACCTCCCCCCAACCTGCTCCCTGTCGAGAGACTGAGGCGGCAGTGGGGACAGCAAGTCAGGAAGTGGCTGGATGTTCAGGGGGAGGGGCCCCCTGTATGTCTCTGGTTCTTGGGAGGTGAGGGATGGCTGTACCTGTGGCCTTACGCTTGCCCTGGTGACGTGCCGGGGCTTACTTTCTCTGCCTCCAAGTCCTTTTCCGAAAGGGCTGCTGTTGTTGGTTACCTGATCAGTACATTGACCTCAATGACCTGAAGGTGAGACCTCTGTCCTGCAGGTCTGTGATGATGTTCTTGGTGGCCCCAACAAAGAGTACCAAGCCCCTAAAGGGGGCATCTTGAATCGCCAACTGAACTTCGTTAGCAAGCCCAGAAAGGCGAATCCAGGAGTGCAGTCTGAGGGCAACGACAGTTGCCAAGGTGCAAACCACAGAATCAACAGGGTCGTATGTGGCTTGCAAAGCATGCCTACATGAGAATTTGGAGAGGCGAAGATCCTTGACAAGCTCCTCTTTCAAACTCAAGGGTTCCATGGTCTGGACCCGAGCTTCCAACCTGGCCAAGGTAGCATTCTGGTGGGAAACCATATGGGCCACATAGTTAAGGGACTGGAGGGTGCATGTGGCCAAAGCATAAATTTTTCTCCTGAACTGGTCCATCTGCCTCGACTTTGTTCAGAGAGAGGTACTCATGTGCTTGGGTGCAGCAGGCTGATCATGAGCAGCGGAAATAACAACAGTTGGCTTTAGGATGCACTTTCAAGAATAGGGCATCTTTGGGGTACCTGGTAAAGCCTGTCCACCCTCTTGGGGACAGCCAGGAGAGAATGAGGCGAGGTCCTAACGAGGTCCAATCCACGGAGGAATGGGGACCGGAGACAGGGACACTTAGTCCAGGTGTTCTGCAAGTTGCAGTCTCGTAGAGTCCTGATCCTCTGACTCCCAGTCAAAGAAGTCCTTCATGGACCTCAGAAGGTCCGAAAAGGCAGGGTCCTCTGGTGGGGATTTAGGGAAAACCTTGCCTGACGGGCCTTCAGGCTCCTCCAAAAAATCCTCTGCTGAATCATCGGCCCCCTCATCATCGTCTGCCCCTTTGTCAGGATGGTGACGGATATCAGGAAGAGCGACGCCCCGACAGGTCTTCCCCAAAATGTGCACAGTAGCAACTGAAAAACTGCTCGGGGATGGAGACCTTGGAGACCGTGGTAGAGAGTCTCTCGTCTCCAGGTCCGAAACCAACTCCGACCTAGCCCCCTGCCACCAAGACTGAATAAGAGTCTTGAAGTCTGGTGTAACCGGAGGGGTAGTGGAGGAGGTTGGGGCTGAGGGGTGGAGGAGGAGGCGGTATTACCGTAGTGGTGGATAATGATAACCATGGAATCCCTAGTAGTGAGGGTAGGGACTGAACCCAGGGTAAAACTGTCCAAAATGGCTCCAGTCCGAAGGGGGGCCAGCCGGGTAATGTTCCCCAGGGAACCCTAATGGGTAATGAGGGACAGTTCAGGGTCTAAAATAAATCCCCGTTGTTAGATCTGACGACGGGAGTACCCACGTCAGGCCCGACATAGTATAAATAGGCTGGGGGTCTGGCGTTGGGATAGCCCACATCAGGGGAACCAACGTCGGAACCGGCACCACCCGATCAGGTGCTGGATCTGGCGTCAGGGCCAATGGCTGAGGCCGATCGCTAGGTCCTGGCTGAGGAACCATCAGGACATCCGGCATCAGAGCCAGTGGCTGAGGCCGATCACTGGGTCCCTGCTGAGGAACTGTAGTCAGAACGTCTGGCCAGAGTAGGATCTTGGGTCCGATGGCGGGATCTTGGCTGGAGTCGGCTCTATAGGGATCCCACCCAGAGGAGGAGGAGGGGCCTCCACTGGTAGGCCAGTCAGCCGAGGAGGAGCCTCCTTCCCCTTGACCCCAAGGGGACAGCGTGGAGTAGACCCCGCAGATTTGACTACGTTGAGGAGTTCCCCGCTGTCTTCGCTGGAGGTACCAGCCGGAGAAGGGGAGGATACGGGCGAAGGGAGAGGGGCCTTCTCCTCTTGGTTTCACCAGTAGTCAGGTGAGGCGCCGGTAGGCACCGATGGGGGAACCACACCTGAGTGGCCATCAGGGACGGGCATCTTAACAGGTGGCGTCAGGTGGGTGGGGGAGAGCCCCGCCGACTTTATCGACGGGTGCCGGGCGGGTCCCCACAGACTGGGGAGCTGGCTTACCGGCAACTGTGCGGTTCTGGAGGAGCCGGGGCTGACTTATTGGCGGGCGCGGTGCAGTCATTGGAGGGCCAAGATCAACTGACCTACTATGGCCTTACCAGACTTATCATCCGATTTCTTCGGCATGGGCCTTGCTTGCTCGCGGGGCGTGTGTCATCATGAGCGCTCCTGCTCCGAGATTCCTCCTTGTGTCTGTTCAAGGAGAAGTTTTATCTGATGAGGACTCTCTTAATTGATCCATCTTCTTCTCAAGCGAAGCCAGGCAGGCTTTCAAGAGATGGGCCTCCAAAGCCTGCTGTCTCCTTTTCTTAGTGGCCTGGTTGAAGGTCTGGCACTCTGGACAGGAGGAGATAGAGTGGTCTGGGCCCAGACAGAGGACACACTTAAGATGACCGTCCTTATGCGGAATCTGCGTGCCACAGGACGAGCACTTCTTCTTGGATGAAGACATCAAGTACTCGTACAAAAATAGAAAAAATCCGACGCAAGACTCTTTTCACGACGATCGCTGTATAGAAGTCTGCAATGCGACTGACATGAGGTAATGGCGGGAAGAACTGGAGGGTGGGCGTGGGGACCGCCCACTATATACAGTCACGCTGGCGCGGCGCGGCGTAGTAACTCAGTTGACCGCTGGGAAGAGAAAAGTCTGCCGTGCGGCCTGACGCCAGGTGGTGCCAGTCCTGTATGTGATGACCTACTGAAGGAACCCTCTCGAAGTAAGATCTATTGATAAGGGATCTGAGTACACTAAACACAAAAGACCCACTGAGTAGTCTTCAGAGTCTGTACCTGCTAAACAAAAAAAAATATGAAAAAAAACATGTTGCTGCACCTCCTGCTGAAAAAGCAAAGGAACTCCCAGCAGACAAAAACAAAATGCCCTCTGCTAAGGATATTGCTAAAGCCCTGCAGGTCATTCAGGTCATCCAAACTGCAGGTTCTATCCTGGGTTCACCAGTTCCAATCCCACCACCGGTTCCCACAGGTTAGGGTCATGAAGTTTATTTTGAGCAGGACTGAGGTATCCCCTGAGCAAGATTCTGGTACCCCTCCTTGTGGACAGAATGATTTTTCATCCCATTTTTTTGTCAGACAAATAGTTAACACTTTAGGCCTCCCCTCTCAAGAATCTATGGAAGATGAGGAGGAGGCAGAGATTCTGGATATAATGGGTCAGATTCCCTCTAAGAGATTGTTCCTCCCTATCACAATACTCTTAAGAAAGCCACCCTAACAATCTACAAACACCACCATCTATCCCTGGGATTGGACAAGAAAGAAAAAAAATCAAGTTTATTCATCTGCTGCTGAGTATTTGTATTCTCAACCAGACCATGAGGGCATGGTACAGGCTGCTGCCTGTGATAAAGATAAAGGCAAGGCAAAGTTTATTTATATGGCACCCAATCCCAGAGGCTCTAGGTGCCTTATATAAAAAGCAGGGTATTAATTAAACATCACTTACTGTACAAATAAAACAAGTAAGAGAATAAGACAATAAAATAGCAGAAATGGCATAAATAAGCAGTTTAATGGTAGGAAGCTGGTCAGGTCACACCATCAGGGAAAACCAGGGAAAATAGATGGGCTTTCAGACTGCTCTTTAAGCTCTCCATCGATGGGGCCTCCCTGATAACAGCAGGCAGAGAGTTCTACAGGACTGGGCCAGCCACACTAAAATCTCGGTCACCAGATGTTCTTAGTCTGGTCCTGGGAACTGCAAGGAGACCCGGTCGAGGAGCGAGGAATGGACTGAGGTGGCCAGTGTCAGAAGATCAGTCAGGTAGCCAGGGCCAAGTCCATATAGGGCCTTACAGGTGAGTAAACTCACCTTGAAGATAACCCTCCATCTGACCAGCAGCTAGTGCAGAGCACGCAGCACTGGGGTCACATGGCTAGACCTAGAGAGGCCAGTCAGCAACCTGGCAGCTGCATTCTGCACCAGCTGCAGTCGGCAGAGGGTACCTCCAGAGACCCCAGAGCAAAGAGCGTTACAGTAATTAAGTCTGAATGTCACAAAGGCATGTACCAGTGTGAGCAGGTCCTCGGGCGGAACTAGGGGTTTGATCCTGGCGATATCCCTCAAGTGGTGGAAACCACTTTGGACAACAGTCGACACCTGAGATTCAAGTGTCAGTCTGTCATCCAGGATCATGCCAAGATCTCACACCCTAATGGAGGCCTTCAACAGTGTAGATCCCAGGAATAAATCAGTGATCACATTGGAGGCATTGCCATCACGTCCTCATCCCAGCTCAATCACTAGTACCTCCTGTTTTGTGCGGGTTCAGTCACAACCGGCTGGAGGACATCCAGTCGTGGATCTCGGTCAGGCGGATGTTAAGCACTTCCACAGCGTCAGATGTTCTGGGGGCAAAGGACAGGTACAGTTGGGTATCATCTGCATAACAGTAAAAACCCACTATACCACCTATTGGGCTCACCCAGGGCAGCATGTAACGCAAATAACATCGGTGATGAGATCGACCCTGAGGCAGGGCCTAGGGAGGAGGAAAATTCCCATCACCACCTGCTGCTTTCTGCCACACAGAAAGGACCTCAAAGCAGCTGACGACAGTGCCGGTGAGCCCACAATACTCAATGAGGCAATCAAGAAGCACAATGTGATCAACAGTGTCAAAGGCTGAGGAGAGATCAAGGAGAACAAGAATTGACCAGTCTCCTCTATCTCCAGCCCTGAGGAGGTCATTGTGCACCCTCACTAATGCTGTTTCAGTGCTGCGCCTGGCTGGCTCTGAAACCTGATTGGAGTGGCTCACAGATATTAAAGGACTCGAGCTGCTGTGCCACAATTTTC
This sequence comes from Neoceratodus forsteri, assembly GCA_016271365.2. Classification (NCBI taxonomy): domain Eukaryota; kingdom Metazoa; phylum Chordata; order Ceratodontiformes; family Ceratodontidae; genus Neoceratodus; species Neoceratodus forsteri. Next base: position 270,576,127 of record JADMNL010000027.1, read on the forward strand.
TCAACAACCTTGCCCAAAATTAGGGGAAGCTGGAAACTGGATGGTAATTCGCCAGGATGTTGGGGTCGAGCGATAGCTTCTTCAGAAGGGGCCTCACCAGAGTCTCTTTCAAGGTTTCTGGGAAGACCCCCTCTGATAACGAGTACTGGATAAGCCTGGCCAATGCATCCCATCAAGAGACGAGTTGGAGTCAGGTCCAGTTCACAGTACGTATGCTTCAGCTTCGAGATGACCTCAATGACCTCAGCCACCTCCACTGGTTTAAACTCATCCTAGACAGGAGAAGAGCCCCTGATCCATCCAGCCCAATCACTGCGAGACAAAGAACAACTCCCTGAGTGGGTCCCCTACCAGACAGAGGATACTCTGTCCAAAAAGAACGGAGCAAACCCGTCACATACAGTGACTGAAAAGGCCTTTTTCGGCTGCAGACAAACTGGGTGAAGACATCTGTCAACAGTCCAAAAAAGTTGAGCTTGTCGGTTTTTCCCAGCAGCAATCTCCCTGGACAGGAACTCTGCCTTCTTATGGCTGATTGCCTCCTGGTACTTTAAATAATGAACACGCAGGGCCAGCTTGTCCCCATCCTACCGAGTTCTCTGCCAACAATGCTCCAACTTCCAACCCTTGAATATGTACTCCCTGGAGGAGAGGAGGAAGAGGGGATATGATAGAGATATACAAGTACCTTACAGGGAGGAGCAGGGTGCAGGAATACACTATTTTTCAATGAAAAAGATGTTCCAGGACTAGATGGCATGGGATGAAGTTGGAGGGAGGGCGATTCAGAGGAAACATGAGGAAGAATTTCTTCACAGAATGGGTGGTGGACAAGTGGAACACTCTGCCAGAGGAAGTAGTGGAGGCTGAAACAATCACAGGATTTAAGAATGCATGGGATAGACATAAAGGAATTCTGGAGGTCAGGGGTAAGGGGCAACAGACTTCTAGGAAAACATAAAGTGAACTTACAAACTCAAATGGGCAGACAGGGTGGGCCGTAGGCCTTTATCTGCCGACAGTGTCTATGCATCTATGTAACACCTGATCTTCATCACCTTGGAATCCCCATCAAACCATGGGATCTCAAGTGAGAAGTTCTGGGTTGTACATGGACCGGTGAAATGGAATCAAGCGCCTCAGAGACCGCCCTACTATATACGGCCACCACTTCGCCCACACCCACCATACATGCAGTGTCTACACTAGACAGACCAGTTACCCTTAAAAGTCCCTCTGGGGACAATCTCCTTAAAGGGCGATAGCTGACCATTTCAAAAAGGAGAGGGACTGTGTGTGTGTGTGTGTGTGTGTGGGGGCCTGACTGAGAACTTCACTATGCAATTATCAGACCAAATAACCTGATCAGCCTCAAGTCCCAGTGAGAAAACCAGGTCCAATGTGTGGTCATGGTTGTGGGTTGCAGAAGTAACTACCTGAGACAGGCCCAATGATGACATCAACTGGAGGAGGTTAAATCTAAATTGTGAGGATTTGTCATCGATCCAGGCACTGAAGTCCCCCAGAACTAAGCATTTAGGTGACTCCAACACCATATTGATGACAAAATCCACAACCTCCTGCACGAAATCACCCCCAGAGGGCAGTAAATGAGAAGAATCCTGCAACCCAGCCTGGACCCCCATGCACCACCACACACTCAAAGGATTTGGCTGTCCACACTGAGTGCATGGTGAAGCCTAGGTCAGATCTAAAACATATAGCCACTCCCCCACCCCTACATTCCCGCCACTGGTAGTGCACTACAGAGTATCCAGTGGGGACAGATGCCTCCAAAACCGGTTCGGCATTGTCATCCAACCAGGTCTCTGTGATGCAAGCCAGATCGACCAAGGAAATCAAGTCCGCTATAACTGCGGTCTTGTTCCTTATCAATCTAGCATTAGATAGCACCACCCACAGGGGACTGGTATACATTGCAGTCCCTCTGACTGCCAGCTCACTTGGTCTGGTGGGAACCCTAAGGACAGAAACCAAACATGTCTGGCCTCTCTCTAGGTTCCATCTAAACCCAGGGCATTTCCTGCACTTAACCACCCCAATACCTCTCACCTCCGCCGAGTCTGCAAGGCCCCGCCACCTCCAACCTCCCCTTTACCTGGTGATGCTGATCTCCTGATAGAGCCTCGCTGTCATAGCTGACACAGGGAGGTCAACAAAGGTATGGAGGTCGTGCAGCTGGGACACACTGTAGACAACTCTCGAGGGTCTGAGGCTCCAGCACAACCTGATGTCCAGCACAGCTACCACTATCTTCTAAACACCAGCCAAGCTAGTAAAACTAGCTTCTCTACAAGACACACACAGAACCCACATACAACCTAACTAATACAAAGGGTACTAACCAGGCACTTCAGACATGCATACACACCCCTGCAATCCCCTTATTAACCCACAATAAAACCCTAAAACCACCTCCCACCTGAACAAGTTTCAAGCAAAAGTTTCCAGTCCTTAGAAAAGAAATTTAGAGTTCCATTTAGGTAAAAGTTATGATGCTCTATGTTAGAGTGAAGTCCAATATTTATTAGCAGTAGAGTCAAAGTGTTTATACAGTTAAGGCAAATACTCCTGCAGGGTCAAGAGCAAGATCCAGCAGCACTCTCACACTGAAACTGCTAGGCTTAGCACCGGAGCTACAAGATGGACAGTCACTCCGGGGGTGATTTCACCAGGGTACTGCCAAAGCTAGAGTTAAAATAATGGAGCATGGGGACTTCCGGTGACGTCATCGGATGAATGGGAGCTTAGATAGAGAGCTCTGAGACTCACTCAACTAATCAAGCAAAATCCATTTCCCAAACAGACCCTGTAAACTAACTGATTACAGATCCAAGTCAAGGAGATGTCTGTCAAAGGAAATAAGCCAAAAGGTCTAAGAAATAACGCCTCGCAGGCAAAATTAAAACAACTCACACTGGATGAAAAGGTGGGAGGCTTCTCGTCCCGGGCCCGTCACGACCGCGCGATCTCAGAGTCATCGATCGAGCTGGAAGATGAAGAGCCTTTACTGCCAAGAAAACCGGAGAGAATGCTTCAGAGGATCTTATCAACAGTACAAAATATGAATCCAACATAGCCGACCTTCAACAGGATGTTAAAAACATGGACACTCGAATTGCAGAAAACTCCACTAAAATAACTGAGCTTTCAGAAACTCAGGATATGGAACAAAGAGTGCTCCTGTTTCTGCTCCAAAAAGAAAGAGAGACACATGCCAGACTTGAAGACATGGAAAACAGATCACGCTGGAATAATTTCCGTATTCATGGAGTCCCGGAAGGTACAGAGGAGGGTTTTGCTACCCCTATAGACTTAGTACAGCAGATTTTATGTTCTGTACTTTCAATTCCCTCTGATCTGGACCTGACAATAGATAGAGCTCACCGCTCATTAGTACCAAAACCTACTAACCCAGCTGCGAGACCTCGGTCATGGGTGGTGAGGATGGCGCTTTTCCAAAGTAAAGAATGGGTACTGTGGGAGGCCTGGAGAATAAAGGACCTAAAATACCAAGGTAACAGCATCTTTTTTGAGCAGCAGTTTTCATCAGCTCTCCAAAATGAAAGGCTGAAAGTGTGCTCGGTGATTAAGGACCTAAAAGAAAAAAAAACAACTTGAAAGCGCAGCTACTATTTCCGGCCAGGCTGAGGCTGCATTTGGACTCGGGCCCGAAGACCTTCAACAATCTTTTGGAAGCGAAGCAACTACTACAAGTGGGGGTATCCCTACCAGATCTGGAGTTTGAATCCTTAGAACAAAAGCTTCATAAAAGCATGTGGCAAGTCCTGGTAAAGCGCAAAAGAGAGCATTCCAGGGGCACTACTAAAGCAGTTGATGAGAGATGTGGCCAAAATTCTGCAGGTTACAAGGGTATGGGATTTGGGACCTCGCCACATCGCTGAGATGACTCAAATCGAAGAGAGGGTCAAATCTGACAGGAGATAGTGTACTCTAACTAAAGACCCTGGAACTGGCTTAAACAGCTAAATTAAACTTACTTTTCGATGATTTGTACTAGATAACAGAGGGAGTGCTTCTCCCCTGTGTGGAGACTTTGACTGAATCAGTAAACACGATGGTTTGTTTGGGGGGGGGGCATATTTCCATGTAAAGCTCGGATAAGCAGGCCTTAGCTAAATATCCGATTAAAGGCTCATCCGGGACTATTACGCTTATAGGCCATAGGGAGAGAGAAATCTAAAGAGGGTGACACTATTTCTGCTGATAACCCTTTTGCTTGCAGCTTTTATCGGAGCGCCACCTTAAGGCCAAATAACAGGATGACAATGTCAGGGGACACTCAAGAAGGAAAAAGGTAAAAAGGGGCAAAGTTGCCATATACAGGAGAACTGAACAACGCCACTGAGAAAACTTTGGAGAACTAAAGAATGGAGACATTAAATTTGTTTAATAATGGGGAAGAGCGGTAAATGAACAACTTGTGCCCTGATGAGCAGAAACAGGAGGGACCAAGCGGGAGGGAAGATTATTTTTTCTTTTTATCTCGAGTCCTCCAAGTTGACTCCATCTTTAAAAATGCTCTGAGTTTACAAAGGCATATAAAGGAAGATCAGGAAAGGGGAAAAGAATGAGGGGGGGAAATGTAATTTTAGTAATAAGAAAGGTAGGTTGGATGGGTCTAGGGAGTGGGGGGAAGCAGAACTCCATTCATCGGTGACGTTAACTCAGTTAAAGGAGTAGAAACATCTGTGCTCCTAGTCTCTGGGACAGAGACAGGTAGTGTTACACACACTACAAACCAGTTGGGGACCCAGTCTCTATCCACTCGAGGGTGGGAGGGCTACTGGGAATACACCTAGGAAGTACTCAATCAAAGTTATTGGGGAGGGGGAGGGCTTGCTCTCTCCTCCCACTAGTTTTTAAGCAACAGAAGTATTACAATAGCTGGTTCAAGTAATAATTGTTAAGATAAAGTTAATATAATTACAACCCTCAGTTAAAGGAGGGTTTTCAGTTTTGTTCTTGTGCTCTTCTTTTTCCTCTCTTTTTTTTGGGGGGGGGAATGGATGTTAAGAATATTTTGCAAGTTTATGAAGACAGCCAGGGGGGATAAACCCTAAGCAGGAAAGCTCGTGTTCACCTCAAAGGTGGTTAACCCATCACCAAATTGATATTTTATGTGTTCTACAGTGGTTAAGTGGGACATATACTTACAGGAGTTTCAAACTTAGGTTAAAATAATGGCCTCCTTAAAAACATGTTCCTACAATGTTAAAGGGATCAACTCTCCAATTAAGAGAACAAGATTATTACAAGAACTCCGGAGACTCCAAGAAGATGTAGTCTTCCTTCAAGAGACACACCTATCCATGTCCGAACATTTAAAATTAAGAAGGGCTTGGGTGGGTCAAGTGGTTGCTGCATTTCATCCCAAATCGAAAAAAGCGGGGGTAGCTATATTAATACATAGAGGTATAAACCTGATGGTGGACTCTACAGAGGGGGCTACAGGGCAGATATGTAAGAACTTATGTGGTCAAACTCAGGGAAGAGTAATACACTTGGTAAACATTTATGCCCCAAATACACAACAAGAAATATGTTTTGAAACGATTTTCCCAAAAATTGCACTACTCCCCCAAGGACAATTAATACTGGGAGGTGATTTTAATGTAGCACCCCACCCACAAAGAGATCCTCCAAACAAACTGTAATAAACCAGACTGCCTCTAGGTCTCTGAACTCCCTGACAGGGGAGATGGGTTTGGTGGACGTCAGGAGAGCCCAGCACCCCAAAGAGAGAGATTATACGTTTTATTCAAATGCACATAAATCTTACTCTTGATTAGATTTATTCTTTACCTACCAGACTGATTTACATGGGGTGTTGGATTCCCAGATACATAACATGACCTTGTCAGACCATTCCAGTATCACTATATCTATCACTTCCCCCACAAAATAAGCACACAGTATGGAGGCTCAATGTTTCGTTATTAAATAATAAAGCATTTATAAACAGATTAAAACAGAGGGGAAAGATTTTATGGAAATTCACCGGCCATCTACCTCATCAGCCTCTCTAAAATGGGACACACTTAAAGTGGTCACTAGAGGGGAGATAATTAGCTTCGCCTCGGCCCAGAAAAAGCTCTCATCTTTAACTCAAAACAAGTTATTAATAGAATTAAACTCCTTGGAACAAAAGCACAAAATCAATCCAATGGATCAAAAAACCTTAAAAGAGTTAGGAAGGGCCAGAGAAAGGCTACAATAATTTGAAAATAAGAAGGTAGAAGGTTATTTATGTTTCACAAATCAAAAGTATCACGAGGTGGGGGGTTAAAGCCTCAAAATTATTGCCATTCCGGCTACGAAAAGCCCAAGCAGAACGATATGTTCCCTTTATTATAGAGAATGGGGATCCTAATAAAAGATGGGACACCCCCAAAGAGATTGCTTCCCAATTTCAAAAAAACTACCAAACTCTATATTCAGAAAATCAAGAAATACAATATACTCAAACAGAACCCAGGATTTTTTAAAGTCCATTAACTTGCCCACACTCCTGAAGTGGCAAAAGAGACCTAAATCGGCCTTATATCAGTGGAAGAAGTAAGGTCAGTTATTCAGAGTTTACCTCAAGGAAGACCCCAGGCCGGACGGGCTTAGTGGAGAACTTTATAAAACCTTGAGCTCAACATTAGCTCCTATCCTGACAGAAGTCTTCAATCAGGCCCTGAAGGAGGGGAGATTTCTGGAGAGCTGGTCACATTCATTAATAACAGTAATACGAAAACCAGGAAAAGAGAAGACAAAATGCGAGTCATACAGACCCATAGCATTATTGAACCAGGACCAAAATATTTTCACCATAATACTCTCAATTCGACTCCAAAAATATATAGAGCTACTAATCCACCCAGACCAAACGGGATTTATCTCATACCGCCATCTAGCTGACAATGTCAGAAGGCTATTTAATATTATACAAGGGAAAAATGCTATTCAGCACCCAGCACTGGCAATCTTTCTAGATATAGAAAAGGCCTTTGATAGGCTGAATTGGGAATACGTCTTTCAGGTCATGGAGAAAATAGGCTTTGGAGGCAATTTCCTAAGCTGGGTAAAACTAGGATATCAATATCCACAGGCCAGAGTTAGGGTTAATAGCACCTTATCCCAACCTCTTAAAATATCCAGAGGCACCCGGCAGGGATGCCCATTGTCTCCTCTGCTCTTTGCGATTAGCATGGAACCACTGGCCCAGGCTATCAGGCAAAGAGAGGACATTGAGGGTATAACCATCTTTCAAACCACCCATAAGGTTTCCTTATATGCGGATGATATCCTGATATATCTGAGTAATCCTTATGTCTCCATCCCCAACCTGCTAAACCTACTTTAAGAGTTTGGAGCGATTTCAGGATTTAAGGTAAACATGACTAAATCAGAAGCACTGATCTTGGGAGGTAAAAAAGATTCCAGATTAACAAATCTGGTTCCATTTAAATGGGTAATTACCAAAGTACGATAACTGGGGATTCAGATTTCAACAAATATGTTAACATTATACCAACATAATTATGGGACCCTGAACCAACAGATTTCTGAAGATTTACATAGATGGAGTTCCCTTCCTCTTTCTTTTAGTAACTGTATTGAAGTAATTAAAATGAATGTCCTACCCAGATTCCTTTTTCTTTTCTCAATCCTTCCCCTTAGGATCCCCTCAAAGGATTGGAGCGACCTAAAAAAAACTAACTGATTTCATATGGGCCTGAAAGAGACCAAGGATCAGATGGGAAATTCTAACAGAGGAGAAAGGGAAGGGAGGTATGGGACTCCCAGACTTTCCTAATTACTATTTAGCGGCCCAACTTTTACCAGTGATCAAAATGCTGAAACCAGGAATAGGACATGGCTGGCTGGAGATAGAGGAGAAGGAGTGTCTGGAGACCCCCCTCAACTTTTTGCCCTGGAGAATTCTCCCAAAGGACCTAAAGAACATTTCAAATAATTTAACCAGCAGACACACCTTAACACTCTGGCTTCAAGCCAGACAATCCTGGGAGATAACTCGCCCAGTCTGGACATACCTCCCTCTTGTGTATTTACCGGGATTCCCAATCCCCAAAAAAAATTCAACTTTTTTTTAGATGGGCCCTAAGAGGCCTTAAATTTCCCCAACAATTCCTGAATGGAGAGAAAATAAAATCTTTTGCCCAAGCTCAACTAGAATACCAACTTCCAAAGACAGATTTTTATAGTTATTACCAATGCCAGCACATAATCACAAATATAATTGGATTAGTGGAGCTGGCTCAGGATTCTGCAAACCTTGTGCAAGTTACCTATCAGAAAGGTAAACTGAGAAATAGCAAATCATATATCTCTTTAATATATAAAACGCTGATGGAAAATAGGGGGACCCTAGCAATACAGAGGGTGACAGACAGATGGAACTCAGAAGCAAACCTTATTATTCAGGATCCCACCTGGCAGTCAGTATGGTTAAGTATTCATAAAAAGAGGCAAATCAGATGGAAAACAAACATTTGGTTCTTTAGAACACCAACCGTATCCTATCACTTCGCCACCTCAACAACAAATAAATGCTGGGGGGCATGTGGGCTTTTAGGCTCACACTTTCATATTTTTTGGGAATGTCCCAAGATAACATCTTTCTGGGTAGAAGTTTCTGCTTTAACAGCAAGGATTCTATCTTTGAACAACTCTTTAGGTTTCAGAAATTTGGTGTTAGGGGCTCCCCCACAGGAAATTAAATCTCACACTAAAAAATATCTTCTTAACATTCTGATAGTGGCAGCCTTGAAAGCACTTACATAGAAGTGGCTGGCAAGGGATCCCCCACAGATATTGCATTGGTACAAGAGTCTTAAACCAAATCAGAGAGACGGAGGCCCTTACTGCCAAATTGAGGTTATCTACAGATAAATTTAACACTAGGTGGCTCCCTCTCTTTCATCACTGGGAAGAGAGAGAAGGGATACCAGTTCTAGAGCAACTCCTTCAGGAGAAATAATAAGCACATGATGACAATATAATAAGAGGGGAAGATTGGGTATTTCAGAGGTGAGGAGAGGTGAAAATAAATGGAAAGGCTATTTAAACTATTTGAGGGAGGGGAACAAAAAACGGGGGGTTACGTTTAAAATTCGGAATAGAATTGTTTTTCTGGCTGTCTTTTATTTAATGTTTTTTTTCTTCCTTTACTTTAAGTTATCATACCTTTTAACTTCTAAAGTTGATACAGTTATAAGGTGATTAGCTTTAAGTTATGGCTGTTTATAAGTAGTCAAGTATAAGAATGAAGGATATATAACGTAAATAAATATGTTTTAATTTGTTTGTCTGAGAATAATTTAAAGACAAGGACAAAAGGAATTTAAGCTTGACCTTAAGATGAATGTATTACTTCGTATAGAATATTTAAGAAATAAATCATAAACCGAGGTAAGAGAATAGTCACAGCTTATTAAGAGACATTCAATCTTGTCATACACACAAGAGAAGACCATTGGATTGCTTCAAGAACTAGTCCGGATGACAGAGGAACACCGAGGCTATAAGGGACAAAAATAGAAGGACATAATAATAAGACCAAGCATGTGTATGACAAGAAAATAAGTTTGTATATTACCTGACAATTAATTTTTATAGTTTTACCTCAAGACAGTTTTGTAATACTGTATCATCCTTGTCCTGATAAATTTTGAAAATAAAATTGAAGTTCAAAAAATAAAATCCGGCAGTACTGTCTTTTACCACCAACCTTTATTGCACTGCTACTCTTGTTTTGATATCAGTGCTCTATACCTTAGTTAAAAAACACTTATGCAAGGCTGAGGCACTTGATGCCTCACTTACCATCAAGCTCGTGACCTGGGCTCAGGAACAGACCACGGTTGCTGAAGGGCTGGGCGGGGGAAGGGGGACTAAGCGTTCACTGACAGCTCTCCTCCTTCTGGGAGAGGGAACAGTGTGACTCACTGCTCAGTCACCATCTAGCAGATGCTGGGTAGCACTGCAGTGACAGCCTCCTAATTGGCTGGAGGCAGGTGATAAGTGTGTGTGTGTGTGGCATCTTCATGGCACACATCCGCACAAGGGATTTATTTAACTCCAAAAATTGATTAGCATTTTGCTCATAAAAGTGCTAAAACATTGCGAAAATGCATAGCACTTGCCTCACTGTGTTTAACAAACATAACACTTTTAGAAAACCTATATAAATACTTTCTGTACAGTTAGCATTGTCCCAAGAAAAAAACTGCTAATCAATTATTTAAAACCCTGCGCACCATGGCACGTCAGCCAGCCTGGGAAGGGGAAAGAAAATGGGGAAAAGTAATGTTCTCCGGTCACTGATGAAGGAGTAAGGTAGCGACCAGGATGGCCAAACAACTATATGGAAAAAAAAGTGCACATCTACAGCACATATAGAAGGCCCAAGGAATAATGCGCCATTGGCCCACATCACCCCAGCAACCGTGTTGTATTCTCAGGCAGTAGGTAACCCTGGTTCACGGTTCTCACACCCTAAGACTGCATGTGAGACCATTCTTACAAGTGTGGTTTCCGTGGCTGTATTAACACACAGAATATGAGTGCCTTCTTGAATTTTTTGGGTGAGAATAGAATCACAAAGCTGAGCAGTTCTGGCACACGAAAAACTTTGAAAACACACTCTTATAACCACAAGAGACACTGGAACTGTGCAGTACAAGTAAACAAACAAATCATAGCGAAGCTTTCAGTTTCTTGAAAAAAATTTTACTTGAATTTAAAACGGATGTTTCGTTTTTCAGAAGGTCACAGAAACCCCAGTGTGGGAAAGGACTACCCTGTATGCCAAATGAACTTTGAAAGTTTAGTATGTGGGAACTATTAGGAAGGAAGAAAGGATGGAAATATAATGCAAAGAAAACAAATAAACCAATCTGTTTATATTTTTATTTGTTCTGGTGACTGGATCGTGGCAGTATAGCCTAGAGATTAGAGTAACGAGCTGTTGATGAGCTTGGTATATCCAGCAGACCTGGGTTTGAGTCCCACAACCTCCTCTTGCATACTGTGTGACTCTAATAAGTCACTTAACTTCCGTGTGCTCCCAGGGCACACCTCAGAATGATCCATTGGAAACTATTGTAAATGAGTCAGTTACACAATGGTGTATATTTCTCATCAGTTTACAGTTTTGGGGTTCACTGCATTACTACTTGGGATAACTTTATAGCACTTAGACAATACAATAACTTGGCTCCCAGACAGACAATTATCACACTATCACATAGAAGTGAGATTAGAGCTGAACTGACTAGTCGCAGCCTTCTCACTGAGACTAAGAGTTACATTCAACAGGCATAACAGTCCATGGCAACAAAATATTGACAGCAGCATAAAATAATCAGAGTACCAAACAGTATTAGCAGACAATCTGCAATCATTACAAAGTCGAGGCATATTAACAGGCTTTAACTATACAGACTTTTGCAAGAGTAAATCAGAAAGTAGGGCAACAAATTGAACAGCAACAACCAGTAGCCTGAGCCCAACAATAGGTTAGACCAATAAATTTCACAGAGGTCACTGAGGAGGGTCTTAGCTAGGACAAGTACACTGGCTACATCCAAGAAGTATGCTCCTAAGGGAGAGTTTGAAGGACTTAAGATTGGTGCAAGCCAGGATGTCCACCAGGAGGTCGTTCCAGAGTCTAGACACCACAGAGGCAAAGGATCTTTAGTTGGCAGCTGTAGCAGTTCTTGGGGCTCTGAGGAACAACTGGGAGGAGGACTGAAGGGTTCTCTATGAAGTTTAGGTTCCAGGATGGAGGCAAGATTAGGGGGGGAGTGTACAATCTTATAAGCTGAACAGAATAGCAAATACTACTTTCCGGGGGGAGCCAGTAAAGGGGGGGGGCCTTGCAGTGGTGCTCCCTTTTACTGGCACCCAAAGTAAAACAGGACTCATGGTGATATAAGGTTTTAGCTTCACCATATGGGATGGCAAGCAGTAGAATACTGTTTGGGATGGTTACTCTGGCCTCAAAGGTTAGGTAGAGGTTTAACTGATAGAGGAGTCCTAATTTTTGGTTTAGCAGTTTGGTCATCTGGTCAACATGAGGCTTGAATGAAATTTCGTGATCCAATATAATTCAAAGTTATCCGATAGAGCTTACAGTCTCTATGGGGTGACCATTTAGTGAGCACATTTTTAGTAGTTCACTTCTGTCAGGGCCAAGGCAGCGAAGGCCAAAGAGGATGGACTTTGTCTTTTTGGCATTTAGCAGTAACTTATTTGCCTTAAAGCCACATTTCCAGACGATGGAAGTCGTCTTTGAGGCTTGGCTCAATTAAGTCAGTGTCTGAGTGGCTTCTGTATAGCACCGCATCATCAGCATAGAGCAAAGCTTTGGAATTGCCACCATGTTTTGGTAAGCCATTAATAAACACGGAGAACAACATGCTCAGGATAGAACCCTAAGGAACCCCATCCATAATATCTCTCAGGGTGGTGTGGCTACCTCCCAGTTTAACTAGCTGTCTATGGCCAGTACATTAGTTGCCGAACCAAGAGCAGGACAAATTATCAAGACCTAGCCCCTTGAGTTCATGCAGGAGTATTTCATGACTGGCTAGGTCAAATGCCTTGGTAAGGTCTATAAAGACTGCACCCATGGATTTGCTGGTCTCCTGGGCTTCAAGAAGGTCCAGTGTAAACCCTACTAGGGTTACGTCCACATCGTAAGCCGTACTAGGGCTGTGTCATGCACGGTGTCTGTGTCTTCCAAAAGCCATGTTGGGTATTGGAGACCAGAGACTGGGTTTCAATATAAGACTGGAGCTGGTTATAGACCAGTCTTTCTAGGACTTTGGATGAAGTACAAAGAACGGAGATTGGCTAGTACTGCTCTATAGGTTCCTTAGCACCCCCCCTTTATGTTTGGGAATCATATGGGCCACTTTCCAGGTGTCAGGTAGGTCACTCTGCAGGAGGAACATATTAAATAGCACTGCAGTTGGATCAACTAGAATATGGGCTCCAAGTTTAAGCAGCCTAGGTTCTAGCTTGTCATGGCTGCAGACCCTGCTGCTTTTATCTTCAGCAGTTGGACTAATACCTGGATTTGGTTTTATACATTATGTCCTTAGGGGGGTGATCACTTTGCCTTTGAGAAGGCTATTAATTTGAAACCAGAACCGCTTTGGGTTTTGCAGGTTTTTGGACTGCAGGTTTTTTTTTTTAAATACAATGCTTTTACTGTCTTTAGACTGGCCTTGCAGAGTTTCCATAGTGACCTATAGTTTTGCTGCTCTGAATGCAAGCCTGACTTCTTAAAAGTGTCCCAGGCTTTGCCCCTTCTTTTCATGGGCTTGCGAAGATCATGTGTAAGCCATTTTGAGCACAAGCCCTTGACTCTAAAAGAGACTATATTAGACAGCCAAAGGTGGTATTGACATTTTTGAATCTCCCACTTACTTCCCAGTTAATGGCAATGAGGTTCTCCAGGAAGACACTTTCAGTAAGCCAGGAAAAGTCCTCGAGTGTTATGATTCATGGAGGGGGTTTAGTGAAACTATTACTCCAAATACAGAAAGTAGGGGAATGATCGCTGCATGAGTAAACTAGAATTGCAGTTGTTTTGATACGATCTGCTTTGCTGACTAGGAGCCAGTCCAGGAGAAAGTGATTACCTGATTTAGCATTGTGGCGAGTAAGCCTGGTAATGATCTGACTGAGGTGCAAGTCATGCAGAGGTCAACTAATCCAACTGATGTTGAAATCACCTAAGATTATTACCTCACAAGTGAGGGAGGCCCCACACATGTAGCAAAGTCATTAAAGGCTGGCCTAGCCATGGAGGGAGAGTTGTACACAAATTGACGCATATCAATATCCAAACTGCCACTTTTCACAAACCAATGAGGATACAGAGGGACTTTTATGCTCGCAATTCGGGGCATCAAACAGGATGACAAAAAAAAAAAAAAAAATGAACTGGTACTACTCTGCTGACCAAACGACTAGTTCAGCGTGTTTTTTTGCGAACCAGAAGGTGTGGATGCTTCCCTCAAGCGATGTACCTGTGAAGGCCTCCTGTATAAAAACTGCATTCTGTATTGAAAAAGGAGGAGACAATTCTAAATCCATTCTGCTACTTTGTGACAGTATGGTGATCTCATTGCCATAAATTATGCATATCAATTTATTGCCAGATAGTCACAGAGAATCTGCTTGTAAAATAAAGAATCAATAACAACACTACATTTTAACTTGAAACAAAACAATGTAAATCTGTTATTACCTGACCACCATTTTGACTGGATAGACACCAATTCCCAGTCGTTTCTCCTCAGGGATGATGTAGGAAATCCGACCGCTGCTGTTGGTGATTTCTGTGTCAAAATAAAGCCACTCCCCTGAAGGAGGTTGAGTCATGATGTGAATATCCACCTATGAACAAGAGGAGAGTTTTTTTTCCTTTAGGGAATGACTATTCTGGCTCACTGAGATGTTCAAAAACCATATCAGGTCTGTAGCAAGCAAAAAAGGTAGGATGATGAGGGAGGATATTTGAACAAGACATGGGAGAGTGTGGTATATCATGGGAAATCATCATGCCTTGGGTCTGTTGCGAGGCACGAGTTGAAGTCAAGTTTAATTAATTAATTAATTAATCCGTCAAAGATTTTACAAGAAGTGCCTACTGAGCTTCAAGCAGGCGGTTTCCAGATGTGCCCTCAGCCTTCCACCACCCAAGAAGCAATAATATACCATGATATATAACACCTTGTAGTCTATTATTGCAATTATAAATCACTAAGGTGATTTCAGCCGAGAGCCACTGTACCTCTCATCCTGCATACAGTGCAGCACTGGTAGGAAGGAGGAAGCACTCCACTTCAGTGGTGGGGGTAGGAGGACATAATAAAATAAAACAAAATACTCCAAACCTTTTTATGAATGACTTAAGCCGAACTCAAGCAATTTATAATAAGATAATAGGGCCTCTGAGGCATATCTCTTATGGTATAAGAGACTCCTTTCCTGAGGTTCGGACAGACAGTACTGCTCAGCTTTGCATCACAGTCCTCTCGCCCAAACCTCACAATTGGAGTCTCCTATACCATAAGAGACATACTAAGGTTGATTAGAGAGCGAGAAGGCCGAAGCCCATAATGCTCCCATACTAAACCAGAGAAAAATAAGTCATTTTGTATCCTGCATTAATTAATGTATCCAATCGATATTTAAATATACTTTTGGACTCACTAATAACCACATGAAGTGGCAGTTTGTTCCAAGGTCCAGTCACTCTGATGGTATAAGAATGTTTCCTATGAGTATGGAGAAATGGCTTTCTAATCAATTGCAGAAGGTGACCCCTAATCTCATGTGAACAGTTTTTAAATTCCAGGCCCATTTCACACATCAAATATGGATCTTGAATAATGTCATATAAAAACATGAGATCACCTCTAACGCGTCGGGTGGAAAGGGGCATGTGTTTAAGGAAGTCTAGCCTCTCACAGTATGTTACCTTTTCAAACCCTGAGATTCTTTTTGTAAATGTCCTTTGGACACCTTCTAGCAGGTGACATTCTGATTTCTTATAAGGGTTCCAAAGCTGGGATGCATATTCCAGATGAGGCCTGACATATGCTCTAAACAAAGGCAACAGCACATCTTGATTTCTGGACCTAATATTCCGAAGAACAGACCAAATCACCTTATTTGGTGTATTTATAATATCATGTATATGTCTATTGTGTGATAAATCATCAGAAATTGAAATTCCCAAATCCTTTTCATCTGATGTTTGAATTAGCATTGCCCCAGCTAATAAATATTGGTGGTGTATGTTGGTAGGACCCAGGTGCATAACTGTACACTTCGAAATATTCAGTCTCATTCCCCATCTATTCACCTAATCACTAATATTGTCTAGTTCTTTCTGAATAATTAGTTCTTCAGAGATCGATGCACAGGATTCCCCCTATTTTAATATCATCTGAACACAGTAGTAATGGTTAAACATTCCATTGTCAAATCAGCGATGAACAGTTGAAAAAGGCAAGGCCCCAAAACAGATCCTAGTGGTACACCACTTGACACTGAACAATTATCTGATTTATAATCATTAATCATGACTTGCTGAGTCCTATTACATAACCGATTGGTTATCCAATTGATAAGACAAAAATGTATGTTTAGTTTATGACGTTTTTGTACTAAAGCTCAATGTGGCATAACATCGAAGGCTTTACTGAAGTCTATGAAAATGATGTCACGGGATTCTCTTATCTAAGAAGGAACTAATGTTTTCATAAAAACACATCAAATTGGTAATACAACTCCGACCACTTCTAAAACTGTGTTGCTCAGAATCACATCTGTTAAGAATTGGTGCAATCATGTCTTTTATAAGACTCTCAAGAATCTTGCAAATTGAAGATGTCAAGCTTATGGGGCGATAGTTTTCCCACATGTTCTTTGGCCCTTTTTTGTAAATGGGAATGACGCTGGCTTCTTTCCAGTCTTGTGGGACAAAGCCTTCGGCAAGAAAATAATCAAACATTATGTTCACTGGTTCCGCTAGGATATCTGCCAGTAGAAATAATAAATGGCCTGGTATATTAGCGGTATACACCCTTTTGAGCCAAAAGTTTATTGTAAATTACATCTTTAGATAAAGTAATGGCTGCATCACTACTAGTGACAAGTGGATTCAGAGTAGGGTTATCACCCATTTTATTAGTGAAAATTTTTACAAAATTCAGTATTTACCAAGTCAGCCATAGCTTTTGAATCATGAATAAGGGTGTTATTATGTAGTAGAGGCCCTACTTGACATTTTGGCGTTTTTAAGGAGTTTATGTAAGAATAAAATTCTTTATTGTTAGTTCTTTTTGCATTTCTTGCTAGATTACATTCCCACTTAGATTTTACTTTTCTAATCATACGTTTTCCTTTTTCTAATAGATTTATAGGACTCCCAGAGCAGTGGGGACCTGTTTTTTTGAAAAGCATTATATTTTTGTTTCTTTTTTTTAATTAGTCTTTTTAAAGTCGCATCTGGAATCGAGCACGTTGCTCAGTATGCTTTCCTGGTAAAACTCGTAAATAAATAAATAAATAAATAAAGTCTGATTCATCCATTTCAGTGCCTTTTATTGGTTGGGGATTTTTTGCTTAGATGGAATGTACAAATCTCTTAAATGATAAATTATGTTTTTGAATGTTTCCCAACACGATTGGGGACAGGAATATAATAGTACTGTCTCCCAATTTAAATCTTTAATTGCATGCCTTATATCAATTAAGTTGGCTTTATTATATAAGTATATAATTGTTGAAGTAGGGTTATAAACATGACATTTTTTAATACTGAATGTAATGCTGTTATGATCACTATTTCCTATGGGGTCACGGATTTTAAGGTTGTCAACTGTTAAATCATATGATAAAATAAGATCTAATACATTGTCACCTCTTGTTGGAGCCAGAACACTTTGTTTTAGTCCCAGTTGGGAACATGAGTTTAATAATTATTTTCCCTGGCTACTGTTTGCTCTACAGTTAGACCAATCAATGTCATCCAAATTAAAATCCCCAGTAATAACAGTGTTTCCCAAAGCTTTTGCCATCTCTATTTCATACAGAATAGCTTCTAAAATGTCCACTGTTGAATTAGGTGGTCGATAACAAGAGCCAATAATTAGAGCATCAGATGCTGAAAGGATCACCTTATCCCAAATGGTTTCAGTTTTAGTGTTATGACTTTTCATATAATTTGAAATGTCAATTGAATTTAAACTGCTGTTAATATACAGGGCAACACTGCCGTCTTTCCTATTCTGTCTATTGAGTTTATATGAAGTGAAACCAGGCATATCAGTATCCCAAGTTGATTTACTATCACCCGGTTTTCACATATTGAGATGACATCAGTTTACTGTTGATGAATTCTGCACTTTAATTCATCTAATTTGTAGTTCAAACATCTTGCATTGCAACTTAAACAATGTAATTGGTGATGTATAACAGTACCATTAGAAGCTAATTTATGTGATGAGGTACCCAAGGACCCCCCACTAATTAGTTTAAACAATTGTTGATGACTGATAACTGTTTCCCTAACATAGCATTACCCTGCTTGCTCAGGTGCAAACCATCAGAGCACTATAACTCATCATGAGTATCAAACTCTTCCCAATGTGTGATACAAGTTGAATCTTGGTGTATACACCATTTTCAAAGCCATTCATTCATGGCTTTTATTTTTCTATTAAGGATTGGTGAAAAATGAGGGATGGGTAAAATTTCAGACAGGCAAACATCACAACCAAGATCAATCAATTTATTAGTTAAAGCAATGAAGTCCCTTTTAATTACTTGAATTGGATCATGAAGAATGTTACTTGCTCCAATGTGCATCACAACAATGGGATTAGTACCACAATCTTTTAAAACGTTGTTCATCATTCTAGTAAGATCTGATATTTTTGCCCCTCTAAAACTCTAGCATGTCCTATTAACCTTATCAACATTATATACTGCCTGATCCAAATGTTTAGTAAGGGAATCACCCGGTACATACATTTGTCGAGTATCTGAATGCAATGGTCTGGTACTGCTAAAAGTAGCTTGTTCTGATTCATCTAACTGAAGGTCTATAAGGGGTAATTCTCTTGTGTCAGAATCAATAGGGCTCTGCATTGCAAGAGCGGGGCCTAGAATAGTTTGATTCCCTAACCCAAGGGGCTCCCTAACCACATTAACTTCATCTGAGTTAATATCAGCACTGTTGTGCCTTTCTACCTTTTTTACTGTCTCTTTTACCCTGCACTCTGTACCATCATCACTATGAAGGTCATCCTCAGAATTTTCTTCTTCCTCCCTTGCTCTTTTTCTGGGTTTTTCCTCCAGTGAAGGGAGACCAATCTGTTGCGACACAGTATTACTCTCCATTAAATTAATATCAGAGCTACTAATTGGATTAAGTGGCACATTATTTCCATTTTGGTTATTATTTGAGTCTGCAGGTAACACAACAGTAGAAACTTGTAATCATTTATACATTTTGGTTTGACTCTGTTCTAGCATAGCTAGACGAGAACTAAAACAGTCCACAGTATGTTGTATCTCTTATTTCCATACATTTGCCACAAGTGTAGGGTTGAGTAGGGAGGTCACTACCTGTTAATAAGTACATTTGGCATGCTATAAATTGTGGTCCAATACTGCCTGTCGAAGTAATAATGACTGAGTGGCTGCTTGCTGCCACTGTAAACCTCACTAAGGAACCCTACTGCTAACGTTGTAATAGTGTATTCTACTGGGTTAGCTACTTACAAGCCTAAGTGATGCTCCGATAGATACAGTATCCTCCCCTGTACCCTCATGACCCCCTGGACACTCTAGACACACACATATGCATGTGTCTTGGTGCACGTCTCCGCGTGCGGAGCCACACGCTCACCCCGCTCGCAGAGGGGCAAGATATACATCCCAGGTGACCCGGAAGTGGAATACCGTGTCATGAACCTATCGCTCAAAAAAGTACAAGTTCCACAGTTAAAATGTGTTCTGTGGTGGTTTACAGCATAAAACATAGACACTTCAGTCCCCCAAATCCAGTAGCAGTGAAAACTTCTTTGCTACAGCTAAATTGTAGTCCTCCCTGATCACTGATAAGACTACTAGCTCTGCAGCATTTCCTGGTTCAGCTATGTGCAAAAGTTATTCCTAAAACGAGCGCTTTTTCTTGGCTAACACCTCTGCCTCTGATCTGTCTCACACCCTCAAGGAATGTCACACAGCATGGGGGGTCAGAAACTTAATGCAAGCCAGCAAACATCTCTTGGCGGTCGTATTAACTAAGCAGTAATGCATGAGAGGGTGTGATTATGGGTCGATAATCACACACCTCTCAAGGGTGTCATTGCAGAGTGCCTTTAAACACCCGAGAGAGGTGTATGATTATTGACCCATAATCACACATCCCTTGAATGTTTTATTGCACTTAGAACATATGTAAGAAAAACCACTCCAAGTAGTTTTTCTTATAAATGTTGTTAAGTCAAAAGACGTATGGTTGGAAGTGTGATTAAAATTAAAAAACGTTCCTGTTTGGGACCGCACGGCTCTGTTCATAGCAGGCTCCCTTAACATTTCTGTCTCTCTGGACTGTAGCTGCTGCATCAGTAACGCTGAGTCTTAGAGAGAAGGCACGGTCAATAATCAATGTGGCAATCATTTGTCAGTTATGGCAATCAAGGGAATTAATCAAAACTGTGTGTTTTGGGTAGTTCTGAGATTTAAAAAAGGTTTAAATAACTGAAACTTTAGCGTAACTATTCGGTGATACTCATCATTATAAGATGTGTTTTAAATGGCTGTAAGTAGTTCAGGTGTGTAATTATAGCTCAACAATTACATAGCTTTGAGCTACTTGCAGTCAATCAAATAACTAGAATTTTGCTACACGTTATAATTTATATTATACAATGGACCCAAAATGTTGGGATATAGCTGATCTTGGTATTCTGTCTTGACCCGTAAAGATTTAGTGAGACACTGTCATTGTACAAATGAGGGTTACTCACCTGTAACCATAGTTCTAGGAGTAGTATAGCGTTCACATCCACACGTTACAAACAGCTGGCAAGCCTCACCTCAAACTCCAGCCATTCACTCCTTATTGTAAGCAAGCATCTGCCGCAGATCCAAAGTATGGAGCCTGTGGTCGGCCTCCAAAGATGGGTTAGTGAAAGAGACCAGGAGGTTCATCACCTTTGGGAGGAACCTTGGGTGAGGGCGAAGGACTACCTTGTCCTTGTGGAAGACCAGGTTTAGAGACTCCACTGAGCGCGTCTGGAGCTCACTGATCCTTCTGACAGAGGTAATAGCCATCAAAAATGCAGTTTTACATGACAGGTGTGACATCTTACACCAGTGCACAGGCTCGAAAGGCTTGCCCATAAACACTGCCAGAACCAGCAACAGATCCCAAAGTGGTGGTGGTTCACACACCAGTGGGTTCAAGTGGTCAAAGCCTTTGAAAAAATACCCGACCACCTTCTCCTGCACTACCGTCAGCATACCAGCTCGCACCTGATATGCAGACAAGGCTGCCAGGTGCACCTTGAGGGTCATCAATCTCAGCCCCAGCTGGGAGAGGGACCAAAGATAATCCAAAATGCTAACCAAGGGACAGACAAGGGGATCAAGCTCCTTGCCCTAACTCCCGATGGAAAATCTTTTCCATTTAAAGGCATAGCACTGATGAGCTGACTCTTTTTGGGAAGCTTCCACAATGTTTATTTATTTATTTATGACTTTGTTAACCAGGTAAGTGCACTGGTCCGAGGGACCGTTTATGGGCACGACCTAGGCCAAGAGGCACGTGTCAGACATATATACAGAATAATGTACAAATAGAAAACATAGCATTAGTAAAAACAGCAGCGGTCAAAAGCAGTGGGGTACATCACAATATAACAATAGCTGTTACAGGAGGTAGGATTACAAAGGAAGAAGCAAACAATTTGTAGTTTTAGTACGGTTAAAAAATAAGCAAGCAGGAGTGACATGATCATGTGTTGGTGCCCACTGACCTCAGCACCCCTCAAACACAGTGATAAGCCCAACCAGTCAAGTGACCCATCAGCACTGAACAGAGGAGAGAGAGTCATGACAGTAAGGGTGAAAAGAAACAAAGCTGGGGGGGGGGTAACCACTTAACAAAGCAATTGCAAGTGTCACGATCAAGGAGCCAGGATTTGGAGTTACGTTTAAAAGTGAGATGCATATTGGATGATCTGAGGGGTGCGGGAAGCAGATTCCAAAGTGAGGGGGGCTGCAACCGATAGGGCATTGCAACCCATCTTGGTAGAGGTTCTTGGAATCACCAGGGGAGGGACAATAGAGGATCATAGACTCCTTGGAATGGTGTGGTACTCACAAAGGGAAAAGAGGAGCCGGCCCAGTGGCGTGAAGGGCTGAGGCATCCGTGCCTTACCTCCTGCCATGCCAGCAACCCATGTTTGCGGTGTGAGTGGGCCACCGGGGGTCGGCCAGGGAGGAAGGGAGAGGATCGAGTGTCCAGAGGACTGCTCTCCTTTTCCATGGAGGGGTGGGGATGGAGTCCGTTGCATGACTTGCCCCTGGTGGTGGCTGGCGCAGTGGACCCACAACATAGGGGATGGATGCGAGGCAGATGCCCGGTGTGCCGCACACAGAAGCGTGCGCAGCTCAGCCATTGGCGTCATTGCATGCCTTCTCTCAGCACTCAGGGCCGGGAAGCAAAAAGAGGAAAAAGGAATCCCAACCGGCGAGATGATGCTGACCTCCCGCAGGCACTGCACCTTGCCATCCGGCACCTCATGGAAGCAGAGGTGAGTCCAGTAGATGCCAGGGTGCAGGGCTGGGGGGGCCAGTTGGGAAAGAGAGTAAAGAAATCAACAAAAAAAAAAAACAACAAAAAAAAAAAGGGAAAAGAGGAGGGAGGCAGGGCCGCTATGTATGATAGCATCTGTGAGGCATCCAAGGGTAAAATCAAACTGGCCTTGCAAAGAGAACCATCCAAGGGAGCTATAAAGGTTACAGTGGTGAGTGGAATAGGGGGCGGACAGTGCAAAGTGGTATACGCTGTTGTAGACAGATGAGAGTCTGGCCTGAAGGGCGGAAGAGACACGAGTGTAAATTGGGGAGCAATAATCCAGGATTGGGAGTAGGCTACCATTAGCTATTGCCAAGCGCACCTCCGCAGTCAGGTAGGGTAAGAAGTGATAGGCAGCGCCGAGTTTCTGATTGATCCTATGGACTACGAGATTTATATGGTCAGTGAGGGAGAGGGTTGGATTGAGTGTAACCCTCAAGTACTTGAATGAGACGATGACTTCAAGGGCAGGGCCATCGGGAGGGAGGATGAGGAGAGAGGAGTTAGCTTTACGGGTTCTTGCTAGGTATGGCTTGGACCCAAACAGCATAGCCTTCGTTTTATTGGTGTTGACCAGCATCAGGTTACAGGTGTACCAGTTTTGGGTGGCGCAATAATTCTGGGAGAGGACAGAGGATATGTGTGGAAGGGATTTTTCACTGTGGAAGATAACAAGGTTGTCCGCATAAAGGAGGGATTTGCAGGAGAGACAGTCAGGGAGAGAGTGTTAATAAATATCGTAAAGAGCAGGGGGCCCAGGATGGAACCTTGGGGTACCCCAGAAGAGACTGGCAGGGCAGGAGAAGTGACAGTGCCAATGCAGACAGCTTGGGAGCACATTTTCTGAAAGACCCAGAGCCTGGAACACAATCCGCTCAGGAACCAGGCTATGAGGCGAAGGGTTTGAAGATTCAGGTGCTGGATCTTCCCCCGATGACACACCAGCAGGTCCAGGCATAGAGGCAACTGCCACACAGGCCTGCTGCTGAGGCTGAGGAGAACCAGGTAACAGAACTGGCACAACCAGTCCAGGGCAATCAGGATCAACTGCGCCTTGTCCCTCCGCACCTTGACTACCACTCCGTAGATCAGGGGAAAGGGGGGGGAAGGTATACAGGAGACCTGGGGTCCAGGTTCTCACAAAGGCATCCCCTAGCAGTGTCCCAGACTGAGGGGAGCAGGCACAAAACAGCCTCAGCTTTGCATTCTCCCAGGAGGCAAATAGGTCCATCAGAGGAGTGCCCCACAGGGAGAAAAGGTGTTTCTCCACCTCTTGATGCAGTGACCACTTGTGTGACACCTTGGCCACCCAGCTGACGGCATCTGCTAGCTGGTTGTGTGCACTCACAACATGGATCACCAGGAGCTTTGCACCCAAGCTGTGTGTGAGGGTCCAGGTGCAGAGGGCCTCCTGGCACAGGGGAGGGAGTGCATGCAGCCCTGTCTGTTCAGGTAGAACATGGCTGTGGTATTGTCCGTCTGGACTTGCACAACCTGACCCTGGATGGGAAGAGTGTGCACAGAGCTCCAGCACATTAATGTAGTGATGCAACTCCCTGGGAGTCCAGAACCTGTGGGTTTTGTGGTTTCCCAGCTGCACTCCCTACCCTACCAGGGAAGTGTCTGTCATAAGGATGACTGTCAGACTCTGGGCAGACAAACAGGACTCCTTTCTCCAGATGTTCAGGGAAAAGCAACCACTGGATGGCATCCCACATCAGCTGAGTCACTGTGACCTGCTTGTCCAGGTGACCTAGGCGCAGGGACCACTGACAGCCCAGGTCCCACTGCAAGTGCTGCATCCACCCATGAGCCCATCTAGCAGTAGTAAGTAGTAAAAAGTTTTATTCATATAAATATATGAACTAGGATATACTCAGTTGAGCCTAAGCTCATTTACAATGAGGTCCTATACAAAAAATTTCACGATATACAGACTTTACAATAAATCAGACATACAGACTATACAATAAATCTAACATAAAAAAAACATAAATATGTTAAAAAGATAAACATTCAGCAACATTAACAACAGTTCCTAACAATAATGACCTGCTGTCTAAACCATGCCCTAATATTCCACCAGGATAATTTCCCTTTGCAAAATTTAATATTAGCTGGTATCTTATTCCATGCCGTTGGTCCTCTGTAAAAAACAGAGTGTCTTCCTATCTCTGAGTTAAACCTGGGAACAACCAACTCAGGTTTAAATGATGCTCGTAGTGAGCATAATTTAGTTCGGCAAGGAATCGCTGCATCAATATAAGGGGGCAGGGTTCCCAACCAATGTCTGCACATAAAAGCGAGCAAATGCTCCTGCCTCTGTTCAGAAGGTCGCAGTCACTGAAAACGGTTAAATAAAAAACACTTATGGGTAAACCTGTCGGATTCGAGAATGTATCTAGCTAATCTACCGTAACATACATCAATTCTATCCAAATCAGATTTCTTTGCACTATCATAAATAAAATCCCCATAATGTATGGTGGGTAAAACCGCTGATTGTACTACTTTTTCCCTGATATCAGGGTTCATACAGGGTCTAACACGATACAAAGTGCCAAGTTTTCTTCCTACACTAGTTACCACACTATTTATATGAGCTGCCCAATTTAGAGACTAGTCAAGCCACATTCCCAGATGTTTATATGTTTGAGTCTGTTGGATCGGGGATCCCTCCAAGGTACAAATCTTCAATGTCAAATCCTCCTAAATTAAAGAACTAACCACACTGGTGCAGGATGCCATATACCCCAGCAGCTGCAGGAAGCTAGCAGCCAACCTGAAATGATTGGTAAAAGGAGGTAAGATCCAATGCCTGGTCCACAGGGAGGTGGCCCTTGGCCCAGAGGGAGTCTAGCTCTGCCCCAATGAAGTGCATCACCTGCAAGGGAATCAATTTGGATTTAGACGGGTTGACCAAAAGGCCCAAGTCTCTGTAGGTCTGAAGGGCCAGGTCCCTGGACTGCTCCACAGTCTCTCTGGATGGCCTCACTATCAGCCAGTCATCCAGTAGGGGTATATTGTGACCCCCAGGCAGTACAGGAATGCTGCCACCACTGCCATGCACTTGGTGAAGACCACAGACACTGAGAAGAGGCTGAAAGACATAAGCTGGAACTGATAAAGCACCCTTCTGTGTAAAACCAGAGGAATTATCTGGTTCAGCATGACCACTCTGAACTTGCACTTCCTTAGCCCATCTGTTTCAGGACCAGGAAGTACCTGGACACAAATCCCTGGCCTGCCATGCAGTTTAGGACATGGGCTATAGCTCGCTTTGCGATAAGCCAAGCAACATCCTCCCTGAGAGCGGACAGCATGTCCTGTGACACCACAGACTCCCTAGGAGCATGGAGAGCCTTGAAGTCAAGAGGCAACCCTCTGTCTACTACTTCTGAGACCCATTCATCTGAGGTAATTATGGACTAATGATGCCAGAAATGGCAAAGCCAATCTTCCACTGGGAGCTAAGGCATGGACTGTACGGGTGGGAAGTGAGCACCCCCCAACCTGTCATTGGGCAGCTTTGGAGGAGACACCAGCTGCTGCTGCTGCTGGAGTAGTATCACTACCTCTACCCCCACCCTTTTAGACTGACCAGGGGACTTGGTCTTGGGGTACCAAGCTTGGAACTGCCCCTGCTGGGGCTAATGTTGCCTAGGCTGCTGTGATGAACAGGGCCAAAACTGAAAGGATTTCTTCTGCTTCTAGCCTTCCTGTTCCTTTTGTGAGGAAGTCACAGAATCTAGGGGGGCACTGGACTTCTCAGTCCTAGTAAGGTGTCCTTCCACCCCGGTGCCAAAGAGGTCTGCGTGTAGGAAGGGGACATCGGCCAACTTGTGCTGAGTGTCTGCCATAAAGGTGGAGATCCTCAGCCAGGTCCTGTGATCCATCGCGATGGCCGCTGCCATGGCATGGGTGCAGGAATTGCCAATGTACAAAGTCATCCGTAGCTGGTGTTTGACCAGGGCTTGACCCTGGTCTTGTACCACTTTTACCACAAGCTGCTTGATAGCAGGCAGATAAAGGAGGACATTATCCAGCACTCCCATCAAGGAGTGACTAAAATGGGCCATCATCAGCGCGTAACTCACCTGACAGAGGCCAAGGGAGGATGCAGCATATACCTTTTTTGCCATGTGGTCAAGCTTCTTTGACTCCTTGTCAGAGGGCTTGTCCACATCACCAGTGTTACTGGACTTCTGAAACATGGAATCAGCGACCAGACCCTCGGCGGTGGGATGGTCCAAAAATCCAGACAACAAGCTGGTAAGGACTGCATACTTGCGGACTATATGGGCTGAGGGTGTCAGGCAGAAAGCTGGGTGCCACCAAAGCTCTAGCTATGGCCTCCACCACAGGAAAGGTGACCACCACAGATTCGTCCCTATCCAGGATGTCAGTGAAAGGGTATGTGGCCCTTTTCTGCACTGACTCCAAAGGAACTTCCATGGACTCCAACATAAACTGGAGAAGAGCCCCAGACAACACCCTCCCCATGATTGGTGGTCAGTTCCACAACCGTTTCACAGCCGAATGCATAAGTCCTCAAGGACTGCATGGAGGACCCAACTAAGATGGCTCTTGGCCTCTTGCCTCCATGCACCACTCTGGAGTCATCCAAGTGGGAGATTTTCACAAACAGCCAGCCTGGCAAGCCCGTAATCTAAAGGAAATCCTTAGAAGGGGCTCCCCAGAAGGGCTGCTGTGGTGGTGGGTCCACCTGCAAGGGTGGTGAGACACGTGTCAGCAACAGCTGTCTTGGTAGGACCAGTGTGGGCTTGACTGGTGACAACCAATCAACCACAGAGATCGGGGGTAGAGCCCTACCTTGTCCCGCGAGGCCAACTGCTGCCAGAGGAGCTCCTCATAGCACTGCCGCATGTGCCAGCAGAGCCTCTCTTCGTCCGAAGATGATGAGGAAGAGGAGGAGCTTCTACTGCAGCAACTCCCAGTCGAGCAAGATTGAAAGTACAAGGAACCACTCGACCTTGACCTTGATGCTGACCTTGACAATCGACCCAGATGCTGATGTGGAGGAGATGCAGCTGGAGGTATAGTGTACACCATCTCAACTGGTTTCAACTGCTCAACCTTGGAGGGAAGCTGTTCCTGTGTGGAGATGGCCGGGGCCAGAGACCGCTCTAGGTCCTCCTGAATGAGGCCCATGAGGACTTGGGTCCTAGAGATCAAGTCATCCTCGACACCTTCCGACAACGGGTCAATGGGATAGAGAAAAGTCTTGACTGCCTAGTCCAATGGGGTCACTGTGGTGCTAGCGGTCCATCCCTCGACCAAGGAGGCTTGGCTGAAGTGAGCGCTCGAGAGTCCTCAAGAGGTCAGGGGAGTCACAGGGGTGGAAAGAGCACATCCTTTCCTGGTCCCATGACGAATGGCGATATTTCTCAGGCTTCTTTTCATGGAGGATAGTGCTCTCTCTGAGGGTCTTGAAGGCTCAGTACATTTCAAGGAGTTCACCCGTGAAGGACACTCTGACACTGGCCCCAAGTGGGAGCAGTGTTGAGACCCATGAGGTACCCACCATGGTCTGGGCTGCCACTTCCTCCGTTGCTGCTAGCTGGGCTGTGGAACCTATGCTACAGGGGGCTGCCTTGGTCTTCACTTTGGAGTCCTGACTGGCCAGCTGATCGAGAAGGTGAGCCTGGTGATCTTCCAGGGATGAGGGTAGCATCGCTTGACAAAGGCCACGAGCAGTGATGTTGTGTGATGCTCCCAGGCAGCAGATACATGACACATACATGTGTCCAAGACATCTTCTGGTTGCATTGGACACACTGCTTAAAACTGGCAGCGAGCTTGTTGCATACAGCGTTGACCACAAGAGCAGAACCTGAAGAATATTCACAGAAGAAGTCACGTTCCTGAACAATTTTACCAAGTTTGCCAATGGCACACTTAACAAGGTCTACACTGCATGGAGCTGCAAAGGAGGGCACCTGACTCTTCCAGTGGAAAGGAAGATCTGATGTCATGGGGGGGAGCTGAGGAATATATCACCCAGGTGGTGGGAGGAGCTTTGCTTCAAGACATTCTGGCAAATCAGCTCCTAAGGAAGAGCTGCCAGAAGTGTGGATAAGTGAACCATATCCATGTTCCTAGAAAGACTGTTTTAGCCAATCAGCTCTCAGGATTTCTGCTATCAGTTTTATAATGCAGTATTTTCATTTTTAGCTTCAGTTTGGTCAATTGGAGGCACTCAAATCAGTAGTCCCACAACAAGAACTTGGGCTCCTACTAACATTTGACACCAGAGTGCAGTACTACTGGAAGCTATTTTTTAGATGAGATGTTAAATAGAGAATAATGCCTGTGCAGGTGTGCGTTATGAAGATTTTTCATACACCCGTGGTGTGTGACAATCCATAAACCAAGAGATCAAAGCTTGACGGGTTTATGGGATTCACACACACTTAGGGTGTGTAAAAAATCTTAAGACTAACCTTGCACAGGCATTATTTTTTATAATAACTGGTGCAAGGCGTCGATAGAGACAAAACTGTGAGTGACCGTGTCCCTGAGCAGCAGTCATAGCTTTTGCTTCTCATTTTTTTTTGTTTATTTTGTTTAAATAAACGTGATTTAGTTGGCTGCTGATCTCATTAACAGATACTTAAATTGGAAATATATAAGGCCAATTATGTATATTATAAGCAAAAATAGAGGCGGAGTCACAAACCCTTTTTTGCAAATGTGATTCAAAAACAGAGGACGACTTGGAACATGTGCTATTATATTGCCCGATATATGAGAAACAAAGGAAGTACTGGTTCGACCCTATTTTGAAGTTTTATAACACACCACACAATAAAATATAGATTATTAGAGACTTTTTTAATACAAATGATATGAATGTGCATCAACGTTTGGTGAACTGTTTGAAAAGAGGGAAATTATGAAAACTATTATGGAATCATCTAATATTTAAGACTACATGTAGTCCTGACTGTATTATTTTATTGTTTCTTTAAAGGTGGAGGAACTGTTATGTATTTTATATGCAATTTTAATTATTGTTATTGCAAATGTAAATTTTGTAAAGGCATATATGTCAAACAATAAACACTTTTGTACCTTGAAACAGAGACTGTTTTGTAGGAAGGCAGAAATATTAGTGTGGTAGTAGGGCTTTGTTGTGGGGACAGAGTGAAAAACCGGTCTCAAGTTATTGTGCTTTCAGTCACACTTCAGTGAAATGAGAGTGCGAGGAATAAAACGCTGTAATAACCTGCTATTGAGTTATTATGAAATTTAGCGGGTTATTACCGTGTTTTATCAGGCGGGCATATCCAGTCATTATACAGGATCATCAGTTATCATATGGAGTTCTCTTCTGCCCATCTCTGGTAGTAGACCAGGTGGAAAAAAAAATCACAGGGCACTATTTGTAAAAAGAAGGATATCCCTGGTGTCCTCATCAACGTTCCCTCTCTCAGTAACAAAAGGTACTAATACCCTTGTCCATGACCATGTGTGGGATATTGTACCCATACAGGATGCTCCAATTGCCTGCAAACAGTCATATCACTAGCAGTGTATATAACACACTGCTTTGTCAGCATAGCTACTATATGTACGCAAAGTGCTACATAAATCCCAGTTCTATTTCAAAGGTCAGTCTCGCAGCTTAACTCTATTTCATGTTTCTTTAATAAACTGAACTTATAATGGAAAACAGATCATTCACATTTTTGACAAGGTGCAGATCAATGAACCTTATCAAGTAAATAGGCGAGCCGGCCCGGTGGCGCTGAGGGTTGAGGTGCTGGACGCCACACCTTGTGCCACACCGGCG
The DNA here is from genome assembly GCA_016271365.2 of Neoceratodus forsteri. Taxonomy (NCBI): domain Eukaryota; kingdom Metazoa; phylum Chordata; order Ceratodontiformes; family Ceratodontidae; genus Neoceratodus; species Neoceratodus forsteri. The sequence goes on from JADMNL010000027.1 coordinate 270,606,396, forward strand.
ACCCGAGTTGGGGAGCAAGCTTGGGTGCCAGGAGTTGGTGGGGTGGGATCGGATTAAGTGCCCACCGGGCTGCTCTCCTATCCTAGGGGGGAGGGCTCTGGGGTGTCCGGTGCGCCAGTAGTCCCTGGTGAAGATCGGGGGTGCTGCCGAGCACTGGACAGCATGTTAGTTGGCGTGGCTCGACGTTGGCAGGGTTGCCGTGCGCTGATCAGGGCATGCACAACACAAGGGGAGGGAGGGGGAGGAGCACACACACACTAAGGGGAAAAAGCCCCTCCCACTGGATAGGTGACGGCTCCTCCAGTGCCACCGCCACCACACGCCCAACGCTGGTTCTCTGCCACTGCCCCTTCGATATCCCTGGGGAGTCATAACATCCTTGAAGATGGCAGAGAACACAGTGGGCAGCAGAGCAACAATGGCGAGCGAGAGAGTTCCAGTTGGGCAGAGAAGAAACAGAGTTGACAAAAAAAAAAAAAGTAAATAGGCATGTTGATGATAAGAAGCGCCAGAAAAATATGCAGTGACTATTTATTTATTTATTTACTTTTTGTTGACCGGGTAAGTGCACTAGACAAATCCTGCCTATTTTCAGGCACAACCCGGGGGAGGGGAGGATACAGATGAATGCTGACTGACCTTGAACCAGATTAAGCTGTTGGTGGTATTTTTAGTGAATGAGGAAATTTGGCCAGAACACCGGGGAAATTCCCCTACTGCTCGGCCAGTAGGGGACAGGTTGTAGCTGGATAGCAGGTCAGTTGGTGACCTGCATGCAAGGAGGATGGAAGTGGAGGAGCAAGCGGAGCAGCCGAGGGCTGCAAATGAACCAATGCTTCTACTAGGAACAACAGAGACTACAGAGGAATACGAGGAAGGAGAAGAAAAGACCAATTTGTTTCAACGGAGGATTTAACAACATTTATAACAAATATGCCAATATTAGAGTCAATGGACTTACACTAAGGTGAGACAACTAAAAATAAACTGGAAACATTACAACATGAGCAGAGAAAAGTAGCAGAAGAATTAAAAGCACTGGCATGCAACAAAGCGGAGCAACTTACAAAACCAAACAACGAAGTAAATCGGTACAAGTCCTGGTAACACGAGTCCCAAACAATCCTTGAGTGGTGTTTGCAGTGAGAAGAAGAAGGATGAAGTTCAGACAGATAAGGTGACCGAAATGGCGATAATTTGAATGATGTGCCTTCACAGAGAGTTGAACTGGAGACCGAGAGGAAACAGGAACGACGTACAAACAAATATTGCAGGTGCACAAGGACGTTGTAATGAGAAAGGAAGAGAGACAGGGGACAGCTTTTCGACGGACATGGAGTCCTGTATTGAATTCGCGGGGTTTTGTATTTCAGCCTGAAACAATATGGAGAAACGGACTACAGAACAGGAAAAAACTGCATCTATCAAACGGTGCCAGGAATACAGACTGGGGTAACGGACTTTTCATTCAACAAACGACTGGTGGATAAGGTAGGAGAAGAAGGAAAGGAAAAAGAATGGCATTGACTTTGCAAACGTAACTTGATACTGCCTATAGTGGGGAACAGATGGACAGTTAATTACTGATCAGCAAGGAAAAAGAAACAGTGGTAGGCAATATCTGTACTGCACCTATTTCTACTGATAACTGGTCCCACAGAAAGCGTAAGTGAAGCGGGTTGGACATTGATAATGGATCGTGGAAACCCACGCCTGACTGGGACCCAAAATTAAATTTCTCCCAAAATGAACCTACTTGGAAACCAAAGATACAAAAGCTGGTAACTCACAAGAGTGTGAAAAGAGGATAAATGGGAATGAGGGAGGTACCCCATGGAGAGTTCAATCTCGGGAAAAGGAACCTTCAATGCCTAGGGTACAAGCACAAGGGGAGGCACAGGACCGTAGCTGAACTCCAGTGGGGATAAACCATTGATGTCAGAGTTATTTTCTAAAATTAAACAGGACGCTGTACCTGTAGAAATGCGGTACGCATTAGGTATAAAGGAGGTTTAGAGGTTCGACCTGACAGGCAGTATGTGGGAAAAGTTTATTAAAGGAGTCTTGCATTTTTCACCTAGAGAGGTGTTTGCACTATTAATATTTCTGAGAGGATAATTTGATGTGAGTTTTCGCTCTACCTATGCTCTTGATATGTTTTGGGAAAGATACATAAGTTAAATTTTCCCCTTGTGGACTCCATTTATGGTAATACCTTTAACAAAAGCCTTTAATTAAATATGTCACTGTTATGTTTAGAAACGAGGGGTGCATATTGATGATATTATTTACTGGCTAGGCCAAAATGTGAAATTCAAAGTGACCCTGAAGCAATACTAGATTCAGAGCAATTCTGGACAGGGGTTACGCTTTAAAGTAAAATTAAGGCAGACAGAGGCAGGTATTGAACACATTCAATTCCTTTTTATTAGGGAGGGATAGGGGGTGTGTTTCTATCTGGACAACCACGTGCATGCTATAAATGTGGGCCTAGGACGCGTTTATCAAGTTCATGTGACAAACCTAGATGTGAAAACTGTGGAGAAGTGGGCCATAGTACATTACAGTGTGTTAGCTCCACAAAGTGTGATTTGTGTGAAGAGGCAGGACATGTATTTGCTGATTGTACATGGCGACAAAAATAAAGGTTGTTGTGCGAGTCCAGATCTATTAATTCAGAAAGCACAGGATTCGATAATAGGAAAACCTTGGTTGGTTCCACACAGCCCTACGGTAGACATAACCACAGGGATACATCAAATGGACAAGGGACAGATGTACCAAAGTAGCCAGTCAAATGGCACTTCAAACCTAGATACAGGGAAACTTCGTAGAGAAAGGCACAACAACAGGAGACCTTTCGACTCCAGTGGTCTGCTGTTAGATGTCTCCTCACGAAATGTTAAAACCTTTCTCAACAGCCGATTTTGGAAGTGGAAACCAGTAATTCTTTTGCCTTACTGACCAGTCAATGGGGAGAATCAGATATGGATGGACCTGAGGATGATTCCCAGTTGATAACGGACAGTCCACCTTCCTCAATAGGCTTACAAGAGGATTATAAAGGAAAGAAAAGAAAAGGAGGAAAAAGATAGTGAAGGTAGACTTTGAATAGGAATGCTGCAATTTAGGTTAGGTTCAGTGAATGTACACAGTATATTGAATTATAAGAGACGGCAGATAATTTATGATTCAGTTCATGCTGCATGAGTTAGATGTCTGTTTAATACAAGAAACCTGGATATATAATATGTCACAAGTTAGGTGTTTTCAACAAGAATGGTGCTGGGGCCCATCCTATTGGTCCTTTGGCCGCAGTCAGCAGATGGCATAGGTTTTTTGTTTCATTCCTATGAGTTTTCTTTAATTAGGTTGATAGATTTGATACCAGGACAGTTGATGATCTTAGATGGGATGTGGAAAGGCAGGTCTTGTAGATTTATTAATGTATATGGTTCACAGCTTAAAGCAGAAAGGGTTGCACTTTGTAATATGTTACAACCTTATTTATTGACTTCACTGGAGGTGTTTTTGTGTGGGGATTTTAATTGTACTTTATTAGATGTTGAGAATCCAATTAAAAAAGAAAAAAATAAAAAGATTTATTGTGATACTAGGGCACTTTATAAAATGATCCATTCTGCAGGTTTAATTAATGGTAGTAGTAGAAACAGAGTTCAGGGGCCCACGTTTACATTCAAAAGAATCAATTTACTTCTACTATAGATTATATTTTTCTATCCAGACAAATTTCTTTTACATATCAAACATGCCCAGTGTCCTTTTCTGATCATTTGCTGTTACTTTGTAATGTTTCTCCTTCCGGTAATCTGAGAAGGCAGAAAGCAAGATGGAAATTGATCCTTTATTATTGACTTCAAAGAAATATTGGAAAAATTCAGTTGTTGTTAACAGCACGATTATCAGTAGAATTTTATACAGCTCAAAGAGTAAATGGTGGAAGGATTCTAAGGATGACATTTGTCATCTATTACAACAGCAAGGAAAAGCAAAGGCAAATAATGATTTTTACACTATTTAAAATTAAGACAGCAATTATATAATTTATTTTCAATAGCCAATATTTCCTCAATGGAATATAGATTCACAGATTAGGTTAGTAAAAGCTCAGCTTTTGAAAGTTCAATATAATAGGGCCAGAACTCTAACTGCGATTTACGTTATGGGATCAAGAAGCAGCGGGAGGGATCCATATGCTGCTTTTTAAAATTTATACACAAGCCACACATTTGACTACACTTCGGAATAAGGTGGGTCTGTTAGTACAAGATCAGAAGTCGCTTTCTTCAATTATTAAACAATTATTTTTGGAACATAAGCCAGCTAGGCCCCCAACTGTTCAGAACATTAAGGACTTTCTAGACCAGATTCAGGTACCAGACCATGGGATAGAGTCCTCAGAGGTGCTTAGGCCAGTTACGACACAGGAAATAATTGAAGCCATTAAAATACAAAATACAGGAACTTCCCCGGGGATTGATGGATTAACAGCAGAACTATATAAAGCTTTTCCAATGGAATTTGCTAAATGTTTGGTTATTGTATTTAATGCATTTCTGGATAACCCTGACTTTCCAAGCTGGTTTGCAGAGGGGTTGCTGATTTTTTTATATAAGTCAGGTGATAAATTTGACTTAAAAATTGGAGACCAATTACGCTTCTGAATGTAGATTATAAATTATTTATGAGAATCTTGAATGAGAGATTAAAACAATTAGCAGTAAGAGTACTTTCCCCATATCAGTTTTGTGGAGTGCCTGGAAAACATACACCAAGCCCATATGGTCTTAAGAGATATAGTGGAGTTGGCAAAAGGCAAAAGATATCAGGATGTATTGTCTCTGTTGACCAAATGAAGGCCTTTGATAGAGTATACCAACCTTTTTATTTGAATCCCACGGAAGTATGGAGTTCGAAAGGTTTTATACACATTATAAAAGAACTTTATGATTCAGCAATAACACATCCAGTAATACAACTTGAGATATGGGAAGGATTTCATATTCCCACTGGAGTACGACAAGGTTGTCCATTAAGCCCCTTGTTATATGCATTTACGATTGATTCACTGATTAGATCATTAATTCAAACACCGCGGTGGACAGGAATTGGTTGGACTGTTGATGTGGATAAGTGGTATATACAAGCTTATGCTGATGATTTGTGTGTCTTTTTTTCTGATAGTTCACAAGTAAAGTTATTTTTAGATTACATGGAAGAATATGCAGTATTGGCAAATTCAGCTATTAACAAAACAAAAAGTAAAGGAGTATTTATTGGAACCAATGACATAGCTGAGGTAATAGTACAAGGTTCAGATTTCCTGTGATCCAATTAAAATATTGGGTTTATTTTATGGACCAAATAATATACCAGAATTTAATTGGATGACAGTATTAAAGTCTATTGATCTTAAAATTAGTATTTGGAAACATTGGAAACTGGATAAAATTAAAGGGTTAGATTATTAAAAATTTATTGTTCCAAAGTTACTATACACAGCATTAATTTTCCTTGCCCTCATTCTTGGAAACCAGATTATATAGTTTATTTTTCAGATGTTGTGGGGTAGTAGGCTTAACCCGATTAAGAGACAATTTACATACTTGGAAAAACAGAAAGGCGGACTAGGAATGATAGATCCGGTTGTTTTTTTGCCACTTTATTTATTTCAACCAATAGCAAATTAGGATGGGGGGCGACCATGGGAAACATTGGATTGTTACATAGACAAGTCATGGGGAGATATTATACTCTTTGGAACAATAGACCACCAAAACCGATACTGACACTGTTACTTCCAGTATATTACATTCCAATTGCAAAAAAATTGTTTAAATGGGGGTTAGAAGCACAGGTGGTCAAAGTTAGTTCAGGTTCAGCAGCTGTATAAATCTGTCTTACTTCAATTATATCCAAGTAACCAGAGTTTAAGAACTGTCATAAGGACTATAGGAAGGAGGTTTTAAGTAAATTAAATAACACAAGATTACCTACTTATATGTGGGACACCTTATGGCTTACGGTATATGGTCGAATTGGAGTTAGAGGGAATGCCAAGCATAAACCTTTACAGGAACGAAACTGTCCATTTTTAGAGTGTATAGCACAAGAAGAAACAGTTCAACATTTTCTTTTTGAATGTTCCTATGCTACTAACCTATGGAAGTTTTTAGCAGCCCGATGGGATATGAAATGGCTAGTATGTATGGATTATGAGATATTAGTATTGGGTCATGTTCCTCAATTTCGGTTATTATACCATAAAGATACTTTACAAATTTTTTGCAGCACATTGGTATACTATTTGTGGCAAGCTAGATGCCAATGGGTACTCTATCAAAGATTAATGCCTTTATGACACGGTTCAGAGACTAATACAAGGGGCTATGTAAGGATTTATAGTTATGATATTGCATTTTTTCTTCCAAAAAGTGAGAGAATGGTGGAAAAGGTTTTTCAAAATTCATTAAATACAAATGAGAATTTTGGAAACATTATGGGATATAGAAATGTTCATTTGAGAGTTTAGTATTTTTACAGATGCTTTATATTGAGTTTATAATTTCGGATTTAGCCTTTTGTTAAAGTATATTATGTCTCTATTAAAAAAAAGAGAGAAACTGGAAGGGACTGTTATTAATATTATTAAGGGATATAGATTAATATTAATTGCAGATTTAATTTGTAGTAATATGAGGTAATACTATGGATATTGTGGTGTTTTTCCTTTGTCTGTATGTATATATATGATTTGTGTTGTAAATTTCTCATATTATGTAACTGTGGCTTTGATATTGTTTGATGTTACTTTAATAAAATATTCCCCTACTCTTTTCGATAAGTGCCATGGGATCTTTAACATCCACCTGAACTACCATAACCTCCAGTAGCTCCATATGAAGTCCGAACTATCCATTGTTTACCTGACACAAAATGGCCACCCAGCAGGTAATGAGTTAATCACAGTATACAAAGCCATTACCAATACCGATACAATGCAATGTTGCACTTAGAACTTAAAACACCAGGATACAGTGACAAGAGGGCATAACAAGCAACCAAGGGGAAATCACTTTAAAACTGAAAAGTGTACAGGATGGCTTTCTGAGAGAGTGGTGGGTACCTGAAATAGCTTACCAAATGAGGCTGTCAACAGCAGTTCATTGAATAGCTTTAAATATCAACTTGATAAATATTTACTGCAGGGTAGCCTCACTGGTGTAAACTGTTGATACAGCAAACAAGCTCAGACGGCTCACGCTTACTCTGGTCTGTATGATCTATGAACCTATACAAGAAAGTAACAGCTACTTACCAGCAATAGCAGATCTTCAAAGAAATCTCCTGCAATGAGCCACACCTATGGAACATACATGCCACTGGTGCTGGACCTATTCGGAAACTACTGCCTAGTGGGCCACCCATAATGATGTGCATCATCGGCATCTATATATCTTGGGTGGTCCCAAACTTCCTCAGTCCTGCCTGTCCGCTGGAGACAAAATGATGTTGTGTCAGACTGAAGAACGACAAAATACAAGCATGTCGAAGCCCCTAAGGGAGCTATGATGACAGGTAAAGAAAACCCAGTACAGAGTAAAGGGAAAAACAATGACACCCAAATCCCTCCACAGTACCACCCCAGACCAAGGGAGAAGGTGGGAAGGTGCATTGTAGCTCACTCAAGGAGATTACTTTAAAGATCTACTGCTACTGGTAAGTAACTATTCTACTTACCTTTTCAAAAAGTATAACCCTCTCCAGTGGGCTACACCTATGGAACAATTCCAAACAGTACTTTAAGCAACAGGGGAAGGCCCATCAAGAAGGCATACTAGCCAACCCACATGTAGGTCAATGTCCCGTAGGCCAAGAGAGATGGGAGATGCAATAGGGTGACACCAACATAGTACAGGTTGGGGCATGTGAGCAAGAAATCCATAACCCACCACCAGAAAACAAGGCAAAAAAAGCACAGACATGGACCCGTGGATGGACACAGAGATAGGCCAGAGAAAGGGAAGTCGATGAACAATATGACTCGTTTGTCAACTCCTGCTCGAAAGGTGATTTTGCGCTCACTTGGCGAATTCACCTTCCGGACAGGATTTGTGTAATAGCAGTCATATTGTTCATGAGGTGGGATCCCCAAAAGGCCATGTTGAACATTTGAGGTCAAAATGTAAAAAAATGGCTGAGTTATAACCATTCATTGCAATTTCGCTACACGCGCTCATAACTTTGTAAATTTAAATATTTTGACCCCAACTTTGAAACACAGACTTGTTATTACACCACCAAATGTATGTCACAACTGTCATTTTTCAAATCCTGGCTGAAATGTGTTTTTGCACCTGCAGAGTGAAAATGGCATTGCAGTTGCGTAAAATTACGTTTCAGTGGGGATCTGAATATTTTCTGCACTGGGTACATCAGGTGGGGTAATAACATGGCTATGCTGACAATTTCATCACTCTTAGGTTACATCCACAGCTAAGTACATATACGCATCTATGGAGGAATGATTACGATATGATTATACTATTTTAAAAAGAAAGGAAATAAATTGCAAAAAACTTTGTTAATGCAGCAGTTAGGGTTGCTGCGACAAAAGTAGAGAAATGTGGCATTAGGGTTTCATCCTAACACCCCACTCCTATCCTGAGCAGACCAAGAGATATCGGGGGGGTGGTATTGGGGTCATCAACCCCAATGCTCACTCCATGCCATTATAAAAAAAAAAGGTGGGTAGGTACAGTATAGGAGAATGGGGTAAGCGTTAGGGGTTGATGACCCCAATGCCACCCCCACGACACCTCTTGGTCTTCGCAGGGTAGGGGTGGGGTGTTAGGGTGAAACCCCAATGTCACATTTCCCTACTTTTGTTGTGGCAACCCTAACTGATGCATAAACAATGTTTTCTGCAAAATATATATATATATTTTTGCAATTTCTGTTTCTACGCGCCCCCTTCTCTCCAACCCCTCTTATGCTTTGGGCACCACAAGAGACATACCTCTGAGCCTCCCCAGCTGCAGTCACCCACCTCCACTGAGCCTTGGCTATGCCCCCCAGTGGGGTCAGGGTGAGGTGGTAAACCCCTGAAATTTGTTGTTTCGTCAGGTAGGCGCTGTGGACTTGGGGAGTGATGGAAGCCCAGGGAGCTCCTATGGGCAGTCATCATGGAGGGACCGGGGCCATTTTCCATTTTCTCCCCAGGACGTCACTTGCGCAGGCATCAATGCGGGCCCCGCACTCACTAAGGTGCGTGTCCACCCGCGGATGCCAGCAACATCCTTGTCCCCCTCTGTCTGCTGCACCTCCACCCACGGCCACCCAGCCCAGGTGGCAGTGTTACTGCGGAGGAGAGAACCCTCCCTCCTTGAAGGAGGTGAGCATCCTTTGGGATGCTCAAGTCTCCTCCTCTCCCCCCCCCACCAGCCCCCAATGACACCAAGCCCATTCCTGAACCCAGGCTGCCGGCATTAGGAGTGGTAGCGCTACCCCTATGCTGATGGGCCGACATGAAAAAATATTATATGGTTCCACAGTTAATGTCCTAGCAGAAATGGTAAAAAAAAAAAATAATAATAATAATAATAAATGTCCTAACAGGAATAGTAAAAAAAAAAAAAAAAATGATTCTGCCCGCTTATTTTCATGATTTACATCAACAATAAAAATTTACAATTTGCTTCACGAGCAGTAAAAAAAAAAATATATGACTGCTTATTTCTTGCTCATCTCTTTCAAGATGGCAGCCACTCTGAGCCAGCCGTCAGATTAGTGCAGTAGTAGTTTGTTTATTTTAACTTTTTAGTCATTGTAGCCAAGTTATTTATTTTATTCTAATTTTGTAGTTTGTAGTGTTTGTTTTAAACTGTGTTTTGTCGTGTTGAAGTCCATTTTCAAGCACAATAGCTCAAATTCAGTGAGCCACGGTCATGTTTTTGCTAGTTTGATCGACGGTCTCTGAAACGCCAGCTGCTTTTATGGCTGGTATTGGATGCATTATTTTGGTGCTTTTTATAAAACACCTCAATAATTTACGTCCTGCCGTGAGTTCGAGAGAGGACTGCTGGAGTCGGACTGTTGCAGAGGCAGGTGTCCTGGGAATAACTGTTTCGGCAATGCCGGAATGGTTTGATCGACTGACTCTTGCTGGAAAGTGACCTGGTATCCTAAGCTAGAGGAGTAACTCAAGAGGGGGAAAGAGCCACCACATCAGTGGGAGTGTTGGGCTGCCTTTCAGTGAGACCTCACTGAGTGTCTGGGAGTGTGCTGAGAAGGATCATCGCTGCCATTTGCGGTGGACTGGTGAGCCAGACTGGCTGGCCCTGAGGTGGGTGTCGGGTCTAGGAACCCCACCGTGGAAGCCGGGAGTGCTGACCAGAGAGTGGCCATCTGGCTCATTCCCCTTGAGCCACCGTGAGCTGCCTGTCTAAGGTCGGGTGGCTCCGGTGGTTTAAGTGGGGGTGTTTCTTCTGGACTTTGACATCTGCTTTGGGGTAAGTCGGGTCTCGCAGAAAAGACTCTTGTGATCCATTTTCTCAGGAATGGCCCTGTCAGGAAGATCTTACAGCGAAGTGTAAACTTTGGCAAGCTTTTTCTGAATCTCCAAGTTCTGGCTGGTACTGTAATTCGGACTGGGTGGTGAGAGTACCCTGAACTTTATTCATTATTCTTTATTTAGTCTGTATTATTGAACCGTGGTTTGTAAGAGCATTTTCACAATGAGCACTAACTTGACAATGGTTCTGGGGTGTGAGAGACTCTAAGGCCAAAATATGCAAGACTATTAGGGGTCTGCTTATTAACTGACTTTGGCGAACTGGTCACCTAAAGCAGTGAGAGTGTTTTTGCCATTCTATATGTTCATCCTGCTTATTTCTTGGGGCTTAGGTGTGAGCTGGTGGCCTCTTGGATGTCTAATTTGTTTAAAACCCCTGAAGTGAGAATCCGAGGGGCTGTTTTTGACCACATAAACTGGCAAAGAAAGACTGAATAGATCATTTTATGGACTCTTTTTTTGTTATAAATTAATTTGATTTGTTTATACTTATTTTGATAAGAGTGTTGGGGATTTATAAACAAAGAAATTAAGTGGTTTTTGCTGTTTTAATATTTTGTCTTTGACCTCCCCTTCCCCCACCACCCTCCATTCTGTGAGAGAGAGTGGAGGAGTGAATTATTTGGATACTCGAGAGGGGGTAGGTCTTTATTTTGTTTTATTTTGCTTGTTATTTTATTTTGTTTTGTCCACCACCCTGTGAGAGAGAGAGAGAGAGAGAGAGTGGAGGATTGTATTTTTTAGGTTATGTGGGGTGGAAATTGATTTATTTAATTTTTTGGGGGGTCTTGTTTTGTTTTTAGTCCTGTCCCCACTCTGTGAGAGAGAGTGGAGGATTGTATTATTTTTCAAGAATTTTATTTATTTTATTGCTGCTTGCTGCATTTGTGGCTTTGAGTGATCTGGGTTTTTGGGTCTTTGACGTGTGATTTGGGGTGCCTAGATGTGTCAGTGGACTGCTGCCTCGGTCATGCGCTACTTGCCCTCTGAACCTCGTGACCTCCACCCCTTACAATTCATAGTATACCAACATTGTAGTGTATTGGGAATTGCTTAGGGAGGGCGGGGCTGGGCTGGAGGTTCCGAATGTCGGAGGGTGAATGAGCGAGGCTCTCGTATCGGGGTAGTGAGGCCCAGGAGATGCCCTGGGGCGAAATGGATTCTGGAATATGGTCCTTCATGTCTGGTCTCCATACCCAAGGGCTCCACTATTTGTGGGCAGATAGCCCGGGTGGCCCCGGAATCCCATCTGACTCGAGCGGTGTTATGCAATGCCAGATCTATTAAGAACAAGACTGCAATAACTGCAGATCTTGTTGGGACAGCAGATCTGGTTTGCATCACCGAGACCTGGCTGGACGATAACGCTGGCCCCATATTGGAGGCTGCTGTTCCGGCCGGGTACTCGATGATACACTGTCGAGATCGGACCACGGGTGGGGTAGCTATCTGTTTTAAGATGGAACCGGACCTCACAAGTGTGCCAGTTGAGGAGACCAATGCATTTGAGTGTACCGTGGTTGCAGGTATAGACAGTAGGATTGTTCTCCTCTACCGTCCACCTGGGGCTGAGAAATGCTTCCTTCAGGAAGTAGCGGACTTCATGGTCGACATGGCATTTGAGTCGTCCAGGTTGATGGTCCTGGGTGACTTTAACACCTGGGTCGATGATGAACTCTCACATTTTGGACAGGACTTCCTCCAGTTGATACCACTGGGCCTTACACAGGTGGTTGCCTCTGCTACCCATAAGTTCGGCCACTCTCTTGACCTGGTTTTCCTCCATTGGATTAAAAACTCAGACTTGGTGGTGGAACCAGTCAGATGGTCAGATCATCACATTGTGGGGTTCAGTTTCTATGCCCCCCCCATGTAGGCCTGCCCTTGTGGAGATGGTCAGATACCGCCCTTTATGGGCTGTGAGCCTTGATGGTCTGTCGGTGGTATTAGACCCATCGGTAATTCCAGAGGCAAGTGAGAGTCCAGAGAGCCTGGTTCAGGCCTATAATAAGGCCGTTACCATGGCCCTGGACTCTATAGCTGCTGTCCATGTTCGTCCTCTCTCTCTCTTTGCCCTCAGTCTCCATAGTTTGATGGGACCTTGAGGGAGTTGTGGCGACTTGGACGAAGGTTAGAGCATCACTGGCAGAAATCCATGTTGGTTGCTGACCACCTTAGATTGATGGAACATTATCAAGTCTATCAATCAGCAATCACCTGTTAGAAGGCAGAGTTCCTGTCCGGGGAGATTGCTGCTGCTCAAAACCGACCGGCTCAGCTCTTTCGAACCATGAACAGGTTGTGCAACCCAGCCTGTCTTCAGGTTCGAAGAGCTTTTTCACAGATTGAGTGTGATGAGGTTGCTCGGTTCTTTGCAGATAAGGTGGCCAGTATCAGGGCGGAGATCCAACCAGCACACTCTATGGGAGCTGATAGTGGTCAGTGTACGATCACTTCCCCTCAGTTTACCTGGAGTTCCTTCGACCAGCTGGAAATTGTGGATGTTGTGCAGATTGCTCAAGGTATGCTCAGGGTGTGCTGTAGTTTGGACCCGGGCCCAACTTCCCTGATAATAGGCTGTTGTAACATCCTAGGCCCAGTCCTAGCAAAGATAGTTTGGTGCTCCTTAGAGCCTGGTGAGTTTCCTAGCCCTCTGAAGGAGGCGGTGGTGACACCTTTCCTGAAGAAAGCTGCTCTGGACCCAAGCTGCTTTGCAAACTGCAGACAGATCTCAAACCTTCCCTTTGTTGGGAAGGTAATTGAGAAGGCTGTGGCACTGCAACTGGAGAACCACTTGACCATCCATGACATCTACGAACCTCTCCAATCCAGTTTTCGTAAGAGGCATAGTACTGAACCCACTCTGGTTTGGATGCTCAGTGATCTCTTGATGGCGAGAGATCAGAAGCTCTGTTCTATCCTGGTACTTCTTGATCTCTCTCTTCAGCCTTCGACACCGTGGACCATGGGGTGCTTCTCGTGTGCCTGAGCTTCATCTGTGGTCTGTCTGGGACAGTTCTCAGATGGTTTAAGTCCTTCCTCACTGGCAGAACTCAGAGGGTGGTGTCGGGGATTTTTTCCTCTGACCCATTCTCTCTGCCATGTGGGGTTCCTCAGGGCTCGGTGTTGCCCCCTATGCTGTTCATGGTGTACATGCTGCCCCTCGGAGACATTGTAAGACAGTATGGGCTGAGATTTCACTGCTATGCTGATGATAACCAGCTCTACCGGTCTTTTGCACCTGACCAGGATAGTGTGTGCTTGGTATTGAACAACTGCCTCCCTGAAATCCAGGACTTGATGAGCTCCAGCTGGTTGAAGTTGAACTCTGGAAAGACTGAGGTGATGGTAGTGGATCCTGGTCACTGGACAGAGGGGCTGGGGGCTGACCAACCCACTGGACTTTGTCTTGGGGGTACCCAGCTTTCTTCCTCTGAATGGGTGCGTGACCTGGGGGTGATTCTTGACGACAGGCAGACATTGGGTCCACAGGCATCGGCAGTCGTCAAGTCCTCTTTTTACTATCTGAGGCCAGGATTAAGCACCTTGTTCCATCTGGCGACCTTCCAATGTTGATCTACGCCTTTGTGACCTCGTGCCTTGACTACTGCAACTCCCTTTATCTAGGGCTTCCAGGGGTTGATATTTGCCACTTGCAGCTAGTGCAGAACGCTGCGGCCCAGCTGTTTATGGGGACTCCTTGTTCGAGTGACATCACTCTGGTGCTGCACAAACTGCACTGGCTGTCTATTCAGTGGAGGATTACCTTCAAGGTCAGGCTTCTGACCTATAAGGCCCCGCATGGACTGGGCCTGGACTATCTACAAGAGTTCCTGTGCCCCTACTGCCCCGGGCGACCATTCCGCTCAGCTGATGGGGGGTTGCTAGAGATTCCCAGGGTGTGCCTTAAGTCATCTGGGGCCCATGCATTTATGTATGTGGCCCCAGCCCTGTGGAATTCTTTACCCTGTCAGATACTTAAGTGCATGACCATGGATGGCTTTAAGAAGGCCTTGAAGACACATCTGTGGCTGAACGCTTACCCAGACTGATTAGTTTTAGCTATTTTATTTATTCAGCTGTTTGGTTATATTATTATGTATTTTACTGTTTTATATGTTTACTTATTGTCCAATGCCTTGGTGCTTGAAAGGCACTTTACAAATAAAGTTGTTTATTATTTTCATGATTTACCTCTCGTGCTGACAAAAATACCAATTGTGTTGCCCACCATTGTTTTTTTTTTCTCATTTGAAACTCCCAAACATTGAAAATACATACAAATAATTTCTTTAAAAAACAAACACCTGTACCTAGCTAAACCAGACCTGTTTAGCTACATTCTGCTTTTTTTTTTTTTTAAATGATCCAGAAATACCTTTTCTGGGCACTCCAAAATCCAGGGTGCCCAGCTTAGCGAGAGGAGCCATTCACCCATGTTCTCTGTATGAGAACAGCGGGACTTTCTTGAGTACTGCAGCCACAACTGGAACTCGTGCTGCAGCCTGCAGTGAGGCACAGAGCTAGTGAGCCGCTGATCCCCTCTTCTGTCTGTTTTTGTCTCTGTTTCCCTGTCTGTCTGTCTCTCTGTCCATCCGTCCATCTATCTATTTATCTAGCTAGTAAGCTATCTGCCTATCTGTCTGTCTCTTTATTTAGTGAATTTATTTTATTAAGTGGACCAGGGTGCCCACCCCCAGTACCACTTCTTTCTCCCGCCCTCCCTTCCAGGTTGTCTGCCTGCCCTTCCGAATGCGTTTTTTTTTCTTTCATATATAGGGGTGCCCAACCCAGGTACAGCTTTTCTTGACTCCCCCAGGTTGCCGCCTCTGTACCTATTTTTCTAGGTGGCGGCACTGATGCTCATCCACGGTGCAGTTAACAACAGTCGCCTAACACTGGGGTGTCCAATCCCTAGTGTTGGAAGTCAGTGTCCCTGAAAATAAAAATAAAAGTCCCAAATTGTTTTGATTTTTTGTTTTCCTGCAAAAGAAAATGGTCCTTGCCAATCTGACTCTAACCTCCTACTTAGCACCTAATTAATTTCTCACTACCTGAACATGTCCCACGGCTAAGATCCACTCCTCATCTAAGACATCGCCTTGCTGCTGGAACCGCCGACTCAGTATGAAACTAAGGTAAGTGTGGTTCAATGTATTTCAATGGAGTTTTGAACTTTGATGTAGAACTTTCTCACTTTTACATATTGTGACCGCAAAGTTTCAACATGGCCTTTTGGGACCCCACCTCATGACCAATGATGATAGAATTACACAAATTGGGCTTGAAAGGTGATTTTGCGATCACTTGGCGAAATTGCCTTTTGGGGGGGGGGATTTTAAAATCTTCACTGCCCTTGTTCATGAGGTGGGGTCATAAGAAGGCTAAATTGAAAATTTGTGGTCAAAATATATAAAAATGGTAAAGTTACTACGCTCGCTTGGAACTTTGGGAATTTTAAATATTTTGAACCCAGATTTTCAACATAGCCATTTTTCTACACCACCTCACGATGTGACAGCTGTCATTTTTCAAATCCTGGTCAAAATGTGTTTTTGCATGTTTCAGTGCCATGGAATGATGTTTCGGCAGGAATTTGAAAATTTTCACTACCGGGTTCATGAGGTAGGGTACAAGAAGGCTATGCTGACAATCTGGTGTACAAATATGGTAAAATGTCCAAGTTATGAGTGAATATTGCAGTATTTCAATGTACACTCATATCTTCACTAATTTTCAATATTTTGACTCCAGACTTTCAACATGGCCATTTTCCACACCATCTCATAAACGTGACATTGTCCTTTTTAAAAATCCTGGATGAAACATATTTTCACACTTCTGGTGCAAAATGACATTTCAGCTAGTGTATTATAAATGGTACATGTCATATTTATAAGGCAAGTTATAAATGAGTATTTTGAGAGTTTGGGGTCAAAACTGAAAAAAAAACAAAAAACACATATGTAGCTGTTACACTTTGCGTGTAGTGCCACTCTTGACCCCAATCTGTATGCTTTGTGATTCCATGCTGGTGAGCTACGTTCGGGGGTGAGCCAGCTGGATGGGGTGAGGGTGGGAGGATGGTGCTGTTATACAACACCCCCCCAACCAGGGAATGAAAGGTTCAGGGTTGTTCGCACAGGCCTAAGTACCATGTAGTGAAGGCATCTGTCCTCTTGGCATAGGGCCCTGGACTTCTGCACCCCTTGGAAATTACGGGCGAAAGGAGGCTGAATGTCCATCATGACTGCCTGCCGCTTAACAGCAGTTAAAAAAAAAAAACAGTGATTCTCTGGGCCGCCCGATGGCTCAGTGGGTAGCACTGCATGCTCCCACACTGGTGACCCAGCTTCAGAAGCAAGCCCAGGAAACCGATCAGGTGACCCTGGGGGCTGGGGAGGAGTTGTCACGTAGCAGCGCTCCCAGCCAGGGAGGGGCGATGTCGGGTTCCACCGTGCTAGTGACTTCCATGGTGGGTGAAGGAATTTACCTCTCCTGCAGGGGTACACTAGAGTGCACAAGGTCTGAAGGGGCAGGCCCGATGTGTGCGTAGTTAATAGAAGTGAAAATACCGAGGACCCCACCAGCAGAACGAAGCTCCTGCCTGTCGTAGGCCCCACATCACTGAAAGGGCCCTGGCTTTCCATCCGGATATGGTCACTGGGGGTAGAAAGGACAAACCTCTCCCCTCAGCCCTGGGAAGGGGCAATCCCAAGGGGATCACTGGAGGCCTGGTAAGTCCAGAGATGGTGGGTGATGGGCTGAGCAGGCAGGAAGCAGAAAGGGATGGAGGAGAAAAGGGGGCACAGACACAAGATAGAAAAATTAAAACAGCAATTTTAACCTCCTCCATGTACATATCAAGGGCAAGGCCCCTCTTAAACACAACAGTTTTACTCCATACTAGATCAGAGGGCAGGCTATTCCATAATGACACTACACTCAGATAAACCAGTTACCCCTCCTCTTTGTTCTGTAAAGTTCTCCAAACAGCTGGCAACTGTGTGCTTTTGTTACCATGGTGTTTTCTCTAAGTCTCAAACCCATACTCAGCTGGAGATCTTTATCTTGTAATGCTTCGAACACTGTGCTCATACCCTGTGCAATATTCTAAGCTGAACAACTCCAATTTATCCATTTACCTCATCTCTCAAACCACCATGGATGGATGGATGCCTCGGGAGGTGGTGCAGAGCCTATGGGGTGTTGTCGTCGTCATCCTCCCAGTAGGGGTGTTTTTGCTCCATTTTCTCCCCTTACTGGGACTGCGAGGCAAGCACTGGCACTCATGCACTGCATGAAGTTGTAGTAATGCTACTGTGCTCACTCCCGGCCAATGACATAGGTGGCCACTACAGCACCACCCAGCCTCCATTCGGTGGTGACCAAGCAGCAGAATGCACGGTCCCCCCACCCTGAAGGAGAGGAGCTGTCCCTGGGCACCCAGTTCTCCTTCCCCTGAGTAATCTAGTCAGTTTACAAAGTCGGGTTGCTGGAGCAGTGGTAGGTGAGTCGTCCAGTGCCTCAGCCCTCCGCAAAATTGGGGCTTGCCCTCGTTATCTATTCTTTTGTTATATGACAGCTCCTCATGTTGTATCACCTCTGGGTCTGTACTAGCCTGTTTCTGTCTCCAGTATTTTGAGGTGCCCAGACCTGCAAGCAGTACTCCATGTGAGGTTTTACCATACGAACATATGAAATTTGCCAGCAGATAAAGGCTTAGAGGTCTATCAAGTCTGCTTGAATGTGCAGCTAGCACCCCTTATTCTGCAACTGCCCCTCCCTTCCACCCTTCCCGTTCATTAACCCTCCCCCTTGTCCTGTCCCATCCTCATTTGAAGCAGTCCACTCTTCTACTGCATACCACTTCAGCAGGTAACGATTCCACCCAGCCACCACCCTCTGAAAAAAAAGTGTCTCCTCATGTCCCTCCTGAACCTTCCTCGCCCAGTCTCATATCATGGCCCCTGGTGGCCCTCCCTCCCTTACTTTGAACAGCTCCTCTGTACCCATCTTGTTTATTCCTTTCATGTATTTAAAGGTTTCAATCATGTCACCCGCTCTCCTCTCCTCCAGTGAGTACATGTTCAACTCCTTCAACCTCCTCTCGTGATGATGAAGTCCCCAGCCCCTTGATCATCTTTGTCGCTCTCGCTGCACCCCTCCAGTAACCTAATGTCCCTCTTCAGATACGGATGCTAGTACTGCGCATGAGTACTCCAGGTGTGTCTAATGGCCTATACAGTGGCAGAATCACCTCCTCCCTCCTCGAGGATATACCCCTTAGCAATACAACCCAGCATTTGTTGGCCCTTGCAGCTGCCTTCCTACATTGTGCCGAAGTTGTTCATTGGACCCTGTAATGAGCACACCCAGATCCTTCTCCTCTGTCTGGGCTAGCTGCACTCCCCGAGCTGGTAACTCCTCCTTGGGTTCTTCATCCCAAAATGCAGCACCTTGCACTTTTGGCATTAAAGCCCAGTTGCCAGGTGTCTGACCAGGTTTCAAGCTTTGCCAGATCATCCTGCAACCCCTGCCATCCCCCTAGGTCATCCACCACCGCGCCTACCTTGGTATCATCAGCAAACAGACTGATCTTGCTTTTAATGTCCCATGATATGTCTGCAATGAATATCCCAAACAACACTGGTCCCAACACTGAGCCCTGTGGAACACCGCTCGTCACTGCCCTTGGGTGTGAGAGCTCCTCACCCACCACTACCCCCTGTTGCCTTCCTGCAGCCAGTTTCCTATCCATCTCACCAGCTTTGTACCTGCCCTGTGCCTACTCTAACTCCTTCACAGCCTTCCATGTGGCAATGGAGCCTAATGCCTACTGAAGTCCAGATACAGGACATCCACTGCATGGCCCCTGTCCAGTTGCCTAGTTACCAGTCATAGAACTCCACTAGGTTGGCTTGGCAGGATCTGCCACGTATGAAGCCATACTGTCTGCTGTCCTGTAGTCCTTTGGCCTCCAGGAGGGAGACCAGCCTCTCCTTCAGGATAGTCTCCATTAGCTTACCCACGATGGATGTGAGGCTCACTGGTCTGTAGTTTCCGGTTCATCCTTGGGGCCACTCTTGTGGAGGGGCACCACATAAGCCATCCTCCAGTCCTGAGGTACCACACTCAATGTGGTGAGGCTTAAATAGGTCTGCCAAGGTCCTGCAAGGACCTCTGCCAGCTCCTTCAGTACCCTGGGGTGGATGCCATCTGGGCCTGGCGCCTTGTCCACCCTCAGTGCCTTCAAACCCTCTCGAACTCTCACGCTTCATGATTTCCCCATCTGTCACCTCCCCCAGCTGCCATTTCTCCCACCTTGGGTGTCACCCCCCTCTTCTCTTCAGTAAATACTGAGCAGAAGTACTCATTTAGTGCTTCTACCTATCGCACCCTGCTTCCCACCCAACCCCTCCTTCCTAATCCTTACTATGTGGTCCTTACAGCTCCTTTTCTCCTGATGTACTTAAAGAAGTCCTCCTTCTTAATGCCTTGTGCCAGCCTGAGTCTCAGAGATGCTTGGCTCTTACTGCCCTTGTCACCTCCTCTCGATTCTGTCAAGTACTCCTCCTGTCCTCCCTCCCTGTTTTCTTGTACTTCCTAAAGGCAGCTCTTTTCCTCCTTACCTTTTCCATGACCTCCTTGCTCAACCAGATTGGTTTCTTAGCCCTAGCTGCCTTGCTCTGGGCTTTGCAGCAGGTTTGGTTGCTCCACTATCCCAGCTTTATGAGCTCCACCTCTGGTTAGTGTCCATACTAGATTGAATTCTGGCCAGGTAATTTTACCACTTCCCCCATCCTCCCAAAGTCGGCCCTCCTGAAGTCCAGCACTACTGTGCCAGATTCCACTCCTTCCTTGCCCATATCCAATGTGAGCCATACTGAGCGGTGGTCACTCCCTGACAGCGGTTCCTCCACTGTAAGTTCTCTTACAAAGTCCCCATTTGCCAGCACAAGGTCAAGGGTATTTCCTAACCTGGTTGGTTCACTGACCATTTGCAGCAGGAAGTTGTCCTGGAAGGCATCCAGCAGTACCTGCTCCCTTCTGTTCCTGGTTGTTGGGGTGCTCCAGTCCACTCCTGGCATGTTGAAGTCCCCCACAATCATCACACTACCCTTCTCACCACCAATACCAGTGACTTAAACAGTGGGAGCATAACATCCCTACCCCTGAACCGGCCCAGTGTTCGGGAATGGACCCGGGCCACTGGGGGTCGGCAGGGGAGGGAAGGGATCGAGCATCCGGAGGACTGCTCTCCCTTCCCAGGGAGGGATCCAGGCCTAGCACTGCTCCTGAGTGACTCCTGGTGCTAACCGGGGGCAGTGCCAGGAACATGCGGTGCAAAAAGACGAGGGGGTGGAGCAGCAGCAGACGTCGGCATGCCACTGCCATGGACATCATTGCATGTCCGGGCTTCAGGGAGCAACCATCATGGAAAAACCCTCAGTGGACCTGGGAGGCAACGAGAGCTCCGGGGACCAAGCCCACATCCCCAGCGCAGGACCATCTCTCCTCCGGTTCCCCATGACTCACATCCAGGACCGACTCTCTAATCACAGAAAGGCTGCCAGGTAGGTGGGCGGGCCCTCCACTGGAGATGGTGATCCAGGTGCTGGAATGTCCTGGGTGGGGTTCCCCAGGGAGGGAGGTCTTAGGCGAGGAGTAGAGGCTTTGGTCGAGCGGGCACCTCTGAGAGATGCCCCTGCCAACCAAGTGCATAAAACAGAATTTGGAAAAAAAAAAATCCCTATCCCTGCTTAAAAACATTTGGTTTTGATCTACCTCCCCCTCCTCTCTCTGGTACTCTTCCACTGCACAAGACATAAGGGGCAGAGGGGGCAGGCTGGGTGATAAAGCATAATAATTAAAATCAATACAGACTCTGGGAAATCATCATGTACTGCATGGATATACATAGCCTCAGCGCTGCACAATTCTCTAGTCATCAGTGTTTAATTAGCACCTAACAAATCCAAATTTACTGAAGAGTTCCCAAGATACTTTAAACAGAACAGCCTATGTGCTAAATTACATTGCTTGTATAAGATGCATATTAATGTAGGTGTCTGGAACAAACTGTGTGTTGTATTGCAGTATGTGACTATTGTACTAATATCTATGTTGGCCAGTTTGGACACCACCTTATTTTCAATAAACCTTTGAGGTTAATACACTATCTGTCCCCTGTTCCATTCCAATCTTCATTAGTGGGGTTTCCTGCTGTTCTGACCCTAAATATGATACTCTCCTTCCTCTCTGGTGAACTCATAGTTCTGAGTGACTAATACCAACTTGTCTTGTCACTCCTCCAAAACACTTGTTCAGCAAATTTATATCCTTCACATCAACATTTCACTGAACCAAGAAGGTTCAACCTAATCCACCAGGCTGCTCCTAATCTTAGCCAGTCATTCACTTATTAATGGGATTCTGTCCTCTCACCCCCACCGAATCTTGGAAGTTGGTACCACCTGGATGCACTTGGTAACCACTGTTTGGTTTACTGCATGCACAAAATTCCCAAAGCCCCCTCCTCAGGTCATCTTCCAGTGATCTTTCAGGTCCCTCACTCCCTGATATCTGACCTTAATAGTTTAGACTGGTCCCCCATCTCATCGTTCCCAGATGTTGACAATGCATTGGGCTATGTCCACTCTAAATTTAAAGGAAAGCTGTGGTTTGCAGGGGCTCCCGGCCCCTGTAAACCTTACCCTCTGGTAGAGACATAGTCAAAAAAGCAGCTTTTTCTGCCGCGGGAATGTGGTTTAATTTAGTTTTTAAAAGTCCGCTACCCGGAAGTGCTGTGGACGCTTAGGAGGCTCCATTTACTGTTGAGGTGTGGCGCTGCACCATGTGCTTCAGTGCAAGCGCATGGTACAGCGCTGCACCTTAACAGTACATGGAGCATCTGCAGCGCTTCCAGGTAGCAGACTTTTAAAAACTGAAGTAAACCACTTTCCTGTGGCAGAAAAAAGCTGCTTTTTCGACTATGTCAAAACCGGAGGGTAAGGTTTGCAGGGGCGAGGAGCCCCCTGCAAACCACAGCTTTCCTTTAAGTCTATTTTGGACAACCATGCCTATCTCAGAAGAGAGTTAAAAGCTCCCACGTCTCCTGGGTCTCAGCCAAGCTGACTGGCAGCCTCATGGTTCAAGAAACGGCCTGGTGCCTGCATAAAGCCAATGTATCACACAAAGATCTTTGCAGGTATAGGCAGCTCTAAAATGCCTGCAGCAAAAGCCCTAAGACTGGCCTAGGCAGACTACTTCACTTCCACATTCTAGACTGACTTAAATTTTGCATCAAAATTCTGGAAGATAGTTCACGCCTCATTTGATCTTCCCCATCCAGTCAGCTCCGGCCCGAATCATTAAGCTACGTAGTTCTATCATTTCTAACCACCTAGAATTTGCCACTGCTTTTAATGTTTCTCATCACGGACCCTCTCCTGCCTCCCCTTCTGCTTTTCTTAAGAAATGTGCAATGTTTAGTATTATATACCTTTTTTTGCTATTCTATATATTGTTCTGTATGAAACACCTTCAGTAATTGGAAGGGTGCTGTAAAAGAAAGAAAAACCCTTCACCTCCTCCTCTTCTTCTTCTACCCCTTCATCTTCTCTTCTTTATCCTGTTTCCCCATCTCCCCAGTAACTTCTCTCGCTGCCTTACTCTCTCTCCCTAGATCCAGCCAAAGGCCTGATAGCCTTGATTCCATGCTCTCCACTCTTTCTGCACCTGCTATTGTGGCTCTGGTCCCTTCTCTTTTTAACCTACCCTTCACTAATAGCCAGGATACTGGTGACTGAAAATTAGCTAGGGTCCTTTCTCTCCCAAAAGAGAGGACCCCACCATACTTGGTAACTTCCAGCATCTCTTTTAGTCTCACCCCTGCACTCATTAATCTTTAAGAGAATGTAGTGCTGTCCCAGGTCTCCACCATCCTTGACTCCTCCTCCTCCTCTTCCTTCCAAAGCCCCTTCCAGTCGGGCTTTAGGCAAATCCAGTGCACTGACTACTCTCTCCTCAGATTCATTGATCATGACCTGAAGGGGATGCACCAAAGATTACTGATCTCGGCAATCTTTGTTGAACTGGCCAAGGCATTTGACAAGTCACTCATCCTCGCCTACTTTTTTTAATTTTTACATTTTTATTTTCCATATGTATGTATTTAGTGCTCATGAAAGGTGCCAGATTGACAGCACTGCAAACTGAAGCCCTCTGTTTATCCACATGACAGACACAGCCCAAGCAAACTTCCCAACAATGCTTCGCCAATGTGTCTCAACCCTGTCATGGAGGGACCACCACATAGGTGAGAGTGTAGTTCAGACTCCATGCTCATTCAATCCTTGGCCCCTCGTGTCAGACTAACGACGACGGTGTCCATTAGTGTCAGCTGTGCTGGTGATTTTGTGACATGGACACCTGTCCACTGGGAACTGGACTGAGATCATGACAACTCATTTCACATATGTAATTTAACTGCCTTTAGGCAATAATGGCTTTCCGACACTACTGACCTGGGCTGAATTTGAACTGAAATGCTCCTTAGCCCTCTACCAATCCACTAAGACATCCTCGCCTACTTGGCAAACTTGCAAGTGCTGGAATGTCTGACCACTCAGTTGGTTCCACTCCTGCCTGTTTGACCATTCTCATTCAGTCCTTGTAGGGGAATCTACCTCACCTCCAACTATCTTATGGATCCACAGGGCTCTGTCCTGGGTACTGTCTTATTCTCCATCTTCCTGAATGACTTACCCAAAGCCTTCTTCCTCTGTGCATATGCACATGTACAGTATATGGATGATAAAGTACTCTTCCTCAGTGGCTCCTAAGCTGGAAGCTGATCTCCAGTGTGACTTCCAACAGCGTCCAACACTGGTTCCGCAAACACCAACTCACCCTGAATGCTAAAAAAAATAGTCTCCTTGACCTTTGGAAGCAGACAGACAGGATCCCCTAATCCCCAGTCTTCATAGCTCTGTATGGCTTCTGGTCGGTGGAAGGGCCATCCTTCAAATACATTAGCCTTTAGCTAGATCAGCACTTGAATGTCTCCAGAAATATTGATGCCATTCATTCTAAACTCCTCCCCAATTTTGAGTGCTGTATAGGAACATGTTTTGTAATCCGCTCCTTGCTTGTTGTGAGACTACTCAAAATGATCCTCTCATTGTCTGACTATGAGAACCTGGTTTACACTGCAGCCCCCAAGTCCATCCTTGCCCAACTTGACCCCCCTACCACTCTTTCTGTTGCTTTGTTGTCAACTGTACACCTACACTCACTACTGCTCCCATTACTCTGAGCTCTCTCTCCCCTCCTCCCTTGAAGATACATGTCTCTTCCACTCATCTACCCTCCCATCTAAATTCTGCCTCTCTGCTCTCCCCTGCTTCTTCTTGTCTCCCCCACCCCTTTCCCCATCCTACCCCCTCAGAAACGGACTACTCCTATTTCTCAATTCCTTTCTTCAAATCTACTGCTGGGCAGATCTTTTCCTGCAGACTCCTTCTAATCTAGAATAATCTTTCTCTCCTTATTCATACCTGCTCCTCCCCTTCACCCATAAGGCCCTACTCCATGACTTGCATAGAAACACAAAGGTTGTCAGCAGAAAAATGCCTTGTGGCCAGTTCAGTCTGCCCAGCCATACAAAAGTTTGGATGGGTGGGCTCTATTGGCACTTCATTCCTCTTTTCGTTGCTCCCCATTTACTGATATCCTTACCAGCAGTCACATGTGTTTTGTTTATTTATTTATTTGCTTTTGTTAACCGAAAGCACACTAGACAGCCAAGTGGCTATTTTCAGGTGCGACCCGGGAGATTACGAGGTACATTAAAAGGTACATACATGCCCCACCCATGCTTGAATTCCATCACTGATTTCATACAGGCAACATCCCTTGGTAGTCTGTTCCACCTTTCCATCACTCTTTCCGTGAAGAACTACTTCCTGACATCCTTCCTAAATACACACACACACACGCACGCACACGCTTTACCAAGTTCCCCCTGGTGCCTGTGTTTCCACTCAGTGTGAACAGCTCCTTGCTGGTGTAACCCCTCTGCAAATGGGGGTTCCCAAAAGACTTCCAGGAGCTTGCTTGAATGCTCCAAGCCTGAATGGTGTTTGGCATTTAAGCCATTTATCAGTGAGTGTTTTTAGAGCCTCTGGTACTGTCTCTTTAAGAGCTGTCTGCTTGCAGACATAATTAGTTTGTATGGGGGACTGTGTGCTTCTCTGAGTACCACTCAAGCTGCTGCCAATTCACTCCATTTTGCAGTCACTAGGGTGCAAAGGAACCTATCTGAAAGATGTAACTGTTTGCCAGAAATTATTTAGAGTAATAATGAAATTACAGTTTGTCTAACCTGCTTTCTTTGCAGTCAGAACTGTGTCTGCTAGTTCCCATTCTAGTTTTGAACTGCTGAACTGGACCAATCAGTGTGGGAATTAAGCTAGCTCTAAAATGGTGCCTTGGACGGAATCAGAACTTGGACTCATAATCTGAGCCAGCCACAAAGAGGATTGTATGGGCAGTGACTCTGGGAGATGTAGTTTAGACTTCAGTGCCTTTTGGACCAACAGCAGCAGTCTATTGTGAGTGACAGCCAATCCAGTCAAGAACTGGGAGGAACTCAAAGGAAGTGCCGGTTTTTGTCGGGTTGGAGTTCAGTTGAGCTTTGGCAGTGAAGAAGGAAGGAGCCCTGTGCTTTTCAGTGTGCAGTTTGAGTCAAAAACGTGTATGAGCCCAGAGTTCGGTCTGCAGCTGTGTAACAGTTTGTTAGGACTGAATCCGTCCTGTGAAAAGAATCAAAGGATCTCTGAAGAGTAGAAACCAGGCTCACCCTGTAGAAGACTGGAGGAATTGCTGAAATTTGCCCTCGGTCTGTCGGAACTGAATCTGCTGTGTGTTCTCCTGGGTATTGTGCAGTAATTGCGATCGGGATACAGATGCAACCTGCCTGGTATAGTGCTTTCTTTTATGGATGTGTGAAGAGGTTTGTGTACCTCAAGTGAGCCCTGCTGACATTGAAGGACCCTATCTTATTTGGAGGTCGTTGAGTACTAATTCAGAGTACTCCCTGTTGAATTTCCACATTAAATCCAAATGGAATTACTGTACTGCTGACTGTTTAATTCTCCTTTTCTCTGTGTGAAAGGGCCCTACCAACTGCCACGGTTTGGACTAGCCACTAGGGCTTGGGTACCCAGGGACAGTAACTGATAGGGATAGCCTGTGCCACAGAGCCATAGGTAGATTATTAGAGTGATAAGCTAATTAACCTGATTTCCCCTGTCCTTGTTATATCCCCTAAATAAATCAGAGCTGCTTGTTTCAGCAAAGTTATACTGCCTTGAGGTATTTGTCTATGTTAAAGTACTGTACTGTGATTGTTGCACTGTATCTCATTTCACAGGAGGTCCCAGTGCCGGAACCAGACCTGGGGGTAAGTGTATACTGTGAAGGTAATTCTGATATATTGTGTGGGCCACTAGTGGGAAGAAAGAGTTGCAGTGTCCCAGAGGGCTGTGACCAAGTTGGTTTAATTGTGCAACCCCTGACCTCTGGGTGGAGGCACCCGCCATTGGATCCAGGCCCCTCAACCTGTTGGTGCCAAATCAGGCAGGGGTAGTAGCCCCTGGGATAAGCGCCATCTAGGGTTACATCTTGGAGGCTCACGCTGGGATTGTGTGTCCTCTGGTAGCCCATATTCTGAACCACTGTTAAGAAAAAATGGGTACCCCAACAGAGTGGCTGTGCACCAGCTCGTGGAGTGGTGTACTGGGGAGGAGATCGACCCCCAAAATGCTATGCTTATCCTGGACATCCCCTGGGTCATCTATCTGGGACACTTTGTGCAGGGAGTACTTTCCAGGTGGAAGGTTTACAAAACCCTGTGGTGGTGGAGTACATGCTAATCTGCTCACCCACACTTTCCTGGCCCTAGTAGAGTTTAAGGATCCCATAGATAGCTCCAAAGTGCCACAGACCATTACCCCCAGAGGGAGCCCTCACTGCTTGAGAGAGTGATAACTAAGGACAGTAAAGACCGAGAGATCAGCCCCACCACTATCCTGAGGAAACTTTTGAGGAGAAATTTGCTGAATGGTGCTGGGAGAGGGAAAACTGTGGAGGACTTGAAGAAACTATTCTTGCCACCTGGGGTGTTCCTCCCCAACACCCTCTCCTGCTCCAGTGCCCGTAATGGTGGCTGAACCAATGCAGACTCCTATTTCTGCACCTGCCATTAGTCACGACTCTTACCGAGGTTGAGGATCTTCTCCTGGCACCCTCCCCACCCCCAAGGGGAGGATGACTGGGAGACCTGAATGAGCTATGTTGCCCCAAGTGCTAGAATGGCAATGCTCGGGAGGCGGAGAAAGAGGTTAGTGAGAGCCTCCGAGGTCCTGCCTGGCTACCATCCGTGCTAAACGGGCCAGTAACCCTGAAGCGACTGCACAGGCCTATCTTGAGGCCTTGGAGAATGTGTAGGGAGCCCAGATTCTGATGAGGACCTATGGTGGAGAGTAAGAAATACGCAACAGTACCAAGGGAGTTGTTGTCTGTGTATCTCTCGGCTGGAAAAATTGTTGCAAGAATGCCTCAGAAAGGGTAGTTTGCCAGCGATTGAACTGGACGAACCAGACTGGACAGAATCCTTAAGTCTGCCCCTTCTCAGAACTGCTGTTGCTCAAATTCGCCTGGCAAATCGACTGGAATCCCACCCTCCTATGATGAGTTAATGAGAGAAATTGAGGAGTTGAGAAAAGCTGACCTCGGGAGGTACCTGCACCAACAGCTGTGGCTCGACCCTGAGTGACTGAGGCTGACCCATCAAGTGAAGTTCAAGGGCAGAGGTTGACAGTCAATGAGTGCTTTGACAAGGAAAAAGATATGCCACAATGGGGCGAACTGTTGAGAGATCCGGAATTCAAAAACAGTCCTTTATGAAGGCCGCCCTGCAATCTGAGCCCTGACCTATATCCGACTGCATCTGCTTGGGGCAGGGTACCCACCCATGTATCTCCTACTGATAACAGCTCCAAACTCAATTCCTTGACCATGGAAGTGGAGAAACTGACGAGATGTCTCCAAATGCTTATCACGCTAGACAGAGATGGCACCCGGTTTCAGTTAGTAATACCCGCCCTGGCTCCCAGTGTGGCCTCGGCCAGCTCAAAACTCCAGAAAGTATGTTTTGCTATAATTGTGGGAAAGATGGGCACATGAAAGGAATGCCAGTCCCAAAGACACTGACAAAGTTGCATATAGGCTACAAGGAGGCTTGGAGAAGAAATCAGTGGTTGAAGGTGCACGACATGATCCCAGTGAGGGCACCAAAATGCTAATTCAAGTCCTTTTGTGGCAAGGTCAGTTGCCCAGGCCCCACTACCGCCTCTCCAGACTGGTCCAGAATAGTGGGTCCCTCCATGGAGACCACTGTAAAGGTGAATGGAGTGTCTACAAGAGCTGTATAGACAGTGGCTCCCAAGTGACAATTATGTTCCAGGATTGGTATCAGAAGCATTTGTCAGGCGTACCCTTACAACCATTAGAAGGACTGCATGTATGGGGGTTAAGTAGAAGGCCTACCCTATTCCGGGTATATCCGAATTTGGCTGTCTTTCCCCACCTCAGTGGCTGGAGTGGCCGAACAAGTGAGACCCTAGCCTTAGTGTGTCCCCCACTGGACTGTATGATGGTGTCCCTTTGTTGATTGGAACAAATGCTCATATGTTCGGAAGGCTGGCACAGTTGTGTTATGAAAAACAGGGTCAAAGACTAGTAGAGCTTTAAGAGTTCGGCTTTAATTAAGAAGGCCTATGAGGCACAGAGATGCTGAAAAACAGAACCAGAGGAACCGGTGGAATTGTATGGAAGAAGGATCCTGAGTCTCTGATCCTGGCGCCAAATGCCCAGTGTACCTTACAGGGAGAGGTCCAGTATCAGAAAGGATGTTAAGAATAAAATATTAATGTTGGATGCACCAGGTGATGGAAAATTGCCAGAGGGACTGCTGGTCAAGCCTAGTATTTGCCGCTAGAGCCCGCCTTATGCCAGAAGGGTAATGGTCCAAGTTCAAAATGTGTCTGAAAGAGACATCCAGAGTAAACAGAGGTTGCATCCTGGCTAATGTGCATTGTGCAGACACTGCAGTGCTACCCAGCAGCAAGAGTTCAAGGAAGAATGACAGAGTAACGCCTGACTTGTTTGATTTGCGACTCCCGCTGCCAGCTGAATGGAAAGTGAGGATCAGTGAGAGCTTGCCCAGAGAGACCAGGTGTTTTCTTTAAAGGAATGGGATGTAGGATGCGTGCAAGGAGCTGAGCACAATATCCGGCTGCATGACGAAAGACCATTTAAGTGAGAGGTCTCGCGCCTGGCACCTGCTGACATAGATGATGTGAGACGCATCTGCAAGAATGTTAGCTGCTGGTGTAATACAAGAATCCAGAAGCCCTTATGCTTCCCCATTGTGGTAGTGAGGAAAAAAGAATGGAACAGTAAGGATGTGTGTGGATTATCGCACCTTAAACGGCGGACTATCCTGATCAGTACACAATGCCCGCGCATTCCAGGATGCTTTGGACTGCCTAAACGGAGCAAGTGGTTCTCTGTGCTGGATCTCGCAGTGGGTACTACCTTATCCCGATGGCCCCAGAGGACGTGATAGAAGACGCCTTTATCTGTCCGCTTGGCTTCTATGAATTCAAGGAGGATGCCTCAAGGATTTCAGGTGCCCCAGCTTCACTTTTCAACGATTGATGGAGCGTGCAGTGGGGACATGAACTTACTAGGAGTGCCTGGTATACCTAGATGATGTTATTGTGTTTGGCAGCTCACTGGAGGAACATGAGAGCAGATTATTTAAGGTATTGGACCGACTGGAGGACTTTGGCCTTAAACTGTCCATTGATAAGTGTCAATTCTTTCAAACATCAGTAAAGTATGTAGGACACATAGTATCCACCGAGTGAAAGACCGACCCAAGTAAAGTTGAGGCCTTGACTACCTGGCCACAGCCCAAAAATCTAAAAGAACTGCAAAGATTCCTGGGATTCTGTGGTTATTATCGGCGCTTCATCAAGGACTATTCAAGAGTGATCCGCCCTTTACTTAACCTTACTCAAGGGTATCCCCCAACCCACAAAAAATACCAAAAGTCAGCGCCCTCAAGATTGAAAGAGTGTATTTCATCCGAGTGAAGTATTTGGGGCCCGCTGGACTCCTGATTGTGAGACTGCTTTTCATGAGATGCATATCAACTTACCCATGCTCCAGTGCTTGGCCTATGCCGATCCAAGAAAACCTACGTCCCTGCAACACTGATGCTAGCTTGCAAGGGTTGGGGGCTGTGTTGTACCAAGAGCACGAGAATGGCCTGAGACCAGTGGCCTTTGCCAGTAGAAGCCTGGACCCCATCCGAAAGAACTATCCTGTACATAAGTTAGAGTTCCTAGCTTTGAAGTGGGCTGTTGTTGACCAATTCCATGAGTACTTGTATGGGGCTAAAATACTAGTAAAACTGACAATAATCCTTTGACCTATGTGCAGACCTCAAGCTAAGTTGGATGCCACTGGCCATAGGTGGCTTTCTGCATTATCTACATATGACTATGCTCTCGAATAGCGAGCAGGTCTGAACCACATAGATGTTGATGCTCTCTCCGGAGGCCTGTTCCCCAGAATGATTGGGTCCGATTGGCAGAACCTGACATTCGGCACTCTGTCGGAAGTTTGACAGGAGGAACAAATGTCCACTGGACGAGTGGACTGCATGGTGGATTGCTTGGGAGCCTCTGAGAATTGCATACCTGCTGCTTATTGCCACTTTTCTGCAATAGACATTGGTGCACTGCCTCAGCTGGACAATGACAGAGCATTCAGGGCTCAATCCGCGATCCCATGATCAAAGCAGCTTAGAGCCCTCTATGCAGGAAAAGATGTGTCCAAATTACGCCCACTGATTTGAGAACTGCACTGTTATACAAAGAAGGTCCTAAGTTGAAACTGATCAATAAACTGTTATATAGAGAAACAGTAGACAGAGGGGGACAAGTAGACAAACAACAACTAGTGCTGCCCACTGCTCTTTCGAGACTCAGTACTGAGGTCCTTGCACAACCACATGGGGCACCTGGTATAGACAGAACACTTGACTTGGTGAGATCCAGATTCTATTGGCCTAAGATGGGGGCTGATGTGGAGCAACACATTCGAACTTGTATGATGGCTAGCTAGAGGAAAGCTTTGCCCCAGAGGGCTGCCCTTTGTTAACATCACCACCAGTGCACCCATGGAGCTGGTCTGTATTGATTTTCTGAGTTGGAGTCAGATCAAAGAAATATCAGTAATGTGCTGGTGGTCACTGACCATTTCACGAGATATGCCCAAGCTTTCCCACCAAAGACCAGAAAGCATCCACTGTGGCCAAAGTACTTGTAGAAAACTTTTTGTTCACTATGGGGCTCCACAAAGAATCCATTCTGATCAAGGGAGAGACTTTGAGAGTCGCCTGATCAAAGAGATGCTTTCTCTGTGGGGAGCGAAAGTCCAGAACCACCCTTACCACCCCCAGGGACCCACAGCCTGAACGTTTCAACACACTTTGCTAGATATGCTAGGCACCTGCACCCAAAGGACAAGCCTAGATGGAGCCAACAAATTAGCACCCTGGTACATGCTTATAACTGCACCAAAGTGATGCCACTGATTCTCCCCCACGCTTGATGTTTGGAAGAGAGCTCGTCTCACAGTAGATGTGTGTTTGGGGTCTCTCCTGATGGGGTTCAAGCTGACAACTATTTACAGTATGTGCAAAAGTTAAAGGCCCAGCTAACTCATGCGTACCAACTGGCTCAAACCATGGCTGCCAAAAAAGAAATCTGGCCAACAAAGAAGATATGATAAAAAGGTGAAAGCACAGGAACTCCAGGAGGAGATCGGGTATTGCTAAGAAATCTGGGACTGCATGGCAAGCACAAGATTGCTGACAGATGGCACCATCTCCCTCACATTGTAGTGGGCAAACTAGATGATCTGCCAGTGTACAAAGTAAGGCCTGAGAATAATTCAAAAGATGTAAAAACAATGCATAGAAATCATTTACTGCCCATTGGACAAATCTTAATTGAGTCTGAGCCTTAGAAGATGCCCTCTGGACCAGTGACTCAGAGCTGCTGCTAAGAAAAGACCAAGGAGTCTGCACCACAGAAGCAGAGTTAAAGTGTTCCCCTGCACAAGTCCCAGTTGAGCATGACTGTCAGTCCATATCAGAAGAAAGTGAGAGTGACTTTGAATACTATCCTTCTTACGAACTGAGTCAATTGTTTGGGGCAATCCCTAGTCAATACTGGAGATGAAGCTGGGCCTTCTGGACTGTCCAAGCCCCAACGCGTCCCTGGAGCCAATGCTCCAGAAAGTGAAGTGCAAAGCATCAGATCAGATGAAATGGAATCATTGTGCATGGTTGAACTGTTTGAGCTTTCAGGGAGGAAAATGATAATTGGGGCAGACTGGTGATACACCCCAACAAGAAGAGTATGTTTGAGTGCCCTGACAGTCCACTGCCAGTGTCCGAAAGCTCCATGCGAGCCAAAATGTTGTGGACTCAGAAACTGTAACTCCTGGAGCTGAAAGTGCCCCAAGTTCTAGCCCTCTATCCCCATGGAGACTCCTGACAAGTGAGGACAATGCTGAAAATGAGGCTCAGAGTGCAGAGACTATAACAGTTCCCCTAGAAAGACTGGTCGAGCTGAAAGCCTGTGGTGCACCTCAGTTATGATTCCCTTGGGAGGCCTGTGGATTGCCTCTCAATGTTGTCCATAAAGGAGTGTATGTGTCCCGAGCTCATTGCCCAAACTGAGCATCAGTGCTAACTCCAAGTTACTTGTGTTGCCTCTAAGTATGGTGCCCTTGCCCCATCCAGCCCCAAGGTAACTGATAGGAAGGGCCCCTCTCTTCAGGTTTCATGTACAAGAGGTAATAACTGAGTTATGGTACAATGTGTATGTAATACTGTAAAGAGTGACGACTGCAATGTTTCAGAAATGTGTTCTTGGTAAAATGATATATTGACTGATGATTACAAGTGTGAGCCTAATGCAAATGTATATGGTTGCAGTTAAAGCTTATGGGGTACTTGCTTGTGCTGAGGACGTCAAGCTTTCCCAGGCCGGGAAGGGTGTAACCCCTCTGCAAATGGGGTTCCCAAAGACTTCAGGGGCTTGTTGAATGCTCCAAGCCTGAATGGTGTTTGGCATTTAAGCCATTTATCAGTGAGTGTTTAGAGCCTCTGGTACTGTCTCTTTAAGAGCTGTCTGCTTGCAGACATAATTAGTTTGTATGGGGACTGTGTGCTTCTCTGAGTACCACTCAAGCTGCTGCCAATTCACCATTTTGCAGTCACTAGGAGTGCAAAGGAACCTATCTGAAAGATGTAACTGTTTGCCAGAAATTATTTAGAGTAATAATGAAATTACAGTTTGTCTAACCTGCTTTCTTTTGCAGTCAGAACTGTGTCTGCTAGTTCCCATTCTAGTTTTGAACTGCTGAACTGGACCAATCAGTGTGGGTAAGCTAGCTCTAAATGGTGCCTTGGACGAATCAGAACTTGGACTCATAATCTGAGCCAGCCACAAGAGGATTGTATGGGCAGTGACTCTGGGAGATGTAGTTTAGACTTCAGTGCCTTTTTTGGACCAACAGCAGCAGTCTATTGTGAGTGACAGCCAATCCAGTCAAGAACTGGGAGGAACTCAAAGGAAGTGCCCGGTTTTTGTGGTTGGAGTTCAGTTGAGCTTTGGCAGTGAAGAGGAAGGGCCCTGTGCTTTTCAGTGCAGTTTTAGTCAAACGTGTGGGCCCAGAGTTCCGGTCTGCAGCTTGTGTAACAGTTTGTTAGGACTGAACCGTCCTGTGAAAAGAATCAAAGGATCTCTGAAGAGTAGAAACCAGGCTCACCAGAAGACTGGAGAATTGCTGAAATTGCCCTCGGTCTGTCTAAGGGAACTGAATCTGCTGTGTGTTCTCCTGGGTATTGTGCGAAGTAATTGCGACGGGATACAGATGCAGCCTGCCTGGTATAGTGCTTTATATGGATGTGTGAAGAGGTTTGTGTACCCAGTGAGCCCTGCTGACATTGAAGGACCTTATCTTATTTGGAGGTCGTGAGTACTAATTCCAGGTCGCTCCTGTTGAATTTCCACATTAAATCCAAATGGAATTACTGTACTGCTGACTGTTTAATTCTCCTTTTCTCTGTGTGAAAGGGCCCCTACCAACTGCTGCAGTTTGGACTAGCCACTAGGGCTTGGGTACCCAGGGACAGTAACTGATAGGGATAGGCCTGTGCTGCACAGAGCCATAGGTAGATTATTAGAGTGATAAGCTAATTAACCTGATTTCCCTGTCCTTGTTATATCCCCTAAATAAATCAGAGCTGCTTGTTTCAGCAAAGTTATACTGCCTGAGGGTATTTGTCTATGTTAAAGTACTGTACTGTGATTGTTGCACTGTATCTCATTTCACAGGAGGTCCCAGTGCGGAACCAGACCTGGGGTAAGATGTGTATACTGTGAAGGTAATTCTGATATATTGTGTGGGCCACTAGTGGGAAGAAAGGGGGGTTGCAGTGTCCCAGAGGGCTGTGACCAAGTTAGTTTAATTATTGCAAACCCTGACCTCTGGGTGGAGGCACCCGCCATTGGATCCAGGCCCCTCAACCTGTTAGTGGCAAATCAGGCAGGGGTAGTAGCCCCTGGGATAGCGCCATCTAGGGGTTACACTAGCTACCTAGCTTTTACCCAGAAGTTTTTCATATGTCTCACCGTATCCTCCACTCCAATCTCAACTCCACTGTGCACTTGTAGAAAACCTCCAACCTCTCCGTGTAAGACTTGCCTTACTGTCCCTGAATAATTTTGGTTATCTTTCTCTGCACCCAGTCCCTATCCTTCCTCAAGTGTGGGTTCCAGAACTTCACACAGTACTCCAGGTGAGGTCAAGCCAGGGATCTGTATGGGTGGGGGGGTATCACCTCTCTCTTTCACTGCTGTGATCTCCCTTCCTATGCATCCCAGCATCGCATTTGCCCTCCCCACTGCCCTAATGCACTGCGCTGATGTTTTTAAATTGTTCATAATTATTCCCCCAGTCCCCCTCCTCAGATGTTTTCAGGTTTTTAGCTGTTCATTATTATTCTCCCTAATCCCTCTTCTCAGACGTTCTCATGCTTTTAAATTGTTCGTAATTATTCCCCCCAGTCCGTCTCCTCAAACGTTCTTCTCTACTGCTACCTTGCAATAATATATTCCGTTTTGGGGTTCTTCACCCCTATGTACATCACCTTACAGTTGTTTAAGTTACATTTTTACTTCCATACCATTGACCTTTTCTCTAGACTTTCAAGATCTTCCCTCATGGTTCTTTCACCCTCCTCACTGTCCACTCTTCTGCAGATATTTACATCATCTGCCAAGAAGCAGATCTTTCCCTGGATCCTTTCTCCAGTGTTATAAATGAAGATGGTAAGGAGGACTGGACCCAAGACCAATCCCTGTGGCATCCCAGCGGTGACCTCCCGGACCTCTAAGTGGTCCCTATTGAGAACAACTCTCTGGGTTCTCCTGCTTAGCCAATTTCTCACCCATCGTGTAATCCTATCACCACCCCTTGCTCACTCAACTCCTTGACCAACCATCTGTGTGGGACAGAGTCAAAGGCTTTGCTGAAGTCCAGGTACAGTATATCCACTGCCTCACCCTTGTCCATTGCCTTCATCTTCCAATCAAAGAAGTCAGTCAGGTTTGTCTGACATAAACTCCTTCCCACGCACGCATTCCGCCTAATGTCTTAAATTCCATTTGCTTCCAGAACCCCTCAACCCGTCTCTCTTTAATTACAGTCTCGAGAAACTTTCCCACATAGACATTTGGCTCAATGGTCTATAGTTTTCTTGTTTGTCCCTACTTCTGCTTTTGTGGGGGGCACCACATCTGCTGTCCTCCAGTCGCATGGCACCTCTTCCATTTCCAATTAGCCATTAAAGAGATCTGCCAGTTGTGCGGCCAGGACTAGTCCAGTCTCTTTCAGCACTTGTGGATGTAGCTCATCTGGGCCTACTGACTTATCTACCATTAGTGCATTTAGTCCTTTCAATACCACTCCCTCTGTAATCGGTTCTATATGGACACCCTCTCCCTTTCCTTTCTGATCTTGCTGACACATTCAGCTTAGCAGCCCCTAATCCTGCATGGAGAACACGGAACAGAAATACTGGTTCACTGTGCCTGCCTTTTATTTGTCCTTCTCCTCCCACCCATCCTCCTTCCTCAGGTTGTCAAATGTCTGTACCCCTCCTTGGATCTGGCTTCTCCCTTATGTAACAAAAGAATACTTTTTCCTCCTTATTCATTCCCTCTGTTATCCTCAGTTCAATTTAATACTTTGCCCTCATCTTAAGATACTCCACTTTATCATCCTACCACTGGCTGGTTTTGTACTTATTAAAAGCCTTCCTTTTCCCTCCTCACTGCTCCCCCCACCATGCTCTCCTGTGTACCATAACGGTTTCTTTTCTTGTTTCCTCTTTCATACCACCCTCACACAGAGATTTGAGGCTTCTAGTACCCTATTTTTTATTAAGTCCCATTTAATGTCCACCCCACCCCCACCAGTTTTCCCTTCAGCAGCTACCACACTTTACCAAAATCTGCCTTTCTGATATCCAGAACCTTTGTATGAGGCAAGTTTTTTTAATCAGCCTCCAGTCTGATGTTAAACCATAGTCTGGTGATTGCTGGTTCCCACTGTGTCCTGAGCTAGGGTTGCTTGGATTCCGATTCATGAAATCGGATTGGCTGGATTTTGCTCCATTTGTAGGGTTTAGGACTTCTGGAACTGAAGACCAAAAATCCTAAAAATGGTTAAATTGGACTCTGAATCCGATTCCAAAATCTGATTTCATAATCCGAAATCTGATTATGATTACATGTAAGAAGTGCAAACCTTTGTGTCTTGTCTACTGTGATTTTTAAGGAATTTGAATTCTCATTCAGAGTCAGATCTTCCAAAATCCTAAGAGATGAGATTCTGGCAAATCCAAGCACCCCTATCCTGAACTGTGACCTCCTGGATGCTGTCCCACTTTGTGAGGCACTAATCAAGTATGGCTCTTTTCCCTTGTAGATTCTGCTACTCTCTGCATTAGCAATGCCTCATACCAGGAACTGGCTCCTTGCACTTGTTGCCACTGGGATGCTCCACTCCACGCTTGGCATACTGAAGTCTCATATTAGCAGCTTTCGATGACTAGTATATGAGGCTGAACCATAACACAATTTATAGTTGTGCTTTCATATCCTACTGTCAGAATACTGCAGGTGTCCATAGTCCAAGAAATACAAGATATGGAAGAACTGACGTATAAAGTAAATCTTAGGACACATGTTTTCACACGCAGGTGAACACGATGGCTGTTACCGCCATAGGCTGTTCCCCCGGTCACACATGGATGGACCAGAACAGCTGAAGCAGAATGCACCTGACTTAAGCTTCCAAATAATTACAGATAGAGGGCACCAGATAATGATCACAGATAGAGGTGGGGGGACCCTGATATGAATAAGTGTCAGAGGGGTGGCAAATGTAATATAATTGGACATTATAACTTAATATGTGAATGGAATGCTTTGAAAACTGTATAAATCTACTAATATTAGAGAAATGAAATGTGTATACAGTGGGGAATTTTAATATGGTTATGATTTCTATACCTGAATGTTTCAATAAACTTGGATAAAAAAAAAACAAGAATACTGCAGGCATGCAATGTAACCAACAGCATAGATAGTCTCATCACGGTTTTGTAGTTTGGGACTTCAGACCACACCTCCGTTTGTTTCTAATTACACACACACACACACGTTTCCTGGTATACTGGAAGCTGAGCAAAAAGCACACATGGGTAGCAATGAGCCTATTTTTTTTTTTTAAAGAACCAGAGGTTCTCTATCAGAGTTCTTTCTACGTTTGGCCCCTCCTCTTCTACCACATCGTGTCTTGCGTTTTTTCTGGTAGCTGTCTCTTTGCTGCAGGATTGGTTTTGGTAAAAAAAAACAAAAAAAAACACGATACCTGATTACTTTGTTGTTGTTGCTGTTGGTTAGGGACACTGCTACCAGGTTGGGGTTGGGGGGAGGCGCAGAACCAGTACTTGGTGTTTTGTTTCTGGTATTTTTATCATTCCTATTACGTCCCCTGGAGTTTGAACATGTTTGTGATGTGCCCCTGCTACTGGAGTGGCCC
Source organism: Neoceratodus forsteri (assembly GCA_016271365.2). NCBI lineage: Eukaryota > Metazoa > Chordata > Ceratodontiformes > Ceratodontidae > Neoceratodus > Neoceratodus forsteri. Next base: position 270,645,316 of record JADMNL010000027.1, read on the forward strand.
AGTCATTGCCAAGTAAATATTTGATTACTGCCGTAATCTCTAGTGTATCTGGCCAATTTAGTTTGTTTTCTATCAAAAATCTCTTTCTCATGTATTATCAGTTTTTTACTCAGACTGGTCTCATAAGTTTAATCTGTTTACTAGGTGTCTGTTTGATTAAGTTTTGGTTCATTTAAATGTTGTGATGATCACTGTACCTTTAAAAATGTAAAATAAATAAGGAACTCTGTGCACCAAGACCCAGCCCCCGATGAAGTGTCCCAGAGAGGGCACGAAGCGCTGGGTTAGTGTGCGGCAGGCTCCATGTTTCACTCCAGTACTCTCCAGTTCTTTATTTTAAAAAAAATGTTGGCTGAGTGCTACCCATTTGTGCTTTTTGTTCTGTTTATTTCTTTGGACATAGCACCATTCATTCTAATGGCCTTGGGCCCACGTTGTACTTTGGTTTATTTGAAGCTGCTGTGTTTATCATTACCTCCTTACGGCTGTGCTGCAGCCACTTACTGTTTATTTATAGATTTCCTGTATATTTTTTTAACTCTGTATTCTATATTGATAAATCTTGTAAATTTTGCATACTTGCTGTAGTTTGTATTAATCCCATGCCCCCACCCGTCACACCTGGAAATGAACCAGTGCTCAGTGTGCTTTTCTTGGTCAAAATTTAAAACTGAAAAAGCTAAACAAAGAAGACTGAGATACTCTGTACACGGTGGCAAAGACATAAAAATCAATGATGCCATTTAGCTTTGCGTGACATATATTTGCTGAACCATAACCCAATTCATAGCTGTGATTTTATATTTCACTATCAGAATACTGTAGCTATGCAATGTAACTGAAAGCACAGACATTGCTTTGTAGTTTGGGACTTTAAGATTAATATATTTCTTCAAAATGAAGTGAGGAGGGCTGTCTCATGGCCCCGCTGTAGCACGTTGCATTGCAGTGCTGGCAAGCCTGCAGAAACAGGGCAGTAAGATCAGTAAGCACTACTGTAGGCAGTGTTTCTCTAACTAGGGGGGCTGGCGCTGCACCTGTAGCACCAGTGACCCCCGACTTTTGTCTCTGTCCACTGGGAATGCTGTGGGTGTGGGGGTGAGAGTAACAACTGAGGTCCCTAATCTGATTACCTTTCATCACTTAGATGTGTCCGACGGGATCCCCCTTAAAATAATGGGGGAAACTGATAAACAGTGGAACAGAACTCCGTATCACAGAGACAGAAACTCTGAACAGAGAGGAAATGAGTGTCTGGGTTGCTTTAGCATGGCTGTTAGAAACATATTATAGATTAATAACAGTTTATATACCACAACAGTGGACAATTTGGGTAAATAAATCATGTTATTTTCAAACATGATAAAAATTAATTCTTTATTTTCACTTAGATGCCTCTTTCTGCTATGCCTTTGCCACACCCTCCTGCTTGGAATGCACCTGGAAATGAACCTTGAGTAAGTGTGCATTTCTCAGCCACAAATTCCCCAAACTCAGTTGTGGGACAGTGGAGTTCCATATCCACCACCGACACTGAGGTTGCTTCTATGGTCACAATTCTGGCTAGGCTTAACTTTTGAACACCTATGACCTAAATAAACATTGCAATGGGGATAGATGCTAGATGCTCCTCTGGCAACGCTGCTTAGTACCTCTGTGGAGATGGGGGTGGTTCCCAAGGAATGGAGGAGGGCTGATGTGGTCCCTCTGCACAAGAGCGACAACAGGGAGGAGGCCAGTAATTACAGACCAGTCAGTCTCTCATCAGTGGTGGGGAAGTTAACGGAATTCCTGCTGAAGAGGAGATTGATGGAGTACTTGGAGACACATGGACTATAGGACCATCAGCAGCATGGCTTCAAAGGGGGGAGATCATGTCAAACACATCTCATAGATTTCTTTTTCTGGGCAATGAGGGGGGTGGATCAGGGAAAGGCAGTAGATGTGGCCTATCTGGACTTCAGTAAGGCCTCTGACACTGTTCCACACAGGCGACTAATAATGAAACTTAGTAGGCTGGGGGTGAGGAAGTAGATGGTTTGCTGGGTATCAAACAGGTTGAATGACAGCAGGTGAGGGTAGTGGTAAATGGCAGTCACTCAGAGGACAAAAGAGTGACCAGTGGAGTACCACAGGGACTGGTACTGGGCCCTGTCCTCTTCAACATCTCTGAAAGTGATATTGCGGAGGAACTGGAGGAGAAAGTATATCTCTTTGTGGATGACACAAAGATCTACAACAGGGTTATCATCCAGGAGGGCTTGAGAGAATGCAAAGCTATCTGGGAAACTGCAGGAGAGGTCTAGGGAGTTGTAGCTGGATTTCAATGCCAAAAATTGCAAAGTCATGCACCTAGGGCAGGGAAACCCGGGAGCTGTGTATAAGAAGGGGGAAGGTAATTACAGCTACCAAGCAAGAAAGGGACCTTGGGTGATCATATCTGATTATTTCAAGGTGGCATGGCAGTGCAACAGGGCAGCAGGCAAGACAAGCAGGATGCTGGGGTGCATAGGGATGGGAATCACTAACAAGAGAAGGGAGGTAGTGTTGCTTTAGTATCGCTCACTTGTGAGACCCCACCTAGAGTACTGTGTCCAGTTCTGGTGGCTGCACCTTTGCAAGGACACTGACAGGGTGGAAGCGGTCCAGAGGAGCACTACTAAAATGGTGTTGTGGTTGCATGAAAATCCCTATGAGGAAAGGCTGCGGGAGCTCAACATGTACTCCCTAGAGAAGAGGAGAGCAAGAGGGGACAGGACTGAGACCTAACAGTACCTCATGAAAGTGAAGAAGGTGCAGGAGGGAGTCTCTTAAATAGGAGGAGGAGCACCAGAACATGAAGGACATACTAAGAAGCTTGGGGGGAGTTTAAGAGGGGGTGTAAGGAAATATTTCTTCACAGAAAGGGTGACGGATGCCCAGAACAACCTACAAGACGAGGTGGTAGGGGCAAAGACATTGGGGAGCTTCAAGCGTGCAAGGAATAGGCACATGGGCACAATAATGTGACGAATGGGAAGGAAGTGGGACACCTGTGACCAAATAGAGTCTGGGATGCAGTGTTAGGCCGGTAAAATAGAGCAGACTAGATGGGCCTACTGGTCTTTTTCTGCCAACACACTCTACATTTCTATAATGTAAAGGCCATTACCACTGCCCAAGGTTCCAAGCAAGTCATGTACCTCTAGCTTCTTGTGTCCTGCCACTGCTAGAACCACCAAGCCTTTGCAACGCTAATTATTAACCGTCTCCTCTAACCCCCCTCCGCCTTCTATATCCCCTCGTGTTAATCAACTGTACGTTACTGCATAATTTGTGTTACTGTACATCTGTCTTGGCCCTTGATCACGTAACCAGTCTTATAACACTAGATAATACTTTGCTTCTGTAACAGCCCCTCGAGACCCAATTGAAAAACTGGTGTTATGCTTAAATGTGGGTTTCCTGGAGTTTCAAAATGCTATTAAAGAACCACATACTTTTTCCCCCGTCAGGGTGACCATATCCAGTGGGCCATACATAAATCTTGCCATCAGTGTCTGAGGACCATCTTCATTAACGATGGCATCATTTATTCTGTGATTGGCTGTAACATTCTGTAAAAATGAGAAACACATTGTTTGATTTAGCATATTTATTAATACCTGGCTGGGCAGTCCTTGGTGATTGCTTTCCTGTCCTCACTCCCCCATGCTACATGACTCATTGGCAGTGCATCTGCTACCCAAACCCTGGTGCCAAGACAATGGCTTTGGAGGCATGCTTCTCTTCTCCTCTCCTCCTGTTAGTCCCTCAGGGAGTAAGGTTGGGGAGGACAGAACTGAGCCAGGCACCAGAGGAACACACTGGGAGATGAACAGCAGAAAACATCACATGGAGTGACTCTAGCGGGCACAGCACTGATGTGATGGGACTGCCTAAAGAGTGAGGCTCCTGTGGTCACTGACACCCTCTGACCATCACCCCTGACATCACAAGGTACTTCCTGTCTGGTCACAGCAAGAAGTTCCTCAGATAAGCCAGAGCTGAAGGTGGAGGGAGCAGGGGGACAGACACCTCAGGACATCTGGGGCTGAGGGAGTGCAGTGGGAGGACAGTCCAGGGCAGGAAGAAGGGGACTCCTGTGTGGCCTGAGAAGGAGAGAAAAAAAAGGTTTTACTGGCTCAGTGGCATAGTGTCAGCCCCTTATGCCAGTTATAAGCTCTAGGCCAAGTTGTAGACTCTGGCTCTAAAGCTCCAGATTAGCAAAGGCCAATGAGTTGCATAGGTGAAACATTCAGACTAAGGATGCCAAAGACTGGTACACATAAGCACAATCACACCTCTGGCCAGCTGCAGTGGCAGCCCATTTTCCCATCCTCCAAGCAACAAGATCTATCTATGCAGCCACATAGTCATAAGTACAATTGGGGACAATGAATAAAGAAAAAAACATTCAGTTACACTTTAAGTGTCTGTTTCAATGTACCCAATCATTGTATGCAATAGGATAATTACAATGTAGTTACATGTTTGTTGCATGCAACTACACTGAAATTGCAATGCAGTTACAATGTACTTGCACTATAACTACAGTGTAGTTAAGTGGAACTTAAACATTCCATGTAAAAAAACAAACAAAAAAACACACAAGTCAAATTACTCTTATTTTAACATGAGTCCTCTTCCGGAGCCACTTCTCTCTTGGCTTTGAAGGCATGAAGACCGACACCTCTTTTCCATCTAGCTCCAGTATACTAGAAGTCTCATGTCTCATTACCTGTGAAGAAGATGTGGAAAATAGGGTCAGACACTGCAATGCATGTTTGTGTTTAAATGGGCACTGCCAACTCTTCAATTGTCAGTCTTTAGCCTTTTTAACAAAAACAGGGGTCTGTGTTTCAAGTTTTATTTAATTTTTGCAAGGAGGAACTCATTAGGGAACAAATTTATTTTATAATAGTGCCCTTGGATGGCAAAGAGACAGTGCAATGTAATTTACGGTTTTATTTTGGTTATCCCTGTACGTGAACTAAGATAGAATACTGTTTTTAACTACAGATAGGTACAAGAACAGCAATTCCTAGCAAACAGCAGCTGAAACTGAAATCAAACATATAACACAAAATTATATACATATGGGATATGAAATGAGCTTATGTAAGACATCAGAAATATTTTTTTGCACTTGACCTCTGGCATCACGAGTTCACAAGTGGCAAAGCCACGAGTGACGTCACAAGAGATCAAGTGCAATGAAAGAAGATATTTCTTTTTTTCGTAACTTTCTTTTATTGCTTTTGACAATAAACAATTGCATATTGTACAAGCATCTGCCAAGTATCAAGCATTTGTTATAACATATACATCCAATGTACATTAGGGCACCCAGAGCCTTGACAGAATGGATTCAGGACAAGGGGGAAAACAAGAAGAAAAAAAAAGTTATATATGCAGATATTATACCTAAATAGGCTACAGGAAACTAAGGCTTTGGGGTCAAGTCCAAAATGTTCCAAGTCCGGAGATTTAACTCAATATCCAGTGCTGATATGAACCCCAGTCCTATTGTAAGAAGTATCCCAACAAATTATAGCACTACCACTGCAGCACCAAACATCTAATATGAACATTTTGTCTTGCTGCTAGTGGGAAAACCAAAAGCTCATCTCGACATATCTTTGAAAAAAATAAGCATGAGAGCTCAAGCTCATATACAGAAAGTATTTTTAAACAAGAATAAATTATTTTAAATAAGAACAGTCAAGTTTCCTGATCAGAGTCCAGATCACTAGGAGTGCCACCCTCAAATGCCAGAAATTCCCGAGCAATTAATTCCACCTTCTTCCCTGCTTCCACTGGGTCAGAAAATTGAAATGTCTTACCACCATAGTGAATTTGGAGTCTGGCTGGCATCAGGAGTTATTGTGACACTCCTAGGCCATGGAGTCAGGCTCTTACCGCGTTGAATTTCTTTCTTCTGGTGTGAGCTGCGAATGAGAGATCCAGGAACAGGTGGACGGTCGCTCCATTAAATGATAACCCCCTCCCTCCGAAGATCGTGCTGCCTGAAGAAGCTGGTCTCATACATTTGAGCTGGTAGTGACCATTAGGATTACTCTTGGGGCCTCGCCACATGAGACTGCAGATCGAGGAGTCAGCCGGAAGACCTTCAGGAGTCTACCCATTAGGGATTCTGCTGGGAGTTTAAGAGCTTCAGGCAGCCAGGAGAGCAAAAATGTCATCCTCTTCGCATCCCTCCGGGAGACCAATAATACAGATGTGTGAGGCCCTGTTAGAATTCTCCAGTGTCTCTAAGTGATACTGTAGTTGGGCATTTTCCTGTACGAGTTTTGTTGTAGCAGATAGGGCTTGTATTGCCGTTTTCTCAGCAGTTGCTGCAGTTTGAGTAACCGTCTCCAGTTTGATGTCCTGTTCAGCAAATTGCTGGATGATCAATTCGATTTTAATATCGATTGCATGCATAGAGGCTTGTAGTGCTCTCCACGGGGGTTCTCCACCAGCTATGGTCGTTGTAGAGGATGTGGCCTGTTCAGTTGTTATTGCCGCCTGCTTGGGTCCACTGCTAACATTCTTCTGGGTACAACCCATGGTTAATTAGGTATCCTTTGACACCGGGTGATCTGTAGAGTTCACTGATCCAGTTAGTTTTATATTTTCTTCACTACAAAACATAATATTTAAGAAAATTGAGCAACAGATGTGCAGAGCTGCATTTAGGTGCATCTTGCCAGTTTGCTGCTCAACAGTGCTCCCCGGAGGAAGATATTTCTGATATGTCACATTATAAAATGGGTCTGGATTTTTCTGAGTCCTGATTGACTAAGCGGCACCTCTGGCTGTGTCCTTATCAGGGCATATTGTGCCAGCCGGCACCTCTTCAGCCAGTCACAACTCATAACAACAGAAATCACTGTGCCAAACAGTCTGCTGTTGAGCTGGAGTCTCCCAGAGCTCTGCCTGTAGTTGACGATCTGCAGCCCCCTCCCTCCCCGAGCTCTGTAACACTACTCAAATATGGAGAAACAAACTAAAACATTTATAAGTGACACTCTGACCTCCGTTCCCGAGATTCAAAAAGACCCCCTCCCACAATCTTCACTTCAGGAACAGCCTCTGGCAATCCACTGAGCATCCCTGCATGCTTCAAAGAAATGCCTTTTAAATGGAAACCGGTCCGACATCCATGCCTCCACCAATCTTGCCACCAGTAGAGGTCCACTTATTTAAGTATTCCCAAAACTACAGATGGTAAACATAGTTTGGCAAAAGTGTGGCCACCATGTATTACAGAAACCTGCGCTACAAAGAAAATCTGCCAACGATGAAGATCTGTGTGGCAGAGGCGTCCGTTCCTTCCCCAAGCAACACAAGGTCAGTTACTCCAACCACACACCACAGCAGAAACTCTTTTTTTATACCGTTCACCTCATTTAATATTAACGTGTGACTTCTGCTGCTTCTGAACAAAAAAGTGTCCCGATCCAGTGAGCACTGCGCCGTGCTGCCAGGACGTGGCTTTCAAATAAATGCCAATACCCACTCCTCCACCCACTCACCGGACCCTGTCCTGATCCGCCTCATCAGATCTGTTTCTGCATCAGCTCACTAGACTCTCTCCTCAACTGCTCCTTCAGACCAACTTTTTTTTATTATTATTATTATTTTTCCCTAACTTTCACGGTTCTAATAGCAGAGAGCAGCGAAACCACCATAGGGGAAACGCTATCAGAGAAGCGCTAAATACGGCATCTGGCAAAGGACATGCTCGCTCCCACTCCTCATTTCTCGCAGATATAAAAAACAAAGAATAGCATATTGTGATGAAGGATTTTGTTTGTGGGGTTGGGGGGGAGACAACAGACAGACACTATCAGGGAATGGTAAAATACCACGGGTGGCGAGGGAAATACTTGCTCCCGCTCATCTGGGGAAGACTCGATGGCCGTTTGCTCCCTGATCAAAACAGAAACACAACACACACAAAAAAGAAAAAGCATATTGTAGAGGATTGTGTGTATGTGGGTGTGGTGAGGTGGGGGGACAGACAGACACCACAGCCTCCTAGCTAATCTTAATCCAACATGTCCACTACTTTGACAAGGACCACTTTTTCTGTTTCTCTACTGATATGATCAACTGTTTTACACACTTTCTTTACACTTCTTATGTCAGGGTTTTAAATACAGTAATTGATTAGCAATTTGTTTTCTTAGGACAATACTAACTGTACAGAAAGTATTTATATAGGTTTTCTAGAAGTGTTATGTTTGTTAAACACAGTGAGGCACATGCTATGCATTTTCACAATGTTTTAGCACTTTTATGAGCAAAACGCTAATCAATTTTTAGAGTTAAATAAAACCCTGTATGTGCATTTTTAATTAATTTGTTTTACTGGGGGACCCATTTTATAAGCGGAATAAGACACTCCGAGCTGTGGTTTATGGCGATAAGAGCACTTCCCAGGTGCTAAAGGCACTTGGCACAAAGTGCCTCGTGCCTCATTCCACAACTGGGGCATGCTCTTAACAGGCCATAAACCACACCTTGTCATGTCTTATTCCTTACTTAGCTCATCTTGTATTTGATGTATACAACGGGGCCTGAACGTTTCATAAATATATAGGATAGTGGATGGACAACTATGCACAACCAGTGTGTTGTGCCACTGAGGGTTTCTGATTCTGTGGGACCTCAAGAGTGAAGTTTGAGAGGTCCATGGGAATCAGATCTCCTAGGTGGCACAACACACTGGTTGTGCATAGAGCTGCCCATCCGCTATTCTATATAGTGTATGGGCATCCATGCCTATTTCGGGCATTGCACTTTGTTTCACTGAACTGGTGGGTGGGGAGGCACTTGAGGGTTGGTGGTAGGCACAAATTACTGACACAGCATGCTGCAGATGTTTCTGCAAGTTCAAGTTTAAAAAACAACTTTCTGCTTAATTGGATAGGGGAAATCAAGTATGTGGCAGCATTCCAAGTTGTTCTGCTGCAATAGTGACATCACTACTACAGCAGAACAACATAACGATGTCACTACCGTAGCAGAACAAGCATATTCCAGGCACAGAATTCCATGCATATCAGCGTTCCACCATACACTATATAGAGGATAATATATGGTCTTTGGTTAATAACCACGCTGTAAACACTTCGAGAGGTTGCCATGACATCATTGTAAACCTCAAGAGCGCAGCTTGAGAGGTTTTCAGATGTCATGGCAACCTCAAGAAGTGTTATCAACACTGTTGTAAACCAAAGACCATACATTATACTTTATAGTGTATGAGCTACCAAGATTGAGTAATTGCAGATTGAATTACTTTACTGAATTACTTTACAGAACATTGTTGTGAGCATTCCATTTTGTTAGAACATTGCTATGACATACTCAAGAAGGGTTAACAACAAAGTGATGTCATAATGATGGCATAACAAGGTTGTAATCTACTCGATATCAGTTAATAATAAGGGCTCCCCACACATTATATAGAGGATAATGTATGGGCATGCATCGGTAACCAGTTTGTTAACCAGCAAGAGGTTGCCATGGCGACCATGTAAACCTCGAGAGCGAAGCTCGACAGGTTTATGTCGCCATGGCAACCACGAGTCAGTTATTCAAACCAGTTGCCAATGTATGATAATACATTATATTTTATAATGTATGGCCAAACATTTCAATTTAAAAACTTAAGGATGATCCTTACTGTTTAAACCTTAGTCACCGCCGCAGCCATTCTGGGTCATGCTTTCACCACCGTGACCATTTCTAGAAGGCTGTTGGTTGTGTAGTACACATGCTCAAAGCGATCCCTGTTGTTAACCCATCAATGTGATGTAGCGATAGGTTAACAACACTGGAATGGATGAACGATGGTTAACAACCTTAGGAAATTATGATTTCCTAAGGTTAACAGCATTCTACCATACATTATAAAGCTATAATTACTGGTGATCATAAATATCAACCAGATTACTGTTTAGGAGGCAGTATAGCACAGTGGGTTAAGGCTCTGAGCTGCAGATCTGGAGACCCAGGTTCGAATCCCACAGCTGCCTAGGTGCATACTGTGTGATCCTGGGCAAGTCACTTAACTTCCTTGTGCTCCCAGGTCGCATCTGGAAACAAGCTTCGGCTTAGTGTGCTACTCCTGGTTAAACAATGTTCCCTTTGTTAAAAAAGCATATCAACCGGATTTCAGGTTATTAACTGCAAAGACAAAAATAACCTGAAATCCAGTTGATATGACACTTCATAATAACCTGAAATCCGGTTGATGTGACAGTCTCCAAAGAAAATATTTTAAAACTGTTGCATTCCTTTGTTTCACAAAAAGTATTTCAACTGCAATATTTTAAATTGTGTTTTATTCATGTACAGTTCAATTTCTTCAAAAATAAAACTGCACTCTAGCTAAAAAATTTTTTTCTTTCAAACTGCTAGAAATACAGTCTAAACATCCACACCAGCAAGTATAAAAAATAATGGATAGGGAAGTTTGAGGTTATGGATTTTTTTCACACACCCTCCGTATGTGATGACCATATAAACCTCTCGAGGTCCATGGGTCTTCACACACCTCGGGTGTGTGAATAAAATCCATAACACACACCTACCTATCCATTATTCTCTATGTAAACAAGTGATTTTGTAACGGAATGTCTGAAGAATGTGTGAAGCTATGGTTACCAAGGTAGCACTGTTGTGAGGTAATGTGGTATGTCCTGTTGCTGTTGGTCAGTTATCAATAGGTCAATTGTGATGTAACTAAGTGGTGATACTGTGGTACCAAACAGGTGATATCTTGAAACTTAGCTCAAATACATCACTAGTTATTTATAAATGTATACCCAAACCTGTTGTGTGTGTGTGTGTGTGTGTGTGTGTGTGTGTGTATATATATATATATATATATATATATATATAAGAGACAAAAGAACCTCGTGTAACAAACACTGAGGCAAGGGTTCCCCAATGGGCATTTGTCTGGAAGCCAAGTTTCAAGAAAATACAAAATCACATGCCCCCCACAATTTTAAGCATATGGGCTACACATGCAAATCCACCACAGAGTGTTTTGCAGGTCCAACTTTAAGCAGGGGTGCATGGTGCGAAGGAGCCTCTCACACAGTTTGCAAGGGTGCTTCTTCTGTTGCACCCTTTGCAGGCTGCTATTCCAGCCTCCTTGATCTGGGACCAACACGCATTCTGTGTTATGTATATATGATACCCCATTGAACATGTGTTGTATTGTATATATATATATATATATATATAAACATATATATATATATATATATATATATATATATATATATATATATAAATATAATATATATATATATCTCAGTAGGTCAGCATCATTAAAATGTCTCCTGCATAATACAGTACAAGATGACTGATGAAAACATCATTTTCGTGCATACATTGTATTTGTTTAAAACTCTTCACATAATTTAATCTTAAATTCAGAGAAATCAATAGCAGATTCAGTGGGCACAAATATATTTTTTTACAAATCTGAGCAATAATTGGGTAAGGCCTTTTTCCTAACATTGGTTTTTAACTTAGTAAAAATTACGTTATGGTTGGGTATTGATCTTAATGCGTATTGTGAATTTTGAGTTGAAAGTTGATTAAATAAATAATTTATGAATAAAATGATCCAGGTGCACCATGGGGTGGGGGGGTTATATGAACCTGTTTTATTGAAAAGAGGATGCTGGCTAGGACACTGGAGTAAATCCCACGACGCTTGTCGTAACAGCAGAGGATCTTCCCCATTGTCCTGGCCAACATTCATTCCCCATGTCAATTAAACAAGTCCATATAACCCACCACCAGGACGCACTTGGGGATCTGCACACCTGTGTTGCCTTGGCTCTGGGAATGAGGCTTGAGAGTATGATGTAAGATTTGGGGAGATGTACAAAAACAAACTATTTGGATAGTTCTCTCCTAGTAGGGTTGCCACCTTTGGATGAGATGAAAACCGAATACTAAACCACACCCCCAAACTCAACCCCTAACTCCACCCCTTTTATGACTTATGAGGGCATCGCTTAGACTCTGATTTACTTGATTTATTCAGAACTGCTGCTGATATTGCATTGTGTACAACTTCTTTAAAGTACATCATGATTATTATTTGTGGTTTGATTAAAGTACATCATGATTATTATTTTTGGTTTGTTTGATTTAGATTTAAATATTTTAAATTTCAGTGTGTGTTAACATTTGGTGGGGTTAGAGAAGGGTTCAGGGACTTTCCATCCTGTGTACACAGCTTAGCTGACATCAAGTGACTAAGGATACCTCCTGACAACGGCTATTTTGGAACAGGTGGCCTTTTCTGGTAAAACTCTTTCAATAAATAAATAAACTACACCAGTAATGGTGGATAGCTGTAATTACAAATATCATCTGCCATTTTAAGATGTGCTACTGCCCTTCCATTGCTCCTACTCTAAAGCTATGTGTAATGTCACAGAAGTTTTAAAAGTGGTAGGAACTATTCTATGCTGTTAAATACCTATTTTATTCCATATCAGTCATACATACCAGATAGCATGATATGTGATATGTAGTGTGGAGGCAGTATAGCGCAGTGGTTTAAGGCTCTGAACTGCAATTCTGGAGACCATGGTTTGAATCCCACAGCCCAGACTTGCATACTGTGTGACCCTGCACAAATCATTTCACTCCTTTGTGCTCCCAGGTTGCACCTGTAAACAAGCTTCAGCTTAGTGTGTCTCTTCTGGTAAAAAAAAATAATAATGTTTGATAAATTACCTAAATTTGCAGTGCTATCAAATCTAGATTGTGTTCCTTTCTCCTCACCAGCTACTGCTCTCTCTCTCTCTCTCTCTTCCTTTTCTCATTTCTGTGGCATAGCATGACATTAGCCACACTATTCTGTGCTGTTCATCTGATATGCCTGGAATGGTCTTCCTGGAATATCCAGGTAGTATGAAAATTGACAGCAATAACTACTGAGGAGAGAGAGAGGTGTAGTACTGCTAGAAATGAAATAAAATATTAGATTATTAATTTAACAACAAATGGGGTAACAAATATTAAAATATAGGACAGACCCTAAAAGAAAAATGGTGAGCATTTAAAGGTATAAAAGTGTTCCTTATCACAGCAGTCAAAGACCATACTCACAATGCAGCCTAGAAAGGATTAGTTGATTTGCTGCTAATGGTCTTAATAGCCCTACTTTACACCTCTCAGATTTACTGGTATACAAACAAAGGTTTACATGACATCAGAATTTGTTTGTAATATGAACATGGAAGTAAAATGGTGAAGGATTTAACAGAATCTGTTTTACAAGTATGTGAGCATTCAAAATAACTGAAAAAGTACTACCTCTGAATAAAACTGGATTAGCAGGTAACGTTTCTGAAACACATTGTACAGTCCACACTGGACAAGAGGCTACCCTAATGTGAACCCCAGGTTCAAGTTGATCTGCAGTGCTTCTATCGTAGAGTACGCCTTGCAGCTCATTTTTCTAATATGACTCCTCTTCCCACAGATGATGACAGTATCACCAGAACTATCAATGACATCAATCCCCAGCGAAGTGCATGGACACCCCCTCCAGGACGTTTTGCTGCTGTTGATTATTTTGTTAACCAATGCATGGAAAACACCACTAACTTTAATCTTCATTGCAGGCACAACCATTCCAACCCTGACACCTGGTGAGCTTGCAGCCCTCAGATCTCTACAATGTAGGAATGACATTGTTATTAAACCAGCTGATAAGGGAGGTGCTGTTGTGGTCTGGCAAAAGGAGCTATACATCACGGAAGCCACAGCAACTCTCTGACACCAGGTCTTATTCTTCTCTTCCACAGGACCCCACTGTTGACTATCAGACGGAGGTCACCACCACCATCACCTCTGCTATTGAAAAAATGAGCTCCCTGCGCCTGCTAAGAGACTCATAGTCCAGCATCCCCAGACATCTAGGTTTTATCTTCTTCCCAAAATCCACAAAACAGGTAACCGGGTCGTCCCATAGTGTCTGCCTGCTCCTGCCCCACATCCCACATCTCCGCATTTTTGGATGGCCTCATGAGACCCTTGTTGAGTCCCTGCCCTCCTATGTTAAAGACACTAACCATGCTCTCAGTTATTTGACAGGTTCAGATTCAGTGACTCTCATCAGCTCATCTTCACCATGGACATCAAATCTCTTTACACAGTGATCCCCCATGATGATGGTCTGACAGCTCTGCAGCATTTCTTGAACAAGCGGGAAGTCCAGCAGCCACCCACACACACTAACTCGTCTGGCAGAACTGGTTCTAACACGCAATGCTTTTCTTTTAATAACAGTTTTTTCAGCAGGTCAGTGGGGTTGCCATGGAGGTACCAAGATGGGTCCCAGCTTTGCTAATCTGTTTGTGGGTTGGGTGGAGGAACGTTTTTCTCTCATTCACAGGGACTGTGCCTGAACTCTACAAACGCTACATTGATGACTGTGTGGGGCCACCTCCTGCTCCAGGAGACCCTCCAAGTCTTCCTTGACAAGTTCACCACGGCTCATCCTTCCCTTCAGTACACTGTTGAGTATCCTCCTCTACACTGCCTTTCCTGGATATCGCTCTCAGTCCAGAACACTGGTCTGAAGACATCAGTCTATTACAAGCCCACTGACTCTCACAGTTTCCTCCTCCATAGCTCCTTGATCCTAAACATGTCAAGAATGGCCTGCCTTATTCACAGTTTCTTAGACTTTCGAGGTTATGCAGTGAAGAGGATGATTTTGCTGAGCAGACCAAATAATGCATAGTTTTTATCAACAGGAATACCCTAAAAGCACAGTGGACAGAGCACTCTCCGGGTCAGTAACATGCCCGTAACCTTGACCCCCGGGAGGGATACTGTCACACAAGAACCACAGTGAATTCCACTAGTTCTTCCTTTCCATCAGAGCACACTTCTCTTCACAGGATCATCACTAGTAACTTTCCATTTTGCAAACTGACCTAACATTGGTGCTTCCTTTACAGAACCACCTATTGCCTCCTACCCGCTGCCACCTAACCTACATGATCTCCTGGTAAAAGCAGCCTCCCACTCCTAACAGTTCCTCCCCAGGTTCGGCTCAACAGGGCTCGCTGCTACACCTGCAAATTTACTTCCAGTGTAACTGAGATTCTGGGCCTCAGGTGTTTTTCACATCACCGAGACTTCTCATGCACCTCCACTAATGTAGTGTACTGTATTCTTTGCAGGAGGTGTTCAGCTATTTACATCGGAGAAACTGTAGGTGTCTTGCTGACCGTTTAGGAACATTACAGAGCAGTCAGGAATGGTGAAACTACTAAACCCATTGTATCCCACTTTATCTCCAGGACCACAATGTCAATGACCTTTCTGTTTGTGTCCTTCAGCAGGGCTTCCGGGATCCTAACCATAGAAAACATGGAAGCCAAGCTGATCATCCGCTTGGCTCCCAGCAGCCCTCTGGTTTAAATGATAGACTTATTTTCCACTAACATCTTTCAGCCATCCCTTTTTTCCGTAAAGTCAATTTGTTTTTGTACCGATTTATTTTCTTCATTTTCACCATGTCTCCATTTCTGTCTCCTTCTCACACATTTGTCACCTTTCAGCCTTCTACAAGGCCCTGTTATTCAGTCTCTACCTGGGAACTCCTCAGCTCTTTCTCTCCTTTATGTTTTATCTTTCCCATCATCACCTTTTGTTTCACAGATTCTCTCTTAATCTTACCATTTATCACTTCTTCTCCCTTAGCCTCCCCCTTCTTCTTTCTCCACATATATATCTCTCTCATTTTACCTCTCCTCTACACTAACTTGTTTTTTTTCTCTTTTAGATATTTCCTGAAGAAGACCTAAGGTCAAAACGTAGATTTTTAACTCTATTTTCTATTTTCAGCGTGCATTTAATATAACCATTTTGTTTTACCCTAATGTGGTGCCTGTCGGAATGTCTAAGGGTTTCAGAAAAATGAAGATGTTAATTACGGTGGTGTTGTTTACCCTTCCCATGAATAGTCTTCCAATTTGCTGGTGTGAAGTTAGAGGTGACAACTCAGCAGACAGGGACACATTTGGCTCTTTAAGTGCCCTGCACTTGAAGGCACTTCCTGATTAGCATGCACTGCAAGCAAGCAAGCAAGCACACTGAAATGTCAGACACTTGCTTACAGTCAGATGAGAAGAAAAAGAAACAGTTAGTGGGGAATCTCACAGGTGCTGCTTGACCCACCATAAAAACCGAATTTGCAATGGTGAAAACAGGAGGACCGAATCTGGACCTAGAAAACCGAATCATTCGGTCAAAAACCGAGTAGGTGGTAACCTTATCTCCTAGCATCCTTTTACAGATACTATAGTCTGCTCTCCCACAAACCACCCTCCAGTATGTTCACTGGGAGTGTTCTAAACAGACTTTGCCTACAGGTCCGACAAGGTGCTTGGTTGAGATTATGAATGCATTACACTGAGGAATCCCAAAGAGGACAAAAATTTGTTTCTGTACTTTGCCATTCTCAGCCTAAGCTGGATCAGGCAAACGCGCCTGATTTAAAGGAAATGTTTGTTCTGGTGAAGTCGTGTCAGCCTGGCTTGTGTAAGGAGTTGCATACTCATGATGCCTTGCTCTGTGAATGAGGCTTGCGACTATGCATATGGTTTGGAGAGCTGCACAAAAAAGCAACAATTTGGATACTCCTTCTCTCCTAGCATCTTATTACAGATCCCATACACTGCTTTCCCTGCAAGCTGCCTTTCTGGTATGCTCACTCTTGAGTGTCTAAATGCAAATTGCTTTTTTAACATGAGATATCTATCTCAGCATCTACTAATTTACGCACAAGACAAACAGGTTACTCCCCTGCAACAGTAGTTCTAGGAGTGGTATATGTTGTTCATCCACATGTCTTGGCAGTTGCCTTTCCCTTTACGATCATCTGGAAGTCTTTAAGCTGGCTCCTCCAACCCACCCAGGTGGTATATCCCTTGGCTCCACTCCTTGACATCAGATCTTGCCCGCTGGAAGCAGTGGTTGTGCGTCGAAGCCGGGGAGGCTGGATAGGTCCATGTGGATGAACAACGTATAAAACTACTGTTACAGGTGAGAAACCTGTGTTTTTAGGGATGTGGATACATTGTTCTATCCACATGTCTTGGCAGACTCCTATCAGTTCTCTGGGAGGAGGGAGGCAAGGCACACACCCCCTACTTAAGGAACATAGATTGGAGAACTAAAGCCCCAAAACCAGCATCCTGACATGACTCTAGGTCAATGTGGCAGTGGGAAATGAAGGTGTTTGCTGACTTCCAGGTAGCAGCCTTGCAAATTTCTTGAATAGGGATGTCCCTAGAAGCAGCCACCATCACAGCAGTGTGGCAGGTGGAATGAGCCCTTAGCCCTCTGGGAGGCTCCCTACCCGCCAACCTATAGCAGAGATCAAGGTGGGGTGTAATCCATCTGCCAATCATCTGCTTGGCTGCAGGTCTGCCAGGTGCAGCTTCAGCACAGGTGACAAACAGCTGGTGAACCTCTCCCCAAATTCCAGCCATGCACTTCTTATAGTAAGTGAGCGCTTGCCTCAGGTCCAAAGTATGGCATCCAAGGTGTGATCGAGGTAGAACACCGTAGAGTTATCACCCAGTTCAGGTGGAACTCCCGACACAACCTTCGAAAGGAACTTCAGGTTGGGGCACAGGACAACCTTGTCCCTATGGAAGACCAGATAAGGAGACTCAACTGAGAGCACCTGGGGCTCCCCAGTCCTTCTGGCTGACATGAAACCCACCAAAAAGGCAGTCTTCCATGACAAATGTGACATCTCGCACTCGTGTATCAGTTTGAATAGCTTGCCCATGGGCTCTACCAGTACCAGCAGTAGATCCCACAGTGGTGGTGGTTCACGCACCAGAAGGGATATGTAATTGAGGCCATTGAAAAAGTGCCAGACCACCTTCTCCTATACCACCAACTGCTGATCGGCCCATGCCCAATAAGCAGAGATGGCTGTCAGGTGTATCTTAAGGGTCATCGACCAAAATTCCCCCTTGGGAGAGACAGCATAGATAGTCTAGGATGCTAGCTACTGGACAGGACAAAGGGTCCAACCCTTTACCATGACACCAAATGGAGAATTTCCCCCCACTTGAAGGCATAGCACTTCCTGGTCAATTCCTTCCTAGATGCCTCAACTACAGTGAGTACCATCTTCGGAAAGACCCAAAGCCTGGAACTCTAGCTGCTCAGGAACCAGGCTGTCAGGTGCAGGGATTGAAGGTCCGGGTGGAGTACCTTTCCCTAACTGAGGGACAGCAGGTTCAGGTGTGTTGGAAGATGCATCGGGAGCCTTATGCTGAGGCTATCTGGGTACCAAAACTGGCGGGGCCAGTCTGGAGCCACCAGGATCACCTGTGCCTTGTCCCTCCTGACCTTGAGGAGCACTTTGTGGATCAAGAGAAGTGGAGGGAAAGCATAAAAGAGGCCTTGGGTCCATGGCCTCAAGAAGGCATCCACCTGCAGTGATCCCTGCTGAGGGGGGCGGGCACAAAACAGCCTCAGCTTTGCGTTCTCCCAGGAGGTGAACAGGTCCATCTGAGGGACGCCCCACTAGGAGAACAAGCTGTGTACTACCTCTGGGTGGAGAGACCACTCGTGGGATGCCTCGCCCACTCAGCTAAGTGTGTCCACCAGCTGATTTGAGTCTCCTGCCACATGAATGGCTAGATGGTTGGGAGTAAGAGTGACCAATAGCCTGTGCGGGAGGCCCTTAGTGGGCCAAGACTCCTTGACAGGAGCCCTCGAGGGAGGCTGTTTAGGTCGCGGTTCCACCATTATTAGTGGAGAGTCTGGTTTCGGCCGAGCCAGGAGGGCCTTCACTGGCTCTGCAGGCGGAGAGACGGTGTCGATGTTGGCCTAGAGGGCGACAGCCATGTAATGGCCAGTGTGGAAGCCGGGGTTGACTTCGGACTGGCCAGCACCAACTGTTGCCACATGAGATCTTCATAGCATTGGCGCAACTTGCGCTGAAGCCTCTTCTCTTCTGAGGAGGACGAGGATGAATAGCAGGGGCACCACTTTTTGGAGCACTCAGAGTGGCATCTATGGGATTTCTTTGACCTTTCGGACAAAGATGACCGAGAACTCATCCTCAACTGCTGGGGGGTGCTCAGAAGGAACTGGGGAAACCTGTGGTTCCTCCAGGTCACGGTCAGGGACCATGAAGAGATTCCCAGCAGGCTGGGTCTCCTCCTCACTGGGTCCAGGCAGGACTGGAGTCCCGAACAGGGAGTTGTTGGCCTCATTAAGCAACAATGGGTTGATGATAATTTTGACTGGGTCATCATCCCACATCTTAGCCGGCTGGCCTGATGGGGGCACTGTGAAGCCAGCAGCCAAAGCCACACTTTTGACCGAAGTCGAAACTGGAGATTACTGGGAAAGAGAATGCTCTTGATCCCAAGAGCGATGATCTCGAGTCTTCTCCTTCTCTCTCAACTCCTCCGATTCCTTTTCCCTTTTTACGGGAACAAGAGCTCTGCGAAGCTGATGGGCTCTCCCCTTGGTCAGAAGAGACTGGCACAACTCCTTGAAGGAGCCTGTAAAGGTGGAGCCCACTTTTAATGTGACGAAGACCAAAGAGGAAGAGGACTGATCAGCGGCCCAAGACACCTCCTCCCCGAAGGCCTTCATCTGTTCTAGTTGCTTGGCAGACCCCGCAGCTACAGAGACCACCCAATGAGCTTCTTTAGATTTGGACAGCGGGTTCCATTTTTCTGGATGGCCGAGCTGCAGTTGGGCGAGACAATCATGTAGCACGTTGGGCTGAAAAGAGTGACAAAAATTGCCAGCCTGGGTGCCGTAATTGTGACCCAGGCAATAAACGCACATGGCGTGTGGGTTGGTGCGAGACATCTTCTGCCCGCAGCGGCATCGGCGGAATCTGAGTAAGGACTTGTCACCCATCACTGTCATGATCAAAGTTCGTAGTGGAAAAACTCTTAGGAGTTTAAGTTTAGGTAGAAAATCCAAAGATTTAAGTGCCAGGGGTGTACTCAATGCGGGAGCGGTAAGGAGGGAACCTGCTTCTTCCAAGCATAAAGAAAGATCTTGCATCAAGGGGCGGAGCCAAGGGATATACCACTTGGGTGGGTGGGAGGAGCCAGTTTAAAAACTTCCAGAAAATCTTAAAGGGAAAGGCAACTGGTAAGATGTGTGGACAGAACAACATATCCACATCCCTAGAAACCCACTGTTACTTTTACAAGTGAAAGATTGTATATAAAACAGTTTGTCACATTCAATTCCCCATTTAAATGTTTCAGGGTGGAATGGGCTCCAATTTGCTGCTGGTTTATAATCCAGATTATGGGTATGGCACATTCATTTTTAGTGCAAGCTTCCTACACTGTCCCTTAAACATGCCTCAACCCTATCTTGTAGTAGGTGAGAGGGTAGTTCAGACTCTGGGCCCATTCAGAGTTTGGCCTCTCATGTGAAACTGGTAAGAAGGGTAATGATCAGGGACAATTTTATTGGGATTTTGTGCTACTACCAATTTACAGGGTGTGTGTCATATTCTGATATATGCACATACTGGGTCGTTGAATGCACTCAGCCTGTGGCCACATGCCTCACAGTGCACCCAAGGTGTGTGTATATCAGAGCATGACTACACGCCCTGTAGTGGATTATCTATAGCATATACTGTATGTGCCATTTTACATAATGCATGGTTTACTTTGTGTTTGTAACCACTCAACACCCAGGTCGTTCCAGTAAAAGTAGACATTGTTTTCTCCAGTGAGATTTTATCTGGTAAACAAATATCTAATGAATGAATAAATTTAACAAAACAGCAGAAAAACTAGCCAACCAATGATCCAAAATTGCTACGTTAAAATCACCCCCCCGTGTACAAAAAAAATCATCCCAGATTTAGTCCACTCTAAAATGTTGCTATAGTTGCACAGTAAGATGCACCTCTGTAAAATCATTCACTTAAATGTGAGAGCCATTATTGATAAAATCAGAAATGAGTTGCAGGAGCATTCCCCCTACCTGTCTTAATAGGAATGATACGACATCTGTGGACTCCCAGTAACTAGCGTGGAAGAGGTGAGGCAAGGCGACCGTGGGGAACGCCGTCAAAGCATCAGGACAGTACAGAGCATAGTCGATTCTTTTTGTTCCCCACCACTTTGCAGCAACTATAAAGGGAAAATGCCTAGTTATAGAAAAACTGTGTGATCACAAATAAATAAATAAAAAGACAGTCTGATGCACTTCATCTGCTGGTTCTTGTCTCAGATTCCAAGAAGACATCTCATAGAGGTTTTCTGTTTAAAATACTTGTTTCTATTTAATAGGGTCATGGATTGTGTCAAGCAGAAACAGACTACAACAAACAAAAACTGGTAAAGCATGCTACAGTTACAGTAGACATCCTTTTTAAATGTTATAGGGCAAAGATTTTCCCAGAGTGTGGTTTTCTGATTTTATTAACTGCTATAAAATCTGTACAGCAGTGTTTAAACCAGTTACCATGTTCATATGGCATTGACATTCAGAAATGTTCCTGTTATTAAACAGATGCGTTTCTCTGCTGAAAGCAGCAAACATTTCGCATCTCATGGAAATGTGCTGCAAAGAATGAAACCCTGTACAGAACAAAAACAGAGAAAAGAAAGGCAGAAAAAAGGCTCAGCGGCCCCTCCAGTCTGCCCACATTAGCTAACTGCCCCATGTAAGCCTCAGTGGCCATCCCTTTCCCCTGACCTCTGCCCCCTTACAATGGCCATGTGTTTTGTCCCACCCTTCCTTTAACCCCCAACTGTTTTGGCCGTTACCACCTCCTCTGGAAGCCTGTTCCACTTGTCCAGCACTACTGGTGGAAAAGTGGTGTGGACGTCCCTCCTGAATCGGCCCCCCCACATCTGTTTGATTGACAATGACTTTCCCTGCATTCCTTTATTTGTACTAAGGGACAAATATGTCTTTGCAGGTCAGTCACTTTACCCCATGCAGGTATCTGTAGGTTTCTGCTATGTTCCCCCCTTTCCCCTTCTAGTCTCCAATATGTACATGTTGAGGTTTTGCAGTCTATCCTCATATGTCTGTTTCCCCATAACCTGTATAATTTTGGTTGCCTGTTGCTGGTAAATCATTTTGCTGAACTCACTGTAAATGTGCAGCTTTGATGCCAAATAATTCAGATCAACATAAAATTAGGGCTGGTCCCATTGCATAGTGGCAGCACAGTCACGGAATTCAATTTAGAGGCTGGCAGCTGGCCAAGTCTATCATGGAGGTGTGATGCTTGGTTCTCGGAGAGGATGGTGTGGGCTACTCTGGCATTCGTGCACCCCTATCGGCCAGCTGACAAAGAAGTGGTATTTGCATCTGCTGTGAAGTCAGCTACCCACCCACCACCCCTGGCAAGAGGAAGGATAGAGCCAGAACACCCTCTTCATTGGGGAGGGGGCAGAGAGTATCAACATAAAATAAGCTATGTGGACTATGAATAATTAACTGCAGTAATCAGTTTCTTCTTTTAGCATTTGCTTAAACTCAGTACTTCTCAGGCCAGGCACTGTGTAGTCTTGTACACATCTGTTCACCAATGAACCTGGGTGGGCTATCCTTATTCCCAGATGGAACTTGACTACACTTGTCCTGCTGCTGCATATCTGTCCCCCCCCCTTGGTCACCAAGGGGGAGGGAGTTGTGTGGGCAAGAATACAGAACATGCCCTCTGGTGACACTGCCAGGAGCATCTGACATAAAGGAGTCAGCTGTCTAGCCACAGGGTTACCGTACCCTGCACCCACCATCCTGCCCTCTTTAGGAGTCAAGCAACCTGCCTCTGCTGTGTGTCCAGCATCCAAGCAAGACTCTGGGGATTCATATGTGACCCCCCCGCCCATATGTCCCAGGTGGCAGCATGGGCCAGCTCACATAGTAACATCTTTTTCCCACATATATGTTTTTCTTCCCACCTCTGCTGTTGCTTAGGAACATACACTGTTGATCAGGGATATACTCTGTTCAGGCAGGTTTACTGTCATTTAGTTGACAGGGGATTTTTCCCACCTTGTTGTCACCCTCCTTCCTCTGGCATGAGCCATGCTGATCAGCCTCAATGTAAAAGTGTGCCCCTGCAGAAGGAGCAAACTTCCTGCCAAACTCCAGTCATCTGTACCACAACATAACACACTTCTGCTGGGACACTGGGCCAGCTCCACACAGTATCATTTTAAGTAAAAAGTACAGTAGCTGGCTGTCCCAGTGGTGTAGCCACACACCAGTGTGTAAGTCCTAGAATCACACACCGTGGTTGGCAGCTGCAGGGCCAAACAGGTTACAGAGGGTGGGTGGGGCACTCAGCTCCTGGGGAGGGAGGGTAATATTGCTTCCCTTTCTGACCAACCAAGAAGTGGCATTGGCATCACCTATTCAGGCAAATGCTTGCCTGTCCCTCCTGGCTGAAGGAAGGGGGCAGCTGCAGCAACACCATTCATGAGGGGTACCGGACAGGGAGAAAAAAAAGGAACCATATTGGGGATGTAAAATAAAAAAGCACTGTAACTTTCCAAGTTTCAGGTACTGTTTGTATACTGATGTTTGTTTGCTAGTCGTTGGTAACCAGGTAAGGCCTACTAGGCACAAGTGCCTGTTTTCAGGGGCGACCTGGGACCACTGGGCGGTTAAGTGATTTGCTCAGGGTCACACAGTATGCAAGTGGAGGTTGTGAGCATCAAACCCAGGTCAGGTCTGCTGGATGTACCAAGCTCGTTCACAGCTCGTTACTCTAATCTCTAGGTTAGACTGCCAGAGGAGCATTCATGCACACTGGCCTACGCAGTCTGAAAGGTATTGGATTTACCTGCAGCTCGAAGCAGTCCAGAGATATAGGTGACTGAGTGCCAAATATTAATACTACACCAAACATTGTGATGTCACAGAGGAAGAAGCTGTGCCTAACTACATGTTGTCAAGCGCGGATTGTTCCTCCCTGATATCACTGGGTTCCATAAAATGGCAATGTAATATAAATATATGGTAGACTTACCTCCAGCTACAGCTAAGCCGAATACCTTGTTTAAAAGAACTTTACATGGACCACTGTACATGAATGTCCCCCTTTAAAGAGGGAATCAGGTCAAAAGTACTACACTGCAGAATTAGAACTAGCCTACCCCAATAGCTCTCATACCAAAAAATTAGGTTTCTGCATTACTAAATTTTAAAGTTAGGAGCTATTTTGTAACCCTGATTTCACTCCCTGTTCAAAAAAGCCAGTTTCAGTGAAAAGCCACTGATGATGTCACAACCAGAACTCACAGTCTAGTCCTCTCTATCATCAACCTTATAGGACCTATTTCTTCAAAGTTATCGAAACTGTAGCTGTGGTATTTATTTAAATAACAAAAACTGACACAGGGTTGCCTGCAGTGCTTGCATTTCCAGAATGTTCAGATGCATGGTACTGTACTTTAGTACACATCAGGAGGTGGTTTTGGAATGCAGCGCTGAACCAAGGTATAGACTGCCAAAGTGGAGCACAATTTTGGAATGTTGGGTGGGGGGGGGACATGTAATCTAGGCATGTGGCAGGGATGTGCCATATCGCAGTGTGGTGGGACACTCAGTTTCCGAATGTGACTGGAAACACACATCAAAGAATTTAGTGGGGACTGGCAATTCTGGAATATAAGTAAGGATGTATACTGTTGGAGTATGCCAGGACACACTATTTTATTTTGAAACTGCTTGTCCTTGCCACATTCCGGAACTGTACGCTTCCACCACATTTTAAAATTGTGCATCACATCCCCACCACAATCCAACATCATCTTCTTCTCTCGACAAGGCCTCCTCCAATGGCTGATGGCCATATTCCAAAATAGCGCATTCTTGCTACATTCCAAAATTGCATATCCAAACCACGTTCCAAAGCTGTGTGTCACTGCCACATTTTAAAACTGTGCATCACTGCCACATTCTGAAACTGAGTGTCACTGCCACATTCTGAAACTGAGCATCACCGCTGCATTCCAAAACTGTGCATCACTGCCACATTCCGAAGTTGTGCATCACCACCATATTCCAAAGTTGTGCATCACCGCCACATTTCAAAGTAGTGCATCACCATCATATTCCAAAGTGGTATGTCACCGCCACATTCCAAAGTCATGCAGCACCACCAAATTCTGAAGTCGTGAGTCATTGACACATTCCAAAGTCATGCAGCGTCATGCGGCACTGCCACATTCCAAAGTCGTGCGGCACCGCCACATTCCGAAGTTGTGCAGCACCATCACCACATTCCAAAGTCGTGCGTCACTGACACATTCCGAAGTCATGCATCACTGCCACATTTTGAAGTCATGCAGCATTGTGCAGCACCACCACCACATTCTGAAGTTGTGCGTCACCGCCACATTCCAAAGTTGTGTGGTACCACCACATTCTGAAGTCATGCGTGACCGCCACATTCCAAAGTTGTGTGTGACCGCCATATTCCAAAGTTGTGCGTGACCGCCATATTCCAAAGTTGTGCGTGACCGCCACATTCCAAAGTCGTACATCACTGCCACATTCCAAAGTCATGCAGTGTCATGTGGCACCTCCACATTCCGAAGTTGTGTGGCACTGCCACATTCTGAAGTTGCGTGGCACCGCCACATTCCAAACTCACGCGGCACTGCCACATTCCAAAACTGTGTCACCACCACATTCCGAAACTGCGTGTCACTGCCACATTCTGAAACTGCGCGTCTTCGCCAAATTCCAAAACTGTACATCAGCATCACCACTACATTCCAAAATTGTGTATCATCGCCACATTCTGAAATTGTGCCTCAGCCACATTCTGAAACTGCGCATCAGCCACCTTCTGAAATTGTGCATCACTGCCACATTCCGAAACCTGCATGTCTCTTTTACATTCTTAAACTGTACCTGCCTGCCACATTCTGAAATTGTGTGTACACTTTCATGCTCCAGTACTGCCTGTCATTGTCACATTCCGAAAATGTGCATTCCCACCACATTCTGAGGATGAGTGTCACAGCCATATTCAAAAATTGCATGCTCAAGTTACATTCTAAAATTATGCATCCCTGCCTCATTCTGAAATTCCATGTGGCTACCAGATTCTGAAACTGCGTCACTGCCACTTTCTGAGATTTAGTGTCCACGCCACATTCTGAAATTGAATGTTTCCACCACAATCTGCAACCAAGCATACCAATCACGTTTTGAAATTTTGCATCACTACACCACATGCCAAATTAATTCATCCAAGACACATTACAAAATTACATATCCCTGCCACCTTCCACAACTATGTGTCTCCTGCATTTCAAAATTGTGCATCTCTTCCACATTCTAAAACTATATGACACCACCATATTAAGAACTTTAGCAGCCCTGCCAATTTCCAAAATTGTGTGTCCCACCTACTTTCTGAGATTGTCTCACTGCAGCATTCTACAGTTGCAGTCTGGTGACATTCTGAAATCTCATCCCTGCACTATTCTAAAAATTGCACATATTTTTGTCATTCTGAAGTCATGTTTGCCATGTATTCCACCGCCTGTCACATTCTTAAGTACTGTACCTTGCATCTGCAGATTATGGAAATGCATGCCCTGACTCACCCATTGTCAGCTTTCCTTTTCCAGATGTTAATACAACTGCAGTTTCATGTAATGTGGGAGAAATAAGTATTGTAAGGTAGTCTGCAAGATGGACTAGGCTGCGAGTTCTGGTTGTGACATCATCAGTAGCTCTTTACTGAACTTGGCTTTTTTGAACAGGCAGTAAATTTAGGGTTACAAAATGACTTGTAACTTTTAAACAAAGTAACTTGGAGATCTCATTTTTGGCATGAGGCTGACTGGGAATATGCTGATCCAAATTCTGAATTTACTGATGCTAGAAATTTTGGCCAGACTCCCTCTTTAAGGTAGGGGTCATAAACACTTAGGAGCCAATCACACTGATCAGTAAATTAACTTCAATTTTATAATGGACATATAAAACTGGTCATGTAAACTCAGTTCTCTGTTCTTTTCTACCACTCCTACCCTTCCAGATGATGCCTTCTTTGGTAACATCCAGATGCCATCCTGCCTGACTACAGAGCCCATCAGACTACTACTACTACTGCCCCCCTCCCTCCCCAGGACCCTTGCTCAGATGGCCACAGTCCTCCTCCCCAAGAATGCCCCATGGGTTAAGGCACTGCCATTTCAGCATCTTGGCAAGTGAGGTCTCCATATCTGGCCAGTTGCCACCAATCAGCAAAGTCCTCGGAGGAAGGGGTAGTGAGGCCAGCACTGTTTTTTGTGATTAATTCCGGTGTCCCATCCCCCTTTTTGAAAGCACTTTGTACTTCACACTACTGTATACCCAAACCAAAGACCTATGAAAGAAAAACAGCGGTAAAATAGTGATGGATGAGCATTTAAACTAGACAGCAGGGAGACGGTGAAACCAAAGGAGGCAACAACTGCCTCCCCCCAACTGAGGTTCAATGCACCTAAATGTTTGTACTCCATGTTTGTTCAAAGTGCACCTTGTATCTCACTGTGTTGTTATGTCTATCTATTGTATCATGGCGTAGAGCCTTTGAAAAGGAGTCTGTGACTCAAAGGATTGTAATTCTGATTTCCTCAAATAAATAAATAAAATGTGAAAAAGTGCAAAATCATGTACCTGGGGTGCAGAAGCCCTGAGGAGATACAGGATTGGGGAGATTTCTTGACAGTCACCAGGGAGGAAAGGAATTTGGGAATTATCATCTCAGATGACCTAAAGGTAGCCAAGCAAAGTACAAAGGCTGTGGGGGGCAGAGGCATGTTGGAGTGCATATTTATTTTATTGAATTTTGTTGACTGGGTAGGCCCACTGAGACTAGAAGTCCCTTTTCAGGGGTGACCCAGATGGGGTTGGGGGAAGATACTGATGGTAACCAACTGAAATCGAACCAGATTAAGCTGTTGGTAGTATTTTTAGTGAATGGGGGAAATTTGGCCAGGGCACCGGGAAAATTCCCCTACTCTTTTTAAGAAGTGCCAACGGATCTTTAACATCCACTTGAACAACCACCAGAACAGGTGGACGGGTCCTCAGTTTTATTTCTCATCTGAAAGACAGCACCTCAGGAGTACAGCATCCCCCTCATGATGCACTGCAGTGTCAGTATTGGGATTTACCCTAGAGGTGCCTGGTGTGGGGCTAGAACCCACAACCTTTCTATCTTCCAGCCTCAGAGGTGAGTGTGCAACCTTCTGAAACACTGACACTGTTTACATAAGAAACATAGGAAGAGGTATCACTAGCAGAAGAAGGGAGGTGGTGATACATAGGAAGGGGTATCACCAGCAGGAGGGAGGAAGAGGTGGTGATACATAGGAAGGGGTATCACTAGCAGAAGGAGGGAGGTGGTGATACATAGGAAGGGGTATCACTAGCAGGAGGAGGTAGGTGGCGATACATAGGAAGGGGTATCACTAGCTGGAGGGAGGTAGGTGGTGATACATAGGAAGGGGTATCACTAGCTGGAGGGAGGTAGGTGGTGATACATAGGAAGGGGTATCACTAGCAGAAGGAGGGAGGTGGTGATACATAGGAAGGGGTATCACTAGCAGGAGGGAGGGAGGTAGGTGGTGATACCACTATACAAAACACTGGTGAGGCCTCATCTGGAGTACTTTGTGCAGTTCTGGAGGCCGCATCTTCATAAGGACGTAGACAGGGTGGAGGCAGTTCAGAGAAGGGCGACTAAGGTGGAGCAGGGCTTGCAACAGAAGATTTATGAAGAGAGATTAAAAGACCTCAATAAGTATACACTGGAAGAGAGGAGGTAACGGGGAGATAAGATAGAAACCTTCAAGTATCTTAAGGGCATAAACAAGGTGCAAGTGGAAGACATCTTTCAGTACAGAAGAGGTACAAGAATAAGGGGGCATGACATGAGATTGGAGGGGGCAGGATAAGGGGTAATGTGAGGAAGTTCTTTTTCCCAGAAAGAGTGGTGGATGCATGGAATAGCCTGCCCCAGGAGGTAGTACTAGTGAGCATATTGGTGGGATTCAAACATGCGCGGGATAGGTGTAGGGGAACCCTAGAGGTGGGAAGAAGCCAAAGCCAATATCAAGTATGGTCAGCAGTTGCTGATACAGGTAGGGCAGACTGGATGGGCCTAGCCGTCCTTAGCTGCCGTCAACTTCTATGTTTCTGTGTGGTAAAGTGGATGGTAAAGTGTTAGGGAGGGTAGTCCACAATATAGAAAACTCCCCTGGAGCATACGTACAAAAAGATAGGGATAGGAACAGGGCGAAAAAGAAGAAAAAGGCAATATAATGGAGGTAGGGGAGGACATAGGATTAAAGGGGTCAAAATATGGTGAAAGTAAAAAGGGGATGGGCAAGTTAATGGGCAAGGCAGGGAACAAAACAGGCAGGAATGGGAAGAAGAAGCAGGGTAGCGGCGGGGGTAGCGGCGGGGGTAAATTGAGCGAAGAGATGTGCACTAAGGCAAGGAGCCTTGGTAACAAAATTCGGACATGGAAGTCATCATCGTGAGGTTCATCTAGATTTGGTGGTTACAAAGAGTCTTGGTGTACTGAGCACAACTGCAAAGTGAACATACCAGGCTACACTCTGTTCAACTGGCAGCAGAGTGGGGAGGAAAGGAGGAGGGGTTATATTATATGTTAGGAAGGGTACTGGGGCCATGGAAGTGCAGGCGCACAAAGAGAAAAATGAGGTGCTGGAATTACTATGGGTCAACCTGGAGGCAGACTCAGGGCCCACTATCTATACTGGAGTAGTGTGCAGATCTCCAGCACACAGAAACATAGAATTTGACAGCAGATAAGGACCACTTGGCCCACCCAGTCTTCCCATTTCTCCCTGCCTACACTATTACTGCAGACTGTGCCCGATCTACACCTCCCTCCCCCCTTCCTTTCTACTGTGATTTCCTTGTGCTCATCCTATACATCCTTGAACCCCACAACTGTTTTGGCCCCCACCACCTCTGCTGGAAGGCTGCTTCAGGAATCCACCACTCTTTCTGTGAAGAAGTACTTCCTCACATCTCTCCTGAATCTACCCCCTCTAGCTTCATAGTACTGTCCTCTTGTTCTTAAGCACCTTTTCTTCTGAAAAATATTTCCCTCTGGCATCTTATTTACCCCATGAGGTATTTAAAGATCTCTATCATATCCCTCCTCTCCCTCTTCTGTTACAGGGTGTACATATTGAGGTGCTTTAGTCTGTCCTTGTAGGGCTTTTGATGCAGACCCCGTACCATTTTAGCAGCCCTCCTCTGGATCGCCTCCACTCTATGTCTTTCCAGAAATGTGGTCTCCAGAACTGGACACAGTACTCTAGGTGGGGCCTTACCAGCAATTTACTATATACAGAGGCAACACCACCTCCCTCCTTCTGCTGATGAAATCCCTCTGTATGCACCCCAACCTTCTCGCACTGCCTGGCCACCTTTAGGTCATCCGATATGATTACTCCCAGATCTTTTTCCTGTTTGGTGGTTGTCAATACCACTCCATCCATTTTTTACTCCACCCCTGGGTTTCTGTGCCCCAAGTGCATTATTTTTCACTTTTTCGCATTGAAACCCAACTGCCACACCCTTGACTACTCCTCTAGTTTTCTCAGGTCTCTGGTCATCCTTTCCACACACACCCTGGAGTGGCCTTCCTATTGCAGATTTTGGTGTCATTTGCAAAGAGGCAGATCTTCCCTTCCAGCTCTTCTGCAATGTCACTTATAAAGACATTAAAGAGGACCGGTCCAAGCACTGATCCCTGAGGCACCCCACTGGGCACCCTCCCTTCCTCAGAGTGAACTCCATTTACCACCACTCTGTCACCTATCCCCTAGCCAATTTCCTATCCAGTTTGTCACCTCTGAACCTGCTCCTAAGCTATCCAGCTTGCTTAGTAGTCTCCTATGTGGAACAGTGTTGAAAGCCGTACTGAACTCTAGGTAGGCCACATCCATTGCTCCACCATGCACAGGGCGAGGAGCTGGATAAGGCACTTGGGGAAGCCATAATCAGAATGGCAAGTAAGGGGAGGTCCTGCTAATTGGCAGCTTCAGTCTGCCAGATGTAGAGCAGAGCCTTCCAGCTGTGGCTTTGACAAGGAGCAGAGCCATCCTTGATTACATGCATGGGGGCTTTTCTCAAGCAGTTAGTCAAAAGTCAGTCTTCGGTTTGTCCTTAAGCAAACAAGAAGGACAATAGTAGTTGTCTGTTTACCCCCCTCCCTTGGGGGGGGGTGAGGAAAAGTTCTTTGTGGGTTCCAGGGGCAATCCCCTTCACCCACCTTGGGAAGAAAGCTGCCTGTTTTAATTTAAGTTCAGTCTGTTCATGTGTAACAGCAAAGGTTACATTTCTTCGCCTGTGGGGCACCTGCAACGAATGGGTGAGTGTTTGGCCTCATGGGAAGAGGCAAACAACTTCTTTTCTTCAGTTGGATTTCAAGTATTGGGGACTGCTATTTGGGAGGACTACGTCAACTAGAACAAACAAACAGAGCAGTCATCTGTTTAAAGTGTTAAAGTTCATTGTAGAGGGGGTGCTTCAGGTCATCCACCGTCAATCTACATTTTAAAGTCTAAAGTTCTGTGTGTCCAGAGAAATGGCCGGGTATGGGCTGTGGGAGCTGGAGGTGGGAAAACCCCCCATCTTTAGTAACCAGGTCCACCTCTACAGTTTCTTCTGTGATTTTGCTACTTGCCTCATATGCGCTTGCCCAGTGATGGGGTGGGTACCCAGACGTGGGTCGCAACTTGAAAATCTCTCTAGGAGTCGAAGACTCTAAGTGGTGTGGGGAGCCACAGGATGGGAACATTACTCCTTGTTGGATGGGAGTCTCCCTGTTTGATGGGAGTTTTGATTTGGAAGTACGAAAACAAAATCTCTCTAGGAGTCGTAGACTTCAAGTGGTGTGGGGAGCCACAGTTTGGGAGCCTCCTTGTTTGATGGGATGTCTTTCCAAGTAGAGTTTGGGTTCATTCGCCAAGTGGACCATCAGTCGAGTGGCCGGCAGGGGAGCCGGGCCAGTCGGGCTGTGTATCCAATGCGCATGCAAAGTCCGGGCTGAGTGCCTGGTGGGTCCAAAGCCAGAAAACTGTTGTATTGTGTTCATTCACCAAATGGACCGCTGTGTTTAACCTCTAATCTGCATTACAGTTACGTAGCCCTTTGGGGGACCATACAGAGCTTTGTTTCTGTTCAGTGAGTTAATAAATAAAGCCACACTGAAAAATCCCAATTCTGGTTCTGGACATTACAGTTATTGCTTCCTGTAGTTTGGATTTACTTGGGTGCCCCTGTGCAGAGTAGTCAAACCTAGGTCTCTTGTGCCAGGTAACCTCATCCTTCCCCGAACCTGTAGATAGCATATGTATATCCATGTTACAAAAATGGACATATGCCTTACACAAAGACACAGACAGAGGAAAGAACTGCCAAAGCAGGGTCACAACAGTGGATAAGGCTTTCTTCAAGTACATAAGCGAGAACAGGAAACAAAAGTAGGGCCACTGAGAATTAGAAGGGTGTGAGATGCAGACTGTGCAGAAGGAGACCGAGAAAAAGCTGACATTTTAAAGAGGTACAGTACTTCTGCTCAGTCTTCACAGTGGAGGGTTAAGGGGAAAAAACACTGGGAGATGCAGGGATAGGGTGGGGAGGAGGGGTGGACAAAGGCTCATTTTCAGAGGAAAGAGACCACAGGCAACACAGATTCATTTGGGGGTTCAACCAAACTAGTCTAATAGATTTCTTTGACTGGGTGACCAGGAAAATCCATCAGGGAGAGCAGAGCATACGTGGCCTATTTAGACTTCAGCAAGGCCTTTGACACTGTGCTCCACATTAGGCCGATAGAACTTGAAGGGAGTGTATGCCATTTTGCAGACAATGCCAAAATCTGCAATAGGGCAGACACTCATGTAGGGGTGGGAAAATGCACAAGGATCTTGGGAAACTTGAGGAATGGTCAAAACATGCCAGCTGGGGTTCAGTGCCAAAAAGTACAAAATAATGCACCTAGGAAACAGAAACCCTGAAGCTGAGTATATGAGGGGGGATGGGAGTACTAGCAGTCACTAGGCAGGAAAGGGACCTCGGGGGTATCCTATCTGAGGACCCCAAGGTGGCAGGGCAGTGTGACAAGGCAGTGGGTAAGGCTAGTGGGATTCTGGGCTGCATAGGGAGAGGTATCCCTTGCAGGAGGAGGGAGATGGAATTGCCATTATATATTTGCTGGAGCAGCCACACCCAAAATACTGTGTTCAGTTTTGGAGACCGCACCTCAGAAAGGACATAGAGTAGAGGCGGTTCAGAGGAGGGCAGCTAAAACAGTGCATGGTTTGCATGAGAAGCCCTACAAAGAGAGATTGCGTGACCTCAACATGTACACCCTGGAAGAAAGGAGAGAAAGAGGTAATATAATAAAGACCTACAGGTACCTCAAAGGGATGAATAGGATTTAGGTGGAAAGTCTCTTTCAAATGAGAACACGCAGAAAACCAGGTGGCATTCAATGAAGCTGGGTGGGGGGGGGATTAAAGAGTGATATGAGTAAACATTTCTTCATTTAAAGGGTAGTGCATGCCTGGAATAGATTGGCAGCAGAAGTGGTGGAGGCTAGAATAGTGGGGGTTATCAAACATGCACGGGATACACACAGAGATATATCAGATGGGATGCAGGGAGGTGAGAGGGACAACGGAGACCAGGTAGGGTCTGTGGAGACAGAATAGGTAGGGAACATCTGGACAGACTAACTGGGCTAAGCAGTCCTTTTCTGCCTCCAATTTCATGTTTCTATGTAGCGTAACTAAATCGTGTGTGCCATACTGAAATGAGGAGTACTCTGCATAGCACCCGGCCAGACTTCACCTGGCTAATCAGCAGTCATCCCCCCCCGATTTCGCACTCCCTCCACTCAGAGGACGTGCATCATGATGTTGTCAGGTGCTGGTGAGCTTACTGCAATGATATCTGCACACTCCTTTCATCCAGTTGTGCCTTGTATTCCCAGCTGCACCACCAGCTGTGGTCACCCAGCTTACAGTATTTCAGCGGGGGGGGGGGGGAGAACAGCTCTGGGATGCTCAATCCTGCTCCCCTCTGACCCTTTCAATGAGCTTGTTCTCAATCCCAAGATTCTGGTGGCAATGCTGCACTGATGGCCTGGCTCTACCATCACTGTTGACCTGACCAGTTTGTATATGTGTGTGTGTGTGTATATATATAAATATATATAGTATATATATATAGTATATCATCACTATTAAGTACACATACACATGCAAGATGTTTTATCACACCAAGTCATCAAGTAACACATGGAAAATCCTTCACTATGTCTTAAGAAGGTCAGCATTTCAGCAGGCAGGTTATCTTCTGTCATCACATCACCAGCAAACAGCAATCCACTTAATCTTGTGCTATTAGCTAGCTGCTGCTCTGAGGTGAATGAGTACTTGATAGTAATACCCCCCCCCCCCATCTTGACATTTACTACTTAGGAGTGTAAATAAGACAGTATTTCCCCTTTCCAGAGTACCTTTTACGATGTCCAAGTCTGGTGTCAGTTGAACAACGCTCGACTTCAAAGTTGGCGTCACCACCTCAGGCCTTCTGTCTATGTGATTCTGGGATACTGCAGTTTTAGGCTGCCTACGGTGTTTGGGTGAAGCGTTTTTTGAATGGGATTTGGTGTAGGGGAGAGCAAGTTGGGATAGAAGGCTTAACTTTTTGGAATGGTTAAGATGGCATTTTTGTTCTGAGAAATAAAGTAAAAACACACTTAAAAACAGCACACTCATGCAAAACAAAATATCATTTTTGTCCGCCATAACTGCATAATTTTTTCAATCACATTATATTAATTTCCAAACACTACAGAGTGTTACTAGTTAAATAAAAATTAATTCCTAATGAATGAAATAATTTAGAATGTATGAAATGTTTATAAAAAAGCAGTGGGTCCCTCACGAGGTATTGTGGGATGTCATCACAGTCAACGTCACACACAGCATCGATTGCCAAATGCTCTCTTCCTTGAACCCTGTTACTTGGATGAAGTCTTCCCTCGCCTCCACTATCCTGGGGGCCCTGCAGTGGGGGTTCATGTCACAGCAAGGGATGGAAAGACTGGCCAACTGCAGCAGGGATGAAGAGCAGTAAAGGAAGGGGGTAGCCACAGAGCAAGAAGGGTGGGTCAGATTGAGACAGAGGAATATGGAACAGAGAGAGCAGAAGGAATTAAAAAACAAACAGTACTGCTAACTGGGTGGTGGTGGAGTCTTTTTAATGCAATTGTATTCCAGTTATGGTTTAGTGGGGGGCTGCAGTGCGGGAAAAGAGGGGGCCTTCAAAAAAGTATGTGAAGACTAAGAGATGTAGACAGGGAGGTTTACCTTCAGAAACTGAAGGAGTCGGTCAAGCTAGTGAGGAGAGCAGAAGCACAGTCCGAGGAAAGGACTGCAGACTAGAGGGGGATGAGGACAAGGACAAAACATTCTTTAGATAAATCAGTGAGAAAAGGAAGACAAAAAGAGGTAGTTGAGACTAAGGAACAGGTCAGAATGGATGGAGAGAGATGGAAAAAAGGCAGGAATACTGAATAAATACTTTTGCTCATTATTCACAGTGGGGAGAGAGGGGGGTGGGGCATTACCCGAGGGAGCATACACAGAAAAGGGGGAAGCAGGCAGGGAGACGGACACTCCACCATTTCCAAAAGAGAGAGGTTTGAAAGGGTTAAAGGTGTTAAGCATTAACCAGGCCATGGGCCATGAAGGACTGCACCCAAGGATACAAACGGAACTAGGGAAGCACATCAGCAAGGCTTGCATACATACTGTATGTGGTGGCCAGTGCAGGTACTGCTACCTTGTTAACAATTAGGTGGAGGAGAAAGTGACAGGCGGGAAGACAATTGCTGTGGACTGAGCCATACAGGAATTCTCAGGCAACCATGGATTACTTGAGAATTAATGTATGGTCACCTGATGGTGTTGAGCCAATCCAACGTAACCCTTTCTCTTCCCCATGTTACAAAGGGAACTAGGGGAGGTCCTAGTGGCCCTGATGACAGATGTGTTCAATAGCTCTCTAGTATCAGAAGTAGTCCCAGAGGACCGAGGAAGGGCAGATGCTGTCCTTCTACACAAGAAAGGCAGCAGGGAAGAGGCAGGGAATTACATGCCAGTAAATGTAAGCTCTGTGGTAGGAAAACTGATGAAGACTATGTTGAAAAAGAGATACACAGACTGCCTAGAATCAGGACAGTGAGCAGCATGGGTTCACCAGGTGGAAGTTGTGCCAGATTAATAGAACTTGACTGGGTGACAAGGGAGGTGGACAGCGGGGCAAGCTGTTGATATGGCTTACTAGGACTTCAGGAAGGCCTTTAACATGGTGCCACACAGGAGGTTGCTACAGAAGTTAAGAGACCAAGGGGTGGGGGACAAAATTCCCAATGGGTGGGAAACTGGTTAAGGAACAGAACTCAGAGGGTCACACCAAATGGGGAATTCTTGTGGGAGATGGGAGTCATGAGTGAAGTACCCCAGGGATCACTATATGGCTCCACTACTCCTAATATATTCATAATGGATGTAGAGTTGGGGCTAGAAGAATACAACAAAGTGAGTAAATGTCATAAGGAGGGACCTAGAAAGGTTAGAAGAGTAGTTGAATTTGGCAGCTGGGATTCAATGCCAAAAAGTGCAGTCATGCACATCGAACACAAAGTCACTAAAGTTGAATACAGAATGGGAGGGGAGGTTATGTTATTTACCTCAGAGGAAAGAGCCCTCAGGGTTATCATTAGGGGCAACCTGAAAGTAGTGGCCCAGTGTCCAGGGGTGGTGGGGAGAGCACATAGGATGATGGACTGCAAAGGGGGAGGCAGGGTCAGCAAGCAGAAGGATGGAGGTTATACTCCCTTTGTACGACTCCTTGCTTTGCCCCTACCTTGAGTACTGTGTATAGTTCTGGAACCCTCACCTTAGAAGAACACTGACACAGTGGATGCCATGCATAGGGCAACCAAGATGATACAGAGGTATCAGGGGGAAGCTGCAGAAGGAAAGGCTGAAGGGTCTCAACACATATTCCTTAGGAACAGGAGAGCCAGACGGGACATGACTGAGATCTTTAAATACCACGGAGAGAATTAAGGTGGAGTCGAGAACATTTCTGACTGAGTGAAAATGTGATTACAAGAGGAGAACAATGAATTTGGGTGGGGGAGGATTCAAAGGAAGCATTCTTTTTCCCCTATATTGCTTTTCATTTTCCAGCCGGTAGCACGTCTTACAGGGACATACCCTGATCTTCCCCAAAATAATCAATCTTCTTCACTGATCTCCATTAATGGGCCTGAGCAGGAGGCACTACCGCCCTGCAGGAGGCCAGCAACAGCTATTGGTTACAGCATCTATGTGACACCATTGCCGGCTCCTTCACCCATCTCAGTTCTGTTCTTCCCACCATCAAGAATGCACAGAGGGAGTGAGCTGTCACCTCAGCTCTCTGCATTGACATCCCTCTTAGAAATTTTTCCTCTTGTTTTATCATTTTATCGAGATGTCTGGGAAGTCACAAAAGGGGACCAAAAACAACCCTCTTTTCCATCTGTGCCCTTGTGGCAAAAAGATCTTGTCCAACGACCAGCATTGACTCCGTTCTTCCTGCCTTGAGCTTAGCCATGATATGGACTCCTGTGACATCCGCTTCTCTATGGACTTTCGTACTTTGGAAATGCGAGCACTGAAGTGGGGTCACCCAACTCCTACCTTTGGAGGCAGGCACTGAACCAGAGTGTCCAAGGTAAGGAAACTGGGTCCTTTCCATGGATCTCTTCCAGGACCTTCTTGGTCCTCAGAAGTACATGAATCCCCTACCTCACCATACTGAGGCATCAGAGACCATGTGGACTTCAGTGGCAGATGTGTCCAGTGCTGGAGCTGCAGTTATATGCCCATTCCATGCCAGCAGACACCTTGACTTCGTCTTCTGGTTTCACCTACACTGCGGTCACTGTTTGTGGTGGCAACTCAGTGGGCAATGTTGGAGGTGGCACTGGGCCCTTTTCTGATGTTTGCAGTGTCAGCAGAAAACTTGGGACTGGGGCAGGGACAGATGCTGATATGGGCCTGGAGTCTGTTCCTGACTACCATGTTGCAAGCGACACCAGGAAGGAGGATGACTCTGGGTCAGATGTCTGTATGGGCTCTGGTGTCAGGTAGGGGCTCGGCACCAGTCTCAGTGCAGATGAAGATGTCGTCCAGGAGCCTGTCCCCAACCTTGGTGCCAACCACAACACCAAGGAGAGAGAGATGTCCCCAGGCTCGATGTTGACATCAAATTTTTGAGAGGTTACCCACATTCTTCAACCCTCCAGGGCCTCTGACACAGGACCAGTTCTGGTGCCTTGGAGCAGTGTTACAGAGAGAAAGATAGGACCCAATTCAGGCCACCGTCTCCAGCACCAAACCCTCCTAGGGTTCTCATCTCATCACTGTCAACATCCTCATCTGAGGATAATGAGCCATTCTTCCACTTAGCCTCATCTGCTGATTACATTTTGTATCAGTGATTTGTGGTGTAGATGATCCAGGTGTTTGACCTACCTGCTTATACAACCCACAATCCAGTAGCCCTGCTGTTGGGACTCCTCAGAGTACCCAGTACTGAAGCTATTGTCATTATCCCATGGCCTAAAGCAATGAAGGAGGTATCCAGGGACTTGTGGAGACACCTATTCTCTACTCCTCCTGTCTCCAGGGGCATCCTTGTGTGGTGTTGCCAGTTATGGCTTCAGGTACTGCAGACTCAGACTGGGCCACAGCGCCCTCAGCGTGACCGACTTCACAACTCAGACACTAGGGAGTTTGAATCTTTCACTTCATCATGCTCTATTATGTGCACTGCTGCACACCAGGCCAACATGATAGTCTACAATCACTGCATCTGCTTGCAGCTTCACACTCTGTTAGCTGTCATGCCACAGAGTGAGTTACCCAGCAAGCCATAGACCTTTCTGCTTCGGGTCTGGAGGTAGCATTGCACCAAGCAAGGGCATCTTATGGCACCAGCAAGGTGGCCTCTAGGCTTGTAGGAACCACAATCTGTTCAGATGGAAGGCATGGTTGCAGCTATTCCAGCTGGCATTGTTGGCCCCTCATAAGGTGTCGAACTTGCACTTACAAGGGGGTCACTTCTTTTCCCCAAGGGTCAGGTGGCAGCTTTCAGGGAACCTCCTGTTCCTGTGCCACTGTAGCACTAGCCTAGATTCAACCAGTCATGGGTACTGCCTGACCTGCAGAAGCCCCTTCCCTCAGGTGTTCTCCCACACTCAGAGGGCTACGAGTACAGTGTACTTACAGGGTGAGCCAGCTCCTCCCTCATAATTAGGGAAGCTTGCTGCTCTGACCCATAAGTGTGACTAGGTTGTTATTTAGTTGGCCTCAAAGGCACTGTGGGATCACACCACCCAATACATTGGTTCTGCTTCTGCCTCCCCTTATATGGGATGACAGCTTGCTGTTAAAAAAAAAAAAAAAAAAAAGGCTAAGTTTTCCTGCCTGGTGGAATGATGCTATTGGCAGTTCTGTGGGCTACTCTGTTTCAAAATGTGGCTGGCACATATTCCTGCGCCCATCTTAATTACAAGAGGGGGGGTCTTCACCTTGCGCTATCCCTATTTCTGCCTTGCTAGCTGCAGCCTGTTTGCAGCCAGGGTTGTAGCTTTCTTTCCCACTTTCATTGTAAGCCAGCCTGGCACATGCCTGCTGGGGAGTGAATCTCTTTCTTAAGGCTCTGGCTCATTTATCCAGGCTACCTAGTTTGTGTGTGTCCATCTTAGGTGTACCTTCTCCCTTCTCTTCTACACAGAGTTGGTAGTCAGGTTATAGCTATTCATTTTATTCCCTATATCCTAATCCTGTCCCTTTGGGCTAGTTTTTCCCACAGGCCCTAGCTTGTTTTGTTCTCCACTTAAGCTTCTCTCCTGGCAAACAGAACTGAGATAGGTGAGGGAGCTGGCACTTATGATTGGCAGGCGCATGGCACCAAGTGCTGTTACGCAGGTGCCACAGCCAGTAGCCATTTCTGGCCCCCTTACCAAAAGATTTACTTCTACAGAGTCCTAGCACCTTCTGCTGAGACCCATAAGTGGCACTCAAGGGAGAGGATATTCCAGATGCTGACCAGTTATGTTAAGTACGTAACTTTCATTTTAAAGGTACATACCCTGATCAGGCCGCTCCTTCCCTGCCATCCTATAGAGGACTAATGGGATATTCTCCCTGTTTTGCCTTTTTCTTCCCGCCCTTCTTCCCTGGTGAAAGCGAGGCCTTTGTCAGCCTTGCGCACACACAGCTTCCTTCTGCTGCAGGAGCGCACGCCTTGGCCTAGCCAGAGGTCACTGTGGTGGCAGAGCCCACCACCAACCCACACTGCCAAGTGGCAACTATCTCGGTCTGGCCTACCTGTGGCTGTGATGCCTCCTGACTTATTCCTCAGCCTGGGTCATCTGCACGGTATCGCAATGCGCTGCCATTGGGGTGGCCCAACAAAGCATTTCTTTACGGAAAGAGTCATGGATAGATGGAAAAGGTTGCCCAGGGAGGTACTGGCATCATAGACAGTGACGGGATTCAAGCATACGAAGGGCAGGCATATGGG
The DNA here is from genome assembly GCA_016271365.2 of Neoceratodus forsteri. NCBI lineage: Eukaryota > Metazoa > Chordata > Ceratodontiformes > Ceratodontidae > Neoceratodus > Neoceratodus forsteri. Next base: position 270,686,095 of record JADMNL010000027.1, read on the forward strand.
TATCATTAAAAGGAACAATCACCAGGAGAGGTGGGGGAAGCCGGGGGCTGCAGAGGGCCCTTTGTCATCACACAGGGTAGGTAGGGTTATGGCAGACAGGATGGTCCTTGCTGTCCATTTTGGCCAATAAATGTTTTTTTTTTTTTTAATATGTTTTTCTCCTGCCAGCTCACACGTCAGTCCCACTCTGGCCTTTTGCTGCTTCATTGTTCCCTGATGACTTTACCCCCGCCCCCCCAATTGAGGGGGTCTGGGAGGTCTGCAATGCTGTAACTTGGTTGGCTGGCACAATGTGTGAATACCACGTAGCCCACGCCCACCCTGCCTGACAGTCAAGTGCTTCACTTCCAGAACTCGACCTAATTGGGTGAGGGGTAACATCGGAACCCAAGTCTCCCCAGTGGCACAGCTCAGTTTAAAGCGAGCAGCCAGACTGACACTGTGCTGGAAGAAAACTAGCAATATACTGAATTTAAACCATAAGAGTTTAACAGAACTTCCGTTGTTATGCAGTCTCTAGGAGAACAAAAATGATATTGTTAAAACATCATATATCAAACAAATAGAAAGCAACAATAAAATAATTACATTGTAGCACAAATACCAAACAACATGCAAAAATGTAAATGCATGGAATTAACAGCTGTAAACCTCCTTGTTCATTTTCTTTCCCCATGCACTATTATGGTTGATTCTCAACACGTGATCAGTAAAATGAAAAACTGGCTGGGGTGGCGTTGCTGTTTAGTGGATCCCTTATGACTTTATAAGGCAATCTTCAGTATTAGCTGCAAGTCAGAGGAAGCGCTAGGCGTGCTGACTATCACCTGCCTGGTGCACCATTTGCCCACAGACATGGTAAGAGCCACTGCGAGTCTGTGAAAACAATCCTGTCGCTCAGTTTAACTAGCCCCTTTCTGAAAAAACTAACCAGGCAAACTTTCAAAAAGTCATTACGAGATTACTTGAATTTCAAAGCTTTTATTGAACTATTCACTTAATAGCCTGAAGCCGCCTGCAGGACAGAAAATGAAGTTATTAACAGACAGCCTCTTACAAAACTCTGCAGTCTCCATGTGGTGTACTGCTGTACCTTACTATTTTAGAGGGGCTGGGCTGGCAGGTACTGAGAAGAAATATATTTTTTTTCCAGTTCACATTGAGTTAAGCAATCCAGTTGAGCCCAAATAATGCATTTTATCACGAAATACAACAATTTCCCGGTACTTGTAAACCCAGCCAGTCATGCATTATACAAGATATTTCCGTCTGGAAGATAATGATGACATGATGACATCTTTCACTCCAATGCCACCTGCATCCGTGGGCCGTCAAGAATGTTAAATCTATTAGAAGCTACCCACTGTGCCCAGCTGTTCTTTAGTCTTGTCCCTTGGCAGTGTGAAATGATGACATTTTAATGACAGTAGTTCTCTGAGTAATAAATAGTCAACTCTTCCATTTTTGGACAGCAGCCCTAATTGCCAGTACACGCTCAATTGCTGACACTGACAAGCCAATCTGCAGGACTCGTTATTCAGATATCTGTCCCTGCATGCAGCCTACTCTCACAGCAGTAGTGCCTTACACACACTGCAAACAGAGATCTGGGTTCAAGATGAGACTCAGAGACAGACTCTGTGCTTATGGAGGATGGACAGGTTGCCAAACAGAGCTGCTCAGGCTCTGGGGAGGGAATACCCCCCCCCATGTCTGAGCCCTCTGCACAGACTGGTCAAGGAACAGTATTTGCCAGCCCCCTTGGCTGCAGGAAAGTGTCTCAGGTGGCCACCTAGAAAGAGAGGGGGGTGAATACATCATATGTGTGTGTGTATGGGGGGTATCACATAAAGGGAAGAAGTTGGTTTTCTATAATATCTTTCATAAGCACTGTTTCCCAAGGTGTTTCACAAGTCAGAAACTGTTGCAGCATAAGAAGGTTAAGAGTAACTGAGCTGGGGTAAAGCAGCAGTAAACGCTGTGGTACATCTTTGTATGCCATGTTACGGTAGAGTGTCCCTTTAATCCTGTCTTATAAGAAGTTCTTTGCCCCTTCCCAATTTTAAGCCTGCTTTAGAATGTTTAAAATATTATAAATAATTAGTCTAGAGCCCCTATAAATATTTTATTTTACAATTTTTACCAGGATAAGACACACTAAGCAGAGGTTTGTTTCCAGGTATGTCCTGGGAGCACAGGGAAGTTAAATGACTTGCTCATGGTCACACATTATGCAAGTGGAGGCTGTGGGATTCAAACCCAGGTCTCCAGGCTTGCAGCGCAATGAATGGTCTTAACCACTGTGCTATACTGCCTCCCAAATACTGTTGCCCCCCTGCCCAAGTTTGCCTCTGTTTTTGAACACTGACTATTGATCATTATTTTTCTGATAACTAAGATGAACAACACAGTACATACTACAGCGTCAGCAGATTTAGGCCACAAGATCTATCGTGGCTGCTCAAAAACACAGCTCACAGTTCAGACAACTGCTGCTGCTGCCCCCCCCCCTTTCCATCCCTCATGCCAGATTTTCCCTCCCTGAGTTCACCACCCTGGTCAATTCTTTTCCTTCTCGTACCTTGCCCATGATTCTATCCCATCCGCTCTTAAAACTCCCCACTGAATCCAGCAAGATCACCTCCTCAAGCAGAGTGTTCCAAGCCCCCAACACCCTTTCCATGAAGTAATGCTTCCTCAGCTCCCTCCTGACCCCCCCCCACCAGTTTCGGGCTATGTCCCCTCGTGGTCCCTTCCCCCTTCAATCTGAAGGTCTAAGGTCTTGATCATATCTGCTCTGTCCCGTCTATCCTCCAGGGAGTACATGTTGAGCTCTATTTGTCTCTCCCCATAGGGTTTCTCCCCCGTGCCCTGGATCATCTTGGACGCTCTCCTCTGGACTCTTTCCTGGAGCCTAACATCCCTCTTTAAGTATGGGCACCAGAACTGCACACAGTACTCCAAGTGCAGCCTCTCCAATGATTTGTACATCAGTAGAGACTGCTTTGTGACCATTTCAGACACTGGGAACAATGGGGCTAACTCCAGGCCTCAAAACTAAAGCTGTATTTTAGCCATTTCAATTTTAAAAACTAGAACAATAGAACAGGCTAAAATGGGGGGGGGATGTAAGACAGGGCAACAGGGACATGAAATTTAATTAAAAAGGCATTGGCACTCAATGAACTGCTGCTTTAAGGAAAGCCCACAGATGTTAATTATAAAGAGATAGAATATTAAATGACTTGTTCAAGGCCATAGACTGACTAAGTGGCACTGACGGGACTCAAACTTGTGTCTCCAGGTATACAGCTCTATGCTAAAACCACAGACTATGCTACCTCTCTACAGGGAGAAGGAAAACTTACTACTGCATGTGTAGAGCCTCAAGCTATTTTATTTTATTCACACAGTGCCAAAAATAAAGCAAAACTGAACCACACAATGCATAGGGATGTCAGTGATAGCGATTTGTCAAGAAATGAGTGCTCAATTTAACTAGTGTATTAAACAAATATCTATTATGTAACCACTATTCTGTCGTTAAAACCGACAGCATGAAACTTAAAAAGGCTGACAAACATTTTTGTTATGCTGACAGCCTGACCGAAGCAAATAATGAAAAATGCAAGAGTATGGATAATTGTTAACACGCAAGAGCTGAATTATGAAACATATACAAATAAATAAACGTTTACATAACTAAATAAACTTCTGCAGTTCATCTGTAGCTGCACACTGCTTTATTCAGCAGACCGTTTTTGTTACCATGCTAAACATTTGTCTATTATAGAAATGTGACTCTACAGGCTCTCTTGAAACTCAGAGAGAACTAGAGTACAGATGTTCCCCAGAACACAAGACATGATCAAAGGCTTTGTTTAAAAACTCCCAACAAACACATTAAAAGCACAACATGAAGCTGAACCAGGGTGCGGGGTGGTGAACGCAACGTGGTGGCACTGCATGTTACGCATTCCTAGGAGACAAAGTCTTGGAGGCGGTGGAGCACTTACTGTTGGCTATGTTGGAAGCTGTGTAACTGTCTGCCATTCCTGAGACCTGGCTGGCAATGCTGATCTCACTTGCCCGTCGGAATCCCCTGAAGTGGGGGGCTGTTATGGGGGAGGAAGGGGACGAATGTTCCGTGACGATGGCACCATGAGACTGAACAACATCTGCTATTAAGTCAAAACAGGGAAAACAAAGAAATATAAAATAAAATTAGACTCACTCAAACAGGACAAAGACAAGCTCAAGGAAATGATACACGAAAGCACTGCACACACCATCAGATGGAAATCTGGAAACATGGATTTATGGAACTGAAACATTCCATCTGCGTTATTTCAAGACAGAACAAAACCCAAAGCAACAGGAAGCACAGGCACAAACTGAGTTGTCTTCAACATGTTATCTCCAGACAACAAAAAGAAATGGCAAATAAAAAATGGATCTTTTTGTTTCTGTTGGGGAAGTGTGTGGAAGCATATTTGATAGTTTGTGTTTTATTAGAATATTTGATTCTACTTTAAAAGTGTAATGATACAAAAATGGAAATGGGGTATAAATGTACTTTTATTGTCATTTTGACTATGACAATACAGTACCACGACTTTCTCTATAATTTATCATGAGTAAAGCACGGCCCTAGTTATACCGATACTGCAGCATGGTGTTAGGGGGGACTCTGTGCCTTCATGAAGTGAGATAAGGTACCATCTTTTTGACGATTCCGTCTGGTTCTTCAGATGGACATTAATGATCCCATGCCACGTCTTGGAAAAAAAGTAGAAGAATGTCCCTGCAGTCACTAATCCACCAACAGCTTAAAGAGCTGCTGACACCTCAAAGAAAACTTTGAAAAACATTATTTTTTTAGGTACAAATCAGCTTGCATTCCATATATATTCTATAGATTTCTCCTCTCCACTATTTATTACTAAGAAAATTTGCATTGATACATGATCTTTATACCTTAAGAGTTCATCTGCCTCTTTAGCTTATTCCCTACTTCAACTCATAATCCTGTGTTTCAACATCACAATCTGTTGCCATGGGAGTAACTATGATGTCACAAGCAGTACATTATGACCTCAGGTAGGGAGAAAGCTACAGGAATAGATTAACTCTTCAGCAGCCAAGATCCTACTATCATGCAAATTACACCAGTAATAAATAATGGAGAGGAGGAATACAGAACTAATAAAAAGTACAAGCTGAACCATGTCTAAATATTATGTTTTGTTAAAGTTCTCCAGAAGGCGTCATGTATTGCTTAATTATAGCTTACTTTATATAAGCTGTTCATTAAAGCTTTGCACATGATCTTTCAGGTATGAACAGCTTATATAAAGTAAGCTATAATTAAGCAATAATACACGACAAGGTGTGGTATATCATGAGATATCACCATGCCTTGGGTACCTTCAGCACCCAAGAAGTAACGCTGTCCCATGACATACCACACCCTGGAGTGTTTTACTGGAACTATGGAATGAATGGGCCCAAAGTGTTGGAAATGACTGATTCTGATAATCAGTTTTAAACTGAGATGATATACTGAGATATTGTCACGGGTCAAAGACTGCTTCAGCCAATAAGCTTACAGGATTTTTCTTAGCCATTTTATAATGGTAATTTTTGAATTGGTGGATGCATATACATCAAAGACTTTTTAAATGTTTGCGCATTCAGTGAACATTGCTTACAAAGTACCAAGACCTTTCAGAAAATAGGCCCTTCGACGTCATCTATAAGGGGCGGAGTGCTCCCTCAAATAACAAAAAAACAAACAAAAAAAAAAGGCCATGGCAGGCCATGGGCCATGTGAATCTGTTTGTCTTCAAATCCCACCCATCTCCAGTGACTGTACTGTACTATATTAGCACTCACTCTTCTTATGCTTGTCTGCACTCTTTCTCACTGCAGGTCAGGGTCTGAACTGTTTAACCCTCTGTCTTTCAGTACAAAGACAAAAGTATGTATATTGTATAGCAGTTAGATTTCAGATGGACAAATGAGGAAACAAACAAACAAACAAACAAACAAACAAATGGGGGATTCTGTCAACTGCATTTTACTGCAGCATGGTTTGGCATAGGCGTGCTTTAGCCCCCGGAGTATTTGTCCTCAAGGATTAAGAATCTAACCAAATCTGACGGTAAAACAAGATTATTTTTCAAACTTTAACACAAATAACATTTGAAGACATTCTGATGTCCGTTCACCAAAATGTAACCCCAGAAGGGAAATTCACTGCTGGTGTGCTCGTGTTTAGCAGCTCCCACGGGAGTAGAACCCAGAGGGGAAACCAATGCCATCCCCCTGGTTCACCGTTACAGTTAATGCACTCAGTCTGGTGCAAACATATTAGTTTAGTTTATCGAAAATCATTCTTGCAAGATTACTGATTTCACATCCAGTATTAGAAAAAACAACAACACAGCAAACACTTACAACAGAAAGTTAAGATGTACCTGTGCACTGGTAATGAAAGCTTGTTTCCACTGCTCTGACCCCTTTAAAGCAACAGTGCAACAAAAAATGTTGTTTGCAAAAAGCTAGTGTAAGCTACAAGTAACACAAACATTTGCGTACCTGTCAAACCTACTTTTCTAGGTACTCTCCTATGCTGTACATCATGAGTTGTTTTTTCTCTTGATCCTAACCCTTTCCAGGTTTACAGTGCTATTTCTAAGCCAAATAAGGAGGCCATCTCTTTTTCTTGTTAAAAAAAAATAAAACTTGTATAAAATATTCATAGAATGGTGAAACTAGAAAATTTTAACATCAAACAAAATGGAAGGGGTCTAGGTCAAAACTGTGAAGGAAGCACGGCGTGGTCAAAACATGCACTGCACAGACACCAGAAAATGGGTGTGGACAAAAACCTTGCTAATATAAATAAACCAACTCCGAAACCACGCATGGTGTAATGTGAGTGTGTTTTTTGACCACGTGCTTTCTCCTTCGCAGCTTTGAGCGATACCAAATGGAAGATGCCTGGAATCGTTCATGGTGGAAAAAAAAAAAAAAGGTAGAGTCAAATTTTTTGCTCAGTTTCGTTGCACTGCTGTTTTAAAAAAAAATACTTTCATTTAAGCGCATACAGACATTTTTATTGCAAAAATATATATTTTTAACGTACGGTATTCTATATTTTATGGGACACACTATTTTTTTCTGTTAAGGGGACACCAGGGATCTTCTTCTCACATGCCAACCCTAGCCCAGAAGGCGCAACATGCGCAGCAGCAGACAGCCGCGCATGCACTTGATGGCAAAGTTGCAGAAATGAAACTTTCTTTTTCTGGTAGTGAAGGGAACAGTGGGAATAACTGTTCTATTTTGTGTTAAGGGGAGGTCTCGGGAAGGCTGCATGATAAAGACTTAATCCACTCTGCATGCCGAAACAATCATGTGACAAATTAACATGTCTGCATCCGTTGCGCTGTCTCCATTTTTTAAATAGATATTAGGCCATGATTTTGAATAGTTTCAACACTCTGTTTCTTCACTTCAAAGGTATCCACTCTGTGGATGTTCCTTGTTTCTTTCTTTTATATATATATATATACATATATATATATATATATATATAATTTTTATTGAGGCATAAATACAAAGAAAAAGAAAACATACAACTGTTTCAACACATTTGTATAACATAAGTTACAGATGATACTTCACTTCTATAAGTTCCTTGATTCTTTAAATTATACAAATTGTAATGAGAAAAAAACAATATATACAAATATTGGACTATAAATAATAACATAATACATTAATTACTGATGTAATAAAACATAACACCATATAAATATATAATAAAATAATGTAATAAACTAGATTTTTTATTACAAAAATGACTTTTTTTCTACAAAGTCTGCTTTATAGTCTCTCCCTCTTCAGTGTTTATAGCTGCCTACAGCTATGGTTCCTAGGCATTCTACAGTGTCAGTTCCGCAATTCTGTTCCGCTGAATGAATAGTACTGAACGCAGAACTGACATCACAGAATGTTCGTGGATCCTTGAAACAGAAAACAGGAAACCACGAAGAGGGAAAATACAAGGCAGTTTCAGTGGCAGTAAAAACTAAGAAAAACAACTGAACCAAAAAATCAAGACATCCAAACACATACCAAAAGAGTGGATACAACAGAAGAGAAGAAAAAGAGGGTACACTATTTTTCATTAAACTTGTTAATACCATTGTCTCCAACACTGCTCTCTTCAACTTTGACAACACTCAGCCCTGTCCCTTCTCTCTGGCACCTACCTCCAACCCACCAATCCTGCAGTGCAGCTCCTATGCTGTGGTGGTTTCTTTGGGCCTCTGCTGAGGGAAGTGGAGTGCCCCATCAGGAGGGCAAGTCCCAAGACTGCCGGGCATCATCCCACTTTACTTCAGGAGTTTTTCCTTCAGTTCCTCACTGCTCCCAGGATGCTGATGGCAAGGGTGCTAAGTGTGCATGCGTATGCAGTTGTGTAGCTGCACACAGCACCAGCCTCCCAACCAAGCTGCTCCAAATGCAGTACCACCGGTGGACTCCCAGGTGGCAGTATTGCAGTGCAGCTTGTTGCCCTACCTCCCCAGATGAGCGCATCCTCTGGGATGCTTGATTCTCCTCCCTCCGGGCTGGCCTACGATGTCCGTGTTGCAAACAGCAGCCCTGCTGCTGCACAGACAGGCTCGCCAAAAACAAAGTGACTTTTTATATCTATTAAAAAAACACTTCCTATTACCTATATCCACCCGCTTACTTAACACAGTCCAGGATATGCTTTAATATGACTATGGGATCAACAGTAAGGTATGATCTGTTTTTAGCTGCATGCTTCTAAAATCTGTAATGCATGGTAATACTTATCAGCCCACAAGATATATATATATGTATATATTTTTTTTTTAAAACATGGCAGTGTAGTCTTTGGCACATGTCAGTGTATGCACATATGGGTAACACAGTGGAAAGTTTTCAGTCCCATTCTGTAAAAACACACTACACAAGACACACACAAAAATAATGAAGCAAACGACACATAGCAATAGAGAAGGGTAGATTACACACACTCCACAAGAACTGCACTTTTACTGGAACCATCTTGCCAGTTAAGGACGGGAACAGGAATACTGGTTTCCATGATGCTGTCCTGGCGCTGGAGAGCAACCAGTGGGCTGCTTTCCATGATGAGGATGGGATTGCTCTGGATTGTCTCAACTAGAAGCAGGTGGGAAGAAAACAGAGGACAAGAACAACAAACATATGGCGACAAACTGTAACGTGGAGTATTGTAGACAAGCCCTTACAGCAAATTAACTTTTGTTGTACAAATGGCAGGCATCAGGACCAAGCAGCTGTAGCTAGATGTAATTAATTCAAGCCCTAAACTGTTTATCCAAATCTGCATACTTCCAGAATGAAACAGCACTGTTCCAGTAAGCTAGCTGGCAGATGGAGGCATTTAGTAATCTGCCCGGCTCCTGGTAATGACGTCCCTAATTTGCTTACAGTATAATAAAGTCATAGGTGCAGGCACACGTGGCTGCCAGGCCCGCAGTATGATGATGATGATGATGAATAGTGTGCTGGTTTTGCATGTGTACCTGCTCTTCTAGCCCATTTGTCGTCTTCGGTACATTACAGGAGATGTGTACAGAATGGATTTGGAAATATCACAAAAATGTGCATTTTGGGGATATAACTCCTGCCGAAACTGTGCATGTGTGTGTTAGCACTGTACATAATTTTAAGTAGCTCCAGTATTTGAAATAGAAAAAATTCACTGGGGGAACCCACCACTTTTGACATAGGATCAAACACACCTGACAGGATTCTGGGGACACGTCTCCTCATGATATATCTTATGTTCCATTGTTATTCTTTGGTAACCAGGTATGGCCCACTAAGCACAAGGCCTGTTTTCAGGGGCAACCAGGGAGTGCTAGGGAGGCTACGCGACTTGCTTAAGGTCACATAGTATGCAAGTGGAGGTTGTGGGTCTCAAACCCAGATCTGCTAGATGTACCAAGCTCATTCACAGCTTGTTACTCTAATGTTCAGGCTATACTGCTAGACCCAGTACTTTATTTAGTCAGTTTTATCCCTTTGGGGGGGCACATTTTCCACTGGAGCAGTCTTTCCTCATTTTACTCCTGGAACTGAGTCAAACTTTTAATCCCACTCCAGCAACTAGATTCCCCTGGCCCTCATCCCCCCCCACCCCCCATTTCCACCACGTGTAGTTCCTCCTCTATGCACATGTGATAGAGATGCAACACCAGTTTGTTAAGGTACCTCTGTGTAGGAACTGGAGTAAGATAGCAACACCCTCCAAAAAAACACTAATGATATTCCCCTTTTAACATACTTACTGAGAGCAGCTGTTGTCCTGTAAGTTGAGATCTTTCATGATTTACATAATTGTTCAAGTGTCACGCTTTCTTGATAATGTTTACAAAAACAGCGGGAAATGTTACTGAGTTCTCCCAGGGGAGTGTGCAGGCTTGTCATGCTGGAACTTCCTTAACTGTTTCAGTATGGAAGCAGAGCGTTTCCTACCTAGTACAATGCAATTGAGTGGTGTGTACTGAAAACTAACACTGAAGAATTAAAAACAGGCAGATGGAGGTACTAGTGGTGGAGTCAAATAGAGGGCGTGATAGGTTGGCCTCTGGTGCAGAGACAGGGCTTTGTCTTGGCTATGTACCATTGAAAGCCTCCTCTAGGGTGCGTGATCTGGGAAATGGAGGAGATGGGGAGGAATAGGGAAGAGGGTTTGTGTGGGGTAGTGTGCAGTGCTACAACCGAGCTAGCCTTGTGGTGTGGTGGTGAGGGTAACTAGCATCAGTGTAGCAGGTAATGGGTTCGGGGTTGGGAACGGGGACAATTTTTAGTGCTGCCATACTTTTTTTTTTATTTTTATTCAGAGTGTCTCCTCCTCCTCCTCCCCGACATGCACCTCCCTGGAGTTTGTCATATTTAAGCAGGGGTGTGCAGTGGATGAAGCCTGCCACGAGGGGGATGCATAAACACTAAGTGCAGTTGCTGGATGCCTTTTTGCCTGCAAGTGTATATCGCCAATCTGCTTTTCGGCAATATACACTTGCTGTAACAGTGATCGCTGTTATGACATGGAACGGGTGCAGTCCCACTAGCCACGCATGTGCTATGGCAGGATGTGCATGTTCCACCTCTGTGTATGGGAGTGGGATCTCTTCCCTGTGTGCAGTCCAATTGGCCACATGTGTGCTATGGCAGGATGTGCATGTTCTGCCTCGGCGTCTGGGAGTGAGATCCTTTTTCTGTGTGCAGTCCTACTCACCACACGTGTGCTATGGCAGGATGTGCATGTTCCACCCCTGCGTATGGGAGTGGGATCCCTTCCCTGCATGCAGTCTCACTGGCCACATGTGTGCTATAGCAGGATGTGAATGTTCCGCCTTGGTGTCTGGGAATGAGATCCCTTCCCTGTGTGCAACATGCGTGCTATGGCAGGACATGCATGTTCCACTGCGGCATCTGGGAGTGGGATTCTTCCCTGTGTGCAGTCCCACTGGCCACATGCATACTATTGCAGGATATGCATGTTCTGCTTCGGTATCTGGGAGTGAGATCCCTTCCCTATGTGCAATCCCACTGGCCACACACATGCTATGGCAGGATGTGTATGTTCCACCATGGTGTCTGGGAGTGAGATCATTTCTCTGTGTGCAGTCCCACTGGCCACACACCTGTGATGGCAGGATGTGTATGTTCCACCACGGTGTCTGGGAGTGGGATTCCTTCCCTGCATGCAGTCCCCTTGGCCACACGCATGCTATGGCAAGATGTGAATGTTCTGCCTCGGCATCTGGGAGTGAGATCCCTTCTCTTAGTACAATCCCACTGGCCACATGCATGCTATGGTAGGATATGCACATTCTGCCTTGGCATCTGGGAGTGAGATCCCTTCCTTGCATGCAGTCCCACTGGCCACACGCATGCTATGGTAGGATGCGAATGTTCTGCCTTGGCATCTGGAAGTGAGATCCCTACCCTGTGTACAGTCCCACTGGCCACACGCATGCTATGGCAGGATATGCATGTTCTGCCTTGGCATCTGGGAGTGAGATCCCTTCCTTGCATGCAGTCCCACTGGCCACACGCATGCTATGGTAGGATGTGAATGTTCTGCCTCGGCATCTGGGAGTGAGATCCCTTCCCTGTGTACAGTCCTACTGGCCACACGCATGCTATGGCAGGATATGAATGTTCCTCATCAGTGTCTGGGAGTGAGATCCCTACCCTGTGTGCAGTCCCACTGGCCACACGCATGCTATGGTAGGATGTGAATGTTCTGCCTCGGCAACTGGGAGTGAGATCCCTACCCTGTGTACAGTCCCACTGTCCACATGCATGCTATGGCAGGATATGCATGTTCTGCCTTGGCATCTGGGAGTAAGATCCCTTCCCTGCGAGCAGTCCCACTGGCCACATGCGTGCTATGGCAAGATGTGCATGTTCCGCCTCAGTGTCTGGGAGTGGGATCTTTTCCCTGTGTGCAGTCCCACTGGACACATGCGTGCCATCGCAGGATGTGCACGTTCTGCCTCAGCGTCTGGGAGTGGGATCTCTTCCCTGGGTGCAGTCCTACTGGCCACGCGCATGCTATGGCAGGATGTGCATGTTCCGCCTCGATGTCTGGGAGTGGGATCCTTTCCCTGTGTGCAGTCCCACTGGACACACATGTGCCATCGCAGGATGTGCATGTTTCACCTCGGCATCTGGGAGTGGGATCCCTTCCCTGTATGCAGTCCTACTGGCCATGCACATGCTATTACAGGATATGCATGTTCCATCTCGGTGTCTGGGAGTGGGATCCCTTCCCTGTGTGCAGTCCCACTGCACTACCACTTAGATTCCTCCAGGTGCCAGCTGACCAGCAGGACACACTACCCCCCTTCCATGATGGAGGAGAGCTATCAAAGGAACACTCAATCCTCCCTCCCTGACCAGTCCCCGAGCGACCAGAGTTTATTCCCAGACCTGCATCACCAGTGTTGTGAGCGATGGTGCTACTGACCCAGCAATGTGATAATTTGTAAAAGAAGCAAAGTGTTACTTTTTATTTGTGAAGTAGTTTTTATTTTTCCCTTTTGCTCATTAGAAAGCTTGTGCCTAACAGTACAAGACGTGCTGTGATGAAGAGCAGTACTTTACTTAAAGGCTGCCATATCTAGTGCTACTTCCCATCATGCCACATCCACCGTGTGGTCTCACTCACTGTGACATCACAAGTGACCGATCTGGCAGCTGGTGATTAGCACTTCTTGGCTGCTTTGCTTTAGAGTGCCCCTTTCGTGCTCACCACTGTTCTCTCCACTCAGCTCTTCTCTCCCTTCTCTTGATGCTAGGCACCTTTCCCGCTGTGTCTGTTTTTGCCCAAATTCTGGTTTGGCACCCTTCCCTCTTATCTCAAACCCCTCTTTTCCCTACCCTCTTCACAACAATACTTTCCATTCTCTTACTATCCCTCCTAGAAAATCTATTGTTGGCCAGTCTGTTTTTTCTTACCATTTTCCTAAACTTTTATCCTCCCTTCCCCTTTCTATTCATTCTGTCTCCTCCACTTCCTCCCTAAAGTCTCTTCTTTCTGACTTTTGTCATCCTACCTGCAACTGCCTTTGACCCTTCCTTTCATTCTCTATTTCTCCAGGCTTGCCCACTTCTTGCTGTTTCCATTTTGGTTTTTTTATTTGACAGTGTTTTTAATTTTCTACTTTGCCTAAAATTATTTTACCTTGTTATTATATTGTTAGCTGTCTCCTACTCCCCTCTCCCCCAGGACTCATCTGGAAATGAGCTGTTGTCAGCTCAGTATGTATTTCCTGGTAAAACTTTTAAATAAATAAATACCTGTCATGTCACAGCAAGATTGCAATGCTGATAAGGTATGAAGAGGAGATGGAACTAAATATGTGAGCTACCCTGTAGAGGACTGTTCCCAGCATCACACTTACTACTGTAAGGTAGAAAATGTTCTAATTAGCAAAAGGAAACAAGAGAAAGTATGTCAGATATATCTCAGATACAAAAATTTACAGTTGAATAGTTTTGAAAGAACCCCTTTAAATTAGTACATATTTGCACAACAACTTATTTTATGACTGCTTATGAAGCAGGGTCCCGACGTAGTGGATAGAGTCCCTTCTGGCCTTAAATTACTATGTTACTATAGTTAACATTAATTATTTCAGCCAGTGTACTAACCATTTAAATTGAGTGGCACTGTTCTGGTGTTGAATAAATCAAAATGTTGTGGTTGGCTTAACAGTGCAGTGGTAGTGCTACTGTTCGTGACGGTAGCAACCAGGGTTCAGGAGCAAATCTTGGTTGTCAGAGGCCAGCCTTGGGTGGGGGGAGGAAGACTGACCATCCCACAGCATTGCTGTCTTCCTCAAGGGAGGAGGGGCAGCTGCCTCCATTGCAACACTGCCATCTGGGTGACCACAGGTGGCAGGGAGTGGCGGTACAGTGAGAGGGGGATGTTGGCCCAGGTCTGCTCTGGCATGCATTGCATTGCATTGCATGAGCAGGATTGGAGCCCCTAGTGTGCGGATGTCCTGAAGGTAGGAGGACACCAGAACACAGAAAAAGCCCTGGCTTGTGTGGGCAATCTCAGTTGCACTTGGGCCCCGCCTCCTGCCACAATTTCTTTCCACTGTACTCAGGAGAAGGTGGGAGGTTTGAGTCTGATTTGGACAGGCCACGCTATGGGGGGGGGGGTAGCCCATTAGATTGGGAGCCTCAAAAGGTAAGTGCTATCTAGATTTCAGCAGCACCTTCAAAACCACTCCCCACAGGAAGCTGGTTAGCAAGTTAGGTAACTTGGGGGTGGGTAATAAGGTGGTAACCTAGGTAAGAAACTGGTTAGGGGATAGGACACAGAGGACAGGGGTAAACAAAGTTCACTCTGAGGAAGGGAGGGTGATCAGCAGGGTACCTCAGGGATCAGTGTTGGGACTGGTCCTCTTCAGTGAGTTTATAAGTGACATAGCGGTGGAACTGGAAGGGAAGGTCTGTCTATCTGTGGATGACACCAAGATCTGCAACAGAGTGAACACTCTGGGGGTATAAATGTGGAAAGGATGGGCAGGGAGCTGAAAAGATGGGAGGAGTGGTCAAGGGTATGGCAGGTGGGCTTTAATGCAAAAAAAAGCAAGATAATAGACTTGTGCCACAGAAACCCAGGAGCAGAGTACAAAATAGGTGGAGTGATACTGACAAAGACCAAGCAGGAAAGAGACCTGGGGTAATCATATCAGATGACCTAAAGGAGGTCAGGCAGTGTGACAAGGCAGTTGGAAGAGCTAGTGGGATGCTGGGGTGCACAGGAAGGGGTATTGCCAGCTGGTAGAAGGAGGTGGTGTTGCATCTTTATAGATCACTGGTAAGACCCCATCTTGAATACCATGTCCAGTTCTGGAGACCACATCTTAGGAAGGACATAGCCAGAGTGGAGGTGGTCCAGAGGATGGCTACCAAAATGGTGCAGGGTCTGCATAAAAAGCCCTATGAGGAGAGGCTTAGGGAGTTAAATATGTACACCCTGAGGAAGAGGGGGGATATGATAGAGACCTTTAAATACCTCATGGGGGTTAACAGAGTACAGGAGGGGGGGTATTTTTCAGAAAAAAAAGGTATTCTAGAACAAGGGGCATAATATGAAGCTGAGGAAGGGGGTACATTCAGGAGGAATGTAAGGAAGTTCTTCTTCACAGAAGGGTGGTGAATGCCTGGAATAGCCTTCCAGAGGAGGGTTGTGGGGTCCAAAAATGGCTGGGACAGGTACAAGGGAATTGTTGGGGTAAGGAAGTGTGGGGGGGGGGGAGAGAGATAATGCTGTCAACCAAGTAGGGTCTGCAGCAAAAAATGAAGGTTAAATAAAATGGGCAGATTGGGTGGGCCCAGCAACCCTTATCTGCCATCACATTCTATGTTTCTATGCTAGAGAAACAAGGAGAAGGGGTTGGGCCCAACGCAGGAGGAGAGAATTAAGCCAGAGAGGAGACTGTAAACAATAAATCTAAATAAATTTGAAAAAATCAAAATGCTAGGATAATCCAGGGGATTCTCATTGTGGTACCATTATTAGTTTCATTACTATTCCAATAAACATAATTTCATTGGGTCATCCATCTGCTCCCCCTCAAGGGAAGTTTTGGGAACAGTAGCTCAACAACATGCATATAAATGAACCTCATAAACTGGCCTCCTTCACTAGGCAGGGGATGATGTGGTGCGACACAGACTGAACAAAGGAAATCACTGCATTTTCTTCAGGTATTAGCATCTGAAATGTACTGGTGTTTTCTAGGCTGTAAAGGTCAACTTAAGCCATACAAACCATGACCATGATGACAACATGTACATAAAACACAAACCCCTGGCCATAACAGTGATAAAAAGAATCAATGAAAAAAATCACTTTGGCTGGCTCCATGGCATTGACTTGTGTGGTGCCCACTTGGCATGCTGGTGACCCTGGCTTGCACCCTGAACCTGAGTCAACAGAAACGGAAGTCAGCATAAGGTTTAAAGTGTCCATTTTGGACACTCTCTTCCTGGGGGTGCGATGGGGGGGGTCTGCTATGTACTGTTCCTGGTGTGGCCTGCTGGAGGTTTGGGTGACCACATGCTGTCAAGTGTCCTCCACTAGGACACCGCAACAAGCATGGTCATGTGGGAGGAGGAAGGGAGAGTTCAGGAGAATGAAATATGGATTCTCCAGGCATGCTGGATGATGGGCCCCAGCCTCCCACACCATCAAGCCTCACAGTACACCACCCCATCCCCACAGCTGGCACACCCTCGAGGTAGGTCCATACTTCCTCTTTCCTCTGAACCCTTCAACTTGGGGGGGGACCTATGGAGACAGAGATACTCTAAAGCTAACAGGATGGGCAATGGTCTCTGGGGATCTGTGCAATTGGTTTTAGCAGCAAGTGGTGAGACTGACAGGCACTAGGGGCTTGCAGGACTCGAAGAAGATAGATACCATGGAGGCTTGGGGAAGGAGCAAACATAAAATTGGTATTTCTAAAAATACATAAAACCACTTGCCCTTTTTCAGGGCAGGGCTTACCCAAACTCAAGTGTAACTGAAACTGAAACCAGGGAATAGATAATCCCCCCCCCCCCCGAAATAAAAAAGAACTTACAAAAAAAATAAAGTCCTTAGAGGATTGGGAGTGTCTCTCACATGCTCTACTACACTAGATCGAATATACAAAGGTAGACTATAGTGCAGTGTACAGCCAGAGAAAAACTAAATCCAGGAGTAGCTGACATTAAAAATAAGAGGGTAGAATGAGGGGAAAATTCTATTAAACTAAACAGTTGCGGCTCGATCGCAACTGCTGAAGACAAATCTCAATTGTCAAAACATTTCCCTAATTCTGACTTTTTATTATACCATATATTCTATGATTTTGAAACAACTCATTTGCATTTTTGTAACCTAAGTGACGCTAACATGTTAAATAGTTTTCTGCAAGAGCAATGACAGCATAATGAAAGATCATGTGGACAATAAGGGTATTAATAAAAGCTTTGGTCTTGACAGGTAATTTACATGTGAATTACACGAGCAATACTGTTTCGCAGAAAAGGTCATGCACATTTTCTTTCAGTATCCAGAACCAGAAACTGATATGCTCTTTTTTTAAGTGGTACTTACTGCATTTTCTCTAGCTTGTACTTACCAAGGAGAGCAGAATTGCCATCACCTAGTGGGAATCTCTGGTAACGTGGAATATTAAAAGGGGGCAGGGAGTGAAATTTCTTTTCCAGCAGTGGCTCCAAGCGGGAAGCTGAAGGATCTGCAGGGTGGAACAGGTTGTAAACCTGTGTACAAAGTGGCCTCAGTTGTGAGACTAATAACAAAAAAAAAGAAATAAAAATAAACATTTTCAGATGGAGACAAATGTAATTAACCACTGCGATCAAGTAAAGGCAGACAAGAATCCACAGTAACTCTTCTATGAAATCTTGTCTGCTGTCATCATACTGATATTCCGTGCGTTACAGCATTTTTCGGTGCAAAAAGATGCCAGTTTTAATTTCATTTATCAGGGGCACAGCCCCCTACTCCCACCCATCACTGATTTTCCAGTTTCATTAGTCTGTTTCTGTACTAGCACAGCACAGTATGATGCTGTAGTTTTGTTGTGATGCGGCAACCATTCTAAGTCTCATAAGGCGTCATTATGATTCAGTGTCTAGAACCTACCCACCGACTAAATGTAAAACATGGGCATATCAAAATGGCATGTTACCGTACATATCTAGTCAGTGGCTCTCATGGTTAAATAAGTGCCTTCTCTAGGCTGACCCAGTGGTGCAGCGGCAGCATGTTGCCCTGCCAACTAGGAGCCAGGGTTTGAGATCAAGGCTTGGAATTGGATGCCAAGGTCGGGCACACTGTGGAAGTGAAGCACTCAGCTCATGGGAGAGAAAGACTCAGCCATCCCACAGTTTTCTACCAGCTAATCAGGGAGCATCACTGGGGCTGGATGGTAAGACAGCCACCAGCTTGCCCTCCCAGCCAGAGGAAGGGTGTCGCCCAGAAGACCTCAAGCATCAGGAAGAGTGATAGAGAGATTTAAATAGGATAAGAATAGGGGAAATATTAATAAAAAGAACATGTTCTTGGGAAATTTTTAGGTGAGAGAACTACGAAGCTTAGCTAGGCAGTTCTGGCACCAAAGGACTCATGAGAAGACACAATAAATCTATTTTAAATCATGTTACATAATTTTGGAGAAATGGAGCTTTAATTTCAAATCTAAATATATTATTTAACTGATGACACACACACACACACTCTCTCACTCACTCACTCACTCACTCACTCACTCACTCACTCACTCCTAAAGAGAGAATAGAAATATTAACCTCTGAAGTTTAGAATTCTGAGGCTTCATGAGCTCCCTTCTTAGCAAAAACAGGAGATGCTGGAATATTTTGAAATTATCAATCCTGATTAATTCAATGAATTAGTCAGTCAATTAACCAATCAATCAATCTTTGTTGATCAGGTGACTAAACTCATGGGGAGAACTCATTTTCTTGAGGAACCCAGAGCAAGATGATCACAATTCATTGTGACATACTTTAAAAAACATTACAAATACATAACACATGCCATGATTTTAACTGCGTGGGAAAACTTCCCACGGATCCACTTGTTGTTGTGTAACAGTGGTTTCACGCACGTTGGTCAGGTAAGAGGAAAGCGAAGCTAAGCTGTTCCGTCACTCAACCGATTTAAGTAGCTTTGTGGGAAGTAGCTATATATTATAGGGCAGGATGGAGTGCTATTTTTTTTTAACACAAGTTTTATTATTTATTAGGAATTCTATTTTTCTCACCCACTCTGATGAGGTCCCCCCATCTAGTCCAACTCTCCAGCCTGGTTACCTGTCTTCTGATCGAGTTGCTGGCATCCCTATATCTTCCCCCACGGCTTACTACTCCCCGCAATTAGTGAGGCTGGCATATCCACCCAACTGCTAAGTACATGATCGGTTTCCTCAGGGGTGGGCCATGTTGCCAGTACAGGGCCTGCCAGGCACTGAACCCACATATATGTCTCTCTGTGTTTTCCTCCTGGATTTCTCCCTTTATGGATGCCGATGTGAGAGGGCCTGCAAGTTCAAGCATGCCGAGTGCACTGCTATTGACGATCTCACTCGCGAAAGCGATTCCAGATGCACTGCCACCTGTGGTCACCTAGGTGGTAGTACAGCACCAGAGCAACTGCCCTCCCTCCCAGAAGGAGAGCATCCTCTGGCATGCACGGTTCTCCTCCCTAGCTAGCCTAATATAACCCAGGCTCACTCTCGAACCCAGGTCATCAGAGTCATGATTGGTAGTGCTACTGCTGCACTGACGGGCCAGCTAAACAAAATATTTAAAATAAAAAAAGAGAGACATTCTGACCATTCCTATAAGAGTCTCATGTGCAGAGGTATGCTGAGCTCTGATTGGTCAGCAGTGCTCCCTCGACTTATAATTACAACATGAGCTACAAAACATCTGCATTGTTTACTCAAACAGCTTTTATAAATAAAAGGAGTCCTAAATCCCAGATTTTTTTCTGATGTGTTCATTTGAAATGCTTTTCCCTGTGTTTACATATCTTTGGGGTGATGGGTATATTTGGTAAAATGACAGTACAACATATTTTGGACTCAAGAACAGTAGTTTATCTTTGGATAAACTATCATCTGGAATTCTCATCTGCATCTGATGTTGACTTGGTATGCGTTACACAGCACAGCTTTCAGTCAGTTGTTTAATAACAACTCACATGGGAGTCCACTTCATAACCAGCTTTTCTTTGCTTTCCAATACATGCTAACTATAAAACTAAGTGATTTATTTTTAAGATGATCTCCCTAATATCACTTACTCATGAATAAATATTTATAAGAATACTGAATATGTTTAAGGGGCTTTGTTTGAAAACTCATTTTACTCTTCCAAGACTTTCTGGGAAGTCCAAGGTCCTCATTCGGCCTCTCCAGTAGTCCATTTTCACACACACACACACACACACACACACACACATATTTATTTCTGCCCTGCCACCTGTTTGAAAGGATATACTCTTGGGCCAGGACTATACCCCGATCAGACTCAGAAACATCAGATGTAAAGGAGATGGCAGCTGGTGTTTCTTCTCCCAGTTTTTTTCTGTCCCTCCCTCCACCCCATGGCGTAGGCAGTAGCCATTCTTTCACTGCAAAGCCCAAGCACACTATGAGTGAAGCAAGCTCCCAGGCCCTCCCACAGGTATTACTGTGACACTAGAATCCACCAGCCCTCCCTGGGCAGAGTGCACCACTGCATGGCAGTTGCACTTGTTGATGGCCACTTCCCAACTTGGTTTCTGGATTCTATACCAGAACCTGAGCTACCTACACAGTAGTGTAACTCGCTGCAACTAGGCAGTCGGAGCAGCCTGCCACCTACCTCCTCTGAGCTTCTGTGACTTGGCCCCCCTCCCCACAATGGGGCTGATCAAGTCAGCATAGAGTTGGTATAGGACCCTGTGAGGAAGGGGGTGGATTGGCCTGGGAGAGAGTGGGTGGGCCCCAGCACATGAGAGAGATATGAAGCATTGTTTTCCTCCCAGAATCCCCAGCCACTGGGATGCAGCATGTTTCGTGTCAGTGATACACTGCTGAACGTCCGGCCCTCCCTGCTTAAAGCATACTTCCAACAGTACTGCCACCTACGGTCTCCCATATGGCAATGAAGCAGTGGGTACTACAACCTTCTGTCCCTTCTGGGATTCTCCATGCTCCTTCATCCAGCCCGCAGCAATGTCCTGGGCTCAACGCACAAACTTGCATTGCCAGCCTGCAGCAATGTCCTGGGCTCAATGCACAAACTTGCATTGCCAGCCTGCAGCAATGTCCCAGACTTGGAACGCACACTTGGGTCACCAGCATGGCTAGCAGTTCCAAGTTCACTGCACTATCCATCTGCACCCACATGTTTTTATGTAACTTCAAGCACTTACTTTCTAAAGTCGTGATGACAGTTTTTCTCAGCGCAAGCACCAGTCCCAGGGGTGAGCCAAACAGAAAGAAGTCAGAGACCTCAAAGTCAAACTTGCCAGGGCTGCCTCCATCTAACATGGTGGAGCTGCTAGACCGTCTGGATCCAGGATCATTCCTCAGTACACTGGAATGCAAACTGCAGTAACAAAACATTGTTTTTCTATTTTACAATTCAATACCCCAAATAAACAATTGATAAATGTTCAGTTTACTGAATTTCTTAACACATATAGTACATGCTACATTGGTTTACTGTGTACTCATTTATGTAGTTTCTGCCTGTAGTTTTTTCCATGTCTGAATGTAGGAACCCATTAAAAATGAGCTGTCTCAATTGGGTAAACTCCTTTTCATATTTTTGTGAATGAACTACTACCACGTTAATGGACCATTAGGGTTTCAGTGTCAAAAGTAGGGAAATGACATCTTAGGGTTCCCAACCTAAGATCCCATCCCCACCCTTGGTTTCCAACCCTTACAATCCACCCCCATCCTGAATGCAGGAACAGGTGTGAGGGGTGTGCCTTGGGTTGCGAAACATAATGTTCACCCCATCCCAAGAGTAAGTAAACTAAGATGGGCACAGAATAAGAGAATGTGGTGAACATTAAGGTTCGCAAATCCAAAGCACACCCCTCACACCTGTTCCTGCATGCAAGGTGGGCTTGGGAACCTTAAGATGACGTTTCCCTACTTTTGATGCTGGAACCCTAATGTTCCATTTACAAAGTTTTTTGCAGAGAGTTTGCCCACTTTTTGAGAAAGTATAATCATAAGAAACCCTAAAGGTGCATTAACTATTTTTTTGCAGAGCATTTCCTTACTTTTTGAGAAAATGTAATCAAAATCTTATTTGCTTGTGAGAGCGCAGGGCCAAGAGATTGTAATTTTATCCTTATTTCTCCGTGGGAGCAAAGGGTCCTTCAGGCCTTGCGCTTGCATCACTCCATATTCCTCTGTGTATTTGTGTGTTGGAGCGCAGGGCCCTCTGGACCCTGTGCTGCTATCCCTCTATCAGTCCCTAGTAGTATCCACATTTCTCTTTGGTAGTGCAGGGCCATCCATGCATTACTCCTCAATAGTATCTGTATTTGTGTGTGGAAGCTGCATGCATGAAATGACAAAGAAATGCTTGCATACACCGCACATTACAATACTATCTTATAGGAACTTAGGCAAAATGTAAAGCCGCAGAACTCCAGAGCAAAGAAATATATTTTCACCAAACCAGCAAAAAGCACATCTGTGAGGCAAGCCCTCAGTACCTTGAAAATTTCAGATCAAAATTGCAAGCCATTTTTTAACACCATAGTGGCAAAGAAACAACTCTGTAAACCTCCCAGTACAATGTTATCCTACGTGAAATCCACCAAAATTCAAATCCACAGAACTCTAAGCCAAAGTAATGTATTTTCACAAAACCAGAAAAAAGAGACACATCTGTGGAGGAAGCCGAGCACCAACTCAGGACCCCTGTCCCTCCCGGGAGAGGAGAGCTGTCCTCTGGATGCTCAATCCTCTCCCTCCCCAGCTGACCCCCAGCAACCTGGGCTCATTCCCGAACCCGGGTCGCCGGCGTGACGCAAGGTGTGGCATCCAGTGCCTCAACCCTCAGTGCCACTGGGCCTTCCGAGACCCTTCTTTTGATATATAGATTGTCCCTTAACAGCAAATATTGACAGATGTTATGACTTGCTAAAGTTGCAATGTTATCCTACAGGAGTTTTCATTTTTCAATTTTTAAGTGTTTTTAATATTTCTATTTCAAACAACATGAAGTCTTGCTATATTATGACAATTGCAGTTTGTCCCACCATTAGAACTGCTCCGGAGGTGAAAGAGTTAACTCCATTCCATGAATGGAACTTAGAGCACGAGCTCTAAAGAGAAGCTCTGTCTGTGTAGTTTCAAACCTAAACTGTCAGATTCTTTACTCCGCCTCACTGAACAGTCGCTCCGGAGATTTCTCCTACTGCTCGGTTACATAGATACATAGACAGTGTCGGCAGATAAGGGCCTATGGCCCACCTAGTCTGCCCATTTCAGCTTGTAAGTTCAGTTTGTTTTCCTAGAAGTCTGTTTCCCCTTACCCCTGCCCTCTAGAATTCCTTTATGTCTGTCCCATGCATTCTTAAATCCCGTGATTGTTTCAGCCCCCACCACTTCCTCTGGCAGGGTGTTCCACTTGTCCACCACCCGTTCTGTGAAGAATTCTTTCTCATGTTTCCTCTGAATCGTCCTCCTCCAACTTCATCCCATGCCTCTAGTCCTGAAACATCTTTTTCGCTTAAAATAGTGTTTTCCTGCACCCTGTTCCTCCCTGTAAGATACTTATATGTCTCTATCATATCCCTCTCTCCCTCCTCTCCTCCAGGGAGTACATGTTCAGTTCCTTCAACCTGTCTTCATAGGACTTGTGATGCAACCCATGCACCATCTTTGTTGCCCTCCTCTGAACCTTCTCTACCCTGTCTATGTCCTTACGTAGGTATGGTCTCAGAACTGTACACTGTACTCCAGGTGGGGCCTCACTAGTGTCTTGTATAGCAGAATTATGACCTCCTTTTCCTGCTGTTGATGCCCTGCCTATACATCCCAGCATCCTATTTGCTTTACCTGATGCCTTGTCACACTGTTTCCCTACCTTGAGGTCATCAGAGATGACAACCCCAAGATCCCTTTCCTGCTTGGTGCATGCTATATCCTCACCCCCAACTGATATATTGTGCCAGGGTTTTGTGCCCCATATGCATTATCTTGCACTTCTTTGCATTGAATTTCAACTGCCAAACCCTTGACCATTCTTCAAGTTTCTGCAGGTCCTTCTCATTCTGTCTACACCTTCTGGTGTGTCTACTCTGTTACAGAGCTTTGTGTCATCAGCGAACAGTGAAATTCTGCCTTCTAGATCCTGTGCAATGTCACTGATGAAGGCGTTGAATAGGACGGTCCCAGCACTGATCCCTGTGGTACCCCACTGGTTACTCTTCCTCTGTGGAGTGACAGCCATTTACCACCACCCTCTGTGTCCTGCCACCCAGCCAGTTACCTACCCACCACACTACTGTCCTGCCCACCCATATTCCCAGTTTGTGTAATAGTCTTCTATGTGGCACAGTGTCAAGGCCTTGCTGAAGTCCAGATAGGCCATGTCCACTGCCCTCCCTGATCCACCTCCTAGTCACCCAGTCAAAAAATTCAATGAGGTTGGTCTGACATGACCTCCCCCTGGTGAAACCATGCTGCCTTGGGTCCTGTAGTCCATTGACAACCAGATGTTCCACCAATCTCTCCTTCAGTAGTGCTTCCATGATCTTTCCCACTACTGAGGTGAGGCTGACTGGTCTGTAGTTCCCTGCTTCCTCTTTGTTCCCACTTTTGTATAAGGGACTACATCTGCTGTCCTCCAGTCTTTGGGTACCTCCCCTGTTTCCAGTGATTGGCTGAACAGGATAGCCAGAGGTTCAGCCACCACCTCTCTTAGTTCTTTAAGGACCCTGGGTGCACCCATCTGGCCCCATTGCTTTATCAGCTCTTTACTTCCAGTTCCTTCAGGACCCTTTCTCGTGTAAAGGGACTTGTGTCCATTTCTGCACCATTCTCACCCTTGTACTCCTTCAGACCCATTACCCCTCTTCCTTAGTAAAGACTGAGCAGAAATACCTGTTCAATATGTCAGCTTTATTGTTGTCATCCTCCTGCGGCTCCCATCCCCCCTTCATTCTCACTATCCCTCCCTTTGTCTTTCTTTTTTCACTTATGTACCTGTAAAGGTTTGTCCCTTTACCCACTGATTTTGCAATGTGTTCTTCTGTCTGAGCTTTGGCTTCCCTTACTGACTTCCCTGCCTCCCTTTGTTTCTCCTGGTACTTCTCCTATCCCCTTCTGCCTGTGTCTTTTGTATTGCCTGAATGCAATCTTTTTGGCTTTCACTTTCTTTGCTACCTCTTTGGGAAACCATAATGGTCTCCTCTTCCTTTTCCTCTTGCTAACCTGCTTAATGCATAATTCTGTTGTTCTTATAATCCCATTTAAATACTGCCCACTGTTCCTCAACCCCTGATTCCTGTCCCATTCCCCTTAATGCCTCTTTCAAGTATCTCCCCATTATCCCAAAGTCTCCCCCTAAAATCCAGGATCGTGTTTTGTGTGGTTTGGTTCTGCTCTTTCTGTGATTTCAAACCACAATGACTGGTGGTCACTGTTACCCAGGTGCTCCCCACTGTTACCCCCATCACACTGTCCCTGTTTGTGAGCACAAGGTCCAGTATTGCCTTTTGCGAGTTGGTTCCATGACCAGTTGCTTGAGGAAGGCACCCGGTTCATTTCGGTTTAAACAGTGTTTTCTCGGTTCGATTCAACCAAGAATAGTTTTATTTTAACCGCAAAACCGATCGGTTCAAGCTCTGTCTGTGGTATGTAAGTAATTCTTATTTTAATTCTGTGTGGAACTTGTAAGTTTTATCGGTTCGGTTTGAACCGATCAGCTAGTTAAAACTTAAAGTTTTTAAACTTGATATTTTAAGTCACGGTTCCCAGTTCTTATCGGTTCTAAAAACGGATTTCATTCACGGTTTTCCAATACCCGTATTACACGGTTAGGAACCGATAAGGTGTCTTACCTGGCACTGCCGTTTAAAGGGCAAGTTTTCTGGTTAGGCTGGCATTATGTCTGAGAAACCCAAAGAAGAACCGGGCCACTGGGTTTCAACACTGTGATGTCTGTGGGAAGTCTTTGCCAAGGCTGACCCACACACCATGTGTTTATTATCTGGGGTTTGACCACCTCAGTCAGACTGCCAGATTTGTAAGAATTTCCTGCAGCCACCCTGGAAGAGATTGGGAAGGCTCCAGGAGCGAGGAAACCAAAAGTCCAGCTGACCGGATGGCCAGCCGGTTCGGTGCCAGCCCCGAACGAGGAGGGATCTTCCCTCTGACCAGGCGGAGACTTCCTCTGGCAAGCGAAAGCTGGCTCGGATGAACCAGTTCAGTAAAGAGAACAAGAAAGTCAGCAGGTTTGGAGCCCAAAATTCTTACTCCAACTGCTGCAGAGATAGCAAAACTATTCAGATTGTCCAGTCACTTTCTCGGTTCGTCCGAACCGCCACTATCTGGTAAAAGGTCGGTTCGAGCGGTTCCATCGGTTCAGGAATATGATGTTGAGGAGTTTTATAGAACCAGAGGAGGAGGATGATTATGAACAGTATGAATGTGACTTGGAGGGGTCTGGGTGTGCCCATTGAGACAGACATCTCCCCAGACAGACCTTTAGAATCTCCCCTATGCTTTCTGAGTCCCCTCTCATTTATGTTTTACAAAAGTTGCTGAAACCCTCCAGCTTCCTTTGGAGGAAGCTGTGGATAAGCAAGAGAAGCCTGATTTTGTAGAAATGATGGATATACCAGAGTCTAGGAGATTGTCTATTCCTTTGCATAAGTCATTTAGGAAACAAACAATAAAAATCTTAAAACTCCTAATTCTGTGCCTCCTGTAGATAAAAAGATGGACAGGAGGTACACACTATCGAGTCTTGATACAGAATTCCTTTTTCAGCAATGCAGTCATGTTAGGTAGTTCAGGCTGCAGCCTGTGATAAAGCTTAATACCCCTGGCTTCACATCCTCCTGCAAGGATTTCAGGAAGATTGATGCCATGGAAAAAACAGTACATGGCAGCGTCCTTGGGACTCAGGCAAGCAAATTATATGGCTTAGGTAGCAAGGTATCAGAAATCTAGATGGGATACTGTTATGAGTTTAGCCAAACAAGCCCTGGCCAGCTTGCTAGTGAGCTGGAGCAGGTGGCTGCCACGTAGCATTGAGGCTTTTAAAGGTGCAGTTTCATGCTGCTGTGGATTTTAATGATGTTTCCTCTGAGAGTCATGGCCCATCTGTAGCTTTTTAGTAGGTTGGCTGGCTCAGGTGTATAGCTTGTCACAGGATATCCAGACTAAGGCTATGGATTTTCCTGTGGTGGGGAAGATCTCTGTTTGGGGAGCAGACAGAGAATTATATGAAGAAGATGGATGAATATAGGACTACCTATAAAAGTGCCCAAGCCAAGGAGGCAGAAGCCACTCCTCAGAGCACACCCAGGGGTAGGGGTAGGCCTTCCACAGGCCTTTTACCAAACCCAGGCCTCCTCTACTTGTGCTCAGAGGGGTTCTTCAGAGGCAGATGGGCGTGGGCAGGCCTGCCCCACCCCTCAGCCTAAAGCACCTGCCAAGCAGGCACCTGATGGGGTGCCCAGGGCGAGTCTCCTTTACCAGTAGGGGCAGGTTGGCTTACTTCAGTCAGAACAGAGTGTCTAACTTCAGACAAGTGGGTTCTGAGTAGTAAGCCAGGGTCTGATTCTCAGCTTCAAAGTTCCCAAAGATGAGAATCAGGTCTTTTCCACCTCAAGCTCTTTAGAGACCTTTACTCTAGAAGCAGAGGTCTCAACCCTGTTAGCTCTCAGAGCGGTAGAAAGGTTCCTCCCTACACCAGGGCAAGGGTCTGTACTCCAGATACTTCTTACCCCAAAAGACAGGAGAATGGCGGCCCATTTTAGACCTCAGATATCTGAACAAGCATCTTTTGAAACCAAAGTTCAGAATGGTAACTCTGGCAATGATTTTACCCTCTCTAAGGCCAGGGACTAGCTAGCTTCCCTGGACCTCAAGGATGCCTATTTTACGTCTAATCAGAAGCTCCACCAAAAGTACCTCAGATTCAAACTGCCTCAGGTCACTACCAGTTCAGAGCAATGCCCTTGACCTTACCTCTGCCCCAAGGGTATTCACAAAATGTCTGGCAGTAGCAGTGGCTCACTAAGGAGGCAAGGATTGCTGTTTTTCCCTATCTGATGACTGGCTCATTAGGCCAGTCCCCAGAACAAGTAAAATCTCACCTGCAAGTCACCAGCAGCTTCTCTCCTCCCTGGGCTTCCTGCTAAATCTGCAAAGTCGGTTCTGGAACCAGTTCAGTACTCACCTTCATAGGTGCAGAAGTGGACACAAATCTGGCCAGACGTTTCTTCCTTAGAAAGGGTAAGGAACTTGGTGGCTCTGGCCTCCTCCTCCTTCACTCTGCAGGTCTCTCGACCAGCAAGGCACTTTTTGCAGCTCCTGGGGCACATGGCTGCGTCCACAGCTGTAGTGTAGGGAGCAAGATTTCAGATGAGAGACATTCAGTTTCACTTGAGAGCCTACTGGTCTCAGAGAAGAGACCCCCTTTCCAAGTTGGTCCCAGTGACCCGAACCTTGATCCAGGCCCTCCAGTGGTGGCAGGATCAGAGCAATTTAAGACTGGGGTCCCTTCATTCCCCTTTCTCACACTTTGACCCTCACTATGGATGCTTCCCTCCTGGGTGGGGAGCCCACATGGGCACCTCTCACTCAGGGAGTGTGGTCCCTCAGGAATCTCGCTCACATCAATTTGCTGGAACTCAGAGCTGTCTTTTTAGCACTTCAAGCGTTTTCTGCTTCTGTCCAGAACAAAGTGGTACAAGTCAGAACAGACAATACCACAACAATGTGGTACATCAACAAGCAGGGGGGCACTCGGTCTTCGGCCTTGTGCACTGAGGCAATGAAGTTGTGGTCTCTGGCCTATTCCCTGAACACTTCACTCATAGCAGTTCACCTTCCAGGAAAGGACAATGTCCTAGCAGATGCTCTCAGCAGGATTTCTCAGGGCCATCACGAATGGTCTCTGGATCCTCAAGTATTGGGGATAGTCTTTGCCAGATGGGGCACCCCTCAGATAGATCTTTTTGCAGCCCCAGACAATCACCAACTTCCACTGTTCTGTTGCAGACCCCCAGTGTTGGGCTCAGTCCCCCTGGACGCCCTTCTCCTGGTTTGGGAAGGGAAGTTTCTTTATGCTTTCCCCCCCTTCCCTCTCCTATTCAAGGTATTAGTAAAAATCAGATCCCAGCCTTGCAGGGTGATTCTGATTGCCCCAGATTGAGCCAGGCAGCCCTGGTACCCTCCCTTCTGTCCCTGACAGTCCATCTCCCCTGTGTCTCCCAGGAATCACAACCTATTAACCTGTGCCCAGGGGAGGTTTGGTATCGAACCTCAAATCCCTCAACCTCAAGGCCTGGCTCTTGAGGAGTAGAAATTGCTGACTTACACCTCTCAGGGTGGTGGTAGAAATCTAAAGGCTTCTAGGAAGCCTTCCACTAGAGCTACTTATAATTCTAAGTGGAAAAGGTTCTTATATTTGGTGTTCTGGGAAACATATTTCCCCAGAATCTGCTGATTTGCCATTGTGTTAGATTACATGGCCCATCTTAATTCTTTAGGCGTGAGACCAGCTACCCTAGAGTTCATTTGGCAGCTGTCTCTGCTTTTGTTTCAACAGGAAAGCCATCCTCTCTTTCCGCTCACCCTGTATTTTCAAGTTTTTAAGGATTACTTCATACTAATCCACCTTTTCGGGATCCGGCCCTGCCTGGGACTTAATGTTTGCATTGCCCAGTTATGCAACCCCTTTTGAACCTCTGTTTTCTGCAGAGCTTAAGTATCTAACTTGGAAAACTGTTTTCCTAGTGGCTATCACTTCTGCTAGGCATAAGTGAGTTGCAAGCCTTGTCAGTAGAAACTGACTTTATTTCTTTCCACAGGGATAAGGTAGTCCTCAGGACTAACAGAAAGTTTTACCTAAGGTGGTTTCAGATTTCCATCTTAACAATCTATCTCCCTTCCAGTGTTTTTCATTGAACATTCCTCTTCTGGTGAGAGGAGATTGCACAGTTTAGACGTTAAGAGGGCCCTTAGTTACTATATAGAACGTACCAAGGGTCACAGGTTCGAATCCCTCCAACTTTTTCTCACTTATGGTGAGGTTGGGAAAGGGAAACCTGCCACTAAGAGATCAATTGCCAGGTGGATTGTCTCTTGTATCCAATTTTGTTATCAGAAACTGGGCAGAGACCCCCTCTGGCTTGAGGGCTCATTCTACCAGAGGTACAGCCGCGTCTCTAGCTGCTGCGAGGAATATCCCTATATTGGAGATATGTCAAGCTGCTACTTGAACGGTAACACACTTTCACCAAGCATTACTCCTGGATGTCGAGCTGGAGAGATGCTCGGTTTAGCTGCCTGTGCTTCAGAGCCTATTCCTAAGCGGGTTCTGTCCCTCCTCCATGGAGTACTGCTGTGTAGTCTGCAATTGTCATAATATAGCAAGACTTCATGTTGTTTGAAGAAAAATTACTCACCTTAGTAATGTTGTTTCTTCTAATGGAGTCTTGCTATATTATGACCTCCCCCCCAGTCTGCCCTCTCAGAACTTCTACTTGGGTATGGGGTGGGCAGCCTAGTGTGGGCACTATTTTATGCCCTTTTTATGTGTTTTCACCCCTTCTTGGGGTTTGGGGGTGTGGTGTTTTCATTTTTTCCTTATATTTCTCATATTGTTAAATTATACTATTAGTTCTGGTCCCTGACTTGAGTCTTTTGTTTTGGGACCAGCAATGAGTGTTAATATTTAGGTAGCCAGTTGGCTAGTGTAGGTTACAGCTTCCACAGACCTTAGTGAGTTTTGCTCGTAAAGATCTGACAGTTTGGGTTTGAAACTACACAGACAGAGCTTCTCTTTAGAGCTCGTGCTCTAAGTTCCATTCATGGAATGGAGTTAACTCTTTCACCTCCGGAGCAGTTCTAATGGTGGGACAAACTGCAATTGTCATAATATAGCAAGACTCCATTAGAAGAAACATTACTAAGGCGAGTAATTTTTTCTTTCAGCTCGTATTTCTTAGGGACTTAGTGTGGTAGTACTCACTGAGATATTTCTTTTGATGTATAGCTTATCCTTTAAGTCAAAAGGCCGACGGAGTTACAGCTTGTTAAAATTGCCATGTTATCCTATGGGAATTTTAATTTTTTAATGTTTTTATATGGCACCTTCCTTTTTGTTTGGCAGGTATTATGTGTCAGTCTTGTAGTACTCATTGAGACCTTCCTTTTGATATATATATATATATATATATATATATATATAGTCCCTTACCTCCAAATACTGATGGAGTTATGGCTTGTTAAATTTCAAATGTGAAAAAAAGGAAGCCCAGCTTCTTTCGTGTGAACCAATCCTCTTTCGTGAGATCTTCATGATCTCACAAAAAAGACTGGTTCACACGAAAGAATAATGTGAAAAAAAACCTCAGTTCAACTTCTTTTGTATGAACCTAATCTTTTGTATGGCCCTATTCCTCTTTCATGAGGCCATACAAAAGAATAAAACCATCTCATGAAAGATTCACATGTATGCTGACAATACGGTCTTGTACACTTCTGGCAAATGCCCAGCT
Source organism: Neoceratodus forsteri (assembly GCA_016271365.2). NCBI lineage: Eukaryota > Metazoa > Chordata > Ceratodontiformes > Ceratodontidae > Neoceratodus > Neoceratodus forsteri. Next base: position 270,718,010 of record JADMNL010000027.1, read on the forward strand.
GATGTTGCTACCACTCTGCAGCATGACTTCCACCAGGTTCAGTTCTAGTTTGCCTCCCATCAGCTCTTCTTCAATGCCAAGAAGACAGTCTCCATGACCTTTGGCACTAGGCAGAGACTCTCTAAGCTGCCCAGTCTACCCTCTTTCCACACCCTGGACAGAACTACTTAGAGGCAACCACCTCTTTCAGATACGTAGGGGTCTGTCTGGACCAACACCTCACTACTCTACACAAATTGATGTCATCCTGAAAAAACTGCACCCCAAGCTTAGAGCTTTATATAGGAACCATAATTGCATCCCTCCTACGGCCAGGCGTGAACTTGTCCAGAAGACGATACTCCCGATCTTTGACTACTGCGACGCAGTCTATGATGCCGCACCAAAGTCCTCCTTGGCCAGATTGGAGACACTCTAACTCTTTCTCCCGTTTCACTCTTAATGCTCCCCCTCGGACCCATCACTGTGAGCTCTATCATGCCCTGTCCCTTTCACCGCTCGCAAACAGACGTCTCTCCCACTGTGCCAAATTCACCTCAAAATACTGGTTGGGCAAATTCTCACCTCTCTATCAATCCCCCACACCTCCTCATTCCCTCTGATCTTCGGACACTTGTACTCTGGTGGTCCCCCGACGATGCACACTTATCGGTCAATCTGCCTTTTCCTATCACTTCCCTAAAACTTGGAACTCTCTCCCCCCTCACATATGCCACTCCTCTTCCTCGGATCTGCCCTACACAACTTTCTTTCTTCTAACTGCTCCTGCTATAATCCACCTTAATTGTCATCCACTTACCCCTCCAATTTGGACCCACTCCCCCTCACTGCCTCCTACATGTGGGGAAATGGGCTGTTTGTGCCCCCTCTCCCCACCTCCTACCTGTTATCCTCCTGTTGTGCTCTACCTCTGCCTTGTACAGGCAGGATACTCAGCATCCTGGAGGGATCAGGCCCTGGCAGTACTCTCTCCTCCTCCTTCCCCTTCTCCTCCACCTGCCATTTGTTTACAACCCCTAATGAGGTTCTACCCCCAGGGTATTTAGCCTCTAGGTAGCCCTCTCCCCTTCTATACTACCCTCTCCTACCCTCCCAAGTCCTTTCAATAACATGCTGTAAAGCCACCTTCTCCAATGCTTGCTTCAGCCTCTGACAACACTCTCAGCATCCTGTTGGGGTTGATCTAGTCTAGCCTCCCTCCTCTCTTATCCTCACCAACCCTATACCACCTCCTTCTTACCCCTTCTCCTCACTGACTCCTACCTGTTACCCTCCTGATGTGCTCTACCTCTGCCTTATGCAGGCAGGGTACTCAACATCCTGTAGGGGTCAGTCCCTGGCAGTCCTTTCTCCTCCTCCTCCTTCCCACTTCCCCTTCTCTTAAGTTTGTCTGCTCAGGACCCCTGATGGGGTTCTCAGCCCCTCAGGGTATCTAGCTCTTAGCAAGCCCTCTACCCCATTCTCTACTTCCCACTACTACCCTCTCCACCTACCTCCTCAGTCTCTTCACTAATTTGCTCTACTGCCATCTTCTCCCTTGTCTGCTCCATCCCCTGGCAGGGTTCTCAGCATCCTGACGGGATCTGGACCTGCCAAGCCTCCCTCCTCCCTAACCCCCCTGTATCCACCCCTCCACTGCCTCATCCTACCTCTCTCCACACTATATACTCACCCATTCCCTTGCCCTGATTGGGTGCTTTCATCATATTAGGGCTGGTCTTTACTACCTGCCTTCCCCCTATCCCCCAGTCTTTTCTCTGCCCCTCCCCCTCTTCCTCAGCCATATTTTTGACTGCCCCAACATCTATTGCACTTGAGTACCATTTTTGCCTTTGGCTATATCTCACAACTAGCACTACCTAAAGCTCTCCTCAAGTACCTGACCTAGATCATCATACTACCACACAGTCCATTCTGTCACTTTATATGCAGTTAGGAGTTATTTAACGCTTGAATTCTATTGTAAATGAAGGGTGACTGTATCTATCTCAGTTGTCTTTTCATCCAGCTCCTTAGCCCATAACGGTTAGTGTTCCACTATTGTATTACCCACTGTACAGTCTACTCGTATTCATTTGTATGTATTCACATGTACATTTTATGCTACCTATGTTTTGTACCAAATCCCTGTATTCAATCGTTGTTCCCCACCCCTCAAAACTGTTAGCACTTTGTAATTATTTTTATTTATATTACCTACTGTACAGTCTACTCTCTTTTATTTGTATGTTTTCATATGTATATCTTATGCTACCTTTGTTTTGTACCAAATCTCTGTATTCAATTCCTCATGTTCCCCTACCCCCAGGTTGCACCGGGAGACAAGCAACTTGTTGTTCAGTGTGCCTTCCTGGTGAAACATTTCAATAAATAAAATATAAATAAATAAAGAGGATTTTTAAAATGTTTTAAAACACATTTCTGGATCCTTTTTCCACAAACTAACAGTAGAATCCAGCTAATAGAGTTCAATTTAGCAAGATAAATATGTTGGTGTCTCTGCAGGATATAATTGTTATGGGTTTTCAAAAACATTTTTTTTTGCAACAATGGAAACAAGATGGCTGTCATACAGAAGAAGAATTTTTTCTCACGAAAGAGGATTACCCCCCTCCCCAACCATGAAAAAGAATCCTTTTTCTTATGGCCAAATTCTTCTTTTGTATGAAACAAACTATCCAAAAGACTGTACTGACCATGCTCAGAACAGAGATTTCAAATCCTTTTAAGTCTGGAACAGGTTAATATTTGTTCACCAAAGCAAAGAAAAGCACCATTCTGGGACAAGCCCTTTCTACCCTGAAAATTTCAGAATAAAGTTCCAAACCACCTGGATGCTAGGCGATGACAAAACAGCAGCCCCCCTCATCCCGATTTTTTCACTATCCAGATCTTGGAATCCACACATCTGATCGAAACATAACTTGACACATCAAGAGACCTTGCCCTCCCCAGACCATACGTGCAAAATTTCATGCAAATCTGTTGAACAGGGGCAAAGCTACTGAAGTGCAAAATTAGGGGTTTAACATTAAACAGCCTACTCAACTCTAACTATAATGTATGTATTTATTTTTGCAATAAGTGTGGACACAGTGGGCTCTATTCTCAAAGGGCTTGGATTACCGCAAGCCCCGGGTGCGCCCAATGTACAGCGCAAGGGGCTTGCAGCAATCCCTGGGCTATGATCAGGATTCTCAAACCCCGAGCCCTCCATGTGTCAAATGTGTAAGTTAGACCAGCTTTCAATGGTGTAACATCACCAGCCTTTTTACGAGGCTGCGCCAGGTGTGGCACAAGCCACCGTGAGTGTAATATGTAAAGCACGCAACCCATCAGAATCGGGTCACCATATGCCGGTGTTCGGGCACACGCGCCTGTCGGTGATGGGCTGAGTGTCGCCTTTGTGCCATCCTTTGAGAACAGAGCCCAGTATCTGTTATGTAAACTCATTTATTTACAGTGGTGTTAAATAAATTTTAGAACCACTTTTATTCTCCCCGTCAATCATTCCTGATTTATTCTACCCTGTCTGTCAATCATTCCCCCTTACTGGCACTACTTGCCTACTTTCTTTTCCACAGTACTTGACCCAGTGTACCACAGTAGCATATGGCAAAAACTCCATCTCCCAACAGAAGCTCCCCATACCACACTGATCTATTAAAAACACACAGCTAGCAATTTGCTAAGCTTCAGCAGACATATATTTTTTTTAACTTCAACAGCACTGTGCATGCTGTCTGTACTCACTCACACACACACACACACACACACACACACACCTCCATACACACTCACCCAGCCTTAAATCTCTGCCTCTGATGTGGGTTCAATCACCCAAGGTGTGCATACATCAGAGCATAACTGCGCACCCTGTAGTGGATGATCTCTCCTATAAAATGGGCAAAATTTTGGGAATGGGGGGGCAGGGGGTTAAAAATAGTTCCTCTCTGAAATAGCAGTTTGCCTTATCTGGCTGTGCCAAATTACTTATCAGTTTGGTGTTAGTGGATCCTGTAAGAAGAAAAAAAACAACAACAACAACAAAAAAAACACTCATGCTGCCATTTAGGCTACTGCTTGCTTCTGGACTTTCACTTTTTTGTAGTGTGACCAAGTGAGTTGGTCTATAAAAAGGAATTGGCTGAAAGTTGTGCCTTGGTATAAAATAACTAACAATAATATATGTTCCGGGATCGTGGATATGTTGTTCATCCACACTCTTTGGCATGTCCGTTTTCCCTTTAAGGATCCACTGGAAGTCTTCAAGCTGGCTCCTCCCGCCCACCCAGGTGGTATATACCTCGGCTCCGCCCTATGACGCCAGATCTTCCTTTCTGCTGGAAGATTCAGGCTGCCTCCCTCATGCTCTCACATTTTGTAGGCCCTGGCTTTCAAAACCTCGGTTTTACCGAAACTAAAACTCATTCGAGTTAGTGATCACGCCTTCGCGTTTTCGATTATGGAAGAAAAATCTTCCCCCGGATTTCGACTTCCTTGCAGCCAGAAGATGTCATGCACAGATCCCCACCTCACGTGCGTCTACTGCCTAGGTGTCGGTCATGACACCTCATCCTGCAGCTTTTGCTTGGCCTTCCATCCCAACGTTCTGGACGACTGACTGGCATGATTGAAATTGGGGAGACTGGAGAAAAGGAACCTTCCAGTGAAGTCCAAGGAGGCTAGGTGGGCTGTTTCTGTGGCTGCAGGCTCCACCGAGCAACTGGAACATATGCAGGCATTCGAGGAAGAAGCGGCTCATGCAGCCGGCTCTCAGAGCTTCTTTGTTCCACTCAACCTAGGCTCCACCTTCTCGGGCTCCTTCCAGGAGTTGTGCCAGTTTCTCTCCACCCGGGGAGAGGTGACTGCGGGCTTGCACTCCTCCCGATCCCGTAAGTGGGAGAAGGAACCGAGCACATCTTTGTCGCAGCGAAGACGCTCTTGGGACCGAGAGAGGTCTCAGTCCCAGGAGCATGCGGTCTCGACCTCGGTCGAGATCACTTCTTTGGCCGCTGGCTTTTCGGACCTTCCATCGAGCCAGACGACCGAAGATCCGGACGACGAGGTCGAGATTGTTATCTACCCTCTGTTGCCAGCTCTGGCCGATGACTCCTTGGAAAGGACTCCGGTCCTTGTCTTCCCCAATGAGGAGACCCAGCCTGCTGGTGATTTCATCAGGGACCCAGTTCCGGACACCCAGAAGTCACCGGTTCCCCCAGTGTCTCCAGAGCGACCAAGTTGGCCTGCCCAATCTCGGTTGAGGTCTAGAACCCCCTCAACCGACAGGACAAGGAACAGCCATAAGTGCTCTAAGAAGAGGCGACGCCATTGGTCGTCCTCATCCTCCTCGGATAAGGAGAGGCTCCGGTGGAAACTCCGTTGGTGCTATGAGGACCTCATGTGGCAGCAACTGATTTTGTCCAGGTACAAGCCGTCTCCGGCTCCCCGGCCATTACTTGGCTTTTGCCTCCAAGGTCGAAGCCAACCCCTGAGCCAAAATCTTCAGTTCCCCCCACCTGCGGGGCCGGCAAACCCACTTCTTCGGCCTAAACCAGCTTCTCCACCCATAGTGGTGGAACCGCTGACTAAGTAGCCCATGGGAGGGGCTCCTTCGAAAGAAGACAGACCGGACTGGGCTTCCCTGGCGTTTATCGGTCATGGTCACCCCTGACCACTCTCGGCATGTCGAGGGTGATTTGGGTGGCAAGTTGCTGTATCCTGACTCCTCAACTCAGACATCACCGGGCTTCACTCTCATCCTGGGGATGATGAAAGGTCCTTCCTCCTTCCAAGGGATCCTTTGCCTCATCTCTGAGTCCATAGGGATGCCCCTGGAGCCCATCCAGAAAAAGGCAGAGTATTCTCTTATGGACATCCTTAAGAGAGGGGATACCTCGACGGAGGCTTTTCCAGTGGTTGAGGCCATTGTTGGTCCGGCACTCAAACTTTGGCAGTGTCCTGCCTCTGGCCCAGCTCTGTCTGCCTGCCTGCATGGCCCACAAAAATGCGGTGCCTATGAGGTCCCTTGCGGGGTTCACAGAGCACCCTGCTGCCAAGAGCCTGGTGACCACCTCTGTGTTCAGGCGTACTGGCAGTTCTGCCGATACTGACCGACATCCCAACAAAGAGTCCAAACTTTTGGACCATTCAGCAAAGAAGGTCTATGTGGCTTCCTCCTTGGGCCTTCGTCAGGCACGTTCGGCCGTCATCATGGCACACTTCTCTCATGCCCTTCTTAGGTCACTAGATGAAGTCCTCCCACATCTCCCCATGGACAGGCAGACCATGGTCAAGCAGGTCTGAGACCAGGGCCGAGCTTCTACCAAACAGCAGCTCCAGACTGCCCTGGACATTGGGGACTCCTGTGCCTGCTCGATGGCCGCTGCAGTTGCCTCTCGCCGCAGGGCCTGGCTGAGGCTCTCCTTCTTCCTGGTGGATACTCGGCACAAATTAGCTGATGTGCCCTTCCTTGGGACTGACTTGTTTGGCCGAGGAGTGGCCGGTCACCTTCAGCACATACAGCAGTCCAATGTCACCTTGGACACCACTTCTGCCAAGGGTTCTTCGGGCAAGAACCAGCAAAAGAAGAAGAAACCCTTTCAGCATTCTTCCCCTGCAGCTCAGCAGTCCTTCTTCCAAGGGGGACAGCAGCACCAGCATCAGCAGCAGGCTCAAGCTTGGCACCCTTGGCCCAAGCCTGGACCCCCAACAGACCCGTAAAGGAGGCCGAGGCTCAGGTCCTGGAGCCTCCTCCTCCAAGCCTGCTCAGTGACGGGGTGGGGGGCTGCCACCCCTACTCCCGTTATGACAGCTCTGGGTCCTCCCGTGGGGCAGCCACCACTTCCTTTCCTGCGCGTGCTGTCACTTCAGACAGGTGGGTTCTTGAAGTGGTCAGTCGGGACTGCCTCTAGAGTTCGACAGTACCCTCCCAGCCCTGCCCACCCCCCGGGAGGAACAGATTTCCGCTCACACTCAGTCGGCTCTTCGAGACGACATTGCTCAGCTCCTCCTCAAGGAGGCAATAGCTCCCGTGGCGGATCCTCCAGCAGACCCAGGCTCTGTCTCCAGGTACTTCCTGGTGCCCAAGCGGACGGGGGCTGGCGCCCCATTCTAGATCTCCACGACCTGAATCAGTATCTCAGGTCTCGCACCTTTCGGATGGTCACTCTGTCCCAGATCATTCCATCCTTGGAGTGAAACATGTGCTTTTGTTCACTGGATCCGCAGGATGTGTTCTTCCACATCCCAATCCATCCATCACATCAGCGATTCCCCCACTTCAGGGTCAACGGGACCCTATACGAATTCCGAGTCATGCCATTCGGCCTGTCATCTGCCCCATGGGTCTTCACCAAATGCATTGCAGTGGTGGTGGCCCATCTACAGCATCTGGGGATCAGAATTTATCCCTACCTCAATGACTGGCCTCTGGCATGTCACTCCCTACAGGAGGTGGAGAGAGCCAGGGATCTGGCCCCTCCAGACCTGCTCCCAGCTCGGCCTCCTAATCAACAAGGCCAAGTTGGAACTCGTGCCTTCTCAGGTGATGGGCTTTATCGGGGCAGAGCTCGACTCTTGTCAAGCTAGAGCTTGGCTCGTGGCAGACAGGGCAGAGGTTCTTTCCTCCTTTGCCCAATCGTTTCTGGTTGGGCAGTTGCACCATGCTCGGGACTTTCTGCGTCTTCTGGGTTACATGGTGGCGTGTACCTCGGTGGTCTGTTGGGTCCGGTGGCAGATGCGCCCCCTCCAGTGGGAGATGGCTGCCCAGTGGACTCAGTGCCATGGTCAATTTAACCAGCTGAACATGGTAACCCAGAAGATGTGGGACGCTCTCCAATGGTGGACTGCCCCAGACCAGTTGCAGGAAGGGATCCCGTTTGTCCGCCCCGAGCCAACGGTCGTACTCATGACCGATGCCTCTTTCATGGGCTGGGAAGCCCACATGGGGGACGAAAGGGCCCACAGCCTTTGGACCCCTGAGGAGTCCCGATGCCACATCAACCGGCTGGAGCTCAGTGCAGTCAGACTGGCATTGTCAGTTTCCGCGCCTCAGCTCCGGGGTCAAGTGGTTCAAGTCCAGACGGACAATACCACACCATGTACTCCCTCAACAAATAGGGTGGCATGCACTCATTTGCTGTGCAAGGAGGCACTCTGCATCTGGACCCTCATGAGCCGATTGGAAGCGGACCTCCTAGCTATCCATGTGGCAGGAGCCTCGAACCATCTGGCGGATGCTCTCAGCTGCTTAGGCCAGACATCCCATGAGTGGTCTCTCCATCCAGAGGTAGCTTACAGTCTGTTCTCCCATTGGGGCAAACCAATGGTGGTCCTGTTTGCCTCAAGGGAAAACACCAACTGAGGCTGTTTCATGCCTGCCCCCCTCAGCAGGGCTCGCTGCAGGGGGATGCCTTCTTGAGGCTGTGGACCCCAGGCCTCCTCTATGCCTTCCCTCCATGTCCCTTGATCCACAAGGTGCTTCTCAAGTTGAGGAGGGACAAGGTGAAGGTGATCCTGGTAGCTCCAGATTGGCCACGCCAGTTCTGGTATCCAGATCTCCTCAGCTTCAGCTGCAGGCCCACGGAGCGGCTTTGTACACTCCTGAACCTGATATCACTCAATCAGGAGAAGGTATTCCAGCCAGACCTTCAATCCCTGCACCTCACAGCCTGGTACCTGAGTGGCTAGAGTTCCAGGCTTTGGGTCTTTCCGAAGATGTCTACACTGTGGTGGAGGCATCTAGAAAGGAATCGACCAGGAAATGTTATGCCTTCAAATGGAAGCAGTTTTCCATTTGGTGTCAGGACAAGGGCCTGGACCCGCTCTCTGTCCTGCCCCATGGCTAACATTCCGGCTACTGCTTAGTCTCTCTTCAAAGGGGTCTACGGTCTGCTCGACCCTTAGAGTGCACTGGCAGCCATCTCTGCTTCAGGCGTGGGCCAGTCCAGGCCGACGTTGGCGCAGGAGACAGTGGTAGGGCGCTTTTTCAAAGGCCTGGATCACATATCCCCTCCGCTGCGTGAACCTCCACCTCTGTGGGATCTACTGCTGGTACTGGTAAAGCTCATGGGCAAGCCATTTGGACCCATGCACAAGTGTGAGTTGTCATATTTGTCGTGAAAGACTGCCTTCTTGGTGGCTGTCACATCAGCCAGAAGGACAGGGGAGCTCCAGGTGCTTTCAGTGGACTCCCCTATCAGGTCTTCCACAGGGGCAAAGCTGTCCTGCGCCCCCACCCGAAATTCCTTCCGAAGGTGGTGTCAGAGTTTCACCTTAACCAGGTGTTAACTCTGTCAGTATACTACCCTAATTATACCTCGGAGGCAGAGTACAGGCTCCATACCGAGATGTGCACTCTCCTACTATAAGGAGAGGATGGCGAAAATTCGGGTTGAGGTTTGCCAGCTGTTTGTCACCTATGCTGAAGCCGCTTCTGGCAGATCTGCAGCCAAATGGACCATAGCAAGATGGATTACATCATGAATAGATCTGTGCTATGGGTTGGTGGGCAAGGAGCCTCCCAGAGGGATAAGAGCTCATTCTACCCGCCGTACTGCTGCATTCAGGGACATCCCTATCCAGGAAATCTGTCAGGCTGCTACCTGGAAGTCATCAAACACCTTCATTACCCACTACCACATCGACCTTGAGTCACGCTGGGATGCTGGTTTTGGGGCCTCAGTTCTCCAATCTCTGTTCCCTAAGTAGGGGGTGTGCACCTTGCCTCCCTCCTCCCAGAGAACTGCTAGGAGTCTGCCAAAGAGTGTGGATGAACAACATATCCACGATCCTAGAAAAACAGGTTACTCATCTGTAACAGTAGTTCTAGGAGTGGTATATGTTGTTCATTCACACGGACCCACCCGACCTCCCTGGCTGCGGATGCACAATACCTGGCTTCCAGCGGGCTAAGATCTGGCGTCATGGGGTGGAGCTGAGGTATATACCACCGGGTGGGTGGGAGAAGCCAGCTTGAAGACTTCCACTGGATCCTTAAAAGGAAAGGGGACATGCCAAAGAGTGTGGATGAACAACATATACCACTCCTAGAAGTACTGTTACAGGTGAGTAACCCTTTTTTTTTTTACAGGTTTCTGTGTTAAATACTGGTATTTTTTGAAAGTGTTGCTGACGCTACAATGAATAGGAGTAAGCAAGTTGATGACTTAATCCCTTTCACCTTCTGCAGTGTGACCAAGCAGGTTGCATCTGTGAAAAAGTCTTAAGTTTAATCTTGTGTTTTTACTTTAAAGAGACCTGCTGTATCTGTTCTATTTAAATCTCTTAAAAGTGCCACCGACTCTTCAGTGAATGCAAGCAAGCAAGTTGACAGCTTCAGTAGCATTCAAATAGTGAAACGCAAATGAGGGTTGCTACAGCAACGCAACCTCACTCACACTTTACTATTTCCATGCCACTGAAGCCACTGACTGACTTGCTTGCATTCACTGAAGAGTTGACAGCACTTTTAAGAGATTTAAATTGAATAGAAACATCAGGACAGTTAGACTAGGTCTCTTTTATATAGAAACAGAAGACTAAACATAAAGCTTTTTCATTGGAGGAACCCTCTCAGCCATGTTACAAAAAGTGTAAGGGTAAACGGAAAAGCAAAGCAAAGCAAAGTCGAGACAGCAGGATCAACTAGGTAAGTGAGTAAAATGAAAAAATAATATAAATGTAGCAGTTTTCAGTAATTCAAGAGAAATGTGGCCAGGTATAAGGAAGCAAGCAGTTTCAGTGAATGGCTTCCTTCCTTTTTTTTTTTATTTAAAATATATAGTGTTTTACTCAATCAGGAACCTCCATTTCCACAGATTTTTGTATATGTGGTGTACGTAAGGAAAAGACACAGCGAGGCGTGGTTTATGGGCTGATAAAAGCACGCCCCAGGTGCATAATGAGGCACAAGGCACTTGCGCCGAGTGCCTTTAGCACCTGGGAAGTGCTCTTATCAGCCCATAAATCACACCTCGGAGTGTCTTATTCCATTTATAAAATGGGTCCCCCAAGTAAATATTTGAGAAAAAAATTGCCACAAAATGTAAAAAAAGGATTTAATAGCTGAAATAATAAAAATAGTCCCCTTATTAATTTAGTAGATGGTGCTCCCCGCCACACAGGTACTGAGCAGGTTATCTCTCTCACACACACACACTGTATTTATCATCTCTGCTTTTATTTAAATTAGATCTGCTCTTCCACATACATTCTATAGAGGGTGTCTTTGGTAGTAAGGAAAGCTTAGAGTGGACACTGGATTCAGAGGGAGCAGCTGATTTCATGGACAGCCACACACACATGCACAGGTATGGTTATTGCCCCCCACAGACACTGTATTTATCAGCTCTACTTTTATTTACATTAAACCCCCCCTCCCACATATATTTCTATAAAGGGTGGCTTTTGTAAGGATGAAAGCTCAGAGCAGCTGTTAGATCCTGAGTGAGCAGACGATTTCATTGACAGCAAGTATGTCCCTCGCCATTCACCGTATTTACCGCTTCCCTGACCGCAGTTTCAAATATTGTCTGCTCGCTGTGCCTTATCTAAGATGGGAACGTGCAAGGTTTGATTTTATAAAACTGCCATTATCTGTTGTACTGCTAACATTGCTGCGTGTGTACGTCATGTCCAAAGGCTGGCTTGAGGAACACCGAGCATGTCCATCTGTCGGTGCCATTGTCTTTCTGCTTTGTGCGTCCACTTCTCGAGCGAGCAGCTTATTGATCACCACAGTTTCTCACGCCGCTCTCTCTAACAGTTTTTATATTTAAGATGCTGTTTTATGATTCTTTGTGTGGTGGGAGTTTACCAGTGGTTAGGTTTGTGTTAGTAAGGTGTGTGGCCGAGTTCAGTCAGGCCAGGGGCGGGGAGCAAGTGTGTCTCATGTGGGCTGCCGTACATAGCGCTTTCTTTACCAAAGCTTTGTCGAACTGATCAGTCTGTTTAGTGTTTTAAAAAATTTAAATGCTTTCTGTTAAATTTTACATTCCTGCCTACCTTATGCTTAAAAAACATAATACGGAAGTGGGTCTCGCGTTGAGATTTGAAAGCCGCTTTCCAGCGACATGCACAATGCTGGTTTGATTGCGATGGGTTTCTCAACTTCAGCAGTACAGTTCTGATTTTTAAAATGTTTTTGCAGAGAGGTGAGGATCGTACATGCTGTGTATTTAGCAGTTCCTGTGTCAGTGGGTGGTAATGTTGTGTACTTGGTTGTGTGTGTTTGGGGGGATTATTATGCAGCTTGGTCAGGCAGGTCCACGTACTTGAAAAATCTGGACCATGGCACAGTGAAGTGTCCAGACTAGCTGAAAGGTGCTGGTTGGCACAATGTGCCCTAATAAGTTCACGGCCACAGGTACCTCTCAGCCAATCAGGACACTGAAAACTCCTAACCCATTTTAGAAAAGGAAATGTTATTTTATTTATTGAAATGTTTCACCAGGAGGGCACACTGAACAACAAGTTGCTCATCTCACAGTGCGACCTGGGGGGAGGGGTTACATACGGTTGTGAAGGACGATCAGTTACAATAGTATGTGGGTAGTACAAACAATACAACATTGTAAGATTGTGCAACAGTTGGAACGCAAGGTATTGTACAACAGTAGTGGAACATTGGGTAAATTACAATACATGTCCAAAATCATACAAAAGAACATATAAACGTACAAAACAGTAATAATGCAATAGAACCATTTCTAGTGCATGAGTGTACCAGAAGCAGGCTCGGGGTAGTACGCAAGTGCTGTTGGAGTAAAAGGATGGGGTTAGGTTGTGACACTGGTGACCCAGAAGGGCAGGTGGAGAGAAGAGGAGGAGGCAAGAACTGAAAATGAGGGAGGCAGGTAACCATTTCTGATTTCCCCCTTCAGGATGTTGAGAACCCTGCCGGGGGAGGGGGGTCATGGTAGGAAGGCAGAAACTGAGAGTAGGTATTAAAGTGGGTTAAAGCAGGAACAGCTGAGGGAAAGTTAATTGTGTAGGGCAGAGGTAAGGGAGTAGTTGGAGAAGAAGTATCATATTTTGGGGGGGAGGGAATTCCAGAAATTTAGGGAAACGATGGGTGAAACCAGTCTGACCGATGAGGGTGGAGCGGCGAGGGACCGTCACGGTGCAGACGTCATTTGATCTGAGAGAGTGGGTGGGGGAGGTGGAGTGGTGAGAGAGGATGAGAGATAGGAGGGGAGCCCCCCCGAACTAGAATTTGGAGGTTAGTTTGGCATAGTGACAGATGTGTCTGTGAGATAGTGGAAGGAAGGTTAGAGAGCGATAGAGCTCACAGTGATGGGAGCAGGAAGGGGTGTCGATAGCAAAGTGGCAAAAAGAGTTAAAGAGAGTGTCCAACTTGGTCAGGGAAGATTTGGGAGCAGCACCATAGACTATGTCACAGTAGTCAAAGATGGGGAGTATCGTCTTCTGGACAGTTTCACGCCTCGCAGTCAGCGGGATGCAACTATGATTCCTGTACAGAGCACCAAGCTTGGGGTGCAGTTTCTTCAGGATAGCATCGATATGCACAGAAAAGTTGAGGTGCTGGTCCAGCCAAACCCCCAGATATCTAAATGAGGAGGTGTCCTCCAAGATGGTCCCATCAAGGGTGTGGAAGGTGGGTAGGGCCGGGAGCCTAGAGAGTCTCTGCCCGGTGCCAAAGGTCATTGAGACTGTCTTCTTGCCATTTAGAAAAAGCTTCCGAGAAGCAAACCAGAACTGAACTTGGTTGAAGTCATGCTGTAAGCTGGTTTCCACAGCAGCAGGGTTCTTGCCAGAACTATACAAAACAGTATCATCAGCGTACATGTGTATAGAAGAGGATGGGCAGACTGTGGGAAGATCATTAAGGAAAATGGAGAAGAGTAGGGGACCAAGCACTGACCCCTGAGGAACACCAGTGTTGATGGGGAGTGGAGGGGAGATGGAATCAAGGATTCTCACCGATTGGGTCCTGCCAGTGAGGTAGGATTTAAACCAGTTGGTGGCTGACGGAGCAAGGCCAGCTGAGGAGAGTGAATAAAAAATCAGGGGATGAGAAACAGTGTCAAAAGCTTTGACTAGGTCGATAGAGATGGCCAAGGTAATCAGGTCATCATCCATCCCTGAAAGGATGGAGTCAGTAAGCCTAAGGAGGGAGGTGGTTGTTGAGTGATTCTTCCGAAAACCAGATTGGAAGGGGTTGAAGAAAGAAGAATCAGAGAGGAAGGGTGATAGCTGAGAGAGAACTAAATGTTCTTGAAGTTTGGTAAGGGTAGGAAGAAGGGAAATGGGGCAATAGCTGCCAGGAGTGGATATGCCACCACCCTCAGGGAGAGGAAGGACTACAGCGTGTTTCCAGGATGAGGGTGCATGGGCAGAAATAAAGGACAGGTTAAGGATTAGGGAGATAGGATAAGCAACTGCAGGAGCAGAAAGGTAGAGAGAAGTTTAGGATTGAGCTCATCTGGTGAGGATCCTTTAGAGGGGTTGAGGGATAGGAGAGCATTAAGAGCTTCATCAGAGGAGATAGTAGAAAAGGAAGAAGGGGGAGGGATAGGCACTGGCTGAGGCAAAGGGCTGAAGTTAGTGTTTGGCAATGGGGAGAGGGAATTTGAAGAGACGTGGTGCAAGAGGTGTAGTAGGCATTAAATTCATTGGCCACAGAGCCAGGGTCGGAAACTAGGGAATTATTTATTTTGAGAACTAGAGGGAGAGGGTAAGAGGGGGAGAGAACAGGGCATGAACTACCCTCCAGAATTTAGATGGAGAGTTAATGTTAGTCATGAATGAGGAGTTGAAATAATTGGACTTAGCCAGTCTAGTAGCTTTAGTACATGAATTGCGTAGCATTCTGTACTTGGCATAGTTGTTTGGATGTTTAGTAGATTTGTGTTTTCTCCAGGCCCAATCACGCTCCCTGAAGCAGGCCAGTAGTTCAGGGGTGATCCAGGGGAGGTGAAGCCCACGGGCTCTGGTCCTTCTGAAAGGAGCAAAGGCATTCCAGGTGGCAAAGAATTTATCCTTAAAATAGTCAAGCACTTGACCGACAGAAATGGCAGTGGAGAGGGGGGCCCAGTCGGTGAAAGCAAGTGCAGAGCTGATTGGGGTAAGGTCTAAGGACTTAAAGGACCAGAGCTGTATGATTTTAGGGGGAGGTTTGGGATGATGAACCTGACATACAATGAAAATGGGGTTGAGGTCACTAAGGGCATCAGGAAGGAGACCAGATTTAATGACGCAGTGCAGGTGGGTTGTGAGTACCCAGTCAAGCAGAGTGTGGTTTTGTGTTTTGGGATTAGGGCATGTGGGCTCAAGTATAAGTTGAGTGAGGTTTAGAGCAGTGACGTCATTGCGTATCATGTTTAACTTGGGAGACAACCAAATTAGATTCACGTCACCGGCCCGATGGTGCTGATGGTTGAGGCGCTAGATGCCACACCTCGCGCCACACTGGCGACCCGGGTTCGGATGCGAGCTCGGGCCGCCAGGGGCTGGCAGGGGAGGGATAGGATCAAGTGTTCGCAGGACTGCTTTCCTATCCCCAGGGAGGGATCCAGGGAACCACCGCTCTGTAGCGGCCCCTGGTGACGACCAGGGGCACTACCAGAGTGGTGGCAGCAAGGGGGGTGGAGTGCGGCAGACATCGACACGCCCGCACTCTGCAAAGGGGCGAAAATCAGGCAGAAAATGGTTGAGCGATGATCTGATGGCTGATGGCCATGCCCGGCACCCCCCAGTTCCCAAAAGGATCCTGCCACAGAGCAAGTGAGCGATAATGGCTGGCTCTGTGGGGGTGCCATGGGGGTGCGGGTGCTGGCGGCCGGAGATCGCAGAGATCCACTCCACGAGGAGGACAAATAGAGTCATGTTAAAAAAAAAAAAAAAACAGATTCATGTCACCCAATATGAAAAGTTCACCAGATTTTGAGAGGGAGGTGATATTGGCTAAGGGTTCAGTCGTGACCAAGGGTTGAATGCTTAGGCGGCAATAGATGCCAGCCACAAAGATTGGGATTGAGAAAGGAAGGGTAATGTGGGTGACAAGAGCTTCATAGGTAGCTGGGATGGAGGTAGATAGGGTGGTAGTAAACTGCAGTGAGGACAGGATATACATGGCCACTCCCCCTCCATGACTCAATCGATCTAGTCTGGAGATGGAATACCCAGGGATTGCAATGGCACTGTCAGGGGTGCTTTTTTTGAGCCATGTCTCAGTAATAATTAGGATGTCAGGGTGTGTGAAATCATAAGGGTTTGTAGAAGGTCGATTTTAGGTAGCAGGCTGCAGATGTTCAGGTGGAGGGGCTTCAACCTGCTAGGGAGGGTTGTAGTGGAAGTGGGGTTTGGAGACATGTTATTTGGGTAAGGAGCCAGGGTAGGAGAAGAAATAGTGCCATGGTTGGGGTGGATGTTTCCTGATGAAAGAAGAAGGACAGCAAGGATGAAATAGCGAAGTTTAGGACTTTTGTAATTGGAGTAGGAAATACGTGAGGGAGGGGAAGAGGGAGGGAGGGGTGGAGAGAAGGAGATAGGGAAACGAGGAAAGGCAAAGTGACTAGGAAGGAAAAACAGAGAGGCTGGAGGGTAGTAGGGACAGTGGGGTCTGTTTACAAGGGGAGCTGTGGGGGTGATTGACAGAATGAAGAAGGTATCTGGAAGGGAAGGGGAGAAAGACATGGCAATAGGTGTAGAGGTGGAGACTGGGATAAGGGTAAGAACCAGGAAGG
This sequence comes from Neoceratodus forsteri, assembly GCA_016271365.2. Lineage (NCBI taxonomy): Eukaryota > Metazoa > Chordata > Ceratodontiformes > Ceratodontidae > Neoceratodus > Neoceratodus forsteri. Next base: position 270,734,719 of record JADMNL010000027.1, read on the forward strand.
GTGTGAGTAGGAGAGAGATGGAAACCAGTCTGGGTAGGGTACTAGAGGCTTTGTACAGGCTTACAGAGTCAGATCACACCACTGAATGTTAGGACGTTGATAATTTGCTTTAGGTGTGAATGACCCAGGACTAGAAGTGTTAGGGGAGAGCAGTGGGAAAAGGATTGCAACCTACATGTATTGTTGCCCTCTAGTGGCTTTACAGTATAATTTGCACATGGAAAAGTAGACAAAAAAAAAAAAGTAAGCAACAAATCACTGACCGGCCAGTACAGGTTACGCAAATGCTGCTCTGCACTGCACTGCTCACAGAAGTGTGCAACTGAGTGACTTGCAAGCAAAAAGATCAGGACTTCACTACACAGCTGCTTAAGGAAGAAACATCAAAGGTCAGTGTTTCTCTGCAGTCTTATGCCCTAGTCCAATGATTTCAGCATTGGCTGCAGCGTTGGGCAGAAACCAATGTTAGTGCTCTGGGCCATCTGGAACCTTTCAGTTCCCACTGGGAGGAAGGCTCAAAAATCCTCTTTCCCTTGTTCTGGGTCCAGGACCAGATGTTACCTTATGGGCCAAGGAGAAGCGTGGGTAGCAGGCGACTTCTCGGCCTGTCCTAGGCAGGTGGGTTGCTTGTGGAGGGGACCACGTCAGCAGTACCAGCCCAGTGGGCTCCGATCCGCCTGAGCATTTAAACCCATTAAGGGGGCTAACCAGATCATAAACCCATGACCCCAAAGGGCAAGTGGTTTTATGCTCTGGTTGGCTTCCTCTATGAGTTTATTTCAAAGTATAGTGGACTTACCAATCTTTTATTTTATTGAATACATTTGGATGGTTGCTATTAGTTTTGATCACAACTGTGTATACAGAAAAATAACTGCTAACCACTTCTATAGGTAAAAAACTCCAAGCCATGTTATATATAAATATATATACACACACACACACAAGTTTGCAAACAACTTTGTTAATCCACTAGTTAGTATTAAACCAACAAAAGTAGGGAAATGTGGCGTTAAGGTTTCCAACCCTAACACCTCACCCCCAGCTTGCAGGCAGCAATAGAAGCATAGACTTTGACGCCAAATAAGGACCGCTTGGCCCACCTTGTCTGCCCATTTCCCTACCTACAGGATAAGCTGCAGATCCTAGTTAACCAACAGCCTATTTCTTCCTATCCCCCACAAGAATTGCCTTATGTCTGTCCCATGCATTCCTGAACTATTTTTTTCAGATGGAAGGATACACAATAAAAATTGTCTTTTCCAGCCTTAAAAATCATCCTTTCTGAGCATTATTTGTGTCCTTCATGCAACCCATGTTATAAGCACAATAACCTGCTCCAGGGTGTGGGGTTATAGGCATTTAATCCATGCCTGGGGCGCTGTGAGGACACTCAACCGACGGCTTCATGCCTCACAACACATCCCAGGTGTGGATTAAATGCCTGTAACCCTGCACCCTGTTGTGGGTTATTGCTAACTTAACGAGAGTTGGGGATCATGCTGGGGGGTGGAGGGACCACTGGACTACCTGGAATGGAACTCATAGTACTGCGGAGTTACACTTCAAATTATTTTGGGTTCCACAGCTGAATTACCGCATGCTTTTTGCAGGTGGTATTTAGCGCTGCACCACAGGTGGTGCAAAAATCTTTAGCGCAGTACTGATATACTGAATATGCCATTGTGCCGGCATTCATGGCCACTCCCCTACCTCCCTCCCCTGAATACATTAACTTTTAGCATTGGCACTATCACACAGCGCCGGCACTAAAAAGGCTTTTGAATACTGCAGCCCAGCACAAATTCAGTGCTATTCCAGCGCAACAGATTTGCGCTGGGCGCAAAGCTTTGAATATATGTCCCCTGTTGACAAATACTAAATACTCATGCCACATGCAAGCTTCAGATTCTGTAAAGTTTGCTACAGTGCAGACTTGTATTGTCAGACGGGCACATATGTGGTAAAATCCCCTGGAAAAGGATGAAACGGTAGCCCTTCATGTCAGCAGCTGTACCAGCATCAACTAAGCACAGCACTGTCTTCCTTTTTTTCTTTTTGATATACTATTTGTATACCTGTTCCTCCAGCTGGGGGGGTTGTACCTATGGTTCCCCCCCATCCATCCAGCTGTCACCTCACCACTGCCCCAACCACAGCCAGAGCTCTGAAACCCCTATGTCCTGCCCCTCCCTGACCACATCACGGTACATACCCCACTCACCACGGATGACCAGGGGACAGGCACACCAAGGGAGCTACGTGGGTGCGTCTTGCTGCCGTGGCACCAGATCTCACCATCCACATGCTCGTAGGGACTGGTACATTTTTTTCCCCGTTTCTGTCTCACGATGCAGGCATGCAATGATGCCAAGGACTCTCAGTGCACATGTCCACGCCCAGCGCATCCGGCATCAGCCTGCTTCATCCCCACTGTGGACTACGCCCTGCACCAGCCCCCAGGCACTGCCAGAAGCCAGTACTGCCGCGGTCATCCCCTCCCACCCTCCCCAGAGGAGAGAAGTCCACGGGACACTCAGTCCTCCTCCTACCTGGCCGACTCCCAGCACCCAAGGTCACTCCCAACTCTGGGTAACTGGCGTGATGCAAGGTGTGGCGTCCAGTGCCTCAACCCTCAGTACTACCGGGCTAGCCCACATTGCTGTCTTCTTAATCCCTGAACATGCAACCATGTTATGACCTCCCACGTGTTTCTTTTAGAGAATACCGAATTTTCTCATTGGAAGACACTAATTGGAATAGCAAAAAAAAAGGTCCAGTAAAATATTATCCTCCACCAACCTGCTGCTGAGACTCAGAGCAGAAAAGAACAGCAGCAGGCAGCAGACAACACGGGTGGATTTCACAGCTGGTTTGCTTCCCCTCTCCCTCTGTTTCCCCCACACACGCACAGCCTTTTTGAAATAGGGTACTTCTAAAGCAATGCAGATCTAGGAGACGCAGCCAGGCAGACCAATAGATGGACAGGTAGAAGACATTCAGGGTGTGATTCGAGCCCCAGGGAAGAGAATAATGTCACAGGTAATCGAGACTCTGCTGCTAGTTTCCTGCCCAATAGCCTGTGATTATTCAACAGAGCGACTTGCTTGATATCCTGTGGGATTTGTTATTACTAGCAATTTAAGTGGCTGGTGAGCAGGGAGGTTGTGCAGCGGACTCGGGACACATACATTTGTAAAATATAAGTAGTTTTATTTATCTTTGCGGATTATTTAGTGCCACATGGTCTGAGGCACAGCGATTTGAAAATAATTAAATCTGCATTATATGACATTTTTCCTCTAAAAGGTCTGAGTAGCATAGGTGTGATATTTTTAAACTGTAGCTATTTGAGAGACATACTGTGTAGGAATAAGGAGCAGATACCTTGAATTTGGCAGTCATAGATTAAGACTTCTGCTTTTACAGTTCACCAAAGACATATCTTTTAGCAGCTATTATCTGGAGCAATAATGGGGTTGGCAATCGGGGGGGGGGTGCCACAAGACATCAGGGCCACCTTACATACATAAAGGGATGGCAATTGGGGGGGTGCCACTAGACACCATGAAAACGACAGCTTGTTGATCTCACTGCAGCCCACAGCATGAGTTCCAGCTGCGGCTCCAGAAGTCAAGAATGTCCTGCTGTTCTGATACAGAGAATGTGGGTGAATGGCTCCTGTCGTTAAGCTGGGCACCCTGGATTTTGGGTGTCGATAAAATATTTCGGCCAACTTTTAAAAACAGACAACCACCAGAGTCTAGTTAAACAGGCCCCATTAAGCTAGGTTCAGGTGTTTTGGTTGTTTTTAAAATACATTATTTTTATGTACTTTAAATGTTGTAAGCCTAAACAGCAATATGCACCACATATACAGCAGAATTATCTACTACTTTCTAAAAATATAGACAACTCACTAATAGATGCAAACACAGAACCCATCTCCATCTTCGACCATGGTTTAATACACATCAACATAGGAGTAGGGGAGGGTTTTCAAAAGTCCTATAGATAAAGACTTAATGTGAACATCTCTAGAGAGAAATCATTCCAAGGCATGGTTAAAAAAAGAATGTGAAGAATTTTTTGAACTTAAGAATAATGGGGAGCCCGCCGAGGCCTTGGTTTGGGAAGTGTACAAAGCCTTCACTGAGGGGGGGATTATACAATTTATACCTCTTAACAAGAAGGAGAGAAATAAAAATCTATTTACTAAAGAAACTGAACTTAAAAAGAGGACCAACTTCAAACAAAGTGATACATAAAGAAATGTTACATAGAGCAATTCTGCTGAAATATGAGACAAAGTTCTGCCCCAAAAGGCTTACTATGCTATTTACAGAGTCAACCAAAAACACTGGGAAGCAGGGGAAAAGGCTGGGAGAGTACTGGCTTTTTGCCTTTTTAAAAAAAAAAACACACAAATCAGAATATAATCCCAAACCCATCTAACAAAAGACAAAGACATATACAAGTAATTCCAAAAATCTCATCCTCAGGCCTATGCAGATGGAAGTAAAGTAGACCCTAATGTCACTGAAAAATGTCTTCTCTCACTGAATTTATCTGTACCTTCAGAATGAGAGAAGGAGTACATGGGGAACGATATTTCCTTAGAAGAGCTAAATCAAGCCATTAAAGAATCCCCTAATGGCAAGGCCCCTGGTCCAGATGGATTTCCTATGGAATTTGACAAAATATCTCAGATTCCCTTCCCCAAATACTTATGAACAGCCTTTACTGAACTGCACCACCACTACAGAACAAGCTTACATTATGTTGATGCGTAAGAAAGGCAAGGATCCACTGGAACGTGCTAGTGACAGGCCTATCTCACTTATGAACCGTGATTATAAGATATCGACAACAATTATTGTTCTAAGAATATAAGGTATTATTTCAACAATCCTAGGAAAAGAGCAGGTAGGATTTGTTAGAAACAGATAGGAGCTGACAGTGTCAGATGCCTGGTTAACATTTTGTGGTGGGCACAAAAGAATAAAGAACCGCATACAACTCTACCTTTGGATATTTTTAAGTGTTTGATACAGTAAGAAGGGATTATATGATAAAAGTGTTGGAGACTATAGGGCGCAGGGAGAACTTTAAGAATTGGGTCATAATAATTTACAACATGCCCACAGCCCAGATTTTAACCAATGGAATTGTGTCCTCACACATTAACTTGTTAAGGGGAACAAGACAGGGATGCCCCCTGTCGCCATATTTATTTATCTTGGCTTCCGAGCCCTTAATTAGGTCAATCAATCTTGTGATATTAATGACATTACTGCAGGCAAACAAACACAAAAAATACTCGCTTTTGCTGACAACATTTTATTAACCCTTTCAAAACCAGTCAAATCTTAATAATCTTAAGGAAACTCTTTCACAATTTGGTATTGTATCGGGATTGCAAATTACTTAGGATAACGCTCAGGCTCTCCAGAACAACTTACTTCTGCTTATTAAAAAATCTTAAAAATAATAAAAGAGAATTGGGTTACAGATGAAATAACATATCTAGCATTGAAAATATTAAATAATCTGTCACAGTTGTTGGACAGAAACCTTACTTCCCTACTAATGGATTTAGAAATTGATCTTGACCTCCTAGGGACGAGTGACAGGATCTCCCCAACCATGCTCCATCACAATGACAAAGTCATACTTGACGAAGCTGCCAGAGCCAATATTTTCAGCAAGGCCTTTACAGACTACAGCGCAGTCCTGGCACCCAAACCAGCTGCTCACAGGGGTGAAACACTGACCTCTGAACCCTTGCCCCACCATCCTAGCACCAGCCCAAAATTCTACTTCTGGCAGGTGACTACCAGAGAGACCTCTAAATATCTTACAAGAGTGCTGGGCAAAACAAGGATGGAAGGGGACAGGATTGATATGAAGCTTATCTCAGTCACACTTCCTAAAGTGGCTGTACCAATCACCAAGCTTTTTAATATGTCACTTCTGATGTCAGCCTTCCCGTCTACCTGGAAAAGTGCCCTGGTCACTGCTGTACTAAAAGGGGGAGGGGGACCATTCGCTGGTGTCCAATTACAGGCCCATCTCCATCCTGTCTCCTTCTCCAAAGCACTGGAAAGAATCATTGCAGACCAGCTTTCTGCCCACCTACATAAACACAACCTCCTCAGTCTCCAACAACAGGGATTCCGCAAGTGGCACAGTACCAACTCGGCCCTCACTGAGTTGACAGGGCTATGTTCACAAGGCACTCGACCAGGGACAATTAGTTGGGGCAATCTTTAACGACTTATCCAAGGCATTTGACCTTGTGGACCACCATCTTCTGCTCCATAGGCTAACCTGCCTTGGGTTGTCCTCTGATACAGGTGGGTGGTTCTCTAGCTACCTGTCTGAGCGCTCACAACAGGTAAAGATTAATGGAGCCATCTCCGAGGCCAGGACACTCACGGTAGAGGTCCTGCAAGGGTCCATACTGGGCCCACTCCTGTTTAGCCTCTTTATAAACAACCTCCCAATTGCGTGCCCCTCTGCCAAAGTTCTGCTGTATGCAGATGACACAGTATTATTCCTTCGAGGCTTTTGCCAAGACACACTGACCAGGAACCTGCAGCACAACTTTGACCTACTACAGGAATGGTTTAACACCAGCCTCCTAGTACTCAATAGCAAAAAGACAAAGACAATGCTCTTTGCTGGCCACCAGAAGAGAAGATCCACCACACCTTTCATAATTGCACACAACCCAGACTCCTCCCTCGAACAGGTTCACTCATTCTGGTATCTAGGGGTTACAATCGATGTGTCCCTTTCCTTTGATGAACATATAAGTAATATCACTACAACCGCGAACAGGAAGCTGGGGACACTACATAAACTACACTTCTGCCTCACCCCTGAAGCCAGGCTCCAGGCGGTCAATGGCACAATGCAGCCAATCTTGGATTATGGAAACATGGTGTATGGGGCAGCTATGGACACCACTCTTCACAAAGTCCACTTGACCCTCAACAAAGCCTGCAGATTTGTCCTGGATGCTGATCGCCTCGCACATACCTGTGAGCTCTACATAAGGACAAAGTGGCTCCCCCTCCTGGATAGAATCAAGTTCCAGGCCTGTCTACTAGGGAAGAAGGCCCTTTTAGGACTTGCACCTGCCTCCCTGCATGCGTTATTCAGACTTGCCCCAGGTGAGCATGCCACAAGAAGTGTAACCAGACATGCCTTAGCTGTACCCTTCAGGAGAACAGCTCCGGGGAGGTGTGCCTTCGTGGTAAGGGCACCCACCTGGCTAAATGATCTCCCTGATACTATCATCAGCCTACAATGCCTAGGGCACTTCAAATCCGAACTGCGGAAGTCCATTGCTCCACCAGTCCACTGCCTGTGTCAAACTTAACCCCACCTGAATACCAGCATACCATTTAACTGCCTCTCTCAGCACCTTTGTCCTCCCTAAATCACCCTACCCCTTCCTCCTCTCCCCTACTCCACCCCCAAACCTACCCCTCTCCTGTCCAATACACCCCTCACTACCTCGGTCCCACTCCCACTTTCCCTCCCTCCACACACACCCTACTGCCCCTGTCCAAACTGAACCCTCTTCCTTTCCACCCACCTGCACTTCTGCCCAAACCTCAACTTGGGTCTCTGCACTTAACTTCTCAGTTTGTTGCTCATTGTGCCCCACTACTGGGAAATTGACAATTTCTCCAGCAGCTTCATTTATATTTTCACATGTAAAATTTGTAACTTGTATTTACTGCCTTTTCCTACATAAATTCTATGTTAGTTTGTGTTACTACCTTGTCGAAACTGTCTGCTGCAATTCTGCTGTTGCAACAAAATGTATCTTTTTAAACTGTAGACGAGGATCCTTTGTAAAAGAGCTCTTAACGCAAAGGTTGTAATTCTGATTTCTCAATAAATTAAATAAAATAAATATATGGGCCAAATTTAAAGCTTTCTCTTTGGGGAAAGGTTAATTTGGTCAAGATAATTATGACACCCAAAATATTTTATATATTTCCAAATATTCCAATCTTTGCTAAGCAAAAAGTTTAAAAAATAAAAGACAGAATGGTTTCTAAATTCTAATGGGGTGGGACAATTCCTAGACTGAATATGACTAAATTTAAAGCACATCATTCTCTATGTGAACTAGGCCTACCCAGGTGGCATGAGTATGAAACAGCATTTCACCTAAAACATAGTATTTTACATCTTAGAAACACTGACACTCAGAGTGATAATACTTCTCTCTGATTCTCCATTGAAACCAACCTTTTAAGGCCTAATAACTTGTTTGATTTTATAAATGTAACTCACTGCATGCTCTCCAAAGCAACCCCTGCATCAATGAAGCCATTCAGGTGGTAAAAAGGATAAATACCATTGTTAACCCTAATAACCTCCCACTGGACTTAATGTCTATTTGGTCTAACCCACGATTAAGATATGAAGGGGTTCCCTTCAGCAATGAAGACTGGACTAAGGCAGGTATAACCAAATAAAGGATTTAATTGATCCAAACTCCAGAATACTTCTTTCATTTAAGGAATTACAAGGAAAACATGGGTTGAATAGGCTCCAGTTCTACATATATTTACCGGTTAGGGAGACCCCTACCAGAAAATGGCTTCGTCTGAATTTACACCTTCCCAAATGTAAAGACTGGGCTCAAATAACTAAAATAGGGACTGTTAAAAAGGGGCAAGTTTATTATACAGACTGCTAATTGATGTGTCTCTGCTCCATCTTTAACCACCAAAGTGAAACACTTTAGGGAATCTGAATGTAACACTTCCTTGGCCAATGCGGAATGGAGGAACTCTACTTGGAAAACTGCACACTAATGCAGCAGACAGTTGCGAGGTGAGCTCATTCAGTATAAAATAGTATACCATCATACATGACACCTTTGAAGCTTAAAAATAGGATACAGTACAAAAGGTTTGTATTGGAGGTGCTCACAAGGTGGTCATGACCGCAGATAAAGCCCTTGTGGAATACAATCAAGGAAGTGTGTGATAAAGTCACAAAAAATAATCCCCTTCATATTTAAGATTTTCCTTTTGGGTATATTTACTGACACACCCAATCTAAAATCTTATCAACAAACACTGACTGCCTCAGCAGCACTCTCCCTTAAGAGACTTAAACCAAGGAACTAAAAAAAGTAGCAGCCTACCAATACTACAAAATGGTGTACTCAAATGGGATATGCTGCAAACAATGAAAGGATATATTTTAGTATACTTAATAAAATGGAAAGTTTTGAAAGACTATGTTCCCTTTTCTGAGCCTTAATGTTGAATAGTCTTACAGGAGATTTTATGTATTGGAATTAATCTTGACTTAAACATAGTTATAGTATTGCTGTACTAGACTGTATAACTACAGAAACTGATGCAAATGCAACATTTTTGCCCTATAGCTGTTTAATCTAGAAGTGACAGATGCTAGTTCTGAGCCTGTACCACCATACTGTATCTGATTATTTTCTTGTTATCCTTGTTGTAATTGATGTATTACTAAATATTTATTTAAAAAAAAAAAAATTATGTATGAGAAAAAAAATACATTGTATATACTGGACACACAATGGCTTCACTCAGAATATGACATTTACCATCACCTGTGAGGGGGCAGTACTTTCATAACTCACTTGTGGCTCTGCCAGTCATGAGTTATGGTCCTGTACCTTTACACATGATGATAAATGGCATATTCTGAGTCTGGCCATTGTGTATCCCTTATAAATGTAATTAATATATATATGCAAAGCCTGATCTTTGCATTGTGATCACAGCAATAAGCATCTCCATGGGACCTTATGTTTGCAACTGCCCCTGCAGCCAACCAGCGGCTATGCTGTAAATGTGCTCACTTGCTCTTTGTACAGTATGCATCTTCTTGTGTACCATATCCCAGTAAGAGACTGTATGTTTTCCCTATGATTCCCCATGATCCCTTCCCACCCCAGGTCGAAACTGGAAACAAGCCTCATGGGCTCTGTTTGTTTCCTTTCCCTATAGACACAGCTGCAGCCAAAATTAACAGTAACCATCCAAATGTATTATGTAAAGTAACAGATGGGTTAAGTCTGCTTTACGAGCTGGTTAGCCCATTTGATGGGTTTATTTTCTTGTATACCATGCTTACCCATCATTTATTCTATATACTGTGTGTGTGTGTGTGTGTGTGTATATATACACATATGGGATATGCGGTGAGCGACAGTGTGATAAAACATTTATCTTGGTTAGTAGCCAGTGACCTCAAGTAACCTCATGAGTGGCGAAGCCACGAGTGAATTACGAGAGGTCAATGACAACTAACCAAGATAAATGTTTTATCATACAGTCGCCCCCCCCCCCCCACATATTTCATTTATGCAACAGGGGAAGAGAATGTGTGATACTTTATTTTTGTTTAACTGTGTTTTGTTTTGGTTTTTTTGTTTTCATTTAGGTTTTTTTTTTTTTTTTTTTAAAGCTGTCCCGCTTCATCTTTGTGCTGTTGCCATTGATGCTAGATCATGATGCTAGGAGTGACATATGTGGCATTTATGCTGATTGGTAGAGGAGTGAGTTTCTGAAAAACCTTTGAAAAAAAATGGCGGCCTAGTTTCGTGAGGGACTGAGGCTATGTACATTTTGTTCGGCGGGTGTTTAATTTTTTTTGAATATCAATGATTGTAGTGCAGCTGGTTTTAGTTTTGGACCTTGGGAGTGGGATGAGAGTTTTATAAATATACAGCAAGGTGGAGCGAGAACCGTGTCAGCAGAGGGAGCCAAAGTGCGAACCGCTGTGAGGCGAGAGACCGTGCTTGCCAAAAAAATTCCAGAAAAATTGTGAAAGTAATAATTTTAGTGTTGCTTATGTGGAAGTGCCAAATGCCACTTTGTTTTCTGTGTCAGCTCTCCACGCTCCTGTTTTTGCCGTGGTCTGAGGAGTGGTGATTGTAGTAGGGGGGGTGCAGAGTCGGTGAGCCAGAGGTATGAAACTAAGAAAGCCTGCCTTTAATTTAGAAAAGAAAAATGTGTTTATGTACCCTTGTTTTTGTTGGGGATGGGTCTAGTGAGGAATTAACAGGAGTGAGATCATGATACTGCATCTGGAAGTAAAAGTGAGAGAGTATGCTATCGGGCATGTATATGTGTGAGAGAGGGAAACTGAAAATGGCTGGAGGTGGTGCTGACTGGCAAGCTCGGGGGGGGGGAGTGCTGATGTAGAAACTCTGTGGATAAATGGAGTGTGACGTAGTCACTATGTGGATAAATAAATGTATCCACACAGTGACTCGGATAAATGGATTTATCACAGTTCGTTTATCCAGACCCCTATTGCATAAAATATATATATATATATATTTATACACATATACATACACACACATTGCAAAAAACTTTGTTAATGCATCCGTTAGGGTTGTTACTAAAGCAATAAAAGCAGGGAAATGTGGTGTTAGGGTTTCCAACCCTAACACCCCACCCTGCACCGACAGGTTTATTTCCTGTTTATGCCCCTTACTTTGCAGCATGTTCCCTTTCTCCTGTCCCTCCTCCCAGCCCTACCTCCTGCCTTCCCCATTAGGTACCCCATCCTCATGTCCCCATAGTGTACCCCCCACTGTGGTGCTACTGGGATCCCCCAAGCCCCTCCAAAGTTCTAATCCAAATGAGGACAATGCCTTGGTTGGCAGTGGAGGGCCTGTAGGATGCTAGACTCATCCTGCACTGCTGAAGTGTCCCCCCCACCACCATTTTTGTCCTACCCCTGGTGTCAAGGGTGCACATGGGCATGTACACACAATCATGCTGTCAAGTGGCACCCACCAGGGTCTTCCCTACCCTTGGTGCACCTGTCTGCAGCTTCACCTTTGGTCACCCATGTGGTGCTTTCATGGTGGCAGCTGTAATTGGCCTCCATCCCCGGAGGAAAAGAATGTCTCCAGGGATGCTCAATCCCCCCCCCCCCAAGGCTGGCCACCAGCACATCAGGTTTGTTCCCAAACCCAGGTCTCTGGTGTCTCTAGCTATAGCTGTACCACTGCGCTGATGGGCCAGTTGTTTCTTTGTATCTTTTCAAGGGATGAAGAATATGGGAATCCATGATTACCTTGAAAGGTTGACGGATTTTCACGCAGCCTTTTAGTTCACAAGCACAGTTACGTCACTGTAAAACATAATTTTACAGGGCAGAAACCACTGCTACAAACCGTTCTCTCTGGCATGCACCACAGTTATATTTCTATTAATGTGTCTTTAGGAAGCCTACCTTGACAGAAAGGCCTGATGCTGTTTTATTGTGTCCAGCTCATACGTTGATGAATCACTCCTCTTCCTTGGCAGCTGCTTCTTTGCATCGTCCCCACTGCTGCGAGAAAGGTCTATGTTGCTTCTGCTGAGATGTCTGCTGGTTTCCAGGTTGGAACCACTGGAGTTGTAACTGTTCACAATGATTCCAGGGGGAGAGCAGCTCGTTGTCCTGAAACCCACAGAACAAAGGAAAGGATTAAACATGTGCTGCCCCTTGCCACCTGGGGCCGGCATGTTCAGGATCAAAGCTGTACAATGCACACTTGATCATGATTAGGGCTGGGCTTCTGTCATGGTAAAGTTTGGTGAAAGTCATGATACTGTCATGGCTAAACTGTCAAAAGTCACAGAAATCATAATACAATGCCACAGAAAGTCATGGATCCATAACTCAGATAAGGACCACTTGGCCCACCCAGTCTGCCCATTTTTCCCTACCTGCAGTATCACTGCAGACCCTACATGATCTACAACATTTTCTCCCTCCACCACATCATCTTCTTTATGCACACACACACATCAACAAATATCTGAACATTTTTAAAAATGAATTTTGGGGCTGTGTGACAGAGTTAGGTAAGACCCTCTCCTACTTGTTATGCAGACAGATTTAAAAGCAAGGATCTATTTTTCTGTCCTTTCCTATTCTGCCACGTGCCTGTCTCTTGCCTGTCTGACTGTCCAATCAAATTTTCCTTGTGGAACCTTGGAACTGGCCACTCTGATGGTCCCACAATGCCCCCCCCTTCCACCCTTCCTTCCTTCCTTTGCTTCTCTGTGGTTAAAAATATATGTGAATCTGTATGTGAAACTGGGATCCCTTAGTTTGCAAATGTATATATTATTGAAATGTTTGCAGAAAGCTATTTGGGTTTATCTGAAACACAGGGGGTTAACCTTGAGGTGCATTTTGACCTTGTACAGGATGTTTTCAGAGCTGTCAGCAGGAAAACCAGCTCTGGCCAGAATGCCTTAATTGGCTGCACCTGTTGAGAAGACTGGATGTGCTGGTCACAGGAAAGAAACTGACAATGTTTCGGGACAGTGTGTGAAAACAGGAGATATAGCTTAACAAGAACAGGATTCAGAATTTAATTGCCAGATGAAAATATCTTATAAAATGCAGCAGTGTTTGTTTAGAGAGTTGGAGAGAGAGACTGAAATTTAAATTTAGAGATAGCCTCAGATGGACTTTGTTTTGTCTAAACTACCTGTAAAAAAGCAAACCTGCGCAATTTTATTTTTGTATGATCGATAATAAAACGCTACTTGTGCATTTTATGACTTTTCCTTGTTTGCCTATGCTTCCTGACCTGTGCCTCGATGGCAGGCTGATCCCATGGCATGTGGCAGTGCAGTGTGGTGCTATCTGGGAGAGCAGGGTTTGTGCCCAAGCCTCAGAATCCCACACTGGGGCTGACTAGGGACCAAGGGTACTATGGCGGTAAGGCTCAAAAATATAGGTCTGTCATGGCAAACACCCAAACCATGGTGTTTTCATGGAACATGCTGCAAATCATGGTGTTGTCATGGAAAACATCATGCTGTTGTCATGGAACATATTTAAATCATGGTGTTGTCACAGGAAATGTTATAGATCATGGTGTTGTCATTACAAATGTTACAGATCATGGTGTTATCATGGAAGTACAGGGTGGCTACAACAGCAGAGCCAGCAACAAATTCTAGGTGGTGGACAATTTTAAAATTAAGTCCTGCCATGGCCCTTCAAACACACCCTATCCCAAAAGGGTCCTTCCCTTGTTATCTGGGCCTAGAGAGCATAGTTAGAGCCCTGATTAGTTTTGATTGGTTTATATTTGAATTACATCCTTTTGATTTTATGTTATGAATTTATGTTAATAGCCCCAAAGAAATGAGACAAAACACATGACAACAAAAAACAAGGTATTTTTCTAACCTAAGCAGGTCTGTCTGGCTTTCTGACCCCATTCTGTGCATTGCTTTTCTTGGCCTCCTCCTTTTCTTGCTTCAGGGAATCCACTGGTGCTACTTCCCCTAGCTAGTAGTGTGGGGGCACAGTGTCCCGTAGCAGAGGAACACAGGGTATTGGCTAACAGCACTCTCTTGCATCAATAAATACATCTCAAGCCCCCTCCCATCTGCTGACACCCTTCCAGCCTCAGTAATTACATCTCAATACACCCTCTTATCTACGGAGGCCCTCCCTGCCCAGTAATCACATCCCCAGTTCCCCTAGGTATTCCGTTAAGTGGGTGACTCAATTTGAGCGACTCAGTTTAAGTGAATGTCAAAATAGTGACTGCTGCATAATAGCGGCTGCAATGTCAGGTAATGTTAGCACCGGTCAAAATAGTGACTGCTGATGGTAGCGGCTGGAATGTCAGCTAATGTGTGCAGTCAAGGCGACTTTTAAGATATAATGTTGGGAACTCTGTTGTGTGTTGCATGTTGTGTATGTGGGGCTGTGCTGAATTGTTTTGGAGCGTGGTTGTGTAGTGTGTAGAGCAGGATGTTAGGCAGGTAGGTAGGTAGGGTGTGTGTGAGTGTACTGACATTCATGCTGTTGATTCGAGTCCCTTGGTCGCCGCATGTAGTTGTAGTGATGTACCCATTCCTTCGTTCGATAGTACTGCCACTGGTCACCTCAAGCAGTGAATCAAGCACTGTTACTGTACTGTGTGTTACTGGGGTGGGTATTGTGTGTGAAAGAATGTGTTTGTGTGGCTTTATTTTTAAGGGAGGTCCGGCCAGATATGTGTAGTTGATTGTGATGTGTGGTGCTGTGTCAAGTGTGGGCTGTTATGTGTGATGAGTGGCGTTTAAACAGAGGGGGATCATGGGGTGTAGAGGTGGTGTTAGTGGTTGGTAGGAGAATGTTGGAGACATCTGTGGAGTTTATAGCAAGCCAGAAAGGTAGATCGCTGCTGGTGTATGGCGACTACCTTTATTGGAGGGACTAGGACGTGTCCAAAAAGGTGTATTGGAGGCGTGCAGCCTATCACAAATACTGGTGTCCAGTTCAGGTTCATACAGTTGCAGATCATGTAGTTCCCTGTTTGAAGTCACATAATCATGTTGCAGATGCTGGTGAGATTGCTGTCTGATGAGTGATGTGTACCATGCGAGATCAGGCATGTTCAAGTGTGGAAAGTACTTCTCAGGTGTTTGTGCAGTGTACGTTGGATGTTCCAGATGTTGTGGCTGGCAGGCTGCCACGCATGCAGTTGATGAAGAGGACAATGCAGCGTGTACATCAGTTGGAGAGGAGACGTCCGGTTTCACCGCCATCGGTTACTGAGCTGTGCATCCCCGACGAGTATGCTGTTACTGGTTCTGGTGAGTGATTTCTTATGTACGATAGTGGGTTGAAGGGGGATCGTGTGTTAATATTCGCCACTGAGAGGACTATACTTTACTTGGAGGAATGTGAGGACTGGTTCCTGGATGGAACATTTAAATGTTCACCCCCTTTGTTCTCCCAGCTCTACACAGCACATGGCATGAAGCCCGGTGTGGTGATTCCTGCAGTTCATATATTAATGTGTTCGAGGCGGGTGCAGTCCTATGTCCGTGTGTTTACACATCTGCAAAAACTGAGTCCCCATTTGTGCACTTGGACTGCTGTTATGGATTTCGAGTAGGCAGCATGGAAGGGCTTCTGTTCAGTGTTTGTGGATGTGCAGGTGCGGGGCTGTTTCTTCCAGTTTTGTCAGGTGGTGTGGAGGAAAATTCAAAAGTGCATGAGAGATATTCCTCCAGTGAGGATTTTGCACTGCATTTGAGAATGTTGCTCACCTTGGCATTTGTACCAGTGGGAGATGTGGTGAATGTGTTTGAAGAGATGAGAGAGTTGCCACTCTACAGACGTTATGAGGATATATTACAGCCTGTGGTGGATTATGTGGAGGATACCTGGATAGGATGTCCGGTAAGTCGTTCGGGACATAGAAGACCCCTGTTCCAGGTGTCATTCTGGAACTGTTAAGATCCCACCAGGGCATGTTTGGCACATACGAATAATGCTGTTGAGGGGTGGCATCAGGGTTTTAATACCCGCATCGGAGCTTGTCATCCTAGTATGTGGAGGTTCACTGACTGCTTGAAGGATGTGCAGCAACTGAAGTGAAGTGAGGCTGGAGCAGCTGGTCTCATGTGCAGAGTCCACCCCCAAGAAGAGAAAGTACAAAGACCTGAGCAAGAGAATTGCCTTTATTGTTGCTGAATATGATGTTCGGAGACATTACGATTATCTGCGGGGGCTTGCCTATAATTTCCAGTTGCAAGTGTGATGTGTGGCAACTGATTGTTTTGGATGCTTTATGCAGTGTTTTTTTTATTTTATTTTATTTTTACCAGTGGAGTCGCTGTTTTGACGGTTGTTGTGAATGGTAAGGGCTGTTGTAGGTGGTATTGTGTGTTAGCCTATATAGTCGGTGCTGTTTTATTTTCGCTATTATGATATAGAAACAGACTTTGATGGCAGATAAGGACCACTTGGCCCACCCAGTCTGCCCATTTCCCTACCTACTGTATAAGCTGCAGATTCTAGTTAACCAACAGCCTACTTCCTGCCACCCCCCACTACAATTGCTTTGTGTCCGTCCCATGCATGTTTGAATTTCCCCACTGTTTTAGACCCCACAACCTCTCCAGGAAGGCAGTTCCATGCATCCACCACTCTCTCTGTGAAAAAAATTTCCTCACATTACCCCTGAGCCGTCCCCCCGCTATCTTTAAATTGTGCCCCCTTGTTCTTACACATCTCTTTTTCTGAAAGGTGCTACCCTCCTGGACTTTGTTGATTCCCTTGAGGTACTTGAACGTTTCTATCATGTCCCCCGTCCCTCCTTTCATCAAGGGTATACATAGTAAGCTCTCTCAGTCTCTCTTCATATGATTTCTGATGCAGATCCTGCACCATTTTAGTTGCCCTCCTTTGGACTGCTTCCATCCTGTCTATGTCTTTGCATAGATGAGGTCTCCAAAACTGCACACAGTACTCCAGATGGGGTCTCGCCAACTGTCTGTACATAGGGATAACCATTTCCCTTTTTCTACTTGCGATGCCCCTTCCTATGCATCCCAGTATCCCCCTGGCTCTCCTTACTGACTTCTCACATTGCTTACCAACCTTTAGATCATCTGATGTGACTAACCCCAAGTCCAGTTCCATTTTTGTTGTTGTTAGTACCTCCCCTGCTATTGTGTACTCTTCTCCTGGGTTTTTGTTTCCCAGGTGCATTACTTTGCACTTCTTTGCATTGAATCTAAGTTGCCATATGTCTGACCATTCCTCCAACCTTGTCAAGTCCCTTCTCATCCTTTCTACCCCCCCCTCGTGTATCAACTCTGTTACAGATCTTTGTATCATCTGCAAAGGGGCATACCTTTCCCTCCAGACCCTCTGCAATGTCACCTATAAAGATGTTAAAGAGGACTGGACCCAGTACTGAGCCCTGAGGTACTCCTCATCTTCCTAATGGTATACTTACATTATCTGGAAGCTCACTATCCCAACAACCAGTACCCTGGTCAGCTTTGCCCGATAGATGGGATATCCTGACACTAGTACACCTGATGATATTCCTCTCGACGGGGTAAAGTAGCGGATGTGATGGAATGCTACCTTACTCCTTCTACAGTACAGGAAAGGATGGCTGGATGGGGTTGCTGGCTGAGCTGCTCCAGTGGTATGGAGGGGTGTACCACTGGTAGGTCAGCCAGCATGCTGTGTGAGACCCGGGTTCTGGTCTGGGTCATGTCATTTTACACACTGCACCCCCCCCCCGGTAACTACTTAACATTTTACCCTGCGGTCTGCTCCCCCTCGGAGTTAGATATTTTAGTTATGGGAGGTGTGGGGGTGCAAAGCCCCCTTCATTTTACACTTATTTCCCACATAGTGCCTGAAATTTTCCTGTCGGGCATAGGATTTATTCGGGGCTGTGAATTTCGGGCCATTGTACTTGGTATGCAGAGCATTGGCATACTGAGTTTAGGGATATCAGAGTATATCCTTCCTAACACATATCTCCAGCCCCCCCCACCCATTTGCTGATATACCTTCCCTGCCTTGCCCCAGTATATAAGCACACATCCTACCCCTTCCGATTTGCTGGTTCCTTTGTGCTGCCTGTTGTCACCATGCTGCTGTGTCCCTGACTGCTTTCCACTCTTGTTCTGTCTCTAGTCACTATTTTTTTAATTAATTTTTTATTGAGTTTTCAGTTAACGTACTAAACCAAACATAATATATAAGTTTCGTCATTATAACAAATATTAATCATCAATTGTGACAACTGTATAGATTCATTATATAAATGCTAAGAGAGGTTTGGCATATTATGTAACAAAGGCAACATTATTAGTGAGGTTTTTTAAGTTCAAATATTTATTTCCATTGCTTTAGGCAGTTTACAGAACTTAGAATCCATCCCATATGGAACGAAACTTGCCTAGTCTGTTTAGGGAAATGTTGGCAGTTCTTTCATTGCTGGGTCTTATGGCAATGCCATTAGTCCATTCCGAGAATGAAGGAGGGTAAGTTTTTTTTCCAGTTTCTTAGGATGACATTTTTTTTCTACTAAGCAAGCCATATATAATCATGGTCTCTTGTTTTTGCTAAGCAATGTTATCTGAGAATAAAATCTGAGTACTATACATTTTTCATGATATTTTAAATTACGTTTCAAGATTGATTGATATGCTAACCATATTTGGTTTATTTGTTTATTTAAGATTCAGATTAATACCTTTGAGCCAGAGGCTCATTTACAAAATATTTGTTCCCAATAAACATGTAGTTTTTTACAACTCCATAGCAGGTGTGTCAGTGTCCCTTTTTCAAAATTACATCTCCGGCATGTCTCATTATGTGACAGACCTAATTCATAGATTTTGTTTTTCTGGTGTATAGTTCCACCTATGAACTACCTTATACTGAACCAGTCTACCTTTGGATACATGACACACTTGAAGAGCAGACAATCACTCTTCAAGCTTGCACACTGGACCGCACAGCTGCAGTGGATTCTGTTTCTCAGACTGATGAACTGGGTTTGGGTTCTGAGTCCAAGATGTTGTATCAGGCAGCAGGAAAAGGATGGATCATCCTAGAGGATGCTCTCCTCATCCAGGGAGGGAGGGAGGGAGGACGGCAACATGCACTATGCTACCCCTATGCGGTGACCAGGCAGCTAGCAAAAAGCATGGGTGCATGTGAGAGGGAGGATATGTAAGCCACTGCACTGGGCACAGCCCTGTGTCCTGAAATGTGGGACTACAGGGGGCAGAACGTTGTAATAAGGCATGTTGCTGGATGGAGGGATGATGCTCAGACCCATCCCCAAGTCCACCAAGGGCCTCTGCCTTCTCCTATCCCTAGGAATAGGGTTTCAGGCCCCACCCCCGCCAGCACTGGCTAATGGATCTAGGGTGTCCTCATGGCTGCAAATGAAGGAGGTTCTGAGCAGTAGACTAAAGGAGAAAAAACAGATGTTTACAAAAAATGAAAAATACATGAGCTGGCCCAGTGGTGCAGAGGGCTGAGGCCCTTGCTCTTCACCTGTCACCAAACTGGCAACCTGGGTTCAGAACAGACTCATGTCACTGGGGTGGGGGTTGGCTGAGGGGAGAGGACTGAGCATCCCAGGGACTGCTCTCCTGGGGAGGGGTGACCAGCCATATCGGCCTCTGACTGCCACCAGGGAAAGACCAGATG
This sequence comes from Neoceratodus forsteri, assembly GCA_016271365.2. Taxonomy (NCBI): domain Eukaryota; kingdom Metazoa; phylum Chordata; order Ceratodontiformes; family Ceratodontidae; genus Neoceratodus; species Neoceratodus forsteri. The sequence goes on from JADMNL010000027.1 coordinate 270,754,735, forward strand.
GTAGTGTAGGTGCGAGTGACTTGAAAGGAGAGGCTGCGGTTCTGTGTTGCATGCCTCCACATGTACATGCCTATGTTCCACCACAATGAGGTGAAAAGGGAAGAAAATGGAAAAGAGCGAGATGGGCTACATGAAACCCTGCCTGCTCCCTCTCAGCCCGCACTGACGCCTGATCCTGGGCAATTCTGGATGTGTGCCCCGGGGGGAGAATGGCTCTCCCCCCCCCGGCCCTGCCATGAGAGGGGGGGACTTAGCCTAGGGGCCGGGGAGGCAGACCCCAGACAGAAGAAGCAGGGTAAGGACTGAGAATCTGCCCACTTACACAACAGGAATAAAGCATTTTAGAAAAATAAATAATGCATGAGCACAAAGCAGTGATATGGGAACAGAGCAGAAGCAGGCAACAGGCAGGGAGGCAGTCAGGTGGCTGTGGCAAGCAGCACTAATAAACCAAAAGGAGATGGTCTGAAGTTAGAGGTATATTGTTCTCTTACGTTGATTGGGGCAACACATTTACTGGGCCAGCCAAGGGAGGGGGGGCATATAGAGAGGGTGAAGCAAGGCTTATTTTATTTGATGGTGACAACCCTAAAAACTCCTCCTGCTACTTGCCCCTGATCCCTTCATTCTACAGCAGGAGGTTAAGTGCTTTGCTTAAGGTTCCTCGATGAATAAGTGGCACTGATGGGGCTTGGAACTAGATTCCTTGGTTAACAGTTCTGTGCTCTTAAATACTATGCTACAATGCCTGTCTTTTTTTTCAGCCCACTCACAGTAGTCTGCCTGTCTCCATTCTTGCAGGGCTGGTCCCGATGTACTCTATCCTTGTCAAATGAGACTATTGGTTAGTCCAGCTCACAACCACTATTTGGTCCCAGATCTAAAAATAAATAAATAAATGAAACAGTCTTCAAGACACAGAGCTGATGTCTTCCATAGTCCCTTCCTCCCCGAGGAAATCAGGAACATTTTAAAAAGAAATAACTAATTTGTTTGGCCTGAAGCATCAGACATTTCTGTAGCTCCCATTCATTTATCAGCATGTGTCAACACAGGTATACTGAGAGTACTCGATTTTCTACAGCTGTACCATGCAGCAACTATCAAATGCTTGCTGTGTTGGGAAAGCTGCCAAAAACCTTGTGCCTGCCCTTATGGAACAAGACTTGAACTTCATCTCAATAATTAACAGCTCCGGAGTCTTGCGTTACCTGCACACTTACTACACTTCCTCTCCTGCTGCTGTTTTGGCTCTCTGAAATGGTAGGATTGCTGTAACATAGGGCATCAAATCCCAGAATGCCTCCAACACAATCTCCTATCAAACAGACCTAGAGGGAAAAAAACAAAAAACAAATAAGAATTCTGTGAGACTATCAAAATCCTCATGGGATGGAGATGCAGCACAGTAGAGAAGATGAAATAAACAAGAAAATTCATTTTGGGGAATATGTACCTGCAAATCAAAACTTCACTGTGTGTGTGTGTGTGTGTGCGTAAGGGAGCAACCTGGCATTGAGGCCTGAACCTGCTGGGGGCTGGTAGTCTGGCAATGGTGGGAGCTTCAAACTCCACTGCACTACAGTGGGTGACCACAGGTGGCACTGCAGCTGGAGGCTCTATATAGGAGGGAGGACATCAACTAGCTCCATGATGGGATGCTCGGCGTATGCATGTCTTGGACATACCGCTCAACCTCCCATCTCATAAATCAGGGACAAAGGACCGAAATCAGGGATACAGTTCAAAATGAAAGATAATCTACCCAGAAAGCTGGTAGATATTAGGGCTTTGTGCAAAATGCATTTTCTAAAGAAGAACAAGTCTATGACTTTGATGCTTGACATGAGTTTGTGCTTACAATCCCCAATGTTTAGCAAAGGAAGCACAAATTTTAGGAGGGACAGAGTAAAATTTTGAGGTACAATCAGGGACATCCCTGAAAATCAGGGACAGTTAAGAGGTATGGTCTTGGAGCCCTTGTCATTGGTGTCCTCATGGGGGCAAAACAAAGGGAAAGAACTCCAGAATGGGGGGGGGGGGATGGACCTGATACTCCTGGGCCCACATTGCAGCCTTAAAGGTTCCATCAGTGAGCATCCAGAGGGGACGCTGTGCTCTGATGTTTGCAGTTGTCATGGCAGCACCCTTCTTCTGGACAGCTAAGCATGAAATTGCCTTCACAGCCTACACAGCTCCATGGTCAGTCAGCAGGGGGAGGAAGAATGCTGGACAACCTACACCCTTCCTCTCGTGAAGCAGATGGATGCATCTTTGCAAAAGGATGGGCCCTCCAGCCAGCTGAAGTGTGGGAATCAGGAGCTCCCACAAAATACACCTTGTCTAGCATCAACAGAAAACTATATATACTGGGCCAGTTCACTGACACAGCGGTAGCACTAGTAATTACATAGTCAGCAACTCCGGCTCAGTGGCAAGCTGGAGCTGTTAGGGTCTGGCCAGGGTCAAGGAGAATGGAGCATCCAGTGGAGTGCTCCGCTCTTTCTGTGGCAAGGCTAGCTAGATCCGTCGTTTGGCTGCCACCTAGCAAAGTTTGAGTGCAACACGGCTGGACTGGCAGATACCAGGGAAAGCTGAGATACGGCTGTCCCAGGCATGAGACACTCAGGTGTGTGCCTTTGTTATCACTTCATTGCTGAATCCCAGGGGAGGGAGAAATGGGGAAAAAAAAAATCAGCACTGGCCAGGCAGACAAAGCCCTGCCTGCTCTCACACCCACCATTTAGCTTGCCTCACCTGGCTCCTGGTACAACACTGGGCTTCTCTTCCACTGTGGGGGGTGGATCTGTGAGAAGCAGGCCCCACTTATGGGGGCACAAGCCAAGGGGGCAATGTAGTGGTGAGCTGCAGGTGGCAGAAGGGTATCAGAAGCTCAGATAAGAGGAGCCTTGATAGAAGGGGGGAAGGCACTGTCAAGTGGCGTAATGACATCTTAGCCAGAGGGGAAAAACAGAATTACACAAAACAAAAATGCCTACCCTGTACATGCAGAAGCATCATGTCAGATCATAGCTTCAAGCAGTTATGACATCACAAGATAAAAATCACCCAAAGGGATCACTACGATGAACATAACACTGGCAACACATTTTAATTCATTCAGTTTTGAACAAATGGTAAATTACAAAATGTAAGATTTTTCAAAAATACCTTTTCTTAACTCATTACTTCCAATAGCTTCGTATGAAGTATATACTATCCATTGCTAACCTGACACAAAATGGCCACCAGGTGAAACTAGTCAAAGATTCAAGCTTCCAAGATCTCATAGATCACTTCTTCAGGAATGTATCAAAATATTTTTGTTATTAAAAGGGATTACTGACAAACTACATGCTGGATTTGACCCCAACTAACACAGCAGCACAAAACTATAACAAACAATGGCACTAAATGACAAACTTTTCAGTAAATGTACAATGTCAGCATAACTATCTTTAGGCCTTTGAGGTGGTGTTGATGTCGTATACAGTATAACCTCATTTATCTGAATATGCTGGGGGGACGATGTCATTGTTTGGACAGATAGGGTTTTGTGTATGTGAGAGTACTTTACACAATACAGGGCCAGATATTCAAAACTTTGCGCTGGGCAAAAACCGTTTGTGCAGGTTTAGCGTGGGATTAGCGCGAGTCTGCTATATTCAAAAGGCCAAATAGCACGGGCAAACTGCATTAGCACCGGGCAAAACTATAATGTATGCAAGGGGCAAACTGACATGAATACAGGTGCAATGCTATATTCAGCGACTAGCGCCGTGCTAAGTGGTTTTGCGTGACTTAGCGCGACACTTAGCGCAGTATAAATTACTGCCCAGGAAAAGCTTGTCTTAACCCTGGGCAATCAGGTTTGTGCGACACTCTGGCTTTGTGCGGTGTTTGCGTGGGTTTAGCGTGGGTTTTGCGCGACCCTAACGAATAAATATGACACATAGATAAAGCCAAACATAGAGGAAGCATGCTGCTAACCGATGGAATCACAATGATGCCATCATCTGCCACCAGTCCCAGCCATGCCAGGCAGTAAGTGGTGACCCTGCCACCAGTGGACAGCATGGCAGTGTGGTCATACAACACACACCTGCGGACCACACATCTGTGGACACAAACAGATGCCAGCACACACATGCAGCACTGTGGGCATGGAGGATGTTGAGGGGAGTGTGTATGGGTGGCGAGGCTGTGCCACAGACCAGGTGTGGCCACAAGACTGGGACACATCGTGCAGTGCACATGGGCCAGTATTGGGAATACCCCAACACTAGTTTGCCTTTTGGATAATATATGCCCCTCCCCCCCGGCCACATACCGCACAGCTGTACAACTGCCACAGCACACAAAGCCAGAAATGGACATGTCACTGTGAGCATCCCATGCCACAGGTACAGCATCTGTGGGTCACACAACAGTGTAACAGTAATGTCCACTGTCAGTAAACACCTGCAGGTTGGGCCTGTCAGTGTGTACAGTGCAGTCATCATCACTGCCCTACACACCATAGGCAGTGCTGTGTCCCTCACACTACTGGTCCCCTTGCTACCGTAGTGTCTGCTGTGCACTGTAGCATGCCCTACAGTGTGACAGTTGCATGCAGCAACACCACCACCTATGCTGTCTTGTCCCCTGGGGTACAATTTGCTATGCTATGCTGTACTGTTTACATGTAGCCTGCAGCTATCATTGTGCACTGCCAGACTGACCTACAGGTGGAGCTGCGGTTGGACCTGGTCAGCCCCTGTACTTCCAGACTGACCTACAGGTGGCTCTGTGGGACACTGCAGTAACGTTGGGCAAACTGCATGCAAATCAGGATATAATGAGATACTAATCCGGTTGTTTGCCCAGAGACTAACTAAGTAGGCTCATTTGCATGGCACTTTTGAATATGGCACATTTAGCTCGAACGTGTGTTTGCACCGGAGCTAACTGTAGCTCACGCTAATGTGTTAGCATGGCTATCAGATGCGAGAATAATATACAGTTTTGATCACTGTTCTTTCACATCTGCTGCTTCCTGCAGCTGTACTGAGTCCATGCATTTGCTGGCACACATTGGCCATGTAGTTCGTCTGTACCTGCCCTCACGTTGCTGTGCACTGTGTTGTTGTTGTGGGTTGCACTTCCTGGTTGCTTTATTCAGTGCTGTCTTATTCCCGGGCTATTTTTGCCCTGCACTCCCAGACCAGTTTGCCCGGCTTCCTTAGACTGCAATATTCAGCAGGATTAGCATCAGGCTATTTCCATTTCAATATAGCTTGCTCTGTGCTCCAGGCTAAGTTTGCCCGCCGGGCAGTGCTAATTTAGCCCCTAGGCAAAGTTTTGAATATCTGGCCCACAGTGTATTAAGCTGGGAGACACACAACATCTTTGAAAAATTTAGAGTTTTGGTTAATTGAGGTTTGGATAACAGGTTTTACTGTATGTATACATACATATTATATATACATATATTTATACTATATATATGTGTGTGTGTGTCTCTACTGCATTTCAGATAGGATAAATTTCTCCTGGAACATCGCAGGTTTTCATGAAAATGATTGATTAAAGATTTGATTGCGATGCAGACTGACTTTACAATGGGATACATTTATCACAAAATGCATATGCCCCCAATGAAATGTATCACTAGCAATTTATGCAAATCACCAGGAAGGAGTATAGTCTGACTGGGCTTGGAGCCAAGAGTATAGTGCAGGAAAGCTTCAACAGTCTACAATGGATCAAACAGCAAAGTCTGTTAATGTATACAGCCGACTAACCTGCCCAGTGAAAGATGTGCCTTCCTGTGATTTGATGAATTCGTTGTACACTTGATTGGCTCTGAGAATCACTGTGGCAACAGCTTCTTGATACTGTGGCGATGATGTTGCCAGCAGAGGAAGCGCAGCCAATGGAATGTGATCTTGGCTATTTGACAGGCAGCTTTCATCATGGCTGTAGGGACTAAGACTGCACAGGGAACAATGGTTGGTTAAACACAAAATTTAAAATGGCACCCTTATGAAAATAAATATTGTTGATCCTGGAATGTGTTATGTTTTTTTTAATTAGAAAACACATAAAGTACAGCTCCTATACATTCTTTGAGGAAAGGCAGTGTTTACTTTCCTCCCATGCACTTTAGGAATTCACTGACCATATATACTAGGAATCCACTGGGGCTGACCCACATTATGTTTCAGAATTACAGCATTTGATTGTGATAAGGGAGGTTGCAAATTTAAGAGCCGCCTGAAACAGCCTGATCCGTGGCGTCATGCAGTGGGGACTTTGCAGGAATGTGGTGACCCAGGTGCATGCTCAGCCTAGGATATCTAGAGTGAAGGTCAGCAAAGAGGATTTCAGGGTGTCCTTTGGATTCTCTTCTTCCAGGATGAAGGTTGGTCTGTTAGCAGCCCCTAGTGGAGGACTGAAGGTGCACTACGCAGCGTGGATCACCACATGCTGCGGGTATACACCCACACAGGGTCCCACTTTGTTCAAATAACATGAAATCTTGCTGTATTCAGACATAATGCAGTTAGCCCCAGCACTTGAACTGTCCTGGAGAGGAAAGAGTTAACTCTATGCAGAAGCATAGAACGTTGAGCTCGAGCTTGGTTTTCAAACCTCTGTCTGTGGTACTTCCCAGTGTAACCGTCAGATTCTTTACTTCTAACAGTGAAGTCGCTCCGGAGATTTCCTCTGCTCAGTTCGGTAAAAGTAAAAGCGTTCGGTTTAAACCGTATATTTTTTTGTTATTTTCGGATTTCCAGCCTCTGTCTATGGTACAGGTAGTGTGTAGATAGGTAGTGACTGTGTTTTATTTCTGTGAAAAAGTTGGAAATTGTTCTTTTCTTCGGTTTCTTTCCAGTTGGTCCGGTTTGGAACCGACCCATTCTGTTTAATTTTATTTCTGGGATTAGAGTGGTGTTCCGGTACCAGTCGGTTTCAAAAGAACCGGACCTTTTTCCAGTTCTTTTAAAAAGTCCGTGACACGGTTTGTAACCGATGGGTTTTTGTATTATCTGGCTTGAAAGCTGCAGTAGGGTAATTTGTTAGGTTGGCCATGTCTGAGAAACCCAAGAAGAAAACCGGTCCCACTGGGTTTCAACACTGTACTGAGTGTGGGGAGGCCTTTGCTAAGGCTGACCCCCACTTCATCTGTGTTTATTGTATGGAGTTTGACCACCTCAAGTCAGACTGCCAAATCTGTAAAAACTTTCCTAAATCCACTGTAGAAAAAAGACTGAGTAGGCTGAAGGAAAGGGAGGCCGAGAAGTCCGTAGACCCGGATGGCCAGCCCGGTTCAGGTTGCGGCCGAACCTGAGGAGGTGCCTACTGACCTAGGCGATACCTCCTCGGGCAAAAGGAGAGCCGACCCCGAGGACTCGGTTCCATCAAAAAAGAAGTATAAGTCTGCCGGTTTGGATCCGGTATCGCACTCTCCAACCACGGACGAAATAGCAAAATCGATTAGCATTGTTCAATCGCTTAGACCAGTTCCGTCCGAACCAGTACCGTCGGTTAGGCGGTAGATTCAGTCAGATCCATCTCCTCCGGATTATGATCCAGACGCTTATTATGAGGAGTGGGAGGGAGACGAAGACTATCCCAGTGATGATTATGATGATGACAATGACCAGGGGGGTCTGGATGTGCCCATTGAACCGGACATCTCCCCAGACAGGCCCTCAGGTGTCTCTCCTCCCAGGCTCTCTGAGACCCCTTCACTTTTTTTGTTCTACAGAAAGGTGGCACAAACCCTGCAGCTTCCCTTGGTTGAAGCTGCAGAGGAGGATAAAGAGCCTGATTTTGTGGAAATGATGGACATCTCAGAGTCCAAAAGACTGTCTATCCCTCTTCATAAATCCCTGGGGAAACAGACACAAACTTTACAAACCCCTAATTCAGTACCTGCTGTGGATAAGAGAATAGACAGAAGATATTTGTTATCAGGCTCAGCTGTGGAGTTCCTTCATAGTCATTGCAGCCATGTTGGGGTAGTGCAGGCTGCAGCCTGTGACAGGGCTAACATTCCTTTGGCTTCACACCCCCCGGATAAGGACTCCAGGAAAGTGGATACCATGGCCAAAAAACAGTATTTGGCATCCTCTTTGGGACTCAGGTAGGTTACTTATATGGTCTACACAGCCAGGTACTGGAAATCCAGATGGGATACGGTTCTGGAACTGGCTAAACAGGCCTCTCCCTAGCTAGCCAAGGAGCTGGAGAAGGTGGCTGCTGATGGAACTGAGGCATCCAAAATGCAATTTCATGCTGCTGTGGACTCCAATGATGTGGCATCTAGAGTCATGGCTACATCTGTGTCTCTCAGAAGACATGCTTGGCTCAGTTGTACTAGCCTTTCACAGGATACCCAGACTAAGGCTATGGATTTTCCTGTAGTAGGTGACTCTCTGTTTGGGGAGCAGACAGAGGCTTACATGAAGAAAATGGATGAATACAGGACCACGTACAGGAGTGCACAGGCCAAAGAAAGGCAAGCCACTCCGCACAAGCAGCAGTCTAGGGGCAGGGGCAGGCCCTTTCAAATGCCTTTTTACCAAGCCCAGGCCTCCTCTCCCATCCCACAGAGGGGGTTCTTCAGAGGGAGGGGCAGGAGGGGGATGAGCAGAGCTACTCCCTCCTCCTCTCAGTCTAAGGATCCTGCCAAGCAGACACCCTGATGTGTCAGCCCGGGTCGACTCCCCATTTCCAGTAGGAGGCAGGCTGGCTTACTACTTCCAGGCCTGGAAGTCTGTGACCTCAGACAAGTGGGTTCTGAAAGTAGTAAGCCAAGGACTGGCCCTCAGCTTCAAAATATTTCCAAAAAAGAGGGCCAAGTCTTTTCCACCTGCATCACTCTCAGAAACCATTGCCCTAGAGGCAGAGGTTTCCTCTCTTGTAGCTCTCAGAGCTATAGAGAAAGTTCCTACTCAGCACAAGGGAAAAGGACTGTACTCCAGGTACTTCCTTACCCCAAAGGAAACAGGGGAGTGGCGACCCATCCTAGCCCTAAGGTATTTGAACAAACACATTTCAAAGCCCAAATTCAAAAAGGTAACTCTGGGAATAATCCTTCCCTCTCTAAGGTCAGAGGATTGGCTAGCATCTCCGGACCTCAAGGATGCCTGTTTCCATATTCTTATCAGGTGCTCCCACAAAAAATACCTTAGGTTTGAGTTGCCTTAAGGCCATTACCAATTCAGAGCTATGCCATTTGGCCTAACATCAGCTCCAAGGGTGTTTTCACACAGTGCCTTGCAGTAGTGGTGGCTTACCACAGAAGACAGGGTATCACCATCTTCCCGTATCTGGACAACCGGCTCTTAGTGGGTCAGTCACCTTTACAGGTCAAGTCAGCTCTTCAAACTACCCAGGACCTACTTAGCTCCTTGGGGTTTCTTCTCAAAGTCTGTCCTCGAACCAGTTCTACTTCTCACCTTTATAGGCACGGAGTTGGGCACTGTACAAGCAAAGGCCTTCCTTCCCCTAGCAAAGGGTGAAGGCCCTGGTGGATCTCGCTTCCTCCTTTCGACCTCAGGTCTCCGCCCAGCAAGACAGTTTCTCCAGCTCCTGGGCCACATGGCAGCTTCCACGACAGTGGTGCAGGGAGCAAGGTTCCAGCTGAGGAATATTCAGTTTAATCTAAGGTCTTTTTGGTCTCAAAAGAAGGATTCACTTACCAAACTGATTCCAGTGACTCAGACTCTGGTCCAAGCTCTCCAGTGGTGGCTGGACCAGGACAACCTCAGACAAGGGGTTCCATTTCTCCCTCAAGTCCCATTAGTAGTTCTAACTACGGATGCTTCTCTTCTAGGGTGGGAAGCCCACCTGGGAGCCCTGACAGCTCAAGGGGTCTGGTCTCCACAAGAGTCTCTCCTTCATATCAATCTCCTGGAACTCAGGGCAGTTTTCCTAGCCCTGCAGAGCTTCTCGGATTCAGTCAAGGGCAAGGTGGTCCAAGTCAGGACAGACAACACCACCACAATGTGGTACATCAACAAACAGGGAGGCACTTGGTCCTCGGCTTTGTGCACAGAGGCCATGAAGCTGTGGTCTCTGGCCTATTCTCTTCAGACTTCTCTGGTAGCAGTTCACCTTCCAGGGAAGGACAACATACTAGCAGATGCTCTGAGCAGAATTTCATAGGGACATCATGAATGGTCTCTGGATCCTCACATCCTGAAGGTCATCTTCTCCAGGTGGGGCACTCCAGAGATAGATCTCTTTGCAGCACCGGACAATCATCAGCTTCCTCTGTTTTGTTGCAGACCTCCAGTTCTGGGGACGATTCCCCAGGATGTTCTCATTTTGCACTGGAAAGGCAGATTTCTCTATGCCTTCCTTCCGCTGTTGAGAGTTCTGATCAAAATCAGGACTCAACCCTGCACAGTGATACTGGTGGCTCCAGACTGGGCCAGACAGCCTTGGTATCCTCTACTGCTGTTCTTGTCAGTGTCACGTCCCCTGTCTCTGCCCATGACATACAATCTCCTGTCCTCCTCCTCCCAGGGGGCGGATCTGGTACCCCGATCTCCAGTCTCTCAATCTCAAGGCCTGGCTCTTGAAGAGTTAGAATATGCAGCACTACATCTCTCTCAGGGAGTTCTGGATATTCTGAAGGTCTCCAGGAAACCTTCCACTAGAAAAACTTACAACTCAAAATGGAAAAGTTTCAGTATTTGGTGCTCTCAGAAAGGCATCCTGCCTGATTCTGCAGGCATTTCCACAACCTTAGACTATCTAGTTCATTTGAATGGTCTAGGCCTTAGGCCTGCCACTCTGAAGGTTCATCTAGCAGCTGTCTCTGCATTCCTCTCAGCAGGGAAGGGCTCTTCCCTAGCATCTCATCCTTATTTCAGAAAGTTTTTCAAGGGCCTGGTTCACATTAACCCTTCCTTTAGGGAGCCCACTCCGCCTTGGGATCTTAATGTCTGCATAGCTCAGCTTATGCAGCCACCTTTTGAACCTCTGGCTTTGTCCGAATTGAAGTACTTGACCTGGAAAACTGTGTTTCTGGTAGCTATTACTTCTGCCAGGTGGATTAGTGAGTTACAGGCTCTGTCAGTTGAGCCGGACTTCATCTCCTTCCATAGGAACAAAGTGGTCCTAAGAACCAATAGGAGGTTCTTGCCCAGAGTGGTATCGGATTTTCATCTGAACCAGTCTATATCTCTCCCTGTGTTTTTCACTGATCATTCTTCTTCAGGTGAAAGAAGATTACACAGTCTGGACGTTAAGAGGGCCCTTAGCTACTACATTGAGCATACTAAGGCACATAGAAATGACTATCTTCAGTTGTTTCTCACTTATAGTGAAGTGGGGAAAGGTAAGCCTGCCACTAAAAGAACTATTGCCAGGTGGATTGTTTCTTGTATTCAATTCTGTTATGACAAGTTGGGTAGAACGCCCCCTTCAGGCCTGAGGGCTCATTCGACTAGGGGTACAGCTGCTTCTCTAGCTGCGGCCAGAAATATACCTTTGTTAGAGATCTGTAAAGCAGCTACCTGGAAAACAGTACATACTTTTACCAAGCATTACTCCCTGGACATCCACGCTGGGAGTGATGCTAGGTTTGGCATAGCAGTACTGCAGAGCCTCTTCCCAAAGTAGGTTCTGCATTCCCTCCTCCATAGGGAACTGCTTGGTAGTCTGCATTATGTCTGAATACAGCAAGACTTCATGTTGTTTGAAGAAAAAATTACTCACCATAGTAATGTTGTTTCTTCTAATGGAGTCTTGCTGTATTCAGACCTCCCCCAACCTCCCCTCTCAGAACCTGTTTTTGGGAAGTGGGCTGGCAGGTACAGTGTTGCACCTCAGGGGTGTACCTTGTACCCTCCCTCTTGGGTGGGGTGGATGTTGTTATTTTTCTGGTGTTTTATACTTAATACTGTCACTACCTTTCCTTCTTGGGTTCTCGACTTGAGTCTTTTGGGCCCAAAAGAATCTTTGCCCTTTGCTATATGTTGAACAATTTCCATACTATAGTATGTTAGTTAGTGTGCTCGTAAGAATCTGACGGTTACACTAGGAAGTACCACAGACAGAAGTTTGAAAACCGAGCTCAAGCTCAACGTTCTATGCTTCTGCATAGAGTTAACTCTTTCCTCTCCAGGGCAGTTCAAGTGCTGGGGCTAACTGCATTATGTCTGAATACAGCAAGACTCCATTAGAAGAAACAACATTACTATGGTGAGTAATTTTTAATTCTTGCTCTTAGGAGGAGGGTAGGATTCTTAGAACTTTAAGAAAAAAGGGAGGCCTGCCCATGTGCTCTGTATGATGGACACCACACCCCCTTATGCCCCAACCCCCCTGCAGCACTATGCTTCTCCCCAGCTACATCCTCTATGAAGACACAGGGTACCACCCCATCCCCTGGTGGCAAGGCAGGGGGACCCTAAGCAGGGACAGGCCAGGACTGGTGGAGTAACTGAGGAGCCTTGATGGCAGCATCAGTGACCAAGAGATAAGTGGGCAACGGGGCATTTGGCAAGACCAAAAAAAGTGGAGTTCCAGGGACCAGGAGCATAAATAGGGGACACAAACAAAAAAGGAAATTGGCTAAAATAACTAAGTATACTAGCTAAAACAGTAGTGACTCTTTTTTAATCAAGTACCAAAAACATGGTACTTTATCAAGGGGACTGCATCACAAACTTACTTTGATACTAGTGAGAAGGCCTCTGAACAGATAGCTGGGCAGGGAACCAGCCTGATTGCAATGTGGCCCAGAGCAGCTGGGTAATGCACCCTCATTACCGTGTCAAACGCTGTGGCAATAGTATTCACGTCACCCTGTTTCGAACTCTGGTCTCCGCTTCCTGTATCCAAGATGTTCCCCCCATGCAGTACTAAAATTAGCACATGAATCTTGCACGGCTGCAGTGAATTTGGGCACGATTCATCCTAAAACAAGAAAAAAAAAAAAACATTATACTGTATGTGAAAGATGATGGTATGTGACCCACCAACAGGTCACAAATTACATGGGTTTGGATGTGCTATGAAGAAGTAAATTTCCTACAGTCTGTAGCACGGAAGTGGTCTCTAAGAATGGGGGGAAGCTGAAACCCATTCAAGAGTGCATACTAAAGGGAGGTTCTGTCTGCTTTGTTATTTAAATGACACAAATTACACACGTGCCACAGACTGGAAATGGTAAAATCTTTGCTTCTGGGCTAGGAAAAAATCTAAAGTTATAAATGCACAAATGACAGCATATGCAACTTGCATCCAAGAGCCTTGTCTCCAGAAGGCAGCTTCTTGATGCACTTGAATGTTTTCAGACTTGAGGAGAGAGAAACTCTACACTGTCAATGAAAACTAGCAAAGTTTGCAGACAAATGAGACAGCAAACAGCATGCTATCGCTACCAATACCCTTAAAGTTCTTATACACACACACACACACACACACACACACACACTGTGTATATTTATATTTATATAACAGGTGTGTCTGAATATCAGTAAGGATAAAACTGCAGCTATTAGTTGATCAGTGGCTTTCATTTTTTTCAAGTTTGCTTAATCATTTAGAAAAATATATTGAAATATTTCCCCACAGACTGCTACTCTGGTACGTACATACACCACGCTCTTCCTGCTTTGACATCACAGAACATCTTAGCGGGGGAGTGGTGCCACCAGACCGGGAAGTGGAAGGGATTGCCTGGTCGTGAGTTTAGTTTTTGTTATGATCCCTTCCCTTCCACACGGGACCTCATAAAACAATGTACTTTTTGTGGGAAAAGGCTATCACTGACATAAGGTAATGAATGGCAGTGAAGCCCACATAAACATCTGCCAAAATTCCTTTGGCTTATGACTGTAACCTCCGAGGTCGTGTCTGAAAATAGGCAAATCTCTGTCTAGTGCATGCACCTGGTTATCAAAAAAACTGAACAGACAGGCAGACAAAGTCATACACATACATACATACATATACCTGCCCATTACAGAGGTATAACTGTCCCCAGTGTGGCGCGCGTATCTCTAAACCCTCACCCTCTGTTGCGGTTTTCCTGACCATCAGCACTCCACATAGCCTTTTTCATACAGAATATGCTGGGTGATCTGACGTGCTGAAGTAATACCCCGTGTTCTAGCAGGCACTGGGCTGACATAATGCTCACAGGGATGCTAAATGTCAGACTGTAGGCCTAACTATTTAATGCGCCCTCAGGGCATTCAATCAGAAGGGTACTCTGTTAAAAGGGTTGTAAGATAATCTAGAACCCAAGTGCTTATTTGTTTAAAGTAATAATATTTATTTAACTGCATAACTGTAACTGTATTGTTGTCAACTATAATAATTTTTCTTGTAACTATAAATGTTTTTTCTTTTTTTTTCCTCTCTGCTAATTGCTGTTGTATTTGGGAAAACAATAAAACTTATAATGGCAAAAAAAAGTAAGCCACAGTACAAAACAGGGTGTTACCATAATAAGCCATCTGATTTTTTTGGGGGGCGGGGGGTACAAATAAAACCATACCACCAATGAAGAAAACAGGCAAATATGAGCAATGGTAATGTTCAAAGTCAGCGTCCTTTATGACCCTACCTAGCCGACTAACGTGGCACTGGGACTGTCCAGTGTGTCCACTCCTCACATTTACAATGTCATCCTTCATTTATCTGGAATTACTGTTAAACAATTGCTTCTCCATACGTTTGAGAAGATACACCCTATATACTAAGAGTAATTGTTTTCCTGCCTTACATTTCAGGAACTGTTAAGGACTTGCCTGTGATTGTTAGTCCAGTTTAAGGAGCAGGAACCTGGCATTTCAGATAACAATATATGAGACTTACATGGTCAGTACTGAAGGGGTTACATTTTTTTATGTTGAATGGAAATACTGGATGATGTTGTATTTGTTTATATACCGGCAAGTCAATGAGGTAATGTATTGCAAAACTGTTGCCATTCATGGGTGATTGCCTCAGGACACCTTTGGAAATTAAACTTCTGCTTTCAGCCTTTGCAGAGTGTGTGAGAGTATTTTTGGCATCACAGGCTTCTGCTTAAAGCTGAGCCTGTCTAAATGATTTCAGTGTGGTCTGCATCTCCTATGGCTCTTACTGGTGACTCTAGCCCTCTCAGGGGATATTGAGCTCAACCCTGGTCCTCCCCAACAAGCCTCCTCCCCATCAGTAGGCTGGTGGAAAGGCACTGGGTTGAAAATAGCCCACCTCAATATCCGTAGCCTCCTGCCCAACCTGGCTGACCTCCTTACGTGTGTCACTCACCGTAAGCCTGACATCCTGGGTATAACGGAAACCTGGCTGAAGCCATCTACCCCTGACTCAGCAAGTGCGCTTCCTGGCTTTGACCTCATCAGGCAGGACCACCCGGAGAATAAGCGTGGGGTGGGGGGGGGCTACTACAAGAGTCACCTTAATCTTTTGGTTCTGTCCGGACAACAGTCTCTGCAGTCGCCCTGTGAACTGCTTCACACAGATCTGTTACTCGGGAACACAAAAAGCTACACATTGTCTGTACTTACAATCCCACCCCCACCCGGAGGGCATATAGGGGTTGTCATACCTTCTTGACACTGTTGGGTCAATGAGCTAATGATACTGGGTGATCTCAGCTTAAACTGGCTTGGTGGTAATGCTAAGATGTATGAGCCCCTGCTGGTTGGTCTCTCATTGTCCCAACTCATCAAGGAATCCACTAGGTGGTTCTCAGCTGATGGCTCGGGCTCCCCCCTAGACTGGGTCCTGTCCAACAGACCAGAGAGGATTAGCTCTTCTGTCACGCTTCCTGACTCCATCTCAGACCACTCCTCTGTGTTCTGTGTTTGGAAGATCTCCTCCCTGAAAATTCCTCATAAAGTCATCCAAGTTAGGGACTTCTCCAGGTTCAACCTGGGGTCTTTCCATAACGACCTTCAGCTTATTGACTGGCCCGTGGTTTGGAATGTCCAGGACTCAGCCTCTACAGTCAGTCATTTTCTCAGCACCTTCGGGGTGCTGCAGGATAAACAAGCCCCTCTCATCAGATGAAGGGTAAGGGGGTCTGCTACCAAGTGGTTGCATGGGAGCCTCCTTACCCACAAGAGGACTAGGGATAAATACTGGCCCAAATTCAAGGTGATGATGGACCAGGCCATATTTCAGCAGTACAGGAGGCTCAGGAATGAGTGTAAGAAAGTGATCATGGCTGCCAAAAGTGAATTCTGCAAAGCGGCACTGCTGAATTCAGCTAAAGACCCTAGGACTTTCTGGAGAAACATAAAGAACATAGTAAGTGGTTCCCCCCATGGTGAGGCCACTGACATGCTCATTGATGGTACTAGTTGTAACAATCCACTTACCATCGCCAATGCATTTGACTCACACTTCTCCGACCTGTCTGCCTTCACCTCCCTTTTCTCCTCCAGTGGAGGTGATAGCTGCGTCCAGGATCCTGCTCCACAACCGGCTCCCATTTCCCACCCATTATTCTGTTTCAAGGCTGTGATGGCACAAGAGATGCAGGATTGCTCTCTGGTCTCTTCCCCTTTTCCAGTGCTAGCCATGATGGCATGGAACCTAAGCTCCTCTGTCTTGGTGCCTGTCATATTGCCTCCCCGGTGGCCCATATCTTCAACTTATCCCTAGTCTCCGGGGTCATCCCTGACATATGGAAGGTGGCTAGGGTTGTCCCCATTCTTAAACAGGGCAACCCTAAGATTCTGGACAACTATTGACCAATAGCCATACTGTCTGCAATCAGTAAACTCCTTGAGAAAGTTGTGGCTGGACAACTCACAGAGTATATCCAGTCTCACAAGCTTTTGTCTCCTGAGCAGCATGGCTTTCGTAAAAGGCATAGTACATCCTCTGCCCTTGTCACTGTCGCATCTGGGATCAGAACTGCTATGGATCAGGGTAAACTCTCTGGTACCATCTTCATCGATCTATCCAAAGCCTTTGATCTAGTTGACCATGCTCTACTCTGCTCTCAGCTTAGGTCTTTTGGCTTGTTACCCCTTGTACTTAGCTGGTTCACCAACTACCTACAGGGCAGACAGCAGCTGATCAAATACAGTAAGGTGCTCCCAGACACCACGTCTGTGTCCTCAGGTGTTCCCCAAGGTTCAGTCCCAGGGCCCCTGCTCTTTTCCATCTTTGTCAACAACGTACTTGCTACCTCCTCCTACTCTAGGTCCATTCTATATGCTGATGACCTGGACATCCTCACCCACTCTTGGGACATTGGGGTCATCAACCATCAGCTGAGCGAGGATCTTAGGAGTGTCCAATCTTGGATAACGTCCTGCAAGCTGGTCCTTAACCTCAAAAAAACTCAGGCCATGCTCTTTGGGCTCCTGGCCAGGATAAAGGCCTCCCCTGCCCCTTTGTGTATCATTGGTCTTGATGGTGCTCCTGTCCTCATCACCGACTCCATCAAATACCTTAGGGTGACTCTTGACCTCCAGCTCGACCTTGGACTCCATATCCATAATGTATGCAGAGTCGTTAACTGCAAACTGGGTCTGGCCTATCGTGCAAAGAGCACTCTCACTCCCGCCACTTGCCTTGTGCTGGCTAGAGGTATGTTTCTCCTCTCTCTCTGCTATGGGCTCCTCCTGTTTGCTCATACCTCCAAAGCCCACCTAGCTAGGTGGACCGTCGCCTACAACAACATTTGCCGTTTGGCGCTTGCTGCTCCTCGTCTTACCCACCACTGTGACCTGTACAGTAAGCTTAACTGGTTCTCCCCATCCAATTACTTAAATTTTGTCTTGGGTTGTTTCATGGGCAAGGTCCTTGGTACCAGCACCCCACCTGGATTGGCGGAGCTCCTCATGCCGGCTGCCTCCTCCTCGTACTCCCTCAGATCCCTGGGCCCTGCTTTTCTTAGGATTCCAGCTACTCGCAGTCAAATGGGGGACACAGATTCTGCCTCTTGTGCCTCCAAACTATGGAACTCCCTTCCTGCCCAGGTTCGCTCCTCCCCCTCTCATGCATGCCTCCGAACCTCCCTGTGGAATCATTTGAAACTCTCCTCAGCACATGGTTGTCCCAAGCCTCCTTAAACTCACCTGTTCCCCTGCACTGAACATCCGTCCTATTGTTCAGCCTGCCTACATGGATTTTGTCCTGCACAGCGTATACACCCTATGTATTAGGTAATGCTCTGACTGTGCCTCCACTTTATGGGGACTTATACTGTATATAATTTGTATATAATGCACTGCTGGCAGCCTTGGTGATTCGATGTATATGCTCAGACCATTTGTGTGTACCTACTGACTATGTGATGCTCCTGTTTTCCCTGACTCTGTGTAACTGCCTAAAGTGTATCATGTTGTACTATGTCGTATTTCCTGTACTGTCCTGGGTTGTACCTGAAAATAGGTAAATGTCTTGTCTAGTGTACTTACCTGGTTAACAAAAGCTAAATAAATAACATACTTGCCATGATGCTTTGTATAACAGAGGTATGTGTAATTTTGCTTGGAAACAAGACCTGCCTTATAAGGTCTGCCTAGGCAGAACAATTTAAATAACTGACTTCAATAAATTCATTTTTCAGAGGGATGTTCCTCACAACCTTACCTCCTTTCTTGACCCTTTTTTCCCTCTTGTCCCCACCATTATTATTGGGGTCACCATGGCTGCACCATTCCGCCAGCCAGTACAAAAAGGGGGGACGAGGAGGTGAAATACAGGCAGGTCATGCCCTGCCCCCGAGGCAGAGCTCCTTGTGTCTGCTACGTATCTAGGGTGCCCATTTCTGACTGAGGATTAGTTACAGGGTTTTTTACCCTCCTGCAGTTATCCCTTAGTCACAAATTCCAATTCTCAAAAGGGTCAGCCAATCAGACAACTTTATCCTTGTCTACCAATGGCACTTTAAGGCCTCTTGGGGGACATTGTCCTGCAAGAAAGAAAACATATCATGGTTTGAATAGTTGTGATATAGAGGCTTTTATGGCAAATTGCCTACATGCAGGAAAATGTTCACAGATAGAAAACATTTTCCCTCTTGCTAGTGTGACTTTTTTTTTCCCCAATTGTTTAAGCAGGTGAGACACACTAAGCTGAAAGCTTGTTTACAGGTGCAACCTGGGAGCACAGGGAAGTTAAGTGACTTGCTCAGGGTCACACAGTATGCAAGTGGGGGCTGTGGGATTCAAACCCAGGTCTCTAGATTTGCAGCTCAGAGCCTTAAACCACTTCGTTATACTGCCTCCAACCATCAGAAAACTGAGCCCCAGGCAGCTGTTTCAGTACATACAATACTTCTGTAAACACACTAGTAAATCACTCAGATGTTACAATTTACTAGAGAATAGAGTTTCAAAGTTTGGGTTATCCGTCACAGAGTTTTCGGTCCATTTTTGCCAGCTTCCGTACAAGATGCGTTTTAAATGCTCAAATGAGGATTTTCTGAACCCACAGAAGTGTACTTGTTATGTCATCCTGTCCATGACAACACACTGATATCCTGCGAGACCATTTGTTGCCAACCAGCTGCATTATGTAAAGGCTTTATTAAACCGCTGGCCTACCTCAATGATGCCGAGTCTTTCCGCACTAGATGTAATGGTGTATTCTGCCGTTTCATGATGCGAATCATCTGCAAGAAACGATACACAAATTCAAGCACTGTGGCGTAACATGCAAACCTAGACTTATTCTTTACTAACTACTTACAATTTTAAAGTGTCATTGAGACTTTAAGTCAACTGAACAGCATGATTCTAGGTGGGGAGCGGGAACACAACACAAACAGCAACAGCTGTGGGCTGGGCCAACAGCCTAGTAGTAAGTGCATCCACTTATCATGTGGGGTAATTGTAGTCATGTCTTAAGTCTGCGAATTCCCAACTGGGCTGGTGGTGGTTAAGTGCCATCTCTAGGGGATATGCAGTGCCTACCGGGACAGTCTGCAGCAACTGCCTTTATGTGATGGTCCTCAGGGGCTGAGAGAGAGGGAAGTCACATAGTTCGAAACACCTACCCTATGGAAGCCCCTGCTCTCATTGACAGGTGGGACGCTGGCATGTGCCTAACTGTTCCTTAATTCTGATGTCATGTGCAGGCCCAAAACCAGCATGTCTCCCTGACCACCACCCCGGGTGTTGCGGAGGCTTTCTAGGTGGCAAGTAGAGGTGGCCTTGTTGGGATGCAGCCTGTAGCACAGGGGAGGTACTAGGGCAGAAGGTGCCATAGGGGCAGATAGGAGGAGATGAAAAAAATGCCAGAAATAAAAGAACAAAAAGTTATGCCTGCATTCAGGCCTGTAAAGAAATGCTGATTACATCAAATATAGGGACAACTTTACTGTACCTAAACAAACAGGTCATAAATGTTTTTGAGATAATGTAACTTTTTGTACAAATTCAGCTACTTCTGTTCGGAATGCTGCTGCACCAGATGAGTGCAGGTTAGTGAATGTTGTAATGTATTGTATTAATTGATGATGCATGTCCTTGCTTATTGAACATTAAATGGCAAAATTGTCGCTTGTGAAAACGGGCTTTTAGCTCATCTAGCTAACAAGTATAAAAATAAAAACGAAATGAAATGAAGGGACTTGTGTGGCCATGAAAGTTTACCACTACTGTAACATCTTTAAATAAGATGTATGTTAGTCCAACAAAAGGCATCAAACTACCCCACTACACCTGAAACTGACAAAGTTACAACTAATTTATGTACGTTTGGTATTCAGTATAAAACTGGTTATACAGGATAGGCCCACTGAAATGTATCATTTAACACCACTAAGAAAATACATAAAGAAGCTTTAGTAAAGCATGCTGAAGCTGGAGGTTACAAAAAGCAGTCTGTTCCTCCCAGCTGACTATTAAGTGGAATTACCTTACCCTGGCTCGCCTCATTTTCCATTCTTTCAATGTTGTCCATGAGATCATTAGAATTCCACTTGGCAATTTCTTTGGGAAAGATGTCTTCCTGATCAGACAAGTCTTCTAACAAAAAAGAGGATTTTGTTGTTACATCAAGGAAGCACTATCTGCTTATGTTCGGCCTCATACCTCCACTAAGGAAACCCAATACAACCCATGACAAGCAGATACTAATGTTAGCACAAGCATTTTCCCAATTCTATTGACACAGTTCCAGAATTCAGCTAATCCTGGGCCATGCAGACTATGCTATATAAACCACTTTTACTGGGAACCGCTGAACCAACATTCCTTTTAATTTGTAAAAGAAAATGCTAAGAACGATTTTTTTTACTTATTTAGAAACTGGTAACTGGGTGAGGTACACTGAGCTAAGGTTTGTTTGCAGATGCTACCTAGGGAGCGGGGGGGGGGTGTACAAAGTGGGGCATAATGTACAATAATGCAATGTTACACAAACAGAGGCAAGGCCATTCTTCATTTGAGGAGCTTCAATAAAAAAAAACTGTAGAGTGACGTTACATCAGAGAAAAAGTAACTGTGAAAAATCAAGGATTACAACCACTGAGGATCAGCAAACTATAATCAAGACCACTGATATGAAAATTACGTACCTACCATAATTCTTGATCTTACTGTGCATCTTCACCATTCATCACTGGTAGGCTGTCTGCCGGAGACAGGCACCTCACGGGAGACTTTTTTTTTTGGAAGAGGGGCTGATGCTGTCGGCGCCGCCCACGAGGCCAACGTAATACATGGCACCATACAGGAAGAGAAGGAGGGGCCCGAGGGTTTTGGACCAGGAGGCCCTAGTCCCTGAGCGACCAAAGGAGAGAAAAGAGAGATTGAGAGAAAAAGAGAGAGAAAAGAAGATATGGGATGGGTTGGGGGAGGTGGCCTCAGTTCCCAAGCAACATAGGCAGCTCTGGAGGATTACCAGGGTAAGAAACCCGGTAGAGGAGCTGCATCCTGGAACATAAGTGCTCTGATTGGAAAGAGTGCAGAAGAGCTGCCATTTTTTTACCGCTGAGTCCCCAGATAAGGCAGAGCAAGCACTGCACAAGGCAGAAGAAGGATTACAATACTGCAGGAGGTTGCACCACAGAGTTCGGGGAGAGGCCACCACCAAAACTCAATCCCAACAGATCGAGGACTGTCATAGTGCTCACTCCCCCTACCCTCAGAAACACAAAGGTCTCAAAAAGGGGGGGGGGACAACATGTGGGCAAGGGCGTCCCGGGAGGGTTGAGGCATCTCCCTCTGACCGGCAGACCCAGACAGTGGGCCAAGCAAGGTGTCCAGATGAAGAGGGGGGGCCCCCCAGAGACCCAGGAGTAGAACCCTGAAGAGTATGAGACTCTCTCGAACCTAGACCTCGCCCCATAGACCCCCCCCCAGTGTCAGGAGAACTCCAGAAGGAGGGGGGTGCTCAGGGTAGAAGGGGGGCGGACGTCTCTAGGACTGAGGCCTCAAGGGGGAAGGTGGGAGGATTCAGTGATGAATGGTGAAGGTACACAGGAAGATCAAGAATTACGGTAGGTACATAATTTTCATATCTTACCTGTGTCAGTCTTCACCATTCATCACTGGTGGGTGAGTACTGAGCACCTCCAAAGGGGGCCCAATAACCCTGAGGGAAAACATCCCTCAGTCACTCCTGGGGGAGAATGGGGGGCAAGGAGGACCCC
Source organism: Neoceratodus forsteri (assembly GCA_016271365.2). NCBI lineage: Eukaryota > Metazoa > Chordata > Ceratodontiformes > Ceratodontidae > Neoceratodus > Neoceratodus forsteri. The sequence continues at coordinate 270,777,314 of JADMNL010000027.1, forward strand.
TCCACTAGTCAGTTCAAGGCTGGGACTTATCAGTGAGACAGGGTCCCCTAAACCTTAGGAGAAGGAAGGCCCCTGAAGCCCCCCCATCTCACTCTGCGGGAAAATAGATGGGTCCCCTGGAAGGGGAAGGCTAATAACCTGCTCCGGGCCAAAGGTGACAACCTTGATAGGTGAAGCCATGCCATCTTCCTAATGCAGATCGTTGTCCCTGCAAGCCATGAAGTGACCTCACTGGCGTCATACAATGCCCTTGTTTGGTGCCTTGCCAACTCCAGGCCTAAAGTGGCGAGGGCAGTGGCTTGCCGGGTAGCCTCTGAATTTGGCAGCAATGCTAGGGCCTGACCCAGCATTGCCCACAGATGCCCGTTGTAGACAGCGTGGTGTGCCTGATGAGAGATAATTGCCAACAGGCTCCACGCCGAAGAGAAGACTCTTCACCCCATCTGCTCCAACTCTCGAGAATCGGTCTCGGGAGGGCCTATCACGGACTGGCTGTTGAAGCCCGAAAGTGGTGTCCAGCAGCGTCAGTCCAGAAGGTGGATGAGGCAAGGCACCTGGAGACCCGCAGGTTGCACAATATCTCCTGTGGCAGTCCATAGGGGCTGGTTCCTGGAAATATGGATGCTGCCAGACACTGTACGATGCTTGCCGGAAGGGAACTGTCGAGGATGGGACTACCAAATGGTGCACCCCATATACGCCTAGAAAGGCCTGTGTTGCATGCTCGGTAATGTCTCTAGCATAGTGAGAAATGTGCAAGTCCCTAACCAACCTCTACAGGAAGCACTGATACTGGGCTTGATCAGCGTCTGATGACAGGTGGCCTGAAGGTTCCTCTTCTTCAGTGGAGGAAGATGAGAAGGTTGAGGAGCTTGATGAATCAGACTCTTGCTGTGGCAGGGGAACTGGTCGGAAGACCTGCTCGTCCACGGTCCTAACTTACTGAGGGAATGCCGCCTGAGACCTGAACTGATCCTAGGTCAAAGGACCCAGAGGCCCAACGTTGCCTGGGAGAAGGGGAGCTGGGTGCAGAGACATGGGTGAGCCTGTCACCTGATGTGACATACCTCTGCCAGGGCTAGCAGAATCCACAGGAGAGCCTGGCATCAGAAGAAAACCGCAGGTCTGTAGATTCACTATCCTATCCTGGAAATTGAAATGATGAGGGCTTAACCCTGTAGGGTGAGCTACCCTATGAGGGGACCGGGGCCGCATGGATCCAGAAGAGTGGACCCCAGCCCCACCAAGAGGGACCTCCGTGGGAGAACTTGAGGGGAGAACAAAGGGTTCAGCACTACGGCTCCTCCCTCGACCCCAAAGGGTCATGGAAGTATGCCGCAGTCCCTTGCCCCTCATCCTCAACCCCGAGGAAGCCTTCTTCCTTGACCCCTGTGCCACAGGCTCCCTGGACTCTGCAGACCCCCTGAAGAGGGCCTTAGGAGGAGGGGACTCAATCTTGATTCTGAGAGGGGGAATGGCACCGGGGACAGCAGACACTCCCTCACTCAAGACCCCAATAGCTACCCCAGCAGCAGAGGGACTGGAAGGTCGCAGCTGGCCTTCCAAGCCAGGGGTGACTGGGAGATCTGCATGAACCCCGGTCACCTGAGCCGCTGGAGTGGGCACCTGGGGAGTGACAAGGGTGGTGGGTCGTGGGGAACCTTTTGACTCCTACGAGTCAGGCAGCCAATCTGGATTTGCCTCAGAATCCTCCTCCTCCGAAGAGGAGACAATTATGAAGGGCTCCGGATTGGCAGCCCCAAGGGATCCCCCAGTTACAACCCTGCAAATGAAGCTGCAACCCGGCCCTGCACCCCTCATAGTGCTGCGCATGGCTCTGGGATCCGAGACGGTGCCGAGGAATGCCCCACACTGGGACCCACAGCCATGGGCCCTGACAACAGGGGAGCCTGCACCTCCTAGGAGGTGACTGCCAAGGCGGTGCTACTGGCCCGTCCCCGAGTGGGGCCAGACCAGCCCTCCGACACCGCGGTAGGAACCTCCTCCATAGCAAGGCTGAAAGAGGCGGAGGCCCCCTCTTCACCAGACCATATAGGCCCAGGAAGGGACCCGGAGGTAGAGCAGAGAGTCCTCTGCCTAGACAGGCTCGAGCAATGTTGCCCCCCAAAAGTCAGCAGGGTCCTGCCGACCTTTAACACGCAGTGCTCCAAAACTCGACGGTCCATCGAGTAGCAGGTGTCGCAAGCATCCATACTGTGCTGGGGACCAAGACAGGTGAGACACACATCATGTCAGTTGGTAACAGAAATCTGTTGGCCACAGGGACACTGACGCATAGGGGGCCAACCTGTTTTGTTGGATCACTTCTTGTCCCGATGGTAACTAAACTTAAAATCAGAAAAGACTTGATGCCACGCACAAAAATAAAAGGAAAGGTCTTACTGGTCTTGAGCGGCATCGAGTAACAGAACTGAGGCAGAGTCGAGGATAACGGCATCAAACAGTGTCGAACTAGGTGTTGCAGAAAACGGTAGGCCACAGAAGTCTCTAGTCGGCTAGGGTGCTGTTTCAACAGCGGGAGAAGCAGAACTGAGGTGGAGGACCACCCAACAGCTGTTACTTGCCAACCTGCGAGCGCCACGTATTACGTCAGCCTCGAGGGTGGCGCCGACAGCATCGGCCCCTACTCAAAAAAAAAATCTCCTTCGAGGAGCCTGTCTCCAGCAGACACCCTACCAGTGATGAATGGTGAAGACTGACACAGGTAAGATTTTCTTTTTACCAGAAAAACTGGTAAGATTCCAGAATTTGAACTGCCTGCACACTGGTTAAAACAAAGAATTTCATGGAATTTGGTATTTTGTACCAGATCAGTAAATCTAAAGAACCTGTATTTTTCTGGTAATTGCTTCCTGTACTATTTTCAACTTGCTTCAAAGGGAAAGAGGAAATTATTTAACCAGGAAAGGCACACTAAGCTGAAGGCTGTTTCCAGGTGCAACCTGGTAGCACAAGGAAGTTAAGTGACTTGCTCAGGATCACACAGTATGCAAGTGGGGGCTGTGGGATTCAAACCCAGATCTCCGGGTTTGCAGCTCAGCGCCCTAAACCACAGCGCTATACTGCCTCCTTCATTTAATGCTCTGTATATTAATTTTTTTTTTGATAATGTATAAACATGCTTAAAGAATGACAGTAGAATCCCAGTAAAATCCAGAACTTAGACTAACACTCACTGGTGCAACTCCCAGAATTTCAAGTTCTGAAAATAGAATTTCATTATTTTAATCACCTTAAATCAGTGGCCTTGAATAGTGACGTTAAACCAGAAGACCCAAAGTCTGTAGATATCCTTGGGAGGGTAGATATGCAAAATGGATGCAGGTGGGACAGAGTAAGGGCTTAATATTCACCCGGGGGCAGGGGAGAGTTGCAGCTCTAAGAGGTAGGATAGTGTATTATGGGTAGACTAGAGGGACCAGTGGTCTTTTTCTGCCATCAGCTTCCATGTTTCTATATACCATCTACAGTTTCCTTACTACCAATCCCTGCCCACCTGCTTCCTGCAAACATCCCAGAGTCTTGTTGTCACTGAGCTCCCTGAAACTCCCTGGGCAGCACTGCTGTGGAGGACAACCACCCCACTCAAGGGAACAGAGCATCTAGTGGGCCACTCATTCCTTCTCCTCCCAGTTCCCACCAATAATCTGAGCTCAGGACACCAGCCCAAGCCACCAGCGGCAGAGCACGCATTTCCCCAACCAGTGTGCCATCAGACTGGCCCCAGCTGTAGTCACTCTACTGGTATTTTCTGAGCAGTGCTAGCTAATGGCCAACTTTTCTGAGTTCACACACTAAGTTCCATACAAACAATTGGCAGAAATACAAAATTATACATCTCCCACTAATGCAAAGCATCATGGAACATATGTACAAATCACCCCAAAAGAAATTTAGACTGGTTCTGCTTTAAGCATGAGTGCATGGTGTCAAATGGCCTCTCACACACTCTGCAGACAGAAGGCACAGGCACGTTTTGTTCTTCTCAGGACTCATCAGTGTGCCTCATCTGTATCTCAGCTTAGAGGAAGGAAAAAATAGCCCTATGATGATCTTATGGCTTTGAAAGTATCTAAAAACAAAGAAGTGTCTAAGTTAAAGACAACCAATTAGTGTCTATTTCAAAGCACAGGCAAAAGTTGACTTAAGGGTTCAGCAGCCAAAGGGCCACGCCCTTCCTGGAAAAATTACTTCACTGCTCAAAAGAGTCTCTAACAGAGTTTGAGAAAATATATTTCATGTTGACTTAGGGCTGCTTAACTGCCTCCTACTGTACTTCAAGCTCTAGTGTGAATTGGAGGAGAGGGACAGGGGAGGAATAACCCTAAAGTCTGCATGAAGGATACATCCTTTTTTCTTTTCCATAATGCCTTGTACCTGACTGAGGCAGGCAGGCAAGCTCTCAGTCCTGTCTTCACTCCCTGTGAGTGATGTCCGCCTCCCCTGACACCCCAGGGCAGAATCCCCTACAGATTTCCCCCTATGGCAGGGCCAGGAGGGTGAGGGCTGTCCCCCCCGCCCCCCATGAATAATCCATATTGCCCTGGTGGTCAGGTGGCATCATGGGTAGCAGGAGAGTGGGCAGGGATTCATGAAACCCACCTGTCCCATGTTCTGCTTTTCTCCCTTCCCTGTCACGGAGACATGCAACAACATGTGCTTGGAGGCACACATGCACTTGCTGAGCTGCAGCCCTCCCTTCTAGTTGCTCACAACCAGCAATACCACCGAGCCTCCACCGGGTGGCAGTCAGAGGCCGAGATGACTTGCCACCCCTCCCCAGGACAGAAGACCAGTCCATGAGATGCTTGAGCCTCTCCCACCCTGGCCAACCCCCAGCAACCTGTATTCTTCCCATACACGGGTCACCAACATGGCAGGAGGTAGGGCATTCAACACCTCAGCCCTCTATGCCACCGTGCCGGCAGGAAGGCAAGGCAAATTTTATTTATACGGCACCCGTTCCCAGAGGCTCTGGGCACCTAACAACAGAACAAATTAGAAAATAAGACGACAAATATGTGTCGAAGACGCATCCTGAAGAGGGTTGTGTCTTTGACCATTCTGCAGTTTGGATCATAGAAACTACTTGCTGATGCATATTTTCAAGGGGTGCCCTTACGTCCACCGTAGTGTAGTTGAAATGGGAGCAAAAAAGGCAAATGCATGATTCAATAAAAAATACTGTGCACACCCCCCAATGAAAAAACAAACAAAGCCCACAGTCACTTTTCCTGTACCATGAGCATCAAAGAATTCCTCATCGGAGCTTTCTTCAGAGTCCCTGGCAATGCTCTGTATCCTCCACTCTGAGAGGCTATGACGTGAAGGGCTTGCTGAAAAATAGAGAACATTACTGTAAATCAGAGGCTGCCTGCAATGCCAAATATAAACAATGTATCCAGAGGAATTACTTGCTTCCGAGAAATTTTGCTTGACTGTTTTATTATTAGAAACAGAACTACAGCAATGAGTTGAACTTGTCCCTTTTTGCCTTTCATTGTGTCACCCCCACCTTCTCTGTCACAAGTGCAGATCATCCGCACCCTCCAGTGGCAATGAAGCTTCTATCCCTCGGAGATCATCCTTATAGCAACAGCCTGTCAATGCCAGTCAGGATACGCTGTAGCTGGCTGAGGCACCCCAACCCCCCCTCCAATAGGGTTACCACCTTTTAAGAAGCCCAAAGTGAGAAATTTCTTACTGAAACATGATTTTTCGCAGGACAGTATGTAACCTCAACCAATGCAACAGACTTGTTTTCTCAATGTAATCCGAATTAAGGCTAAGTATTGTAGTTTCTTAGTTGATTTTATTGTTTCTTATCATTTTAAGGTATTTTAGTTAAGGTATAGTTTTCTGCAACATTTAGTGGAAAGTTAAAAAATATTTTTTCTACTATAAAGTCAGGACATTTAGTATTTTTCATGTTTTTTTTGCAGGACACAGCTGTCCAAATCAGGACTGTCCTGCGAAAATCAGGACAGGTGGTAACCCTACCCTCCAACAACTTGATGCAGCCAAGATCTTGAAATGTACTGCGCTGATTTTGTTACTTTGTGGTTCCCAGCATTACAGCCAGTGTTGGGATTCAGACTGTTCCACTGTCACCAGCAGTCTGGCACACTCATCCACTGCAGGTCACACGTACTGTAGACACATAGAAGGCATGGGACAGAAAAAGACACAAGTCCAGTGTGTCTGCCCTGTTGTTCCTAGTTAGAATTTCTTAAACCTTTCAGAGCTCCCAGAATCCTCCCTGCCCTACCTCTGACATGTAAGTACCTCCTTGCACATATCCCATTGGGTTCTAACCACTGATATCATTCCAGCATTAATCACATTGCTGTGAAGATTACTCCCAACAATCCACCACCCTCTCTATAAAGGAGCATTGTGTTTCCTTAAGTCATTCTTAAACCGCCCCCAGCCACCCAATTACCTTGCGTTTGTGGGCCCTGGTAGTTGTGTTAATTCTTAATTAAATATAAGAAGGCCACACTGTTGTGTCCCTGCATGTATTTATAGGTTTCTATTAAGTACCCCCTGCTCTAGTGAGTATATGTTCAGGATACATGTTCTTTCCTGACAGGTCCTACCTTGTGGCCCCTAGATAATTTTTGTTGCCCTCCATTGAATAGTTTCTGTCCTTTTCTTATCCTTTTTCAGACAGAGTTCCAAAACTGTACATAGTGCTCTAGGTGTGCCATTACACTGCTGTTGTTTTTTTGTTTGTTTGTGCCACAGTCACAATTTATTCACTTGTAGAGAAGTAGTGCGATTATAAGCACTGATTAGTTAAAATCAAGTAAGTGATTTATTGATTCTGCAATGTTGTATAACTGAAAAAACCATAACCTTTAGCTGCCATTCTGTCTATATGTATTAAGTGTTTGTATTTGTTTTTTCTGACGCAGAGCATTTGTAAATGAGTCCCTGACTCAAAGGTTATAATCCTAAAGTCTGTTAAATAAATAAATAAATATATAAGCAATACGACATAACAGAGTATGGGTTACCATCCCTGAACTGCATGCCCAACTGCATTGTGAGACACAAAGCGCTTGTGCAGAGTGCCTTCAAGCACCTGGAAGTGCAGTTAACAAAGCTCTAACAAGCGAAGCCACGAGGCATCTGGGTAATGGTTCCCAGAATTGATTCACTTGGCGTGTTTGATCTTTAACTTTTGTGTATTCCTGCACAAAAAATAATTCAAGAAAGCATCTTGGTGTTCATCTGCCTATTTGATCATGCACACAGACCTCTGGACATTCAGTGTTGTTTGGGCGAGCCAAGCCCACAGTTTGCACCCCACCTGCACCATTGAGCACTGTGCTTCTTTATTCTGAGCTTGTGTTCTCTGCAGGGATATTCTTTTTTTATTTGGAACTTGTATATTTCATTAATTCTTAATAAAGAACCAATAGTTTTCAAAAAAACCCACAATACATACAAGTAGACAATCCATATTGTTGCTGAACTCTGCAGGGATATTCTACACGCTGGTGTTTGTTCTGGGTCTCAGGTCTCATGTCAGAGACACTATGGGTCTGCTTAATAAACTGCATGGCTTTTGTTGGCAAGATGATTTTTTTCTTGGTCACGACTGGTGTCAGTTTATATACTATGATTAGCATACAGATGGTTTAAAAGATGTGGAGGCTTACCTTAAGAAACCCTGGATAGGTGGTCATTACCCTCCACTTTCCTTCTACAGGCCTTGGAGTATATCCTAAATAGGAATTATTTCTTGTTTAATAGGGAGTATTACAAATATGGAATGACTATGGGGGGCCTCTGTAGCCCCTTCCTATGCCAATCTGTTCATGGGACTTTGGGGAGAAAGATAGATCTATCATACTAATTTCAACAGATTTTCAGGAAATGTGCAGACCTGGTATATTGTCTTACTGGTGACACAGTCTGCATCTCGTATGACACCAAGGAGGAGATTCGCCAGTACATGGTCTACGTGAAATTTTTTATGTTTTATTGCTTTTGTTAAAACATGCAGGCAATATATTCCTAGTGTAACCCCCTTGTTCCCAGGGGTTGCTAGAATCCCAGTTAGAATTAGTGGTAGGCAGGGAAGGCAGCTAATGAAATGCCAGTTAAATGGATTTCACTCTGTCTCCCTCTCTGCTGTCAGTCACAAATGAGAGCTGGGGAGACGATGTCATTCGGAACTCTCGCAGCTGCATAAGCCACACTTCAGTAGCTGTGAGTGAGGGAGACAGAATGTTCGAGCGAGTCTTAAGTGGGAGGCTGCAGAATGTAGCTGCAGCTCCTGAAGCAGCTCTGACTTAGAGCTGCAGTTTTCATGTGTGTTTTAGTTCTCACCCTAGTGGAGGACGACCTTGCCAGTTTGTTGAAGTGGTGGAAACCTGTTCCTTTGGGTTTCCCTGTGCTTCATCCCAGGAGGGATGGAGCAGGACTCCAGGATTTCAGGGGCAATCTCCTGAGCCTCCCAGGACTTAGGAGTACCTGCAGTTTTTAAAGGTGGATTCTCTGACAAAGGGACCCTGTCACCTTAGACATTTCTTTAAAAGTTGTCTGCCTACAGTGGAGTCCAGTATGTGACCGTCCATGTGACAGAACTTTTACTTCTGACACCCTTGAGGTGTTTTGTGTGATGTTAAGTGTGATATACATTTCAAGAAAGCATCTACAGTTTTTACAGTGTGTGAGGTGTATTTACCAGATGAATGGCAGAGTATGAACTAGAAAACAAAAGGTGGGAGACCCCCATCTGGAGTGACCAGTTTACCTCTATGGGTTCTGAAGGGCACCTGTGTTTTCTATCAGTGCATGTGGCCAATGCCTGAAGAAACAATTTTACCCCAGTGAGTGGGATTGTTCTCCAGTTACCCCTAGTATGTGGATCCTACAGTGTTGAGCCTCTTGTGCTCTATGTGGTCCAAGTACCACATAATTTATCCTATGCAATATAGGAAGTGTCCAAGTACTGGCTGGATGTGCCTAGTTGATGGAAAGTGACCAAGTACTGGCCAAATGTGCCTAGTTGAGGGAGAATGTGTTCTACTGATGGCTAGTCCACAAGTTCTACAGTTATCCCATGCAATATGGGCATTTGGTGTTCTGTATCTCAGATGTCTGCATTTACAGTGTGTGTAACCCTTGGGAGTCCATCTTCACTTTGTGTTGTTCCTACTGTGTTATGGAATAAAGCCACACTCTAGAATCCCAGCCTGGTTTGGACATTTATGTTATTGCACCCCATGTGGAATTGCTTTGGGTACCCCTGTCCAGAAGTGCAAACCTAGCATAGCCCTGAGCAACTGTTTTCTCCCCGGGACCTGGGTTGTTGGCCATGCATTGGTCCCACCAGGTGTGTGCTAGGTATTTTGTGCCACACCTGTTTGTGTTCAGCATTGGTCCCATCTTGTCTGTGGTGGGAAATCAGACACAATTTTCTAGTTTGTGTATCTGCTGTTGGTTTAATCGCATGTAACCCCCACTCCTCTCTGTTTCTACCCCTAGACCTGTTTTGGTGGTGAGAGGTGTGCTTTCTAGTTAAATAAGGGGGCCAGTAGGGGGTTACACAAAGAACTATAAACATAACAATCAGTGATCACATTTGATTGACAGGATAATTGTTACGTACCCTCAAGTAACTTCTTGGAGGGCACTCACAAATTATTGAATTCCCAGAGTGGTTTACCAAAGGAGACATTAGAAACCAATGCTCATGAAAAAGGACAGGTTATTTTGCACCTTGTAACAGTGCTAGCATAACATCTATTTTAAATATTTCCATTTCACAATAAATAAGAACCCCACATTAAACTGTACACACTAGGCTACAATTCAATTAAACTGTACAGCAAAATTAATAGCTGAGGTATTATTGTTCAAGTCCCTCAACCAGAGGACTGAAATACAATGACATCTATATTGCTCTCATAAAGCATTCAGTTGTAAATTAAATTATATGTATACTCAGCTCACTCCCACAGCAGGAACTAGTGCAGACTAACAGTGAGGTGGAAACAGTGAAGCTTCTGTGAGCTGTCTGTTGGGGAAGCCTTCTGCTACCAAAACTGTGTGGCACTACAACTACGTTCTCTCATCCGACTTGGAAAATCCAAGCCTCCGAGGAGAAGGGCAACTCCACCATCTTACATTGCACACATGATTGGCGTGCTCGAAAACAATGTGGCCGCCGCCATTAACATTCCTGGACCCACTCATCACCTCCAGTGAGAAGCTGACTACAGAATATTCTGATAAAAGGGATAGGAACCCCCAAACTTACCCTCTCATCTGTATACCACACAACAGACTTATTTAGTGACACATAATGGACCATATTGTTCTACATCAGACACAGAAACAAATATATTAAGTCCTAACATACTTAAGAAGTACAAAAATAATAAAGTCTCTTTCCTGCATATCAGAAAGTTATAAGTCCTGGTTCAGCAGTATCAAAATCAGCAGTGAGACATCGGGTTACACAGTACCTTAAATGTTTAACTCTCCTGAGCATCCTCAGAGTTCTCATTCAGGCAGTCTGTCATTCAGTTTAGGGAGTTTTTCAGCAAATTCTCTTGCCGCCCTTGGATCTATATAGCTATACTGCTTATCCTTATCCTTATAAGCAAATTGAAGGCAGGCAGAGAAAGCAATTCTGTACATAGTCCCTGCTTCTCTTAACTTCCTTGCAACACTCAAACGCCTTTCTCCTCATTCCGTTTGTGGAGGAATAGGCAGTGAAAAATAGTATTTTCAACTCCTCTAACATGATAGGACTCTGTTCCTTTGCCACACATAAAATCAAGCCTCTTTCTCTAGAAGAAGCCATACTGAATTGTCTGAGGTCCATCTCCTGCTTCTGTTGCTTGGCGAAAGGTGATACGATAAGCCTTAGTAATGTGGACAACATGTCCAAGTTCCACAGCTTCTGATAGCCAAGGTTCCAAAAATGTAGGTAGGTCACTGTTCTCAGTCCCCTCCGGTACTCCTAAAATTCTGACGTTAAATACAGCAGCTTGGTCTTTAACAAAACTGTTAGTTGTGGCCAGTGCTTTCCATGCCACGTTGCCAGATTCAGTCACTGCCCCAGCCATGGATTCTACCCATTGTTCCACGATGATCAATCATTCACTCTGTTGATCAAGTTTTTTTGTCCAATTACCGAATGGTCTGGGTTAGCAGTGTGACTGCAGGCTGTAGTGTCTCTAATGTGGCCAGTTTTTCACTTCCAAGCTCTGAAGTCTGTTGACCCGGAGTCAGCTTTGAAGCCCTCGCTCCCGTAAAATCCATTTTATTTGCAGTTTTAGGACATCCCATACTCCACAATTGCACCTGCAGTACCACGATGCTTAATTCAGTACAACAAACTTAAAAACAATGACATTTGTACTGAAAATTGTTAAGACGTTTAGTATGGAGGTCAAGAGAAGTGTGCCTATATTGCTAGGCTGCTGGCTCTGCCCCCTCCCCACTCCCCCCAGACTACCTGAATTTAAGTAGTGACAATATCAAATGTACTTATGAACTGAGGTAAGCCAAGATAAATTTTCCTGACATCCTCTTCAGACTGTGTTTTCATCTGGCTACAGAAAACCCTTAGCTGCCAACACTGTTTTACAAATGGACAGTTCTCACCCTAAAAAAATGGAATCCATCCCCTTTTGCCAATTCATCAGGGTTCGACGAAACTGTTCCTTAGATTCAGTGTTTGAAGAATAAGTATAGGATATGACTGAAAAGTTAAAGAGGGGATATGATGAGGCCAGTTTTTAGGAAATGCTTGTCAGGGTGAGAAAAATTGACAGAAAGCTCACCTAACACCAAAACTGAGGAGAGAGGAGAAAAAAACGGCGATTAACTTTGCTGAATGAATATAACAGTGTAGTTTGCAGTGCTGGCAACACAGCACATAAATATTGGCCTAGAGAAGCTGCAAGTCATCGCAGCAGCTGGCCATTTGTCTGGGGCCCTCCTTCCCTGGACTTGGAAGGAATGTAGGGGACCTCCCCCGGGATGAACAGATGTCATGGCAACACCATGGTGGGGGGGGGGGTCCCACAAGGCTGCCTGCAGGCGGTGGCATTCAGAGGAGGGCGGAGAAAGAAGGGATTTCTGAGCTGAGGGCCAGCAGCTCTCCCTTCTTTCCCCTCCATTCGTCGAAAAAAGATGGGAGAAAAGCCAAGAATTAAAGTTAGTAACCTAGGTGATATGTTGACCTCGAGTCACTTTGCAACCACAAAGAAGGAACAGCATTACAGGAACTGGCTCGCTGTGAAATCTCAGGGGTTTTCATCAGTGTGGTAACTGCAGTGTGTGCAGGCATGTGGGAAGGAATGTTACCATCATAATGGACACCGAAAAGTTGAGATCAGACAGTTCATTTCTTGTCACCATCTCTGTTGTGTACAGTACATCAGTTGGTGTCCCTGTCTCAAACATTATATATCCTCTTAAAGTATGTACCCAGGAAGACATCCGGGGCCACTGTTAACAAAAGTGAACAGAGCCCACTTTGCCTGTGCTTACAAATTGCCCGCAACTAAGGTCCATCTCTTATTTTCTATCATGGACCTTGAACATGTACCACCCATGAAGACGGGTGGTGACAAGCTAAATAAAGCTCCTAAAGAAGGAAACAAAATGAACTGTTTCATTAAATACCATCCACCCAAATGGTCTACATACAGAAATTGATTTTGTTCCTTATCTAAAAAGCACAGCCTCTTTCTGTAATTTTATGCTTGATTTGTGTAACTTAAGTGACTTTGCCTGATGTTATATGCTATGTACCTGTTAACCCTATACTCTGTGTACCACATCTGATTGTTTTGTAATACTACTTGCTGTTTTCTTTTGACTTTTATGTTGTAACCTCCCGGGTCGTGCCTGAAAAATAGTCACTTCGGTGTCTAGTGCACCTACCCGGTAAACAAAAACTAAATAAATAAAATAAAACTGATTGACATTGTTTTTCGGTAATATCTGGTTCTGTGTTCCCTCCTTTTCAGATGGTCTTCTGGCATGGATCCAGTATGGATTCACTGTATATACACCAGTTCACATTACTTTCCACTAGCAGACACTGTAACTCAGGTAACCTGCAAGCAGACTAATTTAGCTAAGAATTAGACTCTAATAGTTTTGCATACTACAATATTAGTAATATGTAATCTAGCAACCAATATGAGTTCTATCCAGTAGATATACAATTAGATAATGTATATTGCTTTATTTTTGCCATTTTTTGCACAGGTAGTATTTATTGTCAGGTCCTGCTGTTGTAGTCATCTCTTAATGAGTTTAACATGTTTGATATCATAACATTTTTCTCTGCCATGCCTTGGAGTTGCTCTTTGTCGCTGCTAGTGCTAAATGTGTACTTCTTTGCCAGATTTTTAATTATGTTCCCACACATCCTCCAACCATTTGCGCTGCTGTTATAGGAATCAAACAAGATCTTCCCTTACTCCACCCTGTGTCCTGGTCACCTGGTTTTCCCCACACACACCCAGCACTGTCTGTGGGGTGGTTTAATAGCTAGCTAGAGAACAGGACTCAGCAAGTCAAAATAAATGAAATCCTATCTGACGGCCGTGAGGTACACTCAGGAGTTCCACAAGGATTTATATTAGGCCTGTTGCTCTTCAGTTTCTTCCCTAACTGCCTCCCCCTTGTCTGTTCTGACACAATTCATCTTTATGCGGATGACGCAGTTATCTTCACCAGTAGTCAGGATCCAGTCACTCTGGAGAAACAACTCCAGAGTAACTTTACTGCAGTCGAAGCCTGGTTCATGGCGCATAAACTCCTCATGAACTATAAAAGGACGAAGGGCATGTTGTTTGCAAACCCCCTCAATAAACTTAAATCACATCAACTAACAATCTGTAATAGTGTCAACACCCCATTAGAAATAGTTCAAACCTTCAAATACCTAGGGCTAACACGTGACTGCTCCCTTTCTTTTACCCACCATGTTGATCACGTCACCAAAGCAGTCAACACTAGAACAGGCCTACTGCACCATTACAAACATTGCCTGACAACCAAGGCACTCTGTACTGCTGTCAACAGCAGTATAATCTCCATCATAGACTATGGTCTAGTCATCTATAACGCCACATCAGACACCATGCTTAAAAGGGTTACCACTGCGCTAAACAAAGCCTGCAGAGTAGTCAAAGGTGTGCACTAACTTATGCATACATGCGACCTATATGCCCAGTCCTGCTGGCTGCACCTTAAAGGCAAGGTAAAATACCAGACCTGTCTACTAGCCAAAAAAACCTGTCTAGGTCTAACCCCCTCAGTCCTCCAGCAACTCCTCACCTCAACGTCCAACCCTCACAGGACTCAGGGCAAGTCCAGGCAGTCATACCAGGTCCCATTCCACTGTACATCCCAGGGACAAATGACCTTCACCTACCATGCCCCTGATGGCTTAATAGTCTCCCCTGGGACATCCTTGTCGAACCAAAGATTGTTCCATTTAAACATAAGCTTCGACAACACCTTGCTGCTCTTAGTGGCTGTGACTGCACTCCAAAGTACAACCTCCCGCTAGTCACTAGTAACTATCAGCACTTACACTCTGCTTGCCCCCCTCCCCACCACCCTCACTCAATCCTCTTCTCACCTCGCCCCCCCCCATGGCCCTATGCTTCCCTCACCCATGCACCCTCCCTAACCCTAACAAAGCCCCCAGCTGCTCATGGCTTAGCTACATGTACTAAATTCTATAATTGAAGTGTCACTTTCAAACTGTCTGTATTACTTTTAGCTCTCTGTATCCTGCCATTTTTTGTCTCATCTTGTCATTGTTGTATGTTACATGTTTGCTCAGATGTGGAACCTTTGTAAAAGAGCTTTCAGCTCAAAGGTGTTGCAATCCGAGATTCTCAACAAATAAATAAATAAATAAGATCTGTGACAACGGTGTTACTCTCAGGTCCCACACCACGTAGATCCTTGATGACGTAACAGCGGGGGGAGTGGCAGATGAGACCGGGAGGCCTGGGAACACCTGATGTAGGCACAGTTGACGGTCAAGGGTAATAAAGCTTAATTAAAAAAAATTATATGTAAAAAATTCCCCCAAACAAGTCTGTCGCCAGGGCACCTGCACATGAACCACTCATTCTGTAAAGAGTGTCTCGTGCAGCAGAAAGTAGCGCTCCAATTGATCGGAAGGGCTCCTCCCTTGATCTTAAATTTGTCTCGGTGTGCCTACACCAAACACCAAATGTTAAATAAATACTAAACATGGGACTGTGACTTCAGGTGGGGAATAAGAAGCCACAGCAGCTTCGTCTAAGTGGCAAAAGTCCTGTTCATATGCAACTAATGTATCCTCAGTAAGTAACAACCAGGGAAAGAAAAACATAGAAGATACATGTAAGTATTATGTTTCCAAAAGTTTTTCTAGAGTAGTCCAGCTGTTTTTTTTTTACAGCATTGCAGGAAGAGAAGCATAAAATGCAGCAGGAAGCACCAACAGTATTCAAGTCAAATGAAACCAATTCTATACTAAGTACATTTTGTCGAACAGTATATCATCCATATCTAGACAGATCTGTATATCTGAACTCTTGAAGATTCTAATTTAGTTTCTTCATTACCGTACTTAAACACTGTTATGACCGTATGTGTAGGGGGTGGGGTAATTACTGCTTCGTTCCAGCTCCACAACCCTTGACTAATCCGCCCAGCCCCTTTGGGAAAGCTTTAAAAATGTGATTGGCATCACAATACTATATCACACTGGAGTGACGTCAACTGAGCCTAGATAATAGTTTCTAAAAATATATCGCACAATGATCAACAGATGGTGACAATGAGCATGCCTGCACCAGGGGTCTTACACAGCCAAAATAGATCCAGCTTACAAAACAAAACAGAGATGCTTCTTTAGCACAGTCAACAGCAAAGCAAGCCAATTTCTGAACAATAATTGATACCATTTCAGGATTCAAGCAAGTAATAAGACGATTCATAATAGAAATGGCATGCTTCACGTCAACACACTGTTGCAATCGTTTATTTAGGTTTTTCTGTCCCCTTTAGCTGTGCAGCCCTCTGGATCTCCCCAGTAACCTCTCAGCCCCATCATGACTCACCTCTCCCTACCTCCTCCAGTTAGCACATCTCCTATTCTTGCCCCCCGCAGTCTACAGCCACCCCTGTACCCACCCCATCTACCCTGTCTACAGTGCTCCTCCAGAGCCTCCATTGTTTACGTTTGTTTTGACTGGCCTTAGCTGTCATCTTTTCATTGACATTTTTACATTTAGTTTTACTCGTGCCATATGGCTTTTTGTATTTATTATGATAGAATATATTTATTTGAAGTTCTTTTCTTTTTTCATAATATATAAATAAAAAGTGATCAACTGTGCTGGCAACCCGGGTCCGGAATGAGCCTGGGATGTCAGGGGAGCCAACCAGGGCTGGGAATGGGGGGTGAACAGAGTGTTCAAGGGGACATTCTCCTTCAGGGAGGGAGGGCAGCTGGCTCTGCTGCAATACTGGCACCTGGGTGACCAGAGGTGGCAGCACTGTCGGGCCAGCTTGGGGTTGGGAGGCTGCTGGCTGGTGCGATGAATAGCCTCACAATGGATCTGCATACACACTTCACACACTAGCCATCAGGTTCCCAAGAGTGCAGAGGAACAAGCTGGAAAAACACTGTGCGCACACACACACAGGATGACACCCCAGTGCCTTCAGGCCTCAACCATCTAACTGACCTCTCGCCTCTCCGTGCCAGAGGACCGAAGAGGTGGCAACCGAGTGAAGATTCCCCCAGCAACCACTACAGGGAAGAAGCTGCGCCTGTGGTATGGAGGAGGTGAGTTATGTGCCAGAGAGGCCTGGGCTAAAAGCAGCAGCACTGGAGGCAAGAGGGCTTTAAAAAGTATAATAAAAAAATGAGCAACTGGAAAACTGAATCCTACAGGATAGGGTAAATTTCATCAAGCACAGTCCAAGCCTCACAAGACCACGCTTTCAATGCAGCTGAGTACTGAACTGGAGAAGCCACCTCTCTGTGGTTAAAAGGGGCAGTTCGGTCTTCATTTTTTTTTTCAGTCCTGGGTGTTTTTTTTAATATCAAACACCTATTTGCCAAATCCTGTATTATGGTTTTCTTATGTGGACTGCTGCCAGCTAAGAACAGTGCCGCAATTACCAAGCTCATTATACTTTTGGTCTGAACCCTGGCCTTCATTAGTACCTTAACAATGAGGCCCTCCCACAACTCAGAGGGCAGCTCCCAAGTAATGCAATAACTATGACAATGAAGGGAATCATATAGCTCTGAGGCTAAAGTACAGTCCTAAGCACCAGCAGATCCCAGTACTGCAAATCTAATCACAGCCATAGTGACCATGAGCAAATCACTTGACCAAGGTACTACAAGCCTCACTTCAACGTGACTGTCATACAGGATCCACCCCTGGCTAATTATGAGGTGCTTCATGCACTTCTATTACTTGGTGGAGTTAAAAAGAAACATATCTTCTGTATTCACATCCCTCCTAGAAATGCTAGGATGGGTCTAGGAGAATTTACTGAACTTGTGCCCTCCGCATCGGGGAAAAATGAGGTTATATGCCTAGGAGATTTTAATCAGGATTGGGCTGGGCCCAGTACCTCTCTCTTATCCACCACTATTAGCAAGACAAACCTTTCTCAACTTATCCAGGGCCCCACCAGAATCTCCGATCAGGGATCCACTAGCACCCTAATAGATTGGATTCTGACTAACAGGAAGGAGAACTTCCCCTCTGTGGGTGTTCTTCCTGACTCCATAAGTGATCACTGCCCTGTTTACTGCACCTGGGACCCCCCACCCCCCACCCGTCTAAGGTCATATCTTTCTCTAACATCTCTAAACTCAACCCTGCAGCTTTCCAGCATGATCTTTACATGGTTGACTGGTCCCCCCCCCTTACATGACAAATGACATAAACATAGCGGCCAAATACTTCGATAGTACCCTGCTCTCCCTTCAGAACCGTTATATCCCAGTCACCACACGTATATTAAAAGGTAAGGTCACCAAATGGCTTAAGCATCCCCTACTGCAACTGCTGAAACAGACAGACAAACTCTGGTCAATATGGAAGTCATCTTCCCTTCAAGCCGACTTCGATGCCTACAGGTTCCTACGCTACACCTGTAAAAGGGAGATTCGCTCCACCAAGAGCATATACTACCATAACCTGCTCAGTTCTTCTACCTTAAACCCTAAAAGGTACTGGTCCCAAATCAAGGAAATACTGGGGAACACTAAGCCCTTGACTCCTAATGATATGCTTCTAAATGATACTCACTGCAATAACCCCCTTACCATAGCAAATGCCTTTAATTCTCTATTTTCCACACTGCCTACCTACCTCCCTTCTTCGAATGCTACTCCTCCAGTATTCCTATCCCCATCTGGTGCCACTGTCCCAGCTCTAGAGCTGTCATCAGTCACTTATCTAGAAGTACTTAAGATACTAAAGTTGATCCCTGCGTCCAGTAGCGTGGGCCCCGATGGTATCTATCCTAGTATTTTAAGGCAGTTTGCCTCTTGTCTTGCGGTACCTGTAACCAGACTTTTCAACCTCTCCATCAGCACTGCCTCAGTGCCTCTGGTCTGGAAAGTTGCAAGAACTATTCCTATCCTTAAGAAAGGGGACGCCAGGATCATGTCTAACTACAGACCCATCTCCCTCCTGCCCACACTTAGCAAGCTGCTTGAGAAACTCGTTCATCGGCAGGTCACTGGCACACCTTCTCAAATTCGACCTTCAGTCCCCTGTTCAACACTGTTTCAGGGCTGGGCATAGCACAACTACTGCTCTCATTCAGTTTACCAGTGATGTTAAGAATAACATGGACAAGGGTTTACTTACTAGGGTGGTCTTCATTGATCTCTCCAAAGCATTTGACGTGGTTCCTCACCCTCTACTTTTGGCCAGACTGAACTCGCTTGGTGCCTCTGATTCTACCCTCTCTTGGTTTCGCAGCTACCTTGAAAATTGGTCTCAGGTGGTCTCCTTCTGCAAGTCTCTGTCCTCCTCCATCCCGATCACCTGTGGTGTTCCACAGGGATTGATTCTAGGTCCCTTACTTTTCTCCCTCTTCATCAATGATATACCTACTCCCTCTCCTCACTGCAATATTATCATGTACACAGATGACCTGGTGTTGTACTCGACTTCCAGTCCACTGTCGACAACAACTTACGTCTCTCCCCCCTGCTTTTCAGACCCTTCAATCCTGGTTTTCATCCAACTACTAAGTCCTCAATGTATCCAAGACTCAGGCCATGCTCTTTGAGTCTGCTAGGAAGGTGATCTCCAAGTCCTCCAATCTTCTGGAGCGCTGCTGTGACAGGACTGCGATCTCCAACCCTCGTCATTCAAGTATCTTGGGATAACACTCGACCCGGTACTAGACTACTCTGCACATGTCAATGAGGTGTGTCGCTCAGTTAATGCCAAAATTGGAACAGCCTACAGAGTGCGACTTTCACTCCCCCCGGCTGCCAGGATCTCAGCAGCGAGAGGTGTCTTACTCCCACAACTGCTATATGCCCTGCCAGTGCTCTCTCAAGCCAACACGGGAGTTCTTCGCAAATGGGATACATCCTACAATAATATCAGTAGATTTGCCCTATTGGCTCCCCGCCTTACCCATCACTGTCTTCTCTATTCTGCTTTAAAATGGCTGTCTCCCAATGCCCTTTGTTCCTACACCCTTGGGTGCTTTGTTGGCTTCTTAACAAGATCTCCTCGTCCATCCTATCTGGGCGACATGCTCACTCCTGTCTCTCACTCCCATACCCTCAGATCCTCTGCCTTCCCATTGCTATCTGTGCAGCCTTGCTTTTTTTTCCCCACCTCTACTCTCTGGATAACTGTGTTTGCACCTAACTTCTGCCCTGTCTCTCCACCTAGACTATGTCTCTCTACTTTGTCTATTCAGTTTGCTACCAGCTCATCCTTTGGGATTTGCCTTTTTGTAACCAATGACTCTAACTGTCCGTTTCTCCCACTCCTAGTCCTAATAAGTCTGTTAGCGTGCCTACCTGCTTGTTTCACAGCTGGGCCTGTCAGACTGCCCATATTGCTTGCTTTGTTTGCTGTGCTGTTTAATAACCTGACCACTGTTAGTGTTTTCCAGCAGGTGTATTCTATTCGATGGCTGTCCTCTGTCATGGTATTTGTTGGACAGTTCTCCTGCACTATGTATTGGTTTGTGTACCACTGCTGATTGTTTTCTGTACTCATACTGTGTTGTTATATTGTACTCTCCCAGGTTGTGCCTGAAAAAAGGCAGGATTTTTTGCCTAGTGCACTTACCCGGTTACCAAAAGCTAATACCCAGCAGGGCTACCTAGAGAACCCTGCCTCCCTTCCAGCCTAGCCAAGGGCTTAAGTAAGCTATCAGTCCTCTTTAAACATTCTTGGTACTGCCCTTCCCTACCCCCCTACCATGCACCCTACTCGACAAAGCCCTCTGGAGCTGCTCTTCCCATCACAGCCCCCCACCATTTCACCATCCCCCCCACCTCTCGCTCTCTGCGGTAGGTTCAAACCCAGTCCCCCTTGTTTCACTGTCACCCAGCCTCTCGCCATCTGGGATAGCATTAAACCCTATGCAGTTACTCTGCCATAGTCTATCAACGGATTTGGAGGTTTCCAGGGGTGTGCTATTTAGGGCAACCAATTAGAAATAGCTTAGTATTCTATTGCAACTGCTCTGTTTTTCTCCTATTTGTCTAATTCTCGTGTAATCGCTCTTTAATGCCTAATGATCAGGCCTCTGTAACCACTGAATATGTGTATTGTCTTATTGTCCACCCTGACGTGGAACCTTTGTAAAAGAGCTCACGCTCATAGGTCTTTCCGAAATACTAATTAAATAAAAATAAAAAATAAATAAATAAGATGTGTATCAGCCTTTGTAGTTATCCCAAGGTCTATTAAAAGTTCATGTAATATTTAAAACAGAACTCTGGGGCCTGTCCTCATGATGTCACATATCTGGGTTCATTCCAGAGTCCAGGTAATGTGCACTGGGCAGCAGAAACAAGGGTTCTGCATTTGATTTGGATTCCTCTTGGCTTGGGGGGGAGAGAGACTCCTGCCATTTTATGACTACCTCCTGGTAAACCAGGAAGAGTCAAACAAGTGGGAGGGACTACACACTCCACAGCTGTCTCCTAATGGCCTGGCCATCAGCGTAGTCAGATACAGCTGACTCGAATGTGCTAGTCTCAGGGTTGAAGCATGTCAACTGGGGTGGTGGATGGGTGGGTGTGTCCAGCCACCTTAGCCCCTGAGGTGGTCCTGTTACAGGACATGCCCCAAGGAAGAGCAGGAGGGGTTCCCAGGTCAGACAAATGAAGAGTTCTGATTGGTGAGATAAGTCCCCCCCCCATGCTCTCCAGGGTTGTTTAAGATCATTATTGTCCTTAACACCTCACCTCTTGTACACAACAGGCTCATCTGCCTCTCAGACCTGGAGCCAATCTCAGGGCCTTGCAATGAGGAGAAACCACAGTCACTTTGGAGAGGACTTGTGAGTTTGGATCAGTATGTTGCAGCATTCCCTAGGCAGGATCCAGACTGTGTGTGGTAGCAGAAGGAGGACATGCCAGTGTCCCCCAGGGGCAAAATGAAGGATAAAACAGAGTTAAAAATACAATGTAGGAGGCTGCTGCCAACTGAACTTTAATGGATCAGATCAGGGTGCAGGTTCACCCAGCTATAACTTGGAGGCAAAGAGAATTATGACTATGCCAACAGCAAAAAGGTGGATTTCTGTGACACCCGGCCAGCAGGCATCGGGGATTTCAGGGAAAGGAAACCCAGGCCAATTGCCACCAACCAGTACCTACAAGAGAAAGGCATGAAGTGAACTCGAATGCCACTAAAGTTTTAATAACATTTCCAAAATAAGATCATCTATGCTTTGGTATCTACTGTAAATAATTCTAAAATATCTGTAAACGTTTAAAATCATTACTAACACTCTATATTTGTTCATGACAGTTTAAATGAAACACCTCGTTGACACAAACTTTATAGTTCAGTAAGAGTCCAGCTACCACTGGGTGTGTCAAAAGGGGAAAGCTGGGCCAAGAGACCTCTTGGATTACCAGAACAGTTCCTCCTCCAGGAAGAACGCACAAGCAGAAGAGAGAAAAATAACTTTTCAAAGGATACTTGTCATCCGTTTCGGGCCTGCTGTAGACTACTGGTACCCAGTGTCCCTCCTGGACTGAGGAAACAGGAACAATGCAGGCAGTGAATATTATCGGCTGCAGGTCTGTCATGGACCACTGGAATGGGTCACCCCTCATAGAGGAAGACAGAAGGAGAGGAAGCTGAAGAAAGCCATCAGCCATTCAGCCCTCACCTGGGTTGCCAGGACAGGGGTTGTGGAGGATTCTGTAAGACCTCCTAGGGGAATTTTCATGGAAGAAGCTGGTCTGGAACTACAGGGCTGGAAAACACAGTGTACCACCCGTAGACTGGAGTGGTGGCTCACTTAAGGATATTTTAAAGTCCTTGTGTAGTTACTTCCCCTTTAAATAGCAGGCAGTCTTTAACACAATTCAGGATTAAAGCCCCTCTTTAGGGTGTTGCAAGCTTGGACATGGGCTGCAGAACTACAGTTTTATAGGTAAGGTCACTTAAAACAGTTCAGAACCCTGCTGCTGGGGCAGCAGGGCTTTTATGCAGTCTCTCGGTGGGGAAGGTGGAAAGATACAGGTTACTCACCTGTAACAGGAGTTCTAGGAATGGTATATGTTATTCATCCACACTGTCTGGCAGGTTCCTTGCCGCTTTAAATCTTGCCGGAAGGTCTTCAAGCTGGCTCCTCCCACCCATCCGGGTGGTAAAACTCTCGGCTCCGCCCCATGACGCCAGAGCTGGCCCGCTGGAAGCTCAGGTTGTGCGTCGAAGCCGGGAGGTGAGGGGAGGGAAATGTAGGATGAACAACATATACCATTCCTAGAACTCCCAGTTACAGGTGAGTAACTCTATTTCTAGGGACATGGATATGTTGTTCATCCACACTGTCTGGCAGACTCTAGCAGTTCTCCGGGAGGAGAAGGCGGCGCACACCCCCTATTTAGAGAATAAAGACTGGAGAACCGAGGCCCCAAAACCAGCATCCCGGCGTGACTCAAGGTCGATGTGGTAATGGGTAATAAAGGTGTGTGCTGACTTCCAGGTAGCAGCCCTGCAGATTTCCTGGATAGGGACGTCCCTGGAAGCAGCACCGATGCAGCAGTATGACGGGTAGAATGAGCTCTTATCCCTCTGGGAGGCTCCATGCCCGCCAACTTGTAGCAGAGATCTATGCAGGAGGTGACCCACCTGCTTATCGTCCGCTTGGCTGCAGGTCTGCCAGGTGCGGCTTCAGCGTAGGTGACAAACAGCTGGCGAACCTCTCCCAGAATTTCAGCCATGCGCTCCTTATAATAAGCGAGTGCCCTTCTACGGGTCCAAAGTATGGAGCCTGTGAATTGGCCCTCCAGGGTGATGGGTGGAACACCGGCAGAGTCAGCACCTGGTTAAGGTGAAACTCCGACACCACCTTGGGAAGGAATTTCAGGTGGGGCGCCAGGACAACTTTGTCCTGTGGAAGACCAGGTAAGGAGACTCGATGCAGAGCGCCTGGAGTTCTCCCATCCTTCTGGCTGACGTGATAGCCACCAAGAGGCGGTCTTCCACGACAGGTGAGAGAGTTACACCTGTGCATTGGTTCGAATGGCTTGCCCATGAGCTTTGCCAGTACCAGCAGTAAATCCTACGGAGGTGGAGGTTCCCGACTGGAGGGGAATGTGATCAAGGCCTTTGAAAAGCACCAGACCACCTTCTCCTGCGCCACCGACTGCTCCCGGCCCGCACCCGGTAAGCAGAGATGGCTGCCAGGTGCACCCTTAGGGTCGTCGACCTAAGCCCTTGACTAGAAAGGGACCATAAATAGTCCAAGATGCTTGCCAAAGGACAGGAGGAAGGGTCCAAGCCCTTGCCCTGACACCAAATGGAAAATCTCTTCCATTTGAAGGCATAGCATTTCCTGGTCGACTCCTTACGGGACACCTGAACAGCATTGAGGACCTTGTCGGAAAGACCCAAGGCCTGGAACTCTAGCCGCTCAGGAACCAGGCCGTCAGGTGCAGGGATTGAAGGTCCGGATGGAACACCTTCCCCTGATTGACTGATAGCAGGTCCAGGCGAGCTGGAAGCTGCCTCAGGAGCCTGGAGCTGAGGCTGAGGAGATCTGGGTACCACAACTGACGGGGCCAGTCTGGGGCTATCAGAATCACCTGCGCCTTGTCCCTCCTTGCCTTGAGAAGCACCTTGTGAATCAAGGGAAATGGGGGAAAGGCGTAGAAGAGGCCCGGGGTCCACAGCCTCGAGAAGGCATCCCCCTGCAGCAAGTCCTGCTGAGGGGGGCGGGCATGAAACAGCCTCAGCTTCGTGTTCTCCTGAGGCAAACAGGTCCACCTGAGGTGTGCCCCAGTGGGAGAACAGATCTTGTACTACCTCCGCAGGAGACCACTCATGAGATGCAGCCCTATCCGGCTCAGGGCATCGGCCAGGGTGTTGGAAGCTCCTGCCACATGAATGGCTAGGAGATCCGCCTCCAGGCTGCGCACGAGTGACCAAAAGCGGAGAGCTTCTTTGCATAGAAGCATGGAACGCATCCTGCCCTGGCGGTTTAGGTAGTACATGGTCGTGGTATTGTCCGTCTGGACTCGGACCACTTGACCCCGGAGAAACGGAGCAAAGGCGGTGAGAGCTAGGCGGACTGCTCGGAGCTCCAGCAGGTTGTTGTGGCATTGGGACTCCCGCGGGGACCAGAGGCCGTGCGCTCGGTGTTCCCCCAGATGGGCACCCCAACCCATCAGAGAGGCATCGGTCGATAGAGAGACCGTCGGCTCGGGGCGGACAAACGGGATGCCCTCCTGCAGATGAGATGGAGCGGTCCACCACGGAGGCGTTCACATCTCCTGGTCACCATCACTAGCTGGTCCAATGGATCGCAGCGTTGTGACCACTGGCTGGCCAGTCCCCACTGAAGGGCGCATGTGCCAGCGTGCCCAACGGACCACGCTGGTACAGGCGCCATGAGGGCCAGGGCGCAGGAAGTCCCGGGCAGGCGCGTTGCCCAACCAGAAATGATTGGGCAAAGAGGTAGAACCTCGGCCCTGTCCGCCGGGCAGCCGCTCTGGCTCGAAGAAGTCGAGAGCTCTGCCCGATAAACAGAATCACCTGCTTCGGCTCGAGTTCCGACTTGGCCACATTGATGAGAAGGCCGACTTGAGAGCAAACCTGGAGGGCCAGATCTCTGGACCGCTCCACCTCCTGTTTGGAGGGGGCTGCTATCAGCCAATCGTCCAGGTAAGGGTACACCCGGACCCCTCGGCGCCGCAGGAAAGCTGTCACCACTGCAATGCATTTGGTGAAGACCCTGGGAGCTGGAGACAGGTCGAAGGGCATGGCTCGGAACTCGAAGAGGGATCCCTCCGCTCGAAAGCGAAGGAATCTCCGATGTGACGGATGGATAGGGACGTGAAAGAACGCGTCCTGCAGGTCCAGAAAGCAGAACCACATGCCGTGTTCCAGGGATGGTATTATCTGAGCCAGAGTGACCATCCTGAAGGTTCGAGACCTTAGGAACTTGTTCAGGTCGTGTAGGTCGAGAATGGGGCGCCAGCCCCCCGTCCGTTTCAGAACCAGGAAGTACCTGGACACAAACCCCGGGTCTGAGGGAAGGTCCGCTACCTCCCTGATCACCTCCTTTTGGAGGAGGAGAGCGATGTTGGCACGACGAGCCGACAGTGAGGCTGCGGACCCCGAGGCCCCCCGAGGTGCGACAGCTCTGAAGGGCGGGGCCTGCTCGAATTCTAGAGGCAGGCCTTTTCCCACCACCTCCAGTACCCATCTGTCCGTGGTAATAACGGACCAGGCGGAAAGGACATGCCGGAGCCATCCCCCCACGGGGGGAACCTGGGGTGAGGTGACGGGGTTGGGGGCGACACCCCTCAGCCAGTCACTGGGCAGGCTTGGAGGAGGGACCGGCCAAGGGACCTCCTGGGCCCTTACCTCCCTGCTTCCTGTTGGAGCAAGCTCCGGGCTTGGGTTTGGGATGCCAAGCCCAAGCCTGCTGGCCCTGACATTGCTGGGCCGGGCGTGCCGGGGGTGCAGAAGGACAAAAGGGCTTAGGCTGTGATTTGCGGCCTTTGTCCTTATGAGCGGAAGAGACAGAGTCCAAGGTAGCATTGGACTTCTCGATCCTCTGCAGGTGACCTTCCACCCCAGGGCCGAAGAGGTCAGTCCCCAAAAATGGAACATCCGCAAACTTGTGCTGGGTATCCGAAGTAAAGGTGGATATGCTCAGCCAAGCCCGACGACGCATGGCCACTGCGGCCGCCACAGACCTGACACATGAGTCCCCAATGTCTAAAGCAGTCTGGAGCTGCTGTTTGGCCACTGCCCTGCCCTGGTCCCGCACCTGCCTGACTGTAGTCTGCAGATCCGCGGGAAGATGAGGGACGACCTCATCCAGGGAGCCCAACAGGGCATGAGAAAAATGTGCCATGAGGACGGCCGAACTGGCCTGATGAAGGCCGAGAGAGGACGCAGCATAGACTTTTCGCCCGGCATAATCCAATTTCTTGGATTCCTTGTCGGGAGGTTTGTCCACATCCCTAGCGTTCCCGGCATGCTGGAAAATGCTGTCGGTAACCAACCCCTCAGCAGAGGGGTGTTCCGAAAAACCGGACAGGGAACCGGTAGGGACCGCATACTTCCTGGCCATCCTGGCTGAAGGTGCAGGGCAGGAAGCAGGGCGCTGCCAGAGCTCCAAGGCCGGACCCACTATGGCCTTGGCACGGAAAGGCCTCCGTGGAGATCCTCGGTCCAGAATCTCCGTGAGGGGATACCTGGCCCGTTTAGAAACGGGTTCGAGCTTCATCCCGGTGGACTCCGAGATGAGCTGAAGCAATCCCAGGAAGGACGAAGGACTATCGTCCACCGACTGTCCTCCTGAGGACTCCAAGTCCATTCGCTTGGAGAAAAGGGAGGAATCATCCTCGGACTCGGAAGAGTCCTCAAAAAGCTGCCTCGGGCCTGAGCCACCCTTCACCTGCTGAGGTCTATCGGGAGTGAGGGTGACAGACAGCCTATGGGGCAGTCCCTGAGCCGACCGAGAATTTTTGGTCGGAACCCCAAATAACGGCTGTGGCGGAGGTTCCACCAGAATCGGTGGGGCAGCTGGAATTGGTCAACAACCGGCCTGGGAACAGGCCCTCAGCTAAACGAGGGTTGTTTTGGCGCTCCGTGACAGCCACTTAATGGCGGGAAGGCGATGGTGTTGGCTTATTCCTGGTCAGAAGGAGCTGTTGCCACAGTAAGTTCCTCATACCTCGGCGCTTAACTTGTGCGAAGCCTCCCTCGTCACGAGGAAGAGGAAGAGCGGCGCTGCCACACGGTGCCGAGACCGGACCGCCTATGACGGCGGTATCGGCTGGACCGTGAAGACGTCCAAGACTGAGAACCTCGGCTAGGCCGAGGACGGTGCGGGGAGGTGTCGCAGGGAATCGGCACTCCCCTCGGCTCGGACGATTCCACCGAAGGCTCCGGAACTGGAGGCACAGACGAGCCGACGGGATCCTCAACTCCCACCGGGGGAACCGGGGAGAGGGGATTCTCAGCTTCTCCAGCCGACAACCCATCCGACGGGTCGAGAAAAATCTCGACCGCGTCGACAGGAGTCTCGGTCAACTGGCCTGACGGGGACACTGTGAAGCCACTGGCGGAAGCTGAGGGGTCGACTGAAGTCGACTGTCGACAACTAGGGGAGGGGGATCTTTCCTGCTCCCAAGAGCGTCGACGGT
This sequence comes from Neoceratodus forsteri, assembly GCA_016271365.2. Taxonomy (NCBI): domain Eukaryota; kingdom Metazoa; phylum Chordata; order Ceratodontiformes; family Ceratodontidae; genus Neoceratodus; species Neoceratodus forsteri. The sequence goes on from JADMNL010000027.1 coordinate 270,805,245, forward strand.
GAGACTTACTCTTGTCTCTCTTTTTGGACCGAGAAAAAGGTCCAGAAGAAGTTGGACCCTCACCTTTCGTCGAGAGGGTCAGACAAAGCTCCTTAAAAGAAGCCGAATACGAGGCACCGAGAGAAAGCGGGACAAATGCAGCCGAGGTAGAAGCGGCCCGCCTTGCCTCCTCTTAGGGCAATCATCTGCTCGAGCTGATCCATGAGCCTTGCTTGCCCACGGACACTGCCGACTGGGCCTCTTTTGACTTAACCGGAGAAATCTTTTCTCGGGATGCCCCAGCTGTAAGCGGGCAACCGCGGTCTTGAGCGTGGGCGAAAAGAAAACACAGGTGCAAGCCTGCGGGTCGTGCTCAAGGGCCACAGTAGACGCACGTGGAGGCGGATCCGTCCGACATCTTCGACCTGCAGGGGCATCTGCGGAAACCGAGTCGATTGTCCATCGCAGCCGTGAGGAGAGAAGACCAAGTCTTTTAGCAAAAACTTTTAATTTCGAAAATTCGAAGAATTAGGAACCAGTCTTATACGCAGAGCGTTAAGGAGGGAACCTGGGCTTCCAAGCGGTAAGGAAGATCTGGAGTCATGGGACGGAGCCGAGAGTTTTACCACCCGGGTGGGTGGGAGGAGCCAGCTTGAAGACCTTCCGGCAAGATTTAAAGCGGCAAGGAACCTGCCAGACAGTGTGGATGAACAACATATCCATGTCCCTAGAACAGACAGTTTGTAGAGGGTGCCCCCCAGACACACACAGGACAGTACGCAGTTCAAATATAGGTGGCCCCAAAACACTAGAAAGTCTTAAATACATTTCACATAGGTAGTCATCAGATAAAACCCAGTAGAAACAGGCAGTCAGTATTTGGTGCACTGTCTCTTTAAATGTGGCCTTGCAGTGCTGTCATGTATATTCATGTCTTTAAATAATCTTGCCCCTTTATCTTAGCTCCCATAGGGCTCTCTCTCAAATCCACCCTCTCTGGGTGGTGTCAGCAAAGGCATGCCCACCCCCATAGTCTCTGGCTCCTGTGGAACTCTGCTTCACAGACAATGGGCCTCCCGCCCCAATGTCCATTTGCTGCCATGGAGCCTTGGGTCACTTCATACCCTGTATGGTCCTTCCCAGGGCATAGCTTGCCCCATATGGCCATACCACTCTCCTTGGCGCTGGGAGGCACACGCGTTTTTTTTTTTTTTTAAAAAGGAGCCTTTTTGACAGCGGCCAACACCTGGCACTGGTGCTGCCACCACTCACCCTACCGCCCACTTCACTCCCTGGGTATGGAGGGAAGGAAGCCATGGACCCATCTCCTCCTCCTCCCATTGGCCTTCACTCACAATGCAGCTCCTGATGATGAATGAATGGAGGGAACAGCCTTTCACTGCCACCCCTCCCCGACTGACTCTCACGGCCACTGCTCGGGGACCGGGAACCGACAAACTGCTGCCGCTGATGAGAGGGAAGGAGGAAGAACAGCTGCCATTCTGGACCAGCCATGACCTATGGAAGGACGCAGGATCGGCAGGTAAGTCCCTCCCCTTCTTGCTTCCACCCAGAAAGTTGCTCTCCTCGCTCCCACTGCTGCTGCTTCTCCTTCACTCAGAGATCTCTAACTGACTAAACGGCTGAGGCCGTTCAAAAGGGCTGAGGATTTCATTCCAGAATCCTCAGAAACCCTACTGTGCCTGCCTGCTCTCTCTGCCCATGTGCTGGGGAACCATCAGACCAGGTTTTTAACACCTACCAATGGGGGAGGGACGTTCTATGTCTGCTGGCAGGCAAGGGAAAAAAGAAAACCCAGAAAAAACATTTTAAAGCAAGCCCTACAGGAACTTTGCAGGGGATAATGTGCTGGGGGCCCTATTTAAAGCATGTCCCCCCACTTTTATCCCATACTGTGCCCCTGGGACACCTATTATGGGGCACTGCTTGCCTAACCCCCTTTCTGGAGGGCAACAGGAGCTCTGGTGCACTATAATAACATAACCTCATAGACCAAATTTGGAATTTGTAATATTGGTGTCTGTTGCTCCAAAGAATCTTCATCTTCTGTTGTGTATAACCATTCCAACAGCCAAGTAGGTAAATGCAGGCAAACTACTGGGATGTACCCGGGTCGCACCTGGAAATGAGCCTCGGCTCAGTGTGCTTTTCCCGGTCATCAAAATTTTAAATAAAAAAAAAAATAATTTAAGGATCTAGCCATAAGCAGATGCTTTTCAGACACTGAGAAATGAATGTACTATATGCTGCAGTGGGTGGGTTGGAGGGACAGAAGTGATTTTATAATTTATTTGTACTGTTTATTAAAATTATTTATCTACTGTAGGATACATCTGTTGAGTTGAAACATGCCATTTTTAAAGGGGTAACCTATTTATGGCAGCAGGGATGCAGTTACCAAACACTACACATGCAATCAAGAATACAGATACTGTGTGGGCCCATCGGCACAGTGGTGGGGGTACTACTCGTGATGTTGGTAACTAGGGTTCGGAAACAAACCTGGGTCTTCAGGGGCCAGCCGGGGGAGGATGACTGAACATCACAGTAGGCACTCTCCTCTGGGAAGGGAGGGTAGCCATCCTCATTGCAATACTGCCACCTGGGTGACCACAGGTGGCACTACAACTGAGGGCACTGTGGGTGGTCAGACGCAGGCTGGACACCAATGCAGCACCACTGTTAGTATGCGTGCATGTCTTAAGTCTCCCTTGCATGCCTGGGTCTGAGAAGATGTGGGAGAAAAGGAGAAAGTGGCCATGCTTCCAACGGGTGAAGGACCCTAGTGTGCTCAGAACCAACCCTGCCGCTCTGAGTTCATATCCTGAGGAAACTCAAGTAGCTCAGGGCTAGATCCCATCCACCCCGTCCCAGCCTGGGAGGCAAGCCAAGACAGCATGAAGGATGAGCAGGTAGGGATCGGCCAGGTCACACTATAGGGATCTGGAGAGACAGTTTAAGGGAGAGACTGGAAGGGGGCATCAACAAATGATATTAAAGAAAAATACAAACATTCAGGTATTTCACACACAAAGAATCAAAAGCATGAACGACAAAAGTAAAAATCAAACTCATAACAGGAGGTTCATTAGAAGGCTTCGTTAAAAACAGGAAATTCATGTAGCATCAATGATTAACAACAGGATAAAATCATGCCCAAATTATTTTTTTGGTAACCCAATTTGTAAGGGTATCAAATAACTTAGTAAAGATTTTTATACCAGCAACAGTATTTTTGTTAAGTTCAATTCAGTGTCTTAGGAGATAATAGGAATGTTTCACAAAAATTCAGGGACACACATTTCCTATAATTGGGAGGTTACTTACCTGTGACTATTTTTTTTTTTTCCTCAGTAACTGGGTAAGGCCCTCTAGGGAAAAGTATGTGTTTCGAGTGGCAACTCAGGGGTACTGGGGAGGTTAGGTGACTTGCTCAGTCGCACAGTATGCAAGTGGAGTCTGTGGGAATCAAATCCAGAACTGCTGGATGTAGCAAGCTCATTCACAGCGCGTTACTCCAACCTCTAGGCTATACTGACAGCCCCCAGCTAGTACATAAAATAACACAAAACTAATACAACTAGTATTCAGTTCACATTCACACTTGGGCAGTATCCACTGTGCACACTCACGATTATGAACAGTCTCCAAGCTTGACGTCTCCCAGCGCCCAGTCACGTGTTCTCTGATCTTTGCCTGCACTGCTCTCAGATCTGGATACTGAAAAAAAAAAAAAAAGACCCACACAGCAAGCCTGGCCAGCAGAGGTTGGGAAAGGTTGTGCGAATGTGAACTGAATACAAGTAGTAGCACAGTTACAAGTAAGCAGCATATTCTAACTACCGTGCCTAGATTCAGTTCTCAAGCCACACATAAGCAGACTCTTAGCAGTCCTGTGGGAAGGTATGCACTCCTGTTGTAAAGGCACAGGTTCAGCAAGGAACTAAGAAGGGAGTATATGACACAATTCTCAAGTCACAGTTTTTAGTAAACCCTTTCTTTTCAACAATGTCCAGTAACTTGAAACAGAACATATGCCTAAGCAACTGCACGAGACAAGGATTCTGGCCAAATACTAGGCTATCCTTTGGTTGGGTTGTAATGGGCATATAACCGTGAAGTCTAACCCAGAACAGAAAACAGTATCCGGAGGGACATGCCCTAAGCCTCTGTGCATTAATGTAGTAGAGGAAATATCACACCTTTATTCAGAATGCCCTTGTGTTCGGGAATTTTGGTGGTGCGTTCTCCTTTGCCATGAAACACTATTTGCCAAGATTACTTATGAAAATCTTATGGTGGGCCTTATTCCACCAAGTGGGAGAAAAGATCATGGACCCACTTTACAGGTTAGTTTTTGCAAGAATTAAATACTGGATCTGGCAATTCGGATGCACATTTGCTTTACAAGCTGATGTGTCTCCCTCAGTTCTGTTAAAAGTATTGTACCAGACTTGCATAGCATTTACTATCAGGAACCGAGTATCATGGGTAAAACAACATTTTCTCATTGGTGGGTTAATATTACTTGGATGACTTCATCGAATATGTTTCTGAGGTCTGGATCACACAGGGAGGAGTAGGGTGTAAATTCTCCTTTTTTTCCTTCCTTTAAAGTTTTTTTTTTTTTTTTTTTATGTATTGGCTCCCTTCCCAACACATCTTGTGTTTGCAGGTGAATCTTGCTGTCTGACTTCTGGAGCCACCATTGCTCCCTCATGGTTACCATGTCCCAAGTCCTTGGCATGATAGGGCTTAGACAGGTGAAACTGCTGCTTCCACTGTTTCTGGGATTGCTACTGCTGCTGGGGGACACAGAAAGAACTACAAATGGACTCATAGCTTTGCTGGTGCTGGGGAGCTTTCTCCTTCATGACAGGTGGGCTGAACTGCACGGTGATACTGGACTTCTCAGTCTTAGATAATTCCTAAACTTGGGGGCTAAAATATTCTTCCCCATGAATGGGAGATTAAACATTTCTTACTAGATCTCCTCAGAAAAGGAAGAAATACACTGATATGAGAGATGATATTTAGCAACCATGAAACCACTGTCCTGTTGATGAGGTCCTGTTGGCAGTCCTCCTGCAGAAGTGGACAAATATCTGAGAGCCTCTCAAACAATTTGTGATCAAATACCAGGGATGCAGCCACACAGACTGCAGCAAAATGGCACTGCTTCTTGGACTCCTTACCAGGAGGCTTCAAAGACTCTCTTTGCCTCTTGGCTTTTGGCGAATACCACAGAAACCCCATGAACCTATGATAAGACCATACAGGTAGAGGCAAGCACAATGCCAGCTTCTCCTTAGTGTGGAGTACGTGCTCCATAATGATGGGAACGATAAGGAAAGTGACTCGAGGAGAGCTTTCCTTGTCTAGGATGTCCACCAATGGATAAGATGTGAGCTTCTGCACAACTCCCAAATGAGTATTCAGACCAGAAGAGATACAGGATGAAAAGGACGATATATCACCCAGGGAGACAGTTTAATCAGAAATTAGACTACCTCCCCCATGGTTGTGAGATCCTACTAGTACAGAGGATGAAATAGACTGATCAATGCCCAGATCATGCTGCAGGGAACTTTCTCCTGAGTGCCCTCTTAGTGAATGGATAACCCATTTGGTCAGGGCGACAGAACAGAAAAAAACCCTTCCTGGCAACCCTGCATGGGGCCCACCCTTGATGTGAGCTGAGGCGGATGGGGGAACTACCTGAATCAGCTGGCTGGGGGGAAGACTGGACTTGTGCCAGGGCAGACTGGCAGTGGCAGTTTTGGTAACAAAAAAGGATAGTGCACTCAAGGCTATATGTCGTTCTAAAACACATGTTTTTATTTTAGATATCATTTACAAAATAAATTGATCAGATGAATGCAGTAAAAATAAGCATATAGCTCTAAAATGGTACAACTGGTACCTTGAAAAAGACCAAATTGAGAGGTGTACTGTCTGCTGACTCCCCTACATAGCAAGGTGCTCTACCTCTTCATTAGGGGAGCACCTAGCAGTAGCAGCATGGTGGCTGGCTGGGCCCAAGGCTGAACTGGAGTACCAGCTAAACACTCTGGGTCCAGTAAGGGCAGGGTTTCAGTTAACGTTTAGTGGAAGTCTAAAACTTCCATGAGTCGAAATCTGTAAATCATTCTAATTTTTGGGAAGTCAAAATACTTCCAGGATCTCACTTTTGAAAGCCAACATTCTAGGAAGGACCAATTTATGGATGTTAATATATTAGTGGTAAAACACAAATTCTTTCAGATAAATCCATCATTTTTGACTTCCTTGTCTACAGTTTTGGAAGTCATCAAATTTTGGTTTTACATCAGGAAGTCAGTTACTTACTCCTTTATTTTGGAAGTTTTTGCCTTATTTTTGGAAGTCAAATACTCTAAAAATGGTGTTAACTGAATTACTGAGTAAAGGCATAAGTTGATGCCTTGTGAGATTACGACTTCAATACCTATCATCTGTTATGGCCAAGTCACGAACATGCGAAAGCATCAACCATATTTGGTCCTAATGTCGACAACTCAATGAGGAGGTTGAAGAAGAGGAAGACAATAAATTCAATCCTGTGCAATGCTTACAATGTCAATATTTTAAATGAGTCCATGACCAGAGCTGGGATGAAGTCTGAGAACGAGACTTTGCTCAGGACTGATGCTGGCTATGGCGAAGGCAGATGTGGTGGAAGTCTCACTGGTCCAGCCAGAGTTGGATTCGCTAGAAGAATCCCAGAAAGTGAATATCAATCCAGGGGATATATCCAACATCTGAAGTGGCTCCCGTCATCAGGAGCCCACTGCTCTGGCACAGCCTTCATTTTTGTGCCCTAACTATCCAATCCTTACAAGATTCTGGGTGTATATTGCGGCACCAGTGGAACTTTTTCATGTCATGGGAAGCCCTTGACAATGCACACAGGCATTGTGCCCATCTGTCATAAATTACATTCCTTTTTTGTTGCATGGTGAGAACAAAGCAGTGAGTTGGGAGACCCGGGGCACAGAATGAGTCGACTGAAAAAGAGCAACCGAGTTGCAAAATTGTAGAAAACAGCCCGAACACTGTAAACCTACTTCAAATGCAGGAGCTAAAAGGGAGGGAACCTGTTTCTTCCAGCAGAACAAAAGGTCTCAGAGCAGTGGGGTGGAGACCAGAGAACATGTGACTGAATGGTAGAAGGAATCAGGCTTGAAGACTGTTCCAGGTCCTGAGCATGCTCAGTGGATACTGACTAAGTGTAGATAGTGAACTGAATATATGTAGTTAGAAAGTATGTTCCTGTATCAGGGTAAAACAATAAAGGGGGGAGAATAAACAAAATGGGTTTTGAAAAAAAATACACCTTTAAGTGGGAAGTTGCTATAACAGGCGTTGATGGGCTTCACTGTGTTTCTACACTTATCAAAATGTCTGTTTGCTGTATGCATCTTACCTCCTCTTTTTGAGGACCGAGAAGATCTGGAAGAAGTTGACCACTGCTTGGTCAGGCTCCGTCCTGGCAGTGCATCGTTTCTATTAGTAGTACTATCTTCTGCTTCTTTAGAGGACATTCCCTTTGTCTCTTGACCTTTCTCTCCTGGAGACTCATTGGCTCCATTCTGTTCTGTTTCATCATTAAAGCTAAACTGGGCCATTTTCTGAGCAAGCATCAGTTGGGCTTCCCGCTCTAGCTGCCGTATATCTTCGATCGTAAGGCCATACCATTCATCTTGCCAGCACCAGGCCTGCCGGTGGGCTCTCACCATTACTTTCCTCAATCCTGCAAAACAATTGCAACAATTAGAGATCACACCCAACCAGTTACTGTCATACTCATTCTGGGTAAGACACAGATGAAAGTGTGAATCTTGGTACTACTGATATGAAGACAATTCGAACTCTTAAAATCCCAGAAAGTTTCAGGGTTTTGGTTTGTCTGGCACTGGGTTCACCACTTGGGAGAGAAAAAAATGGAGGTCGAGAATCCTACGTGACTTTGAACTACTGAGCTGATATATTGCTCACTGAAGCCGAGGCAGGGAAATAGTTACTCACCTGTAACCATAATTCTACTGCTAATATTCAATTCATATCAACAGGCAGTTATGCTGGGATCAGTTTAGACACCAGATGTACTCCCACCACCCATGGTGTCATCCTCTGGCTCTGCCCAGATTGAGGACAGATCTTCACACTGGAAGTACAAATTCAAAGCAAGTTTTTCCAGGGGGGGTTGGATGGGTCATATGGATGTGAATGGAATATTAGTAGAACTATGGTTACAGGTGAGTAAAGAACAGTTATTTTTTTGAAACTTGACTTCTATTGAGTTTTTTGTCAAGTCCAGTGGTGCAGAGTAACAGTTGTTGCAATAGTTACAGATCTAGGCAATCTTCTATAAAGAATACAATCAGTATGAAGGTCAAATCTGAAACATATCAGGTTATGTGATGAAGAGTTTTAAGCACATCTCCTCATTATTTCACTAAATAATATCTGTAGTATATCATTCAGACACAGTTAAAGAACAGTTACTCACCATAACAGTAGCGAGAGAATCTTCTCCATTGGGCCATGCTTTTGGGCCACATCTTTGGAACTGTAAGCTGTTGGCATCAGGACCACTCAGAAATCTTTGCTAGCCGGGGGCCATTCACGATGATGTGCAATGTCGGTGCCTATATTAATGTGGGTGGAATATTACTCCTTGGTTCCCCACTGAAAATAAGCTCAGAGGGCCTCTTGCCATGAGGAACCAGGAGACCAAACCAGTACCAGGCACACAAGGAGAGGCATGGGACTGGAAATATAGTATAAAAAAGGGCACTTATGGACACCGCCAAACAATGCAATAGACAAACCTGACAGCTTATACCTCAGAAAGGGGAAGGAGGGTGGGTGTGCTGTGGCCCAAAGGAGGAGATTATCTCAAAGTTCTACTGTTATGGAGAGTAATTGTTCTGTGTGCTCTCCTCCACTGGTCCACACCTTTGGAATGAATCCTAAGCAGTACATGGTACTCAAGGAGGATGTCAGAGTCTAATATGCAATCAGGACAAAGCCAGCAATTCAACGAGAGACGATGTCTAGACTACAGTGTTTTTAGTGAAAGTATGCACAGTGCTCCGTGCGGCAGCAGCACATATGTCAGCTGCAGAAACATTCTCAAAGCAAGCAACAGAAGTGGCCATACCACATGTAGGGTGGCCACAAACAGCACCAGGAAGTTCCTTACCGTACCTCCTGTAACGGAACATAATACAGTTAAACAGCCATTTGGACAGGCACTGTTTAGGCACAGGGGTGCCCTCTTTCCCAGAGGCAAATTAAACAAAAAGGTGAGAGGATTTTGTAGTCCTCAGAAATCAAGATAGAAACAGTGTTTTATGTACATCAAGGGTATGGAGCAAACCCTCACCTTTGTTAGCATGCTCTGGATAATGCACAGGAAGGTGCATGGTCTGATTTAATGTGAAATCAGAGGCACTTTAGGTAGAAAATAAGGATTGGTCTGCAAAGACGCCCTCTTCTTGTGGAACATCAGATATGGAGGCTCATGCATCAGAGCCTGAAGCTTGGAAGTCCTACAAGCAAAGATCATGGTGATCAAAAGCAGCATTTTCCATGAAAGGAAATGCATCTCACAGGTCACGGCAGGCTAAACAAAGTCAATGTCAATTCTTCTAAAATGAAACTGAGGTCCCAAAGCAGAACTGGGTTATGAGTCAGGGGACGCATGTGCAATACCCTTCAAAAATGTACAGAATACCTCGAATTGTGCCACTGTGCACCGATCAATAGGAGCATGGAAGGCCGAAATGGCAGCCAAGTGCACTTTAATGGATAAGCACTAGAGACCACAGTCAGATAGGGACAGAAGGTAGTCCAGTGCAGTATTCACAGGATATGTAAATGGGTCCACTGAACAGGAAGCACACCATATGGAGCACTTCCATTTTAAAGCTTAGGTGTGTTTTGTGGAAGGAAGCAAGACATCAACCACCTTTGGTGAACCCCAAAACAGTCAACGACTATGTCTTCAGGAGCCAGGCACACAGATGCAGGGACTGCAGGTCTGGATCAACCAGGGATCCCTGATCCTGTGACAGAAGACCCGGAAAGAGGAGAAGCTGAACAGGAGGCTCCATTGCCAGATGCTAAAGAACTGGAAAACAAAGTTGTGAAGGCCAGAAGGAAGCCACCAGTATTAGAGTGGCGTGCTCTGCCCATAGCTAGAATAGAATCCTCTGAATGAGAGGGATCACAGGAAAGGTATAAAGAAACCTCCCTTTTGAGGAGAGGGACAATGATCTCACCAAAACAATTCCATGACCTACAGCGAGCGAGCAGAAAAGTGGCAGTTTTGCATTGTGTGGGGATGCAAAAAGTTCCAACTCTGGATGACCTCATCTTGCGAAGAGGCCATTTACTACAGAGGTCAGAAGCTTCCATTCATGCACCAGGGACTGAGACCTGCTTAGTCTGTCTGCCAAGATGTTTTGAACACCTGGGAAAAATGCATCCAATAGCTGAAGGCCATGAAAGATCGCCCAGTATGTTATCCTCAACGCTTTCCTGCATAGAAGATAAGAGAGAACGCCACCTTGCTAGTTCATGTAGTGCAGGACACTGACTGACTGAATCAACAAGATACAGGGGCTAAGGCGCTCCTGGAGATCATGTAGACCAGCCCACATCTCCAGGCCATTTATATGGAGCTCTGACTCCGAAACAGTCCAGGGCCCTTGGGTCTGACAGGATCTGAGCTGGGCACCTCAGTCAGACCCCGAAGCATCTACTGTAAGGATCTTTACAGTAGTTGGGGAAAAGAATGAAATGCCCCGTAGCAGGTTCTGGCAGTCCATCCTACAGCACAGCAAAGTGGGGATAATACGAGGGCCATTTGTTCCAGCTCATCTGTCAGCTGATCCCACTGTACCCAAAGAGTCAAATGCAGTATGCATAGATGGAGACAGGCAAAGGAAACCATAATGATGGCAACAGCCATCAACCCCAGAGAGACGTAACATCATCTGGGCTGACACGGAATGACTTCCGTGGGTCAGCTGGACCTGGGCAACAAGGGCCTCTGCCCTGTTTGCCAGCAGGAAGGCATTATCCATTGCTGTGTACAGCACTGCACCAATATACTGGAGGCACTGACAAGGAAAGAGTGTGAAATTTGATTATGTTCACCATGACACCCAGTTCCTCGAACAATTGTCTTGTTCTGGACAATGTGTACAGATACGCTTCCCTGGACAGTGCCTTCAAAAGCCAACTGTCCAGATACAGGAAGACATAAAACCCTTTTCTCTAAAGGGCTGCTGCTACAACCATTAAGCATTTGGCAAATACCCGCGGTGCCAAGGATAAACCAAATGGCAAGACTCAAAACTGACAGTGGTTGCCCTCCAGCATGCAGAGTTCCAGAACCCACGTGTCTGATGTGATCTCCTTCCGTTTTAGGAGATGAAGGTTCTGCCTGAGGCACTTGTGCATGTTTATATGTAGGTATCCATCCTTCATGGCCAGGGCACAAAGCCAGGCCCCCTTTTATAGCAGTGGGATGGGAGCCTGAAGAGACACCAGTCAAAATGTTTTGTATTAGACGAACAGGTTTAGGTCTCTCAGGTCCTGTACAGGATTCAGATTTTTTTTCCCTCATTTCATATTATTTTACACTGATATGCTGATATACGTAACTGCCCATTTTCATATGCGACCAGTTACCAGCTCTTCTGTCCACTTGGGAACAAACAAGTATTTGGAATAGAACCCTTTGTGTCTCTCTTGGAGAGGAACAGGTTTGATTGCCCTCTTGTTTATAAGCGATTCAACCTCTTCTGGCAGAAGGGACAAGTAGCCTGGAGGACAATGACAAGGAGGCAGATGATTAACTGGAGGAAACATAGAAACATAGAATTTGACAGCAGATAAGGACCGCTTGGCCCACCCAGTCTGCTCATTTTCCTACCTAACAGATAAGCTGCAGATCCTAGTTAACCAACAGCTTTCTTCCTCCTAGACTGCCTTATGCCTGTCCCATGCATTCTTGAAGTCCCCCACTGTTCTTGACTCCACGACCTCCTCAGGGAGGCTGTTCCATGCATCCACAACCCTCTCAGTGAAAAAATACTTCCTCACATTACCTCTGAGCCGTCCCCCCTCTATCTTCAAATTGTGCCCCCTTGTTCTTGCACATCTCTTTTTCTGGAAGATGCTACCCTCTTGGACTTTGTTAATTCCCTTGAGGTACTTGAAAGTTTCTATCATGTCCCCTCTCCCTTCTTTCCTCAAGGGTATACATATTAAGTTCCTTTAGTCTTTCTTCATTTGTCTTCTGGTGCAGACCCTGCACCATTTGGATGCCCTCCTCTGGACAGCCTCCACTCTATCTGTCTTTCTTGAGATGGGGTCTCCAGAACTGCACAGTACTCAGATGGGGGTCTCACCAATTGTCTGTACAGAGGATAACAACTTCCTGTTTTCTACTATTGATGCCTCTTCCTATGCATCCCAGTATCCCCCAGCCTTCCTTACTGCCTTCTCACATTGCTTGCCCACCTTTAGGTCATCTGATATAATTACCCCCAGGTCCCTTTCTATTTTTACTGTTGTCAGTATCTCACCCCCCATTGTATACGCTTCCCCTGGGTTTTTGTTTCCCATGTGCATTACCTTGCACTTCTTTGCATTGAATCTGAGCTGCCATACATTTGACCATTCCTCCAACCTTGCCAAGTCCCTTCTCATCCTTTCCACTCCATCTTGTGTATCAACCCTGTTGCAGATCTTTGTGTCATCTGCAAAGAGACATACTTTCCTTCAGTTCCTCTGCAATGTCACTTATAAAGACATTAAAAGGACCGGTCCCAATCCGGAACCCTCGGTACCCGCTAGTAACCCTCCTTTCTTCACTGTGTACTCCATTTATACTACCCTTTGCGTCCTGTTGTCTAGCCAATTTTTATCAGGCTACCACCTTGGGACCCACTCCAAGGCTGGCTATCTTGTGTATTAATCTTTTGTGTGGGACTGCATCAAATGCCTTGCTAAAATCTAGGTAGGCCATGTCCACAGTCCCTCCTGGTCTACTACTTTGGTCACCCAGTCAAAGAAATCTATTAGATTCGTCTGACCGACCTTCCATCGTGAATCCATGCTGCCTTGGGTCCTGTGCCCACTGGCCTCTAGGTATTCAACAATTCTTTCCTTTAGAAGTGATTCCATCATTTTCCCTACCACTGAGGTCAAACTAACTGGTCTGTAGTTTCCTGCCTCTGTCCTGCTCCCACTTTTGTGAAGAGGAATCACATCTGCCCTCCTCCAGTCCTCGAGTACCACCCCATCCTCCCATGATTTGTTAAAGAGAGTAGTCAGCGGTGTCACTAGTTCTACCCTTAGTTCTTTTAGAATTCTTGGGTGAATCCCATCAGGCCCCATTGCTTTGTCCACCTTCAATTTAATTAGTTCTTTCAGAACCCTTTCTTCTGTAAATGGACTGGTATCGACCCCCGTCTTCAGAGTGTTTCTCTTGTTTGGTTTAGGTAACTCCCCCTCCTCTTCCTTTGTGAATACTGAGCAGAAATATTCGTTCAGTATCCCTGCTTTTTCACTGTCACCCTCTACCCACATTCCCTCCCCTTTACTAAGCTTCAGTATCCCTCCTTTGGTCTTTCTTCGCTCCCTAATATACCTATAAAAGGTCTTATCCCCCTTCTTAACAGAATTGGCTATCCAGGAGTAGATAGAAATTCCTGAGCATGCCCCCTTTCCGCTATTTCCAGGACCCACTTGTCGAACGTGAGCTCCCTCCATTTTAGCAGATGAAGGGAGATCCCCCTTCCCCCCACTTGCAATCCCAGAGGCAACAGGGAAGGAGAAGGCTGTAAAAGAGTCAGAAGGTACCTAGGGCAGTGGGGTGCCACCCTGACCAACACCTTTGGGTGCCTCTGCATGGGCACCAGGGAGCAGGGGACCAGGTAATGGACCACTACCACAGTTTTGTGCACAGGGCTGCTGATGGGGGGCATAGCCGCCATGGTACGTAGGCTTGCGAAACAAACCTCTACCACGCCTCCTGGCGGGTTGAGGGACCAGAATTTTGAGAGACCTTAAAGTCACCGTGGAAGATTGAAGCTCACATGGAGCACTTTCTACATCACTCTCAAACAGGCTGGAGCTTCTAAAAGGAGTATTCGGCACTCAGCACAGTCAGCTGTACATATGTGGCAAATCCAGCTACTCTAGGTTACTGCGCTATACATATATATCTTTTATACTCGAGTAGTAGACAGGAAATACAGGTTACTCACCTGTAACAGGAGTTCTAGGAATGGTATATGTTGTTCATCCACACTCATTGGCAGTATCCTTGCCGCTTTAAATCTTGCCGGAAGGTCTTCAAGCTTGCTCCTCCCACCCACCCGGGTGGTATAACTCTCGGCTCCGCCCCATGACGCCAGATCTGGCCGCTGGAAGCTCAGGTTGTGCGTCGGAAGCCGGGAGGTCGGGTGGGTCGTGTGGATGAACAACATATACCATTCCTAGAACTCCTGTTACAGGTGAGTAACCTGTATTTCTAGGGACATGGATATGTTGTTCATCCACACTCATTGGCAGACTCCTAGCAGTTCTCCGGAGGAGGGAGGCAAGGCGCACACCCCATATACTTACTTGGGAAAGAGAGACTGGAGAACGAGGCCCCAAAACCAGCATCCCGGCGTGACTCAAGGTCGATGTGGTAGTGGGTAATGAAGGTGTTTGCTGACTTCAGGTAGCAGCCTGCAGATTTCCTGGATAGGGCGTCCCTGGAAGCAGCCACCGTTACAACAGTATGGGCGGGTAGAATGAGCTCTTATCCCTCTGGGAGGCTCCATGCCCGCCAACTTATAGCAGATCTATGCAGGAGGTTACCCACCTGCTTATCGTCCGCTTGGCTGCAGGTCTGCCAGATGCGGCTTCAGCGTAGGTGACAAACAGCTGGCGAACCTCTCCCAATTTCAGCCGTGCGCTCCTTATAATAAGGCGCCCTTCAGAGGTCAGAGTATGGAGCCTATATTAGCCTCCGGTGTGATTGGGGTAGAACACCGGCAGGTCAACACCTGGTTAAGGTGAAACTCCGACACCACCTTCGGAAGGAATTTGGGTCGAGGCGCAGGACAACCTTGTCCCTGTGGAAGACCAGGTAAGGAGACTCGATGGAAGCACTGGAGCTCTCCCATCCTTCTGGCTGGCGTGATAGCCACCAAGAGCGGTCTTCCACGACAGGTGAGAGAGCACACCTGTGTGCATAGGTTGAATAACATGCCCATGAGCTTTGCCAATACCAGCAGTAGATCCACGGAGGTGGGGGTTCCCGCACTGGAGGAAATGTGATCAAGGCCTTTGGAAAGCGCCAGACCACCTTCTCTGCGCCGCGACTGCTTCCAGCCAGCGCCCGGTAGCAGAGATGGCTGCCAGGTGCCCCTTAGGGTCGTCGACCTAAGCCCTTGACTAGAAGGGACCATAAATAGTCCAAGATGCTTGCCAAGGAACAGGAGGAAGGGTCCAAGCCTTGCACTGACACCAAATGGAAAACCTTTTCCATTTGAAGGCATAACATTTTCTGGTCGACTCCTACGGGGACGCCTCAACTACATTGAGGACCTCGTCGGAAAGACCCAAGGCCTGGAACTCTGGCAGCTCAGGAACCAGGCCGTCAGGTGCAGGGATTGAAGGTCGGATGGAACACCTCCCTGATTGACTGAGACAGGTCGGGCGAGCTGGAAGCTGCAGCGAGTCCTGGAGCTGAGACTGAGGAGATCTGGGTACCAGAACTGGCGAGGCCAGTCTGGGGCTATCAGAATCACCTCGCCTTGTCCTCCCGCCTGAGAAGCACCTTGTGGATCAAGGAAATGGGGAAAGGCGTAAAGAGGCCGGGGTCCATTGCCTCGAAGGCATCCCTGCAGCGAGCCCTGCTGAGGCGGGCATGGAACAGACTCAGCCGGCGTTCTCCATGGAGGCAAACAGGTCCACCTGAGGTGTGCCCCAAAGGGAGAACAGATGCTGTACTACCTCCGGCAGGAGAGACCACTCGTGGGATGCAGCCCCTATCCGGCTCAGGGCATCGGCCAGGGTGTTGGAGGCTCCTGCCACGTGAATGGCTAGGAGATCCGCCTCCAGGCTGCGCACGAGTGACCAAATGCGGAGAGCTTCCTTGCATAGAAGCATGGAGCGCGTCCCGCCCTGGCGGTTTAGATAAGTACATGGTGGTGGTATTGTCCGTCTGGACTCGGACCACTTGACCCCAGAGGAGCCAGCAAAGGCGGTGAGAGCTAGGCGGACCGCTCGGGCTCCAGCAGGTTGATGTGGCATCGGGACTCCGCGGGGACCAGAGGCCATGAGCCCAGTGTTCCCCAGATGGGCACCCCAACCCATCAGAGGCATCGGTCGATAGAGACCGTCGGCTGCAGGCGGACGAGCAGGATGCCCTCCTGCAAATGATCTGGAGCGGTCCACCACTGGAGGCGTTCCACATCCCTGTCACCGACACAAGCTGGTCAAGGGATGCATGGCGTTGTGACCACTGGCTGGCCAGTCCCACTGAAGGGACGCATGTTCCAGCGGGCCCAGCGGACCACGCTGGTGCAGGCCGCCATGAGACCCAGGGCGCAGGAAGTCCGGGCAGGCGCAGTGCCCAACCAGAAATGATCGGGCAAGGAGGAAGAACCTCGGCCCTGTCCGCCGGGGAGCAGCGCTCTGGCTCGAAGAGGTCGAGCTGCGCCCGATGAATAGAATCACCTGCTTGACTCGAGTTCGACTTGGCCTCATTGATAAGGAGGCCCAGTTGAGGAACAGACCTGGAGGGCCAGATCTCTGGACCACTCTGCCTCCTTCCTGGAAGAGCTGCTATCAGCCAGTCGTCCAGGTAAGGGTACACCCGGACCCTCGGCGCCGCAGAGATGCTGTCACCACTGCCATGCATTTGGTGAAGACCCTGGGAGCTGGAGACAAGCCGAAGGGCATGGCTTGGAACTCGAAGAGGATCCTTCCACTCGGAGCGAAGAGGTCTCTGGTGAGACGGACCGGATAGGGGCGTGGAAAAGCGTCCTGCAAGTCCAGAAAGCAGAACCACGCCCGCGTTCCAAGGATGGTATTATCTGAGCCAGAGTGACCATCCTGAAGGTTCGAGACCTTAGGAACTTGTTTGGTCGTGAAGGTGAGAATGGGCGCCAGCCCCGTCGTTCGAACCAGGAAGTACCTGGACACAAACCCTGGGTCTGAGGAGGGTCCACCTCTCTTACCACCTCCTTCTGGAGGAGGAGGCGATGTCGGCTCGACGAGCCGCCAGTGAGCTGGGGATCGAAGCCCCCGAGGCGGCGGCTCTGAAGAGTGGTGCCTGCTCGAATTCCAGAGGCAGGCCTCTTCCACCACCTCAAGACCCACCTGTCCGTGGTAACAGCGGACCAGGCGGAGCAGAGTGCGGGCCGTCCCCCGGGGGACCCAGGAGTAGGTGACGGGGATGGGGGCGACACCCCTCAGCCCGTCACTGGGCAGGCTTGGAGGAGGGACCGGCCAAGGGACCTCCTGGGCCCTTTCCTCCCTGCCTCCTGTTAGAGGAAGCCGGCGGCTTGGGTTTGGGATGCCAAGGCCGAGCCTGCTGGCCCTGACGTTGCTGGGCCGGGCGCGCCGGGGGCACAGAAGGACGAAAGGAGCTTAGGCTGTGGTTTCGGCCTTTGTCCTTCTGGCGGAAGAGACCGAGTCAAGGTGGCATTGGACTTCTCGATCCTCTGCAGGTGACCTTCCACCCCAGGGCCGAAGGGTCAGTCCCAAAAGGAACATCCGCCAACTTGTGCTGGGTATCCGGTAAAGGTGGATATCCTCAGCCAAGCCCTTGACCGCATAGCCACTGCGGCCGCCACCGATCTGGCACATGAGTCCCCTATATCCAAAGCAGTCTGGAGCTGCTGTTTGGCCACTGCCCTGCCTGGTCCCGCACCTGTAACCGTAGTCTGCAGATCGGCGGGAAGATGAGGATGACCTCATCCAGGGAGCCCAACAGGGCATGAGAAAAATGTGCCATGAGGCGGCGAACTGGCCTGGCCGAAGGCGAGAGGGGCATAAGCGTAGACTTTACGCCCGACATGGTCAATTTCTTGGACTCCTTGTCAGGAGGTTTGTCCACATCCCTGGCGTTGCCGGCGCGCGAAGCTGTCGGTAACAACCCCTCAGCAGAGGGTGTTCGAAAAAACGGACAAGGAACACGGTAGGGACCGCATACTTCCTGGCCATCCTGGCGAAGGCGCAGGGCAGGAAGCAGGCGCTGCCAAAGCTCCAGTGCGGACCCACTGTGGCCTCGGCCACGGAAGGCCTCCGTGGAGAATCCCTCGGTCCAGAATCTCCGTGAGGGGATACCTGCCCGTTTGGAAGCGGGTTCGAGCTCCATCGGTAGACTCGAGATGAGCGAAGCAGTCCTAGGAAGGACGGACGGGCTATCGTCCATTGACTGACCTCCTGAAGACTCCAAGTCAGTCGCTTGGAGAAAAGGAGGAATCATCTTCGGACTCGGAAGAGTCCTCGAAAAACTGCCTCTGGCCTGAGCCACCCTTCACCTGCCGAGGTCGGTCGGAGTGAGGGTAACTGACAACCGATGGGGTAGACCCTTAGCCGACCGAGAATCCTTGGTCGGGCCCCAGTGGTGGCTGTGGGCGGAGGTTCCACGGAATCGGTGGAGCAGCTGGTTTGGCGAACAACCGGCCTGGGTATGAGCTCCTCGGATAAGTCGAGGGTTGTGTCGGCCGTTCGGTGACAACACTTAATGGCGGGGAAGGCGGCGGTCGGCTTATTCCGGCCAGGAGAACTGTTGCAACATAAGGTCCTCGTGCACGTCGGCGTAATTTCGCGCGAAGCCTCCCCTCATCCGAGGAGGAGGGCGAGGGCGGCGGCTTGCCGCTTACACCGCAGTGCCGAGACGAGACCGCCCTATGACGGTGGGATCGGCTGGACCTGAGAGTCGGACCGAGACGAGGTCCCGGAATTTCCGAGGTCGGTGCGGGGAGGTGTCGGCGGAACCGGCACTCCCTTGGCTCGGATGGTCCATCCGAGGGCTCCGAACGGAGGCACAGGCGAGCCACAGGATCCTCAACTCCTCCCGGGGAACCGGGAGAGGAATCTCGGCTGCTAAAGCGACAGCCCGTCCAATGGGTCGAGAAAATCTCGAGCTTCATCGGTGGGAGTCTCGGTCAGCTGACCTGGCGGGGACACCGTGAGGCCAGTGGCGAAGCAGTGGTCGACCGAAGCCGGCGGTCGGCGGCCGGAAGGAGGACCTTTCCCGCTCCCAAGAGGCGTCGGCGGAGGACTTACCCTGTCCCTCTTTTGGACCGAGAATAAGGTCCAGCAGGCATGAGCCCTTCTCCTTTAGTGGAGAGGGACAGACAAAGCTCTAAAAAGAAGCCGTGTAGGAAGAACCCAGAGAGGCGGGATAAATGCAGCGGCCGAGGAAGAATCTGACCCGCGCCGCCTCCTCTTGAGCGACCATCGCTCGAGCTGATCCGCCCGAGCCCGCGCCCTGCGGACACGCCAACCGGGCCTCCTTGGACTTCACGGAGAAACGCTTCTCGGGGCGGCCCAGTTGCAATCGGGCAACGCGATGTAGGGGCGTCACCGCCGAGAAAAGATGAGCACAGGTCATGCGCCTGCGAGGTCGTGCTCAAGGCCTAAGCAGTGAACACCACGTGGGTGTGGATCCGTCCGAGACATCTTCTGCCCGCATGGGCATCTCGAAATCGAGTCGATTTGTCCGCCGCGGCAGCGAGGATAGAAGACTGAAGTCTTTTTGCAAAATTTATTTTTAAATCCATAAGCGGAGGAAATAGAACCAGTCTGCGCAGGCGTTAAGGGAGAACCTGAGCTTCCAGCGGTAAGGAAGATCTGGCGTCATGAAGGAGCCGAGGTTATACCACCCGGGTGGGTGGGAGGAGCAACCTTGAAGACCTTCCGGCAAGATTTAAAGCGGCAAGGATACTGCCAATGAGTGTGGATGAACAACATATCCATGTCCCTAGAAAAGGGCAATATTAATATGGGGCCCTTAACAAGGAAAACGTAGGACTATTTCAAAACAAACTCAAGACAATACATTGGGGGTGATTAAGTAAAGATTAACCCATGACAGGAATGGGGTTAATTCGCTTATAAAATGGAGGACTTTTTTTTTTTTTTTTTTTTTAGAGGTTTTCCTAAATTAATGTTTTAAAAAAACACTGTCTACATGCATTTGTAATACAATAGTTCTTCCGCCCAATGGGTTTGTCCTACTGAGGATGCTGTAGTTGTAGTTCTCTACTCGGTGGATATATCCTAATGAGGATGCCGTAGTTGTAGTTTTTTTTTTACATGTCTTTGGTGGAGTAATCTGACTAGGTCACATTACATTGCTGTCAATCAGGATTTTGCAGTCAGGCAACCCAAATGTGGGTTTCTTGATAATTAATCCATGGTCAGGTGACCTGTTTTGACTAATCAGAATACAGGATTTTCGAAACCTATTTTATAAACAGACTTAACACATGCCCAAATTTACATTTATATTAAAAAACTGAAACAAGAGGGTTTATGTTCACGTTAAACTTATGGCATCACATCACAGACTTGACCCTTCTGCTACTACTAACTCAGCTGGGTCGCCCCTGAAAAAGGGACCTCCGGGGCTCAGTGGGCCTACCCGGTCACCAAAATTTAATAAATAAATAAATGTTTACTAGTATAGTTATTTTTTTCTGTCGCTTTTTTAATAAACCTCCAGCCTCTCCCCCCGCCATTCCCCCATCCTGTTGGCTTAAAGCTCTAGCAATGGCCATCTTCAACCTTCCTTCTAATAATCTAGAGCCTGTCCCATTCAAATAGAGACCATCTTGGCATATTGGTCAGGCTTATTATGATAGCTATTCCAGTGCCTGATTAATGTGAATTATACAATGGCTCTAAAAATCCTCCAATCTGATTGGCTGGCTGGTAGGATTTATCCGTTGTAAATCCTGGCATTGCCAAGAGGTAAAAGTGCCAGTCAGTTGCATCAGCCCAACAATCAATCCGACTCCCGAAAAAAAAATAAATGGCGCCTTATTAATTTCCCGCTAAGCACCACCACCTCTCGCTCGTTCTCCCCTCCACTCCACTCCACTCCTCCATAGCGCAGTCACCAGCAGGCTCATACATGCCTCCCTCCATACCCATTCAGCAAAGCACATATTTTAAGACTGCAGGAATGCTGAACGGGGAAAAGTGTATCTGAATTAAAAACAAGGGGTAGAAGTTGCAGAAATAATGGCAGGGAAAAGCCAAGCCATGATACTGGGCATGTGCCCCATGCAGTATCGTAGGCGGCTCTTCGACCATTATTTCTACAACTCTCCTCCTTTAATTCAGACAATTCTCCCATTCAGCATTAGTCAAGTCTTAAAGTATTTGTTTAAGTGAGCGAGGGATGGTGTATGTGACATGAGCAGCTACTGTTGCTCATTGTAGTTTGAGCAGACCGCGCTAAAGAGCTGCTGCAGTGGAATAAATGCGGCGGAAAGCAAGGGACAGGTCTGCAGAGATAGGAGCTGCTAGAGGGTGGGTGGGAGGCCTGCTACTCACATCTTCCTCCTCCTATGTTGGAAATATGGACAGGAGAATCCATATGGTCCCTAGGAGAAGAATTAATATACAGACTTTGCACAGTAGTGCAGCTGGGGACATAAAGTAGGCTGCCAATATGACCACTATCAGAAAGCCGAGATCCTGGTCCACCAGTTCCTTGAGGACTGCGGATGTTTTTTGGTAATGCAGCGCTGCTTTACTGGATAGTGTTGGCTGTTTAATGTATCGTTTATTGATCTGTGGTGCTAAACAGCTATAAATGCAAGTGTGAACTGCTATGTGGGGGCATAATTCTATTTACCAACAGGGAACTATTTTGGGGGGAGCAACAATAAATTAAATGAAAATGATTTCAAGTGGCAAAAAAAAAATATGTTTATCACTTTTTGTTACAAAAAGTGAAGAGGCACATTGTATAATCACAATAAACCACTCCAGGGTGTGGGTTATGCTGGGATTAACCCACTTCTGCTGTGGTTTACTCACTCGGCCTGTGGCCTCATGACCAAACCACACCAGGCATGGGTAAATCCCAGCATAACCAACACCCTTTTGTGGTATATTGCTTAACTGTTTGTTTTTCAGACCACCTTCTTAGCCAGGCATTCATTTGTTTAATGGCAACCTTGCTTCTCTTTGAATACCTTGGTACAGGTAAAATTTCCAAAAAAAGTACCCTACTGCTTTTTTCTTCAGTTTTATTCCAGGTTCAGAAAAGTCCTTCTTAATGTCCTCGACCAATCTTCACCCTATGTCATTTGTTCCACCATGAATTACAACTACTGGTTCATACTGTGTATTTCATATATGGTATATTATTAGCAAGCCAGGTAATACTGTGAACCTTAGCTCCTGGGAAGCATACAACCTCCTGTGTTTTCATTATCATTTTTGCACATAAGAAAATCTGTGTACTTCACTACAGACTCTCCTATAATAAAAGTTTTTCAAAGACAGGTCTGCATAGTCTGGGTCCTGACTACCTCAAAGATCTCCTGTCTCCTTATACCCCTTATCTGCCCTCTCTGCTCCACTGATGTGGACTTATTAGTGGTTCCCCGATCCCATTTTAAACAGTTGGGGGACAGGGCGTTTGGGGTGGCTGCACCAATTCTATAGAATTCCTTGCCTTCCAGCATTCATTACGCATGCCCAGTGCCAGTGGAGGCATTTAAGGGCCTCCGAAAAGCATTTTATTTAAGGAGGCCTACTCTTTTAGTGACTAGAATATGCTTGTTTAATTTATTAGTTAATGACTGAAATTACTAAGCATTTATATATTGACCTTCTAGCTTCCTGTGTGGTGCTCAGAACCTTTTTTGGATACAGAGCCCTAGAAATACATTTCTGCGTTGCATTGTTTGCTGAGATTTTGAGGTTTGGGAACACCTAGGGGTACCTCTGGGGTATATGCTGAAGTACTACCAGCATTTAAACAGTCATATCTGTGTGTTATTTCTATAGTATAGTGGGTTGTCAATGGAGTGGGGAGGGGTTATTGTTTCTGCCCGTCGTTGCTCCCTTACATGGTTGGATTAAGGTCCACTTGTTTTTATTTTCTGTCTCATCCTCCTCCTCCTCCTCCTCTGCCCTCTTTCTTCCAGTACGATCAGCCAGATACACACTTGTGCTACTGCATGTTGACAAGTTAACTAGGTTACCGGTGTCTACTTCCTGTGCGGTTAAAGCTATAAAATGTCCCAGGTTCCAGATGTCCCTCAGTTTATCTGTTTTTTCCATAATTATTTTTATTTCCTTTTCAGTTTAATGGCAAGATGGCATTGTTGACATACAAATTAATTTACTGTCATACTGGCTTCAAAAAGGTCAGACATTTTTACACCGGGTCCACTGGATACATTTCTTACCATCCTAAGTCAGCAATACTGGTGTATTGTACATTTGAGTCATTTTTCTTACAAAAGCAGTGACAGAATAACAAATGATACCAGAGAGGTTCAAGAACTATTATTGAGAGTCCGATGGCTAACTGGCTACCACTGGCAGACACCATATCTTTCAGTGTTGCCTACACCAGTGCTCCGCATCCACTTGCACTGGTGGCCAATTTATCAACCTAAAACCTGAAGTTCAGGGACAGGTACTTCCAGTTTTGCATACGAAACAGTGCCCCAATCAACAGTAAAGTAGCCCAAAAAGGGAATAAAAGGGAAAGTGGAAATTGTTTTACCAGGAAAGGCACACTAAGCCGGATTTTGTTTCCAGGTGCGACCTGGGAGCACAAGCAGACTTGCTCGGGGTCACACAGTATGCAAGTGGGAGGCTGATGGTATGCAAGTGGGAGGCTGATGGGATTCAAATTCAGGTCTACAGGTTTGCTCAGTGCCTTTAACCACTACGCTATACTGCCTCCAATACAATACACATAATAAAATAAAATAAAAACAAGGAGGAAAGCCACACAAAAACTAAAAGACAGCAATAAAACAGAAAACAAAGTACTAGACAGTCACTACATTAAGTGCATATAAGCCAGGGCTGATGGTTAGTCCTGCTGACGAAGGAGCAGCCTTGTGCATCCTAGCCATGCCTGCATGGCACAGAACAGTATAGAGAAAAGAAGGCAACTTGTATTGTATTATTTCCAAATAAAACAGCAAATTTTAAACCTCATGCCAGACATTCAAATAGAGATATAAAATACATCCAAATGTGAAAGGTTTTCTGTTAGCTTAAAAATGCTTGATTTCGGACAGGAGGGTAATACAACACTTCTTGTTTAGTAAAGTTGTCCAACATAGCCGAATCCACATGAGTAAGACAGCGAAACATACAATGACATGTCCAATCCCCCAAAATGTTTTAAACTCCCACATGAAGCTGGGATGTGCTCTCATAATTCCAAACATATGTAGTCTCCCTACACACCTCTGCTCCTACACACTTCAGCAAATCCCCAGAGCTTGTATAATCGATTGTTATTTGTTACACTTAATCAACACAGTAAAGATAAAATGCTCACTGGAAAATGAGCCATTAATAACTGGGGCGATAAATGCCTGTGTTATTAACACATCGATAAACTATACACAATAAAAGCAGACAGCACCTGGGTTTGGGTACACCCATTAATTAATAGATCCCACATTTAGTTGCTTAGGGGAGGGAGATGAAAGGCTTTTTTACAAGGTTACCCAACAGTCGCAACATGGAACAGTGAGTCCCAAAGTAAGCTTAGTCTCTTCAAAGTCCATGCACACCACAAGGCATTTGTCATATTTATTCCCTTTCAGTTCAGTTGCCCATCTCAGCAAGAAAACTCCATGTGGCTGCAAAATCAATGAGGGACCTAAAGGAGAAAGCACAAAAAAAAAAAAAAAAAACACCTGTCTACCACACATCTCTCTGTTATCTCCCTCCCTCAGCATGAAACAGTCTTGAATAAAGCGCTCGGTCCCCCAAGAGATCCGCTACAATATGAGGGTTTATTAGCTGCTGTCTAATACATTACAGTTCACATGTCTCTGCCAAACTGTCTTCTTTCAGCTTTTTTTTTCCAATTTAGCTTTATTTTTAAAAAGGCACTATTCCAAATGATCATAGTGCCTGTACACTAAAATTCAATAAATAAGTACTCAAATCATACGATCAGCAGAACATAAACCAGTTTTAACAATTACAATCAGTGAAGGCAAGTTCGAACAAGTATGTTTTTAAAGCAGTTTTAAAGCCCTCCACAGTCAGGCACTCTCGTATCCGAGGAGGTAGAGAGTTCCACAGGGTAGGGGCCGCAAACTCAAAAGCCTGAGTCCCAGATGTCTTCAGCTGGACAATGGAACTCTAGCAATCCCTCAGTGGTGGAGCAGAGCGGTTGGAGGGGGCAGTAGGGATGAAGGAGTTCTTGCAGGTAACTCAGACCCTGTCAATGTAGGGCTTTATAAGTCAACAAACCGACCTTGAAGGTGATCCGCCACTGAACTGGCAGCCAGTGCAGTCCACGCAGCACAGGTATAACATGGCTGGATCGAGACAACTCAGTCAGCAACCTAACTGCTGCATTCTGCACCAGCTGCAAGCAGTGGATATCAACCCCCGGCAGCCCTAGGTACAAGGAGTTACAGTAATCAAGGTGGGAGATCACAAAAGCATGGACCAAAGTTGGAAGATTGTCAGGTGGAACAAGTTGCTTAATCTGCACAATATTCTTCAGATGATAAAAAGAGATTTTGATGACGGCCGACACCTGAGAAAGCAGCGTCAGCCTATCGTCAAAAATAATGCCCAGATTCCATGCCTACTCAGAGGTCAGCAACTGTCTGCCCCCGAGCCAAAGCCCAGAGGCCTGACCAGCCACCGACCCCTCTACCCGGTGACCTGGGTCCACTATCAACATCTCGGTCTTGTCAGGGTTCAACCTCAACCAGCTGGTAGTCCATCCAGTCCCAGATCTCAGCAAGGCAGTTGTTAAACACAAAGACTGCACTATCCTGTTCAGGCACAAAAAGACAGGTAGAGCTGGGTATCATCTGCATAGCAGTGAAAACCCAGCTCATTCCATCTTACAATGTCTCCCAACAGCAGCATATACACCGCAAACAACATGGGGGACAGCACAGAGCCCTACGACACCCCACATGGCAGAGAGAATGAGTCAGAGGAATACACCCCCGACACCACCCTCTGAGATTTGCCAGTGAGAAAAAAAATGGAACCATTTGAGGACCGTACCAGACAGGCCACAGATGAACTGCTGATGCTCCAGCAACACCTCATGGTCCACGGTGTCAAATGCTGCACAAAGATCAAGAAGAACCAAGGAGGAATGGATCTTCCAATCCCTCGCTATCAGGAGATCATTGAGTACCCGAAAAAGGGCAGTCTCCATGCTATACCTCTTCTGAAATCCCAACTGGAGAGAATCGTAGACATCATGGATGGTTAAATGATTCTCCAGCTGCTGCACAACCACCTTCTCAATAACCTTCCCCACAAAGGGAAAGTTAGAGACTGGTCTGTAGTTGGCAGGACAATCTGAGTCAAGAGAGGATTTTTTAAGGAGGGGTGTCACCACCGCTTCCTACAGGGGAGTCCGGGAACTCACCTGACTACAACGAGCACCAGGTAGATGGCATCAACACACCCCACCAGGAGGCAAGTTGGGCCCAGATTCAAACTACAGCAGGTCGGCCGCATATTCTGGACAATCTGCATGACCTCCACAATCTTCAGCTGGTCAAGGTTGCACCAACCAAACCGAGGAGTAGCAACCTCCCACTGACCACTGCCACCCCCATTAGGATGAGCTGAACGGATCTCGGCTCTGATGTCGGCAACCTTATCAGCAAAGAAGCAAGCAAACTCGTCACACTTTTCCTGTGAAAACACTCTCTGAACCTGCTGACAGGCTGGACTGCACAGTCTGTCCACAGTTCAAAAGAGCTGAGCCAGTCGATTCTGTGCTGTGGCATTCTCGTTGGACAGGAACTCTGCCTTCTTACGCGAGATAGCTGATTGATAGTTCCTATAGTGGTCCATCAATCTAAGTCTGTCGGCATCAAGGCCTGATTTCCTCCAGCAACACTCTATTCTTTGACCCACCTGCCTCAGCTCCCTCAAGACCCAATCAAACCACGGGGACCAAGGGTGAGGGGACGAACACAGACAGGAGCAATGGAATCCAGAGCTTCTGTCACAGCCATATTATAGGCTTTCCCCAGGTTCTCTGGACCCACGCTTGCACTCGGGAATCCCGATAGGTCAAGTACCACCATTAGACCATCTGGGGTCACACCCCTCAAAGGGCGGTACTGGACCATCTCCACAGGGGCAGGCCTATAGAGGGGAGCCTGGAAATTGAACCTTATAGTGTGATGTCTGACCACCCAACTGGTTCCACCACCAAGTCGGATGTCTCCATCCCCAGTTGGAAGACCAGGTCCAATGAGTGGCCATAATTGTGTGTCACAGAGGTAACCACCTGTGTGAGATCCAGCAAACCCATAAGCTGGAGGAAGCCCCTGGTACCTGCCACACTGAATTCTATTGTAATAAGTTCAGCTCTGTGTCCAGCTTCCACTGCATCCGTGAACTGGTTAAATGTGACCTCCATAATAAATTCTGTGTCGGACAGGCATTAATAGTGAATGTGTAACTCCATGACTTAAGTTGAGCTCAGACTGCACTGAATTTTTTCCTCCTTGCATGCACTGCAAATGACAGTTCAGGAAATGGATGGTGTGTTCATTAAAATGCAGTCTTTGGGAGCTTCTGGAGGACTGAAGGAGAATATCTCTGGTAACTATAGAGGCTGTAATAAGGAGCATCATGCAGGGCTTATCCCCTTGTTGGTACATGGACCTGGGCAAGATTCTATAAGCCCTGATGAAATTCTGAGACATATTATGTAGTATACATCCCAGGATCCCAGGCAGCCAAATTTTGAGAAACTGGATGGCATTGTCGCCCTCAACCCTCTCAGGATATCCAACAACCCTAACTTTTGAAGACCTGCACGAGTTCTCCAGGGCTTCTAAATGCATTCTTCTGTGCCATTTTGCTTACTGCCATTAGTGCCTGGGTTGCTGCAGCTTCTGCTGACGTCACCTTCTTGTTAGGGACTTCAATTTTGGCACCCTGCTCACTAAGACTTTTAAGGATGTCCTCGACCTTGCCATCTATGGCTTGCATGGATGCCACCAGGAACTTTCATAGACATAGAAACATAGACTTTGACGGCAGATAAGGACCGCTTAGCCCATCTAGTCTGCCCATTTCCCTACCTACAGGATAGGCCGCAGATCCTAGTTAACCAACAGCCTATTTCTTCCTACCCCCCACAAGAATTGCCTTATGTCTGTCCCATGCATTCTTGAATTCTCCCACAGTTTTAGACCCCACAACCTCCTCAGGAAGGCTGTTCCATGCATCCACTACCCTCTCTGTGAAATAATACTTCCTCACATTGCCCCTGAACGGCCCCCCCCTTCTATCTTTAAATTGTGTCCCCTTGTTCTTGCATGTCTCTTTTTCTGAAAGATGCACCACCCTGGTACTAGGAGTCAGGGTAGATTTTTCAGCCTGCTGCTCCAGAGGTTCCTGCTGGTTCTTTGCTCCCCCGCCCACCCGATTTAGGTTTGACCATAGTAAAACTGGTATCTCCTTGTTTTGCTCAATAAACTAACAATTTCTAATATTGAATTTCTGGTTAGCTCATGTAAAATAATATTTTTTTGCACTGAAAACTGTAGAAATGCAAAGCCACACTAAGAGATGTCTTCTTGGCAAGCATGCTCAACAGCACCCCATCTGTGAGAGATTTATGTTTTTATTTAGTTTCCACAGAGCCAACTACCAGCAACCAGTCCTCTCCCCAGCACTTGGATGTCTCCCTCTACAGGCAGTGTTTTTGGTCCACGCCCCCACGTAATCATGTTTGGGTGGAGGGAGATGCTGAACCAAAACAAATCCAAGGTGGCTGAAAAGAATCCACTTGAAAAACTGCAAGCTGGAAGACATTCCTCAGCTGGAGTAGGGGATTGTTCCAGGTGAGTAGTGCTGATAATGTGAAGGTTTTTTCTATTAAATTGATGCTTAATCCTTGAAATTGAAAATGTAAATGCTGCTGTTGAACAGAGTGAGTAGGCACTGCTCAAATGCATGAAGTGAGCTAGGAGATAATTAGGAGCCTTTCTGTTTCCACAGCTGTACAGCAAAGAAAGTCCATGGTAGAAATGCCTGCTTGAAGAACTCTGTCAGCAAATTAGGTCATACAGCAGACAATGATGGGCAGACCATCCACAGGAAAGGATGAATCTGCTCAACTTGTTTTACAGAGGAAAGGGGCCGCTACCACCATGGGCTGGTAGGGTGGGGACGGGGAGGCAACAGATGGAAGAATTGAGGCAAGTAGAGTCCTAGAGGGACTGAGGGCACTGAAGGCAGACAAGGCACCAGGGCCAGATGGTATCCACCCTAGGGTGCTGAGGGAGATGGCGGAGGTGTTGGTGGAGCCGCTGGCAGATCTGTACAGCACCTCACTGGAGTCGGGATGTGTGCCACTGGACTGGAGGATGGCACATGTAGTACCATTACACAAGAGTGGACCAAGGGATGAACCGGGTAATTATCACCCTGTAAGTCTCACCTTCATAGTGTGCAAACTCATGGAGACAATACTACAGGAAAGACTGGTGTCGTACCTGGAAGACAATGGCCTCCAGGATGTGAGGCAGCATGAGTTTGTTTCAGGGAAGTCTTGCCAAACCAGCCTGATACAATATTACGACTGGGTGACAGGTGAGCTGGATAAGGGTCATGCGGTGGATGTTCTTTACTTGGACTTGAGCAAGGCCTTCGATTCGGTGCCTCATGGGCGGCTTGGGGGGAAGCTAACTGGTGTAGGGGTAGTGGCAAAAATGATGAACTGGATTACAAGCTGGCTGAGTGGGAGGCTGCAACAGGTGGTGGTGGTGAGAGGGGAGCTCTCAACTCCAAGGCCGGTGTCGAGTGGGGTGTCACAGGACTCTGTGTTGGGGCCAGTATTGTTCGGGCTCTTCATATCAGACATTGCATATGGGGTGGTGAGCAAGATAAGTCTGTTCACTGACGACACCAAAATTGGAGCAGTGGTGAATGGAGAGGAGGGATGGAAGCAGCTGCAGGGGGACCTAAGCAAGCTAGAGGAGTGGTCAGAGAGGTGGCAGCTGGGGTTCAATGCAAAGAAGTGCAAGGTTATGCACTTTGGGGTGAAGAACCCAAGGAGAGAATACTGGCTGGGAGGAGTTAAGCTGGGGATCACTGAGGAGAAGAAGGACCTAGGGGTAATGATAACAGGGACCATGGACAACACTGCCCAGTGCAGGAGAGTGGCTGCAAAGCGAACAAAATGCTGGGGTGCATAGCGGGGGTTTTTTCGTCCAGGCGAAGAGAGGCGATTTAGCCCCTCTACAGGTCACTGGTAAGGCCGCACTTGGAGTATTGTGTGTGCAGTTTTGGAGGCCATACCTAAAGTGTGATATCAGGCTACTCGTGGGGGTGCAGAGGAGGGCAACAAAGATGATATGTGGAATGGAAGGGACAGACTATGACAGCGGGCTGAGAGACCTGAATATGTACACCTTGGAGGATAGAAGAGACAGGGGTGACATGATAGAGACATTCAAGTATCTGAGGGGAATCAATAAGGATGGGGTCTTTAAGTTAAGGAGGGGGAGGGTCATCGGGGGCATGCGCTAAGAATAGAGGGGGAAGATTTAGAAAGGAAATGAGTAGACACTATTTCACAGAGAGGGTGGTATCAAAATGGAACGCCCTACCAGAATGGGTGATGATATGTAAATCTGTGAACAGTTTCAAAGGGCATGGGACAGGGAACAGGGGATAGTGAGGGTGGGGGGTGGCACGGGATGACAAATGGGAGGGGGCTGGGGCAGCTCCAAACTAGGGATGCTAGCTGCACACTTGAGCAGACTTAGACGGGTGATCTGTTTCTGCTGGCACATTCGTATGTTCGTACAATTGAGCTAGGGACAGTAGAGTAATTTTGTGTATAGGATGTCTCCACTGTCAATGGGCAGGAGCAGGAAATGGGAAGCCACCTGCTTCCTCACATGATCACTAAGACAATGTTTAGACCTATAGAGAAACCTGAGCTTGGGCTCTACGGTTTTTAACATGTGATCGATGTGCCTACTGTATGTAATGATTAATCAAGCCACTAAATATATGAATACATAGACTTATTCGATAACATTGCCATCCAACCTTATGAATAGAAGTGGATAATCTAAATGAGTTAGCAAGTTCTGGGATTTGACCACCACAGACTTGGTTTGTTTCTTGACAGTTCCCTAACCACAAAAATATTTACTGATAACTTATGTGAAAGGTTAAATTCTTGGTTAGGAACGTTGAGGCAGACTACTGTGTCTAAATTTAATTTATTTATATAGTTTTTGATTACCGGTAAGTGCACTAGACAATAATATGCCTATTTTCACCCAGAAGAGTACAGTTACACGCACAATGGAGTACAAATAGAGTAACGCAATAATGGCATTACAGATATTACAGCTTCATAACACGAGCAGAAAGCTTTAACAATACAATTACAATACATGATCAAGGTAGCAAGAAGACAGTACAGTGCAACAAAAACAACAGGAGTGTAAGGTGCATCAGTAGTAATGAGGTGCATCAAGATAATTAAACAAATTTGGCAAACACTTTCTTAGCATGAATAACATAAGCTGCAAGTAACAGTAGTTATACTGCTCAGGGACCAAAGAAGCAGGTACAAGAGTCAGAAACCATAAGATGGTGGAAGAGCTCCCTTCTGAAACAGGCACTGGAGGGGGGTAGTCGGAGGGCAACAGGGAGGGAGTACCAGTAACTGGGTGCAAAGTGGGAGAAGGCCTAGAACCCCATATTGGTAGTATGCCCATAAGTGGTTAGAAGTGACATGATAAAATTAGGTAACAGATTGCTGAACTCCTTCTACCCATTTTAGAGTATGTATGAATAATTTATATGCATACCTCAAGGACACATTTAGTTAAACTTGATAAAAATTGCCCATCTTAACATTTCCTCCGTTCCAGCTGCAAATGCCCCAGCACCCAGCACTTACAATCAGTCTTTGCACCCCTAGCACCTTACCTGTCATATTCACTCGACAAGGCTCCCAGCTGCACTGTCTCAACCTAGCCCTCCTCCCGTATCTCCACCCTGCCCCCGCCCCAACCACCTCCTGTACTCCCCTTACCCCCTGCCTCCTTCCTCCCTCGATCTCCTACTCTCACTTCCCCCACCCACCCCCTTCCCTTGTCTTGCTCATAGCTCAAGTCTTTGTACTGGTTATTACATGTCTGTAAGTCAATGACTATATGTTTGTAACTAAAAATGATGACTGTTACACACGCTGACGTGGAACCTTTGTAAAAGAGTCTCGGCTCAAAGGTATTGTAATCCTAGATTGAAATAAATAAATAAATAAAATAAAAATGTGTAACAAAATACTACGTTTTTCCTTTGCCTGTCCTTATGAAACACATACTTTTGTGATGCTAATGACACTGAGGTGGCTTATGCTGGTTGACAGAAGAAAGATGACTTGGTTGTCCCTACTGTTTAAATTAGATAAACAAAGTTCACACTACCCTACAGGAAGCTATGGGTAACATTTTTCCTGCGACGTAATCCTATAGCTTACAGTCTAATGAAAATTAAACATTAACAGTACCCACATTTTGGACAATCTACATTACCACTCAATACAGCTAGATCTTGGAACCAGTTAGATACCAAATTCAGACTTTTGGATTTTTTACCTCTCTTTCATGCACATACTGCTGGTTCATGTTTGTTGATTATGACTGTTTTTAGTATTTAAGCTGCCACATAATTGTGAATGCACTGATTTACTTGTTTGTACATAACTGAGGTTTAAATAATATTCACCGATTTGTATGTATAATTTTTAACTTTGTGTTATGCAACCAGGTACATTGCACTGCACAGGTCAACAATGTAAATAGGCCTTTGTTGACCGTCTTTAACCTCTATAAAAATAGAGGCAACTACTACTAATACTGCTGGTTGTATTAAGGATCAGGTGGCTGTTGTCGAATCAGGAAAAGACTGTGTTTAAATCAAACTGGAGTACTAAATTAACCTCTGGCATTGTCATTACATTGTAGTAGAGTATGGTCGTGGCTTCATACATATGCAGATATCATCTCCCACTGTGCTTTGAGAGGTCATTAACTAAAATGAAGAACAGCAGAGGGCCAAGGATTGATTTGCATGGGTATATAAATTATATATATAAAAAAAGAACATTCTATCCAAAAGCTACCCACAATTTGCCACATGCCTCTCGAGAACAGAAAGTCATTAGATCTAGAGATTGTTGCAATTGGCGCACTGTTCTGTAACTGAAGGGTTGCTACAGAGAAAGCACTGTTTTACAATGTCATAGCGATTCTAAGCTCTTATTTCTTAAAGAGCTGGTTGCGTCAAGAATAGAAGACAGGAAATGTTATTAATTTTTTAAGCAGCATGTGTTTACTTTTTATTTTGGTTTTGTTTTTAATTCTTAATTTTGCTGGTTAGAACATTTTCTACCAGATAGTATAAGGTGTGATGTGTGTAGAGCAATACTTTACCTGCCTGCTGACATTTCTAGTTTTATTCCGCCTCGCATCTCATTAGCATTCTGACCTCACTGATAGTGACATCATAAGTGACCAATCTGGCAGAAGACAACTGGCTCATTTTGGTCAGTAGTGATACTGCAGTCAGCGAGGTCAAATGCTGATGAGTGACACTGTTCCAATGTGATATCTGTGGTAAGGATATTTATTAACTGGTCCACAATATAAGTGACCTTTCATTTTATAATTTTATAGGTATAATTTAGTCATCATAAACCCCCACTGAAGTAATTACAAATATGCACATCCAGATCAAATCAGTTGTAATTTTATACAAAAAGTTAAGCCAATTAACTAGGTGACAGCACTGTTTTATACACAGTTTTCTTATTTTTATTTTTTTATTTTCTATGGTTATATTATTATCAATGTTGTCTTCTTAGAACAACTTTAAACACTGTTTTTTGTAGAGTATTCATAATAAGTTAGAGAATGTATCTGTTTCAAAATGATGAATGTGATATACTCAAAGTACTTAATATAGTGCATCAATGCAACTTTTCATTAAACGGGTATAAAAAAATGCTGATGAGGTATGAAGAGGAATAAAAGTAAATATGTCAGCCCTTCAGGTGAAGTACTGTTCGACAAATCACACCTAGTACTTTCAGGTATAATACATTCTAATAAACAAAAGGGAAAAGGAAAAGTACTTCAGATACAGAACAGTTGCATACTCGTAACAGATAATAGTAAATGCATGTACAGTGCCATAGCTCTGTAATGACAGAATCTAGTGCTCACAGAACATGAATACTTCAGAAAAGTAAAGTAAAATGTCTTTATTCATAATATATATGAACAAAGGATATACTCGATTGAGCCGAGGCTCATCTACAACGAGTTCCAAGGTGAAAGCAGCAATGTTACAATTCATAAAATAAGTTACATTACAAAACCATACAATTAATACATTCAACAATCAGTATGTACAACAACATCAATATTCAAATTAAGAATAACTTATAAAGACCATACAATTACATTCAACAATCACTAAGTACACCCACAAAGTGATATTTAAGATGTCATCTTGTGTGACAGCAATCATGAGATTCACCAATCTTGCCATCTGGCCATGATTTTATCTCCTTCCACCTATTTTTCCCTGTTAAAGTTCCCAAAGTAATAGGGACATTATTCCATGCCATTGTCCCTATATAAAAGGCTGATGTCCTTCCTATTTCCAAGTTCCATTTAGGGATCACCAAATCAACACCTATAGCTGATCTCAAAAAGGACTTTTTTTGTCTAATAATAATTTTAGAAGATATGTAGTCTGGGAGCTGTTTCCTAATGGCTTTGTTCATAAATGCAAGAATATGAACTTGTCTCTTATCTCCCAGCCTTTGCCAGCCTAGCTCTTTATACAACTGACAACTGAGAGTCATTCTAGGGGCACCGGTATTATAGCAAGCAAGTTTGTTGTAATATACATCAAGTCTAGCCAATTCTTTCTTAGCAGCAGGGGCATACAAAATGTCCCCACAATCAAATACGGGTAGAATCATTGTGTTCACCACCCTCCTCCTCCTAGTCTCAAGAGATAAACACATTTTAGCCCTATAAAGGGCACCTAATCACTAACCAACATTATTTAATATTTGATCTATATGCATATCCCACTTTAAATTGCAGTCTAACCAAATTCCTAAATATCTGTAGGACTGAACTTGCTGAATCATGGTCCCCTCATCTGTTTTTAAGGTCAACGGCAGTTCTGTTGGACTTTTATTACTTCTGTTGAATAACACTGAGGTTTTTTAGTATTTAAAACTAATTTATGTTTTTATAAAATATCTCCAGTTCATCAAAAGCAAGTTGCAACTCTTTTCGTATATTGTCAATCAATGTATCTGATGTATATACAATCGTATCATCTGCGTATAGGTGAAATAATATTGAAGGATCTGTAAATTTTAAATCATTCACGTACATGTTGAACAACAAAGAGCCCAAAACTGAGCCCTGCAGGACTCCTGAGATAATGAGTGTAACTTTAGATAAGTAATTATCTATTGCTACCAGCTGTTGCCTACCCTTAAGATGTAAACCATCTGATACCATCTCCCATAATGCCCATCGTGGTCAGCCTGGACACGAGGACATCATGATCCAAGGTATCGAACGCCTTGGATAAATCCACAAAGATAGCACCTACCGATGTCCTCCTGTCCAGGATGAGCTGGATGTCACTGACTCCCTTGACCAAAGTGGAGACAGTGCCATGCTTCTGTCTGAAGCCTGACTGAAAAGGATTAATTCTGTTTTGTGTTTCCAAAAACTCCTTTATTTACGCTGTGACTAGCTTTTCAAAGATCTTCAAAACTTGAGAAAGAACAAAAATGGGCCTATAATTTCCCATATCTGTTTTTAACCTTGACTTAAAAATAGGAACCACTTTAGAGTGCTTCCAGGTTTCAGGAAATTTACATGAGCTAAGTGAAGAATTAAATATTTCTATTAAGGGAAACACTACCACTGGTGAGGCATACTTTAGAAGTCTTAATGGGATGTTATCCAATCCCACATCTTTAGTTATATCTAGATTTAGGAATTCCTGTCTCACCTCTTCCATTGATATCTTAACAAAGGAGAACTGATGTGCTGGAGTTGCATGCCTTTGTTCAGTCACTACATTATTTTTTGCTCTTCCTGAGGTTTCAATATCCATTTTAATAAAGTTATTGTTAAATCTATCCACCACTTCTTGAGATAGGGGTACTATATGTCCATATATATTGAAGCTACCAGTAGTATTTTGGCTATTACCATTTAGGAGGTTTGACATTAATTTCCAAAATTCTCTTGGATTATGGGAGCAACTATTATCGAGTTGTTGTATTGCCAATTTAATTTCTTTTACATACTAATTTCATAGTTGTTTAAACTTGTTCCAATCTGATAACATATTACTCTTTTTTGCCTTATTTCATGCTACTGTATGTCCCTTTTTACTTTACATTTTTTTTAAATCCTGGGTATACCAAGGGGCATTTTTTTTTTCTTTTATTGGGGCATGTTTGTCACAGAATTTCATAAATTCACGAGTAAAAAAAAGGCCAAGCATCAGTTACTGTCGGAATCAAATCTATTCTTTCCCACGATATATTTTCCAGGTCCAGCATAAATTGCACATAATCAAATTTCTTACAATATCTCCACCTGGTAAAACTATCTTCAATCAGGCTTTGTGTCTTATTTCTTATACAATAAGTTATTTGGTGATCTGACAATGGATCTGGGAGAACACCACACAGATCATAATTCAATGGAGAATTAGTAAAGATCAAGTCTATTACAGATGAAGATACTAGGTCCACTGAATTGATTTTTGTGGGTTCCTTAACTAATTGACTAAAGCTCAGATTCATTTGAAGATCAACCAATGGATGCCCATCCTTGACTGTGCACCAATTTGTATTAAAGTCCCCTGTAACCACTATTTCATGAGTGTCTATGTGTACTCTCATGAGATCCTGCAATATGTTCAACACTTCAGGTCTGACCTTTGGTGGATGATAAATCCCTGCTATCAGCAGCTGTTTTGTGTATGGCACATTTAGTTCTAACATCAAAACCTCCAGGCCAGCCGAGTCTTGATTCGTGCTAACCTCTAACAATATTAAACCATCCTTCCCATAAATCAGGATTCCTCCCCCTTTTTTACTTCTGTCTCTATGCCACAGTTGGTAACCAGGTACATTACTGTATATATTGTATCTTCAGTTTTTGAATTCAACCATGTCTCAGTTATTATCACTAAATCTGGTTTATGCCCCAGAATCCATGCTCTAATCAGATCTATCTTGTTAAGTATACTTCTAGCATTGACATAAACAATGCTGAAGCCTTGATCTATAAGAATTTCCGTAGTAACCTCACTGCTGGAGGAGACACGGGAACCATGTTGTGCAGGACCCGTATTTGGGTGAACATCTCCACACCTTGTCAGAAAAATCACTAGTAAAATTTTAGTTACCTTAATTAATTCTAAGTGACCATTCTTTTCTGTTACCCTTGTATTTAAATTACCTATTAACATTGTAAAATATCTAAACTGAGTTATATGACACTTTACAACAGAAAAAAGTAAAGTAAATTTCCAGAGCTCATTTCCAGACTTGTGTGCAAGAAGGCTAGCCGAAACAACCCTCTCCCATCCTGCATTCATTTCCGAAAAGAACTCAGTAGAATGTTTCACATCATGCCAGTCTGATAAACTGGACCTTGTTTTGCTATTGCTCACCCCAAAAATATATTTCCCACCTCCCTGTTAATGATAAAACAAAAGCATACCCAATTTAAGCCCCTATAAAACATATCTGTAACTTCAAACTCCTCGGAAGTGAAGAGATTACAAATTACAAGTTGTTATACTACTTTGCTTTAACAACCTGGTTATGAATTACCTATCAAAATGCTGCTTTCACTTAAAGGGACACTGTCAAACCCCTTAGGTCTCAAAGTGTCCCTAGTTTAAAAAACATATTTTATGATTGCCAAAATTCTGTAAAGATTGTTGATGTAGCTGGTAGTTTGATTCTGACTCTTATTTTCTTTAAAAAAGTAAAAAACAGACTGCCTAACATACTGGTGTTATCACACCAAAACAGGTTTGTTTACATTCCTTGATCAACTCCAAATGCATCTTTCCTGGACTTGGGAACACCCACAAAACAGTCTAGCCCCTCATGATGCATTGGGAGATTAAGAGGCTACTGTCTTATGAGTGACTGCACTGTCTGTGTGTGTTTCTAATGCTCATGACATATGCAGTAAGAACAGAACCATGATTGTAAACAAAAACAAGTTTGTTTATAAATATACATTGCCATGCGTTTCAGTTCTACTAAGCAAGGCTACAGACAAAACAAATAGCAACATCAATGAATTTTAGAGAGGGTAAACAATCATAAAATGTGGGGTTTCAACTAGAAATAATATAATGAAAAAGAGGTTGACAGTGTCCCTTTAACATAAGATTACCAATGTATACAAAAACTGAATGCTATCTTCAAGATTCGATTAGGTTAACTATTTAAAATTTACTTTATACTTAGACAAGCACTCCCCAAATCAAGTGCTACTTACTACTATCTAAACTTCTCATTCTATAGAAAATACTGCCAGGTAGCACTTTCAAACATTCAGGGCCGGCCCCCTTACTAACGAGCCATGCCTGCCAACAAATGTTCTACCTCAGCATGCTTCAAGAAGGACAATATCCAAAACATTATTGTTTTTTATGCCTTTTCTACTATTAGAAGTCATTATAGGAGACACACATAAAGTTATGTTTGTTCACCTGTGCACTGGATTGGGCCATTATTTTGAACCCTTTGATAGAACCCACACCTGTAGTACCAGTAGTACCAGTACAACAGCTATGAACTATTTTTGTTACTGAACACAGCTTTAAATAGTATTAAAATTTTATCGAAAAATATTTAGTTCCCTAATTCATGATACAGATCAACAAATGTCTCAAAGGAAATATGGCAGGGCAGTAAGCACACTCGGAGGCAGCATGCCAAACAGGCAGATTTAACAGTTCGTAGGATCCATAAAAGGAAGCATGGAGAGAGAAATATCAAAAGTATTTGGTTTCTGTACATCTTTTCAAACCACATGCAGACACTCTGAAACCTCAGACCCAGTGTAGGACATCGTGGGTATCGAAATTCTTGTTCGCGGCAGGCTGACGAGGTTTCAGCAGAGCAAAAATCATCTTTAATATAGGCATTTATATGTCATGATAGTTTTAACGTTCATTAACAATGTCCCTGGGAATTTATTTATTTGGTTTTTGGTAACGGGAGAAGTACACAAGACAACTGAACGCCTATTTTCAGGTACGACCTGAGAAAGTACAAGGCAGGTAAAACAACAATCAACAAATAGTTGAGCAATACAAGTTACAACAATTACAGGAACATTAAAGGCATATAACAATGAACGTTACACTGAGGCAGCAAGTAAATTATTATGAGACCAAGTATCAAACAGTACATAAATTTAGCCATTGGGAAACAACAATAGTGTAGTATAATTCACAAAGAGTAAAGAATTCAAATGAACTGGGCAGTTTGTCCATGTGCTGTAGAAACGTGTTTAGTAAGCAGCGGGTGGAGGACACATTAGGACACAGAGAACTGGACCAGTCAGCCCAATAATACCACTGTCTTAAAAGAGCCTAATAGGATTTCCCGGTGATGTCTTCGACTGGATGGCAATGCTCTGAATGAGCTCCCAACCTTCCTTACCTTAATCTACCTCTAAAACTGCTCCTTCTTACTGACAAGTCATTTTTAAACCGGAGAATAAAGGTACCTGTAATAACAGGGAAAACTTCAAGAACAAGGAGTGGGCAGACCAAACAGATGGTGAGGGATCGGAGGCCGAGCACTCTGACTCATCCCTCTCGCAGACCTCAAGCATAGTGCCAGCTCAGGCCATCTCCCCACCAAAACCAAGGGAATGTCAAAGAAAGGCCGCAGGTTTGACTGAATTCTCTGAGAGCTGCATGTGATCTGGTCGGAACTCAAGGAGCTCAAGGCTACCAAAGAAACAGCTGACCAGCTGGTTACAAGGGTTGTGGTGACAAATCGGCATATCAGCAAGGCAGATACCCATCTTGATCATTTGAAGGCCTAGATGGAACAAGTGATGATGATGCAAGCTGCCATTCAAGATCAGCAGAAAGATTCTGAAGCCTGAGCTCACCGTAAAAGTCTCAGAATATATGGAGTGCATGAATCAACAGAGGGCTCAGACATAAATTTCTTATGAGCTTCCTGACATAACTGCTTGATTTAAACCCAAAGTTTAATTTTAGCATCGAAAGAGCCTATAGAGCACTGTGCCAATACAGCACCCCAGATCCATTATTGTGTGGCTTCATCAACATGACACAAAATAATCGTTATTATGAAGGGCATTGCAAAGGAAAACTCCCCAGTGACAGGACTATCAAATTTTCATTGATAATGATGACCCTGCAAAGATAAAGCAACTTAGAAGGTCCCCTTACTCCAGACCCTTCATAAAGCCCAAATCCACTTTAAAACTCTTTATTCTGCAGAGCTAACAGTCCAATTCTCAAATGGCGAGTATAATATAGAAACATAGAAGGTGATGGCAGATCAGGACCATGTGGCTACCTAGTCTTCCCCTTTTCCCTAGCTGATCTGTGGTTTACCCTCTCTTCCCTATTGCGAGAGTACTCTTATGTCTATGCCATACATTATTTAATTCTCCTACTGTTTTTGCCCCCACCACCTCTGCAAGGAGGTAGCTCCAAGCATCCACTACTCTTTCTGTGAAAAATTATTTCCTCACATTGCCCCTGTGCCAACCCCCCCAGCTTCATATCATGACCCCTTATTCTTGTACACCTTCTTTTCTGAAAGATGCTACCCTCCTATACCTTGTTTATACCCCTGAGGTACTTGAATGTCTCTATCATATCCACCCCCCCTCGCCTCTCCTCCAGGGAATACATATTGAGGTCCTCTAGTCTTTCCTCATATGACTTTTGGTGAAGTCTTTGCACCATTTTTGTTGCTCTTCTCTGGACTACCTCTATTTTGTCTATGTCCTTCCAGAGATGTGGCTTTCAGAACTGGACCAGTACTCCAGATGAGGCCTCACCAGTGATCTGTACAGTGGCATAACCACCTTCTTTTTTTCTGCTGGTGATACCTCTCCCTGTGCACTCTAGCATCCCACTGGCTCTCCCCACAGTCTTCTCACATTGTTTGATTACCTTTAGGTCATCAGATGTGATTACCCCCAGGTCCCTTTCTTGATTGGTGGCCATCAGTACTTCTCCCCATCTTGTACTCCTCTCTTGGATTTCTGTGCCCCAAATGCATGATTTTGCACTTCTTTGCATTCACTCTTAGCTGTTACACTCTCGACCACTCCTCCAGCATGTTTAGGTCCTTTCTCAGACCCCCCCCAAGGGTGTCAACCCTGTTGCAGATCTTAATGTCATCTACAAAGAGGCCTACCTTCCCCTCCAGTCCCTCTGCAATGTCACTTTTGAAGACATTAAAGAGGACTGGCCCCAGCGCGGATCCCTGTGGCACCCCGCTGGTCACTCCCCCTATCCTCGGACTGAACGCCATTTACCATGACCCTCTCTGTCCGACTCAGCGCAGGAAGGTTACCAGGACATCCAGGTGGGAGGACTGACAGTACCACAGCTCACTGACCACTGAGACCCTTCACATCTCTCCTTCAGTTAACAGTGGCATCACCAGCATTCCATAGCTGCCCGAAAAGCAATCGGCTAAAGCCATGTCACAAATCATTGGTAAGTTATCACCAGTGTGACAACCTGAGGCTCCATTTCCTTTTCTCAAAGACTTTCATTGATTTGGGGCAGGTGCTGGGGGGGGGGAGGCATAGACAGGGGGAGGTGGTAGTTGACTGTCTGATTGGTTCAAGGTGTGTGTGTGGGAGGGGGAGATGATCCAGGGAGGTTAAGTGATGCTGATGGTCAGGAGTCCCACTCAACTACACGGCTGGGTTGATTAGTACATGCAACCCTGAATATATCATATCGTCAATGCAGTGGAGGGGTAACGGACCGAATGAGGAGTCGGGAAGCCTGTCTGCTGCTCAGCATGAAAGCCTGGGGCAGTAGTTTAACTGATATATTTAAGGTAGCTTCATCCATACAGCTGGTTAAGATTTTCCATGCCTGCAGATTAAATGGATCTTTAGCAGAAGCGCCCCTATTGGCACAGCCATGGGTAGCACTACAATGTTTTAATCCCTGCAAAGTCTCTTCTCTCCAGTAACAAAGCTACAGGGGAGTTGCTCCTCTCTCTTGCTTATTTTTTCACCCCACCCCCAATGCATGATATTCACAGCTGCACCTTTCAGTTAATAGCTGCACTTCTGACTTCCTCCCTGGCATGTTCTGCTCCTGGGCTACCATACCATAAGGGGAACTTCGTTTTTATTTGTTGAGGCAGCCTGATATGGTGTGTTTGACATCAAATAGACAGGCCCCTTGCAATATACGCATGGCATGTTATTATGCATACCAGGACTCTAGACCGATCAAATTAACTGTATTATTTCCCCTGAAGGGGGAACAGCTTGTGGCATTTGAAAATGAAGGAACACACCGCCTATATATTTCTGAATCTGCTCTGTGGCAGATAGTCATCAGGGACAGACTACAGACTATTTCCTACCTCTATCCCTCAATCCTATGTAGGAAGTGATCGTAGGAGTACCTGAATGTAGCAGATTTGGTGGCTAGTGCCATCAGTCTAAAGTATATTTCTACAGTATACATAACAAGAGATATTTCCTTCCTTTTCTGACTGTTTCTCCCTAAATGTATGAATTGCATAATCCGTTCGTGGGCAGAACATATATATTTGGGGTGGGGGGGTACCTTACTATTGAGTGCTCAGCGGGATGTCTAATACTGCCCCCTGCCATGATCACTGGTGACTGCACTCTATATCACCACCCTGGTTACCCCCCTCAAGGCAGTGTATTTATCTCCTGCCGTTTACACCTCTTTCCCCAGAAATGGTAAGATGATCATTGAATTAGGCCGGGAGGGGGACACCTGTGTTGGCTGAAGGACATTTTATTTCCCTCCTGCTACTCCAAATTTTATTTTGCTGCCCTCTCCCCCATTTCCTACTGATCCTCCTTTACCCCAACCTTTGGTTAGGGGCCCTTTGCAACCCCTGGGAGCCTGGGCATCAATAATCCTCAACTTTCTCCCAGATGTTTCAGTAAGGACATCACCAGGGAGGGTAACCTTACCCTTCTCAATCTTGGATCTTTACACCCTGTTCACTACTTGGCCTCACAAGTCGACAATGTTACGGTCACCCCAGGGGGAAATTGTTCTCCTTCAAGGGAACAAAGGTTAGGGTCTGTACAGGGAACCCTCATTCTTTCCATTATACCCTCCAGATGATTTTG
The DNA here is from genome assembly GCA_016271365.2 of Neoceratodus forsteri. Lineage (NCBI taxonomy): Eukaryota > Metazoa > Chordata > Ceratodontiformes > Ceratodontidae > Neoceratodus > Neoceratodus forsteri. The sequence continues at coordinate 270,848,999 of JADMNL010000027.1, forward strand.
GAGGCTGTTCGCCCAGTTGGCCAGTTCACTTCCTGGTTTTACAATTTAGTTCTCATGGGTTACAACTCTGCGTTTTCATGCATGTATAAGGGTCCCAGGAAGGAGTGTTTACTGTGATGTTGAAGACTGTAATCAGCAGTTCAGGATTACAGTCCACTTTTGCACCTAAATGATGCACGTGGTCAGGAACCTTATGCTGTGGGAGGCTTGCCCAAGTCCTAGGTGGCATACCCAGTCCCCTTCCCTAGCATGCCATGGCACTTCACTTTAAATTATTTCCCAAACCTGTGTTCGGGAACAAGCATGGATCATCGACAGCTGGCCAGGGGGAAGCAGATTTCATGTCCCAGAAGATGCCCTTCTCCGGGGAGGGAGAGCAGCCTGGTCTATGGCTATACTGCCACCTGGATGACTACAGGTAGCAGTGCAATGAAGTGGCTATAGGGAGAGAAGACACAGGCTGGTGCCATGCTATGCACGTTTGCATGCATGCGCATGTGCACCCAAGCTGCTTGCATCTTGGGGCAGGAAGAAAAAAAGAAGGAACCCCCACCCATGTAGCATGACAGCCCCGCCGCATCCACAGGCACCACACTTTCTGACCGGGGCAACTCCTGGACGACTAGATATTGGCATCCAAAGGAAATGGCACAGCTGGAGGGCTCCACCATGGGGGGCAAACCACGGGGGTAATGTGGGGAGAGGTATGTCCTAGAAGAAGATGAGGTGATGGGGCTGGGGCACAGTGGGGGCTTAAGAGGGGGCCAAGGGCTGAAGGGATTTAGGTGCAAAAAGAAAAAAAACTTTCTCAGAACAGCAGCAGGATCTTCAACCTGGTTAAGAGGGCAAAAGTCCTTCTGGCAGTGAAGAGACAGTGGCCACACCTACTCCTGTTACAGAAGGCTCATTTAAGTTCCTCGCAGCATCAAAAACTCCTCAAATTTGGATTTGGCCACATTGTAGATTCAGCATACCAAAATGGGAGGCAGCAAGGTACCGTTATACTGATCCCCAAATATTTACCATTTAATTGATCACTTTCTATTCAGACAAGGAAAGGAGATTGGCATTGGCCATGGGTACCATCTGCGATAAATCCATTACAGTAGGGAGCCTTTACCTAACCTCAGACAGTGATACATCCTCAATCTAACATCTGATAGACCTTATTTAGAACATCAACAAGTGATCTTACTACTAGGAGGTGATTTAAATTTTCTAAGGAACCCGTCCATAGATACCAGCAATCCATCCCCGACAACATCCACAGCAAACAGAGACGCCTATGCTGTCTGCTACGGGACCTAGGCTTTGCCTACATCTGGCATTTCCTGCATCAGTGGGACAGACTATATACTTTCTATTTCCACTCCCATAACAGCTACTCTAGGCTGCATTTTTTTTATTACAACACAGGAAATAGAATGGATAGTGGATGTGGAAACTGACCCATCTTGTTATCTGACCACACCCCAATCTCCCTACATTTGATGATCCCCTCTGAGAGGAGAAACACTATGTGGCACTTTAATCTCTCATTACTGAGGGACCCCAAATTCATGACTTTAATGGACACCCATATACTTCAAATAACTGGTGAAAACAGAAGCCCTGACATTTCCCAGGTGACAATATGGGGCACAGTAAAAACTGTCTTATGGGGTTACACAATCACATTTGCAGCTCGGAAGAAAAACACTGGGTAACTAGGCTCTTAGAATTATAGTGGGAACTTAAATTCCTTCAATACACACATACGCATGGAGATAAGTTGTTAGGTGAACAAATCAAAGTAACACATAATAAAACAGAAGAAATTTTGACATCCAAAACAGAGCAAGCCTTACTGTGGTTATGTCAGTCCTTTTATGAGGTTGAAGCATGGGCAACTAAATTCTTGGCACACAGACTCAGGCACAAAAAAAAGGCAGTAACCATAAACAGATTAACAGATCCAGTTATGGGACTGCCATCCCTTAGAAATAGACATATTACAAAGCCTAATGATTATATACCCAGCTATTTATGGCAGAAGAGTCAGAAGAATCACCATCAGAACAAAGCTAAAAGCTTCCTTCATGAACATTCCCCTTCTACAGTTCACATAGGAACACTGGCACCTCTTATCTACACCTAGAACATCTGCATATTAACTTTTAGAATTAAGGAGTTAAGGGGGTGCTCGTGAGGTCAGGAGAGCAGCATGCTGATTTCTAGAGCTCTACTACAAAAAAAAAAAACTAAAATACTCTGCAAAGTACTTTAATTTTGAAAAAACATTCATTAAACTAATGACACAGTCAAAGCTAAAAGTATTAAGGACTTAGCGGAGACTAGATTGGACTGTATCGAGAAGTTTTTTGCCCCAAAGAGAGGGAAAGGGGCTCCACAGCGAGAGCACGGTGATTCTCCTCTGTTGGCTGAAGCAACAGCTTCCCCTGCTACAGCATGCCCTGAGATGGGCACAAAGCCAAAACCACCATCTAAGCCTAGTTTGCAGTCCATTCAGGCTCTCTCGTTGGGATTTCAGAAAGAATCCTGCCCTTCTTTTGAAAAAGTTAATGGGACTTTAGCCAACATCTGAAGCAGATGCTCCAAAACTGAACAAAAGTTTACAACTTGTGAGGAACCAGTGGACAATACTGAGAAAAATTCGGAAAAGCTTTCTGCTAGGGTCCTTACCCTTAAAGGGGCAGTAAATGCTTCCCTACATGAATGACTAGCAAACATGTCCAAATTTGAGAAGACTGAGAACAGCCTGTTAATGAAAAATCTCCGGCTGACAGGACTACCAGTGGACATAATTGTTGCTGGCTTAAAGAGCAAAGTGGAGTAGCTATTTCCACAGTTTTTTTCCTTGGAGACTGACTTTGGAATCTGTATTCTGTCTCCAATCACAAACTGACTCAGCTAAAGCAGGAGCAGGAGCGAGGTATGTGATCTGTACTTTCCTGCCCCCAGCAGCAGCATGGAATCATATCTTGCAGCTTGCTCAGCAAAGGAAAGAATTTATTTATGAAGGAAAAAAGCTTCTCTTGTATCCCAACTTTTGTCTGATAACTCTGCGTCAGAAAAAAATTTTTTTGCCATTCGTGCAGAATTTAATCAGACTGGTGTTACAGTACTGCAGTTCTCCAGTCGCCTGCAAAGCTGAAGGTAACCTTTCAAGGAAATGATCACTTTTTCTTTGATGTTGACAGTGCCCATGAATTTTTTGAGAAGAATGTTGCAGTGCTGAAAGATCTGGGGTCAGACCTCAAGGAAGAAGAAGTGGACACTGCTCAATATATGCCCATGAAATATTTTTTTCTTTATATAGTTGAACTCTGAACTTACTTTACACTAAGATATGAGCTTTAATGGCTAAGGGCTTATATGAGCTGTAAATGTAAAAACAAAACAAAACAAAAAAAAAAAACAGTTCACTCTTTGTACGAGAAGCGATGATGGCTAAAATGAGAAACTTGGTAAAATGTTCTTGTTGATGGATGATATAGCTTAGAGCATAAAATACAGAAAAGCTATATAAACTATTAAGTGACCTTATGTTTAATTAATTTCTAGCTACACTCTCTTAACCCTCCTAAATATCAGAAACAATCGTGTATTTTTCACTGGTATTCTGCATTTATTGTCCTTTTCTCAGATGTTTTCTTAGGAGAGGAAATGTAATGTTCTGATTAGTTATTTTCTCTATGAATAAAAATAAAGTATACAAAAAAAGTATTAAGGAGTTAAAAAATGGGAAAAGACCTGGCCCCCATGAGTATGGGGCAGAATTTTATGAGACCCTACTAGAACCCCTTCATGGGCTGCTCCTTGAAACGTTTCAAAAGACATTAACCACATCAAAATACCCAGACTCCTGGAGATATGCTACCATTTCTGCTATCCTAAAACCTCAAAATTAGCCTACAAATTGTAAATATCACCGACGATATCAGTCCCCAGTATGGACTACAGTTCAGTTCTAAATGAGAACACAGCCGCAACCAGTAGATCATTACTCCTGTTTTGGCATCAATTACTCCAACACCACCACCACTGGACCAGCAGCTTATCCTGTATGTATTTTAGCATTGTACTAACATCTTGGCTGTTCTTTTATGGCCCCAGGTCATTCAAGAAAAAGGGCCATTGGTTCACTGTACTTACTTGGTAAACAAAAGTTAAATAAATAAATAGGGAGCTCATTGGCTCAGTATACCTCATACTGCACTGTATTTACCAGTCTAAATTATATCACAAATTTCAACACTGACTCATTAGGTGAGGCTGAGAGCCTCAACTTAAATTAATGATAGGGAGTCCATGGTTTGGGCTCTGTTCCCTGCCCCGTGGCCCCTGTCCCGCTCATCCGCTTCCCCCCTGTGAACTGCAAGAGGACATTAACTTGCAACAGGTTCTCCAATTGTCTAGGGCAGTGACTTGAAATACAATTCCTGGACTTTATGGAGACTGCACGGGACATTTTTGGAGTTCGCACTGCACTGGGGAGGTGGCATCAGATTGGACTTATGGACTTCACCTTTTCTTGGAGAAACTAGTCTGCTTCCCCTTCTTCAGCCCCGCTGGAGACCTATCCTTCATTCCTACCCACCTTGGGGGGACCTGAACTTTGACTTTTGTGGGTTTATCCTCCTTCCTTTTCCTACTATTCCGCAACATTTGCAGACCACAGGGTGGGGGTGGAGGGCTCCTGCCCTGGGGATGGTGGTGCTTCTCTCCCTCTGGGAGATGATCGGATTAATGGAAAGACTTAATATATTGATGGACGATGCTGGGGGGGGACACGGGTGGATGTGGGATAGCCCATCCTTTATCTGTTAAGTTGGGGCTTGATGGTTGGGGGTGGGTGGGTAGATGGGGATGATCTACCCTTGTGTGCTTTGTGGGAGTTTGTGGGGGGCTCCTTCCCTCCCACGGGGCGTGGGAGGGAGCTATGAGCTCTATTTTCTTTATTAACTCCATGCCTCTCCACAGGGTGTGGGCATCTCTCCCCGTCCCTCTGACCTGGTGGACTGGGGGGGTTTACGGATATGTATATAAGATATTTCTAACATATAGAAATCAAGGAGAGGGAGGATGGACATCATTATAAAGGGGGGCTTCCGACTTCCATTGGAGAGCACTCCATGTCTCCACTTCCAGTGGCTGGTGCATCACTTTTCGGAGTGACCTTGCTATTGGGGGCTTTTGCCTCCTTGGGACTACCCCCCCCATAACTTATGAGGGGCCTATCCCCAGCTCCTCGAGGTCCACCCTTTTTGGACCCCTGGGGAGCCCTCAGAGGGGACCTAGTAATTTCCCTTCCAAAATGGAAGTCACATCAGATATTAAGTTTAAGAGTAAATGTAGTTACTTTAGCTCCTCAAGTTGGGGAGGAGCTATTAGGGGGTTGGGTGGATTAATGTTAACCCCGTTAAGGGTAGTTGGTTATTTGTTTATTTTTTCAAGTTGGCCACAGTTGGGCCTTATTACTGGTTATTAGGGTTACAAAAAAAAAAAAGAAGAGACAGACACACCAAGTTTTCAAAAAGATTTTTATTATTTTAAAATCCAAGGGAGATCCCCAGAGGGACGTTGGAGCCTAAGGACACTCTCTTATGTTTTTACTTATGGGCCCCCCCTCGATCTGCTGTATGAGGAGAGTGGAATGGGGACCACAGACCTCGAGGGCTAGCTGGACATCCCGGCCGCTTCTTCGGGTGATCCTTTTCCCTTCTTCTTTTCCTGAACAAGATGGCGGTGAATTCTGTTAAGATCTTCTCTCTGAACATGAATGGTCTTCACAGCCCTATAAAGAGAACCCATCTTATGCAATATTGGCCAACCTCTAATTTTTTACAGGAAACTCACTTATCTGAAATTGAACATCAGAAGCTAAAATGGGGGCACAGATATAAGGTATACGCATCTTCTCACCCCAGTGGCCATAGAAGGGGGCAGCCATATTGGTGCCCACCTCTACCCCTCTGGAGGTCCGAGATACAGTTATAGATACCCGGGGAGATACGCAATTTTAACAGGCATGCTTTATTCGCAGGTGGTGACCCTAGTGAATGTATATATGCCACCCCAGGCATCCCTCTCAGTAACTTGCACTTTCCTAAACAAGGTCCTGGATGCCCTGCGAGGCACCTTAATAATGGGGGGGGGGGGATTTCAATGTAGCCCTATCACCCCAGAAGGATACCTCAGCCCCACGAGCTCACAGATCTTCAAGCGCCCTCATATATCTGAGGGGGTACACTTTCTCACCTGGGCGTAGAGGATGTTTGGAGGAAGCTCTTACCATCAGATCCAGGTTTCTCTTTCTACTCTGCCCATTTTCAGACCTACTCTCGACCAGACTATTTCTTCATTACTTGCGAACATCTTTCCTTAATCCAAGACTTAACCCTGGGACCGCATATCCTATCTGACCATCAACCACTAACCCTTAAAGAGCTAGTGTACTGCCTGGAAACTGCTTGCAATTAATTGTGGTTCCTCCACTGTTTTGACTGGATGCCCAGTGGAGGAACCAGGCACTGACTGGCAGCTGTACTCCTTGGCTGATTTTCCAACGCCTGGTGCTTCCTGGTCTCAGGGAAATCTCTTTCTGTGCTTTGTTCTGGACTGAATTTTTGTTAATGTAATCTACATATGTTATACATCAATTGGTCTTACTTTACCTGCCAGCTTAGCTAGTCAATTACAAGCCACTAGTCTAGTCTCTCAGTGTTACTTAGTGCTGGACAAACTGTATTGTATAGTAGCCGATGTTTGACTGCTTGACCTAGCTACTGAGCAAGACTGCTGCAGTTTTCCATTTCTGCCCTACTGACTGAACTCTGCCCTTCTCCACACTGGTCACTCTGCCAGTTATTAATTTCTCTGCCCCACTTGTAATGCTGTCTCTCTAAACACCTTACTTTCTTCTCTGCCTTACCTACAAACCCTTTCCTTACACCCCCCCTGCTGCTGCTGCTGCTGTCCTCCTCAGACATCCCGGTGCCAAAGCACAGACGACCCCCCATTAACTCCTCTTCTAGCTCCAAATAATTGCCCTGCATTTACCACCTCTTTACCTCATGCTTTGTCTTTCCCCATTGCCTGCCCCCCACTGAGCTTGCTATTGTACTCTAGCTGTATTTAATCCTCTGTGTTTCCCTCCTTGTTCCACAGACAGCCCATATGTGGGCTTCCCAAGCTGCTCCTGTGGCCTTGGCTCTCCGAGCAGGCCACAGCTAACAGACTCATCCGACTGACCCGGACAGATTCAGGTATGCACGGACCTCCGAAACTCGTGGTTTTGAATGCCACTGTTTTGACTGGATGCCCAGTGGGGGAACCAGGCACTGACTGGCAGCTGTACTCCTTGGCTGATTTTCCAACGCCTGGTGCTTCCTGGTCTCAGGAAATCTCTTTCTGTGCTTTGTTCTGGACTGAATTTTTTCGCCCACCGCCCCTCCCCCTCCTCCTCACAGTATTAAATAGACCCTTACTCCACCCCTTCCTCAGCCTAGCAGCAGATTGGTCACTCCACTGCTGCACTTTTTCATGCTATTGGCCTCCCTGTCTTCAATACCTGACTTGACCCACTTTCTTACCGCCCCTTTTTAAAGCAGTCCCACCCACAGGATCCCACATTTCCTCTCAACCTTTTCTCCAGCCACTCCATCTAACTCCTCTCAATTACTGCTCTACCTGCCCTATTGTTAGGGACCTCACCCTAATTCGACTATATACCCTTTCAACTATAAACCAGCTTGCAGTTAAGCAGGCCAGCAACACCAAACAAACTACCCTGGGGTGCAACCACCTACTACTACTCGTCACTACCTCTTTTGGCATTGCTGGTACCATACATGTCCTTTTGTTTTGCAAATTTTGGACTCCCCACTGTTGTGTCTAACCCTTTATGTGAATCCACTTTATTAAACCTCACTCTTCTTCTCTCCCTCAGCCGAGAAACTGTCGCCCAGGCTCCCAGCTCCTAAGCCGCGGGATCCCCGGCTACCGGGCGGTTGGCGCCCCTCTAACCGATGCTCGAGACTGCAGACACGGACCCAAGGCCCTACAAGATACAGCAACTGCCGCAACTTTTCACCGCCCCCCCCACCTCCGCTGATTATAAATACAGTAGCTCCTGCCAAAATATTAGTCCACGCCCTGGCGCAGTGCCCCACCAATAGAGACTTAGCTCGTGATCCCCCTCTTCTCTATCCAGTCTACGGGATCGAACTCTCAGGGCCTCGCCTTACTAAAATGCATAGGCTCTCCTTGGCTGTGCCTTCACCACTAAATATCTTTAATGCTATCAAATTTGGGTCGACCTGGATCGGAAAGCTACTGACAAGCTGCATTAATCCAGCAACCCCACTGGCCCCTGGGCTAATTGAGTGGCTCCTTTTTGAGGTACCATCATGTCGGGCCCTATATGGCTCCTTTTACTCCCTTCTTCTGCTGATACCAGCTGTCCAGCATTGGACACCTGAACTACCATCATGTTTGGTCTAGACGGCACCTTGTGCTGTATACCACATGGCAACTTATCCTTTAATTGCCTCCGTGATTCCAAGTACCAATACCTCGAACCCTGCTCTTGGACCACACATACCAGTAGTACTTATAACACTCCCCACCACAAGGCCCACCTCCCACCACGCAGACTTCTATCTCCTCCGCCTACTGTGGTGGGGTACTAGCTCTTGCTACAACAGATCAGCTCTTCTATGGTGGCTACTTTCCAGTCCCTAAAAACATCAGATCTACTAGGCGGGAGAAGGCAGGAATTACAAGCTTATAATTAGCGCCTTAGAAAAATCCTACTTATCCTCCTGCTTTGTTCAGGCAACGTAGAACTCAACCCTGGCCCCCAGAAGCTTTGCTTTGCCAGCAGAACTAACAAATTTAAAGAATAAGCTTCTTGCATATTAACGTATGTAGCCTCCTTAAAAGATAACCTTAATACAAACCTGGGTAAATCATACCTCTCTGACATACTTGTGATTTCCGAAACTTGGCTTAGACCCAGCACCACTGATAGAGAAGTAAACATACCCAACTATGCCTTGTTCAGAGCTGATAGGCATGCCAGAGGAGGGGGTAGCTATCTCGTTAAAGACAAATTTTCTGCCTCCTGCTTATCCTCGGTATCTGTAGCCAGCGAATCGAATGCCTAATTCTCAAAGTGGAAATTACACAGACTACTGCACTCTGCGTAACAGGATGCTACAGACCACCGTCTGCTGGCCTACAGCTTGTGTCATATCTAAGTGACAAGTTGGGACAGGGGCTGCCAGAAACTATTATTTTAGGAGACCTCAACTTTGACTGGCTCTCTAACACAGCTGCCCCCCTTGCATCCTTCTGTGATGAACATGGGCTGACGCAACTTATTACTGAACCAACACGCCCAAACGTGAAGAACCCCAGTAAAAGTACACTTTTGGATGTGCTAATGGTGAGCAAACCTCATCTCTTCTCCCACGCTGATGTCTTCTTCTCAGACGCCAGCGACCATTGTTTTATTGCTGGAGTAAGATCCACCAACAACCCAGCACCCATCAGCAAGTTCTCTATGAAGAGATCCAGGCGCAACTTCAATGAACATGCCTACCTAAACGAGCTTAAGTACTCCCCTGGTGGCAAGATTTCTACCTGGCCAAAGCGATTACGTCAGCTTACAATATCTTCCACAACATTCTATCAAGGGCCTTAATAAGTATGCTCCCTTATTAAAGTTCGAACTAGGACCAAAACCTGTAAATGGTTCACCCTCAGATCAAGTCCTTGCTTCTAGAAAGAGATAAGCTCTGGAAAAAGCATGCAGACTGAACACTGCAGAGATTGGAACCAGTTCAGGAGACTACGAAATTTATGTACCAAGACAATCAGAATCGAAGCCACCTTCTTCAAATCCGAACTCGACTCTGCCACAAAGAGCCCAATCAAGCTCTGGAACACAATCAGTGATCTGCTAGGCCACTCCCAGGAAATTCACTCGACCAAGATTACCTCTGGCAACTTGACTATAACCGAAAGATGGATATACTTGCGCATTCAATAACCACTTTGCTACTGCAGGCATGGCATTTGATAACTCCCTGCAAACATCCCGCTCCCAGACTGCCAGCCAACTGCCTGAAACTCCGATAACCGCCGCCTTTCTCACTTCAACCTGCCACACTGAAAGAGGTAGAGGACCTCTTGCTTCAGTTGGATACTAGAAAAAGTGCTGGGGCCGACTCCCTTGACCCTTACTTCCTAAAAATTGCCTACCACATACTAGCAATACCCGTCACCCACCTTTTTAACTTATCCCTGTCTCAGGGCACCTTACCACCTATATGGAAGACAGCACATGTCATACCACTGTTCAAATCAGGTGACCGTGGCGATCTCAATAACTACAGGCCAATTTCCCTCCTTCCAGTCCTGTCCAAGCTCCTAGAGAAAATTGTAAATGCACAGCTGAGGACTCACCTTGAGTCTAGGGAACTGCTAAATCCTATGCAGTCCGGATTCAGAGCTAAACATAGCACTATCTCAGCCCTCGCCAAAGTTACTAACGACTGGCAGCGTAATCTTGAGAGCAAAAACTTTATTTGTGCTGTTTTCCTTGATCTAAGCAAGGCTTTCGACACCGTCGACCATAGTCTGCTCCTCTCCGCCCTTCAAACCATAGGTGTGGACCCCTCCTTTCTCGTTGGTTCACTGACTATCTTACAGGCGCCTCAACAAGTTAAAGCGAAGGAGGCCTGTCCCCTTAAAAACTCTGCAAGAGGGTACCTCAAGGTTCTATATTAGGGCCCTTACTTTTTGCAATCTACATTAATAACATTGACTACTGTATAAAAGAAGCCAACATCCATCTGTTTGCAGATGATACAGCTCTCTACGTGAGTCGCCCAACACCTGAAGCTGCCTGCAATGACTTACAGTCAGAATTCAACCTTTTGCAAAGCCAACTCCTCCAAAAAAAGCTACTCCTTAATGCCAAAAAAACTAAAGCGATGGTCCTCTCTCCTTTTATCCATACAGCTAACCCTGTGTCCAGTGGGACAGTTCCCCAAATTACCACAGTTCTAGGTGAAAAACTAGAATTTGTTACAAAATTCAAGTATCTGGGAGTTTGGATAGACCAAAGACTCTCCTTCATTGAACATATCGAGGACTTGCTAAAGCGACTTCGACAAAGGCTTGACTGTTTTTAGAATCAGCCAATTTCTCACCAGAGATGCCAAGAAACAACTGGTCCAATCCATTTTCCTATCATTGGTTGATTCGCTGACTTCCTCTACAGCCAATGCCCCAACTCTTACATGGCTAAACTGGACACACTCTACCATCGAGCACTGAGGTTTTATAATGGGACTCCCCTTCGACACACATCACTGCACCCTATATGCGGCAGTGGGATGGACATCACTAAAGTTCAGGTGCCACAAAGCGCGCTCTCTGGACCTATAGAGCCATGTCTAATAAGCTGCCTTACTATATCTCCTGCTGTCTTCCCTGAGTATAATTGGGAAATACAGCGTTAAGTTACTCAGCTATTACACTTAAAGTACCCAAAGCAAATCCGCTTTGGCAGGGCAGCCATAAGCTAGTGCTACCTACCTTATGGAGCGATCTACAAAACCCTCAAATTAAGCACTCTAATCGGTATAAATGCTTTCAAGATGCTTTATTTCCATTATAATCAGAGAAGTATGTAACTGCTTCACCCCTCAGAACTATTCACGTGTCTGCTGGTATAGCTACGCTAGACCCAATTTCAATACTGCCCCCAGCTTGCTCCTCACCAGCCTAATTGTTCTCTCTCTTATCCCCTGTCTTATCAACACTAGGCCCATCCATCCCTTATTCTTCCTTTCCCAACCTCGGATAGGAGCTCACTACCCTGGGTTGTGACATCCTACCATGCCCGTACTTTATAGCATTCAATCCGGGCTCACACATACTCCTTTCTCCATCCACCTTCTCTACATCCAGCTTTACCAACTCCTTTCTGTGCACCGTGCCTCTAGCCTTTCTCCCTTCCTCCCTCTCTTCTCCCTACCTTCACCTCTACCTGGTGTATATTTTTATTTTTTCTTCCGTTACTTCCTCCTGCAACCTTAGATAACCTGCTTTATCTTCCTATAGACACTTCTATGTATGTAAATACCGTGTAATCTGTACAATATCTGTATAATTCTATGTACATATGGACTTCTTTTCTTCCTCTCTGTAAAGAGTATTATCTGTATTGCCTTGTAAATACCTGTGTTGACCTGTATATACAATTGTTCATGCTCCACCCAGGTCCATCTTGCAAATGAGCTTCTGCTCAACGATGAACGCCTGGTTAAATAAAGACTTGATTGATTGATTGATTAAATAAAGACTTGATTGATTGATTGAATTGTAACTTTCAGATGTAGGCAGCTAACATACTAACATACTAAAATGCCAGCAGAATAGGCCTAATGGTCTTTCGTGTCTGCTCGTTTGGTCAGCCCCCACCCTGGGTGCTGACCTTGCTGTCCCCTACGCCTTCTCTGGCTTCTCCCTTCCCAGTTCCGGATATTCTTGCTGCATTGGATTTTGCTTCCTGAACCCTTCCCTGTACCTGTCCCACCCCTCTTGAACCCCTCCACTGTCTCTGCCTCCACCAGCCCCTAGGTAGTGCATTCCATGGCTCTACCACCCTCTCAGTGAGTAGCACCTCCTCCTTTCTCCCAGATCTTCCCCTCCAGCTTCCACCCATGCCTCTAGTGGCCCTTCCTCCTTCCTTGCAAGCACCTCACTGTTCCTCCCTATTTACCCTCTTCATGTACCTGAAGACCTCTATCATGTCCCCGGTCCCTTCTCTCTTCCAAAGTGTACATATTTAGCTCTTGAGCCTCTCCTCATAGGTCCTGTCCCCAAGCCCCAAATCATTTTGGTTGCCTCCTCTGGACCCTCTCCAGGAGGTTAATGTCCCTCTTTAGGTGTGGCCTCCAAAACTGCACGCAGTACTCCAGGTGCGGCCTCACCAAGCAGTTATACAGAGGGAGTATCACTTCCCTCCTTCTGGAGGTGATCCCCCTAGCGATGCATCCCAGCATCCTGTTGGCCTTGGCTGCTGCCCTCCTACGAGTCTCAGAGTTGTTCATCTTGACATCCACCACCACCCCCAGGTCCCTCTCAGCCATTGAGACTTGTAGTATTTCCCCCCCCAGGGTGTACACTTGGCCTGGGTTTCTGGCCCCAGGTGGAGTACCTTGCATTTCCTGCATTAAACCTCAGCTTCCACTTTCTAGACCATCTTTCCAGAGCCTCCAGATCCCCTGCAGGGCCACCTCCCTCCTCCCCATCCACCACTGCCCCAGTTTGAGTCATCTGCAAGAGACTCATCTCTCCTGATTCCTGTCCTTATGTCAGAATCGTGGCGTTGAACAGAAGGGGCCCAGGACTGATCCCTGTGGGACCCCACTAATGACCCTCCTTGGGAAGAGACTATCCCACCAACTCGACCCTCTGGGTCCGGTCCTGGAGCCAATTGCCTATCCATCGGATCATCTGGTTCCCCCATTTCTCCTAGTTTATCCAACAGGCCCCCGTGAGGAACAGAGTCAAATGCCTTGCTGAAGTCCAGAAAGAGGACATCCACTGGTCTACCCAGGTCCAAGGCACTTGTCACCCAGTCATAGAACTCCACCAGGTTTGTCTGACACGATTTCCCAGGGATGAATCCATGCTGTCTATCGTCCAGGCACCCTGACTTATCCAGGGCCCCCCCTAGCCACTCCTTGACAATGCCCTCCATCACCTTGCCCACCACTGATGTCAGGCTGACAGGCCTGTAGTTCCCTGCCACTCCTTGATCCCCCTGGATGGGCACTACATCGCCACCTTCCAGTCTTGGGGCACCACCCTGTCCTCAGAAAGAGATGGTAAAGCTCTGCCAGGAGTTTGCCAGGACATCTGCAAGTTCCTTCAGCACTCTAGGATGTAATTTATCCGGCCCGGTGCTTTCTCCGTCTTAAGGGGCTGAGGCTTCCCTCCTCTCTCTGCTGTGATTTCCACTTCCAGTACCTCTTCTCCCTGTAGCCCTCCCCACCTGCCAGTGATGCCCCCCTCTCCCCAGACCTGCCCGATTGGTAGGGTCCCCCCTCCTCATTATCTCTGTCTCCTCCCCCATGTATGATGCAGCATCCCCATTTTCCCTGGTGAAACTGAGGTAAAGTACTCATTTAGTACCTCAGCCTGCTCCTCTGGGTCTTGTGCCATCTCTCCCCTGATTTAATCCTGCTAATCTGCTCCTTCACCCTTCGTCTTTCCCCAATGTATCTAAAGAACCCTTTTCCCTCTCCTAATTTCCCTGGCCAGGTTCTGCTCCTTCCTTGCCTTAGCCGCCCTCACCTCTAGTGGCCCTTCTAACCAACAGCTCATACTCCCTCGATCCCTTTCACTCCTTGAGCACTTGAATTTCTTATAGGCTGCTTTCTTTCCCGCTTCCACCTCCTGGACCTCCTGGTCCACCAACAGGTTTTGGGCCCTACCGCATTTTCGTCTTACTCTTGCACAGGTGCTGGTAGCATCCTGCACCCTCTCCTGATGATTTCCCACCTACTATCAGCGTCCATGTCTACCCAATCCCATCCAAATGCTCATAAGGATCCTTCCCATTTCCTTAAAATCCACCCCCTGAGTCGGTTACTTCCGTCTTTGTGCCTTCTACCCTCCTAGGTCCAGGCAGAACCAGACTGTGGCATAGTCACTCCCGCAATGGGTCCCTTACCTCCAGGCCCCAATCTGGTCACTGTCTGCCAGGACCACATCAGTACCCATGCCTCCTGGTGGTTCCCTCACCTACTGAGTTAGAGCATCTTGAAAGACATCCAACAACCTCTGTTCCCTGGTCACAGAGGATGTCATAGTCTCCCAGTCTGTTCCTGGCATGTTTAAGTCCCCTAACACCACCACCTTTCCTCTGCCCAGTCTGCAGTGTCTCCTAACATCTGCCACCAGACTGTCCTCAGCTCCTCCGCCAGGGCAGGGGTCTATACACCACTCCTATTTTTACTCTCTTGCCCCCCTTGTTATCAAGGTATTAAATCGCCTCCACGGTTCCCTCCGCCTCCTCAACTCCCCTATGCCAATGCAGTTTTTACTATCATTGCTACCCCTCCTCCCTTCCCTCCCCTGTCCTTCCTGAACATAGTGTAACCCTCCAGGTTCAGGTCCCAGTCATGTCTTGCAGTGGCCCAAGTCTCAGTGACCGCTGCCACATCCACTGCTCCCTCAGTTAACATCGGCTGGAGCTCAGGAAACTATCACTTCTTACATCTCAAGTATTTTTCCTTTTTTGTTTGCTAATTAAAAGATTTTCCACCCGACAGTACTGGGGTGATGTGTGGAGCAGCACTCTGTCTGGAGGAATAAAAAAAGTCAGTTCTGTTCCTCCCACTACATCAACACTGAGGCCACACTGACTAAGTAACCAATGAGAACCATTTCTCACTGCCAGGTTTCAGTTTCACATGAAGCAGCAGGAACTGGCTCTCCCTGGTTACTAATGATGTCACAATTTCCTGCACTTTGATTGGTAGTTTGTGAGAGTCACTGCTCATACTGCAAGGACTGTGGTGCCTCAAGGTGTTTGGTCTCACTTCTTATGATATAGTGGGAGGAACAGAACTGATTTTTTTCCTCCCCTCCAGTCAGAGTGGTGCTCCACACATCACCCCAGTACTGCCAGGTGTAAAATCTTCTAATTAACAAACAGAAAAGAAAAAATACTTGAGATATAAAAAGTGATAGCTGACTGCATCTGAACATTTCTATTAGACATAAAGGAATTCTGGAGGTCAGGGGTAAGGGGCAACAGACTTCCTGGAAAACATAAACTGAACTTACAAGCTCAAATGGGCAGACTGGGTGGGCCATAGGCCCTTATCTGCCAACACTGTCTATGTATCTATGTATCTATTAATCCAAAGCAGTACACTAGCTCTTTAAAATAAACTTGGGGGGAAATCTCCAAAATTAAAACTATGGTGACTTAACCCCTCTTTGTTAAGGGACCAAGAAAATATAGAATATATGAACACTAGGATCCCACAAGTCCTTAAAGACAATGATAATGGGGAAACCTCTGACCCCATATAGTGGGATACCCTAAAAGCAGTTATTAGGGGGGAAATAATAGCCTTCTCATCTCGTAAAAAAACGGATATTAGAGGTTTCATACAATTTCTTACTGTAACAATTATATTCCTATCAACTTTTATACAGAGCAGGAGATGAGGTATTGCAGGGGAAAATTAGGGAAATTAAAAAAGAAATACAGAAAATTATGGATCTTAGGGTACTACAAACCTTAACATATCTAAAACAATCCAACTATGAGGGAGGGGCTAAGGGCTCTTGTCTGTTGGCCCGCAAACTTAGACCCTGGAAACGTGCTGCGACCATCCTAAAAATTAAACACCCAGTTACAAAGAAAATCTCTTATACAGATGAACATATTCGCTCTTCCTTTCTCTCTTTTTACCAATCTCTATATACAGCCCCTCCTGGCCCCTCGGAACCAGGCGAAAGGATGGTATTTCTATCGCAACTTTCCCTCCCAAAATTATCGGACTCCCAGCGTCTATCTCTAGAGTCCCCTATAAGTTCAGCCGAGATTCTTAACTACATTAAGGCTCTTAAATCCTCTAAATGCCCTGGCCTTGATGGCTATACAGTGGAGTGGTATAAGAAATTCATCGGGCTTCTTCTCCCATCCCTGCTGCCTACTTTCAGGGCCATAGCGGAGGGGGACAGCCCGCCTCCTTCCTGGAATTATGCGGTCATAGCACCCCTCCCTAAACCGAATAAAGATGTGACAGATATGGCCTCATACTGTTCAATCTCCATATTAAATGTTGATGATAAAATCTATATGGCAATATGGGCCTCTTGACCGGAATTACTTCTCCCAAACCTTATCCACCCTGATCAATCAGGTTTTTTTAAACACCAGAGCACCACGGACAACATTAGATGAACCATGTTACTTCTACAGCATATACATTCCAGACAGATCCCATCAGCCCTATTTAGCTTAGATGCCGAAAAGGCTTTTGACAGGGTTTCGTGGAGTTTTCTCTGGGATATCCTCCAAGCTTTTTCATTCCCTGACTCTTTCCTTCTATGGCTTCAAGATCTATACTCCCAACCCAAGGCCTATATCTGCATTAATGGAGCCCTGTCCTCTCCCATAAAACTACAACAGGGAACCCGACAAAACTGCCCTCTTTCCCCTCTTCTATTTGCTTTATATATGGAACCCTTGGTGGTGCTCCTGCAACTAGATTCCGAAATAGATGGCGTCCCTTTGGGACAGAAAATTGACAAGGTCTCCCTATTCGCGGATGATGTCCTTTTAACTGTTTTATCCCCAGAACTCTCAATACCCGCGACTTGGGAGGTCCTCCGGAAATTTGAAAGGATAGCAAATTTTAAATTAAACATAACTAAGACAGAGGTACTAATGCTATATCATCAACCATTCCAAACCCTGAGAGACTCTCTTCCCATAAAATGATGATGTACCAAAATTAAATATCTCGGAATCCATATCCCCTTGAATTTGGAACACCTTGAATTAGTTAACTATGAGCCCATATCTCTCCTTATTCAAGAGGATTTAACCAAATGGGGACAGTTGAAACTTACCTTTTTTAAACATGTAAAAACTATACATATGTATATCCTTCCTAGACTATTGTATTTTTTTCAAATGTCCCGATTTTCCCAGCAAATTTCTACTTCAAATCCTGGAATAAATCTATTTCCTCTTTCATCTGGGATGGCCAGAGACCGAGAATCCATTTTACCTTACTGTGCCTCCCCTTGGATCGGGAAGGGGGTTAACCCCCCAACTTGAGATTCTATGTAATATCCACCTTTTTAAAACTCTTCTTCCTATGGCTCTCTCCAACCACCCATCCTGCTTGGAAGGATATAGAATTTCTAATAAATGATCTACACGACATTGAGAAAATAGCTTTCGCCTCCCTCGGATGAGTCCCTTCTCTCCATGACTTTACCAAATTCACTGTCCAAATCCTAAAGGTCTGGTATAACTTAAAACAAAAAAAGGTCCTGAAACAAATACTTTTCTTTTTTTTTATTATTATTATCTGAAGATGAGGATTTCCACCCTGCCAAGTTCGATACCTCATTTGCCTCATGGCAGAGATTAGGACTCAGCTACTATCATCAATTTATTAATAACTTGGGTATTATACCCTTTACTGAGTTATAAAACAGATATACTCTTCTTGACCGAGACACATTCCGATATGCCCAGGTGAGAAACTTCATTTTAAGGCAGAAAGAAATTACTGCTTGCTGTCCCTCCCCCCTACCCATCCTGTGGGTCTTGCTCAGAGATACACTGGGGGTAATCCTTGGGGAAACCTAATGGGCCATATATATAGAATAATATGAGATTTCCTGGTGGACACTTCTCATTCAATACTAGAGGCCTGGAATAAAGATTTAGATCTAGAGATCCCCTTTCCATTATGGAGAGACACAACCTTAAAAGCAATTAAAATTTCCTCCTCTAACATATGGAGGGAATTTGAGTGGAAATCCCATTCTAGATACTTTCGCTCTCCAGCGATTTTAGCAAAATACCTTCCAGCTTCTTATGGGCACTGCTGGAGAGGTTGCAATTGCACCTTAGCTGACTTGGGTCATGTTTTCTGGTTTTGCCCCAAACTGAAACCATTTTGGTGTACTTTACAACAGGAATTGAGGGAATGCTTGGGAGAGGTTACTGAATTGACAGCAGAAGTGGTTGTCTTATCCATTTACCCACCCCACAGAGCGCTACTGGACCGCACCCTACTTTCACTTTAAATATTAGCAGCTAAGAAAGCCATAACTCGTAAGTGGATGTCCACTCTGGTACCTACAATTTCAGACTGGTGTCAAATAGTTCTGGAAATTTATAGGCTGGAACACCTCACGGCTAAATTACATAATAAACTGGACCCCTATGGGACGAAATGGTGGAGATGGATACTTTATTTATCTTTGGTAGACCAAGAATTTGTACCCTGAGTGAGAGGGGAGAACCAAAGTACATGATTTTACTGGGATGAGACCGGAACTCTATCCTTCCATTTGGCGGGGGGCACTGGGAAGGTATTACGGGGTGGGTTGGGGGCTCTATGAATCCTTAATAATATATACTAAGGTCATGCTGCCTGCTTTAGAAAGAATCGAGATGAATCAGAGGGATCAACCAAAGGTTACTTGATTGATTGGTGTGTGATGCAATCTAATGTAATATAATTCATCTAATACATAATCTATATCAACCTGTTACTTTTCATGTGATATGAAGAAAATGTGTACTATGTATCACTATGTCTCTTTTAATAAAAATTAAATAATAAAAAAAAAATTTCACTGGACCAAATGTGGACTGGTTCACACTTTCTACTTCTATGTAGGTGGCCAACTAAAATCATCTGCACAGTTAGTGGGAGACTATGGCCTGGATACTAGAGATCACTACTGGTATTTACAGCTTCGCCCATTATCTCATCTCCACATTAGGATCTAGATGAGTCGACATCTCCCCCTTTGATGGCCTTCACCCATGCAGTAATGCAAGGGTTCTGCCTAAATCACTTTATCTCTGTTTGCTAAAAGATGTTCCAGGGTGCCCAACCCATAGATGTCTCCCAGACATAGAATAATTGGGAAGCAGAATTATCAATTTCTCCCCAGGCACCTAACTGGACATCTATCTGGCTGTGACAATATAAGATCACAGGTTTCCAGCAATGGAGGGATTTCAGCTGGAAGACAGCAATATATTTCGCACACCCCAAATCATGGCCAAATTCCTCATATCCCGTGACTCTTCCTACTGGAGGGGATGTGGATTTGACGTAGCCATACATACTCATGTCTTATGGTCCTGCCCAGTCCTCACCACACTCTAGAAGGAGGTAGAAAGAGAAGTGAATGCCACTATCCTGAAATATGGCACCTTGACACTTGAAGTGACCCTGCTACTACACTATCCATACCATATCAAAAACAAAGTACATATGTTATCCACGGCACATAAGGAAATTACGGCCAAATAACTGACAGATGTTTCATCTCAATATGAAGTCTGGAAAAAAGATGGACGAGGCCAGGAGTATGGAGCTCATCACCACCACAGTGAACTTATGACTACAATCCTTTCTGGATTTGTGGCACCCTTGGGACATGCACTGGACACAGGACTCAGAAAAAGACTCAGACATGATTTAGATTGGGCAGACCTCTTTATTGCAACACTTTTAATGGTCAAACAAATCAAAGTGCGCCCTCCATTGGACATGATCACCAGCTTTCTGTTATTAGGCCTTACAGCAGAAAGCCCTCCTTCCAATCATCTGTGTTGGACAATAACAGGCCTACGAGTTATAGGCACACCACTTCAAATAAAAAAAAAAACTAAAACTTTCTTCATCTTGGAATCTGTAATAATCACAGATTTGTACTCATACACAGCCAAGTTCTGTTGTAAGGAGACCTGTTAGACTTCTCAGTTCCATTTATTATATAACAGCCTGTAATCACAATTTGTCTGGACAATATGTCTGAAGTACTTTTCATGTTCATGAACCCATCCTGTTTCCGATGATCCTTTATGGAGCTCCAATACTGGCCTCCCTGAAGGAAACTAAAGTAAGCAGACTCCGCGTGCCCTACCACAAAATAAGCAAGCTTACAGCCCAGGCAGAGAGCAAAGAACACTACTGCAAGGCTCTAGCAACACTGAAGTGACCCCAAGTAGATGACAGGCTCAAGCATCCCTCACTCTGCCTAATGTACAAAATACTGAACAATCACCTACCCCACCTCCAGAACCTTGTGGTGCATAGGCTGCATGAAAGAACTCTCCGTTCCTCTTCGCACCCTCCCCCAGAGGTACCCGAGTAAACACGGCGACTGAGCAAAAGTAATTTGAGTACAAAATCATGCAGCAGTACTGGAACAATCTCCCTATTACCATGATTAGCAGCCCCTCTCTCCCTTCATAGAAACATAGAAATTGACAGCGGATAAGGACCACTAAGCCCATCTAATCTGCCCATATACCCTACCTTTGTTAGCGTCCGCTGACCCTACTTGGTCATCAACTTTAACCTCTCCTTCCCACCACTAGGGTTCCCTTATGCCTATAGCCCAAGCATGTTTAAATCCCTCCACTGTGCTTGCTCCCACCACCCACCACCTCCTGGGGCAGGCTATTCCATACATCTAATACCCTTTCCGTGAAGAAAAACTTCCTCACATTTCCCCTTATCCTGCCCCCTTCCAATCTCATGTCATGCCATCTCCTTCTTGTACTACTCCTATACTGAAAGATGTCTCCCACTTGCACCTTGTTTATGCCTTTAAGATACTTGAAGGTTTCCATCATATCTCCCCATTCCCTCTGCTCTTCCAGTGTATACATATCGAGGTCTTTTAAGCTCTCCTCATATGTCTTCTGGTGCAAGCTCTGCACCATCTTAGTCACCCTTCTCTGAACCACCTCTACACTGTCCACATCCCTCAGAAGATGCGGCCTCCAGAATTGTACACATCACTTCATTCAAGCACTTACTAAAAACACCTTTCTAAGCAGAAGCACCTTCAACTGTCCTCACTAACTTCCCCTAAACCACCAAAATCAGCAGATACCAAGCTGTACCTCTGAATTTGCATGGCACTTCTAATGTGGATTGTTAATGTGGTCTTTATTGTAATGTGGATTGCTAATATGGTCTTTATTGTACTGTAACTAATTATCAGTCCTGGACTGCATAACTGTGATCTGTAGTGTTGACCAGTGAGGTTTCCATTGCAGTGAATTATCTTAGTAGTCCAATGTGTTAGTGGATAAGCTTTTCTCTTGTACTGAATATGATTAATCTCTGTGCTTTACTATCTGTAACTAATTCTGGGTCACCCCTGAAAAAGGGTCCCTTGGTCTCAGCGGGCCTACCCGGTCAACAAAATTCAATAAATAAATAAATAAACCATTCATGTCTGCTATGCTTGAATAAAGCTGAGTTTCAAAAACAAAGTACATACATAGTTACTGGGCATTTCCTGTCAGCAAGGGAAAAAGTTATCATGAGTCTAATGGCTCACAACAGAACTCCCGGCACTCACACAGTAGGAGTACACAGTGTGGGACATATGTAAGATGGAGACGCTCATGGAACAGCTGCAAAAGCTGGACTCTCAGTATCAAAACAGATGGAATGCATGGCTTCTCCACATCATGGATAAAAGACTAGATATTATACCTTGAAAAATCAGTACATGGATAGCTTTTTTAATGGGGGGGGGGGCAAAGAGATAATGGCTGTTGCTAACCTGGAGAACATTACCGGTGAAGGGGATGTCACCAGGACTTGGCAACAGCAGTCAATAACATGCTATATACTGCTATTTCTAGGGTGTCATAGTGGACCTTTCTGTACATCATGTGTTAATATGGTTATACCCTGTATCTGTACATATACTGCTGCATGTTGTATCATGTGGACCTCAAAACTTTAATAATGTTTAACTTTAAAAAAGGAGCCTAACAGTAGAACTGCAAAAGTTCTATTGCTTGTAGGAAAAAAGCACCATAGTTAAATGTACTGTAAAACTTGAAATTTTCACTGTCAAATAATTTTCACCATTTTTGCTGAAGCACTAATTAGCACTAAAATATGCACTAAATAGCATTATTAGCACTTTTTCCATTACGGTGAGTATGGCACCAATGACAGCGCTGCATTATATTTGCATAATTATGGTTGCATTTGTGTTTGCGCTAGAACTGCTTGGCATGAAAATAAATAGTTTTACCGTATCATAGTCGTGTATGACTCAGTATGCTTCTGCTCTTGTACACCATAGGTATTTTTTTTACCTATTTAAGACAAATGCACTGCAAGCTTATCTGCACTGTGCACCTATATGTATTCTCCCCTGTTGTCAATATGGTGATTGCAATGTAAATGTATTCTTTTTGCACTTTGTAAGTATGTATCTCCTCTGCATTTTTACACTATGTATGCAGATGTGTATGTATGCACGCAGGTGTGTATCTATGTACGTACAACAATATTTATTGGTTTGTTTTGTCTGTCCCTGTTCCGTCACATCATTGTGACTTATACCAACAATTGATCTGGTTGTCTCCTGATTCCAAAATTGAGTATTTCTTTAGTTGTGTTATTTTTAAAAGTATTTTTTTTTTCAGTCTTTGTTCCCACTATGTGATCTGATTAAGTGTCGCATTGTCCTCCGTAGCTTACATTCCAGTGGGATTGTGCTTGATACTGTCCTATCTAAACTCAAGATTGGGTCACATGCTTTTTCAATAGCAGCTCCTTTTTATTGGAATGCTTTACCATTACCAGTTTGTCAGGCTACGTCTATTCTGAGTTTTAAGGAAAAATTTAAGCAATATTTATTATTAAAATCTGTATGTAATTGTTTTATGTAATAATATTTGTATAGATTGTGTTTGTAATGTATTGTCTTGTTGGTTGTTGTTTTCCTGGGTCAGAACAGAAAAAGGGAAAATGGTCCAGTGTCCTTATCTTGTTAACAAATGAATAAAATAAAAATAAAAATAAATAAATGTATTTATGTATGTATATATCACCTCTGCTATCCAATGTTCCCCTCATCTCTCCCCAGGTCGCAACTGGAAATGAGCCTCTGTTTGCTCACCTAGTGAAATATGTTGTAAATAAATAAATTAATGTTTCGGTTTTTTTAGATGCTGTAGGGATAACATTTATCCCCTGTACTGTCAAAATGACCCACTGAGGAAGAGCAGGCATTTCCAACTAGAAGACAAAAACTTCAGAGGCTCTGCCTGAACTGCAGTCTAACACTTCACAATGGACCATTTGAGGCTCCCTCCACATAGCCCAGAGACATCTGTGTAGCTTAGGGTCCATCAGTACTGGCTGAGTGTGAGGCAAAGACAAAGACATATGCCAGGGCCCTTGTACCAGCACCCCCCAAGACTGGACTCTTTAATTGGGAAGTAGCCCAGAAAAGCTCACACGCTTTCATTCAACTGGAGCTCATCTAAAATTTACCTAACCCACGACACTACGTCTAATCGACCCTGCAGATTAAAATCAGAAAACATGATTAGTGTGAACTAATCTTCCCACAGTATTGCTACTGAATATTTCATGCTCTCAGAGAAAAGTCACTTAGGTGAAATTATTAAATGCATTTCCATGATCTTTTAAAGCAGACGACAATTAGTGTCACCAGGTTTCCACTTTATTGTTTTAGTGTACCCACTGTACAGCTGACGCATCCTTCATCCCATATAATAAACAGCAGACTGTCTATGTTTAATCGTGGACCTTTTAACCCACCATGGGGAACTTCCTTAAAATCAAATTACCGTACTGCTGGCATTGCTCCACACGCAATGACACCATTTGGCTTTTTGCTTTTGCCATCCCTGGCTGAACAAATTGCTTCATAGCAAACTAAGCAGCTGTAAAGGAGTCAAAGTGGATGGTACCAAGGAAATATTTCAATAGAATTCACACTAGCGCAAGAATCAAAAGATCTCAAAATCCATTACACTATTTTCCGGTGCTGCAGGTTTCTGTGGGAAGACATGCATATAAATCATGAATTACATTTAACCTGTGAACAGAGCATTACGTTTCTCATTTTCCTTACAACTATCACATACGTGGCACAGATTTATTCTGTCAACAAAGTTAATCCACAGGCCAGCTCTTTTTTTAGTATTTCTGATTCTGTATGCAAGTATCAGCTGAAACCCCTCTTCGTCACCACATTGTTTTAGTTTTTGCTTTGCAGTTTGTAGTCTATATGCCTTCAAAAATGATGCACTGTATCTGTAAAGCAGAACTGGACCCCTGCTGGGACATCTCCTTACCCTACAGCAGGCCACAGGGTCAGAACTGGGTTCCCCCACCCCATTCACCAATCAGATCTGTAGCAATGAACATGGTTCAGATTGAGGCCCATGTTTGTGCTGCCAGCTTCTCCCGTCCTGGAAGTATGCACCTGGGGCCTGTGTGTATGCTTTGGGGGAGGCACTGCAGTTCAAGTATGGCAAAACACACCACAATGGAAACAAAGGATCAGCAGCTCTGGGACGTGCTGAATACAGGCAAGCTGGGGCCCAGGGAGCATCCACTCAGGGCTGGAGCCCCCCAAGGTAAGTAGGGGCACTAGATCGGGTCCTTGTTTGCCAAAGCCTTTACTCAGTCCTGCATGGGGCAGCAGATCTCACATTTTTCACCTTACACAATCAGTACTCTGCCCTTTTTTTGGGGGGTGGGGTGGGTAGAGTTGCACAGAAGCGCAACCCAGCTGACTGCTAGAGAGATTCAGAAAAGCTGTGGCAGTAGAATAGAAGACTGAGCAAGAAAATAATCTAAAAATAGCAGTATGAATGAACATGGGAGATATGGGAGATCCAGCCTACACACACACACACACACACACACACACACACACGCATATACTCAATGAGCACAAGCGCGCAGGCACCCCTCTCCCAAGGGTCAACGCAGAATGAATCCTTGCGGTAATTAGGCCCACAGTACTGTATATGCCTTCAACTAAGGCATGATGGAGGGGATGGGAAAGGCCATCCTACAAGCTGGGGTAGCAATGCAAAATAGAATAAATATATATTGAAAATGAAACAGCAACAGCTTCTTTAAAACCATAAACTAAAGTAATTTTGCACAGAGAAACAACAAAAAGACAAGAAACGAAAGTTTAAGTCCCATTAGTGCAGTTGTAGTAATAGTACATGTAGTAGTAGTAGTAGTAGTAGTAGCAGCAGTAGATGTAGTAGCAGTATTGGTAGACAAATAAGAGGTAGTAGTAGTAAATGTTGATGTAGCACTGGTAGCAGATGTAGTAGTAGTAGGAGTAGGTATAGTAACAGCAGATGTAGTAGCAGATGTAGAGATAGATGTAGGAGTAGTTGTAGATGTATTAGTAGATACAGTATAGTAGATGTAAACATAGTAGTAGTAGATGTAAATGTAGTAGTATTAGATGCAGTAGTAGTAGATGTAGTAGTGGTAGATGTAAACGTACTAGTAGATGTGGTAGTAGTACATGCAGTAGTAGATGTAGATGTAGTAGTAGCAGACGTAGTAATAATAGATGTAAACATAGTAGCAGATGCACTGGTAGTAGATAAAGTAGCAGTAGATGTAAATGTAGTAGATGTACATTTTATTTACATAGTGCTCATTTCCGCAGACTGTGGGCACCTTACAGTATAAACAGAAGTAGAAAGGGGACGGGGCCACAACCAGGAAGTTGGCAGTGCAAGCTATACAAAACATAACCACAGGCACAACAACAGTGCATCTGCCAGAGCAGAAAAACAGTAATGAAGCAGGGACATGCTTTAAATAAACCTACCTTGATTTTTGTGCTATAGAAAAAGCCATATCCAGTACTAATTCACAACATACGTGTATATAGAGATGGGGGAACAGGAATGCACCTAATGTTTTGCCCAGACTGCACCTAGGCTTCATCGGATAATTAATATACAATACAAAATCAGAGAGAGAGAGAGAGAGAGAGAGAGAGAGGGAAAACACAATAAATATCATAAAACAGGCATCAGGCTAGCAAGATTATATAAATGTCATCAGTCACATTAGGCCAAGCAAAGGAGGTGGTGTCCAAGTCCTGCTTTAAATGACAACAGCAAGGGAGGTTCTCTGAGGTTCACAGCAAAATGAGTTCCACAAGGCTGAGGCCGTTACAGAATACACCAGATCCCTAGATTGTTTTAAATCTGAACCTTTGAATTGCAAGATGACATCACTCATCAGATCAGCAAGAGTGATTCATTTTAGTAAGGTGCTTAGACAAGTAACCTGGACCCATACTGTGTAGGGCCTTGTAAGGGGAGCAAACCCACCTCTCATTCCGTCCTGGGTGGTCATTTTGTCTCAGGTTAAGCAATGGATGGTTCAGACTTCGTACGAAACTACTGGAAGTAATAATGCGCCATATAAAATGTATAAAAAAATATATAGATTTATGTACTGTTACAGAAACATGGCACAGGGATGAAGACTGGGGCACTGACATGCCAGGTTACAACATGTATAATAAAAACAGGAGAAAATAAACAAGACGGTGGGGATAGCACTATATATTAAAGAGAAGATTAATGCACAAGGAATAGCACCACAGGATATCATCCTTGAAAAAGAGGAGAGTCTATGGATCTGTATTCAGTTACCAAACAAAAATAAAGCATTTGGAGTATGTTATAGGTACCCCAACCTCAGTATGGAAGAGAATAATAAAATCATAGCAGCAATTGAACTATTCAAAGTAGAAGGGGAATATATTCTCCTAGGAGATTTCAATTTTCCATCAATCAACTGGAATATGCTGGAAGGAACATCAACAGTTGAAAACAAATGTATTGATACCACTATTCAAAAAAATCTGGAACAAGTGCTAAAAGGCAATACTAGGGGAAATAACACACTAGATTTAGTCTTTACCACGTCATCTGAAAACATAGAAGATTTAACAATTGTGGGGCCCCTGTCAAACTGTGAACACAACATGACAGCATTTAATTTAAAACATCAATGGCAAACAGTTAAAGGAGTAATTTAAATGTTACCATAAAACAGACTTTGCAGCAGTGAGAAATTATCTCAGTGCATGGGATTGGGAACACGAGCTAAGAGACAAGGGATTTCAGCTGACGTGGGACATCTTAAAACAGAAGATAGACTATTGTATTCAAAATCATGTACCAGTAATAAAAAAATCTAAAAGGACAGGTCGAATACCGGTTTGGTTTGAAAAAGATATAAGGAAAAATATAAGGATGAAAAATAATTGTAGATTACACACAAAAACAATCCCCTCAGAAGCTAACAAAAAAAAATTATGAGAAACAGGATAACAAATGTAAAAATTTGATAAGGAAAACTAAAAGTGAGCATGATATAAAGCTTGCTTCTAATATTAAAGACAACAAAAAAACACTTTACAGTTACTGTACATTGGTCCACGGGGACAGCAATTCTAGAGAAACACACACACACACACACATACACACACACACAACACTGTGTTTAGAAGTGGAACCTGGCTGTGGTACAATGACATTCATTCACAGTCTGACTAGCAGTAACAAAAACAGAACAACAAAACAATACTGAACATTCTAAAAGAATTTCTTTTGAGGGGTAATCAGCGTAGGACAGGTCGGTTAAAACTAGGAGACAGGACAATTAGTGAAGAACAGGAAATAGCCAAAGAATTCAACAGCTATTTTTTAAGTACATACCAACCCAAAGAGAACCTAACGAGAGGGGCTGCACCATTACAGACAAAGCTCACAGAGATAGTAATCACTAAGCAGGAAGTCATGAATAAAATAAAAAAAACCAAAACCCAATAAATCAGCAGGTCCTGATGGAATACATCCCAAAATACTTACAGAACTATCAAAAGAACTCATAGGTCCAATTGCAAAACTATTTTCTGTATCAGTCAGTGAGGGAAACACACTGAGTGGACGGAGGCCACAATCACCCCCATTTTCAAAAAAGGGAATAGATAGGAGGTTCAAAATTATCACCCGATAAGTCTAACCGCTGTTCTTGGTAAACTGTTGGAAGGCATACTGTAGGACTATATAGACCACCACATTAAGAAACAAGGCCACAGGGATATCACACAACATGGTTTTTACACAGGGGCGCTCATGCTGAACAACCCAGCTCCATTTCTATGATTTTGTAAGTTCAGCACTTGACAGGGGCCTTCCAGTTGATACGCATTATATTTCTTGATTACTCAAAAGCCTTTGACTCTGTATGTCATCAAACACTAATTACAATACTGAAGGAAATACAGCTACATTCAAATTTAGTTTCATGGATTGAATCTTGGTCGGAAAATAGGAGGCAGAAAGTCGGCATTACCGGTCACTACTCAGAATGGGGGGAGGTGACAAGTGGGGTCCCACAAGGGTCAATGTTGGGACCAACACTGTTTAACATATTCATTTCATCTATGCAGACTTCAGATAATTCCTGGTTATGTAAATATGTGGATGATGGTAAAACAGGGGAAACAGTTGAGTGATAACACAGCAACCATGAATCTCCAAAAAGATCTGGCACAACTGGAACTATGGGGGGAAACTCACAAACTGAGATTTAATGAAGAAAAATGCAAGGTTATGCACCTTGGTAAGAACTACCCAAAGAAACAGTATGTGCTTAATAAAACAATATTACAAGAAACATCTAGTGAGAAGGACCTGGACATTAATATAACTAAGGACCTATCATTTGACACACATATCAGAAACATGGTTAAAAAATGTAACAGAATACAGGCAAGCATACTAAAGAACATAAAAAATAGGGATCCCAGAGTACTAATGGTGTTGTATTCGTCTCTTGTAAGACCCTATCTGGAATATTGCTCTGCCTTCTGTGCCCCATAGAGTAAAATGGGACAAAAATTAACTGAAGGGGTTCAAAGAAGAATTACTAAAAAGATAAAAACTCTAGAACACAAGACTTATGGAGAAAGGCTTAGGGAACTAAGTCTATATTCCTTACAATATAGAAGGTTACGAGGAGACATGTGTCAAGTATACAGAGCCCTTAAGGATGCCATGTTTTGGGAGAATAAAGGTTTACAAAGGAAAATGACAACTAGAACAACGAGGTCACACCACCTACAGCTACAAGAGGAAGTAGTCAACACTACCAGAAGAATGAAATGGTTCACACATAGAGTGGGTGCTGTATGGAATTCTTTATCAGAAAAGGTAGCTGCATGTAAAACCATGGAAGCTTTTAAACATGCATTGGATAAGCACATGGGTGATGCAACATTTAGGTACCACCACTGAACAGTGGTGAGTTACAATGGGTCTATGACATCCCAACTTGTAGCAAACCTATGAACTGTACCAGCGGCCAGTGTAGTTCATGGAGCACCGATGTGATATGGTTGAAGAGAGATGCCCCAACAGGGTTGTAATATCCACCCCCTCTACTTGGGGCAGACACCTGTAGCCCTGTTGGGAGTCAAACTGGGGATCCCAAGTCTCAAAGGAAGCAACTCCAACCATTTAACTACAGGGAAGTTCCTCCTAGCTGGGAAGTGAAAGAGCTCCATTTACTTTCATGCTTACCATATGATGGACCACCACAAGAGGTCACTAGCTGTTACAAATACTCAGCACTGCGATGACTGATTCACCACTTCCACTACTAGGTGGCACTGCCTTGCACAACATGCCTTTTTTCACATAAAACAAGTGTGCCTGTGAGAAAAGAAGGATCAAATCTGCTGAAAGGTCACCTCACCATGTACCCACATCCCCCCCCTCCCGTTTCCAAAAGCATAATGTCTGCAATACCTCTGCAAGTTGTTGGCTTCCTTTGGGCCTCTGCTAATGTTGACTATACTGATTCAACAGCAACTACCTGAATAAAGCCGTACAGAATCATTCTCACCTTCTAGTTTTTGCTGTCCACGGGGACAGCAATTCTAGAGAACCACACACACACACACACACACACACACACACACACACACACACACACAACACTGTGTTTAGAAGTGGAACCTGGCTATGGTACAATGACATTCATTCACAGTCTGACTAGCAGTAACAAAAATAGAACAACAAAACAATACTGAACATTCTAAAAGAATTTCTTTTGAACTTATGTCTCTATTTATTTAGAGAGCAGTAATAATGACAAAGATCATAACCAAGGATGTTACAATATGCAGAAGGTAATACAGAAAAGACTGGTTTGGTAAATCACAATCTAAATAATGCATAAAAGCTTGAACATCTCCTAATTTAAAATAATTATATTTTGTTTTTATGTTCCAGGAATGTCCATTGTTGTCAAGCCAGACGTCCTGAGGGTTTGCTGTCCCTGGAAAGCTGTGGAGTAAAAGTAATTATCCAGTCTCATCAAGCCAGAAGAACACAAAAAGAAAACACTGTCCACGTACGTCTTTGTTAGACCATCCTTGACCGAATGATCATTGGTTTCTCAAAAAGTGTCTGCCCCTATTTATATATTGTCCCCCCCCAAAAAAAATACATTAAAATAACTGTTCAAAGTTAATCATCAACTATAACCTGCTGTTGAACCAAATAAAACTCATAAAACCTTCAAGTGCACAAATTCTGATCAGATACAAAAATGACAGATGTAGAGAATAAAATAAAATAGAAAGGAGGGAAAACGACCAAACAATAAGGCATTGCACCACCCCCCCATCCAGAAACAAGTTAAGTACATAAAGAAAGTGCATTCAAGTTAAGAATTGCTCCAGTACCAACCTACCCTCTATTTTTTCTACACAAACATAGAACGAAAGCCATCTAGAGTTAAATTTCTCCACCTGGAGTCTAAGTTTGGTCGTAACTACCTCCATATTTTTGATGGCCTTCAAATTATTTAACCATTGCTTCAGGGTTAATAAATTTGGAGTAAGCCAGTTTTGGGTAACAAGTTTTATTGCTGCTATTATCAAAATCAGGAACAAATATTCAGAAGCAGCAGTACGATTTCCTCCGGTGGGCAACCCAGTACTTCATTTTCAAAAAGAGGAGTATGTACCAAGCCCAAAATGGATTTAATAGTGATTCCTACTTGTGTCCAATACACCTGAATTCTGGGACCACCCCAAAACACGGTAATGTGTTCCCTTGGAGCTGCACCCTCTCCAACAAAGATCCAAGGGAAAACTGGCATAATGCTCGGAGATCATGGGTGTCATAAAAAAACAGCCATAGACTTTCCACCAAAATTCTCCCCACTTTATAGATGCTGTGGTTTTGTGTGTATTTCACGATATTCTCCTCCAGTCCTGCTCTGAGTGAGCGCATCCATATTCTTCCTCCCTTTTGTCTACTCTACTCTTTGTATTGCTAAGGTACCTACTCCTTCTTACGTAATTTTATAACTAAGAGAAATAAAATGTTTAGTGTTTGATGACAAACCTATAGTATAAAATAGTAAGGTGCCTGAGGACAAAGGAGATGTTAAAGCTGGTACCCCAGGGCCTTCTTGAATGTAGTGGCAGCATTGTAGGTATTAAAAAAAGTTGTGCTTAGATACACCGAATTTTTTTGCAAGGTCGTATAATCCATAATTACATCCCCCATAGAAATTGGACTAGATAAGAGACCTAAACTCGCCCACCTCTCACAGCATGCTTATCTGCCCCCACCAGAAAATCTGGGAGATACTGAAACTGTATATGTTGTCAAATATAAGAAAGTGGCTCCCATCTTGCTCTGGCCTTCAACCAGATAGCTAAAGTATGTCGGGTCTATTGATTCCTTGCATCTCTCAAATCTCCTGAAAGCACTCGTCATGGGAGGAATTTGAGGAGGATACGAGGATGGGTGCCCTCTTCTAGTTCGCACCAGACCCCTGGATGTGTGGGACTGAGTATTTTAACTAACAGAATCAGTGGTGCCACCAGATAGTATGTATAAAAATCCGGCAAGCCCCCACCCCCTGCTTTTTAGATTTTAAAAGTACTGCTCATTTAATCCTCATTTTTTTCCCCAGCCTATATGAAATGAGAAAGTTTTTTAGCTAAATTCTTAACTTCTATTGAAGGGATGGGAATGGGAAGGGCAGAGAAAAGAGAAAGAAACCTCAGCAAAATATTAATTTTTATAGTTTTTAACCGGTTGGAAAAAGAAAGTGGTAATTCACTCCATCTATTAAGGTCCGCGTACACCTGTCGTAGCAATGTACCATAATTATGCTGGTATAATTTAGATAAATGCATGGGAATCCAGATACCTATATAAAAAAACCTTATTAGTAACCCATTTAATTGTTTAATTAGTATTTTGGAAAGACCTTTGAGCGTGAGCTCTTTTACAAAGGTTCCACGTTAGGGTGGACAACAAGAAAAAATTACTCACTTTAGTAATGTTGTTTCTTCTAATGGAGTCTTGCTGTATTCTGACAATAGCAGTGAGTCCCAACCTTCGAACTGCCCCGGAGATGAAAGAGTTAACTTTCCATGCCAGGCATGGAACGCTGAGCTCGCGCTCATTTGAGACTCTGTCTGTTGCTGTTTGAACTCAAACCGTCAGATCTTTACGAGCTAAACTCACTGAGGGTCCTGTGTGGAAGCTGTAAACCTACACTAGCCAACTGGCTACTAAATATAATAAAAATATTTTTTGGTGAGATCCCAAAACAAAGACTCAAGTCAGGAAACCCAAAAAATGAAATAAACACAACACCCACTCAGCCAAAGAAAAGAGGGTGATAATAAACAAGGTGGGACACCTCTTGAGTGCCAACACTGCTACTGCCCACCCACATCCCAAAAACAAAGGTTCTGAGAGGGGAAGGCAGTGGGGGAGATCAGAATACAGCAAGACTCCATTAGAAGAAACAACATTACTAAGGTGAGTAATTTTTTCTTCAAACAACATGAAGTCTTGCTGTATTCTGACAATAGCAGACTACGAAGCAGTACCTCCATGGAGGAGGGACCGAACCTACTTAGGAAATAGGCTTTGAAGCACTGCTGTGCCAAACTGAGCATCACTCCTAGCCTGGCTATCCAGAGAGTAATGCTTGGTAAAAGTGTGAACTGTTTTCCAGGTAGCTGCTTGACATATCTCCAAGATAGGAATATCCCTGGCAACAGCGAGGGAAGCAGCTGTACGTCTGGTAGAGTGAGCCCTCAGGCCTGAGGGTGGAATCCTACCTAGTTTTTCATAGCAAAATTGAATGCAAGAGACAATCCACCTGGCAATGGATCTTTTAGTGGCAGGTTTTCCTTTACCAACCTCACCATAAGTGAGGAACAGTTGGAGGGAGTCAAACCTGTGACCCTTGGTATGTTCATGTAGTAGCTAAGGGCTCTTTTCACATCCAACTGTGCAGCCTCCTCTCACAGAGGAGGAATGGTCAGTGAAGAACACAGAGGAGACACAGATTGGTTAAGGTGGAAATCTGAAACCACCTTATGTAAAACTTCCTGTTAGTCCTGAGGACCACCTTATCTCTATGGAAAAGATAAAATCAGGCTCTACTGACAGGGTTTGTAATCACTATGCGCCTGGCAGAAGTGATGGCCACAAGAAACCGCTTTCCAAGTCAAGTACTTAAACTCTGCTGAGGACAAAGGCTCAAAAGGGGGTTGCATAAGCTGAGCAATGCAAACATTAAGGTCCCAAGCAGGGGCAGGGTCCCTGAATGGCGGGTTGGTATGAAGCAATCCCTTGAAAAACTTGGAGAATACAGGGTGAGCTGAAAGAGAAGAAGGCTTACCTGCTGAAAGAAAAGCAGAGACAGCTGCCAGATGCACTCTTGGTGTAGCTGGTCTGAGTCCCAAGCTATTCAGATGAACCATATAGTCAAGGACTGTGGGCAGGTCAGCAGACTCTGGGGAAATATGCTTCCCAGAGCACCATATGGAGAATCTTTTCCATTTGGAATTATAAGTAGTTCTGGTGTAAGGCTTCCTAGAAGCCTTTAGAATATCCATCACACCTTGAGAGAGGCGTAAATCAGCAAACTCTAACTCTTTAAGAGCCAGGCCTTGAGATTGAGAGATTTGAGATTCGGGTACCAAATCCTCGCCATAGCACAGGTTAACAGGTTGTAATTCCTGGGAAGAGACAAGGGAAGGTGGACTGCTAAGGACAACAGGAGAGGGTACCAGGGCTGTCTGGCCCAGTCTGGAACAATCAGAATCACCTTGCAGGGTTGAGACCTGATTTTGACTAGCACCTTGAACAGGAGAGGAAGGGGAAAAGCATACAGGAACTTCCTTCCCAGTCAAAACCAGGCGTCCAGGGGACTGAGCCCAACACTGGGACCTGCAGCAAAAAAGGAGAAGTTGGTGATTGTCTGGGGCTGCAAAAGATCTATCTGTGGGGTGCCCCATCTGGAGAAGATCACCTCCAAAACCAGGGGATCCAGTGACCATTCGTGATGGCCCTGGGATATCCTGCTGAGAGCATCTGCCAGGACATTGTCCTTGCCTGGGAGGTGTACTGCTGTAAGGGAGGTGTTCAGGAAAAAGCCAGAGACCACAACTTCATTGCTTCTGCAAGGTCGTAGACCGAAGTGCCCTTGTTTGCTGATATACCACATTGTGGTGGTACTGTCTGTCCTGATCTGAACAACTTTGTTCTGAACAGACTTGAAAAGCTTGAAGTGCTAGAAACACTGCTCTGAGTTCCAAAAGATTGATGTGAAGCAGAGATTCCTGAGGAGACCACAACCCTTGGGTTGTCAGGTCTCCCAAGTGGGCCACCCACCCCAAGAGGGAGGCATCTGTAGTAAGGATTAAAGAGTGAGACTGAGTGACAAAAGGAACTCCCTGTCTTAGATTGTCCTGATCCTGCCACCACTGTAAAGCCTGGATCAGGGTTCGAGTCACTGGTATCAGTTTGGTCAAAGGGTCCTTTTTCTGAGACCAAAAGGCTCTCAAGTGGAACTGAATGTCCCTCATCTGAAATCTTGCTCCCTGCACCACTGCTGTAGAAGCAGCCATGTGCCCCAGGAGCTGCATAAAATGC
The DNA here is from genome assembly GCA_016271365.2 of Neoceratodus forsteri. Taxonomy (NCBI): domain Eukaryota; kingdom Metazoa; phylum Chordata; order Ceratodontiformes; family Ceratodontidae; genus Neoceratodus; species Neoceratodus forsteri. The sequence continues at coordinate 270,884,646 of JADMNL010000027.1, forward strand.
CTTGCTGGTCGAGACACCTGTAGGGTGAATGAAGAGGCCAGTGTGATAAGGGTCCTTGCCCTGTCCAGGGGAAGGAAGGCTCTTGCCTTTTCTGTATCTAGCTCTGCGCCTATGAAGGTGAGGAGCTGAACAGGCTCTAGAACTGACTTTGAAAGATTCAGAAGGAAACCTAGAGAGGTGAGCAGTTGCTGAGTTATCTGTAGATGTAACTTGATTGGTCTGGGGACTGGCCCACTATGAGCCAGTCGTCCAGGTATGGGAAGATGGTAATCCTTTGCCTTCTTAGGGAAGCAACTACTACTGCCAGGCATTTTGTGAACACCCTTGGAGCAGAAGTTAGGCCGAAGGGCATTGCTCTGAATTGGTAATGGCCTGAGGGCAGCTCGAACCTGAGGTATTTTCGATGGGAGCTTCTGATGAGAATATGGAAATAGGCATCCTTGAGGTCCAGGGAGACTAGCCAGTCCCCTGGCCTTAGAGAGGGTAGAATTATTCCCAGAGTCACCATTTTGAACTTTGGCTTTAAAAGGTGCTTGTTTAAATATCTGAGATCCAGGATGGGCCGCAATTTTCCTGTCTTTTTGGGGGTGAGGAAGTATCTGGAGTACAATCCTTTCCCTTTGTGTAGGGGTGGAACCCTTTCTACAGCTCTGAGAGCCAAGAGGGAAGCGACCTCTGCCTCTAAGTCAAGTGCCTCTGAAGGATTTGCAGGTGGAAAGGATCTGGTTCTCATCTTTGGAAATTTTTTGAAGCCGAGAACCAGTCCCTGGCTTACTACTTCCAGGACCCATTTGTCTGATGTTAAAGACTTCCAGTCCTGGACAAAGTAAGCCAGCCTGCCCCCTACAGGTGGTGGAGAATTGGCCCTGGCAAACCCGTCAGGGTGCCTATTTGGCAGAGGGTTTAGGCTGAGGGGTGGAAGCAGGCCTGCTTGTACCCCTTCTGCCTCTCCCTCTAAAGAACCCCCTCTGAGCATAGGCAGAAGAGGAGGCCTGGCTTGGTAGAAAGGCCTATGAAAAGGCCTGACCTGCCCCTGGGATGCTGCCTCTGAGGAGTGGCTTGCCTTTCCTTGGCCTGAGCACTCCTATAGGTGGTCCTGTATTCATCCATTTTCTTCATGTAGTTCTCTGTTTGCTCCCCAAACAGAGAATTACCCAAAACAGGAAAATCCATGGCTTTAGTCTGGGTATCCTGAGACAGGCTAGTACATCTGAGCCAAGCCATCCTACGAAGAGCCACAGATGTAGCCATGACTCTAGATGAAACATCATCGGAGTCCACTGCAGCATGGAATTGCACCTTGGACCTGCTTCAGCTCCTTGGCAAGCTGACCAGGGACCTATTTAGCTAAAGCCATGACAGTGTCCCATCTAGATTTCTGATATCTAGCTGTATAGGCCATATAATTGGCCTGCCTGAGTCCCAAGGATGCTGCCATGTACTGTTTCTTTGCCATGGCATCAATCCTCCTGAAGTCCTTACCTGGGGGGTGTGAAGACAAGGGTATATTAGCCTTATCACAGGCTGCAGCCTGCACTACCCCAACATGGCTGCATTGCTGGATAAGGAACTCCGTATCTGAGCCTGACAGAGTATACCTCTTGTCCATTCTTTTATCCACAGGAGGTATAGAATTAGGAGTCTTTAAAATCTTAAATGTCTGTTTCCCAGAAGACTCGTGTAGGGGAATAGACAGCCTCCTGGACTCTGGGATATCCATCATTTCCACATAGTCAGGCTTCTCCTGGTCATCCACAGCTTCTTCCATAGGAAGCTGAAGGGTTTCGGCCACTTTCTTGTAAAACATGAAATGGGAGAGGGACTCAGAAAGCCTAGGAGAAGACACTTCTGAAGGTCTGTCTGTGGAGATGTCCAGGTCAATGGGCACATCCAGACTTTCATAATCACATTCACTTTCCTCATACTCTCCTTCCTCCTCCTCCTCCTCCGGTTCATAAAATTCCTCCAAATCATAATCTGGAACCAGTGGAACCGGCCGAACCGAGCGCCTCCCTGATGGTGCCGGTTCAGTCGGAACCGGGGATAGCGACTGAACAATTTGTATCGCTTTGGCTATTTCATCAGCGGTTGGAGAAGAAACTCTTGGATCCACACCAGCTGATTTATCCCTCCTTGTTCTCTTAACCGGAACAGACTCCTCGGAATTGGTTCTCCTTTTGCCCGAAGAAGTTTCGCCCTGGTCAAAGGGCACTCCTTCTGGTTCGGTTTGAACTGAACCGGGCTGGCCATCCAGGTCAGCGGACTTTTTGGCCTCCCTTTCCCTGAGCCTACCAACTCTCTTTTCTAGGGTAGCTGCAGGAAAATTTTTACAAATCTGGCAGTCTGAATCGAGGTGGTCAAACCCCAGACCATAAACACAGGTGGTGTGGGGGTCAGCCTTAGCAAAGACTTCCTCCACACACTACAGTGTTGAAACCCAGTGGGCCGGTTTTCTTTTGGGTTTCTCCAGACATGGTGCCAGTCCTAACAAAGCATTACCCTTTTAATGGCAATCTGCCAGGCAAGACACTCTTATCGGTTCCTGACAGTGTTACGGGTCGTGGAAAAAAACGTAGTAAAATCCGTTTTTTTTAGAACCCATAAGAACCGGTAACCACACTCTAAAAGTAGAAGTAAAGATTTTTAAACAAGCTGATTGGTTCAAACCGAACCGATGAAACATTTTCAAGTTCTACACAGAATAGAAAATAATATAAACCTATCTAGTACTCACGAATACCACAGACAGAGACTGAACCAATAGGTTGCGGTTTAAATTCAGTTGAAAACCGAGAAAAACGGATTTTAACCGACAAATTGAACCGAGCAAAGGAGAAATCTCTGGAGTGACTGTTCAGTGAGTCGGAATAAAGAATCTGACGGTTTGAGTTCAAACAGCAACAGACAGAGTCTCAACCGAGCTCGAGCTCAGCGTTCCATGCCTGGCATGGAAAGTTAACTCTCATCTCTGGGGCAGTTCGAAGGTTGGGACTCACTGCTATTGTCAGAATACAGCAAGACTTCATGTTGTTTGAAGACAATACACATATTCAGTGGTTACACAGGCCTGATCATTAGGCATTAAAGAGCGATTACATGACAATTAGACAAATAGGAGAAATAAAAATGAGCAGTTGTAATTGAATACTAAGCTATTTCTAATTGGTTGCCCTAGGTAGCACACCCCTAGAAACCTTCAAATCCGTTGATAGACTATGACAGAGTAACTGCATAGGGTTTAACGCTATCCCAGATGGCGAGAGGCTGGGTGACAGTGAAACAAGGGGGACTGGGTAAGTGAGAGGTGGGGGTATAGTGAAACTGGGGGGGCTCTGATGGGGGAAGCAGCTCCAGAGGGCTCTGTCGAGTATGTGTGTGTGTGTGTGTGTGTGTGTGTGTGTGGGGGGGTTGAGAGGGCAGTACAAGTGCGTTTAAACAGCACTGATAGCTTACTTAAGCCCTTGGCTAGGCTGGAATGGAGGCAGGGTTCTCAAGGTAGCCATGCTGGGTGTTACCTTGGGGGTAGGCCTGTCTATCAAATGTGGCCTGAGAAGCAGGTGCATTTTGAGTTAGACATTAGGTGCTGTTACAGGCCTACTTTGAATTGAGACAGGCTGTTGTTTGTAATTTCATCGGGAGTTCATTTATCCAGAGGGGGGCCTGATAGGAGAAAGCACGCTGCCCTAGTGAGGTTTGGCAGAATGGTATGGACAGTGCTCCATTCTTCCTCCATCTGGTGATGTGTGTTAAGAGGGACGCCTCGAGCAGGTTTCCTATACAGGGTGGGTTTTTTCCAATGAGTGCCTTCTTTCCCAGGAGGCAAGTTTGGTATTTGATCCCTTCTTTTAGGTTAAGCCAGTTTGTACGCTCATACAGGGTGCAATTATGAGTGTAGTGATCTGCACACAGGGTGAGGCGGCATGCCATACTGAGTGCAATTTGGACCTTTGAGCACTGTATCAGTAGCAGCTCAATAGACCACCAGCCCTTAGTCTATCATGGAGAGTATGGAGCTGGAGACTGAGATTTGGAGTTCCTTCGGGGTGAGGGATTTCTTATGCCTATAGAGGACCCCGATCTTTGTGTTTACCACTTTGACAAGGAGTCTACGTGGTGCGTATAAGTGAGAGAGTCATCAATGGTGACTCCAAGGTACTTGAACAAGTGCACCTGCTCAATCTGCTCACAAGCCTTGTTGGTGATTACGAGAGCATGCTTGTGTTTGTTGAGGGGCTGGACTGTAGCATGGCCTTGGTTTTCTTGTAATTTAGTAGCAGCTAAATTTTGAAGGGGATGCTAGCATTTAGTTCCAGAGAGAGGGAACCTCCTACCAGAAGGATTCTAAAAGAACTTCAAATAGCACTTTCAAATTATTTTTTTTTTGTCTATTTCGCTCTGGTCACGGCTCGTGGGACCTTCTTTCAGGCATCCGTTCCTTTATCCTGCCTGCATGTGGATCCCTCAGTCTGTGCCTCCTCTCTCCCCCCAAGCCCTGCAGCCAGCACCCTCAGTTTCACCGCCCTGGGAGGGTAGCCCTCGCCTCTTGGGCTCTCTTGTTAAGTCAGACTCCGGCTGCAGGTGGGCCCTGGAGGGAGGAACTGGAAGGCTAGCTGAGGAGAACCTGGCGGAGGGCATGGGGGTCTGGTGCCATTGGCTGTCCCACGAAGCCGGTCTTTTCCTTGTTCTACGCTGGTTCCCCACCCCTGCATGAGCAATGCCTGACACCTGGCACATGGCAACCCTGCCGGCACCGGCCATGCTAATCTCGTGCTGCTTGGCTTGCTGCGACATCCCCTGGTCTCCACAAGGGGTCACAGGCACGCTGAGCTGACCCAACCCATTCGCCTGGGGAGGAGAGCACCACAAGGGCACTCTGTCCTCAACCCACCCCTGCCAACCCACCAGCGCCCGAGCTCACTACCAAACTCGGGTCACCGGCATAGCACAAGGTGTGGCGTCCAGCGCTTCAACCCTCAGTGCCACCGGGCCGGCTCCCACTTTCAAATTTAGGAAGCAGTGTGGGCCAATGGTTAGAACATAGGCATGGGAACCAGGAGATCAGTGGTTCAAACCCCACCAGAGGCACATATTTCCTGTGTGACCTTGAGTCCCCCAGCTGCAGAAATGGGTAGAAGCAGCTCCTCAGTTTGGCTATCCTGAATAAATACATTGTAAAGGAAAAAGAAAAGTCAGCTCTCAATGGCCACTTGATTAAGCAGCTTGACAGAATGAGCTATATGATTTGACATACAGCAGTTTTGTATCGTGCCTTTCTTACATCTCATTTTACAGAAAGCCCAATAAACCAGTTACAGGACATGCTGACAGAGCAAAAAGGCAAAAGCGTGGAGGAAAGATGTACTAGGTTCTAAGGCTAGACTAACAACAGTTGATGACAATTTTCCAAGGCCTTACAAGCAGGAGGAAAAAGTAAGAATGAATCAGTAAATGAAAAAGCACAAGCAGAATAAATAAAAAAATAAATAAAACACTAGGGACCACCCGATGGCTAAGCAAAAGTGCATTATGCTTCCGTGCTTCCAACCCTAGTGGACACCGGAAGCCAGGACTGGTGTGGCCATGGCTGGGGAATGCTGCCAAGCACAGCATGAGCCAGTCTGAGGAATGAGACATCCAGATTCTGGTAAAGCAGCTGCCCCCTCGCAGCCAGCCTGCTCCGTTCTGAGGGGCAGCATCAGTCTGTAGCAGCACACTTCTACATCCCAGGCCATCACAGCGATAGCCAGACATCACGGGAGGTGGGAGAGACGTCAGGGGAAGGAAGATAAAAAAAAATGTGCCTTAAGCCGTCCTAATGACAGTCACCGTCTCTTTCATGCCCTACTCCATGCGGATCCCCAGCAGCTTAGTTAGTAGGGGGAGCAAATGACAGGGCTGGGGTTGCAAGGGCCTGAAGACAGGAGCAGGTTGTGGCTCAAGGGCTTAACAGCTCTGTGGAAAAAAGAAAGAAACGGAACAACATTTGAAGTGTCCCCAAATCATATCTATTGGCTGTGCCAGGGCCCAAAAATGGAGCATATTCTAAAAACTGGGCCTGTCAATAAAAGTTTCAGAAATACCGCTGGTTCACTAGCACAACACCCTGCAGCCACTTGCTATGCAACTGTTCCAGGTTCATTCTCAGAACCCAGATTGTTGGAAGCCAAATGAGTGAGAAAAGGAGGCTGCCGCCTCCTATGATTCCTGTCTCAGATGGAAGGCAGCTTCTTATTCTGCATGGATGCCCCCTAATACTGTTTGAAAGGGAAGGAAACTATATGGGATGTCTTCAGTTTCCCTTAGAGGATAACCAACATCGGTAAGGGATTGTGTATTTATGGCAGAGCTGGCAAGGGAGTTACAGAGGATGGATGAGGCTCTCCTCGACCTTTTTTAATTTTTTGCTCCTTCCCGGACCCCCCGACCTGCCTCTGCTTCAGTCCACATAGTGTTGGTCCCTGAAGCCCTCCCAGACTTACCTCCCACTGCCATCGCTCGTGACCATCCCTGGCTTGTGTCCACACCCTCGGTGTTTCTGGCTTATCCCTCCCGGGGTCCTCCCCTCCCCTGTGGGGAGAAGGGAGAGGAGTAGAATTTCATGGCCTGTCCAAGAGTTGGAGTGAGGGGGGATCAGAGTGGTGTGTTGGTAGCTGCATGGTGGGGGTGTCAAAAGGCAGTCATCATCCAGCTGGTTGGCAGACATTTTCCTATTTTTGTGCCGGGACCCCACCCACCTCCCCACGCAGCCACTTGCAGCGTCCTGGGACAGGGACGTTCAGCAGTGTGTGTGTGGTCACCCACACCACCAAGAATGTCCCATAAAGCCAAAACCAGGAGCTGCTGTAAGAGAGGTCTGCAGGAACCCCTTCCCCCCGAGAGGGAAGCATCCAAGGGATGCTCTGACTCCCTCCCAGCCAGCCTCCACTCCTGACATCTGAGCTCGAGGGTGTGAACATAGGTTGTGTCACCCTTCTGATGTCCCCACTGAGCACTCTGCCATGCCATCTCTACAAGGCATACCCCTAGGGAGAGAAAACAAGCAAGTAATAGGGACACAGACAGTGTGTGAAAGCCCAGACAGATAAACCTGTCCTACCAGTGCCCACTAGGGGCTCTCCTGACTCCCTCCAACCTTGCCAGCTCCTCCTCCCCCGCTCCTTCCCTCCGTGGTGTCGAGTGACCTGTGTCCCTGATAGACTGAGATACACTCACGGGATATAACCTGCAAGGGGTAAGCTGTTACTGCGGGGAAACAGGGCTAGGGAGTGTGGCAAAGGTTGGATCATGGCTGGTGGCCAGCAAGTTCCTTGAGAGGGAAAATGGCCTTGGCAACAGATGGAGGCCTCAAAGCTGGCCTGAGGGGAAAAAAACAGTAGTAAAAAACAAGTTTCAGAGATAAGAAGATCATGATTGTAAACATCTCCTGAGGTCAGGAATGGGGGAGGGCCCCCCCCAAAGGCACAGCTATACTGTCTCCATTTATGACTAAAGGATTTGTAACTCCTTCCCCATACTTTACATCAGTAAGCATGACTCAGACCTAAGATTTTAACAACTGCTCCCTGAACAGCCAGCCAGCTGGCGCAGAGGCAGCGCGTATGTCTGAGATGCAGATGATCTGGGTTCGGAAATGGACTCAGGATGTCAGAGAACCAGCCGGGGGAAAAAGGATTGAGCATCCTTGGGACTGCTCTCCTTCTCTGGAGGGAGGTGGATAGTGTGTCCAGCATGTTACAGACCCCTGGCTGAGTCTGGAGGGGTCCCTTGTGCTGGCGCCATTATCTGTGGGGTGCGGGGCAGATGTGGGGTATCATTGCATGTCCCCACCCCAGGTAAAGCTGCACATAAAATCCCAGCCCCAAGTATTAAGTCCTGCTCTACTGCCGCCCCCGCCGCCAACAGTGTCCGCTGGGTAGGGTCTTGCTCCTGTGGCCCCACCCTGGGAGATAAGCCAGGGCACAGTGCCACAGACCATGCGGCCCCAACCCAGGGGGGTAAGCCTGGCCATCACTGGGGCTGAGCTCCCTTCAGGGAGTGGGCGCACCGGACAAAAAGGAAAAAAATCCTCTCTGAATTCTTTTATGGATTCTAGTCCAGATGCCCACAGTGCATGTTTTGAAGATGTTAATTAAAACAGCAATGCATAACTTGCTTTATTATCTTATATTTTACTGATTGTATATCAAGAACACACACATACATTCATGTAGATACTTCTCAGAAAGAGCACACATCAACATGTTACAGTAGGGTACTCCCAGACCCCTGCTGTGCTATGTTCACTGGGACGTTATACAAACAAAAGGAACCCATATATGTCATAAGCCGTGTGCTGCTATGAACGTGAACTCTACCAGTTAACAGTACTCAGAACAACTTCCCAGCCACACTTGCTTGGATCCTTATTGGAAATACTCAACATCATAGACTGGCTGTCTGAGACTGCAAGGTACTGTGTTCGAGCTTTAAATCAGTAAACAGGAGAGGAAAAACATGCACACTTTCACTCCACCAACAGACGTATTTTGTTAAGAGAAAACTATAACTGGAAATGCCGCTCTAGATTTTTTAGATCACCTGACATTGCAGCTAAGTTTGTAGATGAGGGACTGGCCACATGCTGGAGGGGGTGCGGTCAGCTCTCAGCAAACACAACTCATATCTTTTGGGCCCTGCCCATCTCTTTAGCCCTTCTGGCAAGATGTCACATGAGAACTGGAGGCCATATCAGATTGCCCAGGAGCTGTTACCCCTTCCCTACTTTTGTTAGCAATTCCATCAGAAGGACCTGGCTTAGGCTGCTCGAGTCTCCACTTACTACTCATATTTGCCACAGCCACTAAAAAAAACCAAAAAAAACAATCACACCGTTTTGGCACACCCCAAAATCCCTATGTTGGTGGGGTGGAGAGCTATAATGATTGAGATTTATAATACGGAATGCATGACATAAAGCTACATGGGTAAACTACCCCAATTTGAGATTCGATGGAGAAAATGGGTTCTCTATCAAATGACCCATCATTTCGATTTTGTACCATGGGCCCTTCCCCCCCACACACACTCTCATACTCTCCTATTTCTTGCTGTACAAATTTTTCTTCTTTCTCCTTCCTTTTCTCTCTTTTTCTTTACCCTCTGCCTCTCTTCTCGGATTACTGTCCGGCAGACATTTATAATTGTTTTTTTTGTTTATATTTTGTACGATTTTTTTCTACCTTTTTTTGGTCCCATCCCCAAGCCCCGGCTGCGCGAGAGCATGTGGAGGCATGCACGCACCAGGGGACCGAGGTGCCCTCCTTCTACTTTGCCACCTGCACTGCCCTCGGACCTCCACCCGGGGCAGTGGAACTATGGTGGGCAACAGGTGTCCTCCCCAGGAGAGGAGAGCTGCCTTTCAGCTGCTTGATCCTGCCCCGTACCTCCCTCTCCCCCGGCCAGCACCCTATGACCCTGGCTTGTTCCCGAACCTGGGTCGCCAGCATGATGCGAGGTAAGGCATCCAGTGCCTCAGCATTCACAGAGGTGAGCATACAATGGTATTCTTTTATTTTTCCTTCTATTTCTCCCATGGGGCAGCTGGAAGGTGGGCTTCAGCTCTCCCTTGGGAGGGCTCACATCTACCTGTGACCGCGTTGCTCTCTCCTGACCCCCACCCAGCGAATCCCCCATGGTGAGCCAGAGATGGCAGGGCCATCCTCCCTCCCCGGTGCACCAATCCAGATGCCAGGGTTAAGCAGAGGGTCGGGAGCTTGGTCCGGGCTTCATGCAGCCTGCTAGCATTCCCATTTTCTGTTTTTCTTCCCTCACCCATTGCTGGGGTGTGAACGTCAGTGCATGTACGTTGAAGCGTGCACACGCTGTGGAGTCCTGCAGCACCCTCCTATCATTGGCATCCCCAACCCATTCTGCCCTCAGGCCTTCCACCGGGGGGCAGTCATTTAGCGGGACTGCCAAGTCACCCTCCCTGGGAGAGGAGAGCCTTCCTCCGGTGCTCAATCCTCTCCCTCTCTGTCTGAACCCCAGCGACATGCACTCGCCACAGAACACAGGTCGCTGGTGTGTCAGGAGGTAAGGTACAATGCCTCAGTACTCCACGCCACTGGGCCGGCTCAGACAATGGTATTCTGAGAGACAGAGACCCTCTTGTCCTGGAAAAAACCTTTCAGCAAAATCTTTAAGGGATTATTTTTTTTTTCTGTAAGTATTTTTGGTTTTCTGGTTTTCTCTCTAGTCCCGATCCTGCGCGTCCCCGACGTGATGCACGCATGTGGAGGCACACGCACATCATGCTCTATGGGACACCCCACCCTACCAGTCACTCCATTGTCACCTGTGCCTGCCTCCGGACCTCCATCCAGTGACAGCGGGACTACAGATGGGTGACCCACCCACCTACCCAGGAGAGGAAAGCCATTGCTCGATCCTGCTCCCACCCTCCCCCTGTGCTGGCACCCTGATGACCCAAGTCTGTTCCCGAACCTGGGTCACCGGCGTGGCACTAGGTGTGGCATCCAGCACCAGCGGTCCGGCTCTTTAAGGGATTTTAGAGTGTACAGTTCTTACGTACGTTGTTGTAAAGTTTCCAGGTCCTGATCACTTCTACAGTTAGGTCTAAACTGAAGGATAGCTGTACAGGGTCATGGTTTGATATAACTTGAGGGAGACTATCCACTCTGTGCAGATGAGGGACAAGATTTCAGCTAATAAAAAAGTAATCTATTCTAGAACTAATGCCATGTGGTGTAGAGAATGTGTATTCCCTCTGGGAGAGAAGAAAGAGTCTCCAAGGGCCCGGACAGTGGAGGCAATCCTACAACTCCTGTAGTGCTCTCGATTCTGGAGAAAACCCCTTTCTCTGCACATGGGACATATCTATAGCCATGTTCATGACTATGTCCAAGTCCCCTCTGAAAATTAAATGGAAGGAAGACCAAGCAGCAAGATGGATTGGCAGAGAGCTAAAGAAGACTGGATTGATGCTATTAGGGTCATAAATGTTAGCGAGAACTATGGTGGACCTATCCAATATATCCCCTATTAATACATACCAGCCCAGTGGATCCTTTATTACTTCCCATATTTGGAAGGGCACATTCATGGCTACCAAAATATTCACCACCGCTTTCTCGAGGCCTAGCCCAAAAACTGGCCAACCCACCTTCTTCTAAGGAGCATCATGTTTGGTTCACAGAGGTGAGCCTCCTGTAGGAAAACTATTGAGGGAGCACAGCATTTCAAGTGGGTCTGAATCTGTGTGCGTTTCTCAGGAGAATTTTTTCCTTTAACATTCCATCTAATGACCTTCGCCTGATTAGTCGCCATTTGCAGTTCTAGGAGCACTTGCGGGATTAACCACTTGTGGTGGCAAATATCCACAGTGTGGCCATACCAGGGTAAAATACACAAGACTGAGAAAAGCAGTGAAACCCATCAGGCAACCTATTGAGTAGTCCCCGAGTCCTCTAAATCCAACAACAAACATGCAGAGACCCCCCCCAACCAGAACAAAAAATATACCCTTTGCATGTGTCAGCTTGCTGTGCAATCCACTGAGATGGCCCCCAACACAGATCCCAAACAAAAAAGCAGCACCTAACAACAGACACACAACTATCTTGTCATCCTATGTCAAACTAAAAGCAGCGTCCCTGGTGTGGCGTCTTGCTTGGTAAGCCTTAGCCTGGCCTGGACTCTTGTCATGGGTCTGTGTGCATCCCAAGAGTGGTTTAGGGATATCTAAAATCAAAACAAAAGCAGGTACTGTGCCCGCCATCACACTACAATCACCAGCTAGGGAGGATCCTCTTATCGATATCCCACTATAAGGCCAGGGCCGACAGTGCTGCATGTGCTCGCTAAGAGAGACCCCGGATGAAAATAAATGTAGAGTTCTTAACCAAACCTGGGGTAAATACTAGTCCAAAAATTGCAAACTAGAAGTTCCTTAACATTAGTTTAACTGTGTCCTCCGAGGTCCATAGAAGAAACGCATCTAAAACTTATACAACTGTAACCAGAAAATACAACACAGATAAAAACAGTAAAAGGTTGCTTGTAACTGGGCAAAATCAATCAGGTGAACAATGTAGAGGCAGGAGTCGAGACCACCATACCACTTCATTTTAAGAGTCAAAATGCAAAGGGACAGTGCTCCACGCTAACGGTTAATCTACAGCAGTAGGAGCAGCCAAGGCGATGAGGGTACCTTGTACGAACCATTTTAGTCCCATCCTACATGTCTAGGGGCCAGGGTGTGTAGGGTTCCGCGGAATATTCTTTCAGCTTACAGCTTACCAGATCCAAAAGCCTGGCTGTAGGTCAGGAGTTGTTTGCAGGTGCAGGGCCAGTCTTGACCAAGTATGCTGCCATGCAGCACAGGAACCAAGGCCATCACTCTGATGAATTCAGCTGCTGCTCTGCCTGCAGTGGGAACACGGCACTGCCGCTTCACTTCCATGTCCACTTGGTGACTTCTCTTTGCTGATCTCTCTAGAGGGGCAGTGATGCATGAATGTGAGAGCTGACAGGCCCCTCACAAATGTGTGAGCAGGAGAAACGGTGCTTCTGCGCAGTTGGAATGGAGAGGGGCTAATCGCTGACAGAGTGAGCGCCATACTGGAAGACAGTGTCGCACAGATTTATGTGGTACAGGAGTATACCCCTCTCGCCATGCCCCTCCAATGGAACAGCTCTTGGTCACAGCAGTCTCCCCACCTCATAAAATCTATCCCAGGCAAAGTTAAACAAAAAGCAGGAGAAATAACACATACTGTTGGGGTCCCATAACAGGCACTAGGGCAGTACACAAACTGGAGAAATTCATAAGTTACCTCAGGGTATAAGCAAAAGCTACTGTTCCACTGCATTAAACTGGTGAGTGTTTGGCTTGCTGGGGACCAGCTTGAGAAGGACTGCTGGCAATTGCTGGGAGGCAGCCACGGCTGACTCAGAGTTGTGTTTTCCCTTAGGTAGCTGGAGAAGAAGCCAGGCAGGGAAGACTATGCAGAATGTGATGTGATGTGGCCTGCATGTAACTTTGATTTCATGTCCTTGTAAGCCTTCTGCCTTTCCTTGACTGACTGAGGTGACAGTACCTGGAGTCTTTCTTGTGCAGGGATGGGCAGTTTCTTGCAGCTTATTATATTTTCAATAGTCGTGGAAATTAAGTAATTTGCAGATTAGTGCCCTTGGGTATTCTACTTTGTGGGGCACTGGCCTCAATGCCCTGTGCACCCACTTGATAACGTATGTGGTGCCATGGTCCAGGAGTCCTGCCTGTTGAAGAAACAGCTGACTAACAAAGCCCACAGGCTCCTATCCTTCAGTGAGTTGCAAATACCCACTAGAAGCAGGTTGTTACACTTGCTCCCGTTCTCCTGGTCAATCTTTTCCTCCAGGTGGATGACTTTTCTGCCAAGTGCCACCACTTCTCTCTCTCTCTCTTCCCAAGCCAACCCATCCTTGAGCGAGCTTAATCTGGCCTCAACATCTCCCACTCATCCAGCTAGTGTGTCCAGGGATTGTTTGACCATTTTTAAGTCCCCAGCACTGGCTGTTATGATCAGTTTCACCAAGGTGAGTTCTGACAGGAATCACTCCAAAACAGATGCTTCTTCTGCCGGCCCAGGGAGTGAGTGGTAGTGAGTCAGTTTTGTGGTGTTTTGGGGCCTGGGAGCAAGCTGGGATCAGCTGTGACAGAGATGTTGACCTGGGGCTCCAACTGCTGGAGAGTCATGTTGGTAAAAGTTAATCGACCAATGCCTGGTAAGGTGGTCGGGTATGCTAGGGTGAGTTAGCTGAGGGTCCGATGCCACAATATGAAATTTCTGAGGGTTGTAAGCGCTGTTGGCTCCAGACCTCTATCACAGCATGACCACTCTCATCTGATGAGTTACCAAACTCCCAGTGAGACCACTCTCACAACTGTATGAGTGGTCTCAGCAGTGGTACTCGAGATATCCATACTTTGCTTGATTGTTCTCTGCCGTCGAACTTCAGTCTCTCTCTCTCTCTCTCTCTCTCTCTGATCTTCTGTCCCCCTATTGTCTCCCAGCTGACCATGAAAGCCATGGTCTCCTCTGACTCCAAGATAACCGACCAATTTCCCACACATCTAGGTTGACCAGCTAACCGAGCAGATGAAATTATCGCTGAAAGACAGTAATTGCAGCCGTGGCCTCTCTTGTCTTTATGTGCTGCGCTGCTGTGGCCTGGTTTAGTGAAGCCAAAATAAGGGTAGACTAGGCATACCTCTTGACTTAACTTTTTGTCACTGAATGTGGGACACCAGCACTGAAAATGTGGTGTGGGAGTCAGTGTAGCTTTCAAACTGTGGGACAATGGCCCTTAAAATAATGGAAACTGGCCATCTGACCCTCACTGAATACATCAAACATCAAGATACAAGCTCAGAACACATGAGAAGCAAATGCCTTTACCTGCCAGTTAATTTGTGTTTTAGCATCAGAATATATTATGAATGTCTGCTTTTAAAGTTTCAGTTTACAGCACCTTCTGTGTTGGAAACACTCTTCCATGTGGCCTAAAGCAATTTCAAGGCTGGATATCACTCATAACGTGGAACAGCTTAGAGGAAAAAGTTGAGGACTAGGCAGGAGGTGGCACTGTGGAAGGTGAGTTTCCACAAAGGGAGAGAGTAAGGATTGGAAGGCCAGGTACTGGAGTAATGAATGGGAAGGGATAGACTAGGGAGGCAAAACAAGAAGAATTAGGACGCACCTGTCAACCTTTTATCACAGAAATGTGGACTCCGCCAGCCAAAACAAAGGGGAAAATTATGAAATATTAAGTTACAAGCTTAGAACACCATGGGAACCAGTGCTTTTATTTGTGTAAAATCTAATTTTGATTTAGTACAATGAAGTACTGTATTTTGAATTTCTTATTTAATTCTGAGTTAATGTGAGACAACACCCTTTCTAAGTGGGGAAGCACTTTTTCATATGGGACTGGGTGAATCTCAGGTAAAATGAAGGACATCTCTCCCAGGGTGTCCCCTAGAAAAATTTGAAAGGATGGAGACATTTGTATGGAGACATTTGTCAAGAAACACAGGCTTGATTCACATGGTCCCCTTCTCTGCTCTTTGCTTTTCTCCCAGTTTCATTCTCGGATTTATTTTACTTTCCATTTTCTTTCTGTAGGTTTCTTTGCAGCTCTAGATCATCTTCCCTTACTGTTCTCTGTGAGTGCACACACATTATGTAACAGTATCAATACTGGGGATCAGGGTCCTGCTTTAAACATGGGGGAGCATGGAGCTGTTGCCAAAGGGTGGGGCCAAAAATAAAATGAAATGGATGGGGCACCCCATGCATAAATGTTCTTTAGGGGCACCCTGCTCTCCTCATGTGGGGCAGTTGAGAAGTATAGATTAAGATGGGGAAAAGGTGGGTGCATTCGGGTTTAGTAGACTGCCGTGCAGTGCCGACAGTGGTAGTTTATTGTCCAAAGCAGGGGCACTTAATTCATTGAACTAACATGAAAAAGGACAGCCAGTTTAGGTTTCTTTGTGTCCCATGTTTAGACTTCTAGGCACTGGTTGTGCCCCATTCAGTCCAAATTCCTGGAACTGAAACAGAAAAACTACATCCACTTATACCTTTACCTAAAACACCGCAGTCGAAGATGCACGCTGTTTTATCTTTACCTTGTTTTCTAAAGAGAAATGTAGCCCCAGGCTAGCAGATAGTTTTGCTGAAAGTGAATGTCCAGGGACAAATTAAGGACACAGAAATGGATTAAATATAGGAGCCTCCTTCCAAGTCAAAGTTACATTTCCTCATTTCCCAGATCATCCAATATATAAAATGCATTTATTTGTGTTTTCTTAGAGTAACATTTGTAGAACATGCAACAGAAAGGTGATGTGACATATGCTTAATGGAAAAGTTAAAAGAAAATGCTACTGACAAAGTCCTTACACAACGGAAATGAATTTCAGCTGCACAGATAAAAATCACGGGGCACAGACAGGTGTTGAATGGAAATGTTTCCTGGCATTCACTGCGTTTGCCGTTTAATTATCTAGTGTCTGGTGCTTGTCCATAAGCACTGGCAAGGCATAAAAGTCATTGACATCACAGATTCACCTGATGTGCTGGGTGTGAAAAAACAGGTTACTCACCTGTAATAGTAGTTCCAGGAGTGGTATATGTTGTTTGTTCACACTGTTTGACATGTCCTTTCCCTCTAAGAATCTTGCCAGAAGGTCTTGAAGCTGGCTCCTCCCATCCACCGGGTTGGTATAACCCTTGGCTCTACCCCATGACACCAGATCTTTGCCAGCTGGAAGCTCAGGTTGTGCGTCGAAGCTGTGGGGGTCAGGTGGGTTCATATGGATGAACAACATATACCACTCCTAGAACTACTGTTACAGGTGAGTAACCTATTTTTTCTAGGATCGTGGATATGTTGTTCTATCCACACTGTTTGGCAGACTCCAAGCAGTTCTCTGGGAAGAGGGAGGCAAGGCGCACACCCCCTCTGATATACTTACTTGGGGAACAGAGACTGGAGAACTGAGGCCCCAAAACCAGCATCCCGGTGTGACTCTAGGTCAATGTGGTAGTGGGTGATGAAGGTGTTTGCTGACTTCCAGGTAGCAGCCCTGCAGATTTCCTGGATAGGGATGTCCCTGGAAGCAGCCACTGATGCAGCAGTATGGCAGGTGGAATGAACTCTTATCCCTCTGGGAGGCTCCTTGCCCACCAACCTATAGCAGAGATCAATGCAGGATGAAATCCATCTGCCAATTGTCTACTCTGCTGCAGGTCTGCCAGGTGCGGCTTCAGCATAGGTGACAAACAGCTGGCAAACCTCTCCCCAAACTTCAGCCATACGCTCCTTATAGTAAGAGAGTGCTCATCTCAGGTTCAAAGTATGGAGCCTGTACTCAGCCTCCAAGGTGAAAATGGGGTAGTACACTGGCAGACTCAACACCTGGTTAAGATTTTATTTATTTATTTAATTTTATTTAGTTTTTGTTGACCGGGTAAGTGCACTAGACAAATCCTGCCTATTTTCAGGCACGACCCGGGGGAGGGGGATACAGATTAATGCCAACTGACCTTGAACCAGATTAAGCTGTTGGTGGTATTTTTTTTTTTAGTGAATGAGGGAAATTTGGCCAGGACACCGGGGAAATTCCCTACTCTTTCGATAAGTGCCATGGGATCTTTAACATCCACCTGAACTACCACCAATTCAGGCAGATGGGACCTCGGTTTAACGTCTCATCCGAAAGACGGCAGCTCAGAAGTGCAGCACCCCTCTCATGCTGCACTACAGTGTCAGTACTGGGATATTAACCCAAGTGCCAGATGTGGGAACTGAACCCACAGCCCTCTGATCTCCCGGCCTCAGAGGCGAGTGTGCTACCTACTGAGCCACTGACACTGTAAACTGTAAAAAGATGAAACTCCGACATCACCTTTGGAAGGAATTTCGGGTGGGGGCACAGGACAACCTTGTCCCTGTGGAAGACCAAGTAAGGAGACTCTACTGAGAGCACCTGGAGCTCCTCTGTCCTTCTGGCTGACATGATAGCCACCAGGAAGGTGGTCTTCCACGACATATGTGACATCTCACACTTGTGCATTGGTTTAAACGGCTTGCCCATGAGCTTTGCCAATACCAGCAGTAGATCCTACGGAGGTGGAGGTTCACACACCAGAGGGGATATGTGGTTGAGGCCCTTAAAGAAGCACCAGACCACCTTCTCCTGTGCCACCGTCTGCTGACCGGCCTTCGCCCGGTAAGCAGAGATGGCTGCCAGGTGCACCTGAAAGGTCGTAGACCAAAGAGCCCCTTTGGACAAAGACCAAAGGTAGTCTAGGATACTAGCCACTGGACAGGTTAAAGGGTCCAGGCCCTTACCCTGACACCAAATGGAAAACCTTTTCCATTTGAAGGCATAGCACCTCCTGGTCGACTCCTTCCTGGATGCTTCCACTACTGTGAGTACTTCCTCAGAGAGACCCAGACCCTGAAACTCTAGCCGTTCAGGAACCAGGATGCGAGGTGCAGGGATTGAAGGTCCAGATGGAATACCTTCCCCTGATTGACAGATAACAGGTCCAGGTGTACTGGAAGATGCCACAGAGGCCAGGAGCAGAGGCTGAGGAGATATGGATACCAGAACTGGCGAGGCTAGTCTGGGGCTACGACGATCACCTGTGCCTTGTCCCTCCTGACCTTGAGGATCACCTTGTGAACCAAGGGAAGTGGAGGGAAGGCATAGAAGAAGCCTGGTGTTCATGGCTTAGAGAAGGCATCCCCTGCAGCAAGCCCTGCTCGGGGGGACGGGCATGAAACAGCCTCAGCTTGGTGTTCTCCCTGGAGGTGAACAGATCCACTTGAGGTTTGCACCAGTGAGAGAACAGGCTGTGTACAACCTCTGGATGGAGAGACCACTCATGGGATGTCTCGCCTACATGGATAAGAGTGTACACCAGTTGATTTGAGGCTCCTGCCACATGGATGGCTAGGAGATCTGCCTCCAGTCAGCTCATGAAGGTCCAGATGCGGAGCACTTCCTGCACAGCAGCCAGGAGTACATGCCACCATGTCTGTTGAGGTAGTACATGGTCATGGTATTGTCCGTCTGGACATGCACCACTTGACCGTGAAGGAGCGGAGCGAATGCTGACAGTGCCAGTCTGACTGCTCTGAGTTCCAGCAAGTTGATATGATATTGGGATTCCTTGGGGTTCCAGAACCCGTGGGCTCTGTGGTTCCACATGTGGGCTCCCCAGTATGTAAGAGAGGCATCGGTTGCAAGAACAACTATCGGCTCGGGACTGACAAACGGGATCCCTTCCTGCAAGTGATCCAGGATGGTCCATCAATGGAGAGCGTCCCACAACTTCTGAGTTAGTGACCAGCTGGTTGAAGTGACCATGACGCTGGGTCCATTGGCTGGCCAGCTCCCACTGGAGGGGGCGCATATGCCACCGTGCCCACCGGACCACGGTGGTGCAGACTGCCATGTACCCCAGAAGACACAGAAAGTCCCAGGCAGGGCGCAAGTACTCAACCAGAAATGATTGGGCAAAGGAGGAGAGAACCTCTGCTCTGTCTGTCAGGAGCTGGGCTCTGGTTTGGTAGGAGTCAAGCTCTGCCCCGATGAAACATATCACCTGTGAAGGTATGAGTTCTGACTTGTCCTCGTTGATCAGCAGACCAAGGTCAGTGCAGGTCTGGAGGGCCAGGTCCCTGGACCTCTCCACCTCTTGTTTGGTGGAACCCGCCAAAAGCCAGTCGTCGAGGTATGGGTAAACTCTGACCCCTCGATGCTGAAGATGGGCTGCCACCACTGCAATGCATTTGGTGAAGACCCGTGGGGCCAATGACAGGCCGAATAGCATGGCTTGGTACTTGAATAGGGCTCCTTCTGCTCAGAAGTGAAGGAACCTCTGGTGAGACGGCTGTATTGGGACATGAAAGAACGCATCATGGAGATCCAGAGAGCAAAACCACATGTTCTGCTCGAGAGATGGTCCTGAAGGTGCATGACCAGAGGAACTGGTTCAGGTCTTGCAGATCTAGAATGGGGCGCCAGCCCCCCCATCTGCTTTGGAACCAGGAACTATCTGGATACGAACCCTGGGTTGAGAGGGGGGTCCGTAACTCTGGCCACCACCTCCTTGCGGAAGAGTTGGGCAATGTCATCTCAAAGAGTCGACTGAGTGTGTATGGACACCATATCCTCCCATGGGGCTTGGCTTGGAGGGTACTGCTCGAATTCCAGAGGCAGTCCCTGGCCCACCACTTCTAGGACCCACCTGTCCATGGTAACAATGAACCAAGCAGAAGGGAAGTGGTGGAGCCGACCCCCCATGGGAGAACCCAGAGCTTGCATGATCGGTATGAGCATGGCCACCCCCCATCCCATCACTGAGCAGGCTTAGAGGAAGAGGGTCCAGACTGGGGACTGCCTGAGCTACATGCTCCAGGCTTATGGGCCACTGGAGGCCCAGACTTGGGCAGAGAGTGCCAAGATTGTGCCTGCTGTTGCTGCCCCGCTTGGAAGGTGGGCTGCTTGGCCGCAGGGGCAGAATGCCGAAATGTTTTTTTCTTCTGCTTTTTGGAACCCTGGGATTCCTTTTGTGCAGAAGTGACAGAGTCCAAGGTGGCACTGGACTTCTCAATGCATTGGAGGTGGCCGTCCACACCTGGGCCGAAGAGGTCGGTACCTAGGAAAGAGATGTCTGTTAGCTTGTGTTGGGTGTCTACTGTGAAGGTGGAGACCCTTAACCAAGCCCTGTGGCACATGGCAAGCGCGGCTGCCACCAAACGGGCGCATGAATCCCTAAGGTCCAGAGCCATCTGGAGTTGTTGCTTCACAACAGCCCAACCCTGGTCCCGGACCTGCTTGACCATGGTCTGGAGGTCTGCGGGGAGGTGAGGAAGGACCTCATCAAGGGAGCCCAGAAGGGCATGAGAGAAAAGCGTCCAAGCTTGTCTGATGGAGGCCCAGCATAGAGGTGGCATAGACTTTATGAGCAGAATGGTCCAGTTTTTTGAACTCTTTGTCCGGAGGTCTATCTGTATCTGCTGGACTACCCGAAAATCTGAACACAGATTTGATCATCAAATCCTCTGCAGAGGGATGCTCTATGAAGCCCGAAAGGGACCCAATGGGTACCGCGTATTTGCAGGCAATATGGGCAGACAGTGCAGGGCAGGAGGCAGGATGCTGCCATAGCTCAAAAGCCAGACCAACAATGGCCTCATCCACTGGAAAGGCTTCTGTTGGTGAATCCCCCCGTTTGAGGATATCCGTGAGGGTATATTCTGCCCGTTTCTGGATGGGTTCAAGAGGCATCTCCATGGATTCGGAGATAAGATGGAGCATGCCCATAAAGGAAGAGGGGCCTTCCTCCATCAAGAGACTACCAAATGACTCCTCGTCCAAGGGACAGTAGTGAAGGTCCGAATCCTCGGTCTCCAAGGAGTCCAGATAAATTGGCTGGCCACCTGAGTCTCCCTCCACCTGCCTAGGATGGTCAGGATTGAGGGTAACAGAAAGCCTACATGGGAGACCCCGAACAGGCTGAGACTCTTTGGCAGGCACCCCCACTGGGGACTGTTTAGGTGGCGGCTCCACCAAGATTGGTGGAGAAGTCGATTTAGGCTGAACTGGAACAGATTTGACCAGCTCCGTGGTAGAAGGAACAGTGTGGGCTGGCTCCAGAGGAGTCGACTTTGGCCTGGGAGGCAATAGCCAAGTAATGGCCGGGGTGGAAGTCAAAATCGGCTTTTGACTGGACAAGATCAGCTGTTGCCACATTAGATCTTCGTTGAGTCAATGGAGTTTCCATCGAAGCCTCTCCTCATCCAAGGAGGAGAGGAGGAAGAAGAAGAATGTTGGTGATGCCTCTTCTTAGAGCGCTTATGCACCTTCTTCGGCCTGTTGGTCGAAAGGGTTCGAGACCTCGATTGTCGGGTGACTGATGGGGTCGATCAGAAGGCACCGGGGAGATGGTGGTTCTACTTGGTTAGGGACCAGATCTCTGATGGGGTTCCCAGCGGGCTGGGTCTCCTCATCAGGGAGAGGCAGGACCAGGGTCCTGAATAAAGAACTGTTGGCCTCGTCAGGTGACAACGGGTTGACTAGGTTGAGAATGATCTCAACCGGATCGTTGTCCAGTGTTTGGGCTGACTGGCCTGATGGTGGAACTGTGAAACCAGTGGCCAAGGCCATAACCTCGACCAAAGTCGAAACAGGTGATTCCTGCGACCGAGATCTCTTATGATCCCAGGAATGTTGTCACTGAGACGAAGATTCTCTCAGTTCCTTGTCCTTTTTACGGAACTGAGAGACATGTGTGCCCGAAGGCCCCTTGCCCTTGGTGGGAAGGGATTGGCACATCTCCCAAAAGGATCCTGAGAAAGTGGAGTCCAAACTGAGTGGGACAAAAAAGAGACTTCAAGGACCGATCCGTGGCCCGAGCCACCTCTTCCTCAAAGGCCTTCATTTGTTCGAGCTGCTCGGCGGACCCCGCAGCCATGGAGACCGCCTATCAGGCCTCCTTAGATTTGACTGGCAGATTCTGTTTCTCTGGTCCACCCAATTTAAGCCATGCGAGACGATTGTCCAAAACATTTGGGTGAAATGCGCAACACATCTCACAGGCTTGAGTGTCATGGCCGACACCCAGGCAATACATGCACATGGCATGCGGGTCTGTGCGAGACATCTTTTGCCCACACGGGCAGCAGTGGAAACCAGGAAAATATTTATCTTCCATAGCGGTCGAGATTGCAAAGTGATTTTTACTTACTCTGCCGAGTTTAAGCAACTCCGAGGATTTTGAAACCAGAGCCTACTGAATATGAGAGCGGTAAGGAGGAAACCTGTATCTTCCAGTGGAAAGGAAGATCTGGCATCATGAGGCAGAGTCGAGGGTTATACCAACCAGGTAGGTGGGAGGAGCCAGCTTCAAGACCTTCCAGCAAAATTCTTAAAAGGGAAAGGACATGCCAAACAGTGTGGCTAGAACAACATATCCACGAGCCTAGAAACGCTGTTAGGTGGCAGTATTGCAAAGCACAAATACTGTGCCTACTGCAAGTTTTGCGTGTGGCTCTCACCTCCCATTGCAACATCCCGGCTGGGACATGTAATGGGCTGGCCACCACATAAAACTCTTCCACCACCAGGGCTGGAAACGGAAACCATTCACTGGGGCAAACTACCGCCTTTCTTGCAGAATCAAACATAACTGACAGTGGTCTGGGTACACATTGTCTCATTATGGGTTGATTTTTACACTTTCTGTGGTCAGTTTTATGCCTTTAGGAGGGTACATTTTATGCAGGAGCAGTGATCTTCCCCACTCTGCCCCTGGAGCCAAGTAAGACTTATAATTTCAATCCTGGAACTGAGCCTTCTCCCCTTCTAACACTGCCCACTACCCAGTGAGTATCACACGGTGTTTACCACAGCTGCAAGCCTGCCAGGCCACCACTAAGTGATGCTGGTACAATGACAGTACACACTTCCTCATCCGGAGGCTGTCAGCCTGACTGGTTCAAGAGCTGGAGACCCAGGACTCCTGACACATTACTGTCATATGCCCAAGTGGACCAACAATCTGTACCCATTCAAGGGAACGGAAACCTTCACCCTAAGTAATGGAGTACGACATGAAGATCTCGATTAGCAAAAGCACCTGGTGAGACACATTTTTAAGGACTTACTTTTGTAAAGTGTTAATTTTCTATCCAGTTGATTATTCCACCCATCCACCCACCAGCGAGGGGCTCAACCACAGGGAAGGGGGAACCCTGCTGCCACTGCCGGCACTGCTCTCCCTTGCACAAGGCTAGAAGTAAGTCAAGATAGATGCAACAGGGAAGCAGCACCGGTTTCCTCCCTCTGCGGATATCAGTAGTGCTTTGAATATGGATAGAGGTACTGGCTTAAGGTTTCCATAAGAGATAATGCAAGGAATAAAAACAGCAAGGAAAAAAGTGAGGTGTTTTTTTTAAATGCCAGTCAGCCATATTTCAAGTGTCAAAGGGTGTGCCACTGGAAATGAAAATATTTATTTTCAAAATGATTAGAACTGTCACCATTTTCTCAGAGTAGTGTCATCTGTAAAGGAACCAGGGGAATAAACAGGTGTGTGCGCGCGCGCGTGTGTGTGTGTGTGTGTGCGCCTCAAGTAACTATTATTGAGCCATAGTTTTATAGCCCCTGTCTTCCATTACAGTACAATAAAACTAGCTGCTTTTTTCCTTAACAGAAGTGTACTGGATATCACCATGTGATAAGTGCCATTTACTGAAAGAGCAGGACATTGCTGCTATCATAATATCTTGGGAACTGGCCCCATAGGAGGGATGATGTTCCAGTAACCTTACTTTATTAAGCGACACTTTAGTGTAGAAACTGCTGAATATTATTGCAGCTGGATCCATTAATAAGAGGCATACAGTCAGACGGTCAGAAGGATTCATTCCAGTCAGCTGGATCACGTTTCTATAAATTCATTTTCTCGCCTTATCTGTTTGGCTCAGTGACATTTCTTGAAAAGGCATAGTACATGCTCTACAGCAGTCTGAAGGGAACTGAAATCCACTCAGTTCTTATCTTTAGTTAAAGGACCAAATAATTTCTACAGAATCTAAGACTTATGTTGAATAATCGGTCACATTTATTTGTTTCATTTTTTGGCCATATAGCTGTTTGCTTCCCAAACCGCCACCTTTGTCTGACCTGACCAGGTTCTTCCCACAACCTCCCAGTCCCAGCAGCCACTCCCTCACTGCCAGACCATGGGTATCTAAAAAGACCACAGCCTGAGAGTACAGTTGGCTATCATACAAGTGGTCAGGCAAACACAGTGTTTTTTTCCTTGATTTTCCCCCTGTCCCTAACATCCACCCACCTCCCACGGAGTGCTGCCCTGTCAGGCCTTGCATACACCCAGTGAATGCTTCTGGGGAGAAGACAAGCTCCTCAGTCCCTTATAGGGGTCACTGCAGCGGATGAACCCAGCGTCTTCCCTCCCTGATTGGGAACGCGACCACAGCCCCATTGACTACCAAAACCTGGGTTGCCGGCATAAGAGTGCAACCCGCTGCACTACAGGGGTCAATAAATCCCATAGCTCAACATCCTGGGCTATAAGTTCACTGGTCAGGACAAGCATCAACTACCCAGCTAGTTGTCCCATGGACAACCAGCAAAACATCAGTAAATGTACATACTGTTTTTTTTTAAACTTGCCTCAGTTGCCTGCCTTTCTCCTCCTTGCCACTAGGGTGCCAGACTGTGTGTGGGACACCGCATCATGTCTGCATTGCTGGAGTCAGAGCATCAGGAGTAAGCGGCCGAGCAAGAGGACAAGGAGGCGTGCCAGGGAGGAGGGAGCTGGAGGTGAAGGACTGTAGCGTGTAGCGAGCTGCAGCGGCAGGAGTCAGCGGCTGAGCAGGAGGAGTGAGCATGTCCATGGTGCAGCACACAGCAACATCTTGAGTAACAGGATGGCAAAAAAATGGTGAGGCTCTCACATGATACCCAGGGCCCTCTTATCAGGCAAAGCAGTGAGCAGGAGTGGGGGAGACAGCAATGTGGAAGCTAAAAGCACGCATATCTGCACATTTGGTGAACATTGTTGGTGGAAGGAGGAGCTACACCATATACCAGAAGCAGTTAGAAATTAGATTTTAGACAAAGAAAAGGGTTGGGGTTCAAGCAGGTTCCTGATACCCCCTGAGAGCAGTAAATGGGATCTCCCCACTGCCCCTGGACTGCGGACTGCACACTCAGTCTGATTCCTGATACCCCCCTGAGGGTTGCGAGGGTGGTAAATGGGCTCTCCCCACTGCCCCTGGACTGCGGACTGCACAGTCAGCCTGCTTCCTGATACCCCCTGAGGGTCACTAGGGCAGTAAACGGGCTCTCCCCACTGCTCTTGAACTGCAGACTACACATTCAAGTCTGCTTCCTGAACTCCCGAGGGTCACAAAGGGCAGTAAATGGGCTCTCCCCATGCCACTGGACTGCGGACTGCACACTCAGTCTGCTTCCTGATAACCCACTGAGGGTCACGAGGGCAGTAAATGGTCTCTCCCCAATGCCCCTGGACTATGGACTGCACACTCAGTCTGCTTCCTGACACCCCCTGAAGGTCATGAGGGCAGTAAACGGGCTCTCCCCACCGCCCCTGCACTGCAGACTGCACACTCAGTCTGCTTCCTAATACCCACCTGAGGGTTGCAAAGGTGGTAAATGAGCTTTCCCCACTGCCCCTGAACTGCAAACTGCACACTCAGGTACGGCTGCCTCCAGAACAGCATTCACACCATTTTAGCACAGGTACTACAACAATAGCAACAGCAGCAGCAGCAGCTACTGAACAAACAGTGAAATTCAGCATCTTCAAGGCACCTTCAGGGAGCTGGATTTAATATCGGCATAGCTACACTGATTATTTTTAGCAGCCTTTAATGTGATACAGCCAGATCTTTAGTATTACAGCCAATATATTTTTCTGTCATATTTGCCCTTTTGCAAGATTCCCGGACCACTACTATCTGTATGTTAAATGTTTTTTAATGTATTTTACTGGCACCTTTTAGCTGAGCTGCGCTCTGTTGTTACAGAGGCATAAAGAAAACATATAACTTTACATGGATCGGAGGCTTTAGTTACATTAGTTATCCCTCGTGTAGAGTACTGTGGGAGTTAGGTTTCACCATTCCCGAACTCGTAATACCTCCCCCTAGCCCTCCCACTACTATCCCTTCCCCAAAGTCCACCCCTGCTATTTTACCTTGCTCTTGTTTCTCCTCTCACCTCAGTCTGCTTCCTGATACCCCCCTGAGGGTCGCAAGGGCAGTAAATGGGTTCTTCTCACTGTGCTTGGACTGCGGACTGCACACTCAGGTACGGCTGCCTCCAGAACGGCGTTCAATGCCATTTTAGCACAGCTACTACAACAATGGTAGCAGCTGCTGCTGAGAAAACAATGCAATTTGGCACTGGAAGGTGCTATTTTTTGTGAGGCACCATATTGCGTCTTTCCACCCTCCCTCCCCAGTCACCCTCCCACCTAAGCTAGTGCTAGCTTTACAGCGTCTGGTTGTCTGTATGAGACAATCAGACCACCCCTCCACCCCATTGTTTGTAGACAAGTGGTCTTGCCCTTACCCCCGCATGTAGTGGTCTCTTCCAAGTAAAGTAAACCCAGTCCCCAATGAGCATCTAGAAATCTATTCTCTCCCAACCACTGAATTGCTAGTGCTATTCACTGCCCTTTAGGGCTCCTCCGGTGGATCTCTGTGTGCCATACTTATCTACTGCTCAGTTTCTATCATTACCCTAGATGTCTACAGCCAACTCCTCTCACCCCCAGCCCTTCTGGATGTCCCCCAGTGTGCATTACTTATCAGTGCATAGTCATGCTGTTATGCTCGATCTACCTGTTACCTCTCTTTGCCACCATCTCCTCCTTCCCTCCTTCTCTACACCCTTCTCGCCCCTCCTTTACCTCTTCCCCCCATCCCTAAGCCTTTTTACGTATATACACCCACCTACTTCTCTATCTCCCCTCTTTGCTCCCCTGCTATATCCCACTACCCCAGACCATCCACCCTACCCTTCCTCACAGACCCCTATTAGCTCTAATCAGGCCTTCTCTTAATACCCTCCTCCACCAGGTAATTCCTGCCATAAACCTCAACGGCTGCCTAAGCAGCGTTTTCTTACACTTACCCATTACCTTGTCGCCTTATTACTATTGGTTGCAGGTGACATTGGATCAAAACCCGGCTCCACCACCCTCCTCTCTCCCCAATTACCTCATGGGCTACGTATTGCCCACCTACACAACAGGTGTCTCCTGCCCTAAACTGACCAAATCCAACCCCTTGTTCTATCTCCCCTACCAGACATTCTTATCTTGACTGAATTCTGGCTCAACCCAAAAATGTCTAACGAGTGTGTCTCTATCCCCGGCTTCACCTTCATTCGTCAGGACTGTGCCAAAAGGGGAGGTGGGGTAGCTATGTATCTTGCATCCACAATTAAATTCACTACTGTCCTGGCTTCCTCGGTCACTTCCTCGCATGAACTGATACTAATAAAAATCTACCCCCATCCCTCTCTGTCTTCATAGCTGGAGTCTATTGCAGTCCTGCCCTCCCCCGATCCTCCATCACCGACCTACTGGCATCCCTTTTGACCCTTGCCTCCTCCGGAGAACTGCTTATCATGGGTGATTTCAACCTGAATTGGCTTGCCACCTCGCACTCCTCCACTTGTTTTGAAATTACTGCCCTAAACCATCTCAGCTTATTACCAAACCCACATGCCACAACCATAAAACCAATAACCATTCCCTTATTGACTGGGTCTTGACTTTGTACCCTCACTGCATCGTAAACTCAGGAGTCCTGCCAGATGCACTAAGTGATCATCACATCATCTACTGTATACGAAAAATTCAGCACCCTAGAGCTCACCGCATCATAAACTCAGAAATCCCGCCAGATGCGCCAAGTGATCATTACATCATCTACTGTATCCAAAAGATTCGGCACCCTAGAACTCCCCCAGATTCTTACAAATCTGTTCATTTAAATCCCTAGACCTTACTGCTCTACTAGAAGACCTCTCTAGTACTGATTGGTCTCCTATCAACACTGCCACCTCAATCGACTCAGCCCTTGCTTATTTCAAGACAGCATTCCTCAGCATCTGGAATTGCCATGCCTCGCTAAGACACACCAGGGTCCACGGATCCCACCTCCAATGGATCACATCTGATCCCCTGGCTTGTCTAAGGACTAGGGGGCCAAGCTTGGAAAGACCACAAATGCTCACCCTCCACCACAGCCCATCAAAGATACTGTCACCTTTGTAACACCTGCACAAGGCTTGCCAGACAAGCCAAAGCAGATTACTTCCTTAGCACCTTCCAAGCAAACATAAATCACCCTTCTAAATTCTGGAAGGTGGTCAAAGCCCTTTTCTCCTCTTCAAATAGTCCTCCTGCCCCTGTCCTCAGGGTGGTTGACTCCACCATGTCTCTGTAGCATATGAGTTTAATACATTCTTTACCTCCTGTGCCTCCTACTTTCTTTCCTCTCTCCCCCCTCACCTCCCTGCACCCTGAGCATCCTAAACCTCCCTTCTTTTTCTCCACAGTAACACCCTCCGCCATCCTCAAGGCACTCTTTGCTCTGAACCCCGCCAAAGGCAAAAGCCCTGATGACCTTGATGCTAAATTACTCTATCTGTCTGCTCCTGCCATCTCGTACCCCACTGTTGCTCTACTAAACCTCTCTTTCATGCTAGCTGCTGTACCGGTTGCCTGGAAGCACACAATCGTCATTCCTTTCCATAAAGGTGGTGATCCCTTGACAGCTGGCAACTACCGCTCTATCTCCCACCTTCCCATTCTGGCCAAACTCTAAGAGCATATCCTACTCTCCCAGCTCTTGCCTTACCTTGACTCCACTTCCTTTTTCACCCCTTTCCAATCTGGCTTCCATAAGAACCATTCCACATCCACCTCCCTCCTTAGACTCACTGATTCCATCCATTCCAGAATGGACCAGGGCCTCATCACATCGGCCATCTTTGTCGATCTAGCCAAGGCTTTCGACGCTGTCTCCCATTCCCTTCTGTTGGACAAACTCTCAGTCACGGAGTTGTCTGCGGCTGCCACCAGCTGGTTCAGTTCCTACCTAGTGGGCAGATCCCAATCTGTCAGAATTGGGACTCACTTACTCCACCCCATCTCATTCACACAGGGGTCCCACAAGGCTCATTCTTTGGCCAGATTCTTTTCTCCATCTTCCTTAATGATCTCCCCTCGGTTTGCTCACCTGCATCCATCCACATGCATGCAGATGACACTGTCCTGTATGCATTCGGTCCTTCCTCTCCTATGGTGGTGTCCACTCTTCAGCAGACTTTGATAATGTCCAGTGCTGGTTACGCTCCAACCAACTATTTCTAAATGCCAAGATGACTGTCTCAATGACCTTTGGCACTAGGCAGAGACTCTCTAGGCTCCCTTCCCTCCCTTCTTCCCACACTACTGATGGGACCATGTTAGAAGATACTGCCTCATTCAGGTACCTTGGGGTCTGACTAGATAAACACCTTGACTTCTCTGCTTACGTGGATGCTAGTCACAAGAAACTGCTCCCCAAACTGGGTGTATTATACAAGAATCGTGACTGCATCCCCTTGCCAGCCTGCAGAGACATTCTACTAAAAATGATCCTTCCAAGATTTGACTATGGAGATGTAGTCTATTATGCCGCCACCCAAAACCACCCTTGCCAGATTGGACACCCTCTTCCACTCCTTCTGTCGCTTTGCTCTCAACTGCCCCTTCCCCCGCACTCACCACTGCTCCCTATATCAATCCCTGATTCTTCCCTCCCTCAATGATTGTCGCCTGGCTCATTGTGCCAATTTCTTCGGTAAGTTCTGATTCGGAGCGCTCCCTTCATACCTCTTGTCGCCCCTCTCTCCCACCCCTTCTTCCTTTTGCACTCTCAGGAGTAGTGATGTTCGCACCCTTGCCATCCCCCTCAAGTCCTCATCAGCTGGCCAGGCATCCTTCTCCCACCATCTCCCCAAGCTCTAGAACTCACTCCCCACTGCCACTAGAAATGCACCATCGCATCGCATCACACCCTATCCTCACTCTTGCGCTCTTCCACCTCCCCCACCTGCAACCGTAACTAATCACCTGGCCCCTCCCCTACCATCCTTTCCCTCACACTTCCTACTCAACTCTGCTCCCGATTCCCTGCTTAGCCCTCACAGTTACACCTTCCCTCTTTCCTTCCTTGCCCAGGGTGCCTTGCTTGTCTTGTTTAAGCACTTATCCTGTTCAGTCCGCTGTTGACTATGTATGCCTTGGCCTGCGAACCTTATTTATTTATGTCTTGTTCAGCACTTATCTATACAATACGCTGTTGACAATGTATGTATTCTGTACCCACTGTTGCACTCACTGTATCTCTGCTGTATGTCTGCACTGTGGCTGCATCCTTAGCTTAGGTGCTGTACCCTGTGAATTCTGTTAATGATCTGACTTATATGCATTTTGTGGCATCTCATTCATTGTATCTCTGCTATATGTCTGTATTATAATTACACTGTGTATACCATTACCATTGATACTTTGTATCCTATGCTATCGCTTCCTTGCCTATTGCTCCCTGAATTGTCTTCTGTATCAAGTTATTTTCCTTCCCCCAGGATGCATCTGGAAATGAGCAGCTTGCTCAGTATGTCTTCCTAGTGAAACCTTTAAATAAATAAATAAGTTACATGTGGCACAACAACTTAAAACAAAGAAAACAAAATTTAAATAAAGAAAAGATAATAAAAAAGAAAAAAAAACGGAAAGAAAATGCAAGGGGAAAGCAAGAGGCTGTGCTGCAGCAATGAACAGGTGGATTAGGCTGTGAGGTCTAGGGGCTGAGAAGGGTCAGAACACAAGACTGAACCACTAACTCAGTGTTGTAGAATGTATTTGAAAAGAAAATATTTAATAATTTGAAAAGAAACACATTATAATATAAAAAAATGAAAATAGATATTCTATATATGTATATGTGTATATAAAGCGCATAGTGGGCGGGGCAACAATACGAGGGATGGGTGTGAAAGGATTGTGTGGAGAGTGGGTTGAAAAAAAAAGGCTACTCTGCAGCTTGATGACAGGACATTTGCAGAAGAGAAAAAATATATATTTTATAACTTGTTTATGCCTATTTCTAACTGGACTACCAACTCAAGCACCGGGACTACTAGTTTTAGTCCAGCCACCTGTCCATAGACAAGAACTTAATTTTAAGATTTTTCTATCCCTGCTGGACTACGGGGCAGCCCTTAATCTGACAATCTTTAACTCTTACCGGGGCTATAGTTAACTTCATTTTAGAATCATCTAATGTCAGAAATGAAGCTGGAGAAAGTATTTGACTCCGAGAAAGGGAAAAAAAAAAAAAAAAAAAAAGAAAATCAGGTGATATCCAATTCTGTAGGCATGGAAGTCAAAAATGGTTGGGTTTTCTGAAACAAAGGCTATCCTATTCAGCCATGCTGGTGACCCAAGTTGACAACTGTCACTAGTGGCCAACAGGGGTTTATAGAAGTGTCCACCTAAATACAACCAGCCTGTGGAGAATAAGACATCCTAGCCCAATGCACATTCACCCCTTGATAATACAGGGATGAATCACACCAGGGTGCCTTACTGCAGGGTGAGGGGGGATGGGCAGAAAACTAAGTAGGAAAAACAGCCAGCTATAGCATGATGCCACCAGTACTCTCAGGCCCCACATCAATCATCTGGATTCCACCCCCCCCCTCCCCAAACTAGAATGTGCTCCAGAGTGGAGATGGCCATAAAGCTCTTGCCATGGAGAAAAAAACATGGACAACGTCAGTGGTTCAAACAAGGGGAGCTGTTGGGACTGGGAGTCAGCGGAGTCAGAACCGAGGTAGATCGGCAGGCCACGGCTATTTTACTGGTAAACGTTCATGTTAACTTCCCTAATAAAATGAATGTGGGACCTAGAAAGCACTTTATCAAGAAACTGGAATGACTTCCCATGAAATGTTTTGACTTCCTCCAAAAACATTTCTTACTGAACTCCTGCTACCTCGCAGACAAAACAGTTGAAAAAAGACACAGACATGCCATCGGATCACAGCTTCCACTCAAAAGACAAACATGCAAGAACAAACATAGTAATAAAAATGATCATAGCTCACCTACATCGTGGATAAACCTCTCTATCTTGGACTGCATTCCCCAGTATCTGAATTCCACTTTGCACAGTTTATAGGCGCACATGATGGGGAATTTCCCAGGGTTGTTCTTATATTGTTCTATCCAGTCCTCAGGGAGGGGCCCTCTTTTAGTTTTCACAGACTTAAACAACTTTGGGTCCTCTTCAGCCTTGTACTCGTGTGGTGGAATGGGATCTTTGACAATATCGATGGGATCTAGATGTAACAAACACCACCACCAATCAGGCACAAAAAACACAGACATTTTATCTGCAAAATATTGAAGCTGACTGAATGTCTACTTGGTAATGGTTAAACACAATGATCATTTAACTGTTTATTTTGTCATTTCGGAAACTGGTAATAAATTAACTTTTAAGCACCAACTCAACTCTTTCACCTGAACAGATGAATTCTGCTGGCTCTACACAGATCAAGTCTCTTATTAAGTAAAGGGAGGGTCACTGATTATTCTCCTATACTGTACAGCTCAAAGGCAATATTCACAGAAAGTATAATGTTATTTTAGTCTAAAGTCTACTTTATTCCTGGAAAAACATCCCATGTGCATGATAAAGTAATGGAAGTGTAATGAGAAAAGCACCGCAGGACACTATGATAGATAGTTTTATTTACAGGGTAGGGTTTCCTCACGGCATACATTTCTTATTTATTTTTTTAATTATTTTTAAAAAGCCCAAGTCTCTTTCTGAAAATGTTATCACAGTAACTGTAGCCTAAGATCAAACAATAAACATCAGCTAAAGGAAATGAGTGCTTGCCAGGATGAGCCAAAAATCTTTTGTTTATCTGACCCCCAGAACTTGAAATTATTTTACAAAAAAACTAAGAAATATGGCTTATCATATACCATTCAGAAATGAATGAAACAGCTGAACCGTAGACCTTCATGCACTTGCTTTGCTTGAGGTAGTATGATCTATGTGTTTTTATGATCTTCATACAACAATGCTGAGATGTATTGTTACAAATCCCAGGTTCTGCCTGAAAATGAGCAGTTTTGCCTAGCTTACGGATTTGTTAACAGAAACTTAAGTAACATTTTCTGATAAAAGTCTCTCCCCACTCCGAAAACAAGTACATAAAACAAAACACATAGCAGTCAAATGTAGAACCAGAAAATGTAAACACTTCAGACAAGGGCCAAAAGCCATCAACTACTGCTTGACCTCCATAAAGAGTCCCAGATGTCACAGGGAAACTTTGGATAAATACGTTTTTTGTAATTATATTTTTATTGATCACGTCAGAGTACATATTCAATACAGTATACTTGGTTCCATGTACTATAAAGTTATAGCATGTATGTCTTCTACAAAGAATAGTGAACATTTCACCCTCTGTTACATCACTGGAGGGTTAGCAAGTATAGATTTATGTTTTCTTATGTAAACATTAAATTCTAAATATATTTTAAATCATGGACTTTATTCTAAATAACTGAGCCCTAAAAGTCCTTGAGTGAGAACACTCATATATGTGGTTATAATGACCTATCTTAGTCCATGCAGAAGCTACAATCTATCCCAAAAAACATTATGGAGACGTCAAATGACACATTATCCCCCTTCAACAGTTGATACAAACAGCAATATCACCATTTTAATTCAGTTAACAGATTGATTGGCTGAGAGACAATAAATGGTTTTAGGGCAATAATGCATTCCAATTGTGCCCCACCCAACCCTATGTCAGCACGTATCAATAATCCCCTCAGGTCACCATTTAACTCTTGAACCCCTTATATAGTTAAGTGACCCACATTTAGATAACCTTAAGACATTTTAGTCCCCTTCAGAGTCTGAGTCAACAGGCTCCCTGCGTTTTGCAAAGTCTGCTTGGATTTTCTCGACTCTCTTCCCCGCTTCTATTGGGTCGTTGAAAATAAAAGTTTTTCCTGCATACTGTACACGCAGTTTCGCAGGGTATAACAAAAGATTTGCTATCCCTAGTTGACGCAGTTCAGATCTTACCGCTTCAAAGGCCTTGCGTCTCTGGCGTGTAGCAAAGGAGAGCTCGGGGAAAAAATGAATTCTTGGGCCATCCAGTAAATGTCTTGTCCCTTTTAGTTGGCCACCTGCAAAATCAGTTCCTTAATGGTCGGACCAGCCATGACAATAAGGATCGTCCATGGAGTCCCCTCGATCTGGGGTCGGCGTCGTGGAGTGATCCGATAAGCTTGCCTGATATCCCCTTCTACCGATATAGGTAGCGTAGATTTCACCAAGGCAACCAAGTATTCCATCAGATTATTTCCTTCGAGCATCTCTGGGACCCCTAATACCCGCACGCTGGCTAAGCAGGCTCCGTTCTCTAAGTTCTCTAAACGCTGTCACAGCAAGTGGTTCTCACTCACCAGACCCGCGGTAGCTGTGATGGCCTTTTCAACCATCGTATGCGATGATTTACTTTGTGTTGTTACCGCTTCAAGTTTAGTTTCTACCATGGTGACCCTCGAGGTGAAACTGTCCACTTTCTTGTCCATCTCCTTAACGAAAGACTCAAGGTCCTTAACTGCTTTCAGGATGGCCGCGTTGGAAGGCTCAGTGTCTGAGCCATGTGCTGGGTCCTGTTGCTGCGGGTTCTTTGGTCTCCCCATATTGCCTCCAATACAACTGGTGAAGGTATCGTTCTTTTGCTAAATTATTTATATTTTCCAGTAGTAGGACACACAGGGAGTCTCAATTAGTCCTGTATTTTACCAAGAGTTAAGTTTAATGATTTTAAATCACTAGAGTTTGATCCATAGAAGACAGCTCCTGTAGAAGATGTCTTTCTCAGTCGACAGCTAGCCACGCCCCTCAATACGTTTTTTAGACACATTTCCGTTTACATTGCAAATATTTTTGTAGTTAGCCTCCCCTTTTTATGCTTGCTTGCCAGAAGTACAGAAAACATTCAGTACTTGGCAGGGAACCAACTTGGGTATGTTGATTCAATAAAGACCAGCACAGACAACTTGTACACAGTACGTTAGATAAAAGCAATTTTATTCCAATTAGCAAATTAATTCACATAGCAGTTTAAAACTTTTTAAGGGAGTGCAGTACTTCCTGAACTAACCATGTTTATGTTTCAGTGTGATATAGGGCTGGATGAAATTACCAAATTCTGATTTCAAGGAATTTTCATGAAATCCCACAAAATTCTGTGAAATTCTGTAAACAAGTTTTAAAATTTTTGAAATGTTTTAATTGGGCATAACTCAGTCGGTGTTATAGCTATGGATCTGAAATCTGACATGCATACTTCTTGGAAGGGGACCTAAAAATATACGGATAAGCGGCAGGGAAGTTACAGGGGCTCAAAGTATGGCAATTTATTTTTCATGTGAACATTTCTGAAACTATTTCTATGCTTACAACTTAGCCATCTTTGCAGCTAGACAATTGAACAGCTATAATAATTTCATGAAAGAGTCATAGAAACTGCTAAATAGGGAGATAACTGGTTTTGTAAAGTGCACGTTACAGGATTTAATTATTTGTTAAATTGTGTGACCATTTTCAAAATATTTGGATGCTTATAGCTCTACTGCTATTGCAGGTATACACTCAAGGTTTGGCATCCATACCAAAATAAATTTGTCCTAGAATCTAATTAAGTTCGATAAATGTGGTTTAGTAGGCTTAAAATTCATTGTGGATACTTCAGAAATTATTAATTGGCAAAATTTGCTCAAACATTCATGGATGCATAATAGGTAATGCCACCAGAATTCCACTTGTGGAATTTAACTTTCACACAGTACTTTTTACCACTGAATCCCTTTACTTGCCCTAGCGTCATGGCCCTGCAATACCTCTCTAACACTCCTGCGACAGTAATTATTCACAGTTATAGTTAAAAAGATACAACACAAATGTTAAAAACATACATATCCACCACCAGTACTGCAGCACACAAGGTGAACAGGAATGTGCAAACCTTGTCCTAAATAACTGTACAAATATTACTCAGTAAAGAACAACCCTCAATGGAATCCCACTGGAGACCAGATGGGAATGGCCACAGAGTGCTCAGATATCCTTAGGGAAACATACCGGGGCTCAGTTTGGTGCTTAGGTAGATACAGTGTCCCATTTCAAATTACCATCATGGGACCAGCTGTACTGAATAGTTTGAAATACAGCATTACCACAGTTAAGAACAGAACTAATGACACAGATAAAATGTGTTCATAGAAAGCAGCTGAGATTGTTACTGTCATTCAGTCCTCCCAGTATTACTGTGTCCAACTCATTAATCCCAAACTATTCTCTCTGTTTCAGCTTTTTTACATAGTCTCCTCTTATTGGCCGTCTCACTTTCTCAGTGCCTTGGAACCTCAGTGTGGCACAAGCTCCATGATTTTTTCCCTTTTAATGCATCATAATTGCATGAGCCTCATTCCTGCTGCAAACTGCCTGTCTGTGCTCGCCAATGTGTATTTTCAGGGCCCGCCTCGTCTATGCTAGTCCACACAGACACCCAATACATATACCACACACTCTGTAGTGCAACTAATGAACTCCTTTACTTTGTACAGAGTTACTTTTTTTGGATGTCAGAAGGTGCTGCTGTTTTGCATATTGTTACAGTGGGTACAGTTCCCATAATGGAAACTTTCTTTAGGAGGCTCTGGCAGCCACCTCCAGCTGCTGAATCTCAGAGACCATCTGAGTCTCTCGTAGTACTGATTCCAGCTGCCTCTCTCACCACTTCTTCTGGCTCTTCCTCTTATGCCCCCCCTCCTCAGTTGGCATCTCCCTCTCCACGTGTCTCCTCCCATACTGGCCCCAGGTTCCTCTAACAAATCAGTCTTCTGTTTTTCCTGACTTTCTTCTACTTCACTTTCTGATGTAACCGAATTATACATCTGGAATTGTTTTTGTCCCTTATATCTAAAGGGTTCTCTTTTCTTATTGCTCTGCCAATTACAAACTGTACTACTGGCATAGTCTCTGTTGTCTCTCTCTCTCTCTCTCTCTCTCTCTCGCTCTTTTGATTTTTATAAGCTTTAAGATTTTCCTGAAATCTTTTTATTTCAGCTCAATTTTTTTCTAATGTTTTGTCTGCAATGCTCTTCGAGGCTACTTTTAATTTATTGCTCGCTCCACTTCCTTAATTTTGGTCAGTAGTTTCTCTGACTCTCTGCCGGCGTTTTTTATTACAGACAAAATAAGATCTCATGAGCGTTTATTTGAAGGGGCACTGTCAGCCTTTTAAAAGGATTTTTTTTTTTAGTCAGTTGTCTTATCTTTTGCCGTCTTCGTCTACTAGATGTTTAATTCGTCCTCTCCCATTTAAAAAATATGCTTTATTTGAAATATGGCAAAAGATACTGTTTTAAGAAATATGGACGACCCATTCTTTCAGCAGCCCATGCATTCCCAATACAGCGCAGACAGGTGCTGGTAAACTCATGCATTCACAAGATGATCACTTTGCAATGTGTTTGATTTAAGGCAGCAGTGTAACAAACATCCCCACCCAAAAAAAAGGTTCTTTTTCACCTGCCAGTTTAATGAGTTAACATTTCCAATCACTGTTTCTGTATTTTGTCCCTGTTTTAGGGCAAGATTTCTTATTGTTGTAATAGGACGTCTGATATTATTTTACGCCAATTTGAGTATAACCGCAGTTGCGTGTTTGAGATGGACCTGCCTCAGTTACACAGCCACAATTCGATATCAGAGTGGTTTTGTGCTAGTATGTGGCCCTACCTGTAAGAGTAAGGTCATTATAAAACATTTCTTTATTCATTGTCTCAAATGGTCTCTATCTGAAATGATTTTACCGTGCGGTCATTGATTTCTACAGGAAGCAAGTAGCATTAATAGAAAGGAAGCAAACAGTGTAACCAAGGCAGGTCCATCTCAAACACGCGACTGCTGCTACACTCAAATTTACACAAAACTAATAAAAATTGGATGCTAACGACAGATAGAATGGGTATTAAAAACAAATATATAATTCTTAATCTTAGAAACTTACATCACAGAAGTGTAAAGCAAGAGCGAACAGTGAACCGTAAACAAATGACTTTTTGCTTTGACATTGAGTGTGAACACGACAGTGCTCACAGCTGGTAACTCAAAGCATTGTGGGAGTACTACAAAAGAAAACCAACATGTGTGGTAACAGTACAGGGGTGCTTCTTTAGAGTTACTGTTCAAATGCTGCAATGACCCTTTGGGTAAATGTACACTCCGAGGCAGCAAGGGTGAAGAGTGGAGTGCCACAGGGAGCAGTTTTGGGTCTGCTTCTCTTCAACATCCACATCAGTGATATTGCGGAGGGTTTGAGGGGGAGGGTGTGCCTATTTGCTGATGATATGAAAATATGCAATAGTGTGAACACCCTGGGGGGGGGGCATGAGGGAGGACTTAAAGACACTTGAAAAATGGTCTGGGACGTGGCAGCTGAAATTTAATTCCAAGAAGTGTGCTGTGATGCACTTGGGGAGCAGGAACAGAAGAGCAGGGTACACCCTAGCTGGGAAGGAAATTAAAGTAACAGAACAGGAGAGGGATCTGGGGATCATAGTGTCCTCGAACCTTAAGGTAGGAATCCAATGTAGCAGGGCAGCAGGAAAAGCCAATGGAATGTTTTCATGCATAGGCAGGAGCATTACTAGCAGAAAGAGGGAGGTAATAATGCCCCTTTACAAAGCCATGGTGAGGCCGCACCTGGAATAATGGGGTTCAGTTCTGGAGGCCGCATCTCCACAAGGATATAGATGTGTTGGAGAGGGTTCAGAGAAGGGCAACCAAGATGGTGCAGGGTATGCAGGGAAAGTCATATGAGCAGAGGTGTAAGGAGATGGATCTGTACATGCTGGAGACAAGGAGGGAAGTGGGAGGCATGATTGAAACTTGTAAATATGTAAAGGGGTTCAATAAAGTGGAAGGAGGGGGTCAAAACTAGAGGGCACAGCCTCAGACTGCAAGGAAAAAGATACAGGGGCAATGTGAGAGGGCATTTCTTCATGGAGAGGGTGGTGGAGCCCTGGAAGAGACTACCAAACAAAGTGGTGGGGCTAAATCGGTGGAAGAATTCAAGAGGGCATGGGACAAGCATATGGGGCTGAGTATCAGGGGAGGCGAGGGCTGGTAGGGAGGGAGAGGTGTAGAGGGGGGAAAAAAAAGGGCAGACTAGATGGGCCGGTATGGTCCTTTTCTACTGTCAATCTTCTATGATATCTGCCTGCCTGTGGGTAATACTATGTAATATTTTATACATAACTAATAAAATATAAGTATAAAAAAAAAAGAAAACAAACATGGACGATGGCCATTTAATTTGTGCGTGTTTATGTCACAGGACCTCCTTGTGAATGAGCTTGCTCAATGGAGTTTTCCTGCAATAAACTTGAACTCGAAATAATATCAAACTTAAAAGAAATCTTGTCTTAAAACAGCAAAAAAAATACAGAAACAGCAATCAGAAATGTTAATTCATTAAACAGGCAAGTGAAAAAAAAGAACCTTTTTAGGGGGGCTGTTCGTTGCACTGCTGCTTTAAGATTACTGCATGTTACAAAATAATCTTCCTAGTTCTGCAGAGTGTCTCCATGTACAAAACGAGTGGTCTAACAGTGTTTATTTTACATCTGAAAAGTATGACTGTGCCTGTGCACGTCCAGAGTCACAGCCATGCTTTTCAAATGTGAAATAAACCCTGTTAGACCACTCGTTTTGTATACAGAAACACTCTGCAGAACTAGGAAGATGTTTGTAACATGCAGTAGTCTTAACTCAAATGCACTGCAAAGTGATCAACTTGTGCATGCATGAGTTTACTGCCACCAGTCTGCGCCATATTGGGAATGGGAATGTGCCGGCGGCTGAAAGACCACATCACTTATATTTCTTAATGTAGTATTTTTTTGCCATATTTCACACAATAATTTTTTAACCAGGGGAGGAAAAACTAAACATCTGGCAGAGGATTATGGCAAAATGTAATGTAAGAGGACTAACTAAAAAAATCATGTTAAAAGGCTGATAGTGTCCCTTTAATATTTACTCCCATTCTGTTAAAAAAAAAGCTTTATCATCTGCTGCAACTGATGGTGGCATTTGTATTCTCAAGCCTCGCATTATTTTTTTTTCTCCATCCAGTACTGTGATAGACATAGTGTATGATAATACATTCGAATCTGTCTCTTTTTTAATGTTTTGAGAGTATTAGCATTCTGTTTGTTGTTCTGGCTCACCTTGCACACTATATAGTATTGGTGGTGGATATGTATGCGTTTAACATTTGTGTTGTATGTTTTTAACTGTAACTGTGAATAACTATGTAAACAGTAGCTACGCCCACAAGTGACGGGTATATAAGGAGTGTGTGGTGAGGGCAGGCTGATGCTCTGAAGAAAGTGGGGCTATTCCTCCGAAACTTAAGCATGTTCTGTTCCAGACATACTGCCTTCCTTTAAAAGGTTTGTAACTGCCATGTGAATTAAATGACTTGTTAGAATAAAATTGCTTTTGTCTTAAGTATACAAGTTGCCTACCTGTGCTGGTCTTAACTGAATCTGCTTAGCCCAAGCTGGCTCCCTGCCAATTTCCGAGTGCTTCTGCACTCCACAAGAGACAAATGTACTCAGCTGGATGGCCATAGGACCAAAAATGGGTGAACTCTGAACAAACTTTACTTCTAGTTATACATTTGGGGGTTGAAGCAGGCCCCCATTCCACTTCTCTGGCCATTGTGTTAGAAACTACAGCAAGCACCAGCCTGGTGGCGCTGATGGTTGAGGCGCTGGATGCCGCACCTCGCGCCACGCCAGTGACCTGGGTTTGGGAACGGATTCAAATTGCTCAGGGGGGTGGCAGGGGGGAGGAAGGACTAACAAAGAAACATAGAAGTTTACAGCAGATAAGGACCACAAGGCCCATCCAGTCTGCCCATTTCTTTTTCTACCTTATGAATGTGCCATAGGCCTTTGCTCTGTCAGTGGCCTATCTATTCATACTCATCTGTATTGCTCCCTTATGCCTATCCCATGCCTGTCTGAAGCTCTGCACTGTATTCATATCCACCACTTCCTGAGGTAGGCCATTCCATGCATCCACCTCCCTTTCTGTGAAAAAGAACATCCTCACATTACCCCTTAATCGGCCTCCCTCTAATCGCATGCTGTCATTTTGCTCATTTTTTGCTCATTTTAATCATATTGCTCCTAAGGTGCAGAGTTCTCAGCAATACAGTGCAATTCGAAGTACCTCAATGCAATTCAGTTCTCCAATGTACCTTATCAATACCTAATGTTATAACGGTCTACCATGCAGAGACTATGTCATTCTCCTCTCCCCTTTTAGCCTATTCCCCCCAGTTAGCCTACACCCCCTTGCTACTGTCCTCACCTATGTCTATTCAAGCACTTACACTGATCACCATAAACTGTCATTACAGTGGTGCCGCCTCTTGCGCAGCACGATATGGGTTACCGCGAAGAAATAAAAAAGCAGTCTCCATTCTTATAAGCTCCTTAAAGAAAGTTATACTTCTGCTTCTTCTCTGCTCAGGAAATGTGGAGCTCAACCCTGGCCCCCTACAACTTCCTCGCCTATCGATTTTGCTGAGGCCACAGGTCTCAAAATGATGATGGTCAACATTTTAAGCCTGCCTAAAAAACTTGTACAGCTGCAAGCCTGGGCTGCACACGTTAACCCTGACCTTATCATAATTACTGAGTCATGGTTAAAAAAGACGAACACTGATCAACAAATATCACTGCAGGGCTACAATTTATTTAGAGCAGATAGAGAGTCTAGAGGCGGGGGTGTGGTTATCTACGCCAAATCTAAGTACTCGGTCACCAATATTAGTTGCAAATCTCTAGCCAAGGAATTTGAGTTAGTTTCGCTGAGCCTTCATCTCCCCTCCTCGGAATGTATCACTATCCTAGGTGGCTATAGACCCCCGTCTGGTGGTGATGAAGTCCTTAATCTTTTGAAATCCATGTTCGTAGATGCAAAAACTGAAACAATATTTCTAGGAGATCTAAATATGGACTGGCTGTCACCTAAATCACACAGCCTCAAATCCCTTTGTGACGAGCTAGGTCTTGGGCAATTAGTCAGTGAACCCACTAGGAACAACACTCTAAATACTACCAACAGTTCCATTCTAGATGTGGTACTAACCACCCATCCACATAAAATATCTCATTCGGCAGTGTTTCACAACGACATGAGCGATCGTGGAATTGTTGCTTGCATAAGATCTCAAATTAAGGCCCGGCCGCAACCCATCTTTATAACAAAAAGATCCTTTTGCAAATTCAGTGCAGTAAACTTCGTATCTGACCTGAGCATGATCAGATGGCAAGATCTCTACCTAGCCAAAGATGTCAACAAGGCAGCTTACATCCTTAATGACAAACTCACTACAATAATAAATAAGCATGCCCTTTCATCAAAGTAAGGGTACGGAACAATTCCAACCCTGGTTCACCTCGGATCTCAAGGCAGCCCTTATAGCCGAGATAAGCTCTGGGCTAAAGCTAAACATTCCAAAGAATCTTGGATTGGCAGGCCTTTAGAACAGCCAGGAATAACTATGTGAAAAACTTCGCTCTGCTAAAGCTAACTACTATATTTCTACTCTCGAACAAGCTAAAGGTAACCCTCATAAAATATGGAAGACTATCAAAGCTATGAAGGAGGCCCATGGCCCCTCTGTCCCAACAAAGATAGTTGCAAGTGGCAAGATTGTGGAAAACAAGTCCCTAATCCTGGAGGAACTTAACTCCCACTTTGCCACAGCTGGATTAACTTTGACTCGTCACCTTATGCTAGTGCTGCGGTGAGCCAGCATACCTCCCCCACATCTAGTCCTGCACCAGCCCCTTCCAACTGCGTGAGATAACTTATAAAGAAGAGAGATTAACTTTAACTTAGACACCAAAAAAGCACAGGGACTATGGCTTGGAACCTTTTTCCTAAGGTCAGGCTCATGCATCTCACTGCCCAATTCTCCA
Source organism: Neoceratodus forsteri (assembly GCA_016271365.2). Lineage (NCBI taxonomy): Eukaryota > Metazoa > Chordata > Ceratodontiformes > Ceratodontidae > Neoceratodus > Neoceratodus forsteri. The sequence goes on from JADMNL010000027.1 coordinate 270,927,944, forward strand.
CATCTTCAATCTTCCATTACATCTGCTACTGTGCCGTCCTGCTGGAAATCAGCACATATCCTCCCTCTATTTAAATCTGGTGACCCATGTGATGTAAACAACTATAGGCCTATCTCCATATTGCCTATCCTTTCTAAAGTTCTCGAAAAACTGATCCATATTCAGTTAAAATCTCACTTGGAAACCTTCTCTCTCTTTAACCCAGCTCAATCCGGCTTCCGGGCTAATCATAGTACAATCACTGCACTAGGAAAAGTAACCAATGATTGGATCTCTGCTATAGATGCTAAGAAGGTAACTGGCGCAGTCTTTTTGGACCTCAGCAAAGCTTTTGATACTGTTGATCACAAACTATTAGTCAATTGCCTTGCAAAGTTGGGTGCCACATACCATACCACCCAGTGGTTCTCTAGCTACCTAACTGGAAGATTCCAAAAGTAAAGGCGGAAGGCTTTTTCTGCTGCCTTGCCAGTTGCAGAGGAGTCCCCAAGGATCCATCTTAGGCCCTATCTTGTTTTCTTTGTACATTAATGACTTAGATGCTAACATATCTCGTCCAATCTGCACTTTTGCAGATGATACTGTGTTGTATACTTCTGGCTCATCGTTATCTGAAGTCAAAGGGAGTGCTTCAAGCGGACTTACTGCAGAACTTAATCTAATTAAAGGCAAAGCTTCTGCTCAATGCTAAGAAGACTAAAGCGATGATATTCTCCCGCAGTGCTGTCACAGGCCCCCAATACCCTTGCTCAAGACTTCATTGTCACCACGCTAAGCGAGCCTCTGGAAGTTGTAACCAAATTTAAATATCTGGGTATCTGGATCGACAATAAATTATCTTTCAATGACCACGTCGAAGATGTCTCTAGAAGGTTAAAAGCAAGTTAGGTTTCTTCTACAGAAATAGGCCCTTTCCCCTTGAAACTCGAAACAAGCTTGTACAGGCCACTTTTCTCCTACTCGACTATGGCGATGTAATCTATTCCTCCACCACTCTTGCAAATCTAAGTAAACTGGACATCCTTTATCACCGTGCGTTACGGTTCATTACAACTCCCTTACCGTTGCACACTGTGACTTATATGCAGCTGTTGGTTGGACATCCCTTACTACTAGACACCTGCTCCATGCTGGGCTATGGACTCTTAAACTGCTCCTGCAGAAATTGCCAAGCTATCTCTCTTCCCTTATTAGTATCTCACATAGTGCATACTCGTTAAGAAAATCTGACTTTATTATGCTTGACATACCAAGGCCGTGGACCTCCTTTGGTAAACGTGCTATTGCATATGCCCTTCCTTCCATTTGGAACCAATTACAAACCGTACTGAAACTAACTAGCACAGTTTCAATAAACTTCTACAAATCACTAAGTTCAGCCAAAATAAAAGACACCTGTAACTGTCATTAAGTCTCTTCCTTCCCCATGTGTGCCATATTTATCCACTGGTAAGGTATAATTGCTTTGTCATATTAACTGCTTTCCATTCCCCTTCTACTCCTGGCTTTATCTATGCTTACACTCCACTGCTACTCTATCAAATCACTCCTCCCCCATATCAGTTGTAGTCTGTTTGTTCTAGCTGCCAAAATATGTATTGCACACACAGTCATCATGTTTCATTTATCAGTATGCAACCTGTACGTCGCTTCCCTGTCTCATATTAATGTTTACCACCTGCGGTCACCCTATGTGGTACCCTTGTATGTATATCCAGCCTGTATCATGTAACATGCATTTCATGTATATACTGTTATTACCTATCTATGTTTGTACTTTAAGTGTTTATGTCTCAGGACCTCCTTGTGAATGAGCTTGCTCAATGGAGTTTTCCTGCAATAAACTTGAACTTGTGTCCTCTTGTCCTGCTGTTTTTCTTATATTGAAACATGTTAGACTCTTTCACCTTGTTAATGCCCTTAAGGTGTTTGAATGTTTCAATCATATCACCTCTCTCCCTCCTTTGCTCCAGGGTATACATATTGAGTTCCGTTAATCTATCCTCATATGTTTTCTGATGCAGTCCCTGCACCATTTTGGTTGCCCTTCTCTGGACTGCCTCAATTTGGTTAATGTCATTGTGAAGGTGTGGCCTCCAGTACTACATGCAGTACTCCAGATGGGGCCTAACCAGTGTCTGGTAAAGAGGGATTATTACCTCCCTCTTACGACTTGTGATACCCCTACTAATACACCCCAACATCCCTCTAGCCTTACCTACTGCTTTAGTGGTCTGCTTGGATGATTTCAGGTCATCTGTGATGATGATGCCCAAGTCTCTTTCTTTCCTTGTGATAGCTAGCAACTCCCCTCCCAGCCTATAGGTGGCTTCAGGGTTTCTCTTCCCTATGTGCATGATCTTGCACTTCTTTGCGTTAAACCCCAGTTGCCACTCTTCCAACCATTTTGCCAGTTTATCCAGATCTCTTCTCATTCTGCCCACCCCATCTGGATCATCTACTCTGTTGCAGATCTTGGTGTCATCTGCAAACAGACAAACCTTACCCTCCAGTCCATCTGCAATGTCACTGATGAAGATATTGACGAGGACTGGCCCCAAAACTGATCCCTGAGGTAACCCACTTGTGACATGCATCTCTTCTGACTGTATACCATTTACCACCACTCTCTGTTTTTTGCCCGTCAACTAGTTTGCCACACAGTTGACCAACTTCTGACCCACCCCAAGCCCACCCAGCTTATTAATCAATCTTCTATATGGAACAGTATCGAAAGCTTTGCTGAAGTCAAGGTAGGCGACATCAACTGCTCCCCCTTGGTCCACCACTCTGGTTACCCAGTCAAAGAAATCTATGAGATTAGTTTGACAGGACCTTCCTTTTGTAAACCCATGCTGTCTTGGATCATGTGCTCCTATGGATTCCAGGTGTTGCACTATCCTTTCCTTAAGGAATGCCTCCATAATCTTGCCCACTACTGAGGTAAGACTGACTGGTCTGTAGTTCCCTGCCTCCTCCCTGCTACCACTCTTGTGGAATGGGATCACGTGAGCCCTTCTCCAGTCTTCTGGGACCCCTCCTGTGCTCAGAGACTCACTAAACAGTTATGATAATGGCTCTGCTAGTTCCATCCTTAGCTCCTTTAGTACCCTGGGATGTATGCCATCAGGTCCCATTGCCTTGTCCACCCTGAGCTTATCGAGCTCTTGTAGGACCCTTTCTTTTGTGAAGGGACTAATGCACACCTCCCTCCCCCCTGTGTCCATGGTGCTGAGCTGTGGGCCATGCCCTACCTTCTCCTCAGTAAATACTGAGCAGAAGTATCTATTTAAGATATATGCTTTTACATGGTCCTCCTCCTCACATGCCCTTTTATCCCCTTTGATCTTAGCAATACCCACTATGGACTTTCTCCTTTCACTAATGTATCTATTGAAAGTCTTGTCACCTTCTTTTACTGTTCGTATTAATGTTTCCTCGGTTTCGGCCTTTGCCTGCCTTACTGCCTTCCCTGCTTCCCTTAGGGAAGTTTGGTATGCCTCCCTATCTTCGCCCTGCTGCGTTCCCTTATATTTCCTGAAGGCCAGCCTTTTGGCTCTGACCTTTTCTGCTACTGTTTTTGAGAAGCAAAGTGGTTTCCTTCTTCTTTTGCACTTCCTTTTCTCTCTAATACAATGGGATGCTGCTTCAAGTATTGCATCCTTAATGCTGGCCCACTTTGCCTATACCCCTTCACCTGTATTTCTTCTTGCCAGGGCTAGCTTAACTCTGTTGGCCATCTTATCAAAGTCAGCTCCTCTGAAGTCCCATATTTTTGCCTTGAAATGGGGTGATTTAGTTCTAGTGGCCAAACTGAACCATACCATGTGATGGATTGAGCGTCGGTAGACAGCTCTCCTTCCTCAGAGAGGGGGAACAGTGTGGCACACTGCTTGACTGGCATCCAGCAGCAGCTGGGTGTCAGTGCATATGCACCGCCAGAACAGGGAGGGCCCCACGTTCAGGGCACAAGGCTGCCTCCATGGAGGCAGAGTCCAGCCGCTCCACCCACTGCACATTCGTGGGGCCTGGGGAGAAAGGGTGAATGCGGAGCGGGCAGGCTCCTTGATGGACTGGCTGTCTGGAACCGGAGAACGAGCCCTTGCACAAGGGCTGGAGCTGCCTGCCAGCTCCGTGTTGGTGGAAAAAATGTAAATAAAAAAAGAAACTATAGCAAGCAACACAATTTAAGCTGAAAAGGCACTACACAAACATGGCTACAGTAAATTTAGAAGCCTTGTCATTTGCAGAAGACGGAGGTGCAACAAGTCAAATGTATATTCAGAAACTGAATTTGAAAGCCTGTTCAATAACCTCATGCAAGATATGAACAATAAAATGGATGCCAATACGCTCAAACATTAACAAAGAGACAGATTCAAGTGCGATTATCATGCACTGTTTCAATCACAGTACTAGAGAGAGGAAAAAATACTGTGAGTTTTGAGAATACAAAACACCACCATTATTTAGCACAGATAATTTTTTTGTTTGTTTGCTTTCTAACAGAATGGGAGCAAATATTAAATAAATGCTCAGAAGATTTTATTTTGTCAGTAAGAAAAAAAGTATGCAGAGAGTCAGAGAAACTACTGACCACAATTAAACAGGGGGAGTAATCAATTAAAAGTATCCTCGAAAAGAGCATTACAGACAAAACATCAGAAATAAATTCTGGTCAGAGCCGACACGGCTGCATCAGCAATATAAGAGTGTCCACCATGCCCAAGATTGCAGCCAGAGCTCAGTGCGCATGCGCGAGTCCACTTCCGTGGTTGCAGTGAAGTCGCGCATGTGCATTGAGCTCCAGTGGCCATCTGGGGCACGGCAGGCTCTTTTTGCTTCCGGCCATGCAGAAGTGATGGGCAGCAATTAAACAGTGTGCCCATGGATTGGGGGGGGGTGCACTACTCAACTCAAAATATATTTATTTATATGACATCGCTAATAATATTCTGGTCCAATGTTTTGTCAGATAAAACCGACTTTGTCAGGGAAATATGTGGTGATCTAAAATTAATACCCCCAGCAACCCAAGTTGATGACTGAACAGAGGTCGTCGGTGTGGCAGACGGTAAGGTGCCAGTGCCTTAGTCCTCCATGCCATGAGGCTGGCAAACATGGTTCATTTTAACAACTGCCAGATTACTGCATGAAATCTGAGCTTATACTTCTAATGTACTGTGCTTCAAAGGTAAAATAACTCACCTGTCTTTAGGATTGCATTTACAGGACGCTAAACCTTTCCATCTGTTTCAAATGGCTTTCAAAGCCCTTGTGGAGTGTAGGCACTTGTCATCATGTCATGATGCCAGCTCCAAACACTAACGGCATGTAATATCTAAAGAATGAGTTAAACTAAGAAAACATGCATGGGGAAAACAAATGTTAAGGGTAAACCATTACTTAAAAAATATATTTAATTGTATTTTGAGTGAAGAACACACATAGAAACTGATTTACTTAATCGTGTTATTTATTTGCCTTAATTTGGAAAAAATATAAAGCAACTTTGGAAAGATGCAAAATAATTGAAAGACAAAGTTCCGGTACAAAAAGGATTAATAAAATTTGAAGTTAAAAAGGAAAACAAACTAGTAAATACATGCTTGTGAAGATAACTTCAAAATGTGTTTGAATAAAAAATTTTTTTATGTTTATTTATATTTTATTCATTGAGCTATAAGCAAATAATAATGACTGTTAATTTAATCAAAGAATATACTAGGGCCATCCTGTCAGGGCAGCGGTAGCGCTGCCACTCCCGACGTCAGCATCCTAAGTTCGGGAACGAGCTTGAAGTCATCGGGGTCTGGTGGAGGGAGGAGGATTGAGCATCCCAGTGGATGTTCTCCTTCTCCAGGGTGGGAGGGTGCTGTCCACTGCCACAATACTGCTACTTGAGTAACCACAGGTAGCAGTGCAGCTGGTAGGGCCGATGGAGGGTGGGGATGCAGCTGATGGCGGGAGGTGGATGCACGCATAGCGTGGGAGGGCCCACCTTGGTGTCCATGTATGCTGCTGCTGCCACGTCTCCAGGGGGATGGGAGAAAGAAGGAAAAAGGCCCCAGTACCACCACGATGAAGGCCCCGGCAGCTCCCAGAATGAAATGACTCATGGAGCTCAAAACATTCCAAACAGTCCTGTAACTGTGCTGCCACTACCTTCTCGATTACCTTCCCCCAAAAATGGGAGGTTCGAGACAGGCCTGTAATTAGCCAGATTATCAGGGGCCAGTAATAGCTTCTTCATAAGTGGTTTCACCACTGTCCTCTTCAGTTCAGTGGGAAACACACCCTCCTGAAATGAACATTTGACTGCCTCAGTGATTACTGGAAAAAAAAATGGAATCCTTTCAATATAAAGAGAGAAAATAGTTCCAGACGGATAACTTAGTTACATCAGAAAGTGAAGTAGAAGAAAGTTCAAAAAAACAGAAGGGGATGATTTTAGAGTAGCCCAAGTCCAGTAGGAGACACGTAGGGATAGGAAGGTCAACTGAGGGGCATGTGAGGAGAAGGACGGGGTGTAAGAGGATGAGGAGGAGGCAGAGGAAATGGTGGGAGAGGCAGCTGGAATCAGTTTCTGGCGAGAAACTGAGATGGTCTCTGAGATTCAACACTGGACGTGGCCAATCTATCAAGTAAAGAATTCAGAGTAGACCAAGAAAAGGTTTTGAAAAAGGGCCTCAGTTATGTATACACCCCCAAAGTAAACATAGGCAAGAAACTGCATTTAAGAAAAACAAACCATCATTTTTGTCCATCAGGTTATTAATTCCCAGCAATAACCACCTGCCGCAACTTAGCAGAAAAGGATGTAGAGATGCGTCTACAACAAGGGCATAAAAAACAAAACAGCAAATTTAAAAAATGCTGAAAGAAAAGTGCAGGCAGAACTTACACAAGATGAAGCACTTATTAAACCAACTGATAAAGGAAGAGGAATTGCCCTGTTGGGGAGAGACAATTATCTTACAGAAGCATACAACCAGCTTGGAAAGCAAAAGTTCCATGTAAGAGTAAATAGGAGTGAACAAATTAAGTGGATGCTTTTATCAGTTCTGGTCTAAATAAAGGATTTATCACCGAATGGAAATACAATTATCTCAGAACAGATCACCCCATCCAGACGATCTTTTACCTTCTGTCCAAGGTACTTAAGGATGAAAAAAACCTTTGTAGGTCTACCATTATCAGTATAGGGGTCAAGGTACACTGACTTCTCGCAGCACTTTATGTGTGCCCTCCACTTGTACTTGAAAGATACAACAGACACGAACCTACCTATAAAAGGAATTCTGATCTCAGCTGACACAGTTTTGATCACATTGTAGACATAGGAATTCTATATTCCAATATCTCCCAGGGGGGGGGGAAGGCGACTTGAGCAATTGAATGCTACCGAAGTCAAAGACCAGGTAATGTGGTACCTACAATGGAATATTTACTGGAAATGTGTGAATTTAGATTGACATCAAATTACTTCACGTTTGATAATAAATATAATAAACGAATAAAAGGCACAGCCACGGGGACCATATGTGCCCTGAGCCTTGCCTATCTATACTGTATGTGGGTTTCTTTGAAGAACAGTACATCTATAATGAGAACGAAAACAACGACAAAGGAAACATAAAACTTGGCAGTGATATATAGACGACTGCTTATTATTTTGGGAAGGTACTGAACAGGACTGCCAATAATTCCGGGGTTACTTAAATTCTTATGAAGCAAACCTGAAATTCAGCAGTACAGCTAACTTAACAACAACAGATTCCTCGGATTTAAGAATAATGAAAAAAAAAGTAGACCGACCAGAAACAACTGTGTCCAGAAATACACTGCTAGACCCAAACAGCTGCCACTTGGAAAGCCTTGAACAAAATATACCTGAAGGTCAAATTAAAAGAATGAAGAAAAACTGCAGTACAAAACAAGAATTTAAGAAGCAAGCAAGAGACCTGGATTATCGGCTACTCCAGCGCAAATATGACCCCATACTGTACAGACAGCATATGAATCAGGTGCACAAATCCCATGAGAAAATTTATTACAGTAGAAAGAGAGGGTTCTACAGGATAACCAAGCAACTTTTGTTACAGCTTATACCCCTCTAGCCAAGGAGATACTGTATAAGCAATTGCCTATTGACTTTGGGAAGTCCTAACAACACATGGAGCTATAGCAGAAGTCTGCAGAATAACCATACGTGTCATTTTTAAAAGGGGCAAACATATCAGGGACGAAGTCGTCCATATCCACTTCAGAACTCCAAAATACATTCAAGCCAACGGGCTATCAGAGCCTCCTAAAGGAAGTTTCAGTTGTGGGAATGGCACCTACTGCAACAATACACAAAATAGCAGTACCTTCAGACATCCAAAAAAAGAACTCTGTACAAAGTAAAGGAGTTCATTAATTGTACTACAGATGTGGTCCAGATGAAGCGGGCTCTGAAAATGTACACTGATGAGGGATACGCAATTACGAAGTATTATAAAAAAGGCAGATCATGGATCTTGTGCCACACTAAGTTTCCTAGGCATCGAGAATGTGACAAGGCCAATAAGAGGAGATTTTGTGAAAAAGCTAAAACAAGTAATTTTGGATTGATTAAAGAGATTTTGAATTAAAGAGCAGCTCCCGACTAGCCCCTCCACTGAAACTTATTACATAACTGATCTGGCCAGGAGTCAATACTTATAAATTCTTCTTTTAAGAACTGCCATTTATAAAAGTTATGTCCCTTGTAATTTCATTTTCAGACCTTGCCGGCAAAAACGGAGCAACTTCCTTACCTTACGGCCATGCCCCCATGCTGGCACACGCAGACCCATTTTGTGATGTCACTAAACGAAGGTTGTGTGTGCGTGACCTATTGACTTGAATGGGGTGATTTTTGTTTCAGTTTTATATCTATTTAAGATTGGGATTTTAAGAAGTCAAAGTGACCGTTAGACTAACAGGGACCCTGTTAGTCGAGAGGTCACTTTGATTTCTAAAAATCACGACGTTAAATAGGTATAAAACCTATAGAAACATCAACCCCATTAAAGTCAATGGGGTGCACACATGCAGCCTTTGTTTAGTGACATCACAAAATGGGGCTGTGTGTGTGTGTGTGTGTGTGTGTGTGTGTGCGTGTGTCAGCATGGGGGCATGGCCGTAGGCTAAGGAAGTTGCTCAGTTTTTGGCGGCGAGGTCTGAAAATAAAATTACGAGGGACATAACTTTTTTAAATGGCAATCCCTAAAAGACAGATTTATAAATATATTGACTCCTGACCAGGTCAGTTATATAATATGTTTCAGTAGAGGGCTAGTTGGGAACACAGAAGCTGCTCTTTAACGAGTTGGACACAGTATTACTGTAGGACTGCATAACAGTAACAATCTCGGTTGCTTTTCATGAACACATTTTATCTGTGCCATTTGTTTTGGTTTATTTTTTCAGTGGTAATGTCATTTCTAGATATTCCAAACAGCATGTCCCATGATGGCTGTTTTAAATGGGACACTGTACCTTACCTAAGTATAACCAGATCTTACAGTATCAGCCTGTCTTGCTGCTGACACCTGGGGACCTGTACAGTCATGGTGGGGAGCCAGTAAAACACAGTAATCACAAACGAATGTCCTCTCCTTAGCAGAAGGTACAAAGGGTCACAGTCAACTGCACTGTACACACATGTCCAAGAAGGCCCCTGAATTAGGGATAAAGCAAAGGTGTCTTTGTCCATCCCTCTTCTGGGACAGAGCATGTCCTCACAGGATTTGAACACTTGGGTTCACAAAGCACATTTTTTTTTCCACACAGGCAGAAACACTGTTGAAGGCAACCAGTGCCCATACTGAAAACGCTTTTTGTGTCAGAAAACAATGAAACTGTTGGAACAGCTGGAGTCCTTAATTCCACACATTTCACATTCTAGTCAGAAGCTGTACACTTTGGGACAGATCATGTCCTTACTGAAATAACATTCTTTGACATGTACAACTTGGTTTGCACCATGCAGTCCTTCCCCTTCTTCTAGTCATGGAGCACACTGTCCCTATTCCAGTCAGGGTGATCTACTCCATCCACTACAGAAACTCTGCCAAAGAGGCACGATGCAGACTGTTATCTTTCAAACATCCTGTCAGACAAACTGGAGTTTAGTCCCTCCAAACACTCACAGGCATTCCCACTGGGGCCATCCTGGAGGAGTCAGCTCTGGTCTGCCACACACACACCCAAAAAATTATCTTGCAGTTCAGGGATTCTTCCCACATTTCACTTACCTGTACAAGTCACACGACCAGGTGTGTTAGAAGTCCTTCACCCTACATTGGTGTATGCCACTGGAGAAGGCCACCATCATGTCTCAACCATCAGTTACTCCAGGGACTGAAAATCAGTATACGAGAGGAATGGAGACCTCTCACTGCAGCTCTTCTCAGTCAGACTGGTTCAAGCTCTGAGTGAACAATTGACTGACAGCTGCAACATTCCACAGTGGCTTATGCTGCCGCTAAAGTTCCTCTCGTTTGGCACCTCTGTCCACCTGCTGACAGTGGTGTCAGGGAAGCCCTAAAAGTTTAACTATTAGCTGCCCAAAGTGACCAAACAAAAAGAAACCAATTACGCTACATAGGCTTCTAGTACACTGTTAGAACACTGACGACTCTGCTGTAGAAAACTGTCAACACACTGTCGAAACACTTCCAGTACATCGCTAGTAAAACAGTCTAGTAACCCAGAGGTTGGGGGGGGGGGTGACAGTGGGGTTACACTAGCACAGAATCGATCAACATATGTTCCCCTAGGTATATCTGAGCATTCTGTGGCCATTACCATCTGGTCTCTGGTGGGATTCCATTGAGAGTTGTTCTTTACTGAGTAATATTTGTACAGTTACTTAGGACGAGGTTTGCACATTCCTTTTCACCTTGTATGCTATAGTACTGGTGGTGGACATGTATGTTTTTAACTATAACCATGAATAGCTAAGTAAATAGACCTTAACCACACCCACAAGTGAAGAGTATGTAAGATGAGTGTAGTGGGGGCAGGCTGATGCTCTCAAGAAGATGGGACTATCCCACTGAAATGTAAGAACATTTGGTTTCAGAAGTACAAGACTTCTTTTTATTTTTTTTCCCTCCCCCACACCCAGCATGCCCCAATCTGTCTCCTGTTCCCCCAGCCCCATCACCCCGCCGTCTCTGGGACTTACTGATCCGACCCTACAGTATCCCATGGTTTTCCCCCTATGGTGGAGTCTCCTGGGAGCCACCCCCTTTATCCCATGAGGTGTTTAGCTTGGATGTGGGTCAGCAAGCCCTGTAGGTGGGCGCAGGGCCCGTGGGGAGAGGAAACGTCATCCTGCGGGCTGATTTTTTTTTTCAACCCTGTTTTTCCGAGTCCCACCCATGGATGCTCTATAGGGACGTGGCTTGATACATGCATGTCACCAGACTCATGCACGTCATCTGCAGGCAGTGTCTCCCCCCCTCCGAACCGACATGCAGAAGGTGGCATGACAAGGTGGAGCATTCAAATCCCCCCCCCGGAGGACAGCATCTATTGGATGCTCAATCCTCATCCCCCCAGCTAACCCCCGAGTGGTCCAGGCTTGCTGTTAAACCTGGGTTGCCGACATGGCAGCAGATGAGGCATAAATACCTCTGTCCTCTGTGCCACTAGCACCATACTTCTTAAAAGAGTTTTTAACTGCCGTGCGAATAAATTACTTACTGGATTTTGGGTGGTGATCTAAACCTAACATTGTCTCCACAAATAGACTGCTCAACCCCCCCCCAAAAACACCGTACTAATTCTACAACCAAACAACTTAAACATTCTATGGAACAGTTAGGGTTGGACGACATCTGGAGACGCATATTTCCATCCTCACCGGGTTTTACATACTATTCCCCAAGATTTAAATCCTATTCTAGATTAGATTATTTTTTTACAACATGTGAACACCTGCCAGATGTTCAGGATATTGCGTTGGTTCCAAAATTCTTATCAAACCATCATCCCCTGACCTTAAAACTTGATATGGGAAGGGAAGCGAAGAAATCTCTTTGGAGACTTAACCCATCTGTTTTTAGGGATAAGGAATTTCAAGAAACCATTCAGCGACAGCTCCCCCTCTTTTTTCAAGAGAATGTGGATCCAAAAATCCCTGAAACAATACAATGGGATGCCATGAAAGCCACCATCCGGTGAGAAATTATAGCATATTCGTCCAAACAACATCGAGAGAGAGAAACAGAATATCATAGGCTATCAAACCTATTAACCAATTACCAGCTCTTATACAGGAAGAGAGACAAGGACCTTCAGATACTAATAAAAGACACCAAGGCAGCCTTACAAAAAATAATTGACAATAAAGTACAACAATCTTTATATTTTCTTCCCTTATCCGCACACAAGGGAGGCTCCAGAGGCACAAAGAATTTGGCGCGTAGACTACGTGAACGAAAGAGACCTGCTACTATCCTGAAACTTAAAAGTCTATCAACAGGTATAACACATCATTCTGAAGCACATATTCAGAAAGCCTTTTCGGACTACTACTCTAACCTATACTCTGCTGACCCTCACTACGTTCAAGCTTCAGCACAACAGTTCCTGACGAATGCAGGACTCCCAACCCTAACACCCCTACAAACTAAAACATTAACTGCCCCCATATCTAAATTAGAGATAGAAGAAACCATCAAAGGCCTAAAACCAGGAAAATGTCCCAGTCCCGATGGCTACTCTTCAGAGGAGTACAGAAGATTTCTTAAAGAACTAATCACTAAAATGCACTCTTTATATAACCACATCTTTAAGGGTGGACAATCCCCCCTTCTTGGGATTTTGCCACAATAGCCCCATCCCCAAACCAAATAAAGACCCCTTGGATCCGGGATCTTATCGTCCGATTTCTATCCTTAATGTTGACTACAAAATCTATATGGCCACATTGGCAACCAGACTAGGATCAATAATCCCCCAAATAATACATCCCAACCAATCTGGCTTTATTAAAAAAAGAAATACATCAAATAATATACGACGGATCCGATTACTTCAGGAATATGTCACCACTCGCCAAATCCCCTCAGTCTTTATTAGCCTTGACGCAGAGAAGGCCTTCGATCGTGTCTCGGGGCCCTTTCTCTGGGATTCCTTGAAAGCGTTCCAATTCCCCCCCCCCCAATTTATTACAAATTTAGTTAACCTCTACAAAGCCCCCCCGGGCCTACATCCGCTCCAATGGATCGTTGTCCTCCTCTATTCCTCTAATTAGAGGTACTTGTCAGGGACGCCCCCTATCTCCCTACCTTTTTGCTCTTTTTCTTGAGCCCCTAGCGGCGGTCCTTAGGAACACCCCAGAAATTGAGGGAATACAAATTGGACATCAGGATTACAAAATCTGCATGTTTGCGGATGATGTTTTACTGACTTTGTCGTCCCCTTCTTGGTCCATCCCGGAAACTTGGAAACTTCTAGTCCAATTCGAAAAAATATCCACCTTTAAACTTAACCTAGCCAAGACAGAGATTCTTTTGTTTAACTTTACCCCTTCCCTACAACTTAAAAAAACACACCCTTTTAAATGGTTATCCATTAAGATCTCGTACTTGGGCCTCCAACTCCCCAGGGATCTTGGACTGTTGGAAGTAATTAATTATGAACCCTTATCTAACCAGATCCAGTCTGATCTTAACCGTTGGGCAACAGGTATCTTCCCCTTCCATCGAAGGGTTGAGATTATTCGTACAAATATTCTTCCTCAAATACTTTACCTATTACAAACTATCCCTACATACCCTTCTAAATTTTATTTCAAATCATTGGATGGGCTGATCTCCAGTTTTTTATGGGGCAATAAACATCCGAGAATCAGACTCTCCATCCTAAAACTATCACTTTCACAGGGGGGCCTCAATCTTCCTAATCTATCCCTGTACGCTCAACCGGCTTTCCTAAGAATACTGATATTGTGGTTAGCAGAGTATTTCTACTGCCCCTGGAAGACAATAGAATTCCATCTAAACGACCTTTACGACATTAAAAAGATCCTCTTCTCCTCAGACGAGAGGTCTATCCCATCCTCGGATCTAACAAATATAACATCCCAACCCTATAGGCTTTGGAGAAGACTGAGAAAGAGGAATCCTATTCAAAAAATTTACGAATATTGCAAACTTATATCACAAGATGAAACGTTTGTTCCTAACTTCCAAGACCAGACCTTTGCCCAATGGATAAATCTTGGCCTTTCTCAAAAAAATCTATTTCTTCCCCCTTTGGGTATCATCTCCTTTGAAAGGTTACAATCTCAATTCTCACTTCGAACTTCTGACCTATTCCGATATTTCCAAATTCGCAATCACATCCTGCGAAATAAAAACATCTTACCCATACTTCCATTTCCCACACCAAACTTACTAAAATTATTCATCGACTCAATGAAAGGCAATTTGAGTCTAAAACTCATAGGTTTAATACATAAAGAGATGAGAAATGAAGGTCAGGACTCAACCGGATCTATTCTCATAGAATGGAACAAAGATCTAGATCTAATAATTCTGACTGACTTATGGTTCAGATCGTCTCTTACAGAAAGTAAGTCCACTCAGTCCCCCCATTGGAGGGAATTTGCCTGGAGGTGCAGATCTCGTTATTTTAGAGCGCCGGCAGCTCTTGTCAAATTCCTTCCCCCAATTACGTTTTTTGTTGGAGACAGTGTGGATGTAGGATTGCCACCCTAGGACACATCTTCTGGCTATGTCCATGCCCTATGCCCTTTATACTCTCCCTCCAAAATGAGCTCTCTCTCCTGTTCAACAATACCATTGAACTCACTGCAGAACAATTCTTGCTGGGGATCTATTAGGACCACGCTCCTCATTGGAAAGACTCAATACTACCAGTTTGCATTCTGGCTGCTAAAAAAGCAATTACCTGACGCTGGATGTCCGACCAAACTCCAACAATACAAGAACGGAGGAATTTGATGTCTGAAATTTATGTAGCTGAAAGATTTAATGCTGAATTACAGGGTAGAGGCTCATCTCCTATACAGAAATGGCAGGGCTGGGTTAGCTACTGCAATGAGCGTGACCCCACCTTTTGTCCTTACGTGAACATAAAATAGCTGCCCTTTGCAGCGGATCTGGATGTACTATAACCACTGGCTATATCACCCCCCAAAAAAAAAATATATATAAATATAATAAGGGGGGGAAGGGAGAGGGAGACCCGACAATAAAACTCCAAATCATATTACATAACTATAATAAGTGGAGATGGACCTTTATCGCTATTAGAGTCTGACAGTTAACTACAGTCTCTTGAAATATACCATACAAATCAACCTTCTTCTATGAACTCTATGCCTGTAATAGTCTGCCTAATATTTATTGTGCATATTGGTTCTATAATATATCTGTAATGTGTGGAACAAAAATGGAAATAAAAATCTATTAAAAAAAAATTACGTATTGGAATAAGACTGCTTTTGTCTACAGTATACAAGTTGCCTGCCTGCGCTGGTCTTTACTGAATCAACATAGCCCAAGTTGGTTCCCTGCCATGTTTTGAATGCTGTTCTGCTCCACAACAGACAAACATGATCAGCTAGAACGCAAGGTTGCGTAGCTGTCTCTGTAAATTTTCTAAGGACAATTGCCTTTATCTTGGGATTGCTCTTATTGGCTGTCCGTGGAAGACGAGCTCCTTGCTTGGTTCCTTATCCTGCCAGGCATTTCCAAATTCCTCCTGACTGGACTATGTCACTACCATCGGCCAGCTTATTTAACCTTTGTTTCCCCCTAATCCAGTATTGCCTCTGATATCTGGTCTGTTTTACTACTCAGTGCTGAATTTCTTCAGTTGAAAGTTTTTTTTAACTGTACTTGTATGTGTTTGAACTTGGAAGTCTAGAGGGCTAGACTGTATTCCTAATTCTGTGCCGAGTCTCTGTTACCACATTGGGTATTTCTGTGAAAAGTCACTTTCAGTTAATTTCTCCAGCCTCCACCCCCCCCCCCCAAACATCTTTTATTTCTTCGCTCTCTGCAGACCCAGACGGGGCCTAGCTCACTGCCGGAATCCCTCCCTACAATTTAAACTCTCATTATTTGTGACAAAGCTTTTTTGTGAATTGCAAAACAGGATACTTCCCATTGATTTTGGAGCTATATCCAAGTGTCTACTTTTCCATATGCAGATTATACTGTAAAGCCACTAGAGGGCAACAAGACGTGTAGGTTGCAATCCTTTTGCCACTGCTCCCCCTGTAACACTTCTGTCCTGCGTCATTCATACCTAAATTCTCTTCCCTTTGCCCCTCTCTGTAGTGTCCCTTGCCCCGTCTCCCAGGCTATCACTAGGCATACAACTTGGCACCCAAACCAGGGTTCGAACCAGGTACCTTTAGCCCCAAAGGCAGCAACCCTATCACTGCACCACTGTGTCTGCCACAATGTTAGGTGTCAACAAGACTCACTCATACCTGCATCCCACCCCTCATAGCCTCTCCGTCACTCTGTCTCTCCCCATAGCCCCCTGCACCACTCCCGTCTACCCCTCCACCCATCTCTCTGTGCCTTGTGCCCTCCTTGTCTGTTCCTCCACCTGGCCATCCCAGCACTCACATAACTGCCCATTCCCTGCTCATCACTTTCTAAGCTTGCCAGCAAAACACCACTAATTCATGGCCCTTGTCAGAATCTCCTACTTGCTTCTTCTACTGTCCGGCAATGTTCACCTCAGTCCCGGCTCAGCAGCGCCTCCCCCCCAAACTGTGGTCACCCACGGGGCTTCACATAGGTGCTATGAATATCTGCAGCCTTCCTAAAAAAACGGCATCCCTGCACTGCTGGACAGCACAGCACCAACCAGACATTCTAGCTTTAACAGAAACCTGGCTGTCAGCCAAGACCCCCAGACTCATTTGTCTCTATTCCTGGCTACTCTCTCATTAGGCTTGATTGTAATGGCAAGAGAGGCGGTGGTTGTACCTGCTATGTAAATGACTCACTGCACCACCAAGCCCTGCCTGCACCCTCCCTACACCATGGTGCTCAAGCCCTCTCAATAAAACTCTCCCCTGACCCAAACCATGCTCCTCTTACTCTCACTGTCGTCTACATCCCACCCTGCAGCCAATCCCCTGCCTGTAAAGCACTCTCTGACTATCTAGCCAGCCACCTCCACAAAATGGAATAAACCCTAGTTGGGGATCTCAACATAAACTGTCTGGCAAGCTCATCAACACACGCCAAAGATACCTTTGCTGCATTAGATATGACCCAACTGGTATCCCAGCCTACCAGGGCCAACACCACTAATGGAACCCACACCCTACTAGATATCCTGCTCACTAATCGTCCCCACCATATTACTGACCTGGGTGTCCTACCCAGTGCCTTAAGCGACCACTCCCCAATCATCTTCAGCTGGTCCTGTCAGCTACCTAAACCACCACCAAATATCACCTTTCGCCGTCGACCATGCCCAGGAGGCATAGCCAAACTCGAACAATATCTAATTAACTGGGACTTGTCCCCTATTTCCCAAGCCCAGCACATAGATGATGCATTGCTCTACTCACCACCACCTTTAATACCGCCTGTGATGCTTTTGCACCGACCATCAAAGTGACCACTAAGAAACGTAGTGCCCCCTGGATCACCCCAGAACTCCTACAACAGTTGAAACTGCATGACAATCTCTGGCATTGTGCCACTGCCTCCGGTTTGCTAAGCGATAGGCAGGTCTATAATGCTGCCTGCAATAAGTGTACCTGGGCAATCCGCAAGGCCAAGGCGGAGCACTATAGAACTGTCCTAGCCACCTCCGGGGGGTAGCACAAGAAAGTTCTGGGATAACATCAAGAAGCTTAATGGTAAATCCCGCTCCACCCCCCTCACAACTTAGTGTTAATGGTACTACCACCACAAACACACTTGACATAGCTAACTGCCTCAACTCCACCTTCTCAGACCTCAGCTCAGTCCTTCCTAGCAACTTTTTTGATCCAATTCAGCCTACCCCACCACCTGAGCTACTCCACCCCCCCTTCAAACTCAGAGTCATTACCCCTACAGAAGTGAAAGCCTACCTGTCCAAAGCCCTCCAGAGCTCCAATTACTGCAAAGACACCATCGATATGTGTATCCTATACCTCACGCTAGACTCAGTTATCTCCCACTCACGGACCTTCTAAATCTGTCCCTGCGTCTGGGCCAGTTCCCGACCTCATGAAAAAATGGCAGTGATAACACCAATTTTGAAATGTGGTGACAGCTCCCTCCCAAACAACTACCGGCCCATCTTGATTCTCTCCCGACTTTATAAAGCGCTTGATAAGATCATGGCCAATCAGCTCACTGACTACCTCCTCGCACACAACCTCTTATGTAGAAAGCAGCGTGATTTCAGAGCTGGTCATAGTACTACGACCGCCCTCACAGAATTCGTTAACTCCCTGCACTCCACGCTTGACAAGGGGCACCTCGCAGGGGCCGTGTTTATAGACCTCTCAAAGGCCTTCGACATGGTTTCCCATCCCCTCCTTCTTAACACATTACACCAAATTGGGGTCTCTCATTGTCCACTCTCATGGTTCTCCAGCTATCTTTCATCTAGAACCCAATGTGTTAAAATTAATAATACCATATCTACTATGCTGCCTGTGCGCTCAGGAGTTCCCCAGGGATCTATCCTGGGTCCCCTGCTATTCAGCATCTACCTCAATGCCCTGCCTAAATCCTGCCCCAGCAACCTTCTCCTCTACGCGGACGACACTGTTCTTTATGCCGCACATCCTGATCCTCTCTCTCTCCAGCGTACCTTACTTCTCCCAGACTGAACACTGGTTTGCTGAACACAGATTGGTGGTCAACATTAAAAAAACTAAGACAATGCTCTATGCCCACCACCAAAACAGATCAAAGGATTTCCCCCTGGAAATACTCTCCACCTCTCTTATCCCACTGGAACAGGTCCAAAAGTATAAGTACCTAGGTATTACATTTGACTCTTCCCTCTCATTCCACGAACATATAAAAACCCTCACCTCCACCACCAACACCCGCATTGGTCTCCCTTACAGACATAAAGACTGCCTGTGACCTGAAGCACTTCACCTAGCCATTACCAGTGCTCAATCTGAAAGAAGGAGTTTTGTAAGGTGCGCTGGAGAGAGAGACAGGATCAGGATGTGCCTCAAGGAAAGGAGGGAGCGGGGGGACATGATAGAAACTTTCAAATACCTCAAAGGAATCAACAAAGTCCAAGAGGGTAGCATCTTTCAGAAAAAGAGATGTGCAAAAACAAGGGGGCACAATTTGAAGATAGAGGGGGGTGGCTCAGAGGTAATGTGAGGAAGTATTTCTTCACAGAGAGGGTTGTGGATACATGGAACAGCCCTCCTGAGGAGGTCGTAGAGTCAAAAACAGTGGAGGAATTCAAGAATGCATGGGACAGACATAAGGCAATTCTAGTGGGGGTAGGAGGAAGTAGGCTGTTGGTTAACTAGGATCTGCAGCTTATTCATTAGGTAGGGAAAATGGACAGACTAGGTGGGCCAAGCGGTCCTTATCTGCCATCAGATTCTATGTTTCTAGGTTTCTATGCTTCTTACCTCCTCAGTCTTATTGCTGGTGGACTATGGCCTCACAATCTACGCTGCCACCGACCCTATGGAGCTTCATCAAATACAAGTAGTCATCAATAAGGCCTGCCGGCTCCTCTCAGGTGCCGACAGAAATACACATACCTGCACCCTATACATGCTCACCAATATCCTCTCCCTTGAGGAAAGACTGTTATACCAGACCTGTCTCTTCACCAAAAAAATCCACCTGGGTTTAACCCAAATAGGTGTCATGGCTTCTCTTTAGGCAGCCACCATTTCAGTGTCCACAGGGGCTACCCCAAAAACTATCTGGAAGGTGCTTAGGGTCAGGACCACCCTGGCCCAGCGATCCTTCCCCCCTAGAGCTCCATCCTGGTACAATGCCCTCCCACCGGCTGTCACATCAATCACCAATCTAGGTCCTTTTAAAGATGCCTTAAGGGCCCATATCCTCTCTTCACGTCAATGCCAGTGTAACCGGTAACCTGTGGATCCTGCACCACGGCACTAGGCCACGCATCCGCCGCATGGCCAGGCAGTGGACAGCCCTTACTATTTCTAGCCTACAGGCTCCTCACCTCCCTCGGTTACCATATAGTTGCACTGGACTATGAATGCATTGTATTATGTACAAGACAAGGCCTCCCTGAGGCGGCTTACTACCAACTCATATCATGCATTGCTTTAGCTACCAATTTTACAAGTCTTAACCACTCATTAGGTAAATATGTTGATAGCTCTTCCCTGTTTTAGCTACCATATGTATAGGCATTAACCAGTGCTCATTGTACTTATACTCTCTATATATTGCTCACTCACATTTATTCTATGTATGTACTGTATGAATGTCTATGTTTTATTCTGACGTGGAGCCTTTGGAAACGAGTCTATGACTCAAAGGGTTGTAATTCCGATTTCCTAAATAAATAAATAGAAGGCCATAGTACTAAAAATGGGTGCGCTCTGAATAAACTTTGCCTTTTCTTCTAGTACAGAAAACATACTGGTATCACACCGGAGAGAAAGATTTTTTTTTTTTAATTATTATGCACAGTGACAGGGCAGCTGGATCACTGTCCTCCTACACTTCATCTGCACTGGCTGCTTGTCTATACTGGACATCACAACCATCCATCGATGGCAGTATCATTTCCACAACTACAAAACTGGGTGTAACAAGCAGAGGGCTGTGATGCCAGTTCTAGACAAGTGGAATAGATGAAATTCAAGGGTCAGGTTCTTAAACGTTTATTTTCAGAGTTAAAATAAAAAATGGGAGCAAAATACAGAAAATGTATGTAATAGAAACCAAATAGTTTCTAAAAATTATTTTTTTTATGTTTCCCCGAAGACATCAGGAACTATTTAATTCCGTATTATACTGCACATGTTGCAACATGTGCAAATGCCACCAACCTGGAAATGAGCATCCTGGGCTGGAGAGTCAAAACCATTGTACATTCAAATTTGGTTGCCCTAAAAATTTCAATACACTTATCTGGCAGCAAAACGACTTCCTCACAGTCTCCAGCAACATCACCAGAGCGTAAAACTATTTTAAATTCTAGAGATGTCTCAAGCAATGCTTGGCAGGATTTCCTCTGTCCCTCTCCCAAGAAAGGATTTTAAACTCCACCAGGGCAAGCAACTTGCTGACACCAGTGCAGTACAAATAGCCGTCTGATTTGTTGGCCTGATTCCTCTGGCACTGTAGCATGTTCAAACAGAAATTCTCGTAAGAGCACATCTACCAAGCTGGCCTATCAGCGCAGCATTGGCGCTAGCATTGGCGAGGGCAGGGACATGATTTTGGGAACAAGCTTGAGTCATCAGGGATGTCTGGAGGGAGGAGGACTGAGAGTTCTAGATGACACTCTCCTCCAGAAAAGGAAGGGCAGAGGGCTCTGCTGCAACACTGCCACCTGACTGGCTACAGGTGGCAGTGCAGTCAGGGTCTCTACATGGGTGCAATCGGAGTCTCTACAGGGTACAGTCAGAGTCTCTACAGGGTGCAGTCGGAGTCTCTACAGGGTGCAGTCGGAGTCTGTGTGGGTGGGAGGATGCAGCTGATGCTGCACCAGGCATGCATCATCCTGTTCCTAGCCTCACATTCACATCAGCACTGTGGAGTCACTTACAATGCTGGCAGGTGCCATCCCATCTCTCCATATAACCTGTCCACTGGCACATTAATCAACTGCCTGTCAACCACAGCAGTCCCCTCCTGCAACCCAGCCTTCCTTGGCCCTGTGGGAGCAATGTGATGGTGTGATGGCAACTACCCTTCCAGAGGCGCAAGCGCTGCTGACTGCACTTCCACCTCTGGGCCTTAATACATACAGTGATCGATCTTGCTTCCAGACCTGGATCACCCACATAGTAGTGTAGTGTGCTAACCCTGGGACAAAGGTGCGGCAGTAGGGATATTACTTGTGATACCAGTGAGCTGAATTTGAGAATGAGCTCAGGCCACCAGGGGCAGGTTGGGGGAGGAAGACCAAGCATATCAGAGGACGCTGTCTTCCTCCAGGGAGAGAGGGAGGGAGGGTAGCTGTTGCAGCTACAACACTGCCAGCTGGGTGACCACAGGTGGCAGTGCAGTGGTGGCACACTGGGGAGGGGAGACATTGACAGGGTTCTGCTCAGGCATGCTCTGCAAGTGTGAGCATGGAACCCCAAGATTGCCAACTTCTCAGGGGTTGGGGACCTACAAACAAGGAAAAAGCCTGACTCACGCTGGATGATCTCAGGCATGTTCATGCCCAGATCCTGGCCACTGTCTGCTCTCTGCTGCATACTGGGAACTCCTGCCTCCATTTGCAAGAGGTGGTGGTGGAAGGTTGGATCTAGCATGGCCTGACACCCCCCCCCCCGGGGGTAGGCTCATGTCAGGTGGCAGCAGCAGATGGTTAAGTTGCAAGGACGTAGATGGGTGGGGGGCTGAGCCTGAACCGGGGAAAAGGGGCCAAGTTATGGGGGAGCATAAAAAATAAATTATATCAATTTGTGGAATTTTCGTGAACTGCTCTGAGCCTATTTTGGATGGGCGCTAGATAAAAATAAAAGCCTAGCCTATATTTTAAAAAAAATGTGCAGCTGGGAATCAAACTTTTTTTTTTATTCAGCTTTTTTTTTTTGTGGCACATTTTTTGACCCTGCTATGACTCATAGAATTAATAGGAGAGTAGAATGGAAGCCTTCTATTACTCTGACAGGCTGATACGTGTGTGTATGCTGGACCTCTAAATAACCAGGTACATGTATTTATGCTTCCACTGACTCAAACACAGCCAGAGACTGTGTGTACCCAGCTAGTGTAAGTCGCAGCTGTAAGTACATGGTAGGCAGACTTCCATTCTACTATCCTATTAATACTATGCTACAGCCTGCCCTTCTTTCCAGGTAACCTCTCATTTCCATCCACCTTTATCACCTTGGCTAGCCTGAGATCAAGGGATCCATGGCAGCAGGGCCCCGAGAGTGCTGGCCATCATCCATGACTGCCGGCATGATTTTTCCAGTTTCTGCCTTGTGTCCCTCCCAACCGCCCAACACAGCCAGACAGCCAAGGCCTTGCATGGGCACAGCATTAGCTGACCCACCTGCCTGTGTCTTGCAAGGGAGCTAGCTCCTTGGCCACCCTGAGGGGGTGTTGCTGTGCTGGATCATGAAGCCATCTCTATCATGGCTGGGACTCGCTGTCATGGGCTGCATGCTTTCCAGACTGGCCAGCCAGCTTCAGGGACCCGAGTCTGCCCTCAAACCTGGGGACACCTGCATGGGGGTGGAATGCACTTCCCCTGAGCCACTGGGCAACCCTGAGTTTGGGGGATTTTGACGAGGAAATAAGCTCTGCTAAAGCGACCTTTGTATAAAACTCTGGGTCCATGATTGAGATTCAGTGGAAAAAGAAAGTGAACAAGTCATCCTAATCTGAGTCAGACCATGGTAAGGCAGCTTTGTTCTTCACAGTGAAAGGTCACTCTAAACTTGCTACCCTGAGATTAAGGCTGTGAACCGGAGAGCTATTTGTGCTCCACTGAGTCTTTCCCTTATCACTTGTGCACTTTATTTAACCTGCCAAGCTTTGAAATTCCTTTGACTCTTCATTTACACATGCAAATGTAACCCCTAGGTGGCACTATCCCAAGGGCTACTACCCCAGCCTGCTTGGCTAGTTAGCGGTTAAGGGGCCTGGGTACTGAAACGGGTGCCTCCACCCGGAGGACAGGGTTGTTAGTAACAAGGCTAACCTGGGTACAGCCCTCCGGGACACTGTAACCCCCCTTTTTCCCCCTCTAGTGGCCTAGACAATATGCAACAAACACTTTCACAGTAGCCCCTATTCAGCATGCAATTCCCCACACTGTTTGCACTTACCACCAGTGCTGGTTCCACCAGCTCGACCCTGGAGACCCCCTGCAAAAAACAAGGTTAGGTACAGTAAATAACAACAGTACAGTGCTTTTGCTACAAACTGGAACCACAGTCAGATTAAATGCAAAAAGAGTCCGATCTGATTTATTCAGGGGAATTGAACGAGGGAGGGGCGTAATCAGGTTGATTGATTCTAAAACTGATCTTGTCAGGCAATTATGCATGCACTTTTAGTCTCTGCACAGTCACACGCTCTGGGTACCCAGCTGGAGGTAAGGTGGGCTAGCCTGGAACGCTGCCCGGGGTAGGCTGGTATCGCAGCTGGTTGGGGCCCTGTGATGAAAAGAAGAGGCATGCACAACCACACACAATTTGTAATCCAGAGCCTGAAGGCTCAGTTCATGAAAGGAAAAACAACAATGCAATCAGATGACAACACTTGAAATTTAGCTGTTGTTGCAGGGAGCTACCCTGATTGTTACTCACGCTACCCAATGCAAGACACAGGAGGGACGAAATGGAGACTGCAGGTTGACAACTGGTATGCCAGGAGAAGCAGGGCCCACATGAATCACCGAGGTGTCATTCCTGTTCGAGATGTTGAGCAGGGGGCTGATCCATGGGCGAGTCTCTCATTGATGGTGTTCTCTGCACCTGAAGTAGCTGGCTGGGCCAGTGTGGCAGGGCCTAGGCCAGGTAAAACAGTTCAGAAATCAGTCCGGGAAGGCTGGATGCAGCTTCCAGCAAGCGTGGCACAATTAAACAGTGGGGAACCAAATCGCGACCCACTAACAGCACACAGCACATTCATAGTAAAACAATCACCATACCACAAAGCAGATAGCAGTCGGGCAGCAATATCAGTGTCTCTGAGCAAAACCGGGAGTTCTCTGGTGAATGGATGTCCTGACAGGCCGATCGCATACAGCAAATCTTCAGTCTTCTTCAGGTTTAAGCCCGGTTACACTTCAGTGGCTTTTCTCTCACTCCAATTCGGATACAGTCCGATTGCTAAGCCTTTCAAAGGATTCCCTCTCAAGGGACTGCAGGCAGACAGGCCAAACTCAGCCTTTCCACCAGTCTCCCATGTGAACTATGCAGGAACTGCTGCTCGGATCACTCAAGCTGTTTACTCTTCAAACTCTAACTCCAGACTGACTGACTGCAGCAGACAGCTTGGGAATTTCCCTTTGGTCCAAAAGGTTCTGGTTGGTTGATCCATCTGTCTGTCAAAGCAAGGGCTCCCCCTCTGGGTCTGTTTTGGCGCCAAAATGTAAAAACTACAATTCCTGCAGAAATTCACTCCCACAAGACTCCTGGGGACTGGCTCCATTTTAGGGTCCCCAAAGCTACTGATTGGCCCATTCTGGCAGTCCAGAACCAAGATGGTGGTGATAAACAGGACTGTCCATGCTGCAAAGAAGGCAGGTTAGACAAACTACAATATTGTTACCACTCTAATAGATAACCGGCAAATAAGTACAGCTTCTAACAGAGCTCCCTCTGCGCAAGTAGCAATGGCAGAACGGAGCGATTATCTGGCAGCCGGGTGAGACTTAAGCATAGAAACACTCAGCCCCCTCCCAGATTAAATAAGCACCAAGTTATGGGCAGCTCTTAAAGAGACAGAGCACAGAGGCATTAAGGTACTCTTCACACAAACACTTTTAAAGCGCTAAGACACAGGATACCAGCCAGGCAGTAGGCATTTAGGCACGCCCAAGGAAGTCTTTTGGGACCCCCATTTGTAGGGGAGTTACACAAATACCTGGACTATCTTTCCGGAACTCAGTAAATGTTCTCTGCCATTATGGTTTGGTTATATTCGGAAGGTTTCACAACAGAAGCATGTTTTTCATTAGGACTTGTACCACCACCACGAGCTTAATGTATTAATTCCGGTGTATATCTTGGTCAAGTTATGTAATATTTTGGGTAAAGGCTGCCTTGATCAACTTCACCAATGGTGTCAGAACAAAAAAAGTACCAAGGTATAATAACTGTGCTATATTTATGGACATTACTAAAGCCTGAAAACTTATTAACCATGAGATCCTAATCGATCGATAATTCAGTGTGGGAGTCTCAATACCTTGATCTGGTTTAAAAACTCAGCAGTATTGTTAGTCGACGAAAAAATTCATCACATAGTTTTTTTTTTTTGTTTTTTTTTTAGCAAAAATGTATTTCTGATAACCCAAGATTCATGCTCAATATATTTTTTGTTTTCTCAAATGTTGTTACAACTATTTTTACAACAGATTTTGTAATTAGTGACGCAAGTCATTAAAGATGGCCACCATTCACCATGTTTAAAAGTCTCTTCCCCTTGTGCTACTTGTTAATGTACATGCTAGATTGATGCTGTAGTTGTATTAGGATGGATCTTCCGCACGTTTCTTATAGTAAACAGGACAAAATATTTAATTTTTTTCATGGTGGGTGTGGCATGGGCATGGGGACTATTAAAACTTTAAGACCCCATATTTTGGTTCAGGAATGAAAGAAAATGAAAAGAAAAATGTGCATCTTGATATTTTTCCCAGACCAACCTTATTACTGAAACATGTGTATAGTTACTAACAAATACTGCTACTTTAACAGGTAGAAAACAATGTGT
The DNA here is from genome assembly GCA_016271365.2 of Neoceratodus forsteri. Taxonomy (NCBI): domain Eukaryota; kingdom Metazoa; phylum Chordata; order Ceratodontiformes; family Ceratodontidae; genus Neoceratodus; species Neoceratodus forsteri. The sequence goes on from JADMNL010000027.1 coordinate 270,954,577, forward strand.
CAATTATGGTACTGTTATGTCTGACATTCCCTGTCCCACACTGGGATTGGGCTTGTACCATAAACGCTGGCACCCGAGTCCAGCACTACGGGGGTAGTGCTGTACTGTCGGGGTGTGTCATCTTTCGGATGAGTCATTGAACAGAGGTCTCTTCTGCCAGTCTCTGGTGCTGTCCTGGTGGGTGTCCAGGTGGAAGCAAAAGAACTCAAAGCACTTTTAACAAAAGTATGGAATTTTCCTTGGTGTCCTGGCCAACATTCTTCTTCCATAAAACTGGCTCATTCAACTGTCCAAGGCTGCTGGTGTTGATGTGCGAAACAGCTGCCACATTCAGTCACTGCACTACCAGTCTCTCATTGCTTGTAAAGCACTTTGGAATACAGTGTGTACAAAAACTCTGACTAAATGCTAATTCTTCTTCCTGTATTGGTGTGCCTTAGGGGTTAGTCTAGGGTCCACTACCATTTTCAGTCTTTACTGACACCCTGCCCACAGCTACTCCAGTTTGCAACACTTCACAGTACGGGGACGACTTGACTACACCATTTCTAAACATACAGATGTACTAAACGCTTAGCTAAATGCTGATATTGCTAGCATCCTTCAAAACCTCTCATATAATAAACTTACCATAAACAATCACAAATCTAAAACAATGCTATCTGGATCAATATTTAAACCTAAAGGGAGACTGAATAATCTCAAAGTCTGCTGTCCTGATGGCTCAATCCTAGAAGAGATGGCCAACTTTAACCATCTAGGAGTTCGCTTGAACCAAAACCTCAGCTTTCTGGATCACATCTCAAGAACTGTAAAAGCTGTAAACGTGGAATGGTCTAAAAAATACAAAGAACTCTAACTGATAAAGACCACCTCTCTATCGCACAAGGGGTCTTACTGCCAGTGTTAATAGGTGACCTATTCTCCCATCACACAGCCTCATCTGGAACATTTGATAAATGGGAAATTACCTATAACACCACACACTATATTCAAATCTTGGATGGTTACGGACCAGTGCAATTAGATCTTATGCTCCAGGTTGCTTTCATTTTAAGGTCCTGAAAACCCAAACACCAGCATCCCTGTAGTCTTTTTACTCGTTCCATTAGAGCTTATGGTCTGAGATCGAATGACAAACATCTATTCCAAGTACCCAGGGTGCCAACAAACATGGACCAAAAAGCTTTGGGTTTCACCGCATCAAAGTTCTGGAATCGGCTACCACCAAGCATTAAAGAATCATCTTCTATTACATGTTTCATATCAAATCTCAAAACACACTTGTTAAAAACCACCTCATACACCTGCAACTGCAACTGATTTTATGTCAAACGAAGTTAAATGACAAATAAAGGTATATATCTTGTAAATTACATGTACTGTACAAGTCAAGCTTGAAAATAGGCATTCTTTTCTTGTGCTCCCACCTGATTACTATTACTTAAATAAAATAAAGGGCCAGGAAAAAAAATGGGCTAAATGGTGATGTAAAACTTTATCCAGAACAGACTCCTACTAAGATTTTAATTTTATTGGAACAACTGTAAAGAAATGCTACTTTAAAGCTACCAGCAGGTGTCTCTCTTAACCCACAACCCTGTCAATAGTACACCTACAAACACTTCACAGTTCCTGTTACAGGACTACTGCAGTCAGAGTTCGCAAAAACATATCTTGTGCGTAGTCCTGGTGTGTCCTTCCCTTTGTTTGCTATTAAGAGTTTTTTTCTAAATTAGCCTGCTAGTTATATGGTAATTTTACACGCCCCCGAGCATCTCCATCTTAGCAAGATTTATTGTTCTTTTTGTTCCTACAGTTCCTCCTGTCCCATGCGACACTGATGTATTGGAGACCATAGATTCAGCAAGTACTGGTTTACAGTGAATTTTGCAACTGTAGAGCTCTGATTTTTTGTAAGTTTCTTTATCCAGTCAGCACTAATGGCTACATTTACAGTTCAGCAAATATCTGAGGGCTGAGTGGGTTATTCTGTAAGAAAACAGCTAGAGTATTTGCTAATTATAGCGTTGATGATCTGGGGTGATTTGTGTGCTTTTTATGGCAGTGTGCAGTTTGACGAAATGAAAAGTTTTGAAAGCAAAGCACTGACTCCTGCTGGCTAGATTGGACACTCACATAGAAAACAAAAATACTGAATTAGAATCATTTAGTAAAGGCCAGAACATCAGGCTCCAATCTACTGTACTTGCTGAATCAGTGGTCCCGGATGCATCACTGTCACATGAGACAGGAGGCACCATAGGAAAAAAAGATCAATAAAACCATGCAAATATGGGGCTTCCCAGGGGCCTTCAAACTAGAAGGCTAATTTAGAAAAAACTCTTAGAAGCAAAAATTGGGAAGGACACACCAGGACTACACAAGCGAATCAAAATACTCTGCACAACATACAGTAGGTTTTTGAAAATTTTGACTGTAGTTGCATGGATCAGACATCACAGACTTTGAAGGCAAATTCAATTGGAGTGAAAAAAGTCTAACGCATATAATTCATATTCTTATTTTAAATACTGTATGTGATTTCACTTTCCTTTGTGATGTAACAAAAAACAAGTATCAGAGCCCAGTGCTTAAAATACTGTTTTATTAAATTATTATTTTTATCTTCCTCTCTTCTCGGATACGAGATTGCCTGACCGTTGAGGGTTTTAAAAACTCACTTAAGGCCTACTTGTTTCGACAGGCCTTTGAAGGGTCTTGGGAAAACTGATGTCGGAAACACTATAAACTTGTACATATTTATTGTTTTAGTGTATTTTAAGAGGTTGTTATATTGTTTTATTTATGTTGTTAAGGTGCCCTGAGTTCTGGAATGGCGCCTAATACAAATAATGTTTTACTTACTTACTTACTTGTAACTCCCCAATCTCCTACCCAGATGGTGGGGTCATCCAGGTGTACCCTTCCTCTTGCCAGCTGCCTTTACAGCCACAGTCACTCCAAAGTTGATCTGCTGGAGGGGCACGAATGCTGAATGTACCACTCCACCCTCCATGAGAGCCGAGCGCCTCACCCCCACAACATGCGGAGCCTGCTGCCCCACCCTGGCATAGGATTCTGGGGATCTCACAGTAAAACCCATCTCCCAGGTGGCAGCACAATGCACCCCTGCTGCATCACTGAGTCAGCCTGCTTAAAACAAACATTAAAAAAAAGATCCTATAAAAACAAAACAAAAGAACAGACAAATTCGGTTATTAATTTGTTATAGCTGCTCAGGGCACTGGCCTATCAAGAGTTGTTGTCACGAGGGAAGTCATGATATCAAATTTTGAGTATTGTGATATTTGTGTTAAAAATATCATGATACATTGTTTGTCACGATAATTTACAGTGTTTCTGATTTCAAGACAAACTGAAAATGAGACTGGGGAAGACAGGGAATTGGAAATCTTGGTTACACGCACAGAAAAACACTGCTGGAGCAGCACAGACGAGAAAGTCAAGATGGTTTGTCACGGTACTTCAAGTTGCACGATAATTGCAATTTTTTATGATAAATTATGGGCAATGGAAATTACTGTGATGTATCATCATATCATGACATCTTGTGGCTAATGGGGGTCTGACTTGTTTTACCTCCATCCCACTGCCTACCAACAACACCACCTTATGGCAGAGTATTTCATCTAACCTAGTGGGGCATGTTCCAGCTTGACACACCTGAGAGGCCCGGAATGCTGGCCCAAACCAAGTCCAAGAATGGCTGTTGCTACTACAGACCCTTTGCATATAGAAAATGTAAAGCAGATATAAATTAACATTCTCTGTATGAGAGCAGAGTGAAAAAAAAAGGTATTTACCTTGAGTCAACTGCCTTTTCTCTGCAGGAGAAAGATTAAAAACATTGACCTGATCACCTGAATCGGACTGATAATGGGTTTCTATATCGATGGAGAATTTCTCTACGAATGGACAGGTATATCTGCATGAAAAGTGGAGAACGAAAGCATTGTCAAGTGCCATTAAAAGCAGATACTTTAGCAAAGACTTACAGTACAGACCTCCTAAACTACGTATTTCATAAACACATTTTTTTTTCCTTTTGCAGGGCTAATACACTGTCATTTACTTCATTGTACCTGCTCAGAATTCTACTTTAACTTAGCACAAACCGCTAATAATGTTTCTTAAAGCACTACTGGGCAGTATTAATACAAATAAAACGCTGACGTTCCTGGAGGATAGCAAACACAACAAGTCTTGTGTTTTAAGTCACCACCACCAGCAGATAATTGCCGATTTAAAGACTCTCGGACGGTCTTTGGGACGACTTTGAAAAATGTAATATTTAGACACAGTTCAGCATATATTTCATATTCTTTTCTGTATTTCTCAACCATAATTCTTTACCACTAAGGACATTTACAAGAAACCAGCCCTGTGAGTACCATTTTACAACTGTATGGTGTAGTTTGTGTCTCCTTTGGCAGCAGAGGTCTACAGTAAAACACAGCGGGCAGTGTGGCAACAAAGGAAGAAATGAACAAAACAGACTACATCATACGGTTGTAAAATGTTCCTTACCACTAATGTGTGAGTCAGAAACACCAACTGAATTTAATAAAAGGCTAACAGAGATGGAACAAGAATGGAATGTGAACCAGTATTTAAAAACCGCTGCTATAAGAAACACAGAACCCTACAGATAAATGCAGTTCTTCTGTAAGCGAATCATATATGAATACAATTCATGCTATTACACTTACCTGCCTCACTACCATAAGCAGGCAGATTTCAACCACGCATGAGCAGTGCATGGATCTTGTCTTTCTGCTCATTTCAATGTGTCCCATAAAAGGTAACAACACTGGCCCTGCAGCACACTACCAGTTGCTATGCTGGCAACTCAGATTCAGGAATGGATGTGGATTGCTATGGGACTGTTTGGGTGAAGGAGGACCAAGTGCCCCAAAGACAGCTCTCGTCCTTCATGGATGGGGGTGGGGGGTATGTCATGGCCTGCTACTTGCCTGCCTCTTGCAGGAGGTCGGGTGGTGGTGCAGCAGGTGGGTAGCAGGGGGAAAGGGAGGCAACTGGATGCTGCTAGTGTGCATGCAAATTACCTCATGCATCACTGCATGCTTGGGGAGAAAACGGGAGGAAAACCACTCTGACCGGCAGGATGAACCAGCACCCTCGCAGGCCCCGCAACATCAATCAAGGCTCCCACACACAAGGTGGGGTCCAGAAGGGCAGTCCAGGAAAGAAAGAGAGAAACAAACAAAAGAAAGGAGCAACATTGTTACCGTAACTTGAGGTCTGATGGCACTCTAGGATCATGAGGTCCACCTCCCCACACTTCATAATCAGGGAACAAGGAGCATGTAGCACAAACATGTACTAATTTATAGGGCTACCCAATCTCTCTCTTGTACCCAGGCTATCCTGTAATTCCCCTGATAATTGGAAATGTGTCTGCTTAACGCTGAAAGCTCGTACTGTAACAACTCTAGAGGAAAGTTTACTTAAAGGTATTTCATACTCAAACATTTTAACATTTACATATGCTGATACACAAAATAAACCACATGATAACTGTATTAAGTTTTAAATATAGCAAGAACATGCTTTGTAGAAGGCAACAGCGGTACCGATCTTCTGGATCTGGAGTGTTGGTACGTATGTATGAGGTACATAACCCCCCCAATTTTTGTAGCCTAACTGGCTTACCGCTCAACCTTTCAGCATTAAAATTCATAAAACATGCCTTCAAAAATCAGAGCAAATGGCCAGAATGTGTAGCACTTTCTTATTCTGTAGAATTATAGGTCTACAAAAAGTGGGACTCATATATTTAGTACTAAGGAATGTTTATATCACGTTAGTTCAATGATTTAATAGTTTGTGTGTCCAGAAATAGTTCTAACATTATCAAGAACATCAGTAAACCTTTGCAGAACAAGGGTAAATTTAAGTGTAAACATCATAGCGCTATGCAAAATTCATAGCAGTCGAGAGGTATGCTAACTGGTTCAAAAATCATGTGTAAAACAGATGGTATGCAGCCTTTCTGGAACACTGACAAAAAAACATATGAAGCACATGGTATGAAACTAATTCCATAGTTGTTTCTTATTTACAACTGCGGAGGCAATCAAACTGCATAATATCAGCCTGTATGTGTATAGGTACAGATATACTATGGGGATTCAATAGTAGGAGAAGCGAGGTGGTGCTGTGCCAGTATAGGTCACTGGCGAAACCCCCACCTGGGGTACAGTTCGCAGTTCTGGGGTCCGCACCAAAGGGACAGAGACTGCATAGAGACAGTACAAAGAAGAGCAACTAGGATGATCCAGGGGCAGAAGGGGAGGATGTAGGAGGAAAGGTTGGCAGATTTTAACATGTATACACTGGCAGCCAGGAAAGAAAGAGGGGATATGATTGCAGCGAGCAAGTTCTTACAAGGAATCAACAGGGTAGGCTATAAAGACCTGTTCACAATTACTGAGGACACAGTGACTAGACATAAAGGATAGTGTATGGCACCCCATACACAACAAGGCTGTTCTTCCCCTGAGTGTTTCCAATGATGGCTGATGACTTTGAGAGTGAAGTTCGAGAGGTCAGTCTGCCATCATCGAAACACAAGGGGGAAGAGTAGTCGAGTTGTGTCCGGGGTGCCATATACTATTCTTTATAGCGTATGGTCACAAAAACACATTTGCTTACTTTTTTATATTAGAGGGAGCCAGCCTTTGTTGTCCACAACCCACATTTCACCACCTTAGGATCACCGTCCAACTTGCGCACACAGTGCTTCAGCTGGCCCCATCCTATGATCAGCACTGATGGAGCCAGTTGCATTATAACATAGCTACTAACGCAGAGCAAAATGTCGTTCTATGTTACTAGCTAGGTCACTACTGAAGCAGAACCACTTTTTACAGTGTATGGTTTTCCATACACAACCACACTCGACCGTACACTATAGCATGGTTTAGCCCTTAGAAGGCTGTGGACGTATATATACATCCAGAATCTATATACGTTCACACATATTCAGTTCTCAAAGGGTTAGAACTGTTGGAGAGAAATATTCAGAAAGGATGTGTGAGGAGGTTCTTCATGAAGCAGGTGCTAGAATACTCTGCCCACAGAAACACAGAATATGTCAGTAGAAGAGGACCGCTTGGCCCACCCAGTCTGCCCAGACGTTCCCTGCCTGAGCTGTCTCCACAGACCCTGTCTGGTGTCCAGCGACCCTATTGCCTCCTTGGCTCTTTTCTAATACACCCGCAGTCTATCACATGTATGCTTGAACCTCCCCCCCCCCCCCCCCACTGTGTTTGCCTCCACCACTGCCACTGTCAAGCTGTTCCAGGCATCTGCCACCCTTTCAGTGAAGAAATATTTCCTCTCATCTCTCTTGAAATTTCCCCCTGCAGCTTCATCACATATCCCCTGGTCCTGATGCTCTTTCTCATTTAAAAAGTGTCTGAAGTCAAGACTGTAACAAGGGTTGGACTTGGGTGTAACAAATAGAAATGACCAGTGAGACTCAAAGGCAGAAGAGAAAATGGGCCTACTTGGGAAAGAAGGGGGCTATAAGTCACTAGGACTTGCTTTGTGTCTAAGTGTAAGTGTGTGCTGAAGCTTACTGTTCAATTTGTTGTTTTTTACTTTGAGCACCACATACTGGGTGGCGGCTCTGTTTTACTTGCAAGTCACTAGGTCTATTGGCTCTTAAAATGCCAGCCTGGCAGGGACTTGGGCACACTAGATGGAACTCATTTTTCTGTCAACACATTCTATGTTTCTATTCTCAGTGTTAAAATGTCCACTGATGTCAACATTGTAGAATACCAGTTTAAAACTGAACTTTCTCAGAGGAAATTGTAAAGAAAATAGTAGGGAGACGAACAGCTGCAGAAAATGTCCTTGCCTTTTTTTAGTGGGGGACAAGGCCAAATATGTAACCAGTTTGTTGTAGACAAACACCACGGCTGCACAGTAAAGTCCCCCCTTTATTTACCCTTCATGCTGGACAGTCTGGCATTTGTCCTAGCAACTGACAGCTAGCAGAGTTGTTCACTACACACTTGCCTTACAGTTCTTTTTTTTTTTTTTTTTTTTTCATCTCCCAGCCATGGCACCCCTTGAGCTGCCCCCGACCCCTCAGCTCCCAGCTACAGACTATCAACCCCATGGAATTGCCCCTCCATGGTGGGGCCATCCCAAGGACAGTTCCTAGGCCTCAGTGTGCCTGCAGCCATCACCCAGGACTCGAGGGGACCAACAGTCCGGAGGCCCTAATGCACAGGGTTTTTTTTTTTTACATATTTTAACCCTGTGCTCCCTCCCAAGGACGTCGGCTGAACAGAAGCCCAAGGAGACCAGTGCATGTCGAGATGCGCTGCCGCTCCCGACTTCCAGCCGACATCCTCCCCTCCCTTCGAAGGCACCCAAAACTGCACTGCCAGCTGTGGTTACCAGGTGGCAGTAATGCAGCGGATGCGGCAACCCTTCCCAGAGGAGGAGAGCAGCCCTATGGGTGGCTCAACTCTCCCCCACCCAGCCCCTCCAGCGACTGAGGCCCACTCCTGAACCCCGATCACTGGCGTCACAAGCGGCAATGCTACTGCTGTGCCGGTGGGTGGCAGTTCTTAAGATCACACACTGTGAGTGATCTTTGCACAGAAGGATCACTCTGTACTCAGACAACGCGGTGAAAACCCATTCCTTATCCTCAGTTTGTAGTTCACTGGCTGCTGCCACATGTGTGCTATTGGCAGATTTGGACAGGGAATGGTCATTTCTCTTCACTCAGATTCCTCGTCTTCTCTGTTGCTCTGCTGCTGTACCTCCAGTGTGGACAATGCGTACCAAAAACTGCCTGAATCCAATGGGCAGTATCTGCTTCTGCTTGTCTTCTTAGTGGTACCATGACCGACCTCTGTCATCAGGAAATGACCTCTGACTCTACTGCACTCCCAGTAATCAACTCCTCTGGGACTACACCAGTTGCTCTTGACCCTAACATAGTGACTTGACAGGTGGCTTATAATGGCCTTGGTTTCTTTCTTGACACGGTTGTGCTTTGCAAGGGGTCAGAGGGCAGTAAAGATGCAGATGTTTGGGCATGTCTCCCTTCCCAGAAGACAGCACCGAGGAGGCCAATTCAGTTTGTGTCAGTGGATACACTAACTGCAAAGTTCAATGAGGAGAAGGCAAGGGTATCCACTGAGTGATGGTGACTGGCTAACAGGGAAAACATTTCCTTCTCACCAACTGTATTCACATTAGCTCCTGGCAAAATAAAATGAACTACTTTCAGCTGGACTAGTAGGACCTTTGCAACAAATACTAGATATGTCACTAAAATGAGGGCATTAGCCAGGCATATGTTTTGTTCACATTAGAGGCTGTAAAAAATAATAAATCAATCTTTAACTCTTTGAATACTGAACATAGTTAAACGTGTCTAGATTCTGGACTTGTATATAGTCCTCTAGCCCTCCAGCATTAATAACTGAAACTAGCCAGATTATCGAACAGAATGCAAGCTGTACGAGCATGTTGCCTTCAGCAGTGAGGGAGCTTTCTGAAATAGTAACAGAACAAACAGCAGCAGCATTTTTATTTTTAATGATCTTTGTGTTCCTTTGTTAGTACTGTTCACATGACCACTTTTCAGAGGAGCTTGGGATGACTGTGAATCAGTACCATGACATATTTTGCACCAAAACCGAGACAAATCATAATTTTTTGACAGCAACCATCCGCCAAAGTTTTCCATGCAGTCCATCACTTATTAAAAATATAGAATTTTAAAAGCAACAATATCTGTTACCAAGGGAACATTTTCAGCATATCTGTTCTTTTTTTCTCTCAGAGGTGTATCTTATGACATCTAAAGAGTACTTTATGGGGTATTTTTTTCATACAGCTTTTATCATCTAGTATCTGTCCACTTGGAATTCAAATCTGTGTTTTACTCGACAACTCCCAGCCACAAATCTGTTAACCTTTCCTTAAGTATGGTCTCCATGGGCTTGCACATGAATTAGGTTAGACTGATCAGTCTATAATTCCATGGGTCATCCTTGAGACTGCTCTTATGAAGGGGGCACTACATGTGCCTTTCTCCTGTGCTGTGGTACCACACCCACCTCCAGTCAACTACCGAACAGGCCAGCCAAGGGATCTTGCAGATACACTCAGCCCCCAGCCTGCACTCAGCAGGGTATTTTGGCAATCACATATACACTTTACATATAGAGCCCAAGTCAATTCCATGGTGCACTCACCCCCCCCCCCACACAGAGCAGACATATGAAAATGACGTACCTACCATAATTCTTGATCTTCTTGGACGAAGTCTCCACCACTCATTCACATTGATGGGATCTATGCCGGAGGCGCTAGGACCCAGCAGGAGCAAACTTTTTTGTAGAAGGGCCGGTGCCAGAGATGGAGCTGCGAGGACTGGCGCCGTGAGCCTCGGCTCGTGCGGCAATGACTATCTCAGCATCAACCCTCCAACGGCCTCAGTACCTTTTTTTCCGAGGAGGTGCAGCATAACTAACCTAGAAGGATAGCTTAACAAAAACTGGACATAAGATTGTCCGAATGACCCGTATAAGAAGGGTCAACAAGAAGACTTCACAGCCTAAACATTGACGGAGTGAAGACCAACAACAGAGGTGAGCTCGGGGGATGGTGGGTGTGTGAATGAGTGGTGGAGACTTTGTCTAAGATCATCAAGAATTACGGTAGGTGCGTCATTTTCATATCTTCCTGAACATAAAGTCTCCACTACTCATTCACACTAATGGAAGAGTACCGAGCTAATAATCCCCCGAGAGGGTGGCAGGAGAAACCAAGAGCTCACAAATTCAGGACAGATGTCAGTTAAGGATAGTCCTGCCAAATGAAAGATATCGCCTGGCATGGACATCCAGGGCATGGTGCTTAAAGAAAGTATGCACTGAGCTCCCAGGTAGTCGCATTGCAAATGTCTGCAATAGGCACATTGCAGATTTCCACCAGGGATGCTGCGATTGCTCTAGTAAAGTGGGCATACACTCTGCCCTCCAGCTTAACCTGCACCATGGAATAACAGTGGCGAAGACATTCCATCAGCCATACCGAAATGCATCCGATAGCGACAGGTTGACCCAGCCGGGCCTCACTGAAGGAAACAAACAGTTGTTGAGCTTTGCAAATTTCTTTTGTTCTATCCAAATAGAAACGCAGAGCTCTCTTGACATCTAAAGAATAAAGGGTATGCTCTCCTTCATTTCGGAAGTTCGCAAAGTAAGTAGGTAGGACCAAAGGTTGGTTTAGATGGAATTCTGAAACAATCTTAGGGAGAAACTTAGGATGGGTCCTAAGAACTACTTTGTCCTTTACGAAACACAGTATATGGAGGGTCTGTGACCAAGGCATGTATTTCAGAGACCCTGCGGGCCGAGGTAATGGCCACCAGGAAGGCCGTTTTCCAAGTGAGAAATTTCAGCTCACAAGTAGCTAGAGGCTCAAAAGGCTTTCGAGTGAGCATGTCTAGCACAAGGTTAATGTCCCAGGCTGTGACTGAACATCTGATAGGAGGTCTGGTATGTAGAATACCATTAAGAAACCTCTTAACTACTGGTAACTGAGCCAGTGATAAGGAAAATACTGTCTCATAATAAGCTGAAATGGCACAAAGGTGAACTTTGACTGTAGAGTATCGTAGACCTGAATTTGAGAGGTCTAAAAGGTACTCTAGAACTTTATCTGGTGGGCAGGAAAAAGGATTCAAAGAGGATTTTGCACACCAGAGAGAAAAACGCTTCCATTTGGCTGTGTAAGTTTTTCTAGTGGCTGGCTTGCGCGCAGCCAAAAGAATATATGAAACTCTCCAAGAGACATTGAACTTGTTCACTTCTATCTCTTCAGGAGCCAAGCGTGAAGGTGAAGCAACATCAGACTGGGATGGACCACAGGCCCCGTGTCAGAAGATTCGTCTGAAGGGGAAGCGCTTTCGGAGGAGTTTCTGATATACTGTTGAGTAACGGAAACCATATCTGTTGAGGACAGAAGAGAGCAATGAGGATCGTTTTGTCCCCCTGGGGCTCGAATTTGAGAAGTACCCTCTGAATTAGTGGAAGAGGAGGAAAGACGTATAGAAAGCGTTTTGTCCACTACAGCCTGAATGCATCCTGACAGAAAATGCCAGGTCCTGGATTTCTGGAGCAGAAAGAGAGGCAGTTTTGTGTTGAGTGGGGATGCAAAAAGGTCCAGGTCTGGAGTTCCCCACTCTGCGAATGGTGACTGAACTACGGTTGAGTCTAGAGCCCACTAGTGAGGATCTGTCTCTGTTCTGCTGAGATGATCTGCCAGTTTGTTCTGCACTCCCGGCAGGTAGACCACCTGAATTAGAGCCTTGTGCTCTAGACACCATTCCCACACTCTCATTGCTTCCCTGCATAAATGGTAAGAGTGTGCACCGCCCTGCTTGTTGATGTAATACATCACTGATTTGTTGTCCGTTTGAAGGAGAATGTTCTTGTGACAGAGAATGTCCTTCAAAGCCCAGACCGCATAAAGGACGGCTCTCATTTCTAAGACATTTATGTGAAGCTGGGACTCGTCCTGAGTCCACGTACCTTGGGTGTGGAGTTTCTGACAGTGAGCTCCCCACCCCATCAGGGATGCATCCATGGTAATGGAAATCTCATGATCCAGGGGAGCAAAGGGATAACCTTCCAGAAGATTGTCCTCTTGAGACCACCAGGTCAGTGACCTCTTCAGACGTTCTGTCACCTTGATGAGAAAGGACTGAGGGTGAGTGGTTGGGGACCACTGAGTAGTGAGCATCCATTGAAAGGTTCTCATGTGGAGGCCTGCTAGGGGTACAGTGAACACCGAGGATGCCATGAGACCCAGTATCCATTGCATCGAGATAGCTCGAACCAAGCGGTTCTCTTTCATGTATCGGGCCATCTGTAGGATATCGCTCCTTCTGTCCTCTGGTAGAAAAGCTTTCACACAGGAGGTGTCCAGAAGAGTTTCCATGAAAAGCAGCTTCTGGGAGGGCTGCAACTGCGATTTCTTGAGATTTAGCTAGACTCCCATGGACGTGAGAAAGTCTGAGGCCATGGCTACGGCGTCGAGAGTTCCTTGCCTGGAAGGGCTTGCTAGAAGCCAGTCGTCCAGATATGGGAACACTTGCATTCCGATCTTTCTGAGGTGCACTGCAAGAATTGCACAACACTTTGTAAAAACTTGCGGCGCCGAGGGCAGGACTCTGAACTTTTAATGATGGCCCAAAGCCACAAACCGTAGGTATTTGTGATGCTTTGGGTGAATGGGAATATGCTGGTAAGCATCCTTTATGTCCAGAGAGGCTAGCCAGTCATGTTGATGAAGCAAAGGTAACAGGGTTCCTAGCGAAATCATTTTGAACCTTTCCTTGGGAAGAAATTTGTTCAATTCTCTGAGGTCCAAAATGGGGCGCTTGCCCCCTGTTTTCTTTGGAACTAGAAAGTAATGGGAGTAGAACCCTGTGTTCCGTTGATCCAGCAGAACTATTTCTACTGCCCTGTTGTTCAGAAGGCCTCGTATCTCGGAAGCGAGAAGCTCTGACTGAAATACTGACAGCCTGGGCTGTCGTTTGGGGGGACGATCCGGAGGAGTCTCTGAAAGACTGAGGGAATACCCTCGCGCAAATTATCCAGACGACCCATTTGTCTGATGTTATGGACTTCCACCGGTTGTAGAACTGAGTCAGATGACCTCCCACCACTGAGAAAGAGTCCCCCTCAGGCAGCTGAGGTGGGACTTGGGCCCAAAACTCAGAAGGTGACACTGGGCACTTTGGACCCTTGTGCTTTCAGTTGCATTTTCTTTTGAGGCTGGGGGGCTTGGTTTTTATTAAAACCTCCCCTGCCCTTGCCTCAGAGGCCTGGCGGTTGTGAGGTGATGTTTATTAACACCCCCCCCCCCCCTCCCCCCGAGAAGGGGCAGGAGCAGGTCGAGCCAATTTAATGGCAGACCTAGTCTTTTGTGTGGCCTCTAGAGCTTGCTCAACTTGAGGACCGAAGAGATGCATACCATCGAAGGGTAACGCCATGACCTGTTGCTGAGCATCATTCGTGAAGCCTGAAGTGTGCAGCCAGGCATGACGGCGGGTACAAATGCCCGGCGCCTCTCGGGAGGCAGTATCAAAAGCATCTATAGCTGCTTTAACCTGCTGGTTGTTGGACTCAATACCCCTGGTTATGGTTTGAAGAAGCTCTGAATTAGTGTCCGACTCTGGTAGAGCTTCTACCATTTGTTTGAGCGAATGCCAAAGAACATACTTGTATTGAGAGAAATAACTCTGGTAGCTGGCAATATGCATACCCATGATGGAAACAGCAAAGACTCTCTTGCCTAAAGTATCTGTCTTATGAGATTCTTTGTTTATAGGTCAGGCTGTAGTAGCCTGAGTGAGGACGACCTTATCATTCTCTGCCATGACTACAATAGGGTCCACAAAGGCTTGGGAGGCCAAAATGGGCTGATCCTTGGGAGCAGCGCACTTTCTATCTATGGACAGCTACAGAAGGAAGGAGAGCAGGATTATTCCATACCATTTGAGAAAGCGTCTCAAAGGAAGACTGAACCAGAGGAGTTAAATCCATAGGGATCTCCAAGACATGAAGGTACTGGAGTTCTTAAAAGCTTCCCAGGATCGATATCTGTAGTCTGGAGGGAAAGAGTGGAATTCAAATTTTTCAGCAGAGACTTAAGAGACAGGTCCTCAACCACAGGCTCTGCAATAGGATTAGATCTTGTTCCTCCCATGTCAGCACCCAGCCTAAGGTCTGTGTCAGGCTCAATATCATCTCCTGACAGCCCAGGAGGGACTGTATGGACAGGAAAGGAGTGAAAATCAGAAGGAAAGGAGGAAGGAAAAAGGTCCGGAGTCGAGAAGCACTGAAGACTGGAAGATGTCATGCCAAGCCTCGGCGCTGAAAAAGAGCATGGCGCCGCCTGACCCAGTGCCGCGCTCGGCGCTGACAGAGCCCCCGGCGACGACAAACCCAACGGTGCTGAGGACAGCGCTGACAAGCTGCACGGCACTGAGGATGGTGCCGACAAGCCGCATGGCACCGAAAACGGTGCCGACAATCCCAATAACGCAGAGGATGGCGCTGACAATCCCAATGGCGCCGAGAACAGCGCCAACAGATGCATTGGTGCCGAGGACAGCGCAGAGCAACCCACTGATGCTGAAACCAACACAGGGCTCCAAAAATTAGGATTTGAGGAGAAAGAAGGAAGAATACCAGGAGACAAAGGCATCGGTGTGGCCCCCTGTGCCGCAGCCATGTGAGGGGGGAAAACACCCGAGTGCGGAGTCGATGGCACCGAAGAAGGTGCTGCATAACTATGGAGGCCCAAGCGTCCTACCTGATCCCCCGAAGAGTTTGAGGGCCCCAGAGTGACCATGCCAAGCAGCTGCACCAACCTCCGAGCCCATTGCTCCATAAGAGCAGCCCACTGATGAAACTGCTCATTTGAAGCCGTACCAGAAGGCAGGTAAGGACTCAGATGTCAAAGAGGTCAGTGACCAGAAACAGAGACCGGCGACTCCGGAGGAGGACACCGGTGACTGACCCCAGTGACCGACCGTTGGCGCGCAGACATACCAGAGGGCGACCTCGACTGATGCCTTCTCTTTTTTGACCAGTGAGCCGAAGAAGAGCTCGAGGCCAAACGGTGCCAAGAATGCGACCGTTTTCTTTTATGCTTCTGGGGGGACCACCCCTCCTCTCTGGCATTGGACCATCTGTTGTCAGACCCCACCCTCCGGGGAGGGCAGCGGACCGGACCCAGCCCGGCTGACTGAACAGCTTTCATACGAAATCTCCCTACCGTCACCTGACCCGCTCATGGTCGACTCCGTCAATGTAGGCTGAGACTACTTTCTTTAATAAGAATAAATTATAGTAAACGGTACTTATTTGAGATATACTACAAAATAATAAACAGAAAACTATGCTGCTAGTTTGAAGTTTGACTCCTGGCGGGCGAGTGATGTCGTCACTGCAGCGCACTCGATGGTGGGAAAAAAAGGAACTGAGGCGGTTGGAGGGTCGATGCCGAGACAGTCATTGCCACACGAGCCAAGGCTCGCGGCACCACTCCTCATGACTCCATCTCTGGCGCCCCCCCTCCTGCAAAAAAGTTTGCTCCTGCTGGGTCCTGGCACCTCCGACGTAGATCCCATCGGTGTGAATGAGTGGCGGAGACTTTATGTTCAGGAAGATCTTATGTTCCACCTAAAAGTGGTGAACCTTTCTTGCTGGTTAGCCCAAATAAAACACATTACAATAGTCAAGGTGTTGTGTGTGAGTAAATCAGAGTGATCAGAACACACTCTGTCAAGAAGGGCTTCAGCCTTTACTTACAATACTTTGTGTTTCCCTAGGGCTGAGCTATTGGTCATCATGCAGGTTTGATTTCTAATGTGTGTAATATAATTGACTAACTTATTGTTTGATGCTATGCAGTGCCCTGGGTGCTTGGCAGAAGGTCTCCCCATAAATAAATCATTTGTTAATTCATGATGCATTCTATTAGTGTGATGTACTCTATGTATCATTCGGTGTTTCTCGAAACTACGGCTTTGTCGCCAGTCTGCTTATTGCACAGCTTTTGCTCCAGTGCTTTTGTAGTGAGGTTCCTCCCCTTAAAATGACACCTCTTATCCAGTACTGCTTCCCTGAAGCTTCTGAGACCAAACGGACACATTTCTGATTTATCGCCAAACAGTCAAAACACTTCTTTTTTTTCCTGATTCAGAGAAAGGTTCAATGCCAATTTAAGAAGCAACTTATTTACAGTATTTCCAGTCAAACTCAACTGGTTATAAAAGTACCAGAAACAGTGGTGGTGAAACAGTGCATTTCTTCTTCAGTAACATATGGAATCAGTATCCCCCCACCTAGAGCTCCTGCCATGGAGCGAAAGCTGGGGGCAACCAGTGGTTGCTGGGGGCCGGGGGGGAGTGAGGATTCAGACTTAAACAGGACATATCCCTGGAAGACCAACACAGCTGGGGGGGGGAATCTTTAAGGGGAAAAAAGAAAATAAACTGTAAATCTCACTTAAAGTCAATAATGTGATTTATACCTTGTTCTTGTGTAAGGGTACGCATTCCATGACTCTTCTTCAACTCTTAATGCTGCCTTGGGCAATATAGAACGGAACCAGCTCGGTATGTGCATACCAATATGGTACACCTTATGTGTATACTGCCCAGAGCCTCCAGGGCCATCCATGTATGGCCTGTTCTCTAAGATCTCCACACCACTGCCCTCTCCACATGTCTCCTCTCTGCTTTTTTTCTGCAAGACAAAAACACAGGAGAAATTGATTAAAATATATTCCTCTGCAGCATGAATTCTACACATCATGCATGGCATGTTATAGCATGCAAACACATTTCTGTTTTCCATAGCTGACAAAGGCTCTGTTTTACAGTAGCGGTGAACCCATGGAAAGATACGTCCTGTACATAACAGAAAAACAAACAAAGGCAATGACATAAACCATAAAACAGTCTTTAAAAATACAGACAAAAATCCACAATAACTCTTACTCCGTGTAAGTGAAACCCCACAGTACCTCGTATCTTACTGGGCTCACGCCCATGTTCTGATGTTGCCAGTCTTGTTAGAATTGTTTCTTTGTATTTTGTTTCACTTACCTGATTGACTGCAAGTATGTATACAGTATTGTTACCATGTAACTAACTGACATTTACATAGAGTGAGTCTGTAGTACACTGTTTAGGTATGTAACAACACAGGGCACGTTCTGCTGCTGTAGTAAGTGTCCCCCAGGACCCGACTGAAAAGTCACACCTAAACGTGGCTATATTTGTGTTCACAATTTGTAATAAATAAATAGATTACTTGTGCAAACAACAAGGCAAGTATCCATAGCAGCTTGAAAAAAGCAACAGAATTTGCAGCCTCCTGCATAGTGCCTATCCACAGGCTCTGTCACTTAGCCGGGGCACACAGTGCAAGGAATAGAAATGTGGATTCTCAGAAGGAGAGAACATCACCAAAAATACTGAAAGGAAGGAGGCCCATCTCTCCAATGTTGCTGATTCCACCAGCCAGCCGGGGCCTTACAGCTGGACTCCTGAGATAACTGGTCAGCAGACCGCAGAACAGGGGGGCAAAGAAATGCTGACAAAGATGCCCGTTAGCAGCATGACCACACTGTCAATGGCAGGGGACAGGTGTTGGTGTCTGTGTGCCCTCTCAGCAATAGGCTCTCTCACTTTACAGTTGTCACCGAGCGGATGGAGGCATGGCTAAGGTTATTTCAGAATGGAATGGATCCCTCCTCCCTGGACCACTAGGGGGCAACTGTTCTATGCTGAGTGCAAGCAACACTTCCTGTAAGAGAGAGTGCATCTCAAAGGACAGCCTCTCTCTACCTCCTCCTGCTGCTGCCGCTAATAAGAACCAAAACTTCAGGAACTGAACACTGGAAGCTGACCCACTAGCACAGAGGTCGCACTGCTGCTTGTGACGCTGAAAACCGGGGTTCAGGAACACACCTGGGATGCTGGAGGGCCAGCCGGAGGAGGTGGGTTGAGCATCCTCTGGGGACACTCTCCACCTAAGGAGATGGATGGCTGTGTTCTCTGGTACAGTACTGCCAGCTGGGTGAACACAGGTGGAGGCACAACTGGAGCCCAGGCTCAGGGAGGGTGAACACTGGCATGTGCATGAGCACACGTGTTGCCTGTGCCACTGACATCAGGGTTTATGGGGAAGGACAATGGAGAACACCCCTGGCCGCCGCATGATGATGCCCACCTCGCACTGCAGGCCCCGCACCACCTACCGCGGTGCTCCTCCGACACCATGCTCTAACTCCACCGGGGGTCATTCACCTCCAGCGGCCTTGCCTGGGGAGCAAGCCAGGAAGGAACACAGAAGAAGAAAGTCCAGAAGGAGGAGGATGACGGGGCTGAATGTGAGGTTGGGTGGTTGGGTCCATGAGGGCCAGTCAGGGCAGCAGAAGGGAAAAAAGTATAATAATTAATAAACAACAACAACAAAAAGGAACTGAACACTGGACCCCCGAGAGGAAAACAAGCACTTTAAATGCTAGGCCATGGAAGCAACCTCCACGAGTCTGTTGTGACTGCTTTAAAAAATTAGAAAAAATGTCAGGATACCACTTGCTCATGGTATCCACTCAGTGCTGCCAATGCTTTCTTCAGTTTCCTTGCCTGTTTTACTTCAGTCAATGTCAGCAGGTGGTTATAGAGGACAGACTAAGTTAGTACCGAGTTAGAATGAGAAGGACCAACTGGCCCAGTAGCACAGTAGTAGCATTACAGCTCGCTGCACTGATGACCTGGGGGAGGGAGGACTGGGCATCCCCTGCATGGCACTCCTCCCTCGGGAAGGGGAGGGGAGGCAGTCTGTCCTACTGGTCGGCTGCCACCTGGAAGTATCTATGTGGCAGTGCAGTGGGACTGCATGGGAAGGGATCCCACAGCCAAACGCTGGAGGGAGGTGGACATCTCCGTGGAAGTGGTGCACGCACACTGCGTCACTGCAGGTGTGCGGTCCCATGGGAGAAAAGAGAGGAGAAACCTCCAACCATTGCTGGATAATGGGTTGGTCCCTGTAGACCATGCACCAACAACTGGGCAACTCCAACTGGTCCTGTGACAGACAATACCCACAGTACAGTTATAACCCAGAGATGTCGGGTGACGGGGCTGGGAGGACCAGTCCAGATGGGGGCCAGTTGGCTGACAGGCACAGAAAGTAAGGCTTGAAGGAAAAAAGGAATGACATTGGCTCTTGCCATGGGATTGCAAAACCTCTACATTTTGAGACATTACACTAAGAGCCCGAGGCGGCTTCCCACTGCAGTTGTTTCCAGCGATTAATGAATGCATGGGATGTGCTTTTCAACCCCAGAAGCAGCAGGTCCTGGAAGTCAGTCCAAGGTAGGGAATGGTGGGGACAGTACAAATTTGCAGCCTCTAGTCCTAACTCTGCCACCGTGGCAGCCTACTCCAAAATACACTGCTACAAACATAGAGACTAGGGGAGAGGGATGCATCATTCATTGTTGGGCTGCATCTTTTACCCTTGTGACTGTCTTCGGTGCAGTCCTTGTACCACCAGACTCTGGCAATTATTTATTTATTTAATTTTAATAATGGGTGAGCCCACTGAGACCATGGCAATCCCTTTTTCAGGGGCGACCTGGAGTTAATTATACACACAGTGGTGGTGCTTTTACAAGCAGTAATATAATATACAGAGACATTTCTGAGAGTTTCCATCTCACTTTACAACATTCACTAACAATGATTGTTTACAAACCATAGACTACAGTCATCTTGTGACAATTGTTAATCCATATAAGACAGGTATGGAACAAATAACATACAAAGTTTACAGCAAGTGCTGCCCGGTGACTAAGCGGGAAGGGGGGCATCAGCGATAGCAGGTACATTTGTTGAGTTCTAACAGATGCACCTTGAGACCCTTTTTAAATCCCCCGAGGGAGGAGCAATCCTGTAGGCTGTCTGGAAGTGCATTCCAGAGGGGTGGGATGCTAACTGGATATGACCTTTGCCCTAGGGATGACCTGACTTTGGGCACATTGAGGAGGTTGCAGCTTGAGGATCTGAGGGACCTTCTAATCGGTTTATCGGACACAGCAATCCAGCCACACTGGGGGGAGCATTTTCCTGCCTTAGTTTGAAGGCTAGACTTAGCGATCGGTACTGTAATCTCCCTTCTAGTGATGGCAATGTAGCACCTGACAGTGATACTCACAGGGCGGAGCACCAGATGCAGTCTGGACAACCCAATGATACAGGGTTCTGAGCTTTTGCATTTCTGCCCTTCGGACAGTTAGGAGAACCAGAGCACCATAAAATAGGGTGGGTAGTATGGTGCCTATAACCACATTTAGTAGGGATTGACAAGCAAGGGGGGGGCTTAGGCGGTAAAGTAGGCCAAGTTACTGGTTCACGGTCTTGGTCAGTAGGTCGATGTGTGCACTGAGAGTGCAGTTTTGATCTAGGGTTATACCCAAGTATTTGATGGATTCGATCACCTCAACTGTCGATACATCGGTGAAAGTGCGTATCATAATCGATGATCTGTCTGATCCTACGCTTGCCTTGCCAAACAACACTGCCTTTGTTTTTTGCCATTTAGCGCGTTTTTTTTTTTATCAACCATCGCTGGAGGAGTTGTAGGTCAGTTGTCAGTTCTGTGTTTAGGGTCACTATGTCTTTGGAGAACCTGTATAGCACTGCGTCGTCAGCATACAGGGTAATGTTTGCATCTCTGCAATTATTTGGCATCCTATTAAATATGGAGAATAATAGGGGTCCCAAGATAGACCCCTGGGGACCCCGTTAAGAACTGGACACGTGTTAGATTGGGTTTCCTGCCATCTTACAAGCTGGGTCCTACCCGAACCATTTTACTGACAGACTATCTAGGCCTAGTGCTTTAAGATTCTCGATAAGCAGTTTGTGATCCACCAGGTCGAAGGCCTTGGTGAGTTCGATGAAGCCCTCACTGGTTAAAAGACCTTCATCAAGGACAGATAATATGTCCGAGATGAGGCTAACTAAGGTGGTGTCAATTCCATGGTATTTCCTGAAACCATGTTGCCTGGCTGTGAATATGCTGTGACTCTCAATGTAGTCTATTAACTGGTCATAGATAACTCCCTCTAGCACCTTGCTCAGGATGGAGAGAAACAAGATGGGCCAGTAGTTCTCAATATTTTCACGAGGGCTGCCTTTATGTATTGGTGTAACCAGGGAAACTTTCCAGAGTGTTGGGACTTGCCCCTCTAGAATGGATCTATTAAACAACTATGTGACTGGGGCTGCTATGATTGGGGCAGCAATTTTGAGCAGTCTATGTTCTAACTTATCATGCCCAGCAGATCCAGGGGTTTTGATCTTCCTAAGTAATTTAAGGACCTCACATTTAGAAGTGAGCTTGAAATGGAAGTTTGGGGGGGGGTCATCAGACTGTGTGTGTGTGTGTGTGTGTGTGTTTGTGAATCTGGACTATGTGTCTTGAATTTGTCCAGGTCAGTGAAAAAAAAAAAGTTGAATCAGCCAGCCCGGTGGCACTGAAGGTTGAGGTGCTGGACGCCACACCGCCACCATGTTCAGAATGAGCACGGGCTGGGGGTCATAGAGGAGTGGGAGGATCGACAGCTGCCTCTCCCAGGGAAGGGTGGGCATGCTATCTCGCCTTTGGCTGCCCCAGGTGGAGGCTGGGGGGTAATGCCAGAGTAAGGGAGATTTGTAATGTGGCACTGTGGAGCATACCTCCATGTATGTGCGTTCATGGCTGCGGGGGAGGGACTAAAGAAAAGCAGAGAACCATCACCTGCCGGCTCCATGGAACCCCCTCCACTGCTCCTACCCCACAGCCTCATGTAGCTCCCAGGCTCACTCCAGATATGTGTTCGGGAAGGGGGGGAGGACAGCCCTTCCACCCCGCCACGGGGGGTAATCCGTGAGGGATACAGGGCCTGGGAGGCACCAGGGGGGTTATAACAGCAGGCGGGGAGTTGGAAGAGGAGAGAGAACTGCTGGCAGGGCGAAGGACGATAAACAAATAATGGAAGAAAACAAGCAAATAAAAAAAAAGGTTGAATACATCGGCGGCTTCGGCTGGGTTTTTTAGTCTAGTGCCATTGATATTGTTACATTCACCCTGGGCTGGATGGCTTTTAATGAGGGTATTGATCTGCAACCAGAATTTTTGGGGGTCGCAGAGATTTTTCGCCTGGAGGTTTCTAAGGTAGAGTTTTTTTACTGCTCTTAACTCATTTTTACATTTATTTCGTAGTACCCTAAAATTCTGCCAATCCTGAGGCAGACCTGTGGTTTTGAATGTCCCCCATGCCCTATCTCTTTCCTTCATGGATTTTTTTTAAGTCTTGGGATAGCCATCTTGCTTCCTGGCCTTTTACCCTAAGCTTTCTCATTGGGGCGTTCTTATTTGCGACTGCTAGAAAACTTTAAATGAAAAAGTCTAGGGCTGTGTCCAGGTTTGGGGCAAGTTTGGCTTGTGTCCAATTTACCTCGGCTAGTGTTCCGAGAAAGGATTCCTCATTGAATTTTGAGTAATTACCTGCCCAAATTATTCTGGGAGGCAGGGTGCAGAAGCTATTCTTCCATATTCTGAATGTTGGTGACTGGTCACTAAGGGAATCTACGAGGGTTCCTACCAGTTTAAAATTGTTAGGTTTGGAGGCCAGGATCCAGTCTAACGTGGAGTGATTCCCTGTTTTCATGTTTAGACTTGTGTTTTCATGGATCAGCTGTGCTAACTTAGCCCCCAGTAGGAGGTTTTTTTAGCTCCTTGTTCATTTGGGGCCCCCAATGTATATTAAAGTCACCCAGTATGATCCCCCCCCCCACCTTGGTAGGTCAGGCAGAGAGGTTATGAGGGAATGCAGGGCAGCTGTGACCGCCCTGGGAGGGTTGTACACACATCCTATAGTCATTGGTTTGGATCAGCCCAATAGTGTGTTTATGAATAAAGCTTCACAGCTGGTATTGTGTAAGGCAGGCATTTTTCCTATTCTGTCCTGTCTGAAGGTTTTGAATCTGTGCTTCTCTACCTCTAGATCAAGTATGTGGAGTTGGAGCCGGATTGCAGAGATAGCTATCATGTCTGGGGAGTACAGGCTCACCCAGGCTTCTACTTCGTGTATGTTTTGCCTTTGACTGTTGATATTCATGTGTGTTATCCTTAATCCCTTAGTATTAGTCCATTCAGGTCTAGTGGGGGAGGTAATGCGAGCATTGGGGCGGGGGGGGGGTCAGGGTTTGCCTCAATGTCATCTCCCAGTAGTAACTTTAGTTTTGCCAGGATTTTGATTATGAATCCTGGCACGGGGAGGGGCATCCTTAGTCTACAATCTGTTAAATAACACATTAATTTGTACAGGTTCCCTCTTTGTCTGAGACCCTGTAGGCTTATTCCTGGGACGTATGGCTCACTTAGGGTACTGATACTGGGGTAATTGTGTTGAGGGGTGCTGGCTGGCTGTTCAGGTCCATGGCACTAATGTTGCAGAATGTGATCTGAGCCTAAGACCAACAAGGCATATAAGGTAACAGCAATTATTCCCCAGACCATTTTTTAAAGTTGAAGTCTGGCTAGGGATTTTTTCCTATTTTGAAACACTTTGCAGTTACTTAAAATCTCTTGGTGGTTATGCTGTCCAGGATGAGTTAAGTCTGGAGCAGCCTACCATTAATTACAGTTTCAAAATTGGAGTTCAGTATGCCTGTGACGGGAAAAAGAGAAAAAAATAGGTCTGTATCTTTAAACAGGGCTTGCTTCTTGTCCCTTTTTACAGTTCGCTACGGTAGATAATATGGGGCTGAGCCTTATGGCAGAAGCCTATTAATAGAGTGTCAGTGTCGGGGTGGGTGGTGGGAGGGATAAAATTCAGGCTGCAAGCTACTACACCAGCTTCGGGGCATGGGTGCAAGCCTGAAGAATTCCAGCTGTAGCTGCACCCCAGCTTAGAAGCAGGATTGAGCTCCCAAGTAGGCTACAGCTCAGGGCCACTTATTTAAAAAAAAAAAAAACATAAATCAGCAGCCTTGTTTGAAATAAATTCACAGCTTGCTTTAAATTAAATTTGCAGCTTACTTTAAATTAAATTCGTAGCTTGGTTTAGAATATATTAGCATCTTACAAGAGGGAAAATAGCCACTGCAAGGGGAAGGAAAAAAGCTAAGCTACTGCAGTTTCAGTTACAGTTGCAGTCCTTGCCCAGAAGGAGAAAAGTCCAAGAGCCCCCCTCCCCTTCAAAAAAGGCGCCAAGTTCAAAAAAAGGCACTGGTGAGGCATAGTGTTTGTGGGATTTCCAGATGGCATACCTGCTTCAGCTAAGTCAGCGGGCGAGGAGCTGCTCCTGCAGCTGCGGCTGGGAATGCCAAGGGGGGGCAGGGCAACGACTTAGAAACATAGAATTTGACAGCAGATAAGGACCACTTGGCCCACCCAGTCTGCCCATTTCCCCTACCTAATGGATAAGCTGCAGATCCTAGCTAGCCAACAGCTACCCCCCTAGAATTGCCTTATGACTGTTCCATGCATTCTTGAATTCCACCACTGTTTTTGACTCCACAACCTCCTCAGGAAGGCTGTTCCATGCATCCACAACCCTCTGCATGAAAAAATACTGCCTCACATTAACTCTGAGCCATCCCACCTCTAGCTTCAAATTGTGCCCCTTGTTCTTGCACACCTCTTTTTCTGAAAGATGCTACCCTCTTGCACTTTGTTGATTCCCTTGATGTATTTGAAAGTTTCTATCATGTCCCCCCTCTCCCTGATGCTATACATATTAAGCTCCTTACGTCTCTCTTAATATGTCTTCTGGTGCAGTCCCTGCAACATTTTAGTTGCCCTCCTCTGGACTGCCTCCATCCTGTCTATGTCTTTGTGGAGATTGGGTCTCCAGAACTGCATGCAGTACTCCAGATGGGGTCTTACCAGCTGTCTGTACAGAGGGATAACAACTTCCTGTTTTCTACTGGTGATGCCTCTCCCTATGCATCCCAGTATCCCCCAGCCCTCCACACTGCCCTCTCACATTGCTTGCTCACCTTTACGTCATCTGATATAACTACCCCCAGGTCCCTTTCCATTTTTGTTGTTGTCAGTATCTCACCCCCTCGTTGTGTACCCTTCCCCTGGGTTTTTGTTTCCCAAGTGCATTACTTTGCACTTTTTAGCACTAAATCTAAGATGTCATACATTTGACCATTCCTCCAACCTTGCCAAGTTCCTTCTCATCCTTTCCACCCCACCATGTGTATCAACTCTGTTGCAGATCTTTGTGTTGTCTGCAAAGAGACATACTTTTCCTTCCAGTCCCTCTGCAATGTTGCTTATAAAGACATTAAAGAGGACCGGTCCTAGTACTGAACCCTGCGGTACCCCACTAGTAACCCCACTTTCTTCAGAGTGGACTCCATTTACTATTACCGCCTGTGTCCTGTTCTCCAGCCAGTTCTTTACCCAGGCTACCATCTTGGGACCCACTCCAAGGCTGGCCAACTTGTATATTAATCTTTTGTGTGGGACTGTGTCAAATGCCTTGCTAAAGTCTAGGTAGGCCATGTACATAGCCCCTCCCTGATCTACTACTTTGGTCACCCAGCCAAAGAAATCTATTAGATTCGTCTGACATGACCTTCCCACAGTGAATCCATGCTGCCTTGGGTCCTGTGCCCCTCTGGCCTCTAGGTACTCAACAATTATTTCCTTCAGAAGTGATTCCATCATTTTCCCAATCACTGAGGTTAAACTAACAGGTCTGTAGTTTCCTGCTTCTGCCCTGCTCCCACTTTTGTGAAGTGGAATAAGATCTGCCCTCCTCCAGTCCTCAGGTACCACCCCATTCTCCCATGATTTATTAAAGAGGGTAGTCAGTGGCGTCACTAGTTCTACCCTTAGTTCTTTTAAAATTCTGGGATGAAGCTCATCAGGCCCCATTGGTTTGTCCACCTTCAGTTTTAAGAGTTCTTTCAAAACCCTTTCTTCTGTGAATGGGCTGGTATCAACCCCCGTATCCAGCGTGTTTCTATTGTTTAGTTTAGGTACCTCTCCCTCTTCATTTGTGAATACTGAGCAAAAATATTTGTTTAGTATCTCTGCCTTTTCACAGTCATCCTCTGCCCACCCCCTCCCCTTTATTAAGCCTCACTATCCCTCCCTTGGTCTTCCTTCGCTCCCTGATGTACCTATAAAAGGTTTTATCCCCCTTCTTAACTGAGTTGGCTATCTTTTCCTCGGTTTAGGCCTTTGCTGTTCTGACTGCCTTTCCTGCTTCCTTTTGCTTTAACTGATACAATTTTCTATCCTGCTTCTTCTGTGATTCTTTGTACTTTCTGAATGCTCTCTTTTTCTCTTGAACCTTCCCTGCCACCTCCTTTGAGAACCATAGTGGTTTCTTACATCGTTTTGTTTTATTTGCTTTATACAAAGGCTTGTTGCCTCTGTGATGGCAGTTTTGATTATTCAGCACTGTTCATCCACCCCTCCTTCCTGCCCATTTGCTAGTGCATTCCTTAGGCACGCACCCATTTTGGCAAAGTCAGCCCTCCTGAAGTCCAGTACCTTTGCCTTTGTATGGCTTGAATCTACTGCTGTGTTTATCGTGAACCCTACTGTTCGATGGTCACTAGTTCCTAGATGGCTACCCACTTTTAAATCTGTGATCCTCTCGTCATCTCCATTTGAGAGTACCAGGTGTAAGATTGCTCCTTCTCGAGTGGGTTCTGATACTAGTTGTCTAAGACATGCCCCCCGTAGGGTATCTAGAATAACCCCACTCTTAGAAGTGGCTGCTGCAAATGCACTCCGGTTAACATCTGGCATAGTCAGGATAAAAAGGGGACAGGAGATTAGTGGTGGGGGAAGGAACAAATCTGGAGTAGGTGGGTCTGGCAGGGGAGGGAGAGAGGGCAGGTTAAAGGAAAACTACACCCAAAACTTGAAAAAATATGTGTTGTGCAGAGTGTTTTAATTTGTATGTGAAGTTCTAGTGTTTCCTTCCCTCTGACTGGTATTAGGAGTTTTTTCTAAATTAGCCTGCTAGCTTTAGGGTAGTTTTATGACCCCTGGAGATCACCATATCAAATAGTTTTATTGCATTTCTTTGTCCTACAGTGCACCTTGTTTCATGTAATGGTGACGTAGCAGAGCCCATAAATCCAGCAGAAAGCATTGCATTACTAACAGTTCACAACAACAGAGATGGCTGTATTTTAAAATCTGTAGAATTCGGCTTGGTGACCACCCTCATCCTAAAGGTTTTACTGTCCTGAAAAACTTTGCTGCTGGTAATTTTTGTGCAGCTTGTAAAGCTTCCAAGATATTTAGTTTGTTTGGCATGCGTGTGCTGAATGTTGGGTCTCTTACATCACAGTCACATGAGACAAAATGCACTGTGGGAACCAGAAATACAATTACACTATCAGGTATGGAGATCCCCAGGGGTCGTAAAACTAGCATAAAGCTAGCAGGCTAATTTGGGAAAAACTCCTAATATCAGTCAGAGGGAAGGAAACACTAGAACTTCACATACAAATTAAAACACTCTGCACAACATATATTTTATCATGTTTTGGGTGTAGTTTTCCTTTAAACGGTGCTAATGTCTCAGTATGCACATTCCACAGCACACTGTAAGTTAAGATGCTACAAGAGCAACCTTCCCTTTTTGGTGGGCAACCAAAAATGCTGAGAAATGAATTTACCTTATTAGCCAGGATGACGCCAGTACAATCTGTAAAATGTAATGCCATATAAATTAACTAAAAGTTACGTATACAGTAATTGTTTAATGTACTCTTACTCTATTGCTAATTCTATCAATCTATTTTTAAAAAGGACACAGAAAGCAGACTACTAACTTTTTAAACACCATGATGTGTCTGTCTTGTCTACAAAAAAAATTCAGAAAGTGAGAGAAACAGAAAATACATAAATTGACAAATTCATCAATCTACATATCAGTTCCTCTGAAAACACCAAACCCCACAGTGTGGGATAATGTTTGACAGAACTCATTTGATGACGCTAATGTCTGCAATTTGCTAAATTCATTTTATAGACTCCGAGTTGGCAATGCTCCAAAACGTTGTGACCCACCGGAGATGTCATAGCTCAGACCACCAATACATCTGGCCTGGTATATTCAGCCAAAACTCTGGAGGGATCAGATCTGGCTGTGCAGCAAATGATTACAGCGGATGCCACAATTACAGGAAACAGCTATAATAGTTTGCTGTTGTGCTATGAACACAAGGCGCCTGGGGCTGGATTCTTAAACAAAACAGAACAAAATGACTGGAGTAATCTGAGTCTACAACAAAATTTGGGCAGTTTCTCTTGCGCCCAAACTGAGATTTGCAAAGATGCTGAAGCCCTTTAGATTGGCGGGCCGTCTCCTAAGTCTACTATCTGTAATATATAACTCAGGTAATGTTTCCCACAAACGTAGTGACCCTGAGCAAGTCACTTAACCACCTTGTGATTTATCTCTCTACAATCTCTCTCTCTCTTTCTTTAACTCATCTCTGGGCTCTTTGACTCCTCCTGTGCAACTAATGGCAGCAACACTCTCTATTCTCCTTGTTCTGGATTGCAAAATGCTTTGGGATACAGTTTGTATAAAGAAACATTTAAAATTAATCCTTCTGACACTGTAGAGACAGAAACTTATTTTTGTTTTCTCCAGATTCTAGTCCATGTGATTTCCCCAGACTGAGGTCACTGGAACATTAAGAGTTATCTTCCGGGGATCCAGCACAAAAAAAACCCAAAAGGTTTCAGACACAGAACCAGTGGGATTTCTGATTCTTGAAGGATGGTGATGATTCCACAGAATCCAGCGCACATCCCTCCACCTCCAAAATAACTGCTCACAGGAGACTGTAATCGTTAAAGGAGAACTGCGCTGAACCTCTAGGTTATTTTCCCTATAAAACTTGGTTTGGGTTTTCAAAATGTCGCACAGGGCTTACATCAAATCCTGCGCCATGACACTTCGGTTTTGGCAGTGCACCAAACCCCTTTGCCACAACTGCACCTGATTTTACAATCTCAGGTGCGGCTGCGACAGTTTCTACGATTTCTGGCAGCTTGTACCACATATCTGGTGCAAGCTCCGTAAAAAATGCCCTCAGGATTGCTGCAAGCTATACCACAAAAAGTTGGTTTAACTTGTGGCAATTCGCCCACGGGAGAGAAAACCCGGACTGCCAGCCAGGAGAATGCTGCACGCCCCAAGCGCCATATGTTCGGTGTACCAGAGGCTTGTGGCATTCTCAGAGGTTTGAAAATCTTGCCCATTTTTAAAATCTGATAACAGTTCTATTATTGTGCTATCTGCACTGGCCTTTCAGTAAAAGCAGCGAGTTTTTCTGATGAACACACTCATGGTAAAGACCATTTCAGAACTCAGTGCTATAGTTAATGTCGTTGCTCAGCACTTCCATTGTTGACACAATGCGTCCAAGACCTACACAGAGCTCTATGAGAGAAAAGGACATAAATGACATCACAGAGCTCTAAAATGGCACTCATCGCCACAGTGTAAATCAGAAACTCACACTGAGGTTACTAATCTGCCCATACAGATAGAATCATAATAGAAATGGAACCAGTATTTAAAAAAACAGCTTCTACAAGAAAAATAACTTACAGGTTCAGGGCAGTTATCCTTTAAAGATTTCCTGGGGGATTGTAATGATAGCCATTTTTTTTAAACAGACAAATAAATGTGTACAGTAAGTATATCCCTTGATCCATCTGAGCTTCTGTTCAAACAGTACGTCACTACCGGAGTTTTTTTTTTTATTACCATGTGTTTCCATCACCATGCTGGACACGCTCATGAGGGCAGGGCAGGGCTCAAGCCAAAGAACTGACTTGGTGCAGCTTGTGGCTACAAGATGGAAGAACCCCACAAACCAGAGACTACAACTTCCAGCCCTCCTTCTGTCAAAGCTATATTATACTGGCATGGTAGCACCACTATATTAGGGTTGCATTAGTGTTGTGATGCAGCTGGGGTGGGGAAACCCGGAGGCTGTGAATAAGATGGGCGGAGGTACCAAACAAGAGAGGGACACTAAGGTGATCATATCTGATGATCTCATGGTGGTGGGGCAGTGCACAAGGCAGGAGGCATGGCAAGCTATATGCTGCAGTGCATAAGAAAGGGGATTTTAAGCAGGAGAAGGGAGGTGGGTGTTGCCTCTGTATTGCTCACTTGTTGAGACCCCACCTGGAGTACTGTGTCCAGATCTGGAGGTTGCACCTCCGCAAAGACATCGGTAGGGTGGAAGAGATCCAGAGGGCGGCTACTAAAATGGAGTTGGGGTTGCACAAGAAACCATACAAGGAGAGGCTACAGGAGCTCAACATGTACTCCCTGGAGAAGAGGAGAGTGAGAGGGGACATGATTGAGACCTATAAGTACCTCACGGAGATGAACAAGGTGTTGGAGGAAGTCTCTTTCACAGGAGTAGGAGTGCCAGAACACAGGGACATGCTATGAATCTTGAGTAGGTAGTTTAAGATGGATGTGAGCAAATACTTATTCACAGAAAGGGTGGGGGATGCTAGGAGCAGCCTGCCAGAAGAGGTGGTGGGGTGGAGACAGAGGGGAGCTTCAAACATGTGTGGGATAGGCACATGGATATAACAAATAGAGGTAAGGGATGAAGGAGAGACACCGGTGACCAAACAGAGTCCAGGCTGTAGTGCTAGGCAGGGAAAATAGGCAGACTAGACAGGCCTACTAGTCCTTTGCCAGCACATTCTGTGTTCTGGGTTAGTATCAAACCCCTATTTGTGACAGCTTGTATAACTCCACCATCACAGGACCTATATTTTTGAAAACTGGCATTCCCCCTCTTACTCCAAGGGGATAAGTGCAGGCCAATTTTCAAAACAATGAGTCAGGAAGTTTCAGTGCTAGGGAATGTTACAGCTACGAAAAATACCACCCAGTCCTTCTCTTGCTCACAGATAAAGAAAAAAATACAATCAATTTAAAGCCTTAAATTTTCCGGTTCACAAGATATTGGTACAGAACAGAGACTTTCATTTGTTTTGTAAATAATAAAATCCAGCTCAAAATGTTACAACTGTTTGCAGACTGCGGAGTGCATGCATTCTCAAACGAACAGACAAACAGAAAAAAAATATATGAAAAACGCACTTTTTTATTCCACGCTGACTTCCAAATCAATCACAAAAATTAAAAAAAAAGTGCATTTCCCTCTCGCTGGCTGCTGACACATGAACAGTTTTTCAGTTATAATTGACTTCCAAGTTTATCACTTATAGGGGAAAAAAGTCCCCCCCCACCTGCTACCACCCTTCCAACGCTACTGAGGGTCAGGTGCTGAAGCCCTCTTTTTTTCAATTTACAATGCTTTATGCCTTCTAAATGCCCAACCTGCCCTATCAGTCTCTGTCTCCCTCAGTCCTGTCACTTGCCATCTCTGGGACTTACCTTCCAACCCTACAGTGCCCCACAGTTTGACCCCTGTTGCAGACCCTCCCAAGTTCCCCAGGCCCAGAGGGAGTTTAGCGCAGATGTGGTTCGAGAGCCCAGTGAGGGATGCAGGGCCTGCAAGGAAAGGAGACATCATTCTGCAGGCCAGAGGATTTTCTGGATGTATGTTCCAACTCATGGGCTGGAAGTGGAGTGGAGTGGGCACTGGAACACAAGCATGCCAACACTGCAGTCAAGAGGCGGCTTTGCTTGCACTACCACCTGTGGTAACCTGGGTGGCAGTGCTGCAGCGGAGCTCACCGACCTTCCTCTGTGGAGGAGGACAGCATCCTCTAGGATGTGGGATCCTACTCCTCCTCCTCCTCTCTGGCCAGCACCTGATGACTTGGGCTAGTTTCCGAACCTGGGTCACCGGCATCACAAATGGTAGTGATACTGCTGTGCCAACAGGTCAACTCAAGGTGCCGAATTCCACTGCTGGTACCGTCAATTGCTACACCCACCCTTCAGCACCAAGCCACCTTCCCCCCCCCATGGCCACCCTGGTACAAACACAATTATAAATGGTTCCACAGGGCAACCGGCATAGACCTTCCTCCACCTAGGCCAGTCTCACTCTTCTGTTCCTGTCTGCTGCAACCATTTGTAAACCTAAACAAAAAGGAAGGCAAAAAGTACACACCTACTGTACCCTAAGTCTGGAAAAAAAACACTACAGCTTATGTATAGGGACTTGGTTTTTGTTTGCCAAAAAGGGCTGAATTTTGATGTTCCCAAAAAACTAATTTTGGGGCCAAATTATAACTCCAGATTTGTGTGTTCATGAGGTAGGGGTTGTAAGCACCCTGACCCTCAAATCTGAAAAAATTAAGTAAAAAACTTAAGAAGTTATGAATAATTGAAATCCCCAACCCCCCCAACACACAAAATAAAAACTTCAGTCCCAGAAAAAATGAACTAAACACACGCTGGGACGTGTTTTCTTTTTTTTTTTCTATCACCCATCATGTTAACATTTTTAAGCTGTAATTTGGGGGACAGGCTACTTACCAACCCCCCTGGCTCAACCACCCATGGTAACTTTCAGACCTGCCTGATGGGTATTTTGCTTTGTGTAAGGCCCTCCAGACCGGGCCCAAAGCATGCTACTGATCCAGCACTGTTACCAAATGGTCTGCAACTTCTTGCAGATCTGTACTTGACAGGTCAGCTGCTTTGCATAGGACCCGCTGGGACCTGCACAGAGCAAGCTACAGGTCTGGCCCCATGCTAGAGTCTGCTGCTTTGCATAGGGTCTGCTGGGACCTGCACAGAGCAAGCTACAGGTCTGGCACTGTGCCCGATGGCTTTGCTGGTATACAGGAGAATATATTCAGAACCCTCATGGTGCTCCGAAACCATGATTATACAAAGATTATTATATTGACAGCAGCTTAACCGGTTAATTCTACTTGTGTTACATACCCTCTCCGTAAATTCCTTTGTGGTCGTATCCTCAACACTACTAACTCAGGCTTCCACATCATGTACCCATTGTTTTATGCCACCCACCTCTTGCCAAGTAGATTTTATGCCACTGCCTGCTTCAGTGATTATTAGACGAACAGCTGACATCTCTACCTGTAGCCAATCTAGTTTTAATTCTTTGGTAGCCATGTAAGGCCCACGAGACACAAGAGCCTGTTTACAGTGGCTACCTGGGAGCACTCGGGTGGTTAAGTGATTTGCTTAGAGTCGTACAGTATGCAAGCAGAGGTAGTGGGAATCAAACCCAGTTCTGCTGGATGCACCAAGCTCATTCATAGTTCATTACTCTAAATTGTAGGCTACACTGCAAGTTCAGTTTCTGATCAAATCCCTCCCTACGCAACTTTCTGTGCTGAGAACTGCATCAGTCAACATCTGAATACCTTGGCAGCGTATTAGGCTTAGTCCACCTCAAACTCTGTGGACTGTCCACAGCCTCACATTCTTGTACAGTTCGACTGTCCAACAAGACCAGGGAGTATATCACTTCAAAGTTCTCAAATACAGCAAAATCAACATCTAGTTAGGCACAGTATGTATTGTTCCTTACACTAAACATAAACACAGCACTCGCAACCACACAGGACCACTGACGCTGACAACAGGACGTCACTTTCAAGAAAACTGATGTTACTCAATGAGTGCTCAGAAACGGATGCGAATACTGATGAAAAACTGTGGATAGCATATAGAAAATGCGCACTTCTTTTGATAACTTGAAATGTAAATAAATTGCTAAAGCAGACTCAAAATTGAGGAAAAATGGATTTTTACAAGACATGAAGGAAAAAAAGATCAAAAATGGAATAAAAAGGTAAAGGTTCAAAATTCTCACTTTAGCGTGCACTGGTGTTGTAAATAAGACACACAAAAAACATCTGTAATGAATATGTTTTCTAGCTAGAGTTGCACAGATAATCTGAGATATTGAACAGGCCCATGAATAATGGCCATTCACTCTAAATGGCTACCAGTTTCAATCAATCAACCAACCAATCAATCTTTATATTACCAGGCAAAACCCCATTGAGTGAACTCATTTTCAAGGTGGACCTGGCACGTTAAGATAAGTATAAGGTGCAATAAGAAAACAGTATACGTAATGCAGAATATGGGTACATAGGATGAATACATAACGATGTGAGACTTATACAATAAAGAAGTCTGGAGAACAATAGTCTGAGAAAGCAAACAAGTCTATAAACAATATGTACAAGTAACTTGTAGTTTACAATATATACAAATGCCTGCAAGCAGTACTATAAGAGTATCCTTGAAGCAACATATAAAATACTAAGATACCCACTGAGCGCCTCACATATGGGGAGGGAAGAGGAAGTGGGGACATTATGCATAGTAGGAGGAAAGAGCAGGATGCAGAGGAGACAGAAAGAAGGAGGAGATACAGAGCGATGGGAGGCACCAACTTTATTTAGCAAGGATGGTGTCAAGTGCACCAAGGAAGGCAACAGCAGACAGGTAATACCAGGCCACAATCAGGGGAAGCAGTTACATGCCTCCTTGATAGATCGCGAATAAAGTGTCTTGAATGAGGCCAGGGAGATAGGGTGGGCCACCTTAGGAGTATTTTGCAATTTATTCCACAGTTGGGGTAGAGAGAAACTTATAGAGGACCTACCGAATCTTGATTTGACCTTAGGTATGGATAAGGTGATATGTGGAGCTTCTTAATGCATACTTGCTTATTGTACTTAGGGGGTAGACAGTCAGCTATGTACATAGGCAACTTCTTTGTGATTACTCTATAAATTCAGAAGGCAGCATTTCTTTGCCTTCTGAAAGTGAGAGATGAGCAGCCAACTAAGGTGTAGAGAGAGCAGTGCTACGTAGAATATGGCGCACCAGAGATAAATCTTATGGCTCTGAGGTACAGCACATCAAGTTTGGCTAATGCAGATGCAGGAGCTTGGTCATAAAGAAAGTCACCATAATCCAGAATCGATAGGAAGATTCAATTCAATTCAATTCATCTTTATTTTTAAAAGGCGCTTTTCTTAAAATCAAAGCGCCTGTACAAATTCACAAAACAATAAATACAATAAAATTAAAAACTAATATAAGTCCTTAAAAGCAATACTAAAAAGGTGGGTTTTCAAAGCTCCCTTAAAACTAAGGACAGTCGGGCAATCTCGCTGGATGGACTGGACCAGCCTTTTTTGGCATCCTGAGTCAGCAGGTGTTTGATCCTATAACATAGGCCAAGTCTCTGCTTAACCTTTTTTTATTATTTCCTCGCTATGAAGAAGGAAGATGAGATTATGGTCAATCCAGACCCCCAGATACCTGAAATTGGGTACGAAGTCTAATGATTCACCTAGGAGAGCAGTAAACTTTTTCACAAATCCTAAAGTAGCAGGATTAGGGGCATAGATTAGGGGAGAGAAAAGCATCGCCTCAGTTTTTTTTAGCATTCAAAAGAAGCTTCCTGTTCAGTAGATTTAATTGGAGCTGCTTGAACTCCTGCTGTAAGTCAGAGCAGGCTGCTTCGGGGGTAGGTCTGCTAATGTAAAGGACTGTATCATCTGCAAAAAGATGAATATTTACGGATTTTAATCCTGAGTCTATTCTATTAATGTAGAGTGCAAAGAGCAGTGGTCCCAATATGGAGCCTTGTGGGACACCCCTGAGCAAGGGTTTCAGCAGCGAGAATTCCCCTTCTGCTTTTACCTGCTGAAGACGACCTACAAGGTAGTTTGAGAACCATCTCATGGAAGGGGGGGGTCAAGGCCAATCGTATAGAGAGTATGTAAAAGCAGGTCGTGATCGACAGTGTCGAATGCATTGCGTAAGTCCAGGAATACTGCACATACAAAGTTTTTGTTGTCAAGGGTGCCCCGCCAGTCATTAGTCACTTTTGCAAGGGCTGCAAATGTACTATGATGTGGCCTAAATCCTGACCGCAGAGGATTAAGCAGATTAGAGAAGTCCAGGAACTTTCTAAGCTGTGTACTAACTATTTTCTCCAACATTTTAGAAAGTATAGGGAGTAGGGAAATGGGTCTATAGTTATTCAGATCACCAGATTTGTAGAGAGGGATCACATGGGCAGTTTTCCAAATATGTGGGATATCATCTTGCATAAGTGATAGGTTGAAGAGGTGCGTGACTGGCACAGCCAGGATGTGATGACTAAGTTTTAGGAAGTATGGGTCAATTAAGTCTGCACCTGCACTCTTCCTACAATCCAGCTATAAAATTAAATCCTCCACTTCTTTCAGAGATACAGGCTGAAAGGCAAAGGCTGTGCCATTCACTGAGATGTTAGTGTCCAGTTTTGTTGGATCCTGTAGACCACGTTGAGAGCGGAGGTTACTGGCCAGGGCAGTATCAAATGCAAAGCCTGCAGTGGCGAAGTGGTTATTGAGAAGGTCAAGGATTGTATGGTTATTGGTCACTGTGGTGGAACCAGAAGTGATTTTACCAGGCAGAGAGTTAGAAGATGCATGAAGTCTATATCCTTGAGCGTTTTCCAGAATTTGGCAGAGTATCTGAGGGAAGAGTCCAGTTTGGTGTGGAAATAATTTGTTTTAACCTCCCGGACCATCTTCGTACAGTGGTTCCCAGCCCTAAATGCTGTCCAGTCTGCTGAAGTTTTGGTTCTCCAAGCTTTTTTCCATAGTGAATCTCTATAAAGCAGTGCAGCCTTCAGCTCTCCTATAAACCAAGTTTTGATGCCTATTTGTATGCAACAGAGCAAGTTTTTTCCCTGAACATTGCTTTACTTGTTTTCTTTTTTTTTCCTGGACTTTATTCCCTTTCTCCTTACATCCCCAGTACTTGTGTTTCTCAGGAGCCGCAAGGCACACCTCGAATCCCCCATGCCTCTCCCTCACACTAACCTGCCTCCATTGTGCCATGGATAGGGGATATACCACTGACAACGTCAGTCATCAGGCGGTGAAGATATGGGACCCTGATATACTACAGGCAGTGGGCCATCTTCCAGTTGTTATTCCCCTTCAGCTGGAATGCCAACCTAGGTGTTACCAAGTGTCACACACACACACACACACACACACACTGCCGAACTGGCCACTCTCCCAACTACAGTAGTATGCCCTACCTGTAGCCTGTGGTCACCCAGGTTGCGCTGAAGCAGTGGCGGTCCACAGTCTCCCTACCCAGAGAGGGAGAGCAACCTCTGTGACACTCAATCCCTCTGTTCCCAACCATCTCCTGATGACCAAGGCCAACTCGCAAACCCCGGTCGCTGGCATCACAAGCAGTAGCCCTATCGCTGTGCTGACTTATTGCTTATGTTTTCTTCATTTCTCACTCCAGAGAGATCTGTCACATGAGGCACACTGAATCCGATTCTAATGAAGATTAACAGATGTTGACCGAGCCGAGCATTAGCAATGCAACACTGAGATGCATGAATAGTTCTTTATCTGATCCCAGGGCTTTCCCAAAGCATTTATGCATGGGGTGCCCTTATCTGTTTATTTTTTTGAATTTGTTTTATACTCTCCCTGTGAGCCAGGTTGGAACCTCCTTCTGTCTACTGCTTACTGCCCGTATACCCTCCAGTCAAGATCTGACAGCCATCCACCGAGACCACCAGCCCACCCATGACACACTGCTGTGCTACCCCCCTGATTTGCCCCCAGGGCTAGGGTTGCCTTCAGTGCCAGGACGAGGCCCCTTCCCCACTGCAGACATCTGGTGAAGACCAGTGGCGTTCCCTGATGGATGGTGGTACAGCTCAAATGGCGGCAGAGGCTTCATCCTCTGCTCCTGCACCTCCATTTTCTGTTTTCTGGTCGTCCTGCCCCATGGCCAGAAGCGCATATGGGGATACACTGCCGGGAATCCCTGACACAGCCAATCCAAACCCAAGCTCCCTATGCCCTGCCCGCAAGTCACTGATCCCCTGCACCACCACCACCCGTGTGCACCCAGGTGGCGGTAAAGCAGCAGGACTTGGCACCCTCCCCCCAGAGAAGAAGAAGAACGTCCTCTGGGATGTTCTACCTACCTCCACCCTGGTCAGCCCTCCGACGGCCGAGACTCGTTCCCGAACCTTGGTCGGCAGCGTCGCGAGTGATAGCTCTACCACTGCACTGGCGGGCTGGCCTATCCTTTCATTTTGAGCTCCCATTCATTTGCAGCACTCCCATGCTTCCTCCATATCTAAAGAGTCCTGGCCCTTAATAACGTTAGCATTTCAATATTTGGGGTTCCCCACAGAGGAAAACGGTAAAAGAAAGGTGACCCAGACCCATAAAAAACACATGAGAAAGAAAAGGAAAAGGAAAAGTAGATGGACTCAGATGAAAAAGCAGAGATCCCAGAAGAGAACCATAGAGCACCCGCATTGTGTGACAAATGCCTCTATTCTTTAAACTTTTTCCAAGGAAACAGATCCGGATCCCAATATGCTCAGATAATGGAATATTCTATAATGATTGTACCTAGAATAATGTGACCAAACAATGACCCAGACACCTAGCTGTATGATCCAGCCAATACAATCTAATTTGAGGAACTGTAGCTAGTGGTTAGAGCACTGGCTTGGGAATTGTGAGATCACAGGTTAAAACCCTGCTAAGGCCAAATACTCACTGTGGGGTCTTGGGCAAGTCACTTTTTTTTTTTCCATAGAATTGATTGGCTCTTGGACCGGCGCCTACTCCTTCCTTTGGGTCCCCGCCGATCCCCAGCTCTGTCTGCTGCTTCCCCCATGTTGTGGCTGGAGGGGATCAACACAGAGTGAGGACCAAGGGGACCATCATTCAGACAGCTGAGGCACATACTTTTTGTACATTTTCTCCCTCTTTTCTGGTCCCTCTAATCACCCTGGATGTCAGACACAGCCTCTGGTGGCCTCAGCTGGAGTAGTGTGCACTGGGTGGACGCCCATGAGGAAGAATGCTCCCGCTCACCGCTGGGGGCTGCTGCTGCAGTCAGAACCTGGACATTCCCTCCCTGCCTTCTCTAAGTGCTATGCATATTGCACAGCACACTGTAGTTTACTCTCAAATATTGCCTTGCTCCACAGAGATTTACTGATGTTCCTCATAATGTTAGAGCTATTTCTGGATGTACAAACTCATAAAAAATTTAACTAGCTTGATAGAAACATTCCTTAACACTAAACATATGGGGCCCACTATTCTTAGACACATTATTCTTTAAGTGCTGCCCACTTTGGTTATTTGCTCAGCATTTTGAAGGCTGGTGCTATGCATTTTAATGCTGACAGGTTGAGAGGTATGCACTTAACCTCTCAGTGCTCTAATCCATCCAGCTACGAAAATGGGTAGAAGCAGGACCCTACTGGAAATGAGATGTTGCATCTCAGCTGAGCTTTCCTAGGTAAACCAATTGTTACAAAACAGAAAAAAGGCAGGGGAGATTTTATGAAAACATTTGATGCTGTCCGTTGCTGCTGGAATGGTGGATCAAATATATAGAGGAAGCTATCTTTCCAACGGAAAGGAGTAACGATGTGGTTTTAAATGATCACGTAGATTCTGTAGAATACAGACAAATATTTGCCAGACACAATCTAAATCAGTCCATATCCATGGAAAAATCATAGCTGTCTTGCCTATAGTGAGTTTTTGTTGCTGGCCTCTGACTGCAGACATCTATTTCCTGCTGGCACAGTGGTAGCACTACTACTCGTGACGCAGATGATCAGAGCTTGGTAGCAAGCTTGAGAGTCAAACAGCCAGCTTGGGGGGATGGGAATCGAGTGTCTAAGGGACTGCACTCCTCCGAGAAGGGGTGGGACCGGTGACCACTGTCAGCCCGGTCCCTAGTGGAAGGCTGGAGTCAGCACACTAGGACTGCATTCGGAGGCAGGGTAGATTCTTGGCATATACAGTATAGGAGCATCACAGCTCAGCCACTGTCATCACTGTATGCCACTCTCTCTGTGCCAGGGTAAGATATAAGGAGAGATAAAAACAAACAAAAAAAAAAAAAACACCAGCGGCAGGATGGTGCTCGATCTTCACAGGCCCTGCACCCATCTAGCTGGGCTTGCCACACCATGTACTGAATCTGGTCCCCAAAGGGGGGGGTTAAGGGGGCCCTGTCAGCTCCGCCAGGGGCAAGCCCTGGTGGTAACTGGCTGGTAGGTAAGTCCCAGTGGATGCTGGGGTGGGGATCTGATCTGAGGGACAGCCCTCTGGTGGAGGGGATAAAAAGACTAACAAAAAAAAAAAGGGTTTGCATTCAGAGAGCTATAGTGCATAAGACACCACCAAATTAGGGGTTAGATTTGATGATCTCAAATGAAAAATGATATGTCCCATTGTTACGCATATCTAATCAAAAGACATATCAATACTGTACATAACTCTTTCACACAAATACATTTTCAAACAGCAGCAAGCAATAAGTCTTACTTCAAATCATACAGTCACAAGAATACGATAAAAGGGGACTCAAGACCCAGTCAGTGTCCTGGTTTATCAAATAAATCAAATCAAAATCACACGTGTAACAATCCAGAGTTTTAAAAATGTTTGTATCTTACTGCTACACTGCAAACTTCACACTGGACTAAGTTTCCATGGCCCAGAGAAAATGGTAGGAACTATTTGGCACGAAACAACACCATATCAGCATTAAAAAATATCTTAAAAACATTTTCATTATATATTCCATTATGGTTAATTCTCCTTATTAAATTATTAAAATGTCTGCAAATTGGCCAGGTCAGTGTTGCTGTGCTGATGACATGGGTTTGATTCCCGGACCTGGAATGGAGGGCCAGCCAGGGAGGACGTCTGAGTAATTCTAAAGACGCTGTCCTCTTCTAGGATGGGAGGGTCACTGACCCCATTGCATTACCGCCAGATTATGAACATGGGTTGCAGCGTAATGAAGGTACTGCAGGAAGTGGCCTCCCGAGTTCCGCCACATTCACCAGTCATGTCGCTATTGCAAAGGCCAAGGGCGTGCTCCCCATCCAAGGGGAAATGGGGATAAATACTAGAGAAGGCCTCATATGGTGGATCAAGGCAACTCCAGAGAAGGGGCATAAACACAAAATTAAAATGTTTGCAGGGCCAGCACAGCAGTAGCACTACCGCTCATGATGGCGACGTCTCGGGTTCCAAAATGAGCCCACGTCAT
Source organism: Neoceratodus forsteri (assembly GCA_016271365.2). NCBI lineage: Eukaryota > Metazoa > Chordata > Ceratodontiformes > Ceratodontidae > Neoceratodus > Neoceratodus forsteri. Next base: position 270,996,316 of record JADMNL010000027.1, read on the forward strand.
CGGAGGGCTGGCTGAGGGAGTTGAGACGGGCTTCCCACAGGACGCTCTCCACCTGAGGGAGGGAGGGAGGGAGGGAGATTAGTCTCTGCCGCACTAATGCCATCTGGGTGACCACAGCTGGCAGTGCACCGTAAGCTGATGAGCTGGGAGGGAGGGAGGGAGTGAGGACACCAACGTGCTTGGACGCGAACACATGCCCTGCACACATATGTGTCAAGAGCTTCCTCAGCATCCTAGGGGATGAAGAGAAAAGTGGAAAACCACCAACCGATGCAGGAGGATATCAACCCCTCACCACAGACCCTACACAGCTAACCAAGGTGCTCTCTTCCGGAACACCGAACAGTCTCCATTCAAGGGTAGTGCCCCCCACCCGATGGCCTTGGTGCCCTCGAGGGCAAGCCAGGGTGCTTTCACAAAGAGAGGTAAGTCCCAGAGAAGGCAGGTGATAGGGCTGGATGAGAAAGTCTGGACTCATGAGGAATGGTCAGAAGCAAGGGGAACAAACAAAAAAACTGAAACAAAAAATTAAACAAGGTGCTACGTCAGTATGTGGACTGAAAACAAAAAGGTAATATTAAATGCACGCTGAAAATAGAGTTGGAATCGATGTTTTGACCATAGATCTTCTTCAGGAATTATCTAAAAGAGAAAAAAGCTAAGTAACTGGAGCAGTACAGAAATAAGACGTATATATCACGAAATAAATTAGGGGGAGGATCTAGGAGAAAAAGTGGTAATAGGGAAAGTAAGAATAGAAGCTGGAAAACAAAAAAGTTATGATGGGTATGAAAAGGCGTAGTAGGAGTGAATGAGTGGAGGAGACTATAAGCGGGGATTAATTAACAGGACATAGTAAGAAGGCTGAGGGTGACAAAGGCAGAGGCATCTGGAGAAAAAGAAAATAGATGTGCACGCATAGCTGGAATGCCCATGTGCATATTTATTCATTTATTTATTTAGTTAGCTATTTCTATTTAAAAATTCAGACAGTTAACGATGGTGCCTCAGGCAGGATACAGTCGAGCCAGGGTAAAAGGCAAAGTACAGCAGTGCAGAGGCTGAGGCAGGTTACAATAATGCCTGAGGAGGTACAAGAAAATACAACACAAATGAACTGGCAAAAGTAAAACTAAAAATATACAACTCAAATTAGGCAGCCAAAGACATATTAAAAAACTTATTAAAAATGCAGGAAGATACAGGCTAGACCACAGGGTACACAATAATGACATATTTCAGACATGGCACATAGAGGGATCGAAAAACTGACTTGAAGCTGTCATAAAATAACTTGGGCTAAAGAAGAAGGTTTAGTCTGGTGAAAGGCAAGAATGGGGGGAGAGCTGTAGAGTGACCGTTTAATGAAGTTAAGGAGGATGGCAAACATAGTGAAGTGGCAAGGGAATTCCACAAATGTGGGAAGGAGGAGAGAAAGCAGCCATTCCTGAGTTCAAGTGTGGGTGGGAGGGAGGGCAAAGATCGAGGGTCATGTGAGCAGAGGAGTAGTGTGGGGAGGGATAAGAGGGAGGCAAGGTGTGGGGGAAGTAAGCCGAACCAGAATTTGGCAGAGATGATGGAAGTGTGGTGGCAACAGCAAGAGGATAAGGAAGGGAGTGACAGTAAAGAGTACAGGCAGCAATGATGAGTCCTGAGGGGGACGTTCAAGGCAAAATGACAAAAGGCATTGAAAAGGACATCCAGTCTAATAAGGGTGGATGCAGAAGCAGATCCATAGACAACATTGGCATAATCGAATAGAGGTAGTATAGTTTTAGTAAGGAGTATCCTATGAAAAGGGAGGGAGAGGGCATCTTTGTTTCTATAGAGAGCACCAACTTTGGGGCGGAGCTTGGAATACATGTAGTTGGCATGTGTTGAGAAATCAAGATGGCTGTCTAGCCAGACACCTAAATACTTATACGATGGAACAGAAGCCAAAGGGGTGCCATCAAGGGTTGAGAAAGAAGGGGGTGTAGTGAGCTTGGCTAGTTTTTGGTGGGTGCTGAAAATCGGAGACTGTTTTAGTAGTACTTATCTTGAGCTAGTTGGTGTGGAACCAGTTTAGGACATGAGTGAAGTCAGTGCATATGCCCCTAGACACACACTGGATGGAAGCGTGTGCAGACATACCCACACATGCAGATGTAAACTACACACATGCAAGCAAAGATATGCCAGGGTTGGGGGTTAAAAGGACAGACTCCTGTAGTAAACTACGAGGTGGCTGAAAGATGTTTGTAGAAAATGTTAGTAGAAAATAAGTCTGTCATTTAAACTAGAGAGCTGCAGGGAGCCTAGGCAGATGATAAGCTTGGTATCTGTATTTTTTTTCCTTTGGTCAGAATCACAGAAATCCTGCTGAAGGACACAAACAGAAAGAACATAGACATTATGATCCCTGGAGGTAAAATGGGATACAATGGGTTTATCAGCATCTCCATGCCGGACTGCCCATTAATGTTCCCAGAATTGGTCAGAAAGCCGTTTGCCAGTTTCTCTGATGTAGATAGCTGCACACTTCCTGCAAAGAATACAATACATCACATTACTGGAAGTGCATGAGAATGCCTTGGTGATATAAAAGACACATGTAGGACCTAGAACTTCAGTGACACTAGAAATAAATTTGCAGGTATAATAGCAAGTTTTTTTGCAAGCTTTGGTACCCGGTAGGGAGGAACTGTTAGGAATATGGAGGCTACTTCATACCAGGAGATTCCACAGGTTGGGTGATCTGTGGAAGTAGGCAATTGGTGGAACTGTAAAGGAAGTTTTGATATTAGGATCGATTTGCAGAATTAAAAAAGTCCCTAGTGATGATCCTGTGAAGAGATGGGGTCTTAGAATGGAAGGGGAAAAACCAGTGGAATGTATCATTGTTGTTACTGTGTAAGAGTATCCCTCCTCTGAGTGTGGAGGATACTTCAACAGTGTACTGAAGGTAAGGATACAGGGTACTGAAGGTAAGGATGGGCTGTGGTAAACTTGCCCAAGATTTGGGGGGTTTCCCTGGAGCAGGAGGTGGCTCCCACACAATCATCTCTGTAGCATTTGAAGAGGTCAGGCACAGTCCCTGTGAAGGAGAAAAAGAACTGTTCCTCTACCTACCCAACAAAGAGATTGGCAAAGCTGGGACCCATCCTAATAACCATGGCAACTCCACTGACCTGCTGAAAAAAACTGTTATTAAAAGAAAAAGCATTGCTGGCCCAGTGGTACTAAGGGTTGAGGCGCTGGATGCCACACCTCGCGCCACGCCAGCGATCAGAGTTCGGGAATGAGCGGGTCGGCAGGGGAGAGAGAGAGAGGACTGAGCGTCCAATGGACTGCTCTCCTCTCCCTAGGGAGGGATCCAGGATTCTCTGGTGCAGTAGAGACCCCAGGTGCAGACTGGAGGTACTACTAGTACTCAGAGCAGCGTAGAGGAGGAGCGCAGTGGACGCCTATGGCTTCTCCGCAGGCATCATCGCGACCCTGCGCCATTGGGGAAACTGCACGAAAACAGGAAAATCCCTCGACCTTGGGATAGGCGTAAGGTGCCTCCAGTGTCTTGGCCACACCCAAAGTCGGACTTGCCTTCCAGGTACCCCCCCCCCAACTCCAGCCCGGTGCATTAGATTCTAGATAGAGTGCCAGGGCATAGGCGGCCCCACCTTGGGAGGTTCAGAGCCAGGGGATTCGCTGGGCTGGGTCAGCCCTGGAAGACACAAGCTTCAGACGGGAGGTAGAATTGCAGACGAGTGGGGTAGCTGAAGAGAGTTTCCCAAGGACTGGAGCAGAAATAAAGTGCACAAAAAAGAAAAGAAAAAGCATTGCATTTGGGAACAAGTTCAGCCAGTCAGATTCATGTGTCCGCAGGGTTTTTGGGATACTGACCAAAGGAAAAACACAGAAACCAAGCTTATCATCTGCCTAGTCTCCCAGAAGTGCTCAAGACAGACTTATTTTCTACTAAAATCTTTCAGCCACCTAATGGTTTACCACAGGAGTCTGTCCTTTTAACTGCCACCGCTGACATATCTTTGCTTGCATGTATGCATTATATGTTTGTATGTGTGGGTATGCCAGCACACACTTCCACCCAGCGTGTGTGCGTGCTTGTGTGTGTGTGTGTGTGTGGGGGGGGCATATGCACATGGGCATTCCAGCTTTGTGTGCACATCTATCTTCTTTTTCTCCAGATGTCTCCGTCTCTGCCTCCTTCCCCAACCTTTGTCACCCTCAGCCTTCTTATTATGCCCTGTTAACTAGTCCCCATGTGAGAACTCCTCAGCCCATTCACTCCTACTATGTCTCTCCCTCGCCATCATCACCTTTTTGTTTTCCAGCTTCAATTCTTACCTTGCCTATTATCACTTTTTCACCTAGATCCTCGTCCTATTTTTTTCCTCGTATATTTATCCCCCCCCCCCCATCTCTCCACTAACTTTGCTTTTTCCTCTTTTAGATAATTCCCGAAGAACAACTATGGTTAAAACACTGATTCTAACTCTGTTTTCTACTTTCAGCATGCAAAAATAAGTTTGCAAATTACATGCAGGCAGTAACAAGTTACTACTGATACAGAATATGTATGACAGGGATATTGTTAACAAAAATATATCAGAGACTGCTGTCATAACAATACCTAAGCCAGACAAAACCAGCTTACCACAAGCCAAACCACTATCAACATCTATGGAAATGGCTGAATTCCTTTTGGCTCTGCCAGCCAGATCCATCACAATAACGAAACTTGCCACCAGCCCAGCGGCTCAGTGCTACCACCTGGTCTTACCAGGGCTCACATGCAAGTCCCGGAATGCCACACTACAGCTGACTGGGGACCAGAAGCTTCGGGTGATGTACTCAGTTCATGGGGTAGGAGGGAGGAAGGGATTGGGTTGACAGGTAAGCATTAATCACCGACAGAGGAGGGCTCTACCGGTGGATTAATGCCCACTGGGGGGGATTGGTGCACAAGGGTGAAGCCCAAGGGTTCCAACCTCCCAGCAGGCATTAATCACTGGTACAGCCCGACTCTGGAGGTGATTAATGCGCTTGTAACACGGCAAGCGCGACAGGAAGTACTGTCGGAATACTGGGTGAGATGGCACTAAGGAGCGGTTCTCGAGAGTGGCAATGTTTGCTAGTTACCTGTGCTATCTTTGGCTGCTTTCAGCTGACTCTGCTACTGTGAGGACATGTGCGGTCATGGAGCATGCTACACATTCTTTTAGATAGTGTTGAATATTAGCCACTCGAGATGAGGAGAAGATTAGTGCGAGACACATATGTTACTACCCTAATTTGTCCATTCCTACCGGCCGTTTCTTTGCTGTCTCGTTCAATGCTGGCTGCCGATCGCGGAAGGGAGCAGTGCAGTCTGGGACACATACTCTCCGCCCCTACCCAAAGACAGCTCACAAGCACCACTGAGATAGACAGTTTGCATGTACAGAACTCCGGCTGGTGTTGGGATAGAGTGGGCGGGTACAGGATCAGCCACCCACTGGTGACAGCACGGTCTCTGGCAGGCGGGCACTGGAAGGCTGCGGCTCGCGAGCGCCATGGGTGGCATCAGGGGATGGTGACGGAGCAGGCGGGTCCCCTCTACTGCTGCGGTGGCCACAGGTGGTACTAACCGAGCGGGCGTTAACTGTGGGTTAATCAACGCTCGGTTGGTATCACCTGTGCCACTTCAGCCAATGCGGTTCCTCCATTTCAGTCCTCTCTCATATGCCGTGTTACAAATACTCACACACTCCCTGCTGGCAAATTACAGGGCAGTATGGACAATCGACTTTAGGAAAGAATGAAGCCCACTGGTCACTCAAGTTTTCCCCACCAACAACTCAATGGGAATAACCTGTCACCCCTATTTGTGCAAGGTAGTTCTCTATATGGACATATGAATTTGAGAAGTTACTTGGCTATGAAAGCAGCTGCTGACCCACCCTCCCAGACAGAGTAAGGGTGCAGCTGTAGCAGCCCAATAGTCAGGGTAGGGGAAAGGGGTAATGGGGAAATGAGGAAAAAATGAATGGGGACTATGCTAGCATAACAACAGGAAAGCCACTCACCCCAGGTGCTAAGCTTACAGCGGGTGCTGGGTAGCCAATGGCTCTCTACAGAAAAAGGATTTAGTTGCAGATCAATTTTGTTTAGGCTCCAAATCAACATAATACTTTCCGTAAGAAAAAAATAACTTTAAGAGCCTCTGGTGACCAAGGTAATTTTTTTTTGCCACCAAACCGAATTTCTCGTAGGGTTTGCTACCAATATAATAGCTATGTAGAGTCTAGTCACCCCTTTAGTAGTCCTGGCTAATGCTGATGACACTCCATATTCACACAGGCCCATCAATAGCTTTACAGGACAGATGGTGACACAGATCCCTTCCTGCTAAAGTAATAGCATTAAATTACTTGGAATGGGGAACCCAGAGAAACAGATGCACCGTGATTAGCAAGAATGGCAGCACTTCAATGCTTTTTATTAGAATGGCTTCCTTGGCGTAGTAGCCTGAACATGGGAAAAGGGTAGAAGACCTCATAAGGACAACTGCTGGACTAATATTTCCTCTCACTGCTACTGAAAACTTAACTAGCCTCCATTTAAGGAGCAAATCAGAGCAATAACATGAGGCAGCACACACTAGTATTAAATCAGTTGTGCAGTTTTAAAACATTTGATTGTAGGTCTTACCAAAAGTAGCTAAACTGCACATCATGGCAGTGTTTTGTGTATCATCCCCATGTCTTTAGATTCTGCATTTTCTTTGGTTTTTGTCACCCCCCTCCTGCACCTCACTCTTTTGGACTTATCAGCCCCCTGCTGGACTCACCTCTCAGTGTCATCTGTCACATCCAAACTCCCCAAGTGAGTCAGTGCTCCGGCATATCCCTGCTAGGGGGTAGACGCAAACTGAGAAAGGAGACAGATGATGGTGGTGTGCTGAGACGTTGCATGGTATGGATGGAGTACAGAAGCTTTTTCCTTTATGTGCTATAGTTCTTCCCCCTGGTCACCCCAGCCTGTCATCGTCGGTCCTGCCCCTGAAGCCAGCCCCATCACCCTGGTCTTACCTCAGCATCTTGTTCCTTCCTGGCTTACCTCCTAGGGTGGGGTCATCAGGGATGAAACCTTCCCCCGCCGGAGTTAGAGCTCGGTCCACTGCCAGTACCTCAGCCAGTGGTGCAGAGCCTGCAGTATGGGAAGGGTGGCAGGCCATATCCTGCTACAGTTGAGGGCGTTTTTTTCTTTGTCTCCCAACTCCTAGGAGCTCTGCGATGTGTGCGCACACTGTGGTGTGCAGGTCGCATCTCAGCATGTCAGCGTACCCCCTCTCTCTCTTGCCACCAGCTCTGACATGCACCACCACCTGCAGTCTACTGGGTGGCAGTACTGAAGCAGTCTGTGAGCCCTTCCTCCTCATGTAGGAGAGTGTCCTGTGGGATGCTCAACCCCCCAGACCTCCGAAGACTCAGGCTTCTTCCCAAAACTGGGTTGTTGGTGTCATGAAAGGCAGAGCTACCATTGCGCTTTCAGGCCAGCCACAGAATTTTTTTCATTCGGTGTGAGTCAGGCACATCTCTTCCCAGTTTTCCCGTTCCTCTCCTGTGCAGGAGCACACATGCTGCAGTGCCCTGGTGTGCCACATGACAGTGTGTGGTCACCCACATCACTTAGTTCACCTTCCCTGCTAAGAGCCACTCTACAGCCCTGCACAATTCAACGTTCAACCAAGAAAGAGAGTGCCGTCACTCTCCTTGCCAGCCCCTGGACCCGACGTTCTGGGCCACTAACTCAGGTTTATACGAAAATGTAACTAAACTAATCTTTATGGCAGGGAATCAAAACTGATAAATGAGTAAAGACTACTCTTAAAGGTGAGTTGTCTGCCCAGGATGTTCACCTGGCTCCTACAGAAAGACACTAAGTGTTAGGTCACACCAGGGTAGTCACACTGATCTCCATGGTTAAGATCAGGCAAGGACAATTAACTTTTTATTGTTTCAGTGGTTACACTTATTCTTCTGCTTACATAATCACGATCTCACTTTGGAATTTATATATTTTTATAATTCTGTTACAGAAAGGAACTAGCTATAAATTTCACAATGTTGTATACATAGCAGCACGATATTCTCTGTTTTACTCCTCTGTTCTTGTACTATCGCTTGTAGGACCAACTCAATAAAGAAGTTTTTTAAGGGTGTTGCCTCACACACACACAACCCCCACCCCCCCCGGCACAAACTGCAAAGTTTGGATGAATCACTTTTTAACTTTTTTCCAAAATCCACAGATGTACTGAGAGGCCTGCCTCCTCAAATCAACAATATTTCAACACTCTGCTGAGACTAATATTGAAACACCATGTCTCATTCTCTCTTGTGTACATTCCAGCATTTAACAACTTTGCATTCCTTCACAAGCAGGGGCAATACAAACGCAAAGAACTGGCCGACGCTGGTCTGGGCGTTACCCCTTACGGCAGTGGTATCCGTTTGCTGTGCTGCTGTTATCTAATTTCTGCTTTATTACCTCTGCTTTGAAATTACGCGTCACCAGTCTCATCAATTAATATCATAAATGTATGCAATGTCTAGTTATTTTAAACACTGCTGACTATATAGGCCTTCTCGGTGAGCAGCCCCTTCGAAATAAGATGGCCAGTACCTACTATTCCACAATAATTTATAACAAAATTGTTTACTACTACTGTATAGAGTCCTTCCAGCCACTGTGCTGTTACAGTCCAGATTTTCAGCTGTTCTTTTTCTCAACCCAGAATTCATCCTCCTGGCTCTGGCCCCCCAAAATCAGTCTTGGAGTTTCAGTCTTGGGGTTATGATTTGAGTGACTGTTCCCAACATGTTTTTTTTTCCCCATAGCTTTTTGTCCTTTGGTACCTGTCTGCTTGGACTTTCCCCAGTGACCTCCAAGCCCCATCAGCCACCAACCTGCTTGTCCTACAGACAGGAAACAATGAGAAGCAGGACCTGCTAGTGCCTACGACCATTGTACAGATGGTACTGTTGAATCCTCCCTTCCCTTTTCATCCCTTGCTAACTGGCCCACCATTCCGGATGGGGAAACAAAACAGAATGCAGAGTGTTCCCACAGTATGGAAGCCGGCTCTCCAGCCCTTCACCGGGGGTCACCGCAGCACTGGAGCATAGTAACATCCCTCCTGGCTAGACAAGTGTTGCCAACAGCAGCACTTGCCCTACCTGGCCACCTGCGTGTTGACTCCCGAGTCTGCTCCCATACTTGGGTTACCAGCATGGCAGCACATTATGAGCCCCTGGGCTACTATCAGGCAGCTCCCTCCAACAGTTTTTTTTTTTAAATATTCTTTTTCGCTCTCATAACCAGTACAGCCCCATCTTCCAGCTGCAACCCCCAGTACCATTCTCTACTTTTGTCTGGCACTTACCTCAGCCTCCAGTACCACAATGCGGCTCCTGTGCTGTGGTGACTCCATTAGGGGTTATCTTGCTCAGCTACCCCCCGACCAGTGTGGCCAGTCAGGTGGCACAGCCAGAGAGTGCCAGGATTCATCCAGCTTGCTCCAGAGGTTTTCCCGCTTGCTGGTTCCACCCCCTGGATGCTGCCACTAGGACTCCAATATGCGCATGCACTTATGCACGTGTGACCATTCACTAGGGCCAGAAAGCATCCCCCCACACATTACCCACCTACTACAGTTCTACCTGTGATCACCCAAGGGACAGAGTACTAGTGGGGAGTGCAACCCTCCCTCCCTTGAGGAGGAGAAGAGTGCCTGCTGAGACATTTAATCTTCCTCCCCCCAGCCAGCCCCCGATGACCCTGGCTCATTCTCAAACCCAAGTCACCAGCATCATGAGCAGTAGTGCTAAATCTGCACCGACGGGCCAACCCAGCACGTTATTTCTGATGTGCATTACTCCATCAAAATGTAACAGCTCAGTGCAACATGGGGTTTGACTTTTTGTAGGTTATGATTTAACGACCCATATGCATCTAGGTTTGCAAATAAAACATCCATATGGCTACTGCAAAGAATACAATTATCTGCCGACCTATGACATCAGCTGCTAGTGTTCAGCACTACCATGCAAGTGACCCATGACTGACAGTCCCAACACTCAGGCCAGCGGCACGCAAGATGCGATGTGGAGGCAAGGTGCTCTGGCCAAAGGGGTGGCGCAGTTCTGCCCACTCCAGAAGCTCTTCTTATGGCAGGTTTGGAGGTGGTATTGATGTCTAGTATGATCACATGACATCAGTCCACCCACCCCAGCACCACCACACACTTACACAGGATGGTGTTCTGCTCAGCATTCCATTCAAACTGGAAGCCGGGACGGTCTTTAAGGTCAAGGTCTGGCCTCATGGGGTATGACACCTAACATCACCCCATCTACCCACTTCAGGACAGAAAAAAGCCCTGAAGTCCCCCTTCAGGCATACACTGAATTAGATATTTCTCGCTGGTAAGCCATAATGGTGAGTTACTCTGCCTGTTGGGGTCTGGCTGCAAAGGGCAAGCTTCAGGGTCCCCAAATGTCGTCATTGAGCTGGCCAGGTAACTTTAGCTGGTAAGCAGCCATGCCAGACGGCAGCTGGGAGAAGAATTAAGGCTGCGTACTTGGAGCTGGAGGGGTACTATACAGCAAATCTCTTGTTTGATTTCAGCCAATCACAACACAAAGCCACTTTACATCTTATCCCCCGTACAGTGGTCTCTCATGCAGAAGTGAGCATAATAAAAGGAGTTCTCCACTTCAGAGCCAGGAAGAGGACTGCTAACAAAGCTTTTGAAATGTAAAAAAAATACTCACTAAGCCACTAACTAATCAGGTATGCTAGGAATCCCACACACATTCCCAAAATACGACTATATCAAGTCCTCCTACATGCTCTCTCCTCAAAGACAAAGAGCCATCAAGGAAAGTCACAATATACCCTTCATCCAGGACATCGCTACAGTCTATGGAAGGAGACAGAAAGAGAGAATGTGCATGAATACCTCGAAGGAGGAGACTTGTGAGCGGCTTACCTGTGATAGCATTACATGACCATGATAATATTTTGATGATTAAAGAGGAATATGTAAAGCACAATTAAATGTTAAGGGAGAATTGCACTGAACCTGTAAGCCTGTGTTTACTGTATATGCTGATTTTCAAATGTCGTGATGGGATAATGTCACACTTTGGGTGTTTGAAACATGAGGCCACATGCCAAGTGCATTCAGTACCCGAGAAGTGACATTATCTCACATGAACACACACACCCTGGAGTGCATTACTGCTATTATACAATAGCCTGTTTGTAAAAAAAAAAAAAGAAAACATATTTAAAAATATATTTAAAATAGATTTTTGCTAATTTTTTTTACTGGGTAGGTATACATATTAGAAAAATAGTGTTGCTAATTGTTTTGGCCAGTACGTGGTGCTGCAAGTGCAGTTTTGTTGTTAACTGAATGTGGGTTTGCTCTGTACATCCTCATCTCCTCTTGATTCCTGCCTGTTACCTCCCCCTCACACATTCACATACAATTTAATTCACTCAGCCCTGGGACCAGGTGAACATGTTATGTGACATCTGAATTTACTGTTACAATCAGTTTGGGAGGAGTGTGATCAGGAGTGATACGGGAGCAAAAGGTTTTTATTTTTTGGCATTCCCTTACTGTAAAGTTGCTGCCGCTGAGTGTGGGTTCATAGCAAAACAGGAGGCTGAGAAAGCACATCTCCAAAGTCTACCGGAAGCGAGCGACAGTAAAGCCGCATGGAGCTAGACTTTCTGTAAAAAGTTGTGCCCTGAGAAGAGAGCGAGAATGAAATGCGAAACCGCTCGTAGTGCCATTTTTTAAAAAAACTTTTGTGGTTTGGATTCTCGGCAGTTGCCCTGTTATTTGCACAAGTGGTAATTTAATAACATGTGAAGGGGGGGCTGTGTACATGGAACGCAGGAATCGGGGAGGCTGCATGATTTCTTATGTTAGCAGGTCAGTTATGTACCGGACCTTGATACAGTGATGTTGTGCTGGGATAACATCACTGTACAAGGTGGCCTTTGACCAGTCAGAAGCCTAGAAATAATCTCTGCTACACCCCCCCCCAAACCCTCTTTCTACACATGCATACTAGCAGTATTAACCGTATTCAAATGCAAATAACTGTAAAATGAAAAATGATGGTATGGTACTGTCAACACAAAATTGGTTCAGCACAAAAATATCTACAAAATGAGTGGTGTTTTATTTATAGATACCTTTTAGTTTTTTTTTTATAACTAACAAAAAACAGCATAAAATTCCACTTTTTGGCACTTTTCCAACAAATGCGAATTACTTCAAAACAAAAGGATAGCATGGTACTGTGAGCATGAAATTTGTTCAGCACAAATGTATCTACAAAATTAGTGGAGTTTCATTTGCAGATGCCCTTTAGTTTTTTATAATTAGCAAAAAACAGCAAAATATTTTTTTTTCACTTTTTGCAACAAACAAATGTAAATAACTTTAAAACAAAAAATGATAGCATGGAACTTTGAGCACAAAATTTGTTCAGCACAAAAATAGCTACACAATTAGTGGTGTTTCATGTATAGATACCTTTTAGATTTTTTGTAACCAGTCAAAAATGGTAGGAAACTCAATTTGTTTTCACTTTTTTGGAAGTATGGCATAAATGGAATATTCTAAACACCCCCCACCCTGAAAATACTGTTGATATTTTTTGTTCTCGTGCCGACAGACCTGATGACATCACTTATGACTTTGCCACTCGTGATGTCATCAGGTCAGTCGGCCTGCACTTCCCAGGTGGTTGATGGCACTCAGCTGCACCTTGTGCCTCACAACCCACCTGAGGTGTGCGGTAATATACATAACCCACAAAGTGCAACATAATGCATCTACTACCCCAGGACTTCTGTACTAGTGATGAATATCCGGCATTGACAAATGCTTGTTTTGTTAATGCAACGTGTGTTTCTGATTCAGACACTGCTAGTAAGGACCAGTTTAAAACTACAGGATGTAGCTTATGTCCTTGATCAGCTCTTTCATTGTTAGCACAATGCACCTGTGTTCTACTACAAAATGTTGTTTCTGGAAGGGACATAAACTACTACATACTACACTACACTGCACTACATCATATAGTTCTAAGATGGCAGTTGCCATAATTGTACAGATCTGCATAACATACTAGGTTTACTAAAAGGCCTGCATAGATGGAGCAATATAGAATAAGAACCAGCATTTAAAAACAGCTGCTTTAGAGTTAAGGTTACCAATAGAAAGCTACCCCAAATGTTGTATCAATCGCTAGCGGACAAAAATACTGACACTAAAATGTATGTACCGCACCTAATTCTGGAGCTGATGTAAGCTTTCTATATGCTAAATAAAAAATGAATAAAAGAAAGTTAAAAAAAAACAGCTGCTAAAGGAAAAATTACGTACAGATTCAATGCTGTTCTCCTTTAAACAAGACAGGAAATTTGTGTTGTACCTAAATGATAATGCATGTAGACTAAAAAATGATATCAGTGTGTTTTGTGTTTGAGAGTGTTACTGCACATACTAATCTAGAAATGGTTGTACTTCTTTAATGAATGGATTGACTTGACAGGCTTGTTTTTTTTTCCATCAGGAGTCCGCATGTCTCAAGACTGAAATGCTCACGTTACTGACTCTCTATTCAGTCTGGAGTCTGTAGCAGGGTGAGCGCTGTACTAAACTGTTTACGTTACTGTTGAAAAGGCTGACAAGCTTCTTTATCCTTACGCCGACCGATTTTGTGTACAGACCATGACCATCCACTCACTCATCCTCATTTTAGCTACTGTTAAAACCCACAGAAATGCCTCATCCATTGGTAACCAGCCGTACAAAATCATGGAAACTTCACATAATTCAGAAAAAATAGGTCCATTGCAATTAAAACCATTATTTATGTTTATTTATTCCTGGATTGTCCAGGTGGGTACCCCACCATTTACCAAATCCTTACATGTCCCCCATTATTGTTGGGCAACTAGCACAGTGCCCCGACTGGTGCATGCTTACAGATCACTAAAAAGTCACATAATTCAGAAAAATAATTGGTCCATTGCGATTCAAACCAGTACTGATTTTTATTTATTTATTCCCTAGGTGTCCAGTGGTTCCCTCATTTCTCAAATCACTTACATATCCTCATAACGGTTAGGCGATTGGCACAGCCCTCCTCTCGCCTCCGCAGCCAGCCGCTGTATGACAATTGCCAACCATGCTTTGCAGTTTGCATTTGTCAAATGGCGGTCAGCCACAGAGATGAGAGGAGGGCTGTGTCGGTCTCCCAACTGTAATTAGGATATGTAAGTGATTTTCAGAATGGGGGTGGGCACCAGGGAATAAATACAAATCATTTCTGTTTTCAATCACTCTTACTGATTTTTTTGTGAATTATGTGACTTTCAGTGATCTGTGAGACAGCTGGCTGGGGGAGGGGCTGTGCCGCTCACCCAACAGTAATGGAGATATGTAAGTGACCTGGTGAACCTGGGGGGAGGGGTATCACTGGACACCAAGCAATAAATAAAAATAAGAACTGGTTTCAATCACAATGGAACAATTTTTTTTTTTAATTATGTGACATCTTCAGTGATCTGTACTGCAGCCGAATGGGGTGGGGGTGGGGAGGGGGCTGAGATGGTCACCGACGGATAAGGCATTTCAATTGGGTCTTTACAAGCAGTGAAATGAGGATGGGTGACTGGAGGTCAAGGTCTGTATGCAAACTCTGCATAATGTTTGCTGTATATCTATCTATAAACTAACATGCATAACAAACACAAATTGTAAGCAATTACATAAATTATCTTTTTATTTATTTTTGCAATGTAAGAGGGTTGGGGAGATCAAAACCTAATATAAAACAAAACAAAAAAAAACCAAGGACAGAACATTTCTGAACTTCAAACTTGTAGACCGTGTTTTGGCAGATTAGTTACCATCGCTGCTATAGCTATAGCTGAAAGACATGCTGCCATGTCTGCACCAGAGTGGGAAAATGACATCAGGAGTAACTTACACTCATATAGAGAATGTCAGCACGCAAACATCGAGCAGGAGACAAGGCAGCCATTTAGCTATCAGTTTTACTGAATCCAACTAACAGAAAATAAACATTCTGCAACCATTATTTATCAGATCACATCATGTAAAATACAAATACCATACTATTTAAAGGTTTTGCTTTCCTATCTCCATTAAGTGTCTTCACTGATGCTGCCAAGTGGAAGGATGGGGAGGGGGACGTTCACATGCAAGCCCTGGAATCTCACAGTGTGCCCAGTTGGAGGCACTGACACTACCTTGAGGGAGGCTGGAGGCCACATATGAACATACGAATGTGCCAGCAGAAACAGACCACCCGGTCTATCTAAGTCTGCTCAAGTGTGCAGCTAGCACCCCTAGTTTGCAGATGCTCCACCCCTTCCCCTTTGTCATCCCAGTGCTGCCCCCACCCTCACTCTCCCCTGTTCCCTGTCCCATGCCCTTTTAAAGCTGTTCACAGATTTGCATAATACCACGCATTCTGGTAGTGCGTTCCATTTTGCTACCACCTTCTCCATGAAATAGTGTCTCCTCATTTCCCTCCTAAATCTTCCCCCTCTGTTCTTAGCCCGTGCCCCCTGGTGTCCCTCCCCCTCCTTAGCTTAAAGACCCCATCTTCCCCATCCTTACTGATTCCCTTCAGATACGTGAATGTCTCTATTATGTCACCAAAGAGGAAAGGGACCTAGGGGTTATTATCTTTGATGACCTTAAGGTATCAACACAGTGTACAAAGGTGCAGGGAGAGCCAGTGGCATGCTGGGGTGCATGGGCAGCGGTATCACTAGCAGGAGGCAGAAGGTGGTGATGCCATTGTATAAAACATTGGTAAGGCCTCACCTGGAGTACTGTGTGCAGTTCTGGAGACCACACCTGCACAATGACATAGATAAGGTGGAGACTATCCTGAGAAGGGCAACAAAGATGGTGCAGGGCTTGAACCACAGAACATACGAGGAGAGACTAAGGGACCTCAATATGTACCCACTGGAGGAGAGGAGACAGTGGGGGGACAAGACTGAAACTTTCAAGTACCTCAAGGGCATAAACAAGGTGTAGGGGGGAGCTTTTCCAATGTAGAAAAAGTACCAGAACAAGGGGGCACAATATGAAATTGGAAGGAGGTAGATTAAGAGATAATGTGAGGAAGTTTTTTCTACACAGAAAGGGTAGTCGACACATGGAACAGTCTGCCATAGGAGGTAGTGAGGGCAAGCACAGTGGAGGGGTTTAAGCATGCTTGGGACAGGCACAAGGGAAGCCTGAGAGGGGAGGGAGTGATGACAAGCCATTGATCGCATAGGGTCAGTGGCCACATACAATGTGTAGGTCCTACGGGCAGACTGGATGAGCCTAGCAGTCCTTATCTGCTGACAATTTCTTAGCAGTCCTTATCTGCTGACAATTTCTATGTTTCTATGTCCCCCATCCCTTCTATCCTCCAGGGTGTACATATTCATGCCTCCCAGGCTGCTTTCATAGTCTCTCCCCTCCATTCCACATATCATCTTTGTTGCCCTCCTCTGCACCCACTCCAGTAGCCTGATATCACGCTTGAGGTATGGCCTCCAAAACTGCACACAATACTCCAAGCGTGGCCTTACTAGTGACCTGTAGTGGGGCAAGATCACCTCTCTTCGCCTGGACGCAAACTCCCTTGCTATGCATCCCAGCATTTTGTTCATTTTTGCAGCCACTCTCCAGAACTGGGCAACGTTATTCATAGCCCCTGTTACCATTACCCCTAGGTCCTTCTCCTCCTGAGTTATCCCCAGCTTAACCCCTCCCAGCCAGTGTTCTCTCCTTGCGTTCTTCGCCCCGAAGTGCATAACCTTACACTTCTTTGCATTGAACCCCAGCTGCCACCTCTCTGACCACTAGCTTGCTTAGGTCCCCCTGCAGCTGCTTCCATCCCTACACTCTATCCACAACTGCTCCCATTTTGGTGTCGTCTGGGAAAAGACTTACCTTGCTCACAACCCCGTGTGCAATGTCTGATATGAACAGCCCAAATAATACCAGTCCCAGCACAGAGCCCTGTGGCACCCTGCTCGTCACCGGCCTAGGAGTTGAGAACTCCCCTCCCACCACCACCCGTTGCAGCCTCCCACTCAGCCAGCTTGTAATCCAGTTTGTTATTCTTGCCCCTACCCCTACACCAGTTAGCTTCCCCCCAAGTCACCCATGAGGCACCGAATCAAAGGCCTTGTTCAAGTCCAAGTAAAGAACATCCACCGCATGACCCTTATCCAGCTCACCTGTCACCCAGTCATAATATTGTATCAGGTTGGTTTGACAAGACTTCCCCGAAACGAACCCATGCTGCGTCACATCCTGGAGGCTGTTGTCCTCCAGGTACGATGCCAGTATTTCCTTTAGTCTCATTTCCATGAGTTTGCACACTATGGAGGTGAGATTTACTGGATGATAATTACCTGGTTCATCCCCTGGTCCACTCTTGTGTAATGGCACTACATGTGTCATGCTCCAGTCCAGTGGTACACATCCCGACTCCAGTGAGGTGCTGGACAGATCTGCCAGTGGCTCCACCAACACCTCCGCCATCTCTCTCAGCACTCTGTGGTGGATATCATCCAGCCCTGGTGCCTTGTCATCCCTCAGTGTCTCAGTCCCTCTAGGACTCTACCTCCCTCAATTCTTCCATCTGTCGCCTCTCCTCTCCCTCCCCGGTCCCCACCCCCAGCCCATGGCGGTAGCGGTTCCCCTTTTATTCCGTGAACACTGAGATAAAGTATTCATTCAGTGCTTCTGCCTGTTCCTCCCCTTTTCTGTCCACTCCCCACCCTTTTTATCCTCACTATTGTCTCCTTGCACTTCCTTTTCTCCTGATGTATCTAAAAGTCTCCCCCCATTAATTCCCTGCGCTAATCTTAGCACCCTCTGGGCCTTGGCTTCTCTCATGTTTCTGGTCACCTCCTTGGACCATCTTGCATATTACTCCCTGTCCCCTTCCTTCCCCATCCTCCCATATCTCTGGTGCACCTCTCGTTTTGCCGTCACCACCTCCACTACCTCCACTACCTCGCTGTTCAACCAGCATGGTTTCCTTGCTCGGCTCCTCTTGTAAGCCTTGGAATCTCACAGTGGAACTTTTTGGAGGCACAAACACTGCCACATAGGAGAATGTGGGGTCACATGCAAGCCTTGGAATCCCATAATGGTACCAGCTAAGGGCTCCAACGCTGCCACGTGGAAGGCTGGGGGTCACATGCAAGCCTTGGTGTCTTACAATGGGACCGACAGGGGGATGGACATGTCCCAGAAGTAAGGCATGACATAAGATGCCCAGACTTCGTTCACCACCTGCTGGCCAATCAAGAAGCAGCACTGGTGTCAGCTGTGAGGGCAGCCACTGTCCACCCTCCCAGGTAATAGGAGGAAATGGTGACCCCAATCATTGGGGTAAGGAAGCACATATCTTCACTGCATTTGTTAAGTCTTTACCCAGTTTATTGTGTCTCATGCCTCGGCCACTGTCCTCCCACCCCTAAAGTTGGACCCTGCCCCACCCCAACATCTCTGTCACTTACTTACTCCTGCATTTTAACCCCACAGACATACTCCCCTCACCCATGGTGGTGTCTGGCACAGCACAATTCAACCTCCCGCATCCTCCTGGTCAGAGGCGGCAATTCCCAGGGTTGCAGAACAGCAGGCAGTAGCCATGATAGGAGCCCCAAATGTCCCTAGGTTTACCCTGCTCGAGGCAGGCCTTTTTCCTTCTTTTTTCTAGCCTCAACCCCTTGGAACATCAGCACACTGGGAGGCCCCAGTGGATGCATGGTTAGCGTAATTCTCCCAGGTCTCAGCTGATGTCCCCTGTGCCACTCACACTGCCTGCTGCATTATCACCTGTGGTCACTAGGTGGCAGTGTGTTAGCAACAGCCTTACATCCCTGAAGTAAGATCGCATCCTCTGGGACACTTAACCTTCTATCTCTCCCCCAACGGCTGGCCCCCCGATGGCCCAAACTCATTCCCTAACTCGGGTCAACAGCATTGCAAATGGCAGTACTACCACCATGCTGATGGGTCATTCCTGCATTTGTAAGGTTTAATGCAGACCACTCCTAGACAAAAATAATCCTTCAACAAACATGCTGATAAACATGAAAAAAATGTGTTTGCTGCTTTATAACCAAAATATTGGGGTGTCCCCAGGGATGCACAGTGTAGACATGTGATAAAAACAGTCCATGTCACAACTGGCTGCAAAAATCGCATCTGGGGACCACACCATATGACTTTGGGGACTGCTTTTCATGCCTTACAGTTCTGTTTCTTGCTTGCTCCAATGTTTTTGCACCACAAAATCTTAATAATTTAGTCACATATGAATCAGTCTAATGGCATATTTATGTTCTTTCACTGTGAAGTTGTACTGTATTGTATAGTGATTCAAGCTATCGCCATAGATGATACTGTCCTGTTATGCCTTGACATTGTCTCTGGTTGACAATAACATTTTTAAAGCAAAAAAAAAAAAAAAGAAATGACAATTTCCACCTCTTGGCACATTTGTACTGCTGTTACTGTTTACAGAAATTGTTTCTCAGACACTGTTTTTTACAAATTGCCATGATGACTCATCGTGTATCATGGGTAAAAACCCCATCAGTTTTGTAGACTTGAATACAAAAGTCTCAGACTGTCTGAAGTGGAACTAGTAAACTCCTGTTTCTAGGCTTCAGTATGATGAACTGCTGGCTGAAGGGAGCAGGCTGTACACAAGCCAAGAGGCTGACTTTGCATTCAGTAGCTCGTGTTGATAAGATCAAGTCTTGCCGTTCTATACAAAGAAAATTCAATACCTGGAATTCCGACCGATAGTAATCTGGTTGCAAGTTCAATACAAAACCTATTTACTGTATATAAAAAAAAAATAGTCACTTCATTTACTGACAACTTTCAGTGCAGAGAAAATAAATCATTCCACAGCTGAAGTTTCAGGATCCTAAAAAAAGCCCTTGTGTTTCAGAGTGGCCCTGTATCAGGGGATTTGTATTTATTTTTCTTTGTTGGTGAACCTCTGCAATTGTATAGCTCTTCGCCTGCACATGTATAGTTCAGTACGTGGCACAAACACGAGAACAGGACAGACGGAATATACTAATAGCCATTGTAAAATGATGAGTTTCACTGTGAGCCAATCAAAAAGTCAGATGGGGTAACATGAGAGACCATTTTTTGGGGGGGGGGAGAAAGTCCTCTTGCCGAGATTATCCTGAGGATGAGAGGGCACATATTTCGAAGTCTAATCAAGAGGAGAGTTGATTTATGGGTCTTATGTTACCTCAGAATGCTCTTTTTTTTTTGTAGACTTTGTTCATTCATCCTTACTATGCTGGACTCTCTCCAGCTGAACTATGGGGCTTACCTTGGCTGATCCTGTCTGCCTGAAGCCCTGGCTGCTGTTTCTGGAGACCCGGTGACTTCCCAGTGACCCATCCCAGTACCCCTAAGGATCTAAGTCCCCCAGAGGCAAGGACCGCCAAACTCCCCGGCGCTCTACCTTGTAGTGTCAGGCCGAGACCAGCGCACAGAGAACCCTCAGGAGAACAGCCATGACCTGACACTAGACATGGTGTCTTGATGCCACTAAGCCCGCCTTCGCCTACCAGAGAGAAGGGAGGTTTTCCATGCTTACTTTCCCCCATTGGCTGAGAAGTGCAATGCACTCCAGCGCAATGCGTGCTTACTCCCGAGCATGCCCACAGAAGTGCCTCCTAGCCAATCCCCTGACCAGCTGGCTCCCGACTGCTGTGGGTCCCTGGAACCACCAGAGGCCAGTAGACAGCGGGAGCAGGAATCCCTCTCCCTTCCAGGGAAGGACAGCTGTCCTCCGGATGCTCAATCCTTCCCTCCCTTGCTGACCCCCAACGGCCCAAGCTCGTTCCTGAACCTGGGTCGCCGGCGTGGCGCGAGGTGTGGCATCCAGCACCTCAACCCTCAGCACTACTGGGCCAGCACCTCACAAAGCTCTTAATGGTGTGGAGTTCTACTTTCGTACAAGACGTTTTAATTCCTTATACTGCCTGATGCTCACTGCACTCTAGGAATTTGGAGTTATCTTTTTCACAGGCCAGTCCAAAATTTGTGGGAGATCAGTCATATGCAATTGCTGACCCAGCTATTGAACTTGCACCATTGAATTACTAAAAAATGTACAATTTAGTCCGGCATTTTGGTGATTGATATACTGCATATATCTTTCATAATCAAGAGTTTTTATTTATAGTGTACAACGACTGTGAGAATAACATTTTGCAAACAAATGAATTTTTTTTCACGTTTAACAGGTCTAAAGTGGAAATAAATCATTTATTTCACTATCAGGTGGGTCATGAGCATTTATTTCCACTTCAGGTTGGTCACAAAGTAGCAGTTAACCAATGGGAGAACATCTTGCACAATGCCTGATGACATCACAGTGTTCTCTGCTGCACTTAAAACAGAACACTGAAATCAAACAGAAAACTTAAATCTTCATTAAAAGAACTAATCTGAAAAATGTACAATTTAGAATATGTTGTATAAAGTGGACGTACAATGGCTTCACTCAGAATGACAATCGACAGCACCTTTCACGGTGCTTAACAAAACAAATAGGAGGCTCCCTTACCTGAGTGGGAGTTCCTCCATACTGGTTTTAAAACATTGTCAGTCTCCCCCTAAGGAAGGGAAGGGATCATATTTTGCTAGCCACTCGATCCCTTCCACTTCTTGACTTGCCACTCCGTCCATGAAGTCTATGAGGAGTCATTTAAACAGCTATTTTCATGATTTTATTCAGACTTTTGGTATGAATCAAAGCCAGTAGTCAAGTAACAACAGCCTTGTTACTTGAATACTGGCTTCAGTTTGTACCAAAAGTCCGAATAAAATCATGAAAATAGCTGTTTAAATGACTCCCCATAGACTTTCATGGAGCACTCCGTCCCCACGCTGCTCCTAGAGTGACATCACAAAATGAGGGAGCATGGGGACGGAGTGGCAAGTCAAGAAGTGGAAGGGATCGAGCAGCTAGCCCCCTCAGGGGCAAAATATGATCCCTTCCCTTCCCTTCCTTCCTTAGGGGGCAAATGATGACATTTTAAAACCAGAATGGAGGAACTCCCACTCAGGTACGGGAGTCTCCTGTCTGTTTAAATATAAGAGTGAGTACAGCAAGGAAAGGTGCACTTTCATCATCACTTTATAGGGGGGTAGGATTTTTATAAATCACTCACGGCTCTGCCATTTGTGAGTTATGGTCCTGCCCCCTCACTCATGAAGATAAATGGCATATTCTGAGTTGAGTCATTGTGTATCCTATATTTATGTCTTGCTATAAGAACAAGACATGCCTGAATGTCAGCTGCAAGATTTACATGCACAGGGCTTAAAGGAAAAGAGTGATTAATAGCTAAAGTGCAACAACTGCTGCAGAAACGCCCAATTAGGGCTTTTATTAACAAAATACATTCAGGGGAAGGCTATTCAGGCATGTCTTGTTCACACCCCTTCAGACACCTGAACTGTTACCTTGTATGTTGCCACCACCCAGCTGCAATCCCACTCAAGGTATCTCTATGTCCAAATCCCACTAGAGCCACTGCTCACACTGTAATGTGCTCTTTCCAAAGGGCAAATGACCTACTTCTTTTGTCACAGCGGGAACACTTTTCTTTAGGTATCATAGCTCTGTAGCCTTTCTCTTCAGAAATGGATTGCAGGCTTGCCAGTTTAACCCTGGTTATCTATACCTGAACTGACTCAGTCACAGAAATCATGAAGCATATAAAAATAACATTTAATACTCCACGATATTTGCATACATTACAGGATAACACACTAAAGATTATGGGGCATACAGTAATTCTACAGAGATATAAATAAGCACAATTAAAAAGATAGAGGTCCCACAGAAAAAAACACTAACTCAAAGCTATCTAAATTCCTAAGTTGAGCAGAAGAAGCTTACCCCAACTGGAAACTAGTAAGTTATGAGACAAAAAGTGGAGTGCTCAGGGAACAGCAAGCCGCCAGAGAATGGCCAAACAGTGAGAAGCACAACAAAAGACTCGGCACATACAAATGTTGCAGCGAAAAAGTAGATAGGTTTAATAACAAAATGTCAACGTGTATACAGTACCAACCACTGTAAAAGCCTAGTGTCCAACTGGTGAGTTACGATAGACTCGAACATGGGATGTTACAAGTTCAAAATCCCAGACATAACTGAATTTTTATTGCAAACAATACAAAAGAAATACCTTTGGCTGGCCAGACCACATCACACGACCGGCCTCTCGGACATAGTTTTATTTATTTATTAATTAATTCACTCACACATTCATTCATTCATTTAGTTCTCGGATTAATACCTTTGAGCTATAAGCTTATTTACAAAGGTTCCATGTCAACAGCAAACAACACAAATACAGCAAAACAGTACAGACAGTGGTTACAAAATTACATTGGCTACAGAAATGATGTTCAACTCTTTTGCAACTAAAATTACAAAAATTAAATTGCATTAAGCAGTAAGTACGTTGCAAGGGGTGAACAAAATGGAAAGGTAGCTTACTATGGAAAGAGAAACTGGTAGCAACAGAGGTTGAGTGTTGAGTAGGTGAGGAAGGTATAAGGGAGAATAGGTGGAGAAAACGGGAGCAGCCATAAGGCATTGCCATTGGTTTGCTGGAAGGGGAAAAATTCCACGGGGTTTTGGAGTGGGAGGATATGGTGAGGGGGGGAGCTTAGTCATTGCTTAGGGTGATAGTGGCTTAGTGGTTGCTCAGAGTGATAGCGGTACAGAGGGGGCACATGGGGTAGTCAGTGCAGGTTGGAACCCTGTATGGACACCAGGTCCCGGGCTCCTTAGAGTTTATGGGCAGACTGAATGGACCAATGGTCTTTTTCTGCCATCACTGTCTACATTTCTATGTCTGTGTTTCTATGACATACCACCCTGTCTCTGCTTTGATCCCTGGGGAACACTTTTTCCCCCCAGATTGGTTCAAACCAGATTTTTTTATTTATATTGTCATTTATAGCTTGGTCCTTTTTGTTTGCATCTCAGTGTGCCCAGCTGGAAATGTGTGGCCTTACCTAGGTCACTGTGTAGATTCAAAACTTGTCTTTCTTTTTTTTTATGAAAGGGATTCAGCCCTTTGAAGTTCAACCAAAACAAAAGCCTTTTAGATCAGAAGACTTCTGCTACCAATACCTACTTGTTCTCCCAAGGAGGATAGCAGACTGAAAGAAACTGTAATCTCATTTCCCAAATAACCTAAAAATATTTTACAAAGAAATAGTAAAACAATTAAAATAAAAAAAAGTATTGGGCAGTACATATATTATAAGCACACATACATTTTTGTTTTATTTTTAATTTTTTAATTCTTCTATACCCTGGTCATTCAAGCCAAAATTAGTGTGGAACACCTCACAAGCTTGCTGGAGGCAGTGCTCAGAAACTAAAGCACACCACACAAACATTTTGGTCAAGTCCACAAATGACAAACTTTTGGGAGCAGAAAACTGCAATGCTTACAGAACTGTTTATGTTAGATGCTCCAAGCTCAGCCCCATGAGCCATCCTCAGCCTCCCTCCCGAAGGGCGAGAGGCCGGGATGTTATCTACCTATGGCAAGTGCTGCTGGTGGCCAAACCTGAAGCCATAACAAGACATTGGCTACAAACACCACCTCCCACACATAAGCAATAGCTGGATACTGTTGTGGTGATTTACAGCATAGAAGAATTGACCTACCAGGTCAATCAGCAAGCTCCTCACTTTACAAGTAGCTGGGTAAGGTGGACAAGCATACTTGGAAGGGCAAGCCAGCTCGAAGAAAAATTTGTTGGGGTCATAGGGAGGGGCATAACATGCAGGAGGAAAGATGTGGTGATGCCACTGTGCAGATCACTGGTGAGGCCTCAGCTCGAGTACTGTGTCCAGTTCTGGAGACCACATCTCCAAGAGGACATTGACAAAATAGAGGCAGTCCATAGAAAAGCAAAAAAGATAGTACATGGACTGCACCAGAAGCCCTACGAGGGAAGACTTAAGGACCTTAATATCTATTCACTGGAGGAAAGAAGGGAGAGGGGAGATATGATAAAGACTTTCAAGTACCTTAGGGGAATAAATAGGGTACAGGTGGAAGGCATATTTCAGAGAAAATTCTGCACAAGAACAAGGGGGCATGATATGAGGCTGAAGGGTGGAAAGCTCAGGGGTAATGTTAGGAAGTACTTTTTCACTGAAAGGGTGGTGGAGCCGTGGAACAACCTTCCAGCAGAAGTGGTGGGGGCAAAAACAATACAGGGGTTCAAGAGTGCATGGGCTAGATATATGGGTAAAATGAGGAAAAATTGGAGAACACCACTGTAATGTTCCTTTGTATTATTCTTTATTTCATCCACATATATGGGAACTATTTAGAATATGCTATATTCAGCTCATTGGTGGTCTGTGTAAAAATATAGAAAATATATTTTTTACAATCATATTCTTAACATTTTGAATTCTAAATTTTCAGTTAACATCAGCAGGCAAACCAACCCCAATTGGGGATTCACTCTGGGGTTTGCCTGCTGGTATGCAGGTTTTGATGTAAATAAGTGTCACACAGTGACAGAAATCTAGTTACCATGTTTTAACCTCCTTAAAGGGATTGATGGTTTGCCTGTTGATGTTAACTGAAGATTTAGGATTCAAAATGTTAAGAATACGACTGTAAAAAGTATCTTTTCTATATTTTTACACAGACCAACACAGCGGGCCTAAGGAAGTGGCACCAGTCACGAAACTGTCATCCTTGATATGTGTGGATGAAATAATAGAATATTACAAAGGAACATTACAGTGGTGTTCACCCATTTTTTCTAATATTGCTGTGTTTGAAGTCAACTGTGGGACGACCCAAGACATAAATACACTGAACCTATAGGCATCCTGAACCTTGCATCTAGAAACATAGACATAAGGGTACCCTGGAGATGTGCAGAGCAGGAGAGCCACAGATCAAAGTGCTTTATACCCCATTTCTAATACCTACTTAGAAAATGGGCTTTTAATTTCCTGGCATCTGATTGGCTAGTACCCTTGCCAAGGGGGTACATTAACTTTCAATAGATGCCCAGGAAACAAAAAGTACCAGTCTACAGTGCCCCTTCACCCAGTAGTATTGTAGTGCCCACTCTGCTACATAATTGGCTGCAACAACTCATTTAAAATGTAAAACGCCGCCATTTTTTTCCCTTCGCTTAGCGTAGAGAGAGCCCAACCACCATCATTTCTCCTAACACACCTTCAAACAACATGAAGTCTTGCTATATTATGACACTGCAGTATGACACGAGGTTAGAACTGCTCGAGGTGAAATAATGAACTTCATGCAAGGCATGGAATCTTGAGCGAGCTCAGTTAAAACTCTGTCTGCTTGCTCCAAACCCAAACTCAGATTCTTTACTCCGACTCACTGAACAGTCGCTCCGGAGATTTCTCCTTTGCTCGTTCATTTTCGCGGTTTATAACAGTTTAAAAGTATTAAATTTAACTGCAAACTGCTCGGGTTCAAGCTCAGTCTGTGGTAACGTAAGTAATAGATAGGTTTTTCTTACGAAATCTGTGTGGAACTTGTAAAATGTTTATCGGTTCGGTTTGAACCGATTAGGTTGCATTTTCATTTGCATTTCTGTTGCTAGTCCTTTTTTAGAATGCGGTTCCCGGTTCCTATCGGTTCTAAAAAAAAATGGATTTAATTATAGTTTTTTCCACGACCCGTGACACTGTTGGGAACCGATAGGAGAGTCTTGCTTGGCGGATTGCCATAAACGGGCAAGTTTTTGGTTAGGCTGGCATTATGTCTGAGAAACCCAAAAGAAAAACCAGGCCCACTGGGTTTCAGCACTGCGTTGTCTGTGGGGAAGCCTTTGCCAAGGCTGACCCTCACACCACCTGTGTTTATTGCCTGGGGTTTGACCACCTCGATTCAGACTGCCAGGTTTGCAAGAATTTCCCTGCTGCCACCGTTGAAAAGAGAGTTGGTAGGCTCAGGGAAAGAGAGGCCATAAAGTCCGCTGACCCGGATGGCCAGCCCGGTTCGGTGCCTACCGAACCTGAGGGAGTGCCCTCTGACCAGGGCCATACTTCCTCGGGCAAACAAAGAGCTGGCTCCGAGGAGCCAGTTCCTGCAAAAAGGACTAGAAAGACTGCCACTGTGGAAAAGTCCTTCCCCAACAGCTGAAGAGATAGCCAAAATAATACAAATTGTCCAGTCTCTTTTCCTCGTTCCTGAACTGCCCCATCTGGGAGACGCTCGTTCACCAAGTCCCTCAGTTCAGGATTATGATTTTGAGGAATTTTATGAACCGTGGGGGAGACTATGAAGACAGTAATTATGGTCTGAAGATCTGACGCCCTATTGAGCCAGATACTTCTCCAGACAGACCTTTAGGGTTTCTCCTAGGCTTTCTGAGTCCCCTGCTCATTTATTTTTACAAGAAGGTTGTTGAACTCTTCAGCTTCCTGTTGAGGAAGCTGTGGATGATCAGGAAGAGCCTGATTATGTGGAAATGATGGATATTCCAGAATCTAAGAGACTGTCTATTCCCCTTCATAAATCTTTCAGGAAACAGACAGTAAAAGTTTTAAAAACTCCTCATTCTATACCTCCTGTGGATAAGAGAATGGACAGAAGGTATAGTTTATCAGGTCCTGACACAGAATTTCTCACACAGCAATGCAGCCATGTGGGTGTCGTGCAGGCTGCAGCCTGTGACAAGGCAAATATCCCCTTAGCTTCACATCCTCCTGAAAAGGATTCCAGGAAGATTGATGCTATGGCAAAGAAACAGTATATGGCAGCATCTTTGGGGCTCAGACAAGCAAATTACATGGCTTATGCTGCAGATGCCAGAATTCCAGATGGGATACTGTGCTGGCTCTAGTCAACAACTCCCTGACAAGTTTGCCAGGGGATCTGGAACAGGTAGCTTTAGATGGTATCAAGGCATCAAAAATGCAATTTCATGCTACGTGGACTCTAATGATGTATCTTCTAGAGTTATGGCTACTTCTGTGGCTCTTTGCAGAATGGCCTGGCTCAGATGCACCACATTGTCACAGGATACCCAGTCAGAGCCATTGATTTTCCTGTGATTGGCAATTCTTTGTTTGGGAGCAAACAGAGAATTATATGAAGAAAATGGATGAATACAGGACCACCTATCGGAGTGCACAGGCCAATGAAAGGTCTACCCCAGAAGCAGCCCCAGGGGCAGAGGTAGGCCTTTCATAGGCCTTTATCAGGCTCAAGCCTCCTCTTCCTCCTATACCCAGAGGATTCTTTAGAGGAAGCGGCAGGAGGGTTCAAGCAGGCCTGCTTCCACTCCTCAGCCCAAAGCCCCTGCCAAGCAGGCACCCTGATGGGGTAGCCAGGGCCGCTTCTCCTCTACCGGTAGGGGGCAGGCTGGCTTACTTTGTCCAGGACTGGAAGTCTCTCACATCAGACAAGTGGGTCCTGGAAGTAGTAAGCCAGGGACTGGTCCTCAGCTTCAAAAAATTTCTAAAGCTGAGGACCAGGTCTTTTCCTCCTGCATCTCCATCGGAGGCACTCACCTTAGAGTCAGAGGTCTCCACCCTCCTCGCTCTCAGAGCTGTGGAAAGGGTTCCACCCCTACACCAGGGCAAAGGGTTGTACTCCAGGTACTTCCTTACCCCAAAAAAGACAGGAGAATGGTGGCCCATCCTGGATCTCAGATACCTAAACAAGCACCTTTTAAAACCAAAGTTCAAAATGGTGACTCTGGCAATCATTTTACCTTCCCTAAGGCCAGGGGACTGGCTAGCATCCCTGGACCTCAAGGATGCCTACTTCATATTCTCATCAGAAGCTCCCACCGAAGTACCTCAGGTTCCAGCTGCCCTCAGGCGTTACCAGTTCAGGGCAATGCCTTCGGACTCACTTCGGCTCCAAGGGTATTTACCAAGTGCCTGGCAGTAGCAGTAGCTTGTTTAAGAAGGAAAAGATTTCCATCTTTCCTTATTTGGACGATTGGCTCATTGTAGGACAATCCCCAGATCAGGTCAACTCTACATCTTCAGATTACCCAGCAACTGCTTACGTCACTAGATTTCCTCTGAATCTCTCAAAGTCAGTACTGAGCCTGTCCAGCCCTCACCTTCTATAGGCGAGAGTTGAATACCCAGGAAGCCAGGGCCTTCCTCCCTCTAGACAGGGCAAACGCCCTTGTCTCCCTGGCCTCTTCATTCACCCTGCAGGTCTCGCGACCAGCAAGGCATTTTCTGCAGCTCCTAGGGCACATGGCTGCTTCCACAGCAGTAGTGAAAGGAACAAGGTTTCAAATGAGAGACATTCAGTTCCATCTGAGGGCTTTTTGGTCTCAAAGAAAGGATCTTCTCACCAAACTGATCCCAGTTACTTGAACCCTGATCCTAGCCCTTCAGTGGTGGCAGGATCAGAGCAATCTGAGACAAGGAGTTCCCTTTGTCACTCAGCCTCACTCATTAATTCTTACTACAGATGCATCCCTCTTGGGGTGGGGGGCCCACATGGGCCTCACTACCAGGACTGTGGTCCCCACAGGAATCTCTGCTCCAGTCAACCTGTTGGAGCTCAGAGCAGTTTTCCTAGCACTTCAAGCTTTCTCAGAATCTGTTCAGAACAAGACTGTGCAGGTCAGAACAGACAACGCCACTACAATGTGGTATATCAACAAGCAGGGGGCACTCGGTCACGGCCTTGTGCACCAAGCCATGAAGTTGCAGCTTCTAGCTGCATTTCCTGAACACCTCCTTTCTGCAGTTCACCTCCCAGGCAAAGACAATGTCCTGGCAGATGCTCTCTGCAGGATCTCTCAGGGCCATCACGAGTGGTCCCTGGATCCCCTAGTTCTGGGAGTGATATTTGCCAAATGGGGCACCCCGCAAATAGATCTCTTTGTAGCCCCAGACAATCATCAACTTCCTCTCTTTTGCTGCAGGCCTCCAGTCTTGGGCTCAGTCCCTCTGGATGCCTTAGACCTCAGCTGGGAAGGGAAGTTCCTCTATGCCTTCCCTCCTTTCCCTCTCCTGTTCAAAGTGCTAGTCAAAATCAGAGCCCAATCCTGCAGGGTCATTCTGGTTGCCCCGGATTGGGCCAGGCAACCCTGGTATCCTCTCCTCCTGTCCTTAGCAGTCCATCCTCCCTGTGCCTTCCAAGAATCACAATCTGTTAATATGTGCCCAGGAAGGGTTTGGTACCGAATCTCAAGTCTCTCAATCTCAAGGCCTGGTTCTTGAAGAGCTAGAGTTGCTGGCCTACACCTCTCTCAAGGTGTAATGGATATACTCAGGGCTTCTAGGAAGCCTTCCACCAGGCTGCTTATAACTCCAAATGGAAAAGATTTTCCATATGGTGCTCGGAAAGAATATTCCTCCAGACACTCAAGCACTTACCCACAGTCCTAGATTATATGGTCCATCTAAACACTTTAGGGCTGAGACCAGCTACCCTGAAGGTACATTTGGCAGCTGTCTCTGCTTTTCTTTCAGCAGGTAAACCTTCTCCTCTTTCATCTCACCCTGTGTTTACCAGGTTTTTTAAGGGTTTGCTTCACACTAATCCTCCATTCAGGGACCCTGCCCCTGCCTGGGACCTCAATGTTTGCATTGCTCAGCTCATGCAACCTCCTTTCGAGCCCTTGTCTTCAGCTGAGCTTAAGTTCCTGACTTGGAAGACTGTGTTTTTGGTGGCTATCACCTCTGCCAGACACATAAGTGAATTACAAGCATTGTCAGTGGAGCCAGACTTTATCTCCTTTCACAGAGATAAGGTAGTCCTTCGGACTAATAGAAAGTTCCTGCCTAAGGTGGTTTCGGATTTCCACCTTAATCAATCTGTTTCTCTCCCTGATTACTTCACTGATCATTCTTCCTCTGGCGAGAGAAGGCTGCACAGCTTAGATGTAAAGAGGACCCTTAGCTACTACGTAGAGTGTACCAAGGGTCACAGGTTTGACTCCCTCCAACTGTTCCTCACTTATGGTGAGGTTGGGAAGGGGAGACCTGCCACTAAAAGATCCATTGCCAGGTGGATTGTCTCTTGTATCCAATTCTGTTATGAAAAGTTGGGTAAGACTCCCCCCTCAGGCCTGAGGGCTCATTCTACCAGAGGTACAGCTGCTTCTCTGGCTGCTGCCAGAGACATCCCCATTCTAGAAATATGTCAAGCAGCTGCTTGGAAAACGGTTCACACTTTTACCAAGCATTATTCCTTGGACATTCAAGCTAGGAGTGATGCTCGGTTTGGCACAGCTGTCCTTCAGAGCCTATTCCCTAAGTAGGTTCTGTCCCTCCTTCATGGGGGTACTGCTGTGTAGTCTGCAATTGTCATAATATAGTAAGACTTCATGTTGTTTGAAGAAAAAATTACTCACCTTAGTAATGTTGTTTCTTCTAATGGAGTCTTGCTATATTATGACCTCCTTCCCTGCCTGCTCCTCTCAGAACTTCGTTTTTGCGCTGTGGGTGGGCATCACAGTGTTGGCACTCTGTTTTTCTTGCCACTTTGTTGTTTTCTTTCACCCTCCCTAGGGTGAGTGTGTTTTTTAATTCATTATTGGGTCTCTTGACTTGAGTCTTTTTTTGAGACCAACAAGTGTGTTTGTTAGGGTACTAGTCAGTTGGCTAGTGTAGGTTTACAGCTTCCACACAGAACATTAGTGAGTTTTAGCTCGTAAAGATCTGATGGTCTGGGTTTGAAAGCAAGCAGACAGAGCTTCCTTAACCGAGCTCACGCTCAAGATTCCATGCCTTGCATGGAAGTTAACTATTTCACCTCCGGAGCAGTTCTAACCTGCGGTCATACTGCAATTGTCATAATATAGCAAGACTCCATTAGAAGAAACAACATTACTAAGGTGAGTAATTTTTTCTTCCTGACTCAAACAACTGCCTGCTAGCTACATTAATTTTTTAACGTCTCTTTTGAACGTCTCGTTCTCTAAATAAACAATATGCAGCTTGTCCCATGCCCCCGATTCCCCACACAGCTACAAGAAAAGCTCGGTCAACTGATAACACTCTTGCTCGTCCCTCCTCCTGCCGGTTGCAATGTGTCTTCAAAGAAGAAAACATTTAAAATGAACGTTACTTCTCACTTCTAAAACACTGCCACCACTGATCTTACCCCATGCCCTGCAATCCCCAATACTGTGTACGCTGAATATTAAGCGACTTACATTCCTACAACTGGCAGCACTCTTGCTCATTCCCACAACTGTCAACATTCTGGCTCCTGCTGCTCCGATCGCTTGGTCACCCGCTCGCTCACTCCTTCTAAAACACACGCGCCCCTTCACAGTCCCACTGGGTAAAACAGACGCTCCCCTTCACAGTCCCGCGCTACAAAGCACCGAGGACCAAGAATGTTTAAAAAAAAATAAAACAACTGGCTCCCGACAACACCACCTTACTCTCCCACGCCGTGCTTCCGTCTCACGATCGCAACCTTTGACCTACCCCACACAACCTCTGATCTGTCTGAAAAAAACATTAGCAACACAAAAACAGCCTCTCAACATAAAACAAAGCAAGTGCACAGTACATAAAACAATTGTTATATGTGTGTGTGGGGGCGGGGGTGTGGGGGGGCCTCTTCAACCAAAAAAACAAATAAAGAATCTGCTGCAATCTACCAATTTTCTAACTATTCAGACCATCCTTGTAAAGCAGGCGGAGGAACTATTTCATTTCAAAACGTTCTAAAAAGTAATTTTTAATTTATTTATTTATTTTTTACAGTGCCCATTTTCTGTGTGTCTATGTAAGCAATAATACCCTCGAGGGTGGGCAGTATGGGCAATACCGGACCGCCCAGGGGCTATAAGGCCCTCCGCCTGTGGCGTCCTGGCCTCATTGATGCCCCCTCTACACGTCCGGTATTGCCCATCACCTACCACCCTCTCGGGTATTATTGCTTACATAGACACACAGACTTTGACGGCAGATAAGGACCACTTGGCCCACCCAGTCTGCCCATTTCCCTACCCACTGGATAAGCTGCAGATTCTAGTTAACCAACAGCCTACTTCCTGCCACCCCCCACTACAACTGCCTTATGTCTGTCCCATGCATGTTTGAATTCCCCCACTGTTTTAGACCCAACAACCTCCCCAGGAAGGCGGTTCCATGCATCCACCACTCTCTCCGTGAAAAAAATTTCCTCACATTACCCCTGAGCCGTCCCCCCTCTATCTTTAAATTGTGCCCCTTGTTCTTACACATCTCTTTTTCTGAAAGATGCTACCCTCCTGGACTTTGTTGATTCCCTTCAGGTACTTGAACGTTTCTATCATGTCCCCCCGTCCCTCCTTTCATCAAGGGTATACATATTAATCTCTCTTAGTCTCTCTTCATATGGTTTCTGATGCAGACCCTGCACCATTTTAGCTGCCCTCCTCTGGACTGCTTCCATCCTGTCTATGTCCTTGCGCAGATGTGGTATCCAAAACTGCAAACAGTACTCCAGATGGGGTCTCACCAACTGTCTGTACAGAGGGATAACCACTTCCTTTTTTCTACTTGTGATGCCCCTTCCTATGCATCCCAGTATCCCCCTGGCTCTCCTCACTGACTTCTCACATTGCTTACAACCTTTAAATCATCTGACATGACTACCCCCAGGTCCCTTTCCATTTTTGTTGTTGTTAGTGCCTCCCTGCTATTGTACTCTTCTCCTGGGTTTTGTTTCCCAGGTGCATTACTTTGCACTTCTTTGCACTTCTTCAATGCAAAGAAGTGCAAAGAAGTGCATTACTTTGCACTTCTTTGCATTGAATCTAAGTTGCCATATGTCTGACCATTCCTCCAACCTTGCTAAGTCCCTTCTCATCTATCTGACTATACATTATACAAACCAAGCATTGTACATTTTGGGTATAACAATTGTGAACTGTAAATTACTGCTGCAAGGTGAAAAGAAACATGAAGTGTATGAATGTCTGGCTGTATTCTGATTCTTTGATATGTATCCTGTACCCATGTTGTTCAATAAACCTGAATAAAAAAAAAAGCTTTATTTTTAATAATCACTGGTGCAGGGTATTAGACTTGACTCCATGTAAAACAGCAAACAGCAGGTAAAGGTGCCTGGTGGACCAAAAGGTGTAACATGGCTTTAATTGGAGCATTTTAGGTAGAGGTGTGGGTAAGGCACACCAGGAGCAAAATAGAAAAAAAACCAAAAAAACACGAAGCTCTCCAGAACCTAAAAGGGAAAGGGAAACTTTTTCAACCAGGAAAGGCACACTAAGCAGAAGCTTGTTTCCAGGTGCGACTTGGGAGCACAAGGAAGTTAAGTGACTTGCTCAGGGTCACACAGTATGTAAGTGGGGGCTGTGGGATTCAAACCCAGGTCTCCAGGTTTGCAGCTTAGAGCCTTAAACCACTATACTATACTGCCTCCATAAAAGCTGCTGCACAGTTCAGGGGGAGGAAGTGATTGCCACCACGGCCAGACCAGAGAAACACCATGACCTCAGTAAAGTCGACCAGGCACCACAAGGAATACCCTCCCAGGATTTACCTACTGGCATGCTGAGACCCTCATCAAAGATCCCAGGTACTGCACCTGAAATTGGTAGAATGACAGCACATAATCTGAACTTCGCACTTTAGACAGTATTTTTAAAACAGAAAGAGCATAGCATGAGGCTGCAAACTCCATAATAACGGAGTGTGACACCATACCTGGTTATTAGGGCACACTCATAAGATGGTTGCTAAAGAGGGTCACCAGTTATAAAAAAAAAAAAATCTAAGCTAAATATATTATGCTGCCAGTAAATTAACTGGTAGAGAGGCAGCACTGTGTGACAGAAACATCATTCTCAGCTTTGTCCTTAGTCCAGGCTGGTGCCCTAATGTAACTTTAATTCCATTATCTTCTTGGGATACAGCCTCAGGTTATGGAACCTTAATTATGCCCTTTTAATGAACGGCCAACATTTTTTATATATAGATAACAATAGTTTTATTGCCGGTTACAACCTCCCGGATGATATTTTCAATTATTTATTATTTTGTTATTTTTTGGTGCCACCTACCGCCGGTACCTCTGCTCAGTCACGGACCCCTTGGCTGCCACTCCCACATCAGCCGCAACTCCCGATACTCCTTGGCTTGCCCCCCAAGGGTGGGGTTGCGGCACCTGACCCCTCTTAGGGTGCCGCAATTGACGGGATAGGCTGGGAGTCGGCCTGGGAGCTGATCGCAGCCGAAGGGTGAGCGTCATCTAAGCAGGTAGGTGGCTATTTTTTCTCCCTGGTTTTTGCAAGGGCAGGGACATGCAATGACGACCAGTGTCTGCCCCGCCCGCCGAACATATTGGCATCGGCATAAGCAGTAAACCCAGCCTCTGCTAGGTGTCCGTGTAATGCCGACACACCCCCCGTGGAGAAGGAGAGCAGTCCTCGGGATGTCAGTTCTTCTCCCACAGCGGGTCTTCCGACGTACCGAGTCCGTTCCGAACCCTGGTCACCGGCATCGCAGGTCGGAGCCCTGCCCCTGCAACAACAGGCTGCCATGATATTTTCGATTATAACCGGGAGGTTGTAATCAGCACCTGTCAATCTCACTCACGCTCACCATAGCGCAAGTTAAGCAACTGCTGTGAACTGCTTCAACGGACTTCCTCACAGACAAAATGCCAAGCCAGAAAATGGAACAAAATATCAGAAAACCTGTGAAATCTGTGCATAAAAAATGCTGGCTATTAATTAAATAGAATAATATATGGGTAGGTGTGTGTGAACCAGAATTTTACACCCACCCACCCATACTTTATTCTATATATACCCCCACTTGTTTATCCTGAGGAAAGACCAGTGATGAAACCTTACCCTTCCCCCTTCCCACTAAGTTCCCCCCAAAAAAACAGTAATACGGTAGTTTTATTTTTTGGACTTCAGTTACTTAACCACCCCTCCCCACCACCAAACCACAGGTTGTTTTTGGCTTTGCTTTCTTTTTTCGATTATTTGTTTGTTTTTCTGGTGTTACACAGGGCCCTCCTTTGGTTGTCCACCTCTCGTTTTAGTTTCAGATCAGTAGCTCACTCCAACCTCCAAAAAGGAACCCCTTGGCATAGTTATACAGGTGGTGTGCATTATTTGTTTTGTTTTGGACTCACCTGAATTATTTAGCTTAATAATTCTTTTCATTTTATTCAGACCGTTAAGTTATGCGACACTGTGATACTGCCTACTGCTGTCTTGTCTGTATCATGAATTGCACAGGCCACCACCGTAACTACTAGGCACTTTGTGAGTTAAAAAAAAGAGTTATTTATTCAGTTTTGGTTGAACTAATTGCATGCACATGTCAAATCTCACTACATCTTTGATTCCCAGAATTGTTGCACCACCACTGACTGCAATGACGTGCACAGGTTGAAGTCCCTCGGGCCCAGCACTTTGCTGACACGGGAGGAAGATCTCCCTCAGACTCAGGAAAAGTAAACCCAACAGACTGAAGAAAAAAAAACTCTACTCAGGAATGACAGCCCAGTATTTACAAAAAGAAATTTCCAATCCAGCGCCCCATTACCTTTTATATACTTTTTGTACATGCAAAAAAGTACGTGGCAATACAGTGTTTTGTGTTGGACCTTGCCCCCCTGGGCTGTCCAAAATAGGGAAGAGATAGATAACCAGCAGCTAAAATTAGCAGTAGGTGCTTACTTTATTTGTAGGTGTTCACCTGTGTGTATTTACAATATAGCAATCCACCCATATACAAGCAGTCTGCCAGGAGTAGAGCTATGGCAGACCCATATTTCAAGTCTTGCAAAATCGGCTTAAAAAGTTCCAGAAGTTTGAAGTCCAAAATGGTGTTCCACAATAGGTATTCCACAATCCCAGGTGATGCAAAACAGCATTAAAGGCCTGGCAATCCAGAGAGGAGAACTAGCCTTGGGGCAGAGGCTAGTTTGGCACAGGGGTAGATTGCTAGATTATGAATACACACAACTGAACTCCTATAAACAGTAAGGACCTTTTGCTAATGTCAGCTGCTGGTTGTCTACATTTCCCAGTGTGCTTCAACTTCTGGCCATCTGGTTCAGTGTGGGGGTTAGCCACCCCTGTTACATAGCACCATTCTGCACCACTTGAACTGCAGTTGAAATTTGGTTTGGAGTGTGTCCAAAATAGGGGAGGCCTTTAAAACTGAAATGGCCTACGCCACACACAACAAATTTTGATGAGGTTACTCAGTATAATCCTGACCCTGTTTGTCTGACTGAAACGTGGCTCAGACCCCTGATACTGGACTCCATCTGTTCCCTTCCAGGCTTTAATTTTCTTAGGCTTGACCATGCTAGCAAGAAACATGGAGGTGGCCTGCTTCTTTATTACAAGAGCCATCTAAATATTTCCCTCTTACAACACGTTTATCCGGCCTCCCCAGCTCGTGAGCTTCTGCGCTCACTGCTCCTTCTTCGGAATACCAAGAAAATTCACCTAGCTTGTGTTTATTATCTTCCTGATGGTGGCTTTAGTGGGTTAACCT
Source organism: Neoceratodus forsteri (assembly GCA_016271365.2). Classification (NCBI taxonomy): domain Eukaryota; kingdom Metazoa; phylum Chordata; order Ceratodontiformes; family Ceratodontidae; genus Neoceratodus; species Neoceratodus forsteri. The sequence goes on from JADMNL010000027.1 coordinate 271,033,995, forward strand.
ACCTTTTTTGACAAAATTAGTCCACAGACCGGCTCTAATAAGGTGTTGATATTGGGTGACCTTAACCTGGACTGGTTGGGGAACAGTATTGGGTAGTGTGGACCTCAGCTCGCTGGGTTTGGCCTTAAGCAGCTCATCTCTGCTCCTACTAGACTCAGCCTCAGTGGAGAAGCACACTCTTCTCGACTAGGTCATGACAAATGGGCCGAAAGGATTATAATATCTGGCACCTCTCCTGACTATTTCTGACCATATCCCCACCTACCGTGTCTAGAGAGTCAGTACATTGAAAATCTCTCCCAAGGTCATTCTACTCAGAGATCTTTCCAAGCTTGACTCTAGCTCCTTCCCCGACACCCTTGAGCACACTGACTGGTCTCCTGTCTTGCTTGCTGCTAATGCCTCAATTGCTTTTTCTAATTTTATAACGATTTTCTCTGTACTACAGGATAAACATGCACCTTTCATTAAAAGGAGAATTCCAGACACCGTTACTAAATGGCTTCTAGTGACCTGGTCACCCTCATGCAATCCAGAGACACGTGCTGGGCCAGATTAAAGGCCTCCAAAGCTCTGCCTGACCGTACTGAATACGGGCGGCTTTGAAATGCATGTAAGAAAACCATTCACTCAGCCAAGAGTGAATTTTGTGGATCCTCATTATTGGCATCTGCTAAAGACCCACGGAGTTTTTGGCATAACATCTGAAAGTTTATGGTGGCTCTAAATTACAAGTCAGTGATACGCTCATCGATGGGGTTAACTGTAACAACTCTTGCACTATAACTAATGCTGTTAATGGAGAACTGCACTAAACCTGTAAGTCATGTTGCCCAGTGGAAGTTGTTTAATACTGGTTCCATTTCTGTCATTGTTCCATCTCTAAAGATTTTTTAGTTATTCCATTGAGTGTTTCTGATGTACACTCTGATGTTAAGTGCCATTTTTGAACTGTACGATGTAGTTTATAACCCTCTGAGCCACAGAGTTCTATAGTATAACACAGCTGCATTGTGCCTACAATGGAAGATCTGAGCAAGGGACATAAGCTACATCACACAGTTCTAATATGGTTCTTACCTGCAGTGTGCAAATCAGAAACACCCACTAGGATAATTAAAAAGACTGTAGAGATGGAACAGTAACAGAATCTGAACCAGTATTTAAAAATCAGCTTCTACTGGGGAAAATAGCTTACAACTTCAATGCAGTTCTCCTTTAATAAACAAGTCAACATTGTGGGGGGATTCAAGAGTGCATGGGATAGACACAAGGAAGCCCTGACTACAAAGGGCAACTAGAGTGTCAAAATGGGTCTAAAACAAATGGGCAGACGAGATGGACCTAGTAGTCGCCTTCTGCCGTCAATTCTACGTTTCTAAGTTTTCGGACCTGTCTGCCTTCACTTCCCTGTCCTCAGGTCCTCTGTCCCAGAATGTGACCATGGCCTCCCCTACCTTATGGATGCCTTATTACACCTTCTATCTCAACAATGTTACCGCTCGTAACGTTGGCAGGTTGTTGGTGTGTCTTTCCCCCTATGCTAGCCCTGGTCATGATAACTCAGAGCCAAAGCTCCTCCACCTTAGTACCCCATTTCTGGCATTTCCCATTTCACCTATATTTAACACATCCCTGCTTACTGGTATTGTGCCTGATGTTTGGAAGGTTGCTTAGGTGGTTCCTGTCTTTAAGCAAGGAGACCCCAAATGCACAGCAAACTATCACACCAAAGCTATCCTGTCTGTCCTTAGTAAGCTTCTGGAGAAAACTGTTGCACCCCAGTATACTGAATATCTTTATACGCATGACCTTCTCTCTTCAGCGCAGCATGGCTTCTGGAGAGGGCATAGTACCTCCACTGCCCTTACCAGGGTCACATCTGAGATTAGGGTGGCCATGGATCAGCGCAAGTTGACTGGCGCAATCTTTGTTGATTGCTCAAAAGCTTTGACCACACACTTCTCTGCACCAAGCTGCACTCCTCTGGGCTGTCTGATCATTCCATTGCATGGTTTTCTAACTTACATAACAGACAGTAGCTGGTCAGTTTTAATAGAACTTTATCAGAACTGGTTCCTGTTTCAGTGGGTGTACTCCAAGGCCCAATCCTAGGTCCCCAATTTTTTTTTTGCTGTTTGCAAATGATCTCCTCTGTGTACCTGTCCACATTAGCTCTGCTCTGTATGCAACTGATCTGGTGCTCTTGTAAAGCTCCCAGGATATTAGGATCATCAACTCCCAACTGAACAGGGACTTCCACCATGTTCACTCCTGGCTATCTGCTAGTAAGCTGGTCCTCAACCTAAGGAAAACTCAAATTATGCTTTTTGTAGCTCTCTGGCAAAAATCAGGTCATGGCCGAGCCCCTGGCTGTGCCCAGAGTTGATGGTCTGCCCCTGATTGCTGCCTCTTCTTTCAGGTACCTTGGTGTAACCCTGGACCTACAACTGGCTCTCTCCTTGCACATCACTAATGTCTGTAGGCTTGTGAACAGTAAGATTAGTATGGCTTGCAGAGCCAAGCACTTCCTCACCCTTGCTGCACGTTTAGTCCTTGCTAAGGGAGTGCTAGTACCCTCCATTAATTATGGGCTCCTTACTTACACCAATGCTGCCAAGACCCTTTTGTCTAAATGGGATGCAGTTTATAACAATATATGTTGTTTCACCCTCTCTGCAGCTCACCTCACGCATCACTGTGTGCTTTACAACAAACTTGGTTGGTTATCCCCTGCAAATAGTCATGACTTTGTGCTGTGGTATTCTGTAAATAAGGTACTCCATACTGCCAACCCTCCCATCCTTGCTGAGAAGCTAAAGGCTACTCACCTTGGTTACCCACTAAGATCCGGTGACTTGCCCTGCTTGCTGTTCCTACAACTCGCACTGCTATGAGAGATTAGGCCTTTGCAGTGTGGGCTCCAAGGCTCTGGAACTCCCTCCTGCTATCTGTTAGGGGCGTCTCCTCTCACTGCCTCTTTGAAAGATCTTTATGGAGCTACTTGAAGGACTCCTCTGCCTGCACTTGCCCAGGGTGACTGACCCTTCCCTTAATCCAACAACTTGTGCGCTTAAGTTTTTCTCCTGGGTTGCCCTGTCGGGCATGCTGTGTTCCCCGTGCTACAGTATGTGCATTTTGCTCTTACCTTTTCATCTTGCGCTAGTGCTGAACCAAACTGTTATCTTGCCTTTCCTGACGGTACTGATACATATTAAGTACCTTGGTCTTGCTTCCTTTGTATTACTATGTATTACTATCATTCTGTTCCTGTTTACTTATTTTATGTACCTTGATATTGCTTTGTGTATTCCTATTAATTGTTCCTGTGGTTATCTTTTGTACTGTAACTCATTTGTGCGTATTATCCCACTGTAACCTCCCGGGTCATACCTAAAAATAGGCATTTAATTGTCTAATGTGCTTACCTGGTCTAATAATGACACAACAGTCCACTGTCACTTCCCAGTAGCTTTGTATAGAAGGATATGCTGCTGATATACTGTATGAGAAATGAAGGCCCTCTGCACCTCCAGCACCTTTCATCTGAGAGGAGACACCACCTGTACAGCATTTAGCAGTGTGGTGCCATCAACGTATCACCTTAAACTGGGTAAACCCAGTTCTGATATCCAGTACATCTCTACACAAGCCATCCCAGGCTTCTGCTCAGTCCTTATCTGAGCCGGAACTCTGCAATTTCCTCTCTCAAGATGCCTTCGTTGATAGGGCGGGTCTGGGAGTCCATCCAAGAAAGCTGTATACAGTAACAAACCCTGCGCTGGGAGAACCAGATGCTTCCATTGTATATTTAGCTACTCTGTATTTCTGATTTGCTCACTGCTTGCCCACCTCTGCTCCCCCCAGTCGCAACTGGAAATGAGCCTTGGTTCAGTGTCCCTGTCTCAGACACCAAATTTTTAAAAAAATATATTTGTACTCTAGTATATTCTGCTAATCTCTTGTAAGACTGTTATACTCTCCAAGTACTGGGAAAGGGCGCAAAAGAAATGTAAACAAACAAAAAACAAATTTTAAAACAAAATTGATTGGGGCTGGCCAGTCAGCAGAGTAGCTGCCTCTACGATGCTGACAACTCAGGTTCAGAGGGCTACCAGCTTGGTGGGGGATCAAGGATCCCAGAGGACACTCTACCTCTTCTCAGAGGGTGGATGAGTGATTGGCATCTACCAAGAAACTGCCACCTAGGTAACCAGATGTGGAAGTGTCCTTAGTGAAGGAGAGTAAGGGAATTGTTATTAGGGGGGAAAAAAATCACATAATAGGAAAATGTACAAATACCTTATACTAGTCCAAACAAATGCCTGAAAAAAAGATAATATGTAGAATAACGAATAAAATATGAACAAAATATCAATCTGTTAGTATTAAGAATGAGGATGATTGCAAAAAGATTGAAATTAAAATATAAAATTATATCAGAGTAGGGTAATTTTCCTGGTGTCATGGGCAGCATTACCCTGTCATTAAAACAAGTCCATGTGACCCCCCCCCCCCAAGTACAAACCTGAAAATGTACTCTCATAGCTCAGTGTGCCTTTCTAGGAAGGAAGGAAGGAAGGAAGGAGAGAGAGAGAGAGGGAGGGAGGGAGGGAGGAGGAAAGAAGTGCAGAGGAGCAGTTGTGGGAAGGACAGCTGACAACTGGATGCATGCACCAGGACACTTTGACGTGTGCACATCGTGAGCCCTTTGCTATGGCATCCAGCAGAAAGGGAGAAAAAAGGAAAAGCCTTTGGCACCATGCAACCCAGTGGACCCTAAAAGAGCAAAGGAGCAGTTGATGTGTTTGTCTCATGAGGTTTGGTCACTCACGAGGGTCCCACCACGACAGGTAAATCAAGGGGAACTGTCAGCAAAAAAAGAATGAGGGTGTTGGGTCCAAAAGGCCACATGGCTGATGGAGGGGAGGTGACCAGAATCAGAAACCCCCCCAAAAAAACCTAACTTGTTTGAATTTTGTAGTTACGCTTTACAATAACTTACAAATAGGCTCTGTACCTTTCCATTTTTGTCCCCAGAAAAGAAATAATGGTAAGCCTTCCAGCCCTTTTGAGACAGTTGGCTTACAGAAATTGTGAAATAGGAGTGTGCTGCTCTACAATGATTCTCTTCTAGAGATGGCTTTAAGAGCAATTCATGCCTGTTTGTAACTAGAAGGGGAATTTTACACCCACCTAGCCACAAATCTGTCAAAATGTCTGGAATGACAGACGTGTGAACAGGGATTTAGGAACAACCACAGAAGCAGGACAACATCAATCCAACCTCTAAAGGGTCTCCTGAGAGGACAGCTAAAAGCCAGCAAAGCCAACACCTGTTCCTCTATTCAGAAGGGAGATGGAGATTTTAAACAGTTGATAAACATTTACATAACTCATGAGAGAATGCATCAGAAAACTTGTACAGTGAGTGACATCTACTAAAATACAGAGACTCTAAACATAAAAACACAGCTGTTGGCAAACCTGTAGAGATTCAGCCGTTTTCATTTGTAAAACCAGACTGCTATGTTTTGGTGGGTCTTCAGGTACATTTGAGGCACTGGCCTAAGTAGATCTCAGACTTATTTATATAGTCCTTCTGGGGAGACAATTTAGCAAAAACAAACCCATAATTGTTGCAGTTGTCCCACACATGGTTCTATTCACAGCAGCCTTTCATGCACTCGTTTCCTTTACAAAACATTAAAGAGGCACTATGAGACCCAGATGGGAAACTTTGGGCTTTTATTTTTAAAGGAGAGGCGGTGTAGCCTAGTAGTTAGCACATCGAGCTGTGAACCTAAAGACTTGGGGGTTTGAATCCCATTTGCTCCGCTTTACTCACTGTGTCACCTTCAGCAAGTCACTGAACACGTTTGACATTCTCTTTCTGTGTGTGCGCAACCTTGCAGAGCTTTCCTTGACTAATCTCTTAGCCCCCTTGTACTTGCTGATTGCAGATGCAACTGTTTATGTAGCACTTTGGGATACTCTGTATGTAAGAGGTACTAGATAAAGCCACACTCTTTTCCTTTTAAACACAGAAGTGAATTCTGTATTACCTTTTTTGTGCCTTTATTTTTGTTACAGACACTACATGGCCAGAGGGATTTTATTTTCCTTTTTGGATGCTCCATGGTCCAGTGGAAATGCGATTTTGTGCCAGCAACCCAGGCCCTTGAGAAAACCTGGGATGAGGAGGGCTGGGAAGCTGGAATGTGAAAAAGTGCTGCCTAGCACAGTTCGTCAGGATGCCACTGACCACTGCCACCTTTTGTGGTGGACTGGGGAGCCGCCTTCTTCATGATTGGTCATGGCTCGCCAGAGGGCACTGCATGACACCATGAGAGGGTTCACGGGTCAACATAACACCGACATTAGCTCAGCACATGAGAGTACATGGGCGTAATACCCCCATAGCAGCCGTCATGAAGAAGGTTGGCTGCCTTAGGTCACATGCCACAAATCTTCTTCCCAATGATTTGATGACCCTCAGGCAGGTGGGTGCTGCCTCAAAGACCTGGCCATGGAGGGGTATGTTGTGGAAGACTGCAAGGGAGAGACTGGTAGTTTCTGAACTGGGTGGACATTAGTCTTTGGGGGAAACTGGTGCTTGGGGCCAGAAAGAGAGAATTATTAAAATAGAAATAAAAGCTTTTTGTTGCCTTAAACTTTGCAAAACATCAGTTGAAGCTTCATATATATGCATCATATTGGTGGGCTGCCATCAACATACAGGGCCCTTACTCGGTAGTAAATAGTATATGGTTACTCAACTTGCTTGTTGTAGTGCAGCTCAAAGGTCACAAAAAGTTGCTGTGGTATTGTTCTGACATCACAACTATACCAAAACTACTTTTAAACATTGAGTCACATGGATGCACTGTCTTCTCGCACCACAGCCACACCAATCTGATTTTTCCTCACCTGCTCATTTTCCTCACACAGTCACAGTAAAAAAAAGCAATTAAAAAAAAAAAGACAAAAGAAACTGCAAAATATTTAGTCTAACTCACCAAATCAAACCCTATGTCAGCAATAAGTCACACAGCTCACAAAGTTTAATTGGGTGTGTGGGGGAAAGACAGAAGAGCAGCGCATGCCACAGGAATTGCAGCTAAACTTTCACTTTTTTCTTTTCTCACAGATGCGACGAGTCTCAACAATTACAGGCCAACAATATCCTTTATTAACTTTCCGTGTGACTGACTGCTTATTTCTCATACTTTTCACCAGTTACAACAGTTGCTACTTAACTGAAACGAGAATCTCTGTGTCTTTTGTTCACTAAACTAATTCAAGGCTTGCTTTCTAATACAAACTAACCAAATACTTTTATAGAACAGTATATGGGTGACCAAACACAACAGAGCTTGTGTTTCCATCTTGGGGATGAAATGACATCAGAGACCTCTCAAACTTCGTTCATGTGGTCTCTATGATGTGATCTCATTCCCTCAATGGAACAACACACTTCCTGTGCGTGCACTGTTCTATAGGCAGCATGCTCTCAGTGTGGACAAGTATACAATAATGGCATCACAGTAATTATTTGACATTTAAAAGAAGAGAAATCTCATTCCAAAAACCCATATGCAGAATTCAATACTGGGTCATAAACACTGTCAGCCCCAGTGATTGCTTACAACAGGCCGCTGTCATCCTGTCAGCAGCTGGTGTTAAATTATCTGCTGATAACTATCGACCTGTCTCCTTATTACCTGTATTATCAACGCTTTTTGAAAAACAAATCAATCATTCATAGTCAAAATCTTGTTATTTCTGTCTCAGTATACTTCTTAACTTTAAATCTGGTTTTCATCACGTTTTCTACACAGACAGCCCTAGTCAATTTCACAACCAGCTAATTCACTTTTTGGATTCAGGGATTTTGCTGTTGTTCTTGGATTTGGGTAGTTTTGTTTTTTGGTTCTATTTTATTGATATTTCCAAAGCATTTGATTTAAGGTCTGGTCCTTGCATGGATAGTCTGGTGCTCCTTGGAATTTGGAGAGTTTTCTAGCTCCCTGAAAGAGGCGGTGGTGACACCACTCTTGAAGAAAGCTACCTTGGACCCAGACTGCCATGCAAACTACAGACCTGACTCCCTATCTCCAACCTTCCCTTTTAAGGGAAGGTGATTGAGAAAGTAGTGGCAGCACAACTGGAGGACCATCTGACCATGTATGAACCACTCCAGTCAGGTTTTCGAAAGAGACATAGTACAGAGACAGAGCTGGTTTGGGTGCTCAATGATCTCCTGATGGCTAGATATCAGAAGAACTGTTCCATCTTGGTTCTTCTGGATCTCTCATCAGCATTTGACACCATGGACCATGGGGTGTTGCTTGGTCACCTGAGGCACATCTGTGGACTGTCGGGAACAGTCCTCAGGTGGTTTACATCATTCCTCACGGGTAGAACACAGAGAGTGGTGTCTGGGGTCTTTTTCTCAGGCCCTATTTCTCTGTTGTGTGGGGTTCCTCAGGGTTCAGTAATATCACCCATGTTGTTCACGGTTTACATGCATTGTAAGAATGTATGGGCTGAGGTTTCACCGCTATGCTGATGATACCCAGCTCTACCTGTCTTTTGCACCCGACCAGAATGGAGTTCTCTCAGTCTTTAATAACTGTCTGAAAGAAATCCAGGAGTGGATGGATTCCAGCTGGCTGAAGTTGAACTTGGAAAAAACTGAGGTGCTGGTTGTGGACCCAGGTCACCGGATGGGGGGTTGGGGGTTGGTTCTTGGCGGCATTTCACTCCCGACCTCTGAACGGGTGCATAACCTGGGGGTAATTTTTGATGAAAGGCTGACCCTGCATTTGCAGGTGTCAGCTGTCGTCAAATCTTCCTTTTATCATTTTAGGAATACCCTGCCCTGGAGCAAGTTCAGCCAATGCCCTAAGCAATCAAGCCCTGTCTCAGGAGGGCACCCTGCCATACAGCAAGCTGAGCCGTCACCCTAAGCAATCAAGCCCTGTTTCAGGAGGGCACCTTCCCCTGGAGCAAGCTAAGCCATCGCCCTTAAGCAATCAAGGTAATCTCATCTGCACTTGCCCCTTGACCGCATTTCACCAAGCTTCTGAAGCCTTTGTTATGAAGTTCAATCTTGGTGCTTTTTGGACTTCATCCTACCAGCTCCAAACGTCTAGGGAATTTTGCTCCGTTTTTGCTAAAGTTACTGTGATTGCTTTGTTTCTGCTCACCAGGCGTGGACCTAACATTTTTGAATGATTTTCCCCCAGTAAAGTGTAAGTGAAACTGGAGCGAAGATCCAAATCGGGCGCCAGTTTTAAAATGCTGATTCCCCCTCATTGCACTCACTACAGCCCTTCTCTCAGGCAGCCACTATTTTTGGGTAGCCTTTGAAAGCTGAAGTGGAACTGGAGCGAAGAAATCAGGCGCTAGTTTTAATATGCTGATTTCCCCTCGCTGCACTCGCTACAGCCCTACTCTCAGGCAGTCTATATTTTTTTGGGTAGCCTTCAAAGTACAATCTGGCTGAAAAATCTTACCCCTTGCTCAAAGCACAAATAACATCCGGAGTCAGGCTGTTAACATTTTCCTGTGCTGCACTGAGAACTATTTCAGCAGAATTTCTCCTCGATTTGATCTCCCAGCCAGGCTCGGTCCCATAAGGTCATTTTTTTTTTACTCCTGGGAGCAGACGGTGGGCTAAAGCAAAATTAAATGTATAAGAATTGATGTTGGTTGCCTTACAGTTAATTTTACAGACTGAATGTTTTAAAACTCTCAGCTATTTATTTCTACCCATATCTCCACAGCCTAGACTTATTTTATTTTTACTGTGTGCTATTTTCCTGTCTCATGTTGCTGCCAAACTGATATATAATGTACCTCCAGTTTACCTAGAATTAGCCTGACAGAGTTTTTTCAGTCTCTGATTTTTCCCTGTAATTCCTTCTGCTCGCTCCCTCTACTATACTCCTCCTTTTCTCCACCCATTCCTTCTATCTCCTGATAATCTCGAAACCCTATTTAACTGTCTACTCACTCTCTTTCTCTCTCCCTAGCCCTGTTTCAGGAGGGCACCCTGCCCTGGAGCAAGCTGAGCCGTCACCCTAAGCAATCAAGGTAATCTCGTTTGCACTTGCCCCTTGACCGCGTGTCACCAAGCTTCTGAAGTTTTTGTTCTGAAATTCAATCTTGGAGCCTTTTGGACTTCATCCTACCAGCTCCAAACGTCTAGGGAACTTTGCTCCGTTTTTGCTAAAGTTACTGTGACTGCTTTTTTTCTGCTCACCAGAAGTGGACCTAACATTTTTGAATGATTTTCCCCCAGTAAAGTGTAAGTGAAACTGGAGCGAAGATCCAAATCGGGCGCCAGTTTTAAAATGCTGATTCCCCCTCACTGCGCTCGCTACAGCCCTTCTCTTAGGCAGCCACTATTTTTGGGTAACCTTTGAAAGCTGAAGTGGAACCGGAGCGAAGAAATCGGGAGCTAGTTTTAATACGCTAATTTCCCCTCGTTGCACTCGCTACAGCCCTACTCTCAGGCAGCCTATATTTTTTGCGTAGCCTTTAAAGTACAATCTGGCCAAAAAATCTTACCCCTTGCTCAAGGCGCTCTGTCCCACAGCCACTGCGTGGCTGCTCCCCACCCGTCCTCCACCACACCCACTCTTGGGTGGCATTTGTTACATAGTGCTGATTTGCCCCGCCTATCTGTTGTGCGAGGAGGATTTTTAACGGTCTCCTCACTTTCTCACTTGCAGCCTATACTTTTTCGCCACTAGGGGGCTCTTGGAAACCTGCTCTTAACACACATTAATTCTCACTTTCTTGGTGTGCAGTCTGTGGATTTTTCTACCTAAAATCCTCCAATCTTGAGTAATTTCTCCCTCACTAAATAGCTCTTACCTAATCATTTACTTGGTCCCCAACAGGGCCCATTCTCTATCCAACTACAGAGCTCCAAATCCCTGTGCAATCTTTCAATTAGCCTCCATTCTTGCTCCTCTCATATGGATGCCTTTATTAAGATGCCCTCCTTCCTGTGATAGCAACTCCTTACACCCAAATGTTATTCCTACCAACATGCTTACACCATCCCACCTGCCCCTTGCCACCTTTCCCCTCTTTGTCTCAAATAAGATCACCTACCACATTGCATATATACTCCATAACTCCTCTCCTTTAAACCACCCCTGACCACCCCCTTCTTTCCTCGTAAACTGTGGTACCTGCTCCTCTTATCAATAATGCTGGCAGGAGATATTGAACTCAATCCAGGTCCTGCTGGCTTCATTAGACATAATGATTCAGCTTGGAAAGACTTTAAGGGGCTGCATATTGTTCACCTAAATATCAGGAGCCTCCCTCATAACTTAACTGAACTAGAGGCTTGGGCTACTCAACATAACCCTGACATCTTGTGTCCGTCAAGATAGACCCACATCAAAACGTGGTGGTGGTGTTGCAATCCTCTTTAAACCTTACCTATCATTACACCGAAATGGCTCTTTCACCCTCTCTCACTGTGAAGCCATTCACGCCACCCTTCAACTAGGCTCTAAGAAACTGCACATAGTGTGTGCCTATAACCCTCCCACTGGTAGCATTGCTGGTCTCAAGGAACTCCTATCCCAGGTGGACACAGCCGATGGACGAAATGAGATCCTCATAATGGGAGATCTACATCTAAACTGGACTAGTAAAGCTAGTCAGTCCTTTCACACTGTGGTATGTGGCCATAACCTCCACTAACTTATCAATGACCCTACAAGGGTCATGGTCCCATCTCATTCCAGTACACTAATAGACTGGGCCCTTACAAACCGCCTCGACAGTATAGTTGCTAGTGGTACCCTGGCAGATGGCATAAGTAATCACTCCCCAATTTTCTGCCTCAGGCGTTCTGCTAGACCACCATCTCCTCCTCCAAAACTTATCACCTTCCACAATCTGGCCAATATAAAGCAGGCACTTTTTATGCATGACCTCTCAATGATTGACTGGTCTCCCATCTTTGCCTCCTCAAATGCTCAATCAGCACTTGACTACTTCCTTGCTAAGTCTGGATGTCTCCAGGACATCCATGCTCCCAGAGTCACTTGCCGTATATGGGGTACACAGACCAAGTGACTCACCAAAGATCTGCTTTCTCAACTCAGGGTAAGGGATAAAAGTTGGCAGCGTTGCAAGACCTCAAGGCTACAGGCAGATTATAATGACTATAGAGCTCAAAGGAATTCCTGCAAAAAGAATATTCGCCTAGCTAAAAGTTCTTTCTGTAAGGACTTACTAATGAAATCTGCTGGTGACTCCAAGAAATTCTGGTCTGTCATTAAAACTCTCCTTGGAGCAAATAAATCATCCACTACTAATGACATGCTGCTAAATAGTGTGCATTGTAATAATCCTGTGACCATAGATAATGCACTAAACAGCCACTTCTCTGACCTATCTAGCTATTCAGCCTCATTCCCCCTACTTCTAGTTCCGTGGAAACAGAACCGGTGCTTTCTCATCCACCGTTCCGTTTCGGACCTTCACCAGAACTGAAGTTCTAAAGCTACTACTCTCCATCCCCGCTAGCACTAGCTCTGGTGCAGATGGACTGGAACCCAGGCTATTGAAAGTCACTGCCTCTCTTATCGCCTCCCCATTAACTAAAATCTTTAATTTGTCGATATGTCACGGCATAGTTCCCAGCATCTGGAAGCTAGCTAGAATCACTCCCATCCTTAAGAAAGGTGATCCTAAAGACATGTCTAACTACCGACCTATTGCCATTCTTTCCATGCTCAGTAAAATCCTGGAAAAATTAGTGGCAACCCAAACTATAGCATACCTACAGGAGCATAACCTCCTCTCAGGCTCCCAGCATGGTTTCCACAAAGGCCATAGTACTTCCACTACCATCCTAAAACTTACAAATGACATCCATGCTGCTATGGAAGCTGGTCTTCTGACAGGTGCTGTCTTCATCGACTTAACTAAGGCTTTTGACATGGTTAACCATACCCTTCTCCTTACTAAACTCTGCTCTTTTGGTTTCTCCATCGAAACAGTTGCCTGGTTCAGTAGCTATCTATCCAACCGGATGCAGGCTGTAGCCTTTAACTCAGCCATGTCCAATCCTTCTCCCATACTCATGGGGGTTTCCCAAGGGTCCATACTTGGCCCGCTACTTTTCTCAATTTTCATAAATCACCTCCCATCATTTGCACCAGCCTGCTCCTCCTTGCTATATGTGGATGACCTCGTCATTTACCGCAGTGGTGGTAATATTGCTGATATTAACCAGTCCCTAGCCATTGACTTCTTAAGCATTCAATCCTGCCTAATGGAAAACAACCTTGCCCTAGATGCAAGCAAAACTCACTCCATGCTCTTCGGATCTCCAGCTAGACTCAAGGCAAAGCGCACACCCTTCAAATATCAAGTGCCGATGGTTCCCCAGTAGTTGGCACCAGCTCCCTCAAATATCTAGGCATTCTCCTTGATGAATCCCTGGATTTTAACCTCCATATCACCGCCACCTTCAAATCTGTTAATGCCCAAATCGGAGGTGCCTACCGTACTATGCCCTCACGCCATCTGCCAGGCTTGCCGTAGCTCAAGGCCTGCTGCTCCCGGCCCTGGCCAATGGCTCAGTCACCTACCTAAAGGCATCAAAGACCTCCCTCCATAAATGGGACACCACCTATAACAACATCTGCCACTATGCCTCTGTATCACCACGGTTCAAACATCACTGTCAGCTTTATGCTGACCTAAAAATGGCCCAGTCCTGCTGCTCACCGGCTACTGTCCAATGGCTCCCTAATTGACGGTATAACTAGATCAGGCCTCCCCAAACCCCTCGCCTCCTTGCTACACTCCCAAACTCCCTCCTATGGTCTCCGATCTAATGGCCATGCCCCTCTCTCCATCCCCAGACGCAAAACCACTATGGGTACTCGTGCTTTCTCTTATGCAGCCCCAAAGTACTGGAATTCCATCCATCAAGCTATTCACCTAGCTCCTACCCATGCTGGCTTTAAGAAACTCCACTGTGAACATCTACTGGCTTCAGATCCTTGTACATGCTTTCATCCACCTTAGCTCATTCATTCATTCCTTCTATCCTCACCCCTGTCTTTTCCTGCACTCTCCCTCTTACCTTTTCCCTGCACACCTTCTTTCCTTACCTCCGCTTTTCTCCCTGATCCCTACCACCCCTCCTTCTCTTCTACTTCTCTACATTTTGAGCCCCGTGATGGCACTTACTGTATTTTGTATTTTTCCTGTTGTACCTAATACTGACTTGTACCCACTTGTTTATATTTTGACTTTTTCCGAACTGTACTGTGTATTATTTTTTGACTTTGTCCAACTCTGTAAATCACCAAGTTGCCTAGTTGTTTGTATTTTGACCATCCCTCTGTCTACCTTTTCCTTGTGCTGTGTCACATTGTACTGCTCATGTATTTTTCCCTCGTATTCCTCCTGGGTCATGTCTGAAAATAGGCATCTCTATGCCTAGTGCACCCACCTAGTTACCAAAAGCAAATAAATAAATAAAAATAAATATTGCCAGGATTAGGCATCTGGTTCCGTCTGGTGACCTTCCTACTTTGGTCCATGCCTTTATGTCCTCGCGCTTAAGATTACTGCAACTCCCTCTACCTAAGGCTTCCTGGGGTGGAAATCCGCTGCCTGCAGCTGGTGCAGAACGTGGCAGCCCAGCTTTTGAAGGGATCTGCTCGGTCCTGTCATATTTGGCCAGTGTTGCGCGAACTGCACTGGCTGCCAGTACAATGGCGGATCACCTTTAAAGTCAGTTTGCTGACTTTTAAAGCTCTACATGGACTGGGCCCAGATTACCTGAAAGAGCTCCTGGTTTCTTACTGTCCTGGACGATCACTCCACTCGGCCGATGAGGGGTTACTAGAGATTCCAAGGGTGTGTTTGAAATCAGCAGGGGCAAGAGCATGTATGTATTCAGCCCCTACCCTTTGGGATTCTCTACCCCGTCAGTTATCGGAGTGCACAACTGTGGAGGGATTCAGGCAAGTCTTAAAACCTTTTTGGTGGCACCAGGCATTCAGTGACTGATCTTCCTTTATGATGAATGGTATACTATTTTAATGTTAATGTATTGATGTTTGATTTGTTTTAAAATTGTTAGGTGCCTTGGTTATGGATAAGGTGCCTTATAAATAAAATTTATTAT
This sequence comes from Neoceratodus forsteri, assembly GCA_016271365.2. NCBI lineage: Eukaryota > Metazoa > Chordata > Ceratodontiformes > Ceratodontidae > Neoceratodus > Neoceratodus forsteri. The sequence continues at coordinate 271,049,182 of JADMNL010000027.1, forward strand.
CATTATTATTATATAATAAATCATTCTACTCTTTTGAACCGACTTGCTTATTGTGACTTGTCTGATAACACCACTGACTGGCTGGCACTGTAGACCTGCCTGACCTTCAGTCCCTAATGTGGACCACCATCTTACAGTATAAGGGATATCAGTATTTACTCATGCTTGCTATGATGTACTATGTAGGGCTATATTTGTGGTCTTAGCATGCCACCTACAACCATTAGCCATAATGCTATGATCAGCATATTCTCTGAATTATTCCATTTTATGCAATGGCAAGTAAGAATCCTGTTTCCTGATTGGTCAGCTGGTCACCACAGCAGGGATGTTATCCTGGCACAACATCCCAGCTATAGTGCCAGCCAGCTGTCAACCTCAGAGATTGCACTGAACATATCCCACCACAGCAGCTTCTAACAGAAATTGTGTCAGCTGTACCTGAATGTCAAAATTCGGTACAGTGAACTTCACTCACTGTCTGTACTATGGACTCAATAAATGAATGGTTTTCAGAAGATAAAGAAAACAATGTTCCAAAACCAGAGGCAAAAAAAAGTAAAGAAAAAAACAGCATCTACAAGTCGAAGAAAACCAGCTCAACAACATCGAACAGAACAGAAATGAGCCTGCCACAAAACGTCAAACCAAGTGGGCTGTCAAAGTTTGGCAAGACTGGCTTCAAGAAACAGAAACAGAAGTAGATGTTAACACAGTAAGTGCCAATAATTTGAACGTGATTCTTAGAAAATTATATGCTTCTATGAGAAATTCAAGTGGTGATTACTATGGCACCAGCAGTTATATCGGAGTTCGAGCGGGACTTAACCATTATTTAAATGGTCCTCCTGTCAGTAGAAACCTTAACTTCCTAACAAACCCTGAATTTCAAAGTACAAAGAATGTTTTCACTGCTCAAATAAAAAACTTAAGACGTGAGGGGAGAGATAAAACAAAACACCACCCTCCCCTCACTTCCACAGACCTCCAGGTGCTGAGAGAATCCCTGGCCCTCAGTAGTGAAACCCCTGAAGGACTGCTACACCGCGTCTGGCTCAAGTTACAAATACATTTCGCCAGGCGTGGCTGAGAGGGCCAGCGACAACTAAAGCCATCCTGCTTCGAATTTAAACAAACGGAGAATGGTCTAGAATATGTCTCCTTAAACTTTAACGAAAAAACAAAAAAAACACTGTGATCCCCTCGAAAAAGACAGAGACAGATATCAAGGGACAATGTTTGAGATCAAAGGACACCCACACTGTACAGTAACCGCACTTAAAAAATACTTCAGTAAGCTACCACAAAATCCACCATGTCTGTTCCTGCATCCCCAAAAAAAAGACATTTAACCCTTGGGAAAATGAAACAAAGTGGCACACTTTCGAGCCCATAGGCAAATATTACTTCATCAATGCTCCCAAAGATGTGTGCTGTAGCAGGACTACCAAACTCTTACACACACCATTCCCTGTGAGCGACCACTGTTCAGCTGCTAAGCAATGCCGGATTTAAAAGCAGACAGATTATATCTGTCACCAGTCACAAGCAGGAATCCTCACTGAAGAGTTACTGGGCACCAACCTTGCAAGAACACAGCAACTGGAGCTCAGTTTTATCTGGCATGCAACCTGAAATCAGCAGCAAGACTGGATCCCCTGAAGCCACAAACAAACATGTGTACCTGTCGGAAACAGCAGCGTCAACCTCCGGAAGAAATCCCTTACCAGAAACCATCGGACCCTGTAAAAAACACAGACGCAGTGTCCATGACTCGAACCTCCAATGCCACAACCATCAATGTGCTCCCGACAGAAGCAGCAGAGCCAACATTCGGGAGAGAGACGTTCTCTGCAACCTGTAGCACCCAGTGCTGAATCAACAGAGCCAGCCCAGAGTAACAGTAGCACATCCCTGCAAAGCAGCAGTTTTACATTCAAGGCAACTCTACTTGCATTTTCAATATTTATAAATCATAAATGCAGCTTCATAGTTCCTAGAGTAAAATACCATGCCTGCTAGTTTAAAGCAAAGTTCCCTTGAAATGAACTTTACATGTTGTTGTTCAATGAAAGTTGATATTCTATTATTGTAAAATTAAAAAAACAGTTTCTGGTTCAAGAGTAAAATGTTTAAAAAGTATTTAATGTGAGCACAAAAACAGTGTCTGCCTAAAGAGTTGCATTTAAAAAAAAAATTTAATATGAGCATAAAATGCACACCTTCAGTCACATCACCTTAGAATAAAAAAACTGACAAAATACTAATTAAATTACACATCTGTAAGTTTGGAACTATTTGATGTAGTGGAAGGATATTTTACATTTCATTAAAAACATTTTAAAACTAAAAATTATTTGCCTGCTTTATTATTTAATAGTCACTAGCCATTGTATAAAAGGAATAATGTCCTCAAGGGTGGGTGTTATGCTGGGATAACATCTCTTCCCGGGTGTTGGACGCCCTCGGCCAATGGCCTCAGGCCCAACCACCCGAGGCGGGATGTTATCCCAGCATAACACCCAACCTGTTGGTCATTATTCCTTTAGTAACCCAAAATTAGTTATAGTCAGCATAATTGCTTATCACTGTGTACTTGCAAAACCTAACGGCCTTGGATGCGAGCTGCTCACCTTACCCACTAATATAACGGTTTTATTTAGCTTTTCTACTATGTAGATGGGCACGTTACCAGGTAATGGACCTTATTATCTCGGAGTATATAATTCTGTGTAATACTGTTTTTCACTGAGTTTTTTCTTATGATGACACCGGGTGTTTGGAGGTTCCAGACTCCCAACTATGGTAAGCTGTCTTTTTTACTTGCTTTGGGTAATAAACCTTTTGTCCTGCAACACCTGCCCCCGTTTTGTGTTTTGCCATCAGGTTTAGATCCTGCCTTTACCCCAACAGCGTCCTATTTGGTCAGTCACAGTCAGTTTCATGGTGTGGGTCTGTTTCTACTTCTCTTCCTGTTACACTTCATGTCCCTTAGGGTTCTATTTTTGGTCCTAGTCATTAAAACTTTTTATTTATGTAATTTTATCAAATACATAACTTTCTGAACAAATACAGTAGATAATGTCCACATATAGTTCATTATTAAGGATGCTGAATACATACTCAAGTGGCACAGCACTGGAGAGTAGTTACATTACAAGGTACTCACTTAGAACAGTATGTGAGCTATAATGTGGTCAATGCTCCATATGTGAACACTTAACGGGTTAAAATCTTGTAAAAGTAGAATGACCTTACCAAGTCCTAGAGTGTTTACACCAGAGTAATACGAATTTTTACCATCCAAGACTCCCAGGAGCCCTTATTAACCAAACAAACACATCAAACAGCTGTAGTATAAAGTCACTAGTTAGGGGATAAATGTCAAGACTTACTCTCCAGATGAGATTATAGCTCACCACCCAACACTATGTGTCGGTGCTGTGGGTGCTGTCTAAGGTCCCAGCCCCTCACAGCTAGCAATACTCAGGCACCCCCTGAAGCTGCACCACAGCACCTAGTCCCAGTCCCCAACTACTCCTCAGGGGAACAAGTAACGCCAGAGGTACCAGCTTTCATGATCTGAGCCAGTTCACAAATCCTCTCACCTTCATTACAGTGTACGGATGGCTAAATTTAAACAGCTGAACAATAAACAGCACTTTAACGTAATTTAAACATTTACTAAGCTTGTACGCCTCCCCCCCAAGCACATGAAGAGGAAGGGGAAGAAGACGATCTTAGCCGCCGTCTTAACTAAGGTACTATCCAGACTGTGAGACCCTGGCAACATTATGAAATTTGTAACAAATATTGAAAGTATTTCAACATGAAATCAGTAACACAGTTTAACTCGAGACTTAACAAGATCCCATCATTTGTACTAGAGTCTTGGTTTTGTTCCTTTGTGCCTTCACTTCCTTTTTACCCTCTCATAAGCCAGTTCCCCAATAATCACCAATGCACAATGTCTCTAGTCCAAAGTTGTTAAATTTAAAATGGGGAGGAGGCCAGCTCCAGAAGTGGGAGTGAGATCAGTGGCAACCGAAACAGTACCTTAGTCTTCATCCTTGGCTTCTCTTTTGGCCTAAAGCTCTGTGTTTCTCAAAAATATGAAAAAGGTCACGCTAAGGCTATCGTGCTCAACGCAAAAACTCTCCAGCACACAGAAACAAAAATTGGATGGCATACTCTGCTTTAAAAAAATGTTGCCAAGACTCGGTCTCAGGTTGTAAAAGGCAAACATTTATTCCTGGAAACACATAGGTAGGATTTTCCAGCTAGTAGCAGCAAACAGCAACAGACCCTAACGTTTCACTCAATAGAGCTTTGTCACCTTTAAGCAAACTAAAAACTGAAATACTGTAATATGAGTTGAGGCTATACAGCTTGGGTTATCCGATCAAGATGATCAAACTAGGCAAAAAAAATATAGAATTACAGGAGTATCATCTCAGGAATAATATTACAGGTATCTCAAAGAATCAAATGAGCATGACTGGCTGGAGGGAGTATCCATGTAGGATACCAATCAGATGCTCTCAGATATAACAAATGCTGTGGAAGATCCAGGCTTAAGAAGATATCCCTGCTCCTTTACCTGCTGAAGTATCTCTAGACAGAGGAGGTTAGAAGGGCAGTATGAAAGCATGATTTGAAGAGGGAGTTTTGTGTCTAGTTAGTGGAGGGGGAGACTGGCAATCCATTTCAGAGCCTGGTGGCGGCTGTGAAGAAGGCTTTTTTCTCCCATACAGGTGGCAGCCTGGGGTCAGGTGAGGAGATTGCACGAAGAGGACCTGAGGTTACAGGTGCCATATTTGGGACGTAGGAATGCTAATAAGAGGGAGAACTCCTTTTTCCTGAGAGACTTACCGACAAGTTAACACAGTAAAACAGTCCAGCGGGCCTGGGGGGCCAACAAGACAAATGTACAGATACTGTTATACGTAGCATTGAGTCTAAAGAGGTTGCGACTGGAGGTTTGGGTGAAAATAGGTGAGCAGTAATGCAGGAGGAGAAGAAGCATACCTATGGCTAGCCGTACTTCGGTGGTCATGAGATACTTTAGCCTGAAACAGACCCTCAGTTTCTGGTTAATCTGCTTTACCCCAGTGTGATATGAGAAGGTTAGGGAGGAGTACAGTGTGACCCCCATCCAGGTATTTAAGTGCCATTACTTACTCCAGGGAGAGCCGGTCCTGCGTCTGAATATTCCAGAGATATGGGGTATTTGTGCCTACTGTCCAGTTAAGCTTGGAGACCTGAAGAGCATTGCTTTTGTTTTTTTGGCATTTATAGGTGGCCTGTTTGAGGCAAACCACCTCTCGGCAGCACTGAACTCCCTAGAGAGGACGACTGAAGGCTTTTTGGCCCATATCAGCTGCAACCCTTGGTATCTGAAGTACATAATGTTTGTTGAATCTCAAGCCATAAGTGCTGGTAGAGGAATGCAATGGTCCAAGAAGGACACTGGGGTCTGAGTTTTTAACACTATGGAAGAAACATCCCTCACAAAAGATCGGGTGGTGCCAGCTGACAACCAACCACTCCTCTTTCCTTAAAACATTAGTCTGGGCGGCTAACAGCCGAGCTGACAGCATCTCCTCCTTGTCATTCTCTAGCTCTTGAGACGAAAAAGCAAAATTAATTTCTTTTACAAGTAATCTCCATTATTCTAACAATAACTGGAGCACTCAGCGAGACATCTGGAACCTGTAGATACAAAAATGTCCCTGGAGACGCACCGACAGTGGCAGTTATGGTGTAAGGGAATAAGGCGGCTGCACATTCGGAAGGAACCCACTCTAAGGATCCAGGGATGGGTGGCAGTAAAGATCAACACCCAGGTGGTGGGGATCGTGCTGAGACCCAACCATCCAACACGGCATTACTCCGTGCAATCCAGAGTCTGGACAAAAAAGCAGATGAATATAGCAGTGAGCTGAAGCAACTGAACACAAAAGTGGCAGTTTTATCTGAAAACACTAAATGGGCTACTAAAATGGCTGAAAAGGCAATGGATGTCTTTAACGGACTTACAAAGGAAAATGGCTTGCTACACCGGTGGCTGGAGAATTTAGAGAACACTGCTTGATCCTCGAACATTTGAATTCTGGGACTGCCAGAGAATTTAGGAGATAATCCACGCCTTTACTTAAAAAAACATGTTGGCACAATTACTGGATGTGGCAGAAGATTTCTCCATCAGAAAGTTGTATCACATCTCCCCACGTGGTGGGCAGCCCAGGGCAGCTACCGGTGAAGCTATACCTAGAACACTCTTGTTGGAATTGGGATCGTCGGAGGAAAGAGACATGATTTTAAACAAAGCTAAACAACTTAGCCCCTTGCAATGGCAAGAAACTCGTCTGCACATATCTCCTGACCTTAGCTATGCGACTAGATCCAGAAGAAAAGGATTTGATGGTATGCGGTCTCATCTTCGTGCCCTGGGCATACACCACATTTTGCTTATGCCAGCAAGTTTGAGAGTCGTTTGTGGAGGAAGGGTTTATCAATTTATGGACCCGACTGATGCGGCCATGTTATTGGTAAAGTTAGAAACACAGTTCTCCACTAAAGGGGATGACTCTGTATCAGAGGAAGACACGGAGGATTAAAAGAACAATCTTCTATGGGGTTCACCTCTACCTTATGGATGGAGACTGGTAACTGAAAGACTGCTCCGTTTGGATTCTTTGTTTTCTTTTTACCTAATGTTGGGACTTCCACGGTTTTAAGGGGGCAACAACTAAAGGGCTAAAGGGCAGTTCATAAGTAAAACCAGTGCCCCTGGAGATTTAGAAGGGGAGGGTTTCTTTGTGAAGGGTTTTTCTGGGTTGTTTGGGGACATACTTTTACTTTAAAAAAAACAAAAAACATGTTGCTTGGACTGAAGACTGCATAGGTCTTACTAAATATTAACATACTTTTAGTTTTCCTTTTTTTAAAAATGATGTGCTTATTCTTTTCCACAATCTTGTATTGCTTTTCTTCTTGAGAATTTTCTTTTTTAGGTTTTAAGGAGGCAGATGCTACCTGTTTTTAGGTAACGAACTTGGATTGGGACACTTAATCCTACCTAGAGGGACGAAAGCTCTGCTAACCAATAACTGTAGATCCCTGCTCATGGCTAAATATGGTCAGTACGTTATATGTTGATGGGATAACCTATTTAATCAGTTTATGTACTAACAAAAGTGAAACGTGCAGTCAGTCTCCTGTTGTTTCCTATTGCTGTAGTTTTGGAGATTCTGGCACTGTGGACAGATTGGGTCTGGTGTTTGTCTATCTGTTCCCTTTTCTGTCTCAACTGGTGCTACTTCTTTGACAAATGTATCTAAATTTAAGTATATTGGTTTAACTTTCAAATCCTCTAATATTTAGCAATCATTACTTATACTATTTCCAAAGTTGGCACCTGACACTGCCAATTGTAAGTTTTGATAGGCAGCGGATAATCACACAAGCCATTATGCCAATTTTAGGATATGGTGACAAAATACAGAGACAAATTGGATTCTGTTCTTAATTCACTGCCTACAAAAGGTTGCTGCACTTCATTTTACATTTTTTTTTTTATTTTTTTTGGGGGGTAACATTTGTTGTCTCTCAGTGCTAGTGGGCTCAGTGGTGGTTATACCAACCATCTATGATGCCTCCCCCTCAACTGTCAGGCCCCACCCTGAAAACACTGGCACAAAGGATGCAAGTCCAGGCTGTAGCACCTAATGACATCCTCCCCCTCCCCACACCGTGAGTCCTGTGCCACCACCTGTACATCCCATGTGACAGCTGTCCCCGTCCCACGGAGGAGAACAGCATCCTATGGGACACTCAGTTTAAATGGGATACTCATTATTGAAATTTGTTGTCTGCTTTAAACTGGCTTTCCCCATTATCTAGGAGGAAATGAAGTTAGGGCAAACTTACCTTTTTTACCTTTGTAATCTTTCTGTCCCTTATTTTTTGAAAAATTTACTTTTCCTGCATACCAGTATGATTAACAAATGCTGCAAATCACACGTTTTAAAATGGCTTGAACCAAACAAGCAATCTGATAAGACTAAACCCGTCACATGACTGTGCAGTAATTTCAATTACCGCACAGCTCAAATTTTTTTTTACTCTTAAAGTCATGTTATAAGCGCAATGACAAACTCCAGGGTGTGAGATAATGCCATAAATGACCACACTTCCCAGGTGGCTGAAGGTACTCGGCTGCGCCTTATACCTCACAATCCACCTGTGGCATGCAGAATTAAGCATTATTGCACACTCTGTCATGTGTTATTGCTTTACTTAGTTCCAAAGTTCATACTCACTACTATAAATCACTTAAATTATTTCAGCCAATTAGTGCACCGAGCTGCTGTACCACTTAACCTGTGGACAGTGGTCTCTCATGCAGGAACATTAGGACTGGAGCATTTTACATCTCAACCAGGTGAGGGTGGCTTTGTTTAACATTTGAAACAAACCAAAAAAAAATACTTAAAATGTACTATAAATCACACCAGCCAACTTGAGTGATTTATAATAGGTTAACACAGTCACTGCAAGGTGTTTCTTATGAGATAAGACACTCCTCTAATGAGGTTTGAGCAGCCCAAACCACTCAGCTCTTCTTCACAGTCCTCTCGCCAAAACCTCAGGACTGTAGTCTGTTATATTATAAGAGACACCCCACTGGGGCCCTACAAATGTATATGGCAAGTTAACTTTTAAAATTTGGTGCTCCCTCTTTGCGGAACTCCTCAGACCCCGGAATTCGAAATCTCTCCTTAGTTTCCTTTAATGCCTCTTTTATAGCCCATTTATTAAATTGTGAGAAATTTATATTTTTATTTTGGTTCATCTTCTTGCTTTTAAATATTTCACTTGTATTTTACTGACTTGTCTGAAGGACTTTCTATTTAATAGTATCTCAGATACCTTTATCCTTACATAAACACTGAATACATAAATAAACAAAGAAGCAGCTGATAGTGTCCCTTTAAGGACAGAGGCACATCAAGAAAGTTTGAACTTAGTGCTGCCGAGTATAGCCCTTGATTCTACTTGCAGAATGTCTCCATAGATACTGGTTAATGGATTGTTTGTTTTGTTCCCGGACGTGCCTCCCATCTGGACTAAATAAAACATTATATTTATGAGGTAGGATGCAGTAAAATTATGGGCTGGATGCAAGCCTCATACTAAAACAAAAACCATCTATTCTAAACTGCAGATGCTAGCAGGTTAGGGTCGGCAGCTCTCACACACAGAACAGTCTGTACTCTGTGTGAGATCAGATGCAGCAAGAAGCTGGACACTGTGTTCAGCAGAGCAGAGCTCCCTTTAGTTCACTTAAAACAGGGCATAATCAATATTGTTATAGTCCCGTTAATAATTTAAAAAATGGACATCTCAAGAAAGCAAAGTGATGAGAATGATGGAGACAACCAATTTCAAATACATTACTATAAATTAAAGGTCAGAGATACCAGCTCTGTTCTAGGTAGGACAAGTGTCCAGCAAGGCAGTGGGGTCTAGTGGTTAGAAAACAGCACTGTGAAACAGGAAGTCACAGGTTCGAATCACGTCACAGTTACTGACTCATTAAATGGGTAGGGAAAATACTGCATCCCAATTGGCTAGGACTGTGCACTGAGACAGTACAATGTATGGGTAAAAAAAAGTGCCTGCGATCAGGATGCAGCATACTAACAATATCAATGGTATTTTTTTTTTTTTATTCCTGATAGCGATTACAAACATGGAGGCCACCTTTACTCACAAAAAAAAAAAATCACCTAGTCCCTAAACATTAAACTCCCTCCAAATAAAAAATAAGTGATTAAAGGAAAACACCAGTCCCCCCACCACCCCGAACGACCACCCCATTAGGCTTTTAAGCCACAAAAATAATTTTTTAATCACACCTGTGTGTCTTAATATATCCTCCGCTCTTTCGTCTGTAATGTAAACACAGCCAGAGTCATGCTGCGCCATTTCACATACTCAGCGCAGCTCCACGATGCTCCTTGTGTTATTTTAAACAGCGAAGCGGCACGGAGTCATGCTGAGAATGTGAAATGGCTGTGTTTACACTACACGTAAAACATCAGAGGATATATCAGGACTTGCAGGTGTTTTAAAAAAATGTTTTTGGCTCAAAAGCCCAATCAGGGTGTTTTTGTTGGGGGTGATGGTGCTGTTTTCCTTTAAATGTTCTTTTCCTTTATTATTTCCTTCTTACACACATACACAAATTAAAATTTAGAGAGGCAGTAGTGCAGTGGTTTAAGGATCTGAGCTGCAAACCTGGAGACCTGGGTTTGAATCCCACAGCCCCTACTTGCATACTGTGTGACCCTGAGCAAGTCACTTAACTTCCCTGTGCTCCCAGGTCACACCTGTGAACAAGCTTTTAGCTTAATGTGTCTCTCCTGGTTAAATAATTGAAAAAAAAAAACAAAAAAAAAAACAAAGTACTACTCATGGTTTTATTTTTTTGGAGCTTCTTTTCTGACCATGGACTCCGCCATCCTTAACTACCTAACGGGAAAATCTTTACTGCTTGCTCTGTCCCAGATACAACAATCACTGCCTTCATGGAGGTCTTCTGGTGTGTGTGTGTGTGTGTCAAGATGAACATTCAGTCTGTGGAATTCCGCTGAAGTTTAAATTTCCTGCATTCCACGATAGACAAACATTCTATCTATTGAATGTGTGGACAGACAGATGCTTAACAGCTGGGAAGGGGCTACTTTTTTCTAGTTACTTTTAACCATCAAAAACACATGCTTTTAATAAAACAAGTTGGCATTTTAAGCATTTTATTTTGTTTTTAAAATGTTCTCAGTTTTCCCATTTTATAAGTAGAGTAAGACACTTCAAGGTGATGCACCAGCCCCTGGAGTAGAGGGGAGGGTGCAGAGCATCCTGCTCTCTTAAGCACCACCTGCAGGTGGGAACTGGGACTGCCTCAGCATTGTGGGTGACCACATAGCATCGGCAGCTCTCCGCCTTCAGGTCGGTGCCGTGGGCACTTACTGGCTGGGTGGGAGGGCCTAACCAGAAAATCCTCAGAGTGAGCAGCATGATAGCTGGTGTGTCCGGGACCCAACTCTCCACTACCAGCCACTGTAACCCCTCAGGAGGTGTCTCCCACCATGTTAGCAGCAGCTGTGGGAGATGAAGCCTGACTGTGGAATGGCCCCGCCACAGTGAATAAGCCATGGATCAGGGTGTGGAGGCAAGTGTTGCAGACATGGAGGGGTGGGGCTGGGCCCAACAAGGGGGTAGGAAAAGTCGCACCAAGGGGCGGTGAAATGTAAATGAAAAGACAAATAACAGACTTATGTAGAAACACGACGCCACTGAAATAAATATGTTGTACCTCCTTTGGTATTCAATCATGAACGACATGTACTATTTAGAGAGTCTAATTGCTTGTTGCAATGGTAGAGAACAGCAGTTTGAATTATGATGGAGACCATGGGTTCTTTATATAGCAGAAAAAGGTGAATCCTTCGTTCCATGAGGGTTGGATGGTCTAAAAGGTGTATATGTTTAAAGGATCCCGATGATAGGCATGGGAAATATTACCAAAGTGTACAGCTGTTGATATTGAAATTAATTTTGGTTTTTCCTCTGTCCAATATATAAGTTCCCTCTTGCTACCTAATGAATGTACTTTACTGGGAAACATCTCTCTACTTCCGTGACTACTAATCAGCTCTCTGGTTAAACCAATGTAAATTATGTGGATTTACATTATTTCCAGCTTTGGAAAATAGTTATGTAATTTACAACATAAATATATGTATGGATTCTAATCCTGAGAAATTAAAAAAAAGGAGTATAAAAAGACCAGATGTACCTCAATCCCAGTTGGACTACTTTGAGTAAATAAAATAAGCTATAAAATAAATAAAGAACAGGGTATGGATAGGGGCTGTGTAATGAGATTTTACATACAGTACACCCTTGGTGTGTGATGCTACATACAGCTCGCGGGGTTTGTTCAAGCATCACACACTGAGGGTGTATATAAATCTCATTACACAGTCCCTACCCATACTTTAATAAGTACTGACTTTACTGTAGGGAATAAAAAAATGCAAAAAGAAAAGGCTCGGTTTTCTTGCAGTCATGCATGTGCAGTGCTGTCCTGGCATGGAGTTTGTTTTGTTTGTTTGTTTATTTATTTCAAAAGTTTCACCAGGAAAGATATACGGAGCTGGCGACAGCTCATTTCCCCGATGTGTCCTGGGGAAGGGGGAGACAGGATGATCAAGAACACTAAGAACGATAATACAGTAATGCAGTAACAGGTGAATAAGCATCATAAATAACTGCGTGAAGACAAGGACTGTCAGAAGTAAAATACACAGTACAAAGAAGTGCTGGAGGATAACAGCATTTGCAATTACAAAACAATAAAGTACTGGAGGGTTACAACATTTGCAACTACAATACCATGAAGTGCTGCAGGACAACAGCATTTGCAATTACAATGCAATAAAATGCTGCAGGACAACAGCATTTGCAATAACATTGCAGTAAAGTGCTGCAGGACAACCGCATTTGCAATTACAATGCAATAAAGTGCTGGAGGATAACAGCATTTGCAATTACAATACAATAAACTGCAGGAGGATAACAGCATTTGAAATTACAAAACAATAAAGTACTGGAGGCTAACAACATTTGCAATTACAATACAATAAAGTGCTGCAGGACAACAGTATTTGCAATTATAATGCAATAAAGTGCTGGAGGATAACAGCTTTTTCAATTACAATACAACAAAGTGCTGGAGGATAACAGCATTTGCAATTACAAAACAATAAAGTGCCACAGGACAACAGCATTTGCAATTACAATGCAACAAAGTGCTGGAGGATAACAGCATTTGCAATTACAATACAATAAAGTGCTGGAGGATAACAGCATTTGCAATTACAAAACAATAAAGTACTGGAGGGTAACAACATTTGCAATTACAATACAATAAAATGCTGGAGGACAACAGCATTTGCAATTATAATGCAATAAAGTGCTGGAGGATAACAGCATTTGCAATTACAAAACAATAAAGTACTGGAGGGTAACAACATTTGCAATTACAATACAATAAAATGCTGCAGGACAACCGCATTTGCAATTACAATGCAATAAAGTGCTGGAGGATAACAGCATTTGCAATTACAATACAATAAACTGCAGGAGGATAACAGCATTTGAAATTACAAAACAATAAAGTACTGGAGGGTAACAACATTTGCAATTACAATACAATAAAGTGCTGCAGGACAACAGTATTTGCAATTACAATGCAATAAAGTGCTGGAGGATAACAGCTTTTTCAATTACAATACAACAAAGTGCTGGAGGATAACAGCATTTGCAATTACAAAACAATAAAGTGCCACAGGACAACAGCATTTGCAATTGCAATGCAACAAAGTGCTGGAGGATAACAGCATTTGCAATTACAATACAATAAAGTGCTGGAGGATAACAGCATTTGCAATTACAAAACAATAAAGTACTGGAGGGTAACAACATTTGCAATTACAATACAATAAAATGCTGCAGGACAACAGCATTTGCAATTATAATGCAATAAAGTGCTGGAGGATAACAGCATTTGTAATGTGCAGAGGCAATACTGAGTACACCATGGGAGCAAAGGTTGTCAATGAGACAGGATTAAGAAGGAAGAGCACTAGTGTAGGTGCGGGCTGAAGCAAAAGCACACACAGGTAGCAGGGTGGTGGGCAGCAGCCCAGGGACCAGTATCAATGGCAACAGCAGGAGTGAGTAGTGAAGTCACAGACGAGAGAAGAGAGTGAGAGGTGGGAGGAGGCAGAGTGGATGGTAAGGGCGAGAGAACCCCATAGTTTGGGGAACAGAAGGAGAAGGCAGCTTGACCAGCAGTGGATTTCACTGAGGGGCGTGCCAGAGAGCGATAGCCAGAGTTGCATAGAGGTAAGCAATGGCAGAGAAGAACAGAGGAGGGAAACAAGGTAGAAGTGGAGGGGGCCAAGCCAGTATTCAGAAATGAAGGAAGCACAATGGACAAGGCATCTGGACTCAAGGGAAGGAAAGAAGAGGGAGGAGTAAAGGGAACAGAGGTGGGTGGGAGGGGGACAGTCCAGAGCAAAGTGGTGAAAGGAGTGAAAGAGGGGATCCAGTCTGGCTAGGGTGGACTGGAGAGTAGCACTGTATCCTATGTCACCATAGTTGTAGATGGGGAGTATCATCTTCAAGACAATCTCTCAATGTGCAGGAAGTGGGATACACCCTTTATACCTGTAAAGCGCACCAAATCTGAGGTATAGCTTCTTGAAGATGGCACGCAAATACACCGAGAAATCAAGGTGCTGGCCCAGTTAGACCCTGAGGTACTTGAACGAGGGGACATCCTCAGTCACTGCACTATTAAAGGTATGGAAGGAGGGGAGAGCGGTGAGCCAGGGCAGCCTCTGCCTGGTGCAAAAGGTCTTGGCACTGAGGGACAGCTGAGTTGCCAGAAACCATTGCCAGATGTTAGTAAGGTCCAGTTTTACTTATTTTGATGACCGGGTAAGGACACTGGTGCCAAAGCACCTTTTTCAAGTACTACCCAGGTACAGAAGAGTGCACAACAAGACAGTGGAACAGGTACAAATGGATAAGTATTGTGATACAAAACAAAGTGGCATGGCGCAAAAGTAAGGCATTCGGATGGCACATTAAGTCAACAGTTTTGTACGTCATGCAAAGCAGGTACAGACATTAGACTCTCAGAGATGTACTTTCAGTGTGGCACAGAACATTTTGGGGGAAGGGACAGCTCTGATAGCGAAAGAAATGATGTTCCAGAACAATGCTGCTCTGTGTTAGAAAGAGTTCTGACCCATGCCCATCTGCATGAATGGAACTTTAGACTGTTTACAGAGGAGAGAGAGAGAAGGGGTTGTCTACATACGTGAATAGCTTGAATAGGCATTAGGAAGCACTTCCACGTTGAGTTTAGTGCATGAAATTCACTAGGTTTAACTGGCTTTGGGCACAACAAACCAAGTCATTCAGAACTGGTGCAGTGATAGGACTACGGGCCCTGAGAGGATACAAATTTGGCAACCATGTGGAGTTAAGACTCTTTTCTTTGCTTGGATCATGATGGGAGCAGGATCCGTACTGATGAAGCCATACACAGTCAGAGGGAGTATGAAGTTTTGGGTGATTCTGACTTAAGTGTCGGGTGCCAGGTACTTTGAAATATGATAAAGCAGACCCAGTTTTTGATGAACAGTTCTTATAGTGTTGGTTATATGAATGTCAAATGTGAGGTGGGGCTCAATGGTAATGCCCAGATATTTGAATTCATTAACTAGTTCCAGTTTCACTCCATCTGAGGTTGAGATACTTAAATCTTCTAACCTTTGGGGATAAGCCGAGTAACATGGCTTTTGTTTTACAGACATTTAGGACCAATTTCTTATTTGTAAACAACTGCTGAAGGGAATGGAAGTTATCCTCAAAAATGTCATTGATAGCGATGGTGTCTTTCCCATACACAAAGATGACTGTGTCATCTGTATACAGAAGGGTCTTGGCAGTATTACAGATCCTGGATAGGTCACTGATGAAAACAGTAAATAGGAAAGGGCCTAGAATGGATCCCTGGGGGATCTCACAGGAGACAGTGTTCACCCTGGACAAGATTTCCCCAATTTTGACAAACTGTGACCTGTCTTGCGTATAACTGCCGAACGACAGAGTAGTTGGGCCCTCCAGTCCCAACCGGTTAGGTGGCGCCTTGCAATGAGATAAAAAGCAGAGAAGCCAGAGGCAAACAGTACCATGTACATATGGATGGACACAGAGGAGCAGGTAGTGGGGATGTCATTCAGGTAGGCAGAGAAGAGTAAAGGGCCATGGATGGACCTTTGGGGGATGCATAAGCTGACAGGGAGTGGAGGGGATATGGATTCTCCAACCTGGACAGCTTAAGACCTGCCCTCAAGGTAGGTGCCAAACCAACCGAGGAGTCAGATAATCCACAGTCTTCATCTTGTCCAGGAAGAGAGAGTGAGCAACAGTGTCAAAGGCTTCAGCCAAGTCAACAGATATGGCAGAAGTGACAAAGCCCTGATCCATGTCAGATAGGATGGAATCAATAAGCTGGAGGAGGGAGGGAGGTGGTGGTAGAGTGGGACTTCCGGAAGCCAGACTAAAAAAGAGCAAAGGAGGAGAAAGAATCAAGGAAGGGGGAGAGCTGAGATAGCACAAAGTGTTCTTGGACCTTTGACAGAGAGGTGAGAAGTGAGATAGGTCGGTATTTGCCAGGAGGGGTGGAGTCATCCCCTTTGGGAAAGGGGGAGGGCAATGGCCTATTTCCAAGTAACTAGGACAGAGGCTGAGGGAGAAGGCGAGGCTGAGAAGTGAGGTAATAGGAAGAGCGATGGCATGGGCAGAGAGATGAAGGGGTCTGGAGTCAAGATCATCAGGGCTCACACGGTTGTGAGGGTTTAGAGCTAAGAAGGTCTTAAGGGAAGCAGTGGGAATGTTAGGAGAGAAGGAGAAAGGGTGGCTTGGGTAATAGGAGAGGGGGGGAGGGGAGGAGAGGATGATGAGAGGAGGGAATGGGGACAGAAGATGAAGAAGGAATTGAAGGTTAAGGTGACAGAAGGGGGCCAGAAATAGGAGTGTCACCCCCGTTGAGGGCGGAGGAGGGTACTGGACTGGGGGGAGAAGAGGGCATTAATAACCTTCCAGAACTAAGAGGGGTGATTAAGGTTGTTCTGGAGCATGGATGCTAAGTATTTGGACTTGGCAAGCCTGGCAGCTCTGGTATAGGCATTTCGAAGGGTCTGGTACTTGATTAGTGCCAAATTCCTTTTGTTTCCTTGTCCCGTTACATGTACTGGGGGTGGAAAGACCTTATATTGTGCCAAATGGTGCTCTTCAATGGCTGGTTCTAGAACCACTGCCTACCCAAGAGTCTGGTATCCAGTAAAGCAGTAGGCAGAGTTTTCAGTGCCTTGGCCATTTCGGTGGCTGGCAGTTTTATACAGAGAGTGCTGTCACGACCAGCTGGTTATAATAACAGATTACACAATGGTTATTAATGTGTAACAGTGGTTAATAATTATAAATAGAATAACAGATAGGGGACTGTGGCTATAATACCATTGAGAGGGTCCAGTGACAACTGAACCTTGAGAGCAAAGATCAAGGGGTTTCAACATGTCACCAAATCCTACCAGCCCCATTGTGCAGAGGGCAGAGGCACCCATGCTTCACCTGCCATCATGCCAGCAACACCAGAGTCGGGAATGACCCTGGGCCACTCAGGGGTTGGCCAGGGAGGAGGAGGAGGAGGACTGAGCCTCCTGGCAGATGCTCTCCCCCTCTGGGGAGGGAGGGCAGACTGTGCCACCGTAACACTGCCTCCTAGGTGACCATGGGAGGCAGTATGACCAGTCAGCGTTACCGGGTCGGGGACACGCCCTGGCGGGAGACATAAGCACATCCTCTGACATGCACATGTCAAACCACTGCCTCCGTGGAGCGTCCGTGGGTTCAGGAGAGAACACCACAAAATCACCACTGGCTGCAGGATGCCCTCCCCCGCAGAGCCTTGCAGACCTCACACCACCTACTGGGCACAGGGGACAACAGATACGAATGTGGCACTGGAAGGGGGCTGGGAGACCCCCGATGGTCCCACCATGGGGGCAATCTGTGGGGCACTCAGTGGTCCAAAGGTAAGCCCCAGGGATGGCGGGAGAGGAGGTTGGGGAAAACATGAGGGTAGAAGGGGCTGCCAACGGAAGGGGAAAGAAAAAAAAAAAAACATGTCACCAGAACCTTATGATGTGATTATAACCGAGTAATACACAATCCCTTACTCTTTATTTTTTGTAATATAGGGATTCAACTTACACAACAAGCCACTGACCAGTGGATAGCTATGGCTGCCAAGTGTAGGCATCCATTTAGCACTACCGTACTAAAGAGAAAGTGCCAGGTAGCATGTTCACTCCCAGCCTGTACAGAGCTCAGGCTACAGCCTGCTCTGTGCAGATGAGAGAGGGAACAGCAGGCAAGTGTCAGAAGGTGGTGGAGGCGAAAGCAAGAATGCCTCCTTCCACCATGCTGATAAGCCGCACCATGGCTGTATGTGTTAAGCCCCCTGAGAGACTTGGTTAGTAGGGAGCAGGTGCCCAGCAGCAAGAGGCGTGGGAGCTGCCAGCAAACAAGCTGTTCCCATGGCTGTTGGTAAAGTAGCCTGAGAGGCTTGTCAGGAAGGTCTGGGGGCAGGCAGCAGAGCGAGAAATGTCTGGGGCTGCCACAGACAAAGCTGCACTGTGCTTGCAACATGCATTAACATTCTTTTTCATAATATCACTGTTGAAGTTCCAGCGACAGTGTTGTATTACAGCAAGTTTTTTGTACGACTTTCAATAGTAGTATGTTGATTATCTATACACTGCAATGCAATACAACTAGAAAAAGGAGGTGGTACACCTTTGTGGAATACCACTAGTACCTCCTGATTGCTTCTTCCAAAACAAACTAATAATAGTTATTTATTTTCACCACTACGATTAAAAACATATTGATAGATTTTTAAATTATTTAAAAGCATATCAATAATTTTTTGGTTGTCAGTACATGTTTTAGGCAGATTTTTTTTTTTTTAGTTAGAATATTTTCAACTTATTCTGATTTGTGGGTCTACTACAACCCTTCTAATGATATCACACACTTTTTGTTAGTATTTACTTCCACATCTAATGCCTCTGAGAGTACTGCACACATTTCACTACTTCTCTCTACCCCTCATTTTGCCTGTAAATACATCAGAATATAAGTGAATCAAAGTTTCTACTATAAAACTGATAAGACGGGTGCCCACGCACTTCCTTAAATTATATATTAGTAGACTCGCAGCAGCATTGACTGGAAAGAATGACTGTGGGTGGCTAGAAAATTCAAGAGATATTACTTTGTGATGAATGGTACAAAAAATACTAACACCACAAAACAGATGGCGTAATTCACATGTCACAAAAGTGCAATCCACAACCAAAGCATACGGACAATTCTAACAGCTTTTTTTTTTCACTCTCACCAGGAAATACACAGGGTAAAAGAGCCGCATGTTTAAACGTTACAATTAAAAATGTAATCAATAACATTTTTATAACTTTTGAAAAAACACTTGGTCTAAAGCATGACCCAGTTGTAATGCAACAGCACACACTACAGCCGCCTGGGACGCATGGGTTCGATTGCAAGTCCCAGAATCCGATGCAGAGGTTAGCAGGGGGCAAGCTGTGTTTGGGAGGTGAGGCCTTTTGCTCCCAAGAAGGCATATCAGAGGCTACCCAAGATCTGCATCTCTGCCGCTTTGACAAATGAGCAGTACCAACACCCGCTCTAAAGGCAGCCGCCTTCTTCAGGAAACAAAAGACCATCAGAGCAAGTGTGCAGCCATGAAAGCCTTGATTGTATTAACAAACAAAAAACAAAGAAAAAAAAAAACATAAGATTTGGCTAGTGCCAACAAGGTTCATCTTGTTTTATGTTGTTATGTTTGTTAATCCTTGTGTTTTTTGTTGTTGTTTCTTTTAGTACTGTACAGTATATAAATATCTTAGTATAGCAGTTCTGTCACATTTATAATTTTATTTACGAAATTTAAAGACCACATCCATCCTCACCTTTACAGTTGTAATTTATTTGGTACTGTACTGGGTCCTGCTTATATACATTTTTACCATATATTTACACAGGATAAACCAGATGAGATGCAAGATCTAATTTTTAGTAGCGTCCCACTTTGACTCATTTGTACACTGTACTTACCTAGGACAGCACAGCCCAGATATAATATCTCCTTTTCAGTGGGGTCCTGCTTTTACCCATTTTTACACTGTATTTACCCAGGATAGCACAGCTCATATGTAGTATCTCATTTTCAATGGGGCCCTGTTTTTACCCATTTTTACACTGTATTTACCCAGGACAGAATAGCTCGGATGTAATATCTCATTTTCAGTAGGGCCCTGTTTTTACCCATTTTTACACTGTATTTACCCAGGACAGCACAGCTTGGATGTAATATCTCTTTTTCAATACTATCCTGTTTTTACCCATTTTTACATTGTATTTACCCAGGACAGCACAGTTCAGATGTAATATCTCATTTTCAGTGGGGCCCTGTTTTTACCCATTTTTACCCTGCATTTACCCAGGACAGCACAGCTCAGATGTAATATCTCTTTTTCAATGCGGCCCTGTTTTTACCCATTTTTACACTGTATTTACCCAGGACAGCACAGCTCTGATGTAATACCTCATTTTCAATGGGGCCCTGCTTTTACCCATTTTTACACTGTATTTACCCAGGAGAGCACAGCTCAGATGTAATATCTCATTTTCAATGGGGCCCTGTTTTTACCCATTTTTACACACTGCATTTACCCAGGATAGCACAGCGGAGACACAATATGTCATTTTTCAATGGGGCCCTGCTTTTACCCATTTTTATAATGCATCTACACAGGATAGCCCAGCTGAGAGACATTGTCTCATTTTCAATGGGGTCCAGTATTTTTCCCTGTTTTCCCAAGACTGCGCAGCACAGACACACATTTCAGTGGGTTTCTGCTGTACTGGAGTCCTATTTTTACACATTTGTACTACAGATTTACCCTGGATGAACCAGATGAGAAGCAATCTCATTTTCAATGAGGTCATGTTTTTACACATTTTTGCAATATATTTACCCAGGATGACCCAGTGGAGATGCAATATCTCATTTTTAGTGGTGTCCTGCTTTTACACGTTTTAAGACTCCTATGTACCCAGGATAACACAACAGAGATGCAATATCTCATTTCCAGTGGGGGGGCCTGTTTTTACATTTTTTTTTACAATGCCTGTATCTAGGCTAGGCTAGGCTAGCTGAGTAATCATTAATCCATGACAAAGGAGGGCTCTGCTAGGGAATTAATGCCTAGTTTGGGGGTTGGGCATGGACTGTAGGCAGAGTGCCTCCATTTACCAACCAGGCATTAATTCCCTAGTACAGCCCAACTTTGGAGTGGATTAATGTGCTTGTAACATGGCAAGTGCAAGGTCAGTAATATTACAAGGCAATTACAAGGGGGACAGAAAATAACAAGAAGTCACAATATTACCGAATACAATATTATGTGCTGTTCAAGTCTGCACTTTTGCGTGAATAACTAGGCTAACTACATGTCCGACAGTGCGCGTGCACGTTGAGTGCTGAATATCTCTTTACATTGTAACTACTGTTTTTCTATACGTCTGAATGTGATGTTTTCAATAAATTAACAGAAAACCATTACAAAACTAGTTTCCTCTGTCTTTGACTATACTATTCTGCTCAATCATTTCCTTTGTTTTTATTTCTAATTCAGTAATGCATTATGGGGAAAGTAGGAATATTTGCATATCTGGCATCTCACTTGCTTGTACATGCCAAAGTATGCAAATATTTCTACTGTGCCCAGAATGCATTATTGCGTGGAAAGAAGTAACAAGGCTCACGCCCGGTGCACTGCAGTACAGAAATGCAGAGTGAGACTGAGAAAGAGACAGACAGAGTCATTACTGCCGATTTCTCTGTCTTTGTCTCTTCCTCTGGACGGCCACAGTGATCTCTGCAGTGCGGGATTTCCGCGGCCCAACTGTGTGCATTCAGGAATAGTACATAAGCATTACTCCATGACGTTCCAATATTTTTTGTAACATGACAAGAAATGTTCGGGTTGATCGGTGTGTGCTATCTACCGCACACAGTGATCGCTCCAATACCGGAGTTCCGCAGGGCGGATGGCGGGGAACAAACTTGCACAGAGCACTGGAATGTGAACCGCCACCTATAGGGAGCAATGGAGGACGCAATGATTTCCTAAGCATGCTCACAATGGCAAGCGGGCATTACTAGGGAATTAATACACGCTTGTTATCAGGTCATGTGTTGCCATTTGACCAATCTGAATACTTGATTTTACACTAACATTCCTTGCCATGTTACAAAAGGCAATACCTCATTTTCAGCAGGCTTCAACATTTTGATGCGAAATTTCCAACACTGTCTTTTTATGCCCTCATTTTATGATAAAGAGACAGGCGGCATTTTTTTTAAATCCATCCAAAAGGTGATTTCACGGTGCAACCGTGAAAACATGTTTCAGAGGGCATTTAAAAAAAGACACTTTGCATGTTCATGAGGTCGGGTAACAAAAGAGCTATGATGAAAATGTAGGGCCAAAATCAGCAAAAAAAAAAATGACAAAGTTATGAGTAAATCTTCATAACTTCATTGTTAATATTTTAACCCCAAACTTTTCAGCACTGGTTTGTTATAACCCCACCTTATGATCAAGGTAGGTGACACTGGCCTAGTGGCACTGAGAGTTAAGGCGCTGGACGCCACACCTTGTGCCACGCCAGTGACCCGGGTTCAGGAACAAGTCTGGGTCATAGGGGATCAGCAGGGGAGGGTTAGGATTGAGCATCTGGACACCGCTCTCCTATCCCTGGGGAGAGCTGAGGGATGCCACAGCGCTGTAGCAGCCGCTGGTGATGACCAGGGGCACTACTATCACTGGTGTATGTGGGTGGAGTGCCACAGACATTGTCACGCAGTGTCCGGACGTCACTGCATGTCTGCACTCCAGAGGGGTCAAATAACGGAGGAAAAGGCTGGGCGCGAGTGAGCAGCTTGATGGCCATGCTTGGCCCGCTTGGAGGCCTGTCATGGAATCGCACTGGAGGGGTTTGGTCTCGACCTGGCATGGGAAAGCATGGAGGAGCCTCCCAGCGGGGTGGGGAATGGCCGTACCAACCCCTCAACATGTGAGTGAGCCTGCTGCTCTCCGGTTGGGTCGAGCCGGTGGCTGGATGCCCCCACTGATCACACTCCAGCAGGGTGGAAAAAATATGATATGATAAAAAAAGATAGGCGACATTTTTTAAAGCCAGTCCAAAACGATATTTTGCAGAGTGACTGCGAAAACAAGTTTTGGGGGAATCTGAAAAAATTCACCTACCTAGTTCATGAGATGGGATGAAAAACAGAACATGTTGCAAATCTGGTCGCAAAAATATATAAAAAAAAAAAAGACAGAGGTTTAAGTTAAAGTTGACAGGGTGGTTGGGTGGTGGTGGTGGTGGTGGGGGTTCAGAAGTCCTCGACTGACTCTTTTTTTTTTTTTAAACAGGTTCAACAATAAAAAAAAAAAAAAAAAAAAGACTACAAGGCACAGTTTTCTTTATTTCAGGTACCAAAAATAGGGACTGGACACCCCAGTGTCGGTTTGTTGTTTTGTGGCATCAGGGGAGGGCACCCTGGTGTCGCATCCTGTTTGGAGTAATGGCACAATGTGGATTAAGTGAGAGGGAAAATAGGAGAGAGACGTTGTTGTTTGGTAGCACCAGGGGTGGGCACCCTGGTATCAAAGCCAGAAAAGAGAGAAGGACACTGCTGTTTGGCGGCACTGATGGTGGGCACCTTGATGTTACATCCTGTTTGGGAAGGACTGCGCAATATGGATTATCAGTCCTAACTGCACATTCCTGAAATGGGCACCTCCTGCTTTCTTCCAGCTCTCATGCACTATCTCCCAGCTCTCATGCACTGCCCTTCCTGTAACCAATAGGAAGTATGCACTGGTTACATACAGCTGCAAGGGCCAACAGCAAGGCACATACTTACTCATTGACAGCTTCAAAAAAAAGTGTATCCCATTTCCCCCAGTGCATTTCAAAGAGACAGCTACAAAACCCTTTCTGACTGTGATAGCAGCAGGAACTGGCCTGCCATGCAGACAAATTAATGCATCCCTAAAAACTGCACAGTTGGACTGTGGTAAAGAGGGCCACCTGGAAAGCTGATACTGGGGGTCCACCTGAAAAGATGATAATGGCGGGACCCCTGGAAAGTGGATACTGGGGCACACTTACAAAATCAATATTGTGGGGGCCCAGGGGTGAAACACTCATTTCAGCATTCTGCTTAAATTTAAAAGCAGTGACTCTCTGTTTGTATTTTATATTTACTTGTAATGATCAGAAAACCTAATTTAACTAGAAACTAGATGATATATGCAAGGGTTTTCAGGGTTTGGAAGGTGGAAACGAGCACAACGGGGCAACAAATACAGAAAGCAGCAGCAATCCACACAGGAGGCAGCTCCAGGGCACATACAAATTGACTGAAACATAAAATAACGCTTTCCCAGCACTTCAAGGACAGAAGAGACCCTCTTCATCAGGGGGATGGTCACCTGGAAATTTCCAGGTATCCTGGAGGGCCAGTCTGACTCCGACACATTGTATTTGGAAAACGTAATCATCAACAAACCCTAATGTTTTTGTTTATTCTCCAAACTTTTTAAAACCATTTTATTTCTGCACTTGAGTTTTACAGACTGACTGCATCCATTTCCAAAGGTGCTAACAAGATGTGAATCTGGGCAACTGACACCCTCACACTGCTCATCGGAAGTACCACTTTGACTTATATATATGATTCTCAGTCAAGGGTGCGTTTGAGGATGCAGCAGTTGTGGGCTCTACAGCACCCAGATTTGCATTCTGACCCTGGTGGGCTAGCAGATGCTAAGCAGGGCCCTCCAAGAAATGTACTGCTCAATATTTAAACACCACCTGGTACTGCAGGTGTGGTGCTGCTACAGTGGGGGAAGGGGGAATAGAGAGAAAACTGTTATTAGTCTTTGAAGGGCTAATAGTAAATCTGATCCCCACATACAGAACAAAAAAAACTGTTGTTACTGGGGGTGTTACTGATAGCCCACTGCTGGCAAACTGAGGTCAGGAGTGGACTCCGAGAGTTGGGGTCAGGTTGGCCAGGTCTGGGGCAGTGCTACCACTGGCAGTGTATCCCAGCCCAGGGAGAGATGGTTACCGACTTCTGCCACTAGAGGGACTCCTGTACTTGGCCAGGGAGTCAGAAACATTCTGATTCAGATCTGAAAATTAACCATGTGAAGGGCGCACACGATCCGTTCACACCTCCTCCCCTTCCCATTACATTAAAAATCCTTGACCTCCACCTCGTCTCTGCTCTAAAAGCCCCCTTGCCACACACTTGTTGTACGACCATTTCCCACATCAAGATATACAATAAGAAAAACGAACACTGTGAAAGACAGATTTTCTAAGCTGTTGCCACTCATGTCCGCAGCAGATTCCTGCATCAAGAGCGAGCCCCAGTGCAGCCGCGATGACCCAATGGTGCCTGCAATCCATGTTTGGGAACAGACTCAGGTCATAGCACTGGGAGGCGGCACAGGATGTAGGCAGCTGCTAAGAGAAAGTGAGCCTTGGCCATGGAGGGTTAGCACTGGGTTCTAGCACCGCAGTAACCCTTGCAGGTGGGCCAGGAAGCTTGCTACTACCGTAGGGAAGGGCTGACAGAGACACTGAGAGAAGGTGAAAGTGGAGGGGAAAAAAAACAGGGAGAAAAGTCACCATGGCTGCCTTCTAAATGACAGTTTCTGCCTGAGAAGGGTATAGCTTTTGCCCATAGGATGTACTCTTGATTGACAACAGCGGGACAGGGGATAAATACCTACATATAAAAAAAAACAGGAGCGAGTTCCAAATCTCCAACATGTATAACTAAGTTGCAGACGTTTAAGCAGCCCAGGTCAGAAATGTGTGTGTGGAGGGAGGTGGAAAAACAACTGAACAAGACATGATGTGTATCGGTAGTTGGCAGGCACTTTTTCCTTCAGAAAAACATAAAATGATCTTCGGGGCAAACTGCTGTGTGCATTCCCCCATGACTGCCACCTTCCCCTGATATGTCTGGAGGCATGCTGCTTCTTATGTTCTGCTTTTAATTAGTGGGGCTTGACTGACGTAGGCCTTATGGGCATCCAACTGTACAGGATGCCCTGATATAGGAAAAGGGTAAAGAAATTTTGTTTTATATCCTTTCACACACTGTATCCCAAAGTATTTTACAAGACAGGAAGAGTGACAGCATGATGAGGATGAATAAGACACAGGATGTCAAGGAAAGCTCAGGGAGGTCGGAGGAGGAGGTTAAGCAAAGGGAGACAAAGGTGACCTAAAGATGATATAATAAATTTTAGTGCTGAAATTCACATCTGAGTGTCTAGGTTCACAGCTCTCCTCTTTACCTGCTAGGATATACTGTCTTTCTCATGTAACCCTTGCCTTCACACACACACACCCCTCAACAAACGATCAAGACATGCAGTGTGTAACTGCAGCAAGCCACCCTCTTGCCCCGGTCTTGACTCATGTGGTGCTATACTGGGGTGATTGATGATTTGAGGGGGTGGAACACAAAGTTTACATTTAGGTAAATTGGGCTCAAAAAAATAGAAAACAAGCTGTCCAAATGCCACAATGATGGCCAAAGCACAAAATGCAACAGATGTGATTAGTAACTTGTGCCCCAGGCCTTGTATTAAAAGAATAATCCCAATGACTAATTTAGTGTTTTTTATGGAATAATCCCAGAAACGTCTCTGTCATTCAGCCATCGTTGTTTATTAATGTTCTGCTGTCTATAAAAAGATGTGAACTTGCAGACAGCCAGCCACATACAGAATGCTTCTAATGTGAACCTGAACACGACTGATGAGTCAGTCTTCAGTATCATGCTGTCAGACGCAAACACTAAGACAGCAGACATAGCAAAATGTGGGCCCAACGGACTTGTCCTGGAGGAATATGAATTCCGAACCTCGCTGACAGAAGTAACAACCTTGGACTAGAAACTCGCATTGTAAAATACTCAGGTCCAACTTGCATGATCAACAAAGTGGGACCAGACCATATTGCAGAATAACGCACAGAACCACCACTGTAGAGGTAACTGGCAAAGTGATGCAATTAGTTTTCTTAGCAACAATCTTGTGTTGCTGCGATAAGCAACAGTGATGATATTGTGATATCGAGTGAAATGCTGCATGGTTTATCCAAAGGACAAATTTCGATACTGACTTGTCAGCATGACAGGACATAATTTTCTGCACCACATATCCTGTTATAAAAAAATTCAGCAACATTTCTTTTATTAGTTAACACAGAGATCCATTTACAAAGCTTCACAAAAATAGAAACTGCTGCTAGGGTCTTTTCAAATAGCTGCAGCTCCAACAGCAAGCAAAAGGGCAAGCTCATTTGAGTGACTTTCTGCTGCAATTTTTCTAGTTCATTTGCCAAAAATAGCACAGAAAAAGGCAGCCTTTTCTTTCTGAACCTAACTGAGCTGTGGTATGATTCAGCCCTGTGTTCCATGAACTGGTTCCATTGTTCATTAGATTTGACATCTAATTCATTACCAGCAATCTGCTTTCAGCACCCGCAGCCTTGTCTGCAAAAGGCAGATATATACCAGCCAGGTATCATTCAAAGTGTGGCATTTACTTAATGCACAGTGTCTGTCTGAAAATCATTTCATTATCACGGTGGAGATTGTCGTACCATGTCCCAACCAACAGCTGTACACTTAAACCAAAAAAAGCACTCAGCAAAAAGCCTCAGCTCCCTGAGGAACAGGCTGTCCAGAACTGGGATGGTCCAGAGGCAGCCGAGGCCATGCTGACCCACTGCAGCTGAGGAACAGACCAATTCCTGGGTGTGAGGGCTTTAAATTACAGAACCTTTCTCAGGGGAGGACACCAGTGCCATGGTCCCTTGCAGGACGTTATGCTATACTGCCTGGCAAGTGGTACTCCAAATAGATTTTTTTCCCCCTCTCCACATTTTCGAGGGCACCATAGCTGCATCTTTTCTCTGTCCTGGAGGGTGGACAAGTGGCTGCCTTCCCAGCCAACCACCGATGCTGCTCTGACAGCCATCTGGGGGTGGGCAAATGCCAACCCTCCCTCATTTGAAGCGGAGTGCCTAACATCAGTGACGCCTCTAACTGCCAACTGGCTCCAGCATAGAATTTCAGGGCTCACACACACACAAATTCTGGTCACCATACCTCTCAACAGTCCCTGATTTTCAGGGATATCCCTGATTTGCCTAAAAATTTTACTCTGGGATTCCTAAAATGTGTGTTTCCATGACTAAACTGGGGGTATTTTAAGCGCAAAATAGTGTGAAGCATTAAAGTGACAGAATTGTTCTTCTTCAGAAAATGCATTTTACACTAAGCCCTTTATTCTACCAGCTTCCTGACTGTCTATCACTAAGTTTGAAGATGTGTCCCTGATTTCAGTCCTTTGTCCCCGATTTATGAGGCAGGAGGTTGAGAGGTATGCTGGTCACCCAGGTGGCATCACAATGCACTGCGTCTGACCGCTGTGCTTGCCAAGTAGTCAATTCTAGTACATTTTACTAAACTCTCACTAGAGGCCTTACACTTCACCCCAATTCCACCTATCTGCCAAGGCCCACACTATCCCCCCTTCAATCACCGCCCCCCCTTCAGTTACGTGAAAAGGTGCAGCAGTAGATGAACCTTTAGAACACGCCCATTTCAGGGGTACTCTATGGCATCACATGGCTCATACCCAGATCATAACAGTGGCAGCACTGGACAGCAGCATGAAGCACCTGCAAAGAGCAGTTGTTTTAGATTATACAATGGGCATAGAAATGAAGCACAAATCCTCTAATCTCATTGGCTACCTGGCACACCTCTCCCATTATAAAAGCTACAATCACCCCACGGGAAGAGGTGCCAGCCACCAGTAAGCTGCATCAAGGGCCCCCCTGAAATCAATGTGACAAACACAAAACCAGCAAAAACACAGACAGTCGCAGGCCAAAACCCCCACAAAGCCACGGTGTTGCCGTCGGAGTAAACAATATGAAAAATCCCACAAGTTTCAAAAATGTAATTCAGCTATGAATTAAAAAAAAAAAAAAAACTCCAAATCACAGGAAATTCATTTTTTTTTCTTTTCTGGCTTACAGGGAGAAAAAAAAGAAACATGTTGCTCTTTCCCCAGGGTCTCTCTTTCCATTTCACTTTCAGAACCCTGTTCTTACAGTTTGTCAGCGACACTGTAAAAAACATCCCACAACAAAATTACCTCTCTTCGTTTTTGCTCCATTTAAATATGCACTAGTACAGCTTACATTGCTGGACTCCGGACCCGCAGTTTCCCCGAGCCTCTGTTTTCCCCAAACTGTGACCATTAAGGGTATCTCCACACCCGCTTGCTGGCACCACTGCACATGCGCATACTTACCAACAAAGCACTATTTTTCCAAGTGTAGCAATAAATCTAATAAAAACTAGTAAAACATCTAAACCAACTTAGTTTTTTCTTATTTTTTCACACACAAAATATACAGATGTCCATTGTATAATCGCAATATGCCACTTGAGAATGTTGGTGATGCCAGGATTTACCCATGCCCTGGGGTGTTTTGGCCACTTGGCTGCGCCTCGTGGCCAAACAACACCCCAGGCGCAGGTAACTACATCACCAACACCCTCTCGTGGTATATTGCTTAATTTATCCAGCACAGGCAGAGATCCAGACACTTGAGGGGGCAACAGTGGACTGAGGGTTGGTGATACGATGGAAACCATCAGTATCACCTGTTAAAATGGGCCCCTCCCCCACAAGGTGGTGATATAGAAAACTGGATCCCTCTGCAGTATGTGAAGTATGTTAAAACTGGAGTTCCTCATTCCAGAGGACAATGAAGTTGGAGATCTTGGCTAGGACATCAGAACTAGAAGTCCCTCCTTTAAAGAGACCCAGACACTGTAAGCACACCTTTGAAAACATGTAATACTTAGACAAAATTCACTTAAGTTTTCATTTTTTCCTGCAATTCTCAGTTATTTCCTTATTACTAGAGACCTCTGTGTAAAAACTGGTTCTCTGCCCTATCTGCTCCGGCTGCATGCCTACACCTGACATCGCCATTTTATTTATGACATCACAATCTGTTACTGGAAGATGATTATGATGTAAAAAACAAAGGATTATGATGTCAGATGTAGGCAAGCAGCCTGAAAAGCTAAAGTCTAGGGCACAGTGAACTTGTGTTCATGCAACATTTCTTAGCAATAAAGGGAACAGGAAAAAATTATGAAAATGTATGAAATAATACCTGGATTAAGTCTAAATCTTTTAGATTTTCAAACTTTTGACAATGGTGTCAGGGGCTCTTAAATTAGGGTTTGTGGGGAGGAGGTTAAATCACCACCACCCATTTTTTTTTTTTATCCAAATGTCTACTACCTGCTTCAGTGACACTAGTCCATCTACTACCCCAACACCACTATGTTAACTCCTGTATTCCTTCTGCCTTCATCTTCTCAAGTTCCCGGCAGGCCCGGTGGTGCAGAGGGCTGAGGCGCTGGACACCTTACCTTGCGCCACGTTGATGACCCAGGTTTGGGAATGACCTCGGGTCATTGTGGATCCTGCATGGGGAGGAGGGAGAGGGACTGAGCAGCTGAAAGGCAGCTCTCACCTCCCGGGGTGGTTGCCCGCCCTTCCCGTAGTTCCGCTCCCATCGAGTGGTGGTCCAATGGGATGCATAGGCAGGAGGGGTCGTCGACGATTGCCAGGGGTGGGGTGGAATGGCTGAGCTGGTACATGGCGTGCGTGTGTGCCTCCACACACATGCACGCGTGTGTCTGCCGGGTCCCAGGCTGGGGCCAAAATCAGGGAAAAAAGCACATAAAAAATCTAAATAAAAATAGTTTATTTATTTTTATTTATTTATGTATTTATGTCCAATTTCCAGATAAGTGCACTGATCCAGAGGACAGTTTTCAGTCACGACCCGGGCCACAGTGTGGCAGTCGATACAGAGATCACAGCAGAAGATACAGGTAGATACAATCCATGCAGTAAATTCACACCTCGGGCACAAGGTGGAGTGGAAAAAAATAAAGTAATAGTACAAAGGACATAGGGTAGGCAAAGGCCAGACACACGCAGTGGAAAGTAGGGCCATAAGCAGTAGTAGGAGACATGTGATACAGGAGAGTACAAGTTGCAGAAGAAAATAAGTAGCTATAGGAGTAAGAAGTGAGATCAGTTAGCAGGGCCAACAGTAGAGCTGTGTGGGTTTGTGTAGTCAGAAACTACCAACAGGTTTAGGTGGGTTTAGAGAGATACAGAGATGAGAGGGGAGATAGGAGGAGGGCTGGAGACAATGGGATGGAGATGTAGGCATCAGAGTGTCAAAGTATTGATTACCGGACACAGTGGCAGTCTGCACCATCCAGGAGCCAGTGTTTCACTGCCCGTTTGAAAGCCAGGTGTGAAGGGCATGATCGGATAGACTGTGGGAGCTTGTTCCATAGGGAAAGTACAGAGACAGAGAAAGTTCTCCGTCCCATTGCCGTGGAGATACGGGGAGCCTCCAGAGGGGGGATTGAGGATGCCCTGAGTGTTCTAGGAGCTACTCTGTCAGTCAGGAGAATAGAGTATGGGGATTAGTGTTGGTACCATAGTGCATTATCCACCTGGCAGCCCATAGCATAGTCAAAGTGATCTTGTATAGGGAGCCAGCCCAGGGATTGGTAAAAAGTGCAGTGGTGGGTCCGGTGGGGAGCTTGAAGGATGAGAAGACAGATAGAGTTGTAGGTAGTGTTTAGTTTTGACTTCAAGATGGAGCATACGGGGGAGCAGTAGTCAAGTAGAGGAGGAAGGTTGCCCTGGGTGATGGCAAGGCATGCTTCAGCCGATAGGAAGTATTTAGTCTGTAGGCAGCACCGAGTTTCTGGTGAATTCTCCACACAGCGTTGTTGACATGCTCGTTGAAAGAGAGGGAGAGATCAAGAGTGCCACCTACGTATTTAAAATATGGGACATTTTCAAGAGGGGAGCCTGCTGTGGTGCTTACTAGGAGGGAGGAGTTGGATTTGGCGGCTTTGTCGAGGAAAGGTTTTGAACCAAAAAGCATGGATTTAGTCTTCTTTTCACTGACATTGCTCGAGGTTAAACACACACACACACACACACACACACACACACACCCACACACAAAAACATGCCAACCCCTTCACACACACCAAACATATACCAATGCCCACACCCTCCCCATACACACACCAACACCCCCCTTACATCAACCACACAACACCCACACATAAACCACCCACTCACCACACCAAGCACACCACACATACACTCACTCTCCCACCCACACACCACACATACCACATGCACGCACACACACACACCCCACACATACCACATGCACACACACACACACACACACACACACCACACCACACCACACATGGTGCTTCCTTGAAAACCAGGGTCTCTCTATCTCTCTTGGGTCCTGCCAACAAAATCACTAAAGAATGAACAAAATGAATAAGTGGAGTCAAGAAAATCGGAACCTATATACAAAGTTTTTATATTAATTTAAATTGAATTAGAAGACAGAGAGCATACAGATCAGTTTCTGAAGAG
Organism: Neoceratodus forsteri; assembly: GCA_016271365.2. Lineage (NCBI taxonomy): Eukaryota > Metazoa > Chordata > Ceratodontiformes > Ceratodontidae > Neoceratodus > Neoceratodus forsteri. The sequence goes on from JADMNL010000027.1 coordinate 271,081,620, forward strand.
TTGATTTTATTTTGAGAGAATCAAGCACCATGCCAGTTTAATGAGTCAACCTGGAAGAGGTGACATGCTTGGTTAAGAAACGGCACTAGGAGTGGAATTAAGCTGCTGATTATGACAGATATTACTTCCGGAACAGACTAGTTTACCACTACCCCGGAGCAGGCTAGTTTACCACTACCCCCCAGAGCAGGCTGGTTACACTACCCCCCCGCACAGGCTAGTTTACCACAACCCCCGAGCAGGCTGGTTTACCACTACCCCCTTGAGCAGGCTGGTTACCACCCACCCCGAGCAGGCTGGTTTGCCACTACCCCCGAGCAGGCTAGTTTACCACTACCCCGAGCAGGCTAGTTTACCACTACCCCGGGCAGGCTACTTTACCACTACTCCCCTGGGAGCAGGCTAGTTACCGCTACATCCCGGAAGCAGGCTAGTTTAGCGCTACCTCCCGGAGCATGCTAGTTTACCACCCCCCGAGCATGCTAGTTTACCACCACTCCCCCACCGGACAGGCTAGTTTACCACTGGATGGTTAAGTGTCCATAATAAAATACTAAAATGTATATCTGCTGAATGGGTCCTTATTCTATTCAGTTCTGGTTCAGTTGTTTGCTTCTGGACTAGACCATTCCCGATGCTGGTTTCTTTTTTGTTGGACTGGAGGGCCACCCTAGCATCCTGTAGTATTGTATAACCTGTACCAGTCATTTATTATTCTCAACCACAGCATCAATCAAGGGATGCAGTCACATGATGTAACATGTCTTTTGCCAGTATTTTATTTATAATTCACATACTTTCCTCTGGCCAGTCATCCCTTATTAGACCCAAGCCACCTCCCAGCTCGGATAGCCCCCTCTGACTTGTACCCATTTTCGTGAGGATCAGTGCGGGGCACAAGGCATGAGAGAACCAGTTTGATTACCCTGACTTTCATGCTCCCCCCTCCCCAGCATTTCTACACCTGCTTCCTGAGCCTCCCTCTACCCACTGGTGTGTACTGGTGCCCTACAGCTTTGCACACATGCAGTGTACCCCTGTGGAGGCTCAAACTCCCAACCCAGAGCAATGGTCGCTGTGCAGTGGAATGCAGTACCACACACCCCAGGATGGGGTACATTTCCAGCTGCAGCACTACCCCAGCCCTGGCCGCAAAAGTCTTCCTTCTCATTGCACTTCTGTAGCTAAATGACTTCTAAAACATCGTGTATAGTAGGGCTAAACAAACATTTTAAGCCATCCTTACAATCCACCGGATAAACATGTGGGTGACCTGAGCAAGCCACGGTCTCGGCATGTTGACAGCCCAAGTGCTGCCAATGGCGGCATTACCTGAGCAAGGGAGGGAGATGCCACCTCCCAACTCCCCCAGTGACCTCTGTGGCCAGAACAAGGAGGGCTTGGAATGCATACATCGTTGCCTTCCACATGGTGCTGCTATGGAGGCAGGGTGGGCCACAACATCAGCATGAGAAAGGTAGAAAATAAAGAAACAAACCACAGCCATCAGATGATGTTCTCTGGTACTCTCAGGCCCCATGCTATGATCCTGACACACTAGATTGGGCTTGGGAGGGGGGATGCTTCTGAAGTCCCCACCAGACAGAACAAGCCGTTGGGGACACCAGCAGGGAGAGCTGGTTGTCTGGCCTGGGGAGTCACTGGACATGAGCTCGATTGAGGGGTAATCAAGGCAACAGGACAAGATATACTTCTATAAAAAAATCCATTTCCAACAGGCACGCAAACACAGCAGTGATTTTCTGCAGGACAGATAGCATCACTAGTCGACTACAGAAATTGTAAATAGGTACGACAGTGACATTAGCATATGAAATTCTAATGGTTAAGAATAGCACTGTTAGTTGGCTCAGAGGTGCCATGCAGTGAGGGCATGGCTCTGGTATCCTAGCAACCCAGGTTTGTGCCTTGAGCCTGGGACATCAGGAGTGGAGGCTGGCAGGAAGAGCTCAGAGCATCCGAGGGATGATCTCCTCTTGAGAAGTAAGGTGCAGACCACAACAAGGACTTCTGGGGGTGGGCTGCCAGACACTCTCCCCCCCGAGGCTGCCTCAGTGTATGCATGCATACAAGGCAATAGACTACCCAGAACAGGGGAAAATGCCCCCTGACAACACTGGATGCCAGCTCCCAGACAATCCCCTAGTGCAACCTGACCCTGCAGCATTTCGGCTCCACTAGCCTCAGCTGCTCCACCTCGCTCGCACACTCTCCCTGGTAGTACAGTACCAGGAGGCCCCCAGCAGGGTAGAGGTGAACCTGCAGGGATGCACAGAAGGAACAGAGGGAGTCTGTATGTGGTTCCGTTAAGTGGGCATAGAGCTTGGTGGGCAGCGGGAGGAGCCCGTGGGAAGGTCTGAAGGAGTGGAGTGCCAGGAGTATGAACAGTATACTGTTAACGATGAACCAGGTTGGTAGGACACCGAGAGGCTTTGGTGACGTCATAGAACCACGACAGCAAATGCCACCAGAACCCTGAGGTGTAATAGCAACCCTATTCTTCACAGTCAGAAGAGTTTTTTTATTTTGCCATTCTGTGATTCTGTGATCCCAGCTTGGGAAGGATGGCGCTGTGATTTCACCGCCGCAGCAATACCTGAGGTGGTCCGGGGATCTTGCCTCCTCTGTAGGGAGTTATCCAGTGAGAGACAGATACGGACCTTGGGCTTGAAAGGACACTGAGAACTGTGGCAGATGTCCATGCAGAGTGAATCCAGTGGGCAGAAAGAGTGGCCCAAGGATAGAACCCAAAGGAGTGTGTCTGGCCGGGAGGTAGCAAAAAAAAAAAATACATAGAACTGTGCAGAATCAGTTTCTCAGGATTTCGAAGGTGACCATGGAACCCAATTTAAAATTATTTATATATTTGTTTAATTTTTCACAAACCTCCCCAGAGCAGCTTTGAAGTAGAAAGAGCTGGGCAGAGCAGGGTGCATGAGTAGGAAATTACAAGTTTGTGTGTCTAATTAACAGGAAGAAAATGCTGGGATAGTTCATGTTGATTAGACATTTTTTTTTTAATTTATTTGTATTAGCTTGGCTGTATAAAAATACACAGATAGGTAGGCATACAGAAAGATCATAGACACTACATTGTAATATTTACATCATTTTTACAGTAAGGATTTGATAATCCCCTATCCCATGGTACATCACTTGGGGGGTTACTTACAGTTAATACAAACAATTCTAACATGCCTTTGCTGCCATGAGGAGGGATCTCTGTCTCCTTTTTATGTTAAGTTTAGGCACTCTATTTATCAGGTTAAACATCCCCAAACCACTTCAGTGATTTACATATATTTATACTCCAGCATTACTCCCACAATAAGAATGCAGCCCAATAAACCTTGTTTAACATTAATTCACTAACTGTATTTGATAACAGATATTATATTTATCTTATTTAACAGTGATAGAATAAGAATATTAGGTGAGTATCAATGAAGTAGCCCTCATTCATATACCTTTCTGTTGTAGTAGGTCAGAGTTTGAAGATGATACTTGAATAAAGTCCATGCTTAACATCGGCCGAACTTATCGGCGAACGCCGAAATGCAGCACTGGTTCATCGATGAAGAAAGTTTTCATATTTACCATTTAGTGACACTGCAGACACCACTGGTCATGTTATGATTATTATTCTGGTTTTATTGCTTCCATGAAGTTTGAGGCTTAACAATACTGACAGCAACACCTGGACAGGCCATTACTGTCAGTAGTATTTTAAGCCCTAAGACCCCCGTGGAAGCAATAAAATAAGAATAGTAATCACCAGCTACTGTCACTACATTAATACCAGTGGTATTTGCAGCGTCCCTAAATGGGTGGAATACCCATGAAAACTTGCGCCCGCTCGATCGGGACCTGCGCTGCACTTCCGCATTTGCTGAAAAGTTTCGGCAGTGATTTAAATTATGGACTTTATTAAAAAAATAATCCTCCTTGCAGCCACAGACTCCTGCAAAACACAGAAAGGTATGCAGGATGGGAGCGGGCTGCAGCATTCAATTTACAGGTCACCTTTAACTTCATTGGTACACGTCTACCACATACACTTGTCATGCATATTTGTACAGAACGCATAACTATTTAATTATGGCACCAAAAGCAGACCTCTGATTGAGGGAGAAGGGCGTGCTGTTTACGAGAACAAATGCACCTTTGAATGACGCCATTTTAATCACACCCTTCCTGATCAGACATTTTGATCACAGAATGGCAAAATAATCTATTTACAAAAAAATCTTCTAACTGTGAAGAATAGGGTTGCTATTACACCTCAAGGTTCTGGTGGCGTCATAGAATGACTCGAGCTTTGCTGTCATGGTTCTATGATGTCACCAAAGTGCCTCGGTGTCCTACCAACCTGGTTCGCAGATTGGGAAGGATGCTGTCACATGGCAGCACTAACCCAGGCTCCCAAGCTGCCCAACCCAGGTCACCAGCACAGGACCGTGACACACTACCAGCTGAGCCATAGGGTGGCCCAGAAACTGTCTTTTTTTATAGGTAATTTGTACTTGTGCAGACATTCTTGCAGTATCCTAAAGGCTACAAAAGGAAAGACCTAGCTTTCTGCACATGCATCGTGCTGTGGATTCAGGCAGCTTTCAATGGCAGCAGCACCTGTTACCATGACAACATGGTTGCATCAGCAATCCAGTGGGTTTAACTTGGGCCATCTTTGGTCAGGCCTTTGCACTGCACACAAATCATTCTTGTTAATATCACACTGAATGATGTCACCAGTAACCATGGTGCCCAGAGCCGAGGTCTTTGCGTGCCCTTTCTGCTGTAATATACATCCTTCATGCATGACATAAAATTATTTTAATCCAACTAGTACAGTGATATAATGCATTTGAAGATGATGTTAATTTAAATTCTACAAAACAGAAGCTCTCTAGGGTTCTTTCCATTCTAAATAAGCCAAAGGCCAAACTTTAAATACACACAGCGCAAGAGTCAAGGCATGTGACTCTATATACAGTACGCTATTTTTAGTAGTCATTTTATATGATTTTGTGATTTCCAGCCCTGACAAAATTGATTTTTTTGTCACTGTAAAATGCCAGCAGCCATGCTGGGGCTAAAACCAGTGCCTTCAAACATGCGGAGCATCAGAGCTGCCTAGCCAGGGCAATCATTAATTCACATTATTGGAAGCTGCAGTTTCTTTGAACATTTTGGGACAGATAATTAAAACATTTACATGTACAGTTTGGTCGCCCCTGCCAACCCCTTTGCAACAGTTGTAAGTTCTGGTGACCTTGATAGATAATTCTTTTTTGAATTATCATAACAAAATATTAATAAAACAGATAGTCTAAACAAACATTTTTCTGCTAAAAAAACTGTTATAAATTGTTCGGGGCAACAGAACTGCATATGTAAATTTTGTCTGTGAACTAATGAGAGTAAATAATTTCCAGCTTTCTACATGTTTGTAATGTGATGCACTAGAATTCAATGCAGGCTGCTAAATGTCCCTATTTTTAAAGCATTCTTTTTTTAACTTATAATGATTGGATTTTATGATGCCAGCTCAGTAGTACAGTGGCCCAAGACTCAGATTATGTGGTAGACTTTGTGGGATGATTTTGAGTATAAACGGGATTAGATGTTCAATTCCAGGAGTCTCCCAAGGCTGTGCCAAAAGAAATGTAACTTTCAATCCTACTGTAGCTGTTCATTATTATTTTTTAATATCTTATATTTCTGCTTGATACTTTTATGCTGTACTATATAAAATTATAAATGAAAAGTTTAAAAAATATATACTGTTTGCCAGGGCCCAAAAGTGTTTTACCACCTTTTAGAGTTGTTCAGAATCTGCAGAATGGAATCAGATTCTGATCCAGTTTTCAGAATTAGTGTTTTCCAAATTACAGTCAGAAAATTCTAATTCCTAAATGGAATTCTAAAACCTATTTTTTTCCCCTAGAAAGGTAGGATTTCAAATCTTAATTTGATTCCAGTTTTGAGGTCCTTTTAGGATTTGAATCAGAAATGGAATTGGATCTGGATTAGAAATCTAAAATTCTTAAATTCCTATACAGTCTAATTGGATTGGGACTGGACGATTCAGAGCTTCCCTTCCATCACTGTCTAATCAATGCAGTTCAGGAAGTGACTGTGGGAAGCTCTAACTGAGGTAGGACTGTGACTGTAAGTCTTGTATCTTTGATCTGCACATGCATTTCCTTAAGGCTGTGTTAAACCACTGGAGGAACGAGCAAGCCTGTTGGGTAAACCCGTTGGTACAGCAGTAGCACTACCACTCGCGACAACAGTGACCCGAATTTGGAAGCGAGCCCTAATCATCTGGCCGGGGGAGGAGAACTGAGCATTCCATATTACGCTCTCCTCTTTGGTGAGAGAGGGCTCCCAGCTTCTGCAGCACTACCGCCACCCTGGTGACCACAAGTGGTACCGCATATGGAACTGGCCTCCGGGGGGGGGCATCGATGGAACCATGACACAGTGCCACAAGCCCAGTCAGTCGGTGTCCAGGGGGGCAGGGCAACATGAAACAAGGAAATCCCCCACCCATGGCTAGATAATGCAGACCCTAGCTCCAGCCAACCCTGTACCGCCAACATGGCACCCATCTTGCACCTACCTCTGTACTGAGCAGCAGCTCTGCCAGGGCTTGGCCCACCTCATTGACCCCACCCTAGAGGGTTAAGACAGGGAGGAACAATGAGGATTGGGGTAAGTCTGAGGGAAGGTGGGTAACAGGGCTGGTGCAGGGTAGTTGATGTGGGCAGGATCGGGAGAGGGGCATAAAAACAAACAGAAAATCCACTGGATGTATTATGACTCATGGAATGTATCATGAATGAACTGTGTTATAAAATATTTACAAATGTTTTCAACAAAAAAATTAGTTAAAAAAAAAAAAAGGGATTTGGTGTGCACTGGAGTTTTTGGAAATCTACAGAGTGTCCCAAACAAGTGATAGAAAACCAGCAAGCACACAGCCCAAACTGGCACTGTTTTAATGACAACTGTGTGTTCTAATAAATACAAATTGCCACTGCCAGCAAAGGAACACATCATTTTTCAGCTGCCCTGTGCAGATGTGGCCTCATTAGACCTACAATTAATTACCCCTTGCCTTCTTGCCTAAGTGAGCCAATGGCAGGAAATAATCTCAAAATAGGACTTAGATTTACACTTAAAGCAATGTGCGCCATCCAGCCCAGTGGCATCACCTGATAGTGCATCGGACAACCATGTGGGAGCCTGGGTTCAGTTCTTGACTAGACTCTTCTGCTCCAGGCCAGTGGGGTACAGGTCAAGATGCAGAGGCATTGTGCACTGACCCAGGGGAGACAGCAGGCGTGCCCACACTTGCAGTGCCTCCAATGGCAGAGTTTGGTCAGTAATGATGCCATGATGGGCCATGCAATGTCAGCAATTTCCTCTCCCCACCTACTGGAGTGACATCATGGGCAGCCTTGAATCCGAGTTGTGAAAGGGCCAAAAAGCGCAAAAATAGCCCCACTCCATGTGTATGGTGATGGTCACTCACCTGCCCACCTCAAAACCTATAACTGTCCTTGAGGGCCCTCTTCCTGACCTCAGTAGACAAGATTCATTCATTATTTGTCTTTATTTATTGATTGGTTTGTTTTTGCTGCCCGGGAAAGGAGAGCTTGGAAATATTTCCCATTTTCCGACTCACCTAAGGGATGTGGAGAGAGACACAGGAAGTACAGGTTGATTTTAAACAAGGTTAATCTGGACTAGGCCAAGAACCATGGCCCCTGCCAAAAAGGTGATGTCTTAGGCCGTTAATGGTGGTAGTGGGGGGGTAAATAGAGGTTCAAGAAAATCTGGTACAGTGTCACATGGGGCTCAGTAATAATGCTAGACTGGAAGGGGAGTCTGCAACAGCAGGATGATCGAAAGTAAGAAAACACGTGGTAGTCTGGTGGGATAAACAGAATTCAAAAAGTGTGCATCACAAAGAACTCAGTTCTTTTTGCAGTGTTAGAGTAATCATCCAGACTGGCCTGGTGGTGCTGAGGGTTGAGGCACTGTACGCCACATCTCGCACCATGCTGGCGACCCAGGTTCAGGAGCGAGCTTGGGCCACCGGGGGTCGGCGGAGAGGAGAGGAGAGGATTGAGTGTCCAGAGGACTGCTCTCCTCTTCTGGGGTGAGTTTGGGGATTTTCTGCCTGGTGGCGGCTCCTGGCGGTGGCCGAGAGGCACAACACCATAGGTAGGGACAGCCAATGGGGGTCTGGTGTCGGTGAGCATCTGCTGGAGGGGGCGGGAGCATCCCATCTGCACGCCGACACCATTGTACATCCACGCCAGGGGGAAGAATAAGAAGGAAAATGGCCCTATCCCTGGTAGGTGAAGGTGGGTTCAGGTGTGCCGCGACCATGCCCATCGCCGGGTTCTCCATGCCTGTCTCTGGTGCTCCGCTAAGCCTGGCCGCTCTATCAGATTATAGATAGAGTACCAATAGGAGTCGGTGGTCCCCGGGGACTCAGAGCTGGGGGGGTTGGGCAGTCCAGGTGAAGGTGGAGATGGGCACACCAGAGCAGCAACGGAGGACTTCAGGCAGGCAGGAGAAAGTGGCATCGAGCAACCACACTGGAGAGAAGTCCAGGTGATAGTGAGTAGGAGCATAAAAAGAGTCGACAAAATAAAAAAAAAAGAGTACTCATTCAAGCCAAAAATAAATGATTTTTAAAGACAGCATCTACAGTAATGGGCATTATTTCAGATGCATTGAACATGTCAGACTGCATCCACCCAAAATAAACAAACAAAAAAAAAACATAACCAAATGAGAATGGGCGGGTTTGTCCATTATGAAACAGACACCCCCATGCTATAATGTCAAACAGACATAGGTAGATCCAGGTTTTACAGTCAGTGCTCCAGGTCTACCTTCATTTGTTTAAATTTTAACCTATGGCCAATTTCCTCACCCAACATCCTCCAAAGCCAGTAACTGCACCTCCCAAATAAGAAAAAAACAAAAACAAAACACCAATTAATCTTCAGGCCACCTCTTGGCTCAATTTGTGCCACCCACAACCATGACGCTGTCTGCTCTAGTGGCCACACCTGCTTCATCTTCATAGCAATGCTTTGAGTGCAAATGCAGTAATACAGTTTCTAAGTCTAATTAATTATTCATGAGCTGAACTAACTCACTGAATGGCTGCTGTGCCAGTCTGAAATCTCTTAGAAATGACTGGCATGGCAGTGACACTCCGCTCACATGCTGTACACTGACAGTAGCAGCACCAAAACAAAACTGTTTTCAGTGATAAAAATACACCCCCCCAGCCAGTCGTTAATTGCCAGGAAATGACTGGCTGTTTGGTCATTATTGCTTAAGTCATTATTACGAAGCCTTCGATTTTCTGTGAATTCCTCCCCCCCCATAGAAACTGTTTTTATTTTATTTTAAATAGAACCACTGGCTTACAGCTGGCACAAGGCCAAATAGAACTTCTGGTGCATCCCGCTAGCTAATGAAGAGGCTGATAGCACTCACATCAGCCTCTCCAGGGAATAAACTCCCCAAATCCAGCAGGCTAGCCCAACAGTAGCATTACCACTTGCCATCCAAATGAGCTGGGTTCACTCCCCAACACTGGGACGTCTGGTGCTGATCAGCAAGGTGGGGTTCTGGCAGTCGTTTCAGACACCTTCTGCCTCAGGAAGGGAGGGAGGGTTCCTCTTTCACTGTATGATCCCCCTGGGCCACCAAGGGGTAATCCTATCATGTGGAAAGGAATAATTGGTCCCTCTGGAGCCACCTTATGTCAGCATGCACCTAGTCACCTGGCAAGTGATGCGGAGGTGATATACACCCGGAATGGGGTGGGAGGGGAACTGCGAAAGAAGGGTGTGGCTCACCAACTCTTCCAATGGTTGCCCTGATAGTCATTCTGAAAGGTAACTCCTCAGGACTACACCTTGGGGAGGGATAAGGGAGGGCTTAGTGGGGGAAAAATACCCCAGCAGCAGCCCCAGACAAATGAAGCCCCACCCCCATGGCCAACACAGCAGTAGGGCCCTACTGACTCCTTATGTTCCTTGCCAAATCCTTCCCTGGATCTCAGTCATTGATTAAAGTACTCCCCCCCCCAGCTAGGGGAATCAGGGGGTCCCACCCACAGGGAAAAAGTTGTGGGTTACAGTCAAGATTGTAGAGAAGAAAAATGCCATGCAGAGGCTGCTGGTGGGCTGGAACATCGGAGGACTCCAACAACAGGCAGAAGGGTTTGGGCAGTCAGAAGGAGGGCCTGGCAGCTAGTGAGGAGAAATGGCAAAAACAGAAAGTGAAATAAAATCTCCATTCATAGGAGTTTAAGGGAGGAGAGAAGGGCAGTGATCTGGGGCATAGGAGCCCCTTCACCTGCTGGTCCAGTGACCTTGTCCCTTGGCAGCATCAACGGAGGTGCACTACAGCAATGGAGGAAACTCAGGTCCTGCCAGACATGCAGGACTAAACAGGAGCTGTGGTCAATATCAGCACAAGTGATGGTACAGCTTCAGGTCCTGCCCTGTCATGGCAGGATGAAGAGGGAGCTGCAATTGACCAAAGGAACGGCATCTCCTGAGAATTCCCTTGGTCCCCATGGGCAGCAGTGGTAAATCTCTGGCCACAGTGCTTAGTGGGCTTTGTCTGCCCATAAGAGACAGCCCTTTTTTGTTTGTGCTAGTGCTGATGAATACGGCTACAGCCACAAGTCTCAATGTGAAGCAGCCCAGTTAAAAAAGAACAGCTCTAGAGGCGGGGTTTTGGGACTCAGCATCCATGACTTTACACTCCCCTGGGGGCAGACTTTAACACTAACACAAGCTGGGACAGGCTCCAGGAGAGCTATTAGCTTTTTAGGCAGTCCCTTGTGGAAGTGACAGTCCCAGAAGCTCTTATGCATATTCAACATTATTTAAAAGAATTGAGCCTTCTACCCCTTGCTATAATTATTTAGAGATCTAACACCAAAGGTCCAGCATCAGCAGTCCAAAGCTCCAGCACCAGTGGTCCAGAGCTCCAGCACCAGCGGTCCACCACCAGAGGTCTAGATGTTCAGCACCAGCTGTCAAGAGGTTCAGTGCCAGCAGTCTAGAAAGAGTCCAGCACCAGAGGTCCATAATCAGATGTCCATCACCAAGGACTAAATGTCCACCACCAGCAGGCCAAAGGTCCAGCACCAGAGGTTCTTCACCGAAGTCCAATGCCGGAGGTCCGGCACTAAAGGTCCAGCACCAGACAACCAGCACCCAAGGTCTGGCACCAGACATGCACGGCAACAAGGTCAAGAGTGGGCCATCTGAGGTGGCCAGAAGAGACTGACATCGTAGCAGCTTGTCCCACTGCAGACATCTAGAGGCAAAGGGTCAAGATTGGGCCAAGTGGAGTGGCCAGAAGAGAGCCAATGACATGACAACTTGCCCCACTGCAGACATCCATGGTCACGGGGTCATAAGTGGGACATCTGAGGTGGCCAGAAAATAGTCAAAACTACAGCAGCTTGCCCCACCACAGATATCCAAGGCCACGGGGTCAACATTGGGCCATCTAGGGTGGCTCAAAGTGGGCTTACACCACAGCAGCTCACCCCATGGCAGGTATCCCAGGCCATGGGGTAAAGAGATATTTACCACTGGGTGACCAGAACAGGGCCAACAGCCAGACTGCTTGCTCCTTCAAGACGTTTTTAGTATCCTTTAATGGACCGAGAATATTTTTCATTTCTTAACTGCTTTGCTCAAGTTATACTCAGAGTGCCAGTTCTCTCATTCCCTATGTATTTGTTCTGCACCTTCGGTTTTAATTAAATATATTTTAATTGACTCCTCAGCATCAGCCACTTTTTTTGCTAATCACCTGCTAGGGAAAAGAGCCTCCCCTTTGTTTCTCCCAATCTCTGGTGTTGGTTGGTCTCCTTGAAGGCTGATCACCCAGTCGTTGGGCTCAAAAACACAACACGGTTCTCCCTTTTGCCAATAGGCATGGGGGCCTTTTATAATAGATATAATGAGAGCCACTCATAGAGCTGGTAGGGAAGGCAGAAGAAAAATTACTCACCTTAGTAATTGTGTTTTTTTCTAGTCGAGTCTTGCTGTATTAGCCCCAGCACTTGAACTGCTCCGGAGAGGAAAGAGTTAACCTTATGCCAGAGCATAGAACGTTGGGCTCGAGCTTGGTTCACACTTCTGTCTGCTGCACTTCAAAGTGTAACTGTCAGATTCTTATGAGCTAATACTAACTAACTGCACCTCCTAGGTGGAAATTGTAAATTAACCAGCCAAAAGGCAACCAATTGTATTGAGTACCAAAAGACTCAAGTCGAGAACCCCAAAACAATAACCAGGTAGTGAAGAACATGACTACAAAAAACAACAAACATAACTCACTCCCCCTTTCTAAAAGGGGGGAATGCCAAGTACACCCCTGAAGTGCAGCACTGTACCTGCCAGCCCACTTCCCAAAACCAGGTTCTGAGAGGGGAGGCAGGGAGGGAGGTCAGAATACAGCAAGACTCCATTAGAAGAAATATGATTACTAAGGTGAGTAATTTTTTCTTCAAACAACATGAAGTCTTGCTGTATTCTGACATTTTGCAGACTACCAAGCAGTACCTCCATGGAGGAGGGATCGAACCTAAATTGGGAATAGGCTCTGCAGTACTGCTGTGCCAAACCCAGCATCACTCCTCGCCTGGATATCCAGAGAGTAATGCTTGGTGAATGTAAGAACTGTTTTCCAGGTGGTTGCTTTGCATATTTACAGTAAGGTTATATCCCCAGAGAAGCAGCTGTACCTCTAGTCGAATGAGCCATCAGGCCTGGGGGTATTTTACCTAGCTTTTCATAGCAGAATTGCATACAAGAGACAATCCACCTAGCAATAGTTCTCATAGTAGCAGGTTTACCCTTTCCCACTTCACCATAAGTGAGAAACAACTGAAGACAGTCAAACCTAAGTGCCTTAGTGCACTCAATGTAGTAGCGAAGTGCCCTCTTAACATCCAGACTGTGTAATCTTCTCTCTCTTGAAAAAGAATGATCAGTGAAGAACACAGAGAGAGACATGGACTGGTTCAGATGAAAATCTGAAACCACTCTGGAACCTCCTGTTGGTTCTAAGGACCATCTTATCTCTATGGAATGAGATAAAATAAGGCTCAACTGACAGAGCTTGTAATTCACTGATACGCCTGGCAGAGGTAATGGCTACCAGGAACACAGTCTTCCAAGTCAAGTACTTAAGTTCCGCTGAGGCCAAAGGCTCAAAAGGGGGTTGCATGAGCTGAGCAATGCAAACATTAAGATTCCAAGTAGGAGTAGGGTCCTTAAAGGGAGGGTTGGTATGGAGCAACCCTTTAAAGAATGTACAGAAAACATGAAGAGATGCCAGGGAGGAAGTCTTCCCCACTGACAGGAATGCAGAAACAGCTGCCAAGTGTACTTTCAGAGTAGCTGGCCTGAGGCCTAAGCCATTAAGATGAACCATATAATCCAGAACTGTAGCCAAATCAGCAGTATCTAGAGACATCTCTCTCTATTAGAACACCAAATGCTGAATCTTTTCCATTTGGAATTCTATGTTTTTCTGGTGTCAGGTTTTCGAGAGGCTTTGAGAATATCCAGAACCCCCTGAGACAGATGCAGACTTGCATATTCTAACTCTTCAAGAGCCACGCCTTGAGGTTGAGAGACCGATGGTTGGGTACCATATCCTCCCTTGAGAGGAGGTTAACAGATTGTGTTTCTTGGGAACAGATAGGGGAAGATGGACTGCTAGAGACAGCAATAGAGGATACCAAGGCTGCCTGGCCCAGTCTGGTGCAATCAGGATCACTTTACATGATTGTGACCTTATCTTGACTAGAACCTTGAACAACAGAGGAAAGTGGGGGAAGGCATACAGGAATTTCCCCTCCCAATCCAGAAGTAGAGCATCCAGGGGGTCAGAGCCCAAGACTGGGGGTCTGCAACAGAAGAGAGGAAGTTGGTGATTGTCTGGGGCTGCAAAGAGATCTATCTCTGGGGTGCCCCATCTTGAGAAGATTACTTTTAACACTAGGGAATCCAGGGACCATTTGTCATGGCCCTGAGATATCTTGCTCAGAGCATCTGCTAGCACATTATCCTTCCCTGAAAGGCAGACTGCTACCAGAGATGTCTGCAGGGAATAAGCCAGAGACCATAATTTCATGGCTTCCACGCACAAGGCCGTAGACCGAGTGCCTCCCTGCTTGTTGATGTACCACATGGTGGTGGTGTTATCTGTCCTGACCTGAACCACCTTGTTCTGTACTGAGCCCAAGAAAGCTTGAAGAGCCAGGTACACTGCCCTGAGCTCCAGAAGGTTGATATGAAACAGAGACTCCTGAGGGGACCACACTCCCTGTGCTGTGAGGACTCCCAAGTGAGCTCCCCATCCCAGGAGAGAAGCATCTGTGGTTAATACCATAGAATGAGTCTGGGTGATGAATGAGACTCCTTGTCTGAGGTTGTCCTGATCCAACCACCATTGGAGAGCCTGGATCAGAGTCTGAGTCACTGGAATCAGTTTCGTTAGAGGATCTTTTTTCTGAGACCAATAGGACCTCAGATGGAACTGGATGTCCCTCATCTGAAATCTGGCTCCCTGTACCACTGCAGTGGAAGCTGCCATGTGGCCCAGAAGTTGAAAAAAAATGCCTTGCTGGTAGAGACACCAGAAAGCGGGAAGAAGAGGCCAGGTCTGTAAGGGCCTTTACCCTTGCCAGAGGAAGAAAAGCTTTTGCTTGGACAGTATCCAACTCTAACCCTATGAAGGTCAGAAGTTGCACTGGTTCGAGAACTGACTTTGGAAGATTGAGGAGTAATCCCAGAGAAGTGAGCAATTGCTGGGTCACTTGCAGGTTTGACTTGACTTGGTCTGGAGACTGCCCCACAATGAGCCAGTCGTCCAGGTACGGAAATATGGAAATGTTTTGCCTCCTTAGAAAGGCCACCACTACTGCTAGGCATTTTGTGAACACCCTTGGTGCTTATGTTAGTCCAAAGGGCATTGCTCTGAACTGATAATGGCCTGAAGGCAGTTTGAACCTGAGGTACTTTCTGTGGGAGCACCTGATGGGAATGTGAAAATAGGCATCCTTGAGGTCCAGGGAGGCTAACCAATCCCCTGGCCTCAGAGAGGGAAGAATTACTCCCGGAACCACCATTCTGAATTTTGGCTTGACTAGGTGCTTGTTTAAGTATCTTAGGTCTAGGATGGTCCGCCACTCCCCTGCCTTTCTTGGGGTAAGGAAGTATCTGGAGTACAGACCCTTGCTCCTGTGTGGAGTAGGAACACTCTCTATGGCTCTGAGAGCCAGCAGAGAGGAAACCTCTGCCTCTAGGGCAATGGTTTCGGAGATGTCTGCAGGTGGAAAAGACCTGACACTCAGCTTTGGAAATTTTTTGAAGCTGAGAGCCAGTCCCTGTCTTACTACCTCCAGGACCCACTTGTCTGAGGTGACAGACTTCCAGGCCTGGAAGTAGTAAGCCAGCCTGCCTCCTACTGGAAAAGGGGAGTTGACCCAGGCTGACACATCAGGGTGTCTGCTTGGCAGAAGCCTTGGACTGAGAGGAGGAGGATGCAGCCCTGCTCATCCCCCTTCTGCCTCTCCCTCTGAAGAACCCCCTCTGAGGAAAAAGAGAGGAGGCCTGTGCCTGGTATAAAGGCCTGCCCCTGACCCTAGATTGCTGCTTCTGATGATTTGCCTGCTTTTCCTTGGCCTGTGCACTCCTGTAGGTGGTCCTATATTCGTCCATCTTTTTCATCTAATTCTCTGTCTGCTCCCCAAACAAAGAATTACCCACCACAGGGAAATCCATGGCCTTAGCCTGGGTGTCCTGTGAGAGGCTAGTACATCTGAGCCAAGCAAATCTCTGAAGAGAAGCAGATGCAGCCATGACTCGTGACGGAACATCATTACAGTCCACAGCAGCATGAAACTGGACTTTGGATGCCTCAATCCCATCAGCAGCCACCTAGTCCAGCTCCTTGGCTAGCTGGGGGGAAGCCTGTTTAGCCAGTTCCAGAACAGTATCCTACCTGGATTTCTGGTATCTGGCTGTGTAGGCCGTATAGTTTGCCTGCCTCAGTCCCAAGGAGGATGCCAAGTACTGTTTCTTGGCCATAGCATCCACCTTCCTAGAGTCTTTATCTGGGGTGTGTGAAGCCAAAAGTATGTTAGCCTTGTCACAGGCTGCAGTCCACGTGACCCCAACATGGCTGCATTGTTGGAACAAGTACTCTGTACCTGAGCCTGACAGCATATACCTCCTGTCCATTCTCTTTGTCCACAGGAGGTAATGAATTTGGTGTCTGGAGAATTTTTTGTGTCTGTTTCCCAAAAGATTTATGGAGGGGAATAGACAGCCTTTTGAACTCTAGGATGTCCATCATTTCTACATAGTCAGGCTCCTCTTGTTCCTCAACAGCTTCAACCAGAGGGAGTTGGAGGGTCTCTGCCACCTTTTTGTAAAACAAATAGTGGGAAGGGACTCAGAAAGCCTAGGAGGGGAAACATTGGAAGGCCTGTCTGGGGAGATGTCTGGTTCAATGGGCTCATACAGGCCCTCCACACCATCATCATCATCGTCGTCGTACCCTTCTTCCCCCTCCAAATCCAGTTCATAGTAATCACCCGGACAATATTCTGGAAACCGAAGGAACCAACCAAACCGAGCACCTACCGGGAGGCGCCAGATTGGCCGGAACCAAACGGAATGATTCCACAATGCTAATCGCCCTGGCAATCTCTCTGGCGGTTGGACGTGACGGTTCTGGATCCGAACTGGCTGATTTCTTCTTTTTGATGGAACCGACCCCTCAGGATCGGCTCTCCTTTTGCCCGAGGAAGTATCACCCAGGTCAGTGGGCACTCCCTCAGGTTCAGTCGGAACCGAACCGGGCTGGCTATCCGGATCAATGGACTTATTGGCCTCCTTTTCCCTAAGCATACCCAATCTCTTGTCCAGGGTGGCCTTCAGAAAATTTTTTACATATTTGGCAGT
Source organism: Neoceratodus forsteri (assembly GCA_016271365.2). Taxonomy (NCBI): domain Eukaryota; kingdom Metazoa; phylum Chordata; order Ceratodontiformes; family Ceratodontidae; genus Neoceratodus; species Neoceratodus forsteri. The sequence continues at coordinate 271,098,689 of JADMNL010000027.1, forward strand.
CTGAATCGAGGTGGTCAAACCCCAGACAGTACACACAGATGGTGCGAGGGTCTGCCTTAGCAAAGGCATCCCCACACTCACTACAGTGCTGAAACGCAGTGGGCCTGGTTTTTCTTTTGGGTTTCTCAGACATAGCCATCCTAACCACTTACCCTTTAGCCAGGCAAGACCCCCCCCTCCCCCATCGGTTACCAACCATGTAACGGGCTGTGGAAAAAAACATCAAAAAATATGTGTTTTTGAAACCGATAAGAGAATAAAACTTAAAGAAAGATTGAATCAAAACAATGAGTTCCAACCAGACCGATTGAAAGGTTTACATTCTCCACACAATACAGAAAATAAACTAATGTCCACTACCTACACACTTACTGTATCGCAGACAGGGATCTGAACGGAAAAAAAACTCAAGAAAATTACAGTTTAAAACAGACGTTTTACTGAGACCGAACTGACAAGCGAAGAAGATTTCTCCGGAGCGACTGTTCAGTTAGGCGGAGTAAAGAATCTGATGGTTACACTTTGAAGTGCAGCAGACAGAGGTCTGAACTGACCTCGAACCCAACGTTCTATGCTCTGGCATAGAGTTAACTCTTTCCTCTCCGGAGCAGTTCAAGTGCTGAGGCTAACTGCATAATGTCAGAATATAGCAAGACTTCATGTTGTTTGAATGACGGGCAGCTTAAATGAGTATATTAATGGTATGAAGAATAAATGGTGTTTTTTTTGTTTTTTTTTTATCAGTTGGAACATTTACTGGGTGGAGAGCCGAACACATCAGGCACTGAGAAAAAAGATTGATGGGAGAGTTCAGGGATGTCTGGAAAACTGTGGAGGGAGGATGTAGGCAGATTATAGGAGCTGGCTTTGGGGACAGGGGTATGTGAAGAACTGTAGTGTGAAGTGTCGGTAGACGGGTAAGGGCCTAAGGGGCAGAACCCTGAACTTCAGCCCCCAATAAATAATGCATTTTATTCTAGAATACAAACCACCAAAATAAATATTTTACTGAGATATCTGTATCTCTTCCAATGTGCCCAGTGAAACTGACTCAAATGTGGTTTAAGACAGCACAATGCCAGCTTAATAAATTTATCTGGGATAATGCTAGACCGAGGGTCCACAGTAGCTTTCTCTTAGCCCAGAAGGAGTGTAGTGGTTGGCTGTACCCTCCCTAGAAGAATACTGGTTGGCAGCACAGGTGAAGTTGACCCTTTTTTGAGGACACCTGGGGTATCAGGCACACTGGAATAAACACACACACACACAATAAATGGAGGAGAGAGACTGAAAGGAGAGAGACACAAAGACGGTAAGTGGAGGACAGAGATACACAAAAGAGGGTGAGTGGAGGAGAAAGAGACACACACAAAGAGGGTAGTGGAGGAGAGAAACATGACGAAGAAAAGTGAAGGAGAGTATTCTGTATTCAGTATTCTGTTTGGTAGCTCAATAATATCAAATTTAACCCTTAGGCTGCCAACAGAATGAGAACATATAGGAATTCTGGACTGATGTGTCAGTCCTCGGCACAGCAAGGGTATAGATTGCATAAATTAGATTATTTGTTACATGCAATTTTTGTATGCATTAAAGTTATTAGTTTGTAATAGCTCTGGCAATACTTGTATTACACTCATGCCAATAAACCAACTTTGTACTGAATTGAATTAGGAGTAAAAGGGAAAAAGAGAGAGAGCATGTAAGTGGAAGAGAAAGCGCACGAGTCAGTGAGAGAGAGACAGGCAATGAGAGAAATGCATAGAATTTAGTCAAAACGAGACTGTTTAGAAAAAATTAATATTCACTATTTTGTGTGTGTGTGTTCTAGGTACTATTTCTTTTTTTTCTATTTGTTTAGGTGTTTTTCCCGTTTTAGCCCACTCTCACATCCTTGGCATGGTAGCGTGTGGAGGCTACGTGTCACGCATAATGAGGATGCCCACCCGGCTACTGGCCACCCATTACCCACCTGCACCACCACTGGACCTCCACCCGGAGGCGGCAGGACTGCAGTACGGCAACCTTTCCCTTACCTGGAAGAGGAGAACCACCATTAGGCAGCACAATCCTGCTCTCACCTTCCCCCCATGCTGGCTCCCCGACAAACTGGGGTCATTCCCGAACCCGGGGCACCGGCGTGGCACGAATTAAGGCAAAGATGCCTCAGCCCTCTGCACCACCGGGCCGGCTCCAGGTACTATTTCCAGGTATTATCATTCATTAACTAAAGGTTCTGATTTAAATCAGACTCAAACCAGAACTTATCAGGACTCTGACCCAGATCTGGGTCCTGATAAAAGGGTCAAGACCCTTTTAGGATCTGCCTAGCCCTACGCTGAAACACTTGTACCGTAACCGCAGCTGCATTCTTCAACTCATCTTACAAGACCTGTTTTTGACAAGAAAGTTAAAAGCTGTCATTTTGAGTATTTTCATGTCCACTACCCCAAAAACCTTATAACAATTCTTACATGGAGCCTCTCCAGGGACAGGACTTTTGTTGTTCCCACATGACATCCATGATAGCCCAGTAACAAGTGAGCAAGATGCACCCAATTTCAAACTCTATGCCTTGCCAAAAGACTGTCTTACTGAAAATATATAAACACAGCCTACCTTGTTTTAAAAGACAAATATATACAGTACGTTAAGGGTGTAACCTTGATGATGGAAAGACAATATGGCACTTTGTACTGGCATGTTTGCATTAATAATAACCACATTTGTTTTTTTTTTGCTAAAATAGAGCTGAATTAAAATTTCTCCCTAGTTAACACATACAGTAGGGAGACACAGATGACGGATCATCATCATTTCTCCTCTTCAGAGGCAGGCAATGCTTTGAGACATATAAACCAGCCACTTAGGAGCTGGAGTGAATGGTATACCCATACGTAACAGCACAGGAACTTTAAAGCACTTCTGTGGATAAGCAGAGTTATCTGCAAGCCACTAATGGTTGCAGCTGCGCAGGGCTCTGCCCATACCTGACAAAGAAGTAAAGAGCAATGCCATGGGGAGAATTCCCGTAACAGAGTGCGAGCATCAAACTGGGGCACTCCTACTGCCCAGAAATTCGAATACTTAGGAGTATGGCGGGGCCCATATTTAAAATTCAGCTTTCACATACTCTGCCTAAGACAGGGTCTCTCAGAAACTCGGGGCTCGGAGGTGACACTGTCACAATATTCATTAAGAAACAAGGCAGAAAATTGGAAAACAAACCTTACTTCCATTAACTGATTATGGATCTCTAACCTTTCACACCGCTAACGGTACAAATATTTCAAGACTGGCAAACCAGATCTTAAGATTGCAAGATTTACCCTGTAACAATCTGGCCTCTATACTGAAGCACACTACTACTCTCTCCTGACAAATCTGGGATGCAGCCCTTTGTCCAGCGAGACTTGCAGTGGTTAACATTTTTATTTAAATGTGTCAGCGATATGGTTCCTTCCCATATATCAAGTCACCTGACTAACTTACACACTCATTATTCACTCAGAGCAGTTCCTGGTCGTGGATCAATCTTCAAATCAAATCAAATTTATTTATATTGTGCTTTTCAATAATCAAAGCGCACATGCATAATAGAAACAATTAGCAATAAAAACATAAATCCTAAAAACAATAAAAAGCAGAATAACCTATCCAGCAAAAGCTTGTTCAAACAAATATGTTTTTAACACTGCCTTAAAGGACTCTGTGGACAGGCACTCTCTAATCCGACAAGGTAGAGAATTCCACAGGGTCGGGGCCATAAAAGCAAAAGCTCTGACCTCAGATGACTGAAGACGGACCCTGAGAATCTCTAGCAACCCCTCGTCAGTGAAGCAGAGAGAGCGGAGAGGGCGGTAAGGTCAAAAGAGATCTTGCAAGTAGCCCGGCCCCGACCATGTAGGGTCTTATAGGTCAGCAACGCGACCTTGAAGGTGATTCTCCACCGCACCGGCAGCCAGTGCAGCTCGGGCAGCACAGGACTGATGTGGCACGATCTTTCCACTCCAGTCAATAACCTAGCTGCTGCGTTCTGCACCAGCTGCAGCTGGCGGAGGTCCATCCCCGGCAACCTTAGATCTAGATCTTTGTATATAAATTTATTGTATATAAACCCTTGTATATAAATCTTGCCTAAAAATGGGACTTGCTATGGCCAAATGACCCTTGCCTACATTGTGGTTACCTCCTGGAATAAAGCTACCAGGCTACATCCACCAATTGATCTCTTTAACTGCTTTTGACAGTGCATTTAAAGCATCTTTAAACTTTGTTTGTAATGGTTCATGATTATTATATTGGACATTTCAATTGAGCTGTTAACCTGTCAAGGTATGTAACAAATGCAGCTGTAACCCACAGGACAGGTACAGAAAACAGGCTATGCTCAGTTATCCCTATCCTGTATATAAAAAAAAATAAATAAATTTGAAATTTAAATGCAAGGTGCTATGCCTGAGGAGAGAAAGCAGCGGAAGTAGCCACACACTGTGTGGGGTTTTTCTTGTGGTCGAGGACCTGAGGGTTATAATAGGCAAGGGCCTAAAGCATGACAAGCAGCATGCAGCTGCTGTCAAGGGGGTCAGAAAAATGCTGGGATACATCAAGGGGAATGAAGTGAGCAAAAGGACAGGGGAAGTAATCCTTTCACTTTACAAGGCCCTGGTCAGGCCCCGTCTGGGAAACTGGTGCAGTTCTGAGCTCCTCAACACCATAAGGACATTGAAGCAGTCAAAAGGGTGCATTACAGGGCCACCAAAATGACCAGCGGTAAGGGGTATAAAATCTACGAGGAGAGGCTGGTGACCTTTAATGCATTCACCTTGGAGACAAGGAGGCAAGAGGTGACATGATCTCAGTCCTCTGCATACTCCAGAGTCCAGGGTCCCTTCCTAGCTAAACCAACTGTGGCTAGTATATGTATCCAGTTGCAAATATTGTTCTTCTGTGAAATGCTGCCTATTCCTGCCAAACGTGTATGGCTTTTCCATACTCACTTGTATATATGTAATCTATATGTAAATATCCATGTACCTCCTCGTGTGTTTAAAATCCTGTACCCCATCCCCGGGTTGCACCTGGAAACAAGCCTTGGCCCAGTGCCCCTTTACCGGTTATCAAATGTTTAAATAAAAAAAATTAAAAAAGCAGACAGAGTAGTTTGGGCTGGTACCCTGCAGCAGGATGCAGGGACACACCTTAAAGCTCAGACATGGCAAGTTCGGGGGTAACATTAGGAGGCTTTCCTTAACCTCTGCATCTGTGCCAGAAAAGGAAGTCTTCTGACAGAAAGAGGTGGGCCACCCCAAATCCAAGGACCCTGCCAAAGGGCCAAAGCTGTGGAGGAATGAGTAGCTCAGGTATGCCAAGACGGCACTGGGAGGTTGCTGGTGGCAGCTAAAAGAAAAACAGTGAAATAGACACAGCTTTTTCCAGCCACTACAAAAACTCCTGACTAGGGCTTTCAGATGTAACAACATTTTTTTTAAATTACTTCCAAATGCCTTTCAATGATTTAAACCATGACTCACAACTTCCATTTTCTATTGCTGGCAGCCACCATCTCAGGAGCAGCCGCACATTCCCCCAGCTCTCTTTACGCTAGTATGTCCTGCCGACCTCAGCCATTGGTCAGCAGGACATACTAGCATAAAGTGAGCTAGGGAAGCACGCGGCTGCTCCTGAGACAGTGGCTGCCAGCAACAGAAAACGGAAGTTGTGGGTCGTGGTTTAAATCCTTAAAAAGCACTTGGAGGTAATTTTAAAAAAATGTTGTTATGGTCCGAAAACCCTCATAGGGTGTTTTTGTAGCGGCTGGGAAAAGCTGTGCTTTTTCCACTGTTTTCCTTTAAGGACTGTACTGAGGAAGTAAACACAGAATGAAATAGAAAACAGTAAGTTAAACACTTGCGTCTTTCTATTTTATGATGGTCATCTGGTTTCCTAACTCACCATCCTCAGTCTGTCCTTTTTCTTGTCTCTTAATTTATCATAACATGGTATGTTATTACTGACATAGTAACTGCATGTAATTAAACTGCACAACACTTTGCAAAACTTCAGTAGGAAAGAAGCCCAATGTAAAAAAGTAAGCAGCATTAAATTGTTCCGTACTATACTAGCATGGGGCAATGCCTTTACTTGATCCTCACTATATCTAAGGCACAGAATCTCAAGGCTAAACCTGCTATTACAGACATGGTATTTAGCACCATGTACCACACTGTAATTATAGGGCACAAAAACCAACAACTCTTATGCGGCATGGTAAAACAAAGAAAATACGACTAATAGGACAGGTCTTAATTTAGAAGCAAATGTGAATTTTTAATAGGGTGAGACAGAAATAATCCAACCTACTATAAGTGGGAGTCAAGACCCAAGCCTCTACCCAGGGCCTCTATCAGCAAAGCTACTAGACCAACTGAGAGTTCTGTTCGACTAGTAGTATAAGAAACCATTTATTCTCAGTCAGCCTGATGTTCAAAGGTTATCATTTAATGGTGCTGTACTTAAAATGTGTCTCAGGAGAAGGGCCTTTGTATTTGGTCCTTGCATGACACTTTCCAAGAAGAAATAGCATGCAGGGAGTCCAGGAGAGGAAGGTTTGCTTGGACGCAATAACATTTCAGGTGCTAGTGATGTGGTGGAGGGGGCTCTAACAGGATCTACAGAGGTGGTTTAAGCAATAAAGCATGACAGGGCGTGGATCGTTGTGGGATTTGCCCATGCCTCATGTGGTGTGACACAAAGCTTAGTCAAGTGCCACAAACCACATCACAGATGGGTAAATCTTAAAACGTCTCATGCCGTGGCGTGCCTTCTTGTGATTATAAAATGGACCCAGCTGTTAAAAACACTAAAACTGAATGAAATAAATCAATTCTAATAAAATTATCTTGTTAAAAATGTAATAAACAATGATGTGACTCATGCTCCAATCGGTACAATAAAGTCCCAGGTTCAACAGTTATATGCTGCTGACACCACAGTATTTGTGTCAGAGGTGACTTCTCCTGAGCAGGTTTACCCATCCTGGATTCCAACACAAGGGTTTAATTTTACAAACTATAGAAACAGGGGCCACCTAATGGGTAGCGCTGCGTGTGCTCACACTGGCAACTTGGGTTCAGAAGCAAGTCTGGGAAGCAGGTTGGGCATCCCAAAGAGCTGGGGCGAGGGCGTCAGGATCCGCTGCTTTAGCGACCCTGCAATGGGGGCCAAGGAGCTTGCCTCTCCCATAAGGGTATGTTTGCAGCATGTGAGGTCACATCAGGACACTGCCAGACATCTGGGAGGTGGGCAGGGCAAGGGAGAAAAAGTGTGAACGTCCCGACTGCAGGATGGTGATGCTGCAGGCCCCACACTGCCAAATGGGTTCTAGCTTCAATATCTGGACTGGGTCACTGGGAATGGGAAGGATGGTCCTCCCTCTCAGTGCCCTGCCCTACCACTGGGGGTAATCTGTGGGAACCTTTGGAGCCAGATATGTCCCGGGGATGGTGGGTGATGGGGCTGAACCAGCTGGGGGCTGAAGAGGGTTGGTGGTGATAAGGGGCATAAAACACCTTGCAAAAGAACTACAGCAATATTTTTGAAGCACTTAGGGTAAACAAATAAGGACACAAGGGGGATTTTGTCATGCTAAGCATAGCGACATTCTAAAATGTGTGTGTGTGCCAGCCCATTGGTGCAGCGGTAGGGCTTCTGTCTGCAATGCCGACATCTCGGGTTCAGAAACGGACCCAAGAGTCAGAAGGACAGCCAGGGGAGAAAGACTGAGCATCCGAGGGACTGCTCTCCTTCTCCGGGAGGAGGAGGCCGGAGTGTCTGGCGGACGACTGACCTCTGGCAGAGGCCAGGGGAGGAGTAGTGACTGGCACCTACACTATGTTGTGAGGTGGGATAGACGTTGGTGTATGCATCCTTGACATTATTACACATCCTGCTTCCCGAGGTGAAAAAATGTCAGAAAATCAGGCTGTGCGAGATGCCGCCTGCCTCATACCGCAGGTCCTGCACCACTGTCCGTGGGAGCACCGGGGGAGTATACCGGCATTAATGGGAGGGTGAGCCCCCTCCCAGAGGCCCTGCCCTGGGGGAGTAAGCCAGTGCATAACCCCAGGACAGAAGCATCCTGGGGCCATATACCAGCACCCAATGGGTGGTGGGGCTCCCTCCTGTGGTCCTGCTCTAGGGGTTAAACCAGAACATATTTCCAGATGAGTAAGTCCGCAGAGGATGGGTGACAGGGCTGGATGCGGGGTTGGGCAGAGGGTGGCCGGTCCTCAAGGTTGGTAAAAAGTGTGTGTGTATCAGAAGGTGATGATGAAGGGGAACAAGTAATTCATTTGTTTGTTTTGAATCTGAGGGGGTCTTAGTTTAGGCCTAACTGAAGTCTTTTAGTGAGGGGACAAAATGGCTGCCATCTAAAAGTTTTTAGCACGTGAAAGTTACAAGAGGTAGGTGTAAGGATATTAATGTGGGTAATGAGGCTGACTGGTCCTTTTGTCATGGGCCAGTGCAGGATTTACCCACTGGTAAAGACCCAAACTGACCAATCGGATCGAAGATTTTTCCTGCCCATTTTATAATGTTACATTTGTACCCCCCCTTTTAAATGAACGGGAAAGGAGGGGTAGAAAGCCAGTTATCAAATACTCACAGCCTGATGTTAAATATTTGGCCACACATCACTGAAAAATATTGCACTGCACTTGTGTCTTCACGCAGCAGCTAACTTCCTTGGTTTAAATCTTAAGTTATTATCATATCAGATCTGTCAAACCTCTACAAGTAACTAATACTCAAGTACAGTGGATATAACCCAGGTAATTACACATGCATACTACTGTTAGGATTGCCACCTGTCCTTTAGCAGATCTTCTGTTGACTATACAGTATCTTATTGTTTATAGGTTGTATTCCTTACATTGTTATCATAAAACAAACAAGGAACACTACTGGTTTAGAACTAGATCCAACTCATTAAAGCTTACCACTGGGTTATGATCGAGCGAGGTCACCTAGCCAGCTCTGTCAGATGCTTTCCACTGAAAGATGGTAACCAGGGTGCGCAGATATCCATTTTATAAACAGACAGTTATGATAATAGGTGTTTTTTATGATATTATAATTCTAGGATATTGATCCTCAAAATCCAATATACCGAAAAACACCACAGATGTCGGATTTTAGAATACTGGATTATCCAACATTTGACATCCTAAGATCTGAATCCTCCTTCTTATAAGCTATACACTGTTACTGATAAATTACAGTACTGCCCCCATCCTGGCAAAAAAAAAAAAGAGGCTGGCCCGTCGGCACAGTGGTAGCACTACCCCTCGTGGTGCCAGTAACCGGAGTTTGGAAGCGAGTTTTGGGTTGTCGGGAGCCGGCTGGGGGAGGAGGATTGAGCACCCCATAGGGTGCTCTCCTCTTGCAAAGAGGAAGGGTTGCCATCTCCACTGCCATACTGCCACCTGGGTGACCACAGATGATTGTGCAGCTAGAGAAGACACCAGAGGATTGACGAACACTGGCCAGATCCGGGAGCAACATTACTCAACTGCATATGTCTGCGACTCTAGGATACCTCTGCACGCTGCAGTCGTGGGGCGGGCGTAAAACGTACAAAATATGGCCCCTGCATGCCAGAACGACGAAGCACCTGGCACCATCCTGGATCTTTCCTGCCTGTCACATGACCCCAACTTTCCAATGAAGCACTGGAAGTTCAGGGGGGCCCCCTTGTCACCACCTGGGGGTAAACCAAGGCTCCATGGGGGAAGTCCGGAGGCACCGGAGCACAGGTACAAGGGTACAACAGCCAACAGGATGCCTTGGCGACTCGAAGGAGTTGGAGTGCAGGTGGCTGAGGTATAAAGTATTTAAAAAAAAATATCAAGCAAAACTTCCCACCCAGCAGATCCACTAGCCCCACAAGAACCCAATATCTTTTAAACATCTGTCGGGTGACAGGCACAGCAGCTCAGCAAGCATGTAGCAAACACATACCCCCCCCCAAAATAATAACTCCCCCGCTCCACCTCCCTTTTCCCCATAGCACACAATACCATTTTTTTTCCAATTAGTATTTTATTTCCTGTAGCTGCCTGACCAGACCCATTCCAGTTCAATCCCCCTATCACCTGGCTTCTCTGGTACTTACCTATTCTTTCCATCTGTCTTCTGCCTGAGGACCTTGAAGAGCCCAGCTGCTGAAGTGGAGCCTGTGGGGGATCAGGCCTTCAACCTGCCATGGTTGGGGGAGGGTCCTCCATTTTTTCTCCTTTCGGCTTGCGGTGCATGCAGTGGCACATAGTGAGAGTTCTGCCTCCGCAGAGACCCCCACCCCAGCGTCAAGCAGGTGGAACACCTTCCCTGATGTCCCGTTGTGCTGCCACCTAGAATCTCCAGGTGGCAGCCACCTAGTTGCATGCCCTTACCCACCACCATGAGGAAGGAGAGTTGTTCTCAAAACGTACAGTCCTCCCTCACTCGACTGGCCCTAAAATGACACGCATCCATTCCTGAACCTGGGTCGCTAGCATGGCAGGAGGTGAGGTGCTTAGCACTTTAGCCCTCCAGGAAACTGGGCCAACTTCTAAATACCTTTTTAAACTCCTGCTGGGTGAAGGCACAGCAGCAGCACCAGCACTCACTAAGGTCCCAAGGTAGAGCGACTGCCTTGTGGTCATCTTTTGTGTATGAATGAAAAGACATCCTCCAGTATTAGTAACACCTGACTGGCTAACAGTAGGCCAATCAGGTGTTACTACTACTGGAGGATGACATTTCATTCAAACACAAAAGATGGGTGCAAGGCAGTCACTTCTCCATGGGACCTGTAGTGAGCACCACTGCTGCTGCGCCTGTTACCGACCAGGAGTTTAAAAAGGTACTGGTGCTATGGGGGGGTGCTAGTGGATGTGTGGGGTGAGGGTCTTCCAGACAGTATGGTGGCCAGCACTGTGGCTTGTGCAGTGGCGGGGGAGAGTTATTATTTTAGGAGGTGGGTATATGTCTGTTATAGGCTTGCTGAGCTGTGCCAGTCACCCAAAAGGAGTTTAAAAGGTACTGAGTGCTAGTGGGTGTTTTGGGTGGGAGATGTCTTCTAGACAGTACAGTGGCCAACACTGTGGCTTGGGCAGGGGTGGGGGAAGTTATTATTTTATATGGGGGTATATGTCTGTTATATTCTTGCTAAGCTGCTGTGTCTGTCACCCGGCAGGAGTTTACAAATATATTGGGGGGGGAGGTTGTGAGTTAAAGGGTGGCTGGGGGGGGGGATCGCCAACCATGGAGGGGGGCTGAACAACAGTGTGGTAGAGCGGAATCTTATAGGATAGTAGGGTCGTAGGATATCCATACTCTAATCTGCTGCCATCAAATGCTGGAATCGGACGTCAGATTCAGATATGGATTATCCAAATATCCCACTATCCTAGTTCGGATTAGATTTTGGGGTATCCAAGCACTAAAGTGGTAACCCTTCTTTTTGTATGTTGACAAAAGATTTTAATTACAGGTAGTCAAGCACAGCTCGTTTCTCCATAACATCCACCTCAGTGTTCCACAAAACGATGCACTGTACAGCAGTAACAGTACTGAGCAGACCCTGCCATGTATACCTCAGAACTGTTGTCAGCTAAACGTGAGCGCAAAATCTCATTTAAAATAATTTTTCATAGACTTTTAAACTTTGATGGCCACTACACATGACTGTTTCCCTTTGCATGACCCAACTGAATATTGTTATTTTACAATTTGCATCAGGACCACTGGGTGAAGTCGTTCTAGCTACACTTGCATATTTTAGAACAAATGAATCTGTTTAATGACATAGTCCAGAAAGGGCAAATTTACAGTGATAGAACCAGGAAAGCATCACAACAGAAGCAGGCTGCTGCCAAAGAGAACAGATACGCTTAAGTGTGCAAGTGCTTGGCGAAACAAAATCTTAGTAAAATGTTATTTATCTAGCACCTCATCCCAGAGGCTGTGGGTGCTGTACAGGTTAGCAGGAGTTTAAAATAAATAAATTACATTAAATACAAAAATATATGTCAAACAACAGCAACAAACGAACAACAATACATAAATAAAATCCTTATTCAAGATAAAACAATTCTACTATTTCAAGGATTCATAAGCAATTAACAAATGCCTCCTAAAAGATACGCCTTCAGACCCCTCTTAAACACCTCCACCGATGGGGACTCCCTCATAGATCCCGGAAGCGAGTTCCACAGAGCCGGGCCCACCACATCAAATGATCAATCTCCAGAGGTCTTCAGCTGGCCCTGTGAACTGCCAGGAGGCCTTTGGTGAAGGAGTGGAATGAGTGCACAGGGCGGACAGGAGTCAGGAGGTCACTCAGGTAGCCACGGCCCAATCCATATAGGGCCTTACAGGTGAGCAAGCCCACCTTGAAGGTGATTCTCCATCTCACTGGCAGCCAGTGCAGGTCTTGCAAGACCGGGGTTACAAGACACAACCTCGGAAGGTCATCAGAAACCTGGCTGTTGCATTCTTCGGAGGATTTACTTAAAATAACCTAATTTTTCTGAAATATACATCTCCAAGAAACAAAAGGTTTCAACCAAAAATATTTAATTCAAATAAAATGCAATATAATTTTGTAAACTTTTTTTCCTGGGCTAATGCAGTTGTCTTTGATTTTATTCACCAGCCCCATTCTGCCCTTCCTTATGAACCATCGTAGGCGTACCTTTCCTCTATCCGAGAGTACAGCCGAATTCCAACTACACAACTGAAGTGAATGCCTCTCTATGATCAACCAACAGGAGATGCTTGAGGGGACTAAGCGGCGGGCGTAACCCCCCCCCCCCTTTTACAGGTATAGAGCATTTCTCCATTGTACCTCACTTTGCCCTTATTATTCCCAGGGCTGGGACACCAGAGTCTGGATACGAACTTGGGTCTCCATGGTGGCAGCAGAAAATGTTACTGCCACACTGCTTGCTCGGACATGTTATTGTGACTGTCATACAAGGGTATCACACAGCATTTCACAATAGCAAAAGCAGGTTGTTTAAAATGAAACTCAGTGATCTGTCTAGATAAGAGAGGGATTCGTAAGGGGAATTAGAGGTCACAGGCTAAAGACAAGAGGTTTAAGTAGAGATTTAAATAAGCTGGCTGAATCAGTGAATCAGGGCTTAAAACAATACGTAAAATAATCACATAAATAATCATAACATTTTAAAAAATGAATTTCTTTATCTGTAATTTACATAAGAGGGCATGTGGAAAGCTACTATTTTTTTTCAGAGTAAGCATACACTTTGCAAAATCCGTTGAAAGCTTATTGATTCCTTCTTAACTACTAACCACTCACTTATTTGTGAATTCCCCACTATCAACTGTACAAATAAGCATTACTTTAGATAATACAACTTGAAGTTATCTCCTAAACAAAGATAAACTGAAATGTTCTGCCAATCAGGTTGTCTTTTACAGCTAAATTCATAAAGAGTGCTTCTAAATTATGCTTGAACAATATACCGGTCTTTCTTCTTCAGTAGTGTTTGACCTATATGTGCATTTTTTTTTTTTTGTTTTTAAACGTGTCACTAACATTTCATTCTCCTAATGCCAATATCTCAAAAACAACTGTGACCTTTATCAAAAATGTTTAGCTACTTTCCGTAACAGTGGATCTCCAAGAGAATTTTATCAATTGAGACATCTGTGAAAATAAGTGGTCGGTCACCTAGAAATATGACTATGGTATGCAGCATTTGTCAGAGGATATGACGAATGCTTGATGGCAGGAGAAAGAACTGAAGAGTGGAAGGGTCTCCCATGTTATAAAGGTGATGTCGATGGGTGTCAGCTTGGGCACCCCAAGCTGATAAAAGTTTCTGAGTGGTCTGGACACCAACAGCTTACAGTTTCACAGGTGTGGCTCAACGGTGGAAGATGTTCTTGAAGATCTAGGGAGACTATCCCCATCAAATGGATGCTTGCTTACCCAAGGTTGCTTTCTAGATAAGCTTCTCAAGATCTGGGACCCCAGCCCCCATAGCTAAGTTTCTAAACTTCTCCCATCAATACTACCCCTTAAGGTCTAATGATAAATCCTGACTCATAGTCCCTAAGGCTACTAGTAAAATGGGAGACCAGGACTTTACTGCTTTTGCCCCTAGACTATGGAACACTCTGCCACTGCTGGTCCCCAGCTCCACCTCCATCTACTTAGAAGGACTCCAAGGGATCACCTACTGACCTCTTCACCTTTTAACTGCATTTGACTTAATTTATACTAATGAAGCGTAAATCTTTTGGTTCTAGTTTTTGGTTTTGAATAAAGATAGGCTGGAGACAGAGCAGCACAGAGTAACCAAAATGACTCAGGGACAACAGGGCATATCCTATCAGGACTGGCTCAGGGCACCGAACATGTACTTGCTGGAGGCCAAAAGGAAGAGGGGTGACATGACAAAGACCTCGAAGTTTCTGAAAAGAATAAACAAGGCAAACTACAAGGAACTATTTAGCAGGAATGGCAGATCAAAAAATGAAAGTTACATACTTACCATAACTGTTGATCTTCCTGAATATCTTCTCCATAGATTATGACTAATGGGTCTGTGCCAGAGGTGCTAGTACCCCCGCAAGAGCCAGAACTTTTATAGAGGGCTTGTGGCATGAGCAGACCCCACATGTACATCACCGCACATGTCCGCTGGTCTACAGTGGTGCCAGCCCCCAACTGCCACAGTACTTTTTTTTTTTTATTGATTAGGTAAGCAGCATGAACCTAACAAGTAACCCATGCACTTAACCTAAGGGCATAACATAGCCCTGGTGTTCCATGTAAGAAGGGTTACCAAACCAGTAACACAGTGCCTTCACAGTGCAAACAAAGTACAAAGAGGTGAAGACCAACACAGCAATACTGGAGTGAGTTAGGGGGATGGTGGGCAGGCGTGGTAACCTAAGGAGAAGATATGCCTTAGATTAGAGTGCAGAACCTTGGAGAGCTTTAAAACCAGCCTAAAAACGCATCTGTTTAAGTAGGCTTTTAGCATTTGATGTTTTATGGATTGTGGAATATTTTAATTGAAGTTGAATTATTTGTAAGGTTTTATTGAATTGTTTTATGATGTGTACGTATGTACAGCGCTTTGACTCTAGATTTGCGCTATATAAATAAAAATATTATTATTATACAGGAAGATCAACAGTTACAGTGAGTACGTAACTTTTATATCTTCCAAGAATCAATCTTTTCCACAGACTCCCACTAATGGGTTAAAGTGCAGTACCAAGCTCAGAGACAGTTTCCCAAACTAGGGAGGCTGGAGCCGAGTTCACTCAGGATAGTAATCCATTCAGAACTGCCCTGCCAAAGAAGGAATGCTGCTTGGCATGGACATCCAGGGCATAGTGCTTGGTAAATGTATGCACTGTGCTCCAAGTTGCAGGTCTGCAAATTTCTCCAATAGGCACAGAGCGTATTTTTGCCAGGGAAGTGGCAATCACTCTGGTGGAGTGGGCAAGTATCTTGTCCTCCAGTTTAACCAGAGCCAGAGCATAGCAGTGGTGAAGGCAGTTTACAATCCAGGCTGAAATGCATTTGATTGTGACTGGTTGTCCCTTTCAATGAGGGTTGAAAGAGGCAAAGAGTTCTTTTGATGGGCTGTAGTCCTTACTCTTATTTGGGTAAAACCCAAGGATCCTCCTAACATTCAGGGAGTGGATAGTCCGTTCTCCCTCATTCTGGAAGTTGGCAATGTAGGCTGGTAGGATTGTAGCCTGATTAAGATGGAACTCTGATACCACCTTAGGTAGAAATCCACTCTAAGTAATCACCTCCAGACCGCAAACCGATGCGACTGCCCCTGACCTGTCAAGACCAGTTTCTCGCCGGCCGCCTGACCGATCTCCACCAAACTTCCTACTTTGACAAACAGTCTCACTGACTCTTTTGTGGCTGTGCTATAATACTGTACTGCATATCATCCCTGTCTTCAAGTCACTCTCTGTACCATGCATGTATTCCTGCACTATAATGTTATGTAATGTCCTGAAACTGTATCAATGTTATCCCTGTTCCTCTATATGTTTGACGTGGAACCTTTGTAAATGAGTCTTTGACTCAAAGGTCTTTCTGAATACCTCAAATAAATAAATAAATAAAAACCTGGGGTGTGTATGAACCACCTTATCTTTGTGGAAAACAGTATATGGAGGATCAGTGGCCAAAGCAGGGATTTCAGATGCTCTGTGTGCAGGTGACAGCTAAAAGAAATGCTGCTTTCCAAGTTAGAAACTTCATGTCACAAGTTGCAAAAGGCTCAAAGGGCTTGCAAGTGAATATATCCAGCACAAAGCTGATTTTCCAGGGAGTCACCAGCTTCCTAATGGGAGTTCTTGTGTGCAGAATACCTCTGAGGAACCTCTTAAACAGTGACAGCTGTGCCAAAGAGAGGGTACCAACAGCTTTGTGGTATGCTGATGTAGCACACAGGTGGTGCTTAACTGTGGAATATTGCAGGCCAGCTTTAGAAAGGTCCAGCAAGTCCTCCAAAACCTTTTCAAGTGGACACCTGTAAGGGTCCAAGGGGATTTTGGCACACCAAATGAAAAATCTTTTCCACTTGGCTGTGTACGACTTCTTGATTGAAGGTTTACACTGAGATACTTTGAATCTGTTCACTTCTATCTCTTCAGGAGCCAGGCCTGAAGCTGAAGGGAGTGCAAGGCTGGGATGGACTAGCTAACCCTGAGTCAAAAAGTCCATCCGGAATGGCAGAACCATCAGTTTGCTGACTGAAGCTTGATTTAACAGAGGAAACCACATCTGCCGAGGCCAGCAGGAGGCCACTACAATCATTCTGTCCGCACACTCTTCCAACATGAACACCACCCTTTAAATGAGAGGGATTAGAGGGAATGCATATAGAAACAGATTTTGCCATGGCAGTCTGAATGAGTCCTGACAGAAAACGTCATGTCCTGGATTTCTGGAGCAGAATCGAGACAGTTTGGCATTGGGTGGGGACACAACAAGGTCTACATCTGAGGTGCTCCACTCATCACATAGCGATCTAACAATGTCTGGTGCTATTGACCACTCGTATCTGCCACTGCTCAACTTAATTTGCCTGCTAGACTGTTCTGGATCCATAGCAGATAGACTGCTTGGAGCAAGATCCCTCACTCCAGGCACTCTCATTGCCTCCCTGTAGATAGGATAAGAGTATTTTCCTCCTTGTTTCTTAATATAAATATATGACAGGCTTGTTGTTCATCTGGAGGAGAACTGTCTTTTGGCTGACCAAGTCCCCTAGAGCAAAGAATGTACACAACTGCACACATCTCCAAACCATAGATGTGGAAATGTGTTTCTGAAGAGTTCCAGACACCTTGCAGCTGTAGACCCTGGTACGGACTCCCCACCCCAGCAGGGAGGCATCCATGGTGAGAGTCACCTCTGGCTCTGGTGGGGAGAAGGGGAAGCCCTGTTTCTAAGACGGCCTGCAATCTCCTGTGCCAGAAGATTGGACATTTGAGCTGACAAGTGGAGTTGCCTTTTGGGGGGTTTGTCGAGGAGGGTTTCCAACAATTATAGGGAGTATCCTTCTTGGATGATCCTTACAACCCACTTGTCCATCAGGGTAGATTCCCACTGACAGTAAAACTGGGTTAGGTGTTCCCCTACTGGGGAGGAGTGGTCCGCATCAGGCAGCTGAAGCAGACATGAGGCCAGAGTCTTAGATGGTGGCACCGAGCACTTTTAGCACCTGTGCCTTCAACTGCGCCTTCTTCTGGGCCTGAGGAGGGTGGAATTTATCATTTTGGGCTCTCCTGTCCCTACCACGAAAGGACTGCTTATTGTGAAAAGAGCCACATCCTAACAGAAACACAGATTTTGTCAGCAGGAAAGGACATTTAGGCCCATCCAGTCTGCCCCTTGTCCCTGCCTATTCAGTCGCCACTGACCCTAGTTGGTCATAGGTGTCACTTCCTCTCCCACCCCCCCTTCCTCTACCTAATATGCCCCTGTGGCTATCCTATGCATGCTTGAAGCTCCCCATAGTCTTTGCCCCCACCACCTCCTGTAGCAGGCTGTTCCAGTCATCCACCACCATTTCCATGAAGAAGTATTTCCCCACATCTCTCCTACACTTTTCCTCTCTTAGCCTCATTACATGCCCCCTTGTTTTAGTGCCTTCCTTTCTCTGAAATAGACCCTCCACTTGCACCTTGTTCACTCTTGTATGGTACTTGTAAGTTTCAATCATGTCCCCTCTTGCTCCCCTCTCTTCTAGGGAGTACATGTTGAGTTCCTACAGCCTTTCCTTATATGGCTTCTCGTGCAACCCCCTCACCATTTTAGTTACCCTCCTCTGTACTGCCTCCACCCTTTCAATGTCCTCACTGAGGTGTGGCCTCCAAAACTGGATGCAGTACTCCAGGTGGGGCCTCACAATTAAGCGATACAACGCAGCAACACTCCCTCTTCCTGTTAGAAATCCCTCTCCCAATGCACGCCAGCATCCTGCTAGCCTTTCCCCCCATTTTGTCACACTTCCCAGCTACCTTGAGGTCATCAGATATGATGACTCCTAGGTCTCTTTTGTGCTTGGTGACTGTAAGCTCCCCCCATCTTATATACAGCCCCTGGGTCCTCTACCCTTTTGTGAGTTATTGAGAGCCGGTCGGGAAGTCTTAAGAGTCCTTCTCATTTCATTAGACTGTTTAAGAATTGTTTCACCTGCTGTCCAAATAGATAAGTGCCATCGAAAGGCACATTTTTAATCTGTCGCTGGATGTCCAGAGTGAAGTCAGCAGTCCACAGCCAGGAGTGCCACCTGATGCAAATACCTGCAGCTGCACAGCAGGCATACGTAGAGGCTTTAAGCTGGTGGCTGTCGGATTCAATACTTTATTAAACAGCCAGCAGCATCTCCTGTTTTGCCCTCTTTGCCTGCCAGGGCCTCTGCCACAGACTTAAGCTTGCACCAGAGGACGTACTTGTAGTTTTAGAAGTGGTCCTGGTAACTAGCCATCCTCATGCCAAGGGCAGCCAAGGCACAGACTGTCTGCCCATGGTGTCTACCTTGCACAACTCCTTGTTAGTGGGGTGTACAGTAACCGCCTTGGGCACTATGGCTTTGACATTCTCAGCCAGAATAATAATGGCATCCGTTACTGGCTGAATTAAATACATGAGCCTAGATTTAGGCACCGCGTATTTCTTGTCTGCTGGATTGGAGACTGCTGTCAAAGTAGCAGACCTCCTCCAAGCCACCTCAGAGAGAGTCTCTAGGGCCAGCTGGATGGGAGGAACTAGAGAGACCAGGATATTAGGCATGTTTAGAAACTCCAGTTGGAGGCACGTAGCCTGGTCTATGATTGCTGGCTCAAAATTCTGTGCCGAATGCATATTTCTGAGAAAAGCCTGAAAAGAGAGATCCTCCTGAGATATGGTGACAGGAGCCTGTCCTGGGTTCTTTGCACCATGGTATGAGTTATTGTCCTCACCATCTGAGATGATGAAGTCAGGACCTGATTTGTCCGCTGTACTACCGCCACACCTGGATAGTAAAGGAAGGGGTCAAATGGATGACTGTGCAGGCTGCAGCCTTGGCAACACCTGCAACACGGGACCCAGCCCTGGATGGGGCCCCAGGAATGGTGGTGGCACTAAGGATGGCCCTGTGACCACTGCTGAAGGGAATGATCCTGGCACCAAAGACCCATGCAGCACCATCAGCAATGCCAGCACATGAGTAGGCCTTGCAGAGCCTGACCTTGGCACTGGATGCGACATTGCTAATGGTGCTGACGACCTCACTAGCTCCGAAGAAACTGGGGGTAGCACCATGGCTGCCCCCATCCCTGGAAGGTAGAGAGGCTGTACCTCAGGTGGGGCGGGCATCAGCAGCACTAACAACAGCCCTCGCCCAAAGGCTGGAGTTGGAGTTAGCCACATGCCTAGTCAAGTGGCACCAAAGACTGCACAAGCTCAACTGACCCCAAGGGTAAGGAGCCAGCATCAAAAATGATGCTTGACTTACATGTTGCACCCACCACTCCATAACAGCTGCCCAATGGCCAGACTGCCCACTAAAGTCCCCTCTATTGGACAGAAAGGGGGTCCAGGATAGAGACCTTGACCTTGCATGCCCACGCATCTCCCCATTTTCATCGATGGATGACAGTGGGGTACCCAGGTCTGCAGAAATCCAGAGTCTCACAGCAGAATGACCAGAGGACAACCTTAACTGGTGCCTTTTCTTCCCCATATGCTCTCTGCGGGAAGAGGTTGAGGCCAAACAGTGCAAAGACCCCAACACAGAGTGTGTGCAGCATTTGGGCTACTTCTTTTAGTGACTCCAAGAGGACTGTCCATCCTCCTGGGTGCCAAAATGCCTGTTGCCAAAGCACCCACCCAGAGAGAAGTGGTGATCAGATACAGCCCCAATACTGCAGAAACTTGCCTTTTCAGGCTCCCTACCTCCTTTCATGGTGGTCGACTGTTAGTACGAGGTACGGCTGAGAAAACTATTAATTTCTGTGTGTTAAACTAACTATACTGACACAAAAAATTCAAACTCTAGTGTATTTTAAAACTAAAACTGAAGAACTGAACACTGTTGTCGTGTAGATGGTGAAGTTTTGGCCCTGATATGGAGAGCTGCAGTGCTACTATGTGCGTGACTGGGGAAAGGAAATGAGGTGGCTGGGGGCTGGCTGGCATTGCTGTATGCACCAGTGGGTGCATGGGGTGATGCACATGTGGGGCTTATTCTTGACGCCAGCCCTTCAGAAAAGTTATGGCTACTAAGGGGGCCTAGCACTTCCAGCACAGACCCATTAGTGGGAATCAATGGAGAACATTAATTCTTGGAAGATCAAGGGGACATGAATGTAAACTGGTGGGGGTGGGGCAGATTCAGGAGAGGTGTGAGAAAGTTTTACTTTATGGAGAATGGTTGAGACACAAAACAGCCTACCATCAGAGGTTGTGGGGGCAACGAGATGGGAAGAGGTTGTTTAGAGAATAGGTCACAGGGAACAGTATTATGAAACTGGACAGACTAGATGGATCAGTGTTCTTTTTCTGTTAACACTGTCTATGTTGCTTATCTGAATCAGCTTGTCTTGGTCCTTGTGCTATGCAATTTATTTGGCTAGCTACTGCTTTGCACTCTCCCAGCCCTAGGGCTTGCTGCATCGTGCCTTATCACTTAATGAACTGGTTTGATCCTACTATGTTGCTTGGGATCATTGTTTACCTAATTTCTGTTTTTGTTGCTTATTTGTTTCTCCACTTTTTGTATTATGTGTTTGTTAATACAGTCTTTGTTAAGTTTTCATGGTCATCATGGTACATTTATAGTAACAATAAAATTAGTGTACATACAGTCTGAGTCTTGTCATTCTTTACAACAACACACATGAGACATCCCCACCACCATGTTTGCCAAATATTCACGTCTTGTATCATTGACCTTTTGCATTACTTTGGTGTAATGTTCTCAGAGTTGACAACTCCCTCATCTCTGACCCTTCTATTATTGCCTTTTCCTTTAACTCCTACTTTACTAGCTGTGCCCCCTCTCTCATCACTTTCGCCCCCTCCCCTTCCTTCCTTCTACCTTCTCTTCCTTTAAAGCTCTCTTTTTCCTTCTCTTCTACCACCACCTCTGCTTCCCTTAAGTCCTTGTTTGCTCTTAAGTTTCACAAATGTGGTAGCCCTGATGGCCTTGATCCCAAACATCTACTTTTCTCAGCTCCTGCCAATGCACTGCCTGTTACCCTACTTCTCAGCTTTTCTTTTTTCTCTGCTATGGTCTCTGATGGCTGGAAGCAGCCTACTGTGATTCCTCTCCCTAAACATGGTGATCCCTCTTTTTCCTAGTAACTTCCATCCTATGTCTCTACTTTCTACCCAAGTTAAGGTATAGGTATGCCTTGTACCATCTCAAAAACTCTTCCTTCATTGACTCCTCCTCCTTTTTAACCCCCTTCTAGTTTGGTTTTAGGAAATCCCACTCCATTTCCATTTCTGTCCTTCAGCTCACTAACTCCATTCTTTCAGGTATGGATCAGGGTCTGACCATGTCTGCCATTTTTGTTGATCTTGCTAAAGCTTTTGACACAGTGGCACATCCACTCGTACTGGACAAGCTTAAAGCAGCAGGTTTTTCTGACTCTGCAGTCAGCTGGTTTCGTTCTAATCTTGAGGGAAGGTCCCAAGCTGTCTGCATAGGTAGCCCCATTTCATCACCACTCCCTATCTGCTCAGGTGTCCCCCAAGGGTCTGTCCTAGGTCCTATTCTCTTTACCATATTCTTGAATGACCTTCCCTCTGTCTGTTCCTCTGCATCTATTCATATGTATGCTGATGATACAGTTATTTCTGCATCTGTGTCCTCTTCCCATGATCTTACCTCACAGCTTCAGCTGGATTTCGACAATATTCAGTGCTGGTTCCAGTCTAACCAACTATCCCTCAATGCTAAAAAAAAAAAAATAGTTTCTATGACTTTTGGCACCCATCAGAGCCTTTCCAGACTCACCCCTCTCCCTTTATTTCACACCCTTGATGGTGTTATTATCGAAGATGTTTCCTCTTTCAAGCACCTTGGGGTCTGGCTTGACCATCATCTTGATTTATCAGTTCATACTGATGCCATTCACCAAAAGCTCCACCCCAAGCTCGGTGCACTGTACAGGAACAAATCGATTATCCCATTCCTGTTCGCTGAGCAATTTGGAATATTCTACCTAGTTTTGATTATGATAACATAGTCTATAGTGGCACTCCCAAGTCCTCCCTTGACAGACTGGACCCCCTCTTACACTCTTTTTGTTGTTTTGCTTTAGATTGTTCCCTTCGTACTCACCATTGCTCACTCTACTCTGCCCTTTCACTTCCTTCTCTTCATGCCAGGTGCCTTTCCCATTGTGCCTCCTAAATATCTAAATTTTGAGTTGGTCCCCTTCCCTCTATCTTACATCCCTCTTATCCTCTCCTTAGGCTTCCTCCTACCCTCTCCTCAATAATACTTCCCATTCCCTCTCTATTCCTTCTATGAAATCTACTGTTGGTCAATCTCTTTCTGATGCCACTTTCCTAAACTCTGGTAATCCCTTCCCTTGTCAATTCACTCTGCCTCTTCTGCTTTCTCCTTAAAGTCTCTCCTTTATGACTATTCTTCTCCCTCCTACAACTATCTAGGACTCTGTTCCTCCCCACTAGTTTTGCCCTCGCAGTCGGTTTCCTTCAATACCTGTTCACTGTTCTGTAAGTGTAGTTGCATCATCTAAATTATCTCAACTTTTTTTCTATTACACGCATCTGTTCTACTGATTTGTCTTCAATTTTTGATTGTGCCCCTTGATATATTGTATTTGCTGTATATGATTTTCCACATCCCCTACCCCCAGGATGCATCTAGGAACGAGCTTTTAGCATCTCAGTACATCTTTCTTGGTGAAACTTTTTAAATCAATCAATAAATAAATACACTGGATTCTGGATGTATGCACATGTCCGGGACAAACTGAATTTATGCATACAACCGGAATGTGCATATAAGTGGAACACCACAGAAATGAATGGGTGCATATTAAAATCAATGGGGACCCATTTACAAACATAAGTCACATGCTCACAAATACACCCAAGCAACCTTAAATGCTGTTAAATGTTACTTTAAGCAATATGAGAAGTGACAGCCTTTACCATAGCACTTTTTTTTTTTGTTAAACTGAACACTCAACGCAATTACGGACAACAACTGTGACCGGGTGGGCAGAGCTAAAGAAGCAGAGTTAACAGACAAGAAGGGAGAAAGAGGGTTGCTGGCTAGCAGGCAGGATGGTAGAAACGAGAGGACATAAAAGAATTTACAGTCACGTGCTTTAAGGGTTGTAGGGGTTCTCCACTAGGAGGACTGCTTGCTATTCTGGCAATGGTAACTTTTAGCAAGCACTTTTGTTGGCCATAGTTTTGAATGCGTTCAAGGAAATTGGTTCAGGAAGTTTTAGTATTGCTTGGAGTTTATTCCAAATGGATGGGATAATATGACTGAGGGCAGATTTGCCATAGAATGGATGGAATTTGGGCACTTCAAATAAAATGTATGCATTTTTTTTAAGAGCGTAGGTGCAGTCGTATCGGTGTTACAGGGAGGTGATACAGGAGGGAACTTTGTTCTGGAGTGCTTTAAGAGCCCAGATACTTGAGTGGAGTGTCCTTCTTGCAGCCAGGGATCTCCAGCCTATTGCTGAGTAGAAGGCACAGTGATGGGTTATGAACCGGACTGCATGGTGAAATAGTGTGTCCAGCTTTTGAAGGTCTGTTGCTGTGCTAGTACTGTAAATGAACGAGTCTTTACCTAATGTCCAATAGAAAAAGGAATTTATTTCTGTAGAAAAATCTGAGATGTATTTTCAGCTTCTTAGCGAGGGATTTGATGCGACATGAGAAGGATAATTTGCTATCTAACAATACCCCCAGGTGTTTGAACTGGTCAACTGGCTCTATCGAGTCTCCTAATAAGGTTCTGATAGGTGCCGGTGTGACTTGTAAGCAAGAAGAAGGGAGATGTGGAGGAAAAAAATGCATAATTTTAGTTTTCTTGGTGTTTAGCAGTAATTTGGATCTTATCAGGTTGCACTCCAACTGTTTCAAGTCTGTTTGGATTCAGTTACGACGTGGGAAGAGGGTTTGGAAGTGTACAGGATGGCATCATCCGCAAAAAAGTGGAGTCTGGAGTTGTGGATGTTGTCACTAAGGGATTTGATCTATATTGTAAATAACAGGGGTCCAAGGATAGATTCCTGAGGTATGCCTCTAGTTATCGGAATGCGTGAGGAAAGGAGTCCATTAGCTCTGATGTGCTGGAGCCTACCAGAAAAGGTAGCTAGTAAACCAGTTTAGTGAGCAGTTGTTTAGACCAAGATCTTTAAGTGTGTTTAACAGAATGTTGTGGTTGACCGTGTCAAAGGCCTTGCTGAGGTCTAAGAAGACGGCTTCAGTAAAGTTTTTGTTGTCAGCCGGCCTGGTGGCGCTGAGGGCTGAGTCTCTGGATGCCTTACCTCGCGCTACGCTGGCAACCCGGGTTCGGAAACAACCTCATATCGCTGGGGTGCTGGCATGGGGGAAGGGATGGGAGCAGTATTGAGCGGTGGTTCTCCTCTCCCAGGAAGGGGGGGGGTTGCCCGCCTGTAGTCCCGTCTTCATTGGATGGAGGTTCAGTGATAGGCGCAGGTAGCAACGGTGCAACCGGTAGGGTGGGGTGTCCCGTGATGCATGCATATGCATGCCTCCACACCCGGGCATCATGCCAGGGATGTGCAGGAATAGGGACTAAAGGGGAGAAAAGCCAATAAAGTACATATGGAAAAGTTTTTGTTGTCCAGTGCAGTGAACCAATCATCAGTCACTTTGGCTAGGGCTGACACCATACTATGGTTTTGCCAAAAGCTGGATTGGAGGGGGTTAAATAAATTAGATTTATCTAGGTGTTCCTTTAACTGGATATTAATCAATTTTTCTAGGAGCTTGGATAGGACAGGCAGAATGAAGATTGGTCTGCAATTATGTTAATCACTAGGGTCTCCTGATTTAAACAAGTACTGCTGCTCTTTTAAAAGTCTTTGCCTGGGAACATGATAAGGAAACATCCTATTTTTCACAAAATGTTCTTGTCAGTTTCTTTGCAGAGTACACTTGCAAATAGAACAGGGTCCCAAGCTGGTCTCCTGCTGACAGCTCTGCAAAAAGAGTCTGCAAACAAGCCTGAGAGGAGCTCAAGCTGCATCTCAGGCTAACCCATTAAGTTTCAAATAGCTTTCTGCAATAATTTCAACAGTAAAACTTTATAAATTTTCAAACAAAGGGATCCCAGTATCACTTACAGTTTCACATATATTTTAAAAACCGCAGATATGCAAGGGGGAAGAAAAGACAGAAACAGCAAGTGAAGGTAGAGAGATAGTGAGAGGTAGAGAATCACAAGACCGTCAGAGTGATCAATTCCCAGGTCTCACAAAAACATTTGTTTGTGCAACCAGACAGAGAAGAGACAGAAAGGGAGAGGATAGAACAGATCCTTGCATTTAACTCTTTCTGCAGAACAAATAGGACAGGGCCTTATAAACTGTCTAGTGCATTTACCTAGTCAGCAGAAACTAAATAAACCAACATGGATATTACAGTAGTCACATAAACACTGCAAAGCTTCTTGATTTAAATGGGACCAGTCATCTGCCCCATGCTAATAGGCAGGGACCACAAGTTCCAAACTAAGAGATTCATATATATAGAAATATTTGAATTTGATGGTTTAACTTTATTAGAAACTGTAATTTTTATCTAGTTCAGTGCTTCTCATGCCCAACCTTTTGGTGATCTCAAACTGCGGCCACCAGAATGTACTGGAGACCTCACTCCTTATTTTGTTCACCTCAAATCCTTTTACACACCCCAACCCACAATAAAATGCATTTCTTTTCAAACAGTATACAGTAAATCAAGTCCATTATAAGTATCTAGATAGACAGATAAATAGATAGATTTTCCATATTGTTTTTTTCCTCCGAGTCAGCCCTGGCAGCTATTCAGCCCTGTCCCTGCCCCCCTCAATCCAGCACCTACCCCCCCGACCTACCACACCCATGTGAATTCCCCTACGGATTGCCCCCCAATGGCAGGGCCAGGAAGGGGAGGGCCATCCTCCCCCTACCCGGTGACTATCATCCAGATTTGGGGATGGTGGCAGGCAGGGCTTCAGGAAGCTGGCGCCTTCCCTTTTCCATTTTCTCCTTAATCCCTTACCGTGGTAGCTCGTAAGCATGCATGCTATGGAACTGTGGCCCCTCCCTTGAATGGCACTCCGACTCTAGCGCTGCCAACTGGCCTCCACCAGATGACAGCCAAGGAGCGAAACAGTGTCCCTCCCTATCTCTGGGAGGGAAGTTGGCTGCTCAATCTCTCCCCCCACCAGCCAACCCCCAATGCCCTAAACTTGTTCCCGAACTTGGGTCGCCGGCGTGGTGAGAGGTAAGGTGCACAGTGCCTCAGCCCTCTGTGCCACTGGGTTAGCACATCCATGATATATTTTCACTTGAAATGCATCTCCCAGGTTTGTTAAAGGTGAGAAATTGTCCATTCCATTACCTTTGTACTTGGAGCTCTAAACTGCGTGACCGCCAAAAATTGTGCCAGTGGCCGCATGCAGCCATGGTGGCATCATTTAAGAAACACTGACCTAGCTGACCCTACTGACTGCTGCCCACTATTACTGCCAATGAGACACCTAGGGTGCCCTGCTGCCAAGCCTTTTGATGGTGTACATTACAAGTTCAGCCATGGGGACCATCTCTGTGCCCTAATGATGTTATCTTTCAATAAAGTGCAGTAATGTAAAAGTGCATTTTGGCACTAAAACTGCTGACACCAGTCTTACTCTCCAATTCAGACAGAGAGATCGGTATTGGGTGTTTTTTTCTGCAAAAATGTGCTAAAAACAAATTCCTTTTCCTTACCAAAAAATTATTTCTGTAAGCAGATCTCTTGGTTTGTACCTTGAGGTCCCACCCTATTAAGCACGGGGCAGATGAATCTTCTGCTGACTTCAATATTTGTGCATTTCCCAAGCAGCAGTGTAACACGATCTTTCTACGAAAGGTCAGTGTCTAACTAAAAGGAATGAAACTATGGCCATGCCTGTTAAATCTGGCTTCCTATCTGCTTCCTGTTTTGTGCACCCCATGTGCTTCTCTTTTTTTTTTTTTTCTTGATCCTGCTCCTCTGCTGGGGCCACCAGTAACATTTCTAACCTCATTGCAGTGGTGGTGCACTGCTGCCCAGCCATCTGGCTAGCACTGTCCCGACAAGGACACTACGTGTTAAAATGGATTTCACAAGCTGGGAGAGCAGTGGGTAAGAGAAAGATAAACAAGGAAAGGAACTGCCATATTCTTACTGAAAGAAATAAAAATTAAAAATAATAAAATGCTGGCGACCTGGGTTCGCACCCCAAGCCAATGACATTAAGAGTTGAGGCTAGCAGGGAAGGCTCAGAGCATACACTCTCCTTCGGGGGGGGGGGTTGTTATTCGCTGCACTGCTCTTAAAGTGGCTTCTTGTAGTACAAGTGATATTGATAGCATGAGTGACTACACACTGCTAGGCACTCCCCTCCCAGCCCAGCCACAAGAATACACATATGTGGTAGGAGGGGTGGGCAACAAAGTTATGTAAATACCACACCAATGCACCAGACGATGACCCTGGCTGCCCCCCCATGCCAGCAGCCCTCCCATGAGCCATTAGGACCACTCCAGCAGGCTCCAAGGCTAGCAGATGCTCTTCCTCCAGGCCAGGTGCCAAGTCAGCCATGGAGCAAGTCAGCTGAGGTGCTTAACACCCCCACTAAGTCAGAGAAAGCCCCCAACAAAGATAACGTGGCCCCATGAGAGGTCAGAGAAATTATAGGTCAGGTGGTGCCCAATGACAGTGAAGAGAGGCACAGCAGGCTGAGGAGCAGTTGTGGGGTCAGAAGGAGTGGGGTAGCGGTAGGCAGAGTGCAGCAAAATAAATGCATAAATAATGAAATGTACCCCCCCGATGGCCCAGCTGTAGAGGAATACACTGTCAAGCCACCACCCTGGGTTTGGGAGGGAACTCAGGAAGTCACATTGGAAGGCAGGCCAGACTGAGGCAGCTGCTGGTCAGGTCAGCACTGTTGTGCCTTGGCTGCGGAGGGATGGCAGCCCTGTTCCAGTTCCACAGCAACCCCTGTGGTTGGACCAGACAGCTTACTTCTTCTGCAGACCCATGCTGTATATATGCACAAGGTCATTTTGGCTGTGCCCATGCAAAGGGGGCAGGACGAAGAGCAAAAAAAAAAAGGGGGGGGACAAAATCCCAGTTGGACAATGGCAGACAACACATACAAACCCCTTGCCACACAGCTCACCACATGCCACCAGATGACGGTTTGGCCAGGGAGTGAGGTGTCCCTTCCTGCCAAGGAAGGAAAGCTGTGGGGGACAGCAGACGCAGTTAGTAGTTGATGAAACTGGGAGGCTGCTGGTCACAGCCCAAAGGAGAGACGTGAGACATGATGGGAGAAAACATAAATGGAAAAAGAAAAAACAAACAAACTAGTAAGATGTTGCATGCTGCTTTAAACCATGTGTGCTCAATGTATGTCGAGTTACATCCTTACATTTCTTCATATATGGTAATTACACAAACTGTATCTCTGTTTGGCTTCGTCATCTGAATAGGCATGAAACACTTTTTCCAACTGAACAGGGTTGTTGTGGCACCAATAGCTTATCTTCCAGATGGATTTATCCAAAAACAGACAAGACCTTGAAATCAATACTGCGGTACATCTTATCTTTCTCCAGAGGGAACTCTCACATTGCCAGGGATGGAAACTCTATCAAGCGTGATACAACAGTGAGACAAATTACACTAATGGAGGTCTCTCCTATGCCCTATTCCAGGCATCCCACTGCAAGGTAACAAATTAAAGCAAGGGGACTAATTTCATAGCAGAAATAGGCATGAAGCTGGTGTAAAGTTAACATTAATTCTCCTGTACATGCTCACCCTTTCAGTGTACCTTCCAGCTTCCAAAAAATGAATTTCTAGCACAACTATATGAAATACAGCATGTATATGGCAGCAGCGTCACGTGTTATGCATACTACCACACAAAGATTCAGTAGACAAATCCTACAAAAAGTAGTCTGGGGACTTCTATCAACACTCACGCTAAAGCATATTTCTCAACTTTTTTGTCACTGATACGTCAGACACAGGCACTCAGAATGTGGGAACACACGGGGCACTGGCCCTTATAATGTGAGGCTAAAATCACACTTTTGGGTACAAGCTTAGAACACTGTAAGTTATTTATTTATGCAAAGATTTACTTTTATTTAGTATCATACAGTATGATGACTGTCTGAAGTCTTGAGTTTTTAATGTGAGACACATGTGAACAGAGGAATTCTGGGAGCTTAAAATGAGAGACTTCCCACTTATCTTGGGACACTTGAGAGGTATGTTCTCAAGCAATATACGTCCAAGCCACCAAAAAGAGTTTAGATGACAAGTACCCTACTGGATGTAACAACGTTTTTTAAAGCTCATACACATGCAATTATGTCATCTGTACAGTTTGACTAAGGAGCTGTTCCGTGTTAGAAGCACAAACAAATCATTAAGCATAGGGCATGGGAGTGGTGCAGCGTAATGGGTGCAGGGCTGCCATCCTCAGAGACGCATGCTGGAGAATGAGGTGTTGTCCCATATGTAGGCACCACTTTGGGCTGACAGCAGAGGTTGCAGGACTCAGGGCTGAACTGGCACGAGTACAGGGCACCATCTGCCTCTCCCAGGAGCCACACAGTTGGCCGTCACTCCCTCAAAGGATGCCAGCAAGGAGGCAGATCAGCTGGACCTTGGTGGGCTCTGGGAGGCTGGGGGGAGGGAGGAGAGCACCCCTCAGACCATATCACTGTGCAATTCCTTTGCCATTCTGGCAGGACAGGGGAAGCCAAGAGGAAGCACCCGACGCAGGAGTAAGAGAGGAGGTGGGGGTCCTCAAGGGAGCAGGCCCCAAGGAGGGTGGATGAGCCCCCCCCCCCAGCCAAGGAGGAGGCAGTTTCTGGTGGGGGACTCCACAGTCAGGAGGACTGAGTAGGGCACAGGGAAGGGAGGGAGGGAGGGACAGGGTGGTACAGTGCATTCCAGCTGCTTCGGCTAGGAGGACTGGAGGGCAGATCTTGGAGATCGCCACAAAGGAAGGGGTAGGGAGGGAGCTAGATGATGATGTCCACCTGGGGACGAACGATCTGGCAAGGAAAGCTACATGGGTAGTGCAGGACAGGTTTAGGAAGCTGGGAAGGGGGCCTGAAACAGGTAGCTTGCACAGTGGCCTTCACTGACATGATGCCCATGCACGGTGAGGGGAAGGCTAGAGAACTTTGCATCGGGTCCTTCAACAAGTGGATGAAGACATGGTGCAGGGAGGAGGGCTTTGGCTACACTGGGGACTGGGGTCACACCTGGGAGGATGGAGGCCTGTACAAGGGAGATGGCCTGCATCCATGTAGAGGGGATCGGCAGTCCTGGGTAGAAGGTTTAAATGCTACTTGGATGGGCATTTAAACTAGCCAAGGCAGGGAGACTGAAAGACTGAGGGAGACGGAGACTGGCCTTCCCCCAGAGACTATTGCAACAGGGAAGGTTAACCCAGGGAGAAAAAATTCCCTGGAGGTTGATGGGAGCAAAGAGAAGGGCAGGCCAGTCAAGTCTAGAGGAGGAACTTCAGTTGTAAGAGAGGTGAAAGAGGGAAAGCAGGAAGACAACATAACAGGGGAGGGAAGGACTGGGGTAACAGAGCGGGCAGGGAGGTAGAGCAGGAAGGGAAGGCAGGTTAAAGGGAGAGGGGATGAAGAGAATGGACACCCATGTGTGCCGATGCAAGAAATGTGGGAATTGAGAGTTACTAACCTGTAACCGTAGTTCTAGGAGTGGTATATGGTTCACAGCCATACTTCTAGCAGTCTCTCTTTAAGAGCTGATTTGCTGGAGTGTCTTTAAAGGGAAAGGGAAAATTGTTTAACCAGGAAAGGCACATTAGGCCGGAGCTTGTTTCCAGGTGCAACCTGGAAGCCTATGAAAGTTAAGTGACTTGCTCAGGATCACATAGTATGCAAGTAGGGGCTAGTGGGAGTCAATCCCAGGCCTCCAGGTTTGCAGCTCAGAGCCCTTAACCACTATGCTATGCTGCCTCCAGAGAAGCTCCTTCCATCACCCGGGGGGTATATCCCTTGGCTCCGCCCCGTGATGTCATATCTTGCGCTGGAAACAGGGATCTGTGTGTCACTTGCCAGAGGAGGTTGGGTGGGTTGTGCAGATGTGAACCATATACCACTCCTAGAACTACGATTACAGGTGAGTGTTCTTCATTTCTATGGACATGGTATGATTCCTTTACCCACACTTCTGGCAGACTTCCAACAGTTCTCTGGGAGGAAGGGGCAAGGCATGCACCCCAATTTGATGAACAGAGACTGGAGAACTGAGGCCCCAAAAGCGGTATCCTGGCCCGATTTAAGGTCGAGGCTGTAATGGAGATGAAGGTGTGAGCTGACTTCCAGGTAGCTGCCCTGCCCATCTCCTGTATAGGGACATCCCAAAAAGCAGACACTGAGGCAGAGGTATGTCTGATGGAATGAGCCCTAAGTCCTATGGGAGGCTCCCTAACAGCCAACCTATAGCAGAGGTCGATGCAGGAGACAATCCCCCTGTCACTTTTCCTCTTAGCTAACGGTCTGCCAGGTGCAGCTTCAGCATATGTTACAAGGAACTGGCGAGCCTCATCCCAAACTCCAGCCATGTGCTCCCTGTAATAAGAAAATGCCTGCCACAGGTCCAAAGTATGGAGCATATGGTCGGCCTCAGTTGGTAAAGTATACTAGAAGGTTAATCACCTGATTAAGCTGAAACTCCGATATCACCTGCAGGAGGAACTTTGGGTGAGGGCGAAGGACTACCTTGTCTTTGTGGAAGACCAGATATGGAGACACCACTGAGAGCACCTGGAGCACACTGACCCTTCTGGTGGAGGTGATAGCCACCAACAATGCAGTTTTCCACGGCAGGTGTGACAACTCACACCTGTGCATAGCCTCAAAAGGCTTGCCTATGAGCACTACCAGAACCAGCAACAAGTCCCAAGGTGGTGGTGGTTCATGCACTAGCGGGTACAAGTGGTCAAGGCCTTTGAAAAAGTGCCCAGCAACCTTCTCCTGAACCACTGTCGACATATTAGCCCACGCCGCTTATGCAGATTTGGTTGCGAGGTGCACTTTGAGGGTTGTCAATCTCAGCTCCAGTTGGGAGAGGGACAACAGATAGTCCAGAATGCTAGCCAAGGGGCAGGCAACGGAATCAAGCTCCTTGCCCTGGCACCAGACGGTTTCCATTTAAAGGCATTGCACTGGTGAGTCGACTCCTTTCGAGACACCTCCACAAAGTGGAACTCTAGCCACTCAGGAACCAGGCTGTAAAGTGCAGAGATTGAAGATCCAGGTGCAAGATCTTCCCTGATGACAAGACAGGAGATCTAGAAGTGGTGAGGTCAGGCCGGAGCTATCAGGATCATCCGTGCCTTGTCCCTCCACACCTTGACCATCACCTTGTGGATCAGGGGAAAGGGAGGAAAAGCATTCAGGATACCTAGGATCCAGGGCCTCATGAAGGCATCCCCAGCAGAGTTCCAGACTGATGGGGGGTGGGCACAAAACAGCCTCAACTTTGTGTTCTCCCTTGAAGCAAAGAGATCCACCAGAGGAGTGCCCCACAGGGAGAACAGTTGGTTCATCACCTCCTGATGTGGTGACCACTTGTGCGACATCTCACCTACCCGGCTAAAGGTATCCGCCAGCTGGTTGTTAACTCTCACAACATGAATCATCAGGAGATCTGCACCCAAACTGTGTACAAGGGTCCAGGAGTGGAGGGCCTCCAAACACAAGGGAAGGGAGTGTGTGCCGCCCTGCTTGTTCAAGTAGAACATAGCCGTGGTGTTGTCCATTTAGATTTGCACAACCCGACCCTGGACAAAAACAGCAAATTCTGTCAGAGCTAAGTGCACTGCACAGAGCTCCAACAGGCTGATGTGGTGACAGGACTCCCTGGGGTCCAAAACCAGTGGGCTCTGTCGTCCTCAAGGTACGTTCCCCACCCCCACCAGAGACATATCTGTTGTAAGTGTGACTGTTGACTCTGGGCAGACAAATGAGACTCCTTCCTCCAGATGTTCTGGAACAAGTCACCACTGGATGGCATCCCACGTCGCCTGGGTCACTGTAACCGGCTGGTCCAAGTGACATAGGTGCTGGGACCACTGATGGCCCAGCTCCCACTGAAGGTGACGCATCTGCCAGTGGGACCACCGGACTATGCTGGTGCAGGATGCCATGTACCCCACCAGCTGTAGGAAGTCCCGGACAGGGTGCGAATTCCCAACCTTAAATGATTGGACAAAGTAAGTAAGATCCTGTGCCTGGACGGCAAGGAGTCAGGCCTTGGCCCAAAGGGAATCTAGTTCTGCTCCGATGAAGTGAATCACCTGTGAGGGGTTAAATTCGGACTTGGCCAGCTTGACCAGAAAGCCCAAATCTCTGCAGGTCTGGAGGGCCAGGTCCCTGGACTGCTCTATGGCTTCCTTGGACAGCCTGGTGATCAGCCAGCCATCCAGGCAGGGGTATATGCCCTGACCCCCTGGCATGGCAGGAATGCTGCCACCACCGCCATGCTCTTGGTAAAGACCCTGGGCACCGAGGAGAGACCAAATGGCATGACCTGGAACTGGTAAAGAACCAGGAAGAGCTTCGAAGTTGAGAGGCAACCCTCTGTCCACCACTTCTAGGACCCACTTGTCCAAGGTAATTATGGACCAACTGTGCCAGAAGTGGCACAGCCAACCCTTCCATGGGGAGCTGGGGCAGGGACTGGACAGATTGGAGGTAGACATCCCTAGCCTGTCACTGGGCAGCCTTGGAGGGGACACCGGTGCCTGCTGCAGCAGGGGCACCACTACTCCTACCCCCACCCCCACCCTTTGGGACCCTGACCGTGGAACTTGGTCTAGGGGTGCCAAGCCTGAGATGGCCCCTGCTGGGGCTGCTACTGCCCAGGCTGCAGTGATGGAAAGGGACGAAACTGAAAAGACTTTTTCTTCTGCTTCTGCCCTTCCAAGTCCTTCTGAAAGGATGTCACAGAATTCAGGGTGGCACTGAACTTCTCGATCCTGGTGAAGTGTCCTTCCACCCCAGGGCCAAAGAGGTCGGTGCATATGATGGGGACATCAGCCAACTTGTGCTGGGTGTCTACCATAAAGGTGGAAATCCGCAGCCAGGCCCTGTGATGCATTGCAATGGTCACTGCCATGGCACAGGTGCAAGAATCACTCACATCCAAGGCCACCTGAAGCAGGTGTTTTGTCAGCACTTGACCCTGGTCTTGGACTACTTTCACGACCAGCAGCTTGCCAGCAGGAAGGTATAGGAGGACGTGGTCCAGGACTCTCATCTAATCAAAGTGGGCCATCATCAGGGCGTAGCTTGCCTGATGGTGATCAAGGGATGACACAATCTAGATCTTCTCTGCTGCATGGTTAAGCTTTGTGGACTTCTTATCTGGGGACTTGTCCACATTCTCAGTACTGCCGAACTTATGGAAGATTGAGTCTGTCACCAGACCTTCAGCTGAGGGGTGGTTTTAAAATCCAGACAAGGTGCTGGTAGGGACTGCATACCTGTGGATCGTACAGGTGGAGGGTGCCAGGCAGGTCGCTGGGTGCTGCCAAAGCTTCAGCACTGGTCCCAGGATGGCCTTTGCCATCGGGAGCACAACCCCAGGGGATTCATCACTATCCAGGATCTCAGTAAAGGGGTATTTGATTCTTTTCTAGACTAGTTGCATGGGAACCTTCATAGACTCGGACATCAGCCTGAGAAGAATCCCAAAGGACACCAGCCTATGATCGGTAGTCAATTCTTCGGCCGAATCAAAAGCATGAGTCCTCAAGGACTGCATTAAGAACCCACTGGAGTCATCTGAGGAATCTTCAATAATAATCATAAGCCATTTGCCGCCATGTACCACTGCGGACACACTCAAGTGCATGACTTCCACAGGCAACCGGCCTGGCACGCTGGTAGACGGACAGGAGTTTTTAGAGGGAGCTCCCTGTAAGGGCTGCCATGGAGGCAGTTCCACCTGAATCGGTGGTGAGACTCATGTTGAGGACAGCTGTCTGAGAAGGACCATTACTGGCTGAACTAGTAATGACCACATGATGGTGAGACTCAAGGATAGAGCCCTACCCTGCCCAACCAAGATCCACTACTGTCAAAGGATCTCATCGTAGCACCCCTGCATATACAGATGGAGCCTCTCTTTGTCTGAGGATGAGGAGCAAGAAGAGCGCCGCCAGCAACGCCTCCCAGTTGAGCGAGACCGAGAGTGTGAGGAATCCCTCGACCTTGACCTGGACTTCCAATGTCGACATGGCTGATGACAATGAGGAGATATGGATGGAGGGCAGTATACTACACATACAGGATTCGACTGTTCCACCCTGGAGGGAGGCAACTCCTGAGAGGAGAAAGCCAGGTTCGACTACTGCTCCTGGCACTCCTGAGTGAGGCCCAACAGGACCAGAGTCCTGGAGATCGAATAGTCTTCAATTCCCTCCAACAACAGGTCAAGAGGAAAAACAAAATCTCCATTGTCTGTTCGACCTGTGCCGAGGCCGACAAGCTCGATGGGGGCACCATAGAGTTGGTGGCCTGTCCCTTGACCAAAGCAGGCTTAGCCAAAGCCGAGTGCTTGACAGTCATCAAGCATTCAGAGGAGTCAATGGAGCATGAAGAGTGCACCCTTTCCTGTTCCTATGACCGACAGTGAGACTTCTTTGACTTTTTCGCCTTACTGTGGCAGGCAGGGCTCTCCCCAAAGGTCTGGACGGTCCTGCACATTTCAGTGATGCTATCCGCGAACACTATGCCGACGCTGGCCCCTAAAGGAAGTAGCACCAAGACTGATGAGGTGCCCACCTCAGCCTTGGCCGCTGCCTCTTCCATAGCTGCCAGCTGGGCCGCGGACCCCGCAGCCACAGGGACCAGCTTGCAAGCTTCTGTGGATTTCACTGGAGGACCCTGTTTGGCCAGCCTGCTGAGGAGAAGATGAGCGTAACGTTCTCCGAGGGAAGTGGGAAGCATAGCCTGACACTGTGTTGTTCCCCTAAACAGTACATGCACACCACATGCAGATTCATCCAATAATTTTTTTGATTGCACTGGAAGCAGCATTTGAAGCTGGGAGCTGGCTTAGAATCCCCACAGTCCATCGTATGCATTGGTAGATGAGAATGGAACTGAGGAATATACCCAAAATAGCAGTTAGAAAGACGTTTGAACAAAGTTAGCCAAATGGCGCACTAAGAATAGTTTGTGCCTACACCACGCACAGAGCTGTGAAGGAGATGCTCTGACTCTTTCAGCAGAAAGGAAGCTCTGACATCACAGGGCGGAGCTAAGGGATATACCACCCAGGTGGGGGGAGGAGCTTCTCTTTAAGATAGTCCAGCAAATCAGCTCTTAAAGGGAGACTGCCAGAAATGTGGATAAGTGAACCATATCCACGTCCCTAGAAACAAAATTCCCGACCTTGAGCTAATCATTACTGAGACAGACGTGGATCTGGTGGCCATAGCGGAATCATGGTGCACAAATAACCACAGCTGGGAAGCGGCCATCCCAGGCTACAACATGTTCCAGGAGGACAGGTCAGGGAGGAAAGGGAGCATGCAATGAAACTAAGGGGGCAAATTGAGGAGGAAATATGCAGAAATACTTCTTCACAGAAAGGGTGGTGTATGGCTAGAACAGCCTGCCAGAGGAGGTAGTGTGGGCAAAGAATGTGGGAAGCTTCAAGCATGTGTGGGATAGGCACTGGTGCATAGTAAACAGAGGAACAAGGAGCGGGGTGACAGCTATGACTAACTAGGATCAGTAGTGACAGAGCAGGCAGGGATAAGGGGCAGACTGGATGGGCCTAAAGGTCCTTTTCTACTGAGGTAATCTATGTTTCTATATATATTTACTCAAAAGGAATTTAACTAACCTGTATCATGTAGAGCTGTGCAATCCGGTACTCCTCCACGCTCATTGGAAGAGGGATTCTGTATTCCTTTATAAGCATCTTGAAGTTCCAATTCGTCCTAAATGCTGTTTAAAAAACTAATCCAGTGGTCTTTAATGAAGTTTCCTTAAATATCCATTGGTGGAGTCATTGAGGGCACCTAAAACAGAAAACATATGCAGAGATTAAAGGGCTTTTTGTTAAAAAAAAAAAAAAACAGAGACACAAGCACTCATAAATTCAAGCCTGTAATTCCATTTGAGGGTTGGCAACATCATACCCTCTGTCCCTCTCACCCTCCCCCACAAAACAAAGCTAAAGTAGTTTGTTAATGTCAACAGAACGCTATGTTTCTAACAAACAGTTGTCCTAATTGCCAAGATCTCAAACACATGCATGAAGAAACAGGCCACATTTAAAATTCAAGTACAGACACTCACTTGGACACTATGTAATGTTCATGGCACACATCCTCACTTATTCATCTTCCTATTTAGCAGAATAACATGTTCTGTCTCATCAGCAGAAAAAGTGCTAATATGTTCACATGACTGTTAAAGCAGTACTACTTAAGAAAAATTTAAATAATTTGGTTGACAGTTAGGACAAACCAAAACATCACTATATCTGATTTTATTTTTTCTTTATTTCATTCCTGAGGCAAGACAAAAGATTCTGAAGTTCTAGAAGATGATTGGTAGTTTGCTAGGGTCTATCCTCACGGATGTAAGCAGATTAGGGTAGTGCTGTGCTACTGGTCACCAGAAAGGTGCTGGCAACACCCTGACATATCTGCATTATAAATACAGTGAGTGCTGTTAGTGTGTGATCTCGGGGGAGAAGATTATTGAAAGTTGCTGGGGGCTGCCATCTTTACTGTAGAAACACGCAAATTACAAAAGTTGTAATTAAACACGGTCTTAAAAACAGCTGATGGATTTTAAAATTCCCCAGTGAAGAATCTAAGATTATCAAGAATACACTACTGCTGGGGGGGCGCTGTGGAGCCCGAGCTAGACAGATGCAGGGAATGCAGCTCTACATCCATGAAACTTTAAAAAGACAAAATCAAACCTTAAGAACTTAAAATCAGCAGAAATTAAAGTTTCTACTTGCAGCGGAGCTACTTGAGAATAAGATGGGCAATCTTAAAAAAGCAAGATCATGCCCAAACAACAGCTAGTGCTCTGACCACGAGTTTGACGAAGTCAGCACCTTCATCCAGTACCAAAGGACAAGACACTCTACAATCATTAGGCCACAAATTGAAAACTCTGATCTCCTCAGTATCTTCACTGAATACTAAACTAGATGGCCTAGCAGGAAGAATTACTTTGGTAGAGACATCCGTGGTGCAATTAACTAGCTCAGTCGATGACTTGCAGCAACAGGCAACTAAATGCAATGCTATCAACGCGGGTCGCCTGAGAGAAACACAACCTAAATAACCGGTTGGAACTTCTTTAAAACCAAGTGAGGAGCGCTAACATCAGGATGATCAGCTTACTGGAGGGGACAGAAGGGGACCACCCCTTACTTTCCTTCAAGGACTGGATTAGAGAGCAGTTTGAAGGTCGTGGAGATTTTTCGAAGTGGCGCTTCCTTAAGGTCTATAGAATTCATCCTTGTGGCAGACAGACAGAAGCGGCTCCGCATGTACTTATGATAGTGGTTGACAGTATGGGCACAAGAGACTGTATTTTGGGACTTGCTAAACGATTGGGACCGCTTAGTGTACAAGACCACACGGTACATTTATTCCCTGATCTGTCTTTTTCCACCTGGCAACGCCATAAAAAATCTGACGGAGTTTGGCGAAAGCTCCAGGACCCTGAAATACCACATGCGGTTCTCTTCCCAGCCAAACTCCATATCGTTCATCAGGACAAGGTGTTTCTATTCACTGACCCGACAGATGCCAGAAAATGCGTTTCTCGTTTAGAAGCTCAGCAAACAAATGGGCGAGATCAGCAACTGGATAACGAGTCATCTGCAGAAACCTGAATGGGACTATCTGGTGATACCCAATTAATCTAGCTGTTGGACACTAAGATGTCGCTTATGGCTTAAGGATAGACCATTTTATATGCTTTATATGCTCTATAGTGTATGGTAGAATGTTATAATGTATGGTAGAACGCTGTTAACCTTAGGAAATCATCATTTCCTAAGGTTGTTAACCTATCGATGTGACGTAGATATGTTGTTAACCTATCAATGCTACGTCACATCGATGGAGGTCTTCTTTAGCGAATGATCTCTTGCATGTCGCTTTTTACAGCGGGAACCGGCGGATGAGCATGGCGGTTAGGGAAGGACTGAACAACGCCGGCGGTGACTGAATTATCAAAAAGTAAGCAGCGTTTTTACTTTTACGTGGGACCATACACTATAAAAAATAATGTATGGTCCTCTATAGGCAACCGGTCACTGTTAACTGTCTCGAGGTTGCCATGGCGACATAAACCTTTTACACGGTCGCCCTAGCAACCTCTCGACAGTTAACTGACCGGTTACCGACAGAGGACCATACATTATCCTCTATGTTATGGATAGAAATCCATAACTAGAATGGAGTTCTTATACTGCAGTAGCTATGTCATTACAGCTGTTATGCTACACTAGCTATGTCACTCCTGCATTAAGCTGGAAGTTGCAGGTTTTTTAAACTTGAACTTGCAGAAACATCTGCAGCACACTGTGTCAGTTAAAAAAGAAAATGTTAAAATTTCTTTTCTCTGTTGTCTTCTCCTGCTGGTTTTGTGCGATTTTTTTATGCTGTGACTGCTAATACACTATAAAAGATTGTGTATGAGCAGTCATATAGAAACAAGGAAATTCATGTATCTTGAGGTTCCCTTGGTAACAGAGTACCTCTCGAGCTGTGCTCTCGAGGTCATCTATTACCAAGGGAACCTCTCGATACAAGAATATCCTTGTTAAATATGACTGCTCATACACAATCCTCTATGTAATGCTCCTAAATTAATAAGCTTAAATTGTTATAAAGGCTCTGCTGTTTAGAAACTTTGTTCTAAGGTTACCAGCAATGTAGCCCTTTTGAACTTGTGGCTATTGAGCCCTATCAATGTCTTTAGTTAACTTTGAGCATTTTCTGAGTAATAGGGAGAATTAAGCTGTGTTCTCCCGAAGCCTTAAGATAACTTTCATCTTTTATGGATGTGGGTTGTAGTTTTCTCTTGCATCTCAAAGTCCTTTTAGGGGGTCATAATCTTAAGGTAAAAAGGTGGATCCTATGCTCTGTGAGTGAGGGAATTTAGAAAATACTTTAGGATTAATTTTAGTTGTTCTATCCATCTGCTCTTGGGTTACAGCTACACAGAATTTGGGACTTTAAATGTGGAATTGTTTTATTACACATTTCCCCTTGAATTACAGGACCCACTTGGAGATACTGTAATCCTGTATATAATAGGACTGTTTTATTTCCTCTCTGAATGTATAATCTCTGATGTTTTCAAAACATATTGTGTAATTGCACTTGATTTACATGCAAAATCAATAAATACAAAGTTTAAAAAAAAATGCATTACTGCTAAAAAATTAAGATGGGATGCAATTTTTTTGCTAGTTAGCTAGCACTGCTGCTTTAATAACTGACCAAAATGGAGATCTTAAAACTTTGAAAACTAACAAAGAGTGTTATGTTTTTATAGCATTTTCCCACACATGAAGTATCTCAAAGTCCTGTGGAGTACACTTAAGCATGGGTCTTAAGGCCAGCTGCCACCCCTTTAAGAGCTCTGAACAGATACAGTGTTTTATTGCTGTTTTTTATCACTGTTTTACTGTGTTAGAAGGGTCTTGTTTGGAATCCCTGGAATTCTCAGTGGTCAAGCAGTCTCTCTGGGTCGGCTGTCCAGTTAGACCCTCTTAGTGTGCTGCCTCTGTAGTCCGAGATTAAACTCATTTTTTTCCACATTTATTTGATGTGTCTGTCTGTTATTCACGGGGTTCAGAAGGTGTCCACCAGAGAAGCAAGAGATGGTCTGGCAGATCTGAAAAGAAGGTAAGGGTCCTTGTGCCTGACCAACACGAAAACGCCAGTCCTTTACAAACCAGCAAGTTACAACAAGCAAAGTCGAGACAAGCTTCGTGATTCTGCTGCTCATTTCATGGCGTAATTCCAAATATAGTGTATGGTAGAACGCTGTTCCGCATGGAAATTCATGCCTGGAACAGCGTTGTTTTCCTGCACTCGGTGCGTCATGATCTTGTTGTGCTGCACCGAGTCGTCACCGATGCAGCACAACAGATCGATATACATTCGCGCATGCGCAATTGAAGCGCTGCGGCAGCGCGGAAGCGAGCATGCGGCGGCAGAAACAGAAGTAAGCCTTTTTTTCACAAAAACTTGTTCCTGAGTTCACAGAGTGCTGCATATGGTTGCCCATACACTATAAAAGATTGTGTATGAGCAAGCATACACAAACAAGACAGTTGTTTGATCTTGAGGTTTCCGTGGTAACGGACCTCTCGAGCTACGCTCTCGAGGTCTCTGGTTACCACGGAAACCTCTCGATCACAACTGCCTTGTTGTGTATGCTTGCTCATACACAATCCTCTATGTTACTGAAACTTCTGCTCAACTTTAAATCCTTGTTGTTGGGTCCTGATGAATTCTACTCTGTTTGATAATGTTCTGTAGTTATTTTGCTCGTGACTGAAAGAATGACAACAGAAGGTAGTACCGGGTAATTTTGAGTCAAGACTTATTCCAATAACAACTACTGGTGTCCCAAAGGGTTCAATTTTGGGACCACTTTTGTTTAATATCTATGTCAATGTCACTGGCTTTAGCTATCAGACAATTAAATACCACCTTCATGCAGATGATACCATCACATATGCAAGTTGCAATACAGCAGAACAGATCCACTCTAAACTTAAGAAAGCGTTTGATCAGCTTCAGTATTTTTTAAGGAACGTAAATTAGTGCTTAATCCGAAAAAAAGTAAAATACTCCTATTTAGTAGGAACAAAAAGATTAAAACAAATGAAACCCTGAAGATTTTCACACTGGAGGGAACAGTCTTGCAGCAAGTCAATTCTTGTAAATACTTAGGAATGTGGGTGGAAGAAAAGTTACAATGGAATGTGCATATTGACAAAACTGCGAGTAATACTGGAAGATGGCTGGGACTGTTATACAGAATGAAATCTTGCTTTTCTAGGGAGATTAGGAGATATATTGTAAGCACAATGGTGTTACCAGTCTTGGTCTATGGTAACGTGCTCTACGCGGGTGTGTCAGGGAGGGAGCTGGCCAAGTTGGATATTATTCATAATAGACTTGCCCGCTTTATCACTGATGCCCCTCATGATATACACCACTGTCACCTAAATGTGGACCTGTGCCGATTAAGACTGAACAACCATAACCATAGAAATATCCATATTTTGACATTTATGTTTAGGTGCCACAAAGGGAAATTCCCACAGTGTATTATGGAAAACATCATAAAAAGGCCACAGAAGGATAATTCAAAAACTGCTAAGGGCCCGGAATTCATTGTGCCTAACTGTAATTTAGAAGTGGGTAGGTTCTCTGCATTATAAGGGAACAACTCTATGGAATACTATTCCTTATACTTTTAAGACTGGACGATCACAATCTCTGCTTAGGGGAAATAAAAAAATGATTTACACAACAGTTCAGTGAAAAAAACTACCTTGCTGCCAATAGTTAGAGGACACTACTGATAAAATTTACTTTCAATTTGCGCCATTTTATCTGTCACATATATGTACAGCTGCTGTGTTTACTTGTACGTGAAAGTATTTATGTCTACAGATTTTATTACGTATTATGCATACTGTGTAACTAAATGACTAGTGTAAATGTCGGCAACTTGTTTTGGAACATACTAAGGGACCTCATTGTAAATGAGCCTGTGGCTCAACTGAGTGTATATACAGTATATATCCCAACTCACTATAAATGAATAAAAGTATTTTTACTTTCCTTACTTCTACTGTTCTTGTAACATAGAAACATAGACTCTGACTGCAGATAAGGACCACTTGGCCCACCTAGTCTGCCCATTTCCTACCTACTGGATAAGCTGCGGATTCCAGTTACCCAACCCCCTACTTCCTCCTACCCCTCACTAAAATTGCCTTATGTCTGTCCCATGCATTCTTGAATTCCCCCACTGTTTTTGACCCCACAACCTTCTCAGGAAGGCAGTTCCATGCGTCCACCACCCTCTCTGTGAAAAAGTGCTTCCTCACATTGGCCCTGAGCTGTCCCCACTCTATCTTCAAATTGTGCCCCCTTGTTCTTGTACATCTCTTTTTCTTAAAGATGGTCTCGTCTTGGACTTTGATTCCCTTGAGGTACTTGAAAGTTTCTATCATGTTTCCCCCCCCCCTTTCCTCAAGAGTATACATATTAAGCACTTTTAGTCTCTCTTCGTATGGCTTCTGTTGCAGACCCTGCACCATTTTAGTTGCTCTCC
This sequence comes from Neoceratodus forsteri, assembly GCA_016271365.2. Lineage (NCBI taxonomy): Eukaryota > Metazoa > Chordata > Ceratodontiformes > Ceratodontidae > Neoceratodus > Neoceratodus forsteri. Next base: position 271,142,915 of record JADMNL010000027.1, read on the forward strand.
TCTGGACTGCCTCCATCCTGTCTATGTCCCTGTGGAGATGGGGTCTCCAGAACTGTACATAGTACTCCAGATGGGGTCTCACCAACTGTCTGTACAGAGGGATAACAACTTCCTGTTTTCTACTGGTGATGCCTCTCTCCCTATACATCCTAGTATCCCCCCAGCCCTCCTTACTGCCTTCTCACATTGCTTACATAACTTAAAGTCATCTGATATGACTACCGCCAGGTCCCTTTCCATTTGTGTTGCTGTCAGTACCCCCCTCCCATTGTGTACTCTTCCCCTGGGTTTTTGTTTCCCAGGTGCATTACTTTGCACTTTTTTGCATTGAATCTAAGCTACCACATTTTTGACCATTCCTCCAGTCTTGCCAAGTCCCTTCTCATCCTTTGCATCCCTTCTTGTGTATCAACCCTGTTGCAGATCTTTGTGTCATCTGCGAAAAGAGGCATACTTTTCCTTCCGGTCCCTCTGCAATGTCACTTATAAAGATATTAAAAAGGACCAGTCCCAATACTGAACCCTGTGGTATCTCACTAGTAACCCCCCTTTCTTCAGAATGTACTCCGTTTACTATTACCCTCTCTGTCCTGTTGTCCAGCCAGCTTGTTACCCAGGCTACCACCCTGGGACCCACTCCCAGGCTGGCTAACTTGTTTATTTATCTTTTGTGTGGGACTGTGTCAAATGTCTTGTTAAAGTCTAGGTAGGCCATATCCACAGCCCCTCCCTGGTCTATTACTTTGGTTACCCAGTCAAAAAAATCTATTAGATTTGTCTGGCATGACCTTCCCACTGTGAATCCATGCTGCCTTGGGTCCTGTGCCCCGCTGGCCTCTAGGTACTCAACAAGTCTTTCTTTCAGAAGCAATTCCATCATTTTCCCTACCACTGAAGTCAAGCTAACAGGTCTGTAGTTTCCTGCCTCTGCCTTGCTCCCACATTTGTGAAAAGGAATCACATCCACCCTCCTCCAGTCCTCCGGTACCACACCATCCTCCCATGATTTGTTAAAAAGGGTAGTCAGTGGTGTCACTAGTTTTCCCCTTAGTTCTTTCAGAATTCTGGGGTGAATCCCATCAGGCCCCATTGCTTTGTCCACTTTGAGTTTTCGGAGTTCCTTCATGACCCTTTCTTCTATGACTGCACTCGTATCGACCCCCCTGTCCAGAGTGTTTTTATTGTTTGGTTTAGGTACCTCCCACTCTTCTTTGGCGAATACTGAGCAAAAATATTTGTTCAGTATCTCTGCCTTTTCACAGTCACCCTCTGCCCACCCCCCAGGTGGTATCTGAAAATAGGCATATTTGCGCCTGGTGTATCTTAGTTATCAAAACAAAAATAAAAAATAAATTAATAAAGCTCGGAACACCTCAAACGTACATGAGCAAAATGCAGTTACTTACCAGGAACAGGATATCTTTGAGAGAAACTGCACTATACAGCCACATCTTTGGAGCTGTAGCCATCGGCATCAGTGCCGCTTGGAAACTTTTTGCTAGATGGGGCTGCCCACACTGCTGTACATTGAGACTACCTCTATGTGATGTGGGCAGTCCTTCCTCTCCTCAAGTTACCTGCTGGAGATGAGCTTGGTGGATATTCTAACGGCAGGAACTAGGAGACCAGAATCAGAACCAGGCCACAAAGAACAGGTGACAGACTGGGAGAAAGAAGCCCATTATGGCAAAAGGGAAAGTACCAAATATGTGACAGCAGGCAGGGCTGTCAGCAAAAATGCCATTCAGATAAAATAAGGGCGAGGAGAGAGGGGGAACTGTGGCTCAATGGAGATGTTTCCTAAGTTCTATTGTTACGGTAAGTAACTGTGCTATCTTCTTCAAGGGCATCTCCTTCCATTGAGCCAGGCCTTTGGGTTGATTACCAAGCAGTACATATGGTACTCGGGTTGGAGGACGGTGTCAGGAACTGAGTAAAAAAATAAAGTCGGATGAGCAGCTGACAGTGGGAGAAAGAACTGAGGAGAACAAGGGCCAGCCACATTCTATAAAGGTGGCATAAATGTACAGCAACATGGGCACTTAAGCTAGAAAAAGTTTAAGAGTGGTCCTGATGCTGATGGCTTACAGTTCCAAGGGTGTGGCTCAATGGAGGGGTTTGTCCTCAAAGAAGATCTGTTGTATTTAGAGAAGGAATGCTGGCCAAGGCAGACAGCCATCCTCTGCTCTTTTCCAGTAGTACTATAAGATCACTGGCATTCACTGGGACAACCACAACTGTTGTATGTCAGAACTGTGAAACTACAACAGTAGAGGCATGCGTACTATAAGTATTCAAACCCTGACTGGAGTTGAGGCTTACAGTGAAAAACCATTGTCTGAAGGTTGAAAAGCTAACCAATAGCAGACACTTCTTGGTAAGAAAAAAGAACAGCTGCACTGGATGCCACACCTTGCGTGATGCTGGCAACCTAGGTTCGGGAACGGACTTGGATTGCTCAGGGGTCGGCAGGGGTGAGGAAGGATGGAGCATCTGTAGACAGCTCTTCTTACTTGTTGAGGGGGGATGGTGTGGTACGCTGTTTGCCTGACACCCAGTGGTGGCTGGGTGTCAGCACATGCCCACCACCAGAATGGGGAGGGACCTCTACGTCCAAGGCATAGGCTGCCTCTGCAGAGGCGGAGCCCAGCCGCTCTGTCCACTGCATGTTTGTGGGCCTGGGGAGTAAAGCTGGTGGAAAAAACTGGAGCGGGCAGGCTCCATGATGGCCCAACGCAGCCCCGCAACAAGCCACCCCGACTTCTGGATTGTGCTCTGGGGAAGGGGGTGGGAAGCTGGCACTCCTCACCCCAGCCCTGCTGTTGGGGGGGGAGTAATCCATGGGGGAATTACAGGGTATAGCTGAGCGGGGATGGTCCGGCTTGGAGGACAAGCCCTCCAAGGGAGGGCCGGAGCCACCTGCCAGCTCTGCGAAGGAGGAAAAAGTATAAAATACAAAAGGAAAAAGAACAGCTGGCTCTGTGGTGCCAAGCAGAGAGGCTCCTGCTTGGCACATTGGCAACCCTGGTTTGAGCCCCAAGACCAGGACGTCAGGAGTGGAGGATGGTAGGGAGGGTGATAGAGCATCTCTGCAGACACTCTCCTCCTAGGGGAGGGTGCTGCAGAGCATTGCTTGGAGAGCAACACCTGGTGACGTGCGGAGCCTTGCTGACGTGAGTGACCACACATCGGCTGGCTCCACCCCCAGGTTGTCACAGCGATGCAAGCAATTGAGGTGTGGGGAATCACCCAGAAAAATGGCAAACAAGCACTCGTCTTGGCCTGCTGGATGACATCTGCTTAGTTCCCCAACACTAAAGTCCCCCTAGTGTATTGCTCCTGCCCCTAGGCCTGCGGAACTTAGAGGGGCCCCCTGGGAATGCTACTCCCCTCCTCTCCTCCAGGAAAGAGGGCCCCCTTGCAGGATAACCTGGACCCTCCAAGGATGTGAAGATAGCCTAGGGAGCCAGGTGGCAGGAAGTGGCAGCAGAGGGTGAGACTGGCAGGCTGTTGAGCAGTTAGAAGGAGTGGGAGGTTGGGGGGATGCAATTTAAAAATAAATTCTTATTTTTAATGAACATTTTGTCTGCCTCCTTTCTCTCAGGATCCCATTGTAAATGAGCCTCGGCTTAACTGGGCTACCCTTTTCTGAAATTACAGAATAAACTTTTTACTACTACTACTCTCCTCTTGGACTCTTGCACCTACCCCAACTGCCCAGGAAGATTACAGGTCTGGAAGGCTCTCTAACTTCAGGTCATGTCTCCCACTTTCCCCAAGCCCTAGGAAGTGTCCTCGTCCAGATAGGGCACTCATGTACCTAATTGGAGGGGGCACCCTCTGGGGCAAGCCATTAGTGCACTGTCATGCATCTTATGGAGGAGTTCAGGATTCACAGTGGGGTATGAGCCCAAAATCTAAGAGCCCCAACTGGGCCGCTGGTAGTTGGTGCAGTGTCATTTAGGGGGAGGGGCCTGTTGTTTTTCCTTTTTCTCTCCAGTCCTTGCCCCTGAGAATGCAGAGGCATGTTTGTGTGCCATGATGAACCACACTTGCATTCCCCTTCCGTCAGTGCCGTCAGAGCTGTACTGCCACCTGTGGTCACCCATGTGGCAGTATTTCAGCAGGCTGCACTGTGCTTCCCCCAGGGGAAGACCCTCTTCCTGACAGCCATCCAGATGTTCGCAGTTTGTGATGCGAACCTTGGTCAACAGCATAACAAGCACCAATACTGCAGCAGCATCGATGAGCTCAACTTGCAATTTTTTTTTATATTCTTTTTGTTCCCCACTTTGTCACCTGCCTGGTCAGGGCCTAATTTCATCTCTCTGTTTTACTCTTTTCCCAAGAGATGAGCCCAAGAACACTACACCCCCTTCCCTTTTCTTGAGTCCCCGTACTCCAATCTACCTGCTGCTCTGTTCGTAGTTAGCCACTACATGGGGGGAGGGATTCCAAGGCAGGACCCCAGCACACTCTGAAGGAAATTATTACTCTGTCCCCAGGAAGGTTTTGGAGGTGGTGGCAGCTGGAACAGGCAGAGGCCAGCATTCTACACAAAGTTTTTAATGCGAGTGGGGATGAATGAACCTCATCCTCCAGAACCAGCAGACTACATTTCACAGTCCCACAGTCCTCACGGGTGAAACGTGTAGGCCATTCTGTGGGTGGACCGGGGGGGGTGGCTGGGCACGACCATAAACGAATTGCATGGATGCTCATTCCCTAACTTCATGGCCTTTGATGCCGATGCAGCCAGGTTAGGTGTCACATGACAAGTGCTTCAGGGCCAGAAGATTCCCATCGTTTTCTGTCATTCCTGCCTGAAGAACTCCATCCCTCTGAACCAACAGGGGGCAGTTGTTTTTCAGCAGGAAGTCTCCTTCCCTCTATGAGACAGAAAACATCCAAAATAAAAGCTCAACCTACATCCTACCACCTGATAAGCAGCACTCTGGGCTCGGAGCTAGAACCCAGGTCATCTACACGTTAGTCCAATGCACTTCCAAAGAGTTGTCAGGCCACCCTTGAATTTAATATTTTTATGACCTCACAATTACTACTGCAACAACAAACTCAAACAGAAGCAACAGCACAGAGCTGCGGCAAATAAAATAATTGCCTGTATTAAGAAAATATAGAATAATACATGGGGTGGTGTGTTTAACGAGATTTTACACACACCCGAGGTGTTGAATGCTACATAAACCTCGACAGCAAAGCTTGAATGGTTTATTTAAGCATCCAACAGCGAAGGTGTGTGTAAAATCTCGAGTTAAACACACTACCCCATGTTTTATTTTATATAATTGTTGGGGATCATTTTTTCCCCACACAGTAATTATATAAAATAAAGCCACATCCCTGTGCAGGCGCCGTCCACGGGTTTCAACACAGTCTGCAGTCACAGATTTGCTGCTGAAACATTTTGTTTCCCTTTTTTCCTTCATTTTTGTTAAAGCTTAAACATAATAGTACTAATAGCCCAGTTAATGTTTTTTTTTGTTTTTTTTTAAGTTAACTTACTGCCAAGTGCCAATGGTGGTGAAGTGTGCGGGGCTAAAGAAAGGCGGAGAGGGAGAGAAGAGCGGCAGCTGGCACATGCGTGGACCAAGGGAGACTAGGCACATGTTTGCCATTATAAATACTCCTTTATAACGGCAAATTACAAACCAGGTTTCCCTTAGGGAAAAAACACTCACCAGTTATTATAATGTAATTATGAGAGTTCTACCCTATCACAAGTGATGGTAAACTGCATATTGTGTGTCAGACCACTGCATATTCAGTTTATACAACATCAGTTTCATTGTTACAGCTTTAAAGTCTTCCATTTGTACAAAGGTTTTACCTGTTTCTCTTTGGCTTCAACTGCTGGCTTCACTGTTGCACATGGCTATTGTGGTGTCACAAGCATTATGAAAGCTGCTCCCTGATTTGTTCAGTATTTCATTGTTACTTGCCCAACTTTGCTAGCTATCAATTGTGACATACCCCAAAATGCAAAATTCAAGATATCATGACCTTTTGCAATGTGGGTCCAAAAATATCCATTTTATTCCGTGCCATTTCTCTCTACGCTTGTTGTATAATTCACTCATGACTTCATCACACATAAGTCATAGTCCTGGCCCCCTCACACTTGAATTTAAATTCCATATTATGAGTAATTTCTACAATTTATAGTACTGTTTCTTCTAAAAATTAAAAAATAAAAAAACATTTTCTCTGCAGAACAATTAGCTAGGTATTTTCTTTTATCTTCACAGTAGGGTACATCACAAAATTTATCTAGCTAGTTGGGTACATCATGGCTAACCTTTCATGCCACCTGTGCCAAGCCGTGGTGCGCTCCTGCTAATGTAAGCTAATTATTTTCAATAGCGCATGCCAGGTGCCAGCAGGAAACTTTTACTTTTTAATAAATCACAATTACAGTTAGTGCCAACTATTAAAAAAATGGTAATGTACACTGTATAAACTGGACGTGTGACGGTCGCTTATGAGATACGCTACTTATCTTCATTTGTGGGCAGTGACCTCTTGTGACCTTATTCATGGCTTCACCACTTGTGAAGGTCAAGAGGTCACTGCCCACTCATGAAGACAAATAGTATATCTCAAAAGCGACCATCAGATATCCCTCAAGTAGAGCAAGAGACATAACAGTGCCACTGTATAGACCCTAGGTTAGGTCCCAGCTCAAGCACAGTGTACAGTTCTAGTCACAGCTACTGAAAATATATACAGCGGATATGCCCAAAAGAGTTTGGAGTAGAGAAAAAAACAGCAGATGTTCAGGAGGACTGAAACTATGAGATTAGACCCTCCAACTTAGAGCCGTTATCAGTGGAGAGTATGATATTAAGAGAAATGTGATAAGCCTTCAAATTGGTAAAAGGAATACCTTCATGATGATCACAAGAATCTAATAAATACATCAAAAGATGAAACGTAGACAACACAAGTGGACAATTAAAGTAGGAAGATATAAAAGACCTTTTGTCCACTGAATTCCCCCCTGACCAAAACAGTGGCCATAATTACTCACGCCACCCCCCCAAAACCAAGGCAGCAGATGTAACCCTTCCCCCTGAATAACACAGTGGGTATAACCACTCACCCACCCCGAACTAACACGGTGGGTATAACCTCTGGACCACCACAATGGGTAATTACTCATCCCTCCCAAACCAACACAGTGGGTCTAGCCACTCCCCCCAAATTAGCAGCAAGTATAACCCCACAACCAGCACAGTGGGTATAATCCTCCAACCAATACAGTGGGTATAACCACTCTCCCCGATCAACAGTGTGTATAAACATACACACACACACACACACACACACACACACACACACACACACCCCAACACAGTAGGCATAACCACTTGCCCTCAAACCAACACAGTGGGTATAAATGCGCCCTGACCAACAGAGTTAGTATAATCACTCCCCTTAACCACTGTCTACCACTGTATGTTATGCTAAGCTATTTCGTATTGCTTAGTACCACAATACCTATTATACATATATATACACATTGCCATTTTGTTTCCTATATGATACTTGAACTGTACTAACTTGTTATTCATAGGTGCTGGAACTAGGGGTGCTGGGGTGCGGCAGCACCTCCTTGCTTGAAGTACAATTCCCTGTGGCTTCCTATACAGTTTTATTCAATGGCTTTCAGCACCCCCACTATAAAAATTGTTCCCGTGCCTATGTTGTTATTCCTATGCTATCAAACTGCTTACTGTTTTGCTGTTATTCCTGTGTTATTGTTTATTGTATTGTATTCTGTCAAATTGTTTACTGTACTATATTCTGTCCTACATAAGACCTTCTTGTAAATGAGCTTTGCTCAATGGAGTCTTTTTTCCTGGTAAAATAAACTACAACTACAGAGGATATACCCCCCAAACCAGCACAATGGTATAACCCCTAACCAGCACAATGGTATAACCCCCCAACCAATACAGTGCTATAACCACTCATTCTCTATCCATTTAGGTACTTACCTAGGCTATACATTTAGAGACAGGGACAGTTTAACTGTTACTACTTTAGAAGGACAGGTACATCACAAATCCACCATCATGCTTTCTGTGGAATAATATTTTTGAATATATTATTCCTTTCCTTTTTTCATACTTTTGTATCACAGTAAGTGAGAACTATTAATTATGATATGACTTTTTCCATCCAGTGTGTCAGCTAGCTGTATACCCACAAAGCTTTTCTCTATATGCTTGTTTATCAGGGACACAATTACTATGTGCGTCATGTCTAAAGCATATTAGACTTTTTTTTCTTTCCTCCAACCGCTGGGACTAAAAAAAATCTACATAAACACACTACACTGGGAGACAAATTAGGTTCACCAAAATATTGACTGTTTTTATTAATTGGTGCAAAGCATACTGCAGTCTGAAAGGGAATTTATGTTAAAAGCACCCTTTTTTTCAACTTTTACTGAGGAAAATAAAGTGATCCTACCTGGGATTGGAGTTGGGTCCATCGCTTTGTGGATTACGATAACAAACAAGAGAAGCTGACTGGCATTCTAATTTTTCCACTCTATAGCAGGGCTGAACACCAGAACATGACTCCCACACCTGCATGCCAATGCTCTACATGGCCAGCACAACAGCAAAGCAAGTCTGTGTTAACCTTTTCTATTATGTATAGCAGTGTCAGTGGCTCAGTAGGTACCATGCTCTCCTCTGGGGCCAGATGATCAGAAACTCATGGGTTCAAGTCCCACACCAGGCACATAGGGTAATACCCATAATGACACTGTAGTGCAGTATGAGGGAGATGCTTCAGTGTTGAGGTGCCATCTTCCGGAGGAGACATGAAACCCATGTCCCTTCTGCCCATCTCTGATCACTGTCCAGGTGGAAGTAACAGACCCCATAGCACTTATCAAAGAAGACCAGAGAAGTTTCCCTGGTGTCATGGGCAACATTCCCCTGTCAAAAAAAAAAAAAACAGGTCTATGTAACCCCTACCCCCAGGATGCACCTGGAAACAAGCTATCACATTTTAGTATGCCTTTCCTGGTCAAAACATTTACAAATAAATAAATAAATCTAAAACAACCTTTGCTGCAGTGGGCTGTGACTTCATCGGGGAAAGCATAAGCAACATGAACAGATGATGTCGGAGGGAACAGGCTCTTGCTTTAATGAAAATATCTTTAGTAATAAAAAAATGCAATGTCCAGAATCCAGATAAGTGGGGAACTTTACATGAATTCCACTGGTGCCAACTGTGAATGTTTAACTGAAAAATATATTTAAAGATTATGTAAGTAATAAGCCACAACAGGGTGTGCATTTTAGGATTTTAATGCATGCACCAGAAGTGCAATAAGGCATGAGGTAGAAGGCAGAGTATCCTCACACCTCCAAGAAGTGCATTAAAATCCTATGATGCAAATCCTGGAGGGGTTTACTGCACTTATAAAATACCCGTAAGTAGGTTTTGAGGTAGAAAAATGAGAGTCAGTACCTTACTGTGTATGTATCGAGATTTAATGTACAGTCAGGTGACGTCTCGATGAATTAAATTTCTATATTTTTTTTTGCCATTTATAATGGAAATATAACAACTAATGTGGGCTAGTTTCATTGCTGAGTATGTGTGTGTGTGTGTGTATATATATATATATATATATATTATGGTAGCACGGTAGTGCTACCATAGTTAGGGTTGAGGAGCCATTTCTATGTTAAACCCCAAAACTTTGCACCTTAATAACTTTGCAACTGTTTGATGGATTTGCCTGAAATTTGGAATTTATGATCAAGAACCACAGGCCTTGGGATGCCAAGTTTCTTACTGATGGGATGTCTGACTGCGAGGAGTTATTAAAATTGTGATCTGTCGCCGTAACGTTCGCTTTTCTGGAATTCTGTGGTCGTGCCTACAGGTCGTACGGTTTGTGTGACCGGCCCGAAATCTTCAGGGAACGTGCAGCCGGGGTCCCTGATGTGCCTTTCAAAGATTTCGTGAAAAAATATTAAACGGTTCAAAAGTTATTCAAAAAACAGTTTCCCATTATAAGTCAATGGGAAAAGTTAACAAAAAGTTCAACACTTTCGCAAATGCATTTTTACTTTCGCAAATGGGCCTGTTACTTACGCAAATCGGCCATTTTGTTTTCAGTTGGTGGTCAGAAAAATGGTTGGCATTTAAATTTGGGACCCTCTAGCACTAATTTTTTTGTATTCACCTAGTCGGCCCTGAGGATGCTTGCCATGTCTTTATTTTGTGGTAAAACACCCCAGAAATATGTTTTTCAAATTTCTGGAAAAAGTACTTTCTCAAATTACTTTCGTGCTCACGAAAGTGTCGCAAATTTTTGCGAAAGCTTTTGCAAATTGCGACAGTAATTTTCTAGTCTGTGGGAAAATGACAGCAATTCTTTGGCACTGCACTGCAAAATAACCGTTGGGAGTTTTGGGCTGAAATTTGAAGGGAACGCAGCTGACATCTCACAGATGTGCCTTTCAGTGTTGTATTGAAAAAATATTACACAGTGGCAAAGTTATGGCACTCCAAAGTTGACAGTTTTTCCCATAGGATAACATTACGGCGCCCAAAGCATTACAGGAATCCTTTGGCACCCTGCTGCAAAATAACGGTTTGGTCTTTTTTCCTGAAATTTGGAGGGAAGACAGCCAACAGTACACAGATGTGCCTTTCAGTAGTTTGGTGAAAAAATATCACATGGCGGCAAAGTTACGGCACTCCAAAATTGACAGTTTTTCCCATAGGATAACATTACGGCGCCCGACACTTAACAGAAATTATTTGGAGCCCTGCTGCAAAATAACGGTTTGGTCTTTTTTCCTGAAATTTGGAGGGAACACAGCCAACAGCCCACAGATGTGCCATTCAGTAGTTTGGTGAAAAAAATTACAGGGAGGCAAAGTTATGGTGCTCCGAACTTTTCTTTTTTTCCCATAGGATAACATTACGGCGTTCGCCGCACCTTTCAGGGCCCGTATCTTGGAAACGGTGCGAGACACGGACTTTTCGTCAGAAAATTTCTTAGCCCCCTAATGGGGTTAAGATTCAAATTAGCCAGGACAGTTGTAAATAATATGACTTTTAAATTTTTTTTCTACGTCGTACGGTTCCTGAGATATAATGTATTTAGTATTCCAAGATCTCATTTTCTGCGCCGATACTCATTATTTTGCATACATTATTTGTACTCACTGTCTTTCTCAATGCAGGTTTGGAGGAAACCAGCCTGTGCGCTTACATTACTGTTACTGTTGCCCTTTCGCTTGCGGATCTGTACCGTTCACTTACCATTGGCGCCTGCGCCACCATGTGCGTATCCTTTGCCATTTGCGCTATGCTTTCTGTTATTTTTTGCCATTTCTGTCTACAGTACTGTTTATCTTACTGTTTCACTTTACATCACCATGCCCATTGACATTTCTGTTTGCAGGCACCATGTTACTATGTGACAACACATCACGTGGCAGACCATTCCCGTCTACGCCACCATGTGTGTTACCCTTTCTGTTCTCATTTGTGCTTGTGTTACCATGTGCGCCACTGTTAGCATTTCTGTTTGCGTTGCTGTCCCTGCCACAACACATCATCGGGCCCTGCGCTCCCGCCGCTGCATTACATTCACTATTTCTTGTTATCATTCTCAAAAAGAAGGGAAATTAGAGGCAAAAAACTCCGTTTAATGCATTAGTTAGGGTTGTTCCACAGCGACAAAAGTGAGGAATTCGCTGTTAAGTTGAAAACCCTTGAGACCCCCGCCCACCCCAACCGGCATTGGGGTGCGCATTGGGATAATGGGTCCTAACTCTCACCATTCTCTATACTTCTGCTGCTTACATGTCATGGGGTGAGAGTTGGGCACGCGATCCCAATGCACTGACTGTCTTGGTGAAAATCGGCAAAATAAGATCTTTTCAACCGTTTAACTAACGTTAGCAAGTTTTTGCCTCTATATATATATATATATATATATATATATATATATATATATGTGTGTGTATATATAATTCATGGCAAAAACTCAGTTTAATGTATCAGTTAGGGTTGTTCCACAGCGACAAAAGTGAGGAAATTCAATGTTAGGGTTCCACCCCTTGCGCTAACCCCCACCCCACCAACAGGCATCGGGGTGTGCGTTGGGAGTCGTTAGTCTAACTCTCACCCCATCCCATCTGTGAACAAGCTGACGTAATGCAGTACAGGAGAATGGGTGAGAGTTAGGACCGATGACCCCAATGCACACCCCGATGCTAATGGTGGGGTAGGTAGTTAAACAGAGTTTTTGTCATCAATTCCTTCTTTTTGAGAATGTGCACTATAAATAGTGAAGTAACAGTAATGCAAATGCAAGCGCAAATGGTAACGCACATGGTGACGCAAACGTAAACGATAACGCAAATGGTAATAGAAATGCAAGCGCAAACGTTAATGAAAATAGAAACGCAAACACAAGCGCGTATGGAAACGCAAATCATAACGTGCACAGTAATGCAATTGGAAATGCAAATACTTACGGTAACAGCAATGATGATGCCAAAGGAAACAGAAACACAAACGGAAACGCAAACGGAAGCACGTACGCAAATGCAAATGGAAATGCACACAGTGACGCAAAAGGAAACGCAAAGAAAAACATTAATGGAAACGCAAATGTTAACAGTAACGCAAACGCAAGCGCAAACGAAAATGCAAAGGTAACGCACATGATGGCGTAGACGGGAATGCTAATGTAAATGGTTAGGGAAATGCAGGTGGAAATGCTAACTGTAACAGTAACGAAAACTCACGCCCTTTTTTCCCCCAAAGGCAGCATTGAGAAACACAGTGAATACAAAGAATGTATGCATAATAATGAGCCTCGGAGCAGAAAATGAACACTTGGAATACTAAATTGCTTATATCTCAGGGACCGTACGATGTAGAAAAAAAAATTAAAATTTCATATAATTTATGACTTTCCTGGCTAGTTTAGCACTTAGCCCTCTGTTTTTCTGATGAAAAGTCCAGTATCTCAAGGCTTCTGAAGGCGTAGGACGGCGTAATGTTAGCCTATGGGAAAAATTGTCAGCTTTGGAGTACTGTAACTTTGTAACCCTGTAATATTTTGTTACCAAACTACCAAAAGACACATCTGTGGGATCTTGGCTTTCTTCCCTCAAAATTTCAGCCCAGAAGACCAAACCGTTCTTTTGCAGCAGGGTGGCAAAGATTTCATATTATTTTGAGCATAGTATTGCAAAGTAGTGTCGCAAATAACGACACTTTCGCAAAAAAATCACGAAAGCATCGCGAGTGCAATGCTACTTTGCGACACTACAGTTTACAAAAATTTCAAAAACATATTTCTGGGGTGTTTAACCCCCCAAAAAAGACATGGCTAGCATCCTCAGGGCTCGACTAGGTGAACACAAAAGGAATTGTGTCCCTAGAGGGTCCCAAATTTAAATGCCAAGCATTTTTGTGACCAGTAACTGAAAAAAAAAATGGCTGACTCACAACACTACAGGGGTCATTTGCGACACTAAAAACTGCATTGCGACACTGTTGAATTTTTGTTAACTTTTCCATTGACTATAATGGGAAACTTGTTTTGAATAACTTTTGAACCATTTAATATTTTTTAAAATTGAAACACATCAGGGACCCTGGCTGCATGATCCCTGAAGGCTTTGTACCGGTTGCACAAAGCGTGCGACCTGTAGGTGCGAGCAAAGAATGCGCAAAAAAGCGTAAATACAATTTTCTATTGCACTTTATAGCTCTGCAACTGTATATCCGACTGGTATGAAACTTGGCAAATCCAGAGATCTATAGTACTACTCCACACCTGCCAAATTTCAGGCAAATCCATCATACAGTGGCAAAGTTATTAACCTGCAAAATGTCAGACTTTAACCTTAAATGGGGTACTCAATCGTGACTATAGTGGCACTACTGTGCCACTATAATATATATATATATATATATATATATATAGGCACGGTTGCGCCTCTATAGTTAGGATTGTATGGACACTTCAATGTTAAACCCCAATTTTTGCACTTTAATAACTTTGCAGCCTTACAATGGATTTGCATGGCATTTTGCAAGCCCAGTCTCACATGGTAGGTCTCTGGATGTACCAAGTTTTGTTCCAGTCGGCTGTGCAGAATCTGAGATACAGATAGTGCAAACAAATAATTTTTCAGGATTTTTTTCCCATGGTTTGAATGGGGTTTCTGTCAACTTGGCTAGCTCCCAGACGGTTTTGAATTTGGGTCAGAAATGTTCTGGGTAGAAAGGGGCTGGCTCAAAGATGTGCCTTTTGCTTGTTTGGTGAAAAAATATTAATCCGTTCCAAAGTTTTTTAATTTTGAAATGTTGAATACCTGGTTCTGAGCATGTTCAGTAAGCACCAAAAACTAGCTGTATGAAATGAATAAAGAACTATTTTTTTTGTATTGACAGCATCCTTTTTCATGAGGGGAAAATCCTTTTTTGTTTGGTCGCCATCTTGTTTTCTGGTTTTGACATTCTGGAGAGCAACCAATAGATGTATCTTGTTTACTGGGACCCCCTTAGTTGAATTCTGCACTTAACTATTGGAGAAATGCCCTTAAAATGTTATTTTTTTAACATAAGACATCTTTTTTCATAACTCATGATTCGAGAAAATCTTTTTTTTTTTTCATATGACGTCATCCTTTTTTGTGAGGGGAAAATCCTTTTTCGCATGAAGCTTCAATGTATTTCAATGGGGTTTTCAACTCTGTGGCATAACTTTACCATCTTTGCATACTTCTAGCTCAAATTTTCAACATGGCTTTTTTGGGACCCCACCTCAGGAACAATGTTGGTGGGATTATGCAAATCCATGCGGAAAGGCAATTCATGGTCATTTGGTGAAATCACCTTTTGGGCGGGATTTAAATATTTGTCACTGCCCTGGTTCATCACATGGGGTCATAAGAAGGCTATGTTGAAGTTTTGGGGTCAAAATATATAAAAATGCCAAAGTTATGCGCATACATTGAAATTTTGCTATGCTCCCTCATAACTTTGGTAATTGTAAATACTTTGACTTGAAATTTTCAACATAAACATCTTTTTACACCACCTCATGAATATGACAGCTGTCATTTTTCAAACCTTGGCCAAACTGTGTTTTCGCACCTGTGACGCACAATGATGTTGCAGTGGTACGGAATCATGCTTTGGAGGGGATTTCGAAATTTACATTACTGGGTTCATGACGTGGGGTAATAAGAAGTCTACTGGGCCCTGCACCTCCACAGCAACATATATGTACGTATCTAAGGAGGGACGGGAGCGCAGGGCTCAGAGGGACCTGCACTTCCACAGACAAATGAGGATACAATTATACTATCTCAAAAAGTACGGAAGTTCTTTGCAAAAACATCATTAATGCACTAATTAGGGTTGAAATGACAAAAATAGGGAAATGCAATGTTAGGTTTTCCAACTCTAACACCCCACCCCTACCTTACAGGCAGCAACAGGCATGGCGTGTGCCTTGGGGTTGGCAACCCTAACGCTCACCCCATTCTATGAGTGAATAAGCAGAGAAGGGTACACTGCATGAGAATAGGGTGCGTGTTAGGGTTGACCACCCCAAGACACACCCCATGGATGTTGCTGCCTGTAGGGTGGAGGTGGGGTTGTTAGGGTTAGAAGCCCCAACGTCACATCTCCCTATTGTTTGTCACTTAAACCCTTACCAGTGCATTAACTAAGCTTTGCAAAGAATATATATATGTAATATATGGATTTTAAAAATAATACCCCCAAAAAGCATACAAAAAAAACCCTGTAATACCTTAGTCAGTGCCGTAATACTATACTTCCGGTCCCCGTAATACTATACTTCCGGTCCAATAATACTATACTTCCGGTCCCCGTAATACTATACTTCCGGTCCAATAATACTATACTTCCGGTCCCCGTAATACTATACTTCCGGTCCAATAATACTATACTTCCGGTCCTCGTAATACTATTGTTGGGATCACCAACTTTTCTAGTGTCAAAGCATAGTTTTTTGTTTCTTTTTTTTATTCCTGAGAGAGAGAAGCAGGACTCCACGCAGGAAGGGGATGTGAGTGAAGCGAGAGACAAGCAGCACGGAACCATCCCACAAGGAATCAGAGGTAAAACCTCGTCAGCATTTAAATATCCATATATTACAAAAATAACAGTTAGGTTCGAGTGAATCACTCGGCTGTAATTCCATCTAGGGTTCTGGGACATAGGAACCTCTCGAGCTTCGCTCTCGAGGTTACCTATGTCCCCAGAACCTATCGATGGAATTACAGCCTTGTAATTCACTCGAACCTATCTATTATTCTATTTATAATACTCTACCTAAAAAAAACATTCAACTGTACCAGTTTATTGTGTTTCTGGTATTGCCATCTCTATCCTGAACTGTGAGAGCCCTAAATGATATTTTTTAATAAGCTGATTGTTCTATGTTGCACTTGGAATTATTTATTTATTTTGTTTTTGTTTACTGGGTAGGTGCACTAGCCATAGAAATGATTATTTTCAGGCACAACCCAGGAGTATACTCCACTAATAACGTACACTATTATAATTGACAATCGGGTACGGTGGACAAAAATTGATTTCTCAAACCAAATATATCAAAATCAAAGCATTTTCCTCTGGTTATAATGGTCAGAAACACGGCTTATAATGGACACTTTGAAGCTTTTATAGGTATTTCAACTGCATTTTTTGGGGGGGGTTGCAGCACTGGTGAGGAGATTTGGGAAATGTAGAAATTAGATGGAGGAGCTACAGAGACTGAATTTATTACAATGTAATTCTCCACAAGCTGCATAACCTTTTATTAGTTGATTACACTAAAAACAAAGTGACTCTTTTTTTAATAAAACCCTTACAGTACAATTGCTTTTGTTATTACTGTCCTAGAACCCCAACATCCAAGCCAGCAGGGCTTCTGTCATCTTCTTACCTTCTGCAATAAACTTCATAAAAAAACTCGATGTTCCCTGCCACTGAAATAACTCTAAATACACACAAAGTACAGAAAGATGCATGCTAGGCAGGATTCCAAGTAATCTATGATGTCTTATAATAGGTTTTCACTCTGAGCCCCTGCTCACACATATAGACACATCTTACATATAGGCTCCACCTCCTCTGGATATAATCGACTCTAGATATAAAGGACAAAAGCTGTGTGCACAGATGCATCCGTTATAAAAGGCTTGCACTGAATTTACCTTATATTCATTCTCGTCTGTAATTTATGCTGTATATTTCTGTCTAGCTTCTCACCTTCAATTGTTTTTGATTTATGGTATGTTGTACCTGTCATTATCTGAATCTAAGTAATTTGTTATGCTCTTCATCCTACAATCCTACAATTGTATTATTTGCCTGTCCTAACCAGGACCTCCTTGTAAATGAGATATGCTCAACAGAGCCTTTTCTCCTGGTAAAACAAATAAATACAAACACAAACATTCTGTGGGAAATGGTAGAGATTTTATTTTAGACTTGGTACTGTTTTACTCCTGCAATAACAGGTATGTTTACACCTTGGTTAATACAAACTGAGTCAGTCACCAGGGCTTCAGTTAACTCTGTTTTGGAGTGTTTGACTTCCAAATGGGGAAAAAAGAAAATGAAGCGACTTCCAATGTTTCAGGCATGGAAATTAAAAATAGTCGACGAACAAACGCTTCTTTTTTACTGGCCATATTTGATACAAACTTCCAACACTTTCTCTCCTGACAACTTTGACTTCCAAAACAGCCCATGACTTGGTTAAACAAATAGATGAAAATGAACTAAAAACGAATTGGTACAACTAAAACAATCTACACATGAATGCAGCAGTATCCGTTAGTGGGGAAAAAATTAATGAAATAGTTTTCTTTTTTTAGTTACAATATATTTCTGGCAAAAGATCAATATATCAATTTTTCTTTTCATTATTTCATTCCTAAACTGAGATACAAAGTTCTAAAGCCCTGCTCACTTGCCATGCCCATGGTGAATAAAACAAATCCTGGTGGAATGCTGTGCTGTTTACCATCCAAAACATGTGCTACCACTTACTAATACAGCAGGTGCACAATAGGACTCTAATATGTGCTGTTAAAATGTAACCTCAAGAAAAGAGATCTTTAAAAACTGAAAGAGGCAGCCATCTTTATTGACCCGAGTCATTAATTATAAGATTAATAATAAAAACAGTTTTAAGCAGCTCTGAAGAAATAAAAAATATTTTGATGATAAATCTAAGGGTGTCAGAAATATAGTTCTGTTAAAAAAATATATAGTGAAATGTTTTACCAACTTCTTTAAGATGACCTTTTTCAAGCTTTAGTTCTGTACTCTGATGTAAAGTCAAGCACCTACCCTTTGCTTGGGCAACAGGCTTTGCATCTGATTGCTGCTAACAAAGCAGACTCTCTTTAAAGTTGTACATTTAAAAACATGAATGGGCTGACCTGTTTGCCTAGTGGTAGGACTACTGATCTGAATGCCGGAGACTGATGTTATGAAATGAGCTTGAGTCATCGGGGGTCAGCTTGGAGGCGCAGGATCAAGCATCCCAGAGTACATGCTCCTCCTCTGGGGAAGGAGGGTCATTACCTTTGCTGCAATATTACCACTTGGGTGACCACTTGTGGCAGTGCAGTAGAGGTACTGCAGAAAGGAGGAGGGGGCATCAGCCAGAGTCCACATTGTAACACACTGTGTGCTCATGCGCTTGGCTTCCTTAGTGCATCGACATCCTTTGGGGGGATACAAACAATCAAAAACCTCTGGCACAATACAGGATGATGGGGCACACTCAGGCTCTGGATTGACCCACCAGCTACCCTACCCTGGAGGTCCTCAGATATGTGGACAAACACCTTGCCTGATGTGGTCAGCAAGATAACTCCAACCTTGGGGGGGCGGTTGGAAAAGGGTAAGCACTAGAGAGGGTTGGGTTTGGGGCTTGGTGACAGCTGGCGGAAAGAGGCAGCACCAGACCAAAAAAAAAAAAAAAAAGACTGAAGGTGGGCATAAACTGTAAATTAAAAAAAAAAAAACACATGCACACCATAAATTGGATGGAGCCAACTAGCTTGTGCAAGCAAGTCTTGTAGTAAAGTATTGCTACATGTTTTGGAATGTTCATATTGTGATGTAGACAGCCAGTTCTGAGTGCTGTATTATATTTTTTTTAATATAAACTGTATTACTGTCTCTGCTGAAAATTCAAATGTTCTAGGAATGACCTCACTCATCCCCCCCCCCCCAAGATTTCAGCTGACAGATGCAGGCCAAGAGAACTGCTGACAGCATGTATCACACACTCAGTTTTTAGAGACAATGTGTTGTCTGGAAGACTTTAATCAAGGATCCTGTTTCTCTGAGTTATAGAGTTGTAAAAGTTAACTTTGTTAAGAGGGAAAATCATAAAAAAAGGTTTATGACACTGAATAGAAAACACAGGTTATTACACAGAGGTGAGAGGTCATAAATGCTCATATGAAGCCTGTGTGAGGAGGGTACAGCATGAGATCAAAGAAAGTGTCATTTGAAGCGGAGTTATGCTAAGGTTGCAGAATTAATACTTTGAAATTACATCCTGTGGTTGTATAGAAATATATATTTTTTAGATATTTTGACAGAGGAGGAGCTGGATGACGTCATCCAAAAGAGGTTGGCAAATACTGCTTGTAAAGATTATTCTTTTACACTACAGAGACACTTTTTATCTGACACTGACCAAGAAACCATCTGAGCACTGAAAACAGGTATTTAGAAAGCTAGACAGAATCTAAATATAGCTGTAGGAGTTGCACTATTTTAAACCTTGTTTTGTTTAAAGATATGTATGTCTTGTGATACAAGAGTTCTGTATTGTATGTTTGACATATTATTATATATTTTAGTCAAAACTCTAATTTTAGAGCAAACCTGGTCTGTCTTTGAATTGCTTTCTTTTGCTAAGAAATATTTATGGTTATAGCAGACAGCAGACATAAGCTTGTAGGGTGGTACCAAACTGGAAAGAGAAGCATTTTAAATCTGAGGTCTTTATTAAAGTTTTAAAAGGTTCATCTCTGTAATACCTGCTTAGGTGCCCGTAGGCAAAGATATCTGGCCCCCCAAAGACAGATATATCTGAGCCTGTGCATTGGGTATGCTAGCAAGAGGTTAACAGTTTGAATCCCTCCAGAACTGAGACCAAAGGTTGATCCGAACTCACAAAAACAGACAAGAGGGTTACCTTGTCTGTTACACTGTTCACAAGACTGCGCTCAGAGGTTGACACTTTGGGAGTAGAGGGCCTGCCCTGCTGAGTAAGTCTGTGACAGATTGGTGGAAGCGGTGGGATAATTTTGGTATCACAAGCTTTATTGTTCTGTCAGCTGAGACTGTAAGCTCTCTTGCAAAGAAAGAAAAAGACAGAGTTTTATTTTAAAAAGAAAACAAAACTATATATCACTTGGTGTACAGTCAAGTTCCTACCAATTTTTTTTCTAAAGTGCAAAGTCAGAGTAGCAGTAGTTAGTAAAGATGGCGTCCAACTACAGCAGGCACACTGCAGAACAGTTAAAACAGTTGTGCGAGGACAGAGGAGTCCTGTTCGAGGTGATAGCCAAAAAGCAGAACCACATAGAGGCCAGGACGGTAGCAGATACCCAGAGCAGGGAGTCACAGACCATGACTGAAAGGGACCAGACCTTGAGTGTGGCAGAACTAGCGGCCAGTGAGGGGTCCCGAGCCGATGAGGAGGACAGCAGGGCCACTGTCAGTGAAGGGCCACAGCAGCAGGGACGAGTCACCAGTATCCTGAATCCAGAAGTTCTCAGGTTGCAACTTGAGTTGCGCAGGATGGAGCAGGAGTCCCAGGAGAGGAAAGAGTGAGAGAAGCGAGAGGCGGACTGTGAGGCACAGCGACAGCAGAGGGAGGCAGACCGTGAGGAGCGTGAGTGCCAGCGAGATGCAGAGGAGAAGAGAACAAGAATGCCGAGACGCAGACCATGAGGAGCAGGAGCGCCAGAGGCAACATGAACTGGAGACGATACGACTCTGACCAGCAGCACCAGAGCAGGTATGTGGCTTGGGTTTAACTGGGACTGCAGGACTGGGTTACAAACTGAACTTCAAATTAATAGCTGAGTTTAAGGATGGGGAGGACATGGATGCCTTTTTAAATTCTTCTGAAAAAGTTTGTATTCAGGCTAAAATTCCTAGAGAGTCCTGGAGCTTCCAGCTATCCCCGTTACTTCCCGGGAAAGCTCGAGATGCATTGGGTCAAATGGACAATGATGATAGCAATGATTACAGAAAGCTAAAAGCTACACTGTTAAAAAAGTTTAAATTAACTGCTGAAACATACAGAGCTAAATTCCATAAGCTCAGGAGAAGCCCTGATATGGACTATAAGGAGCTAGCCATGAAATGACGTCAGTTTTTAAAACGTTGGTGGGAAGGAATTGAGGCAAATTCTGTTGATAAAATTGAAAATGTGATTTTATTAGAACAGTTTTATTGGGCTTGCCCAGCAGAGCTAAAAACCTGGCAAGAGGATCGAGATCCAAAAACAGTGCAAGAGGCTGCTGAACTCTCGGACCGCTATGCCAAGAGCAGACCTGCTCTGAGAGCGAATGAGGTGGGCGTGGCAGCGCAGAAAGGAAAAACGCGCCTTCAGGGCAGCTAAAACCCTCACTGCCTCCACCGAAACCAGTTAGCTCCAGGTTTCAAAGAAAAGATTTCTCTGAAGTAAGAAATGCTTGTTGGTTATGTAAAGAAACTGGGCACATTGCCACACAGTGTCCAAGAAGGACAAGCAATAATACGCAAAGTAGTTCCAGAAAGGAAGTGGGTTGTTTGTGTGTCTCTGGAAGCATGCCAGTGAACATGAGGGAACACATGCACCCAGTTATAGTAAATGGCGTTCAAATGCAGGGGTTAAGGGACACAGGGGCATCCCTGACATTGGTAAAAGGGGATATGGTACAGCCTGGTCAGCTTATACCCAATAAATACGTGACTGTACAGGACTTTGCGGGTGAAGAGAAAACATTGCCACTGGCCAGTATTCTCCTGGACTGGGGTGAAACAGGGGGAACTGTGCAACAGGTGGCTGTAGCTAACACATTAGCAGTGGATGTGATCCTGGGTAACAATCTCCAGCAGGGTGGTATATGCAGTTACCCATAGCCAAGCGGCCAGGGAAAACTGTAGTTCCCTGAGCCCCCCAGAAGCCACTGGGGAAGATACTGAGAGGCTGGTTCCCCAGCCTGTGTCTCCAGAGGGGGAGACTGATAAAAAGGGGGTAGAAATTTCCCCAGTAGCAAGTAACCACCCAGCTACAGAGGGTTACTCCAAAGAGGAAGGGGTGACCCCTTGTCAGAGGGTAGGGACTGACAGTGATCCTGAGGGTCCTGACGCTAGTACTAGGGACCCTAGTTTAACGACTGAAGGGGACCTGTCCCATGCTTTGGGAAGGTGTGAGGGGTTCGGAGCTGCTCAGAGAAGTGACCCTAGTTTAGAGAAGCTGAGGGCTTGGGCAGACTTGGATGGTTCACAGGGAGGTGATGGCAGAAATAGGGTTTATTGGGAAAATGGACTTATGTATACACAGGCAGTACAGACAAAGGGAGGGATGCTAGGCAGGCAGCTTGTCATTCCCCAGGGGTATCGTGAGCAGTTGCTCAAAATTGCACATGATATTCCCTTGTCTGGTCATCTGGGAATCACGCACACATGCAGCAGTTGGCCCAGAATTTCTACTGGCCTAACTCCACCCAGCAGGTGAAGGAGTATTGCAGTTCTTGTCACCGGTGCCAAGAAATAGGGAAGGCAGGCAAGAAAACCCAAGCCGCCCTGATGCCCTTGCCCATAGTGAAGGAGCCATTCCAGAGGGTGGGAATGGATATTGTGGGACATTTAAATACTCCCAGCTCCTCAGGGAAGAGATTCATCCTGACTGTGGTGGATTATGCTACCCGGTACCCAGAGGCAGTCGCCCTATCCTCACTGAGGACAGACAAAGTGGCAGATGCCTTACTTGGGATTTTCTCCCATGTTGGGTTTCCGCAGGAGGTAATCACCGATTGAGGGGGTTCCTTCATGTTGGGCCTGATGAAATGTTTATGGGGGAAGTGTGGGGTGGTGCAGAGATGCACAAAACCGTATCACCCACAAGCCAATGGGCTTGTAGAACGATTCAATGGTACCCTAAAGTTAATGCTCCGGGCGTTTGCCGAACAGCATGGGAGGGACTGGGAGAAATACCTTCCCCACCTGTTGTTTACATACAGGGAGGTGCCCCAAGAATCGACAGGATTTTCCTCCTTCGAACTCTTGTATGGACGCCAGGTACGTGGGCCCCTAGACTTCATCCAGGAGGACTGGGAAGGCAAGCACGCCACCAAGGGAACTCCCATTGTGGATTACGTCCTTAGGTTTAGGGAAAGGCTGAAGGAGCTTATGGGGACAGCCCAGAGCAACCTGGCAGCTGCCCAAAAGAAACAAAAGGTATGGTACGACCACAGAGCCAGAGCTCGCTCATGCATGGTGGGTCAGGAAGTCATGGTCCTTATTCCAGTCCGGAAAGACAAGCTGCAAGCTGAGTGGGCAGGACCTTACAAAGTGGTTAGGAAGGTAAATGACGTGAACTACATAGTGGAGTTACCTGACAGAAGACAGACAGTAAGGATGTACCATGTCAATATGATGAAGCCATAGGCAAATAGGGCTGACATGGTATTTGCAGTGTATGGTCATGGGGAGGGGATGGACGAAGGAGACCCCCTTCTGGACTTGCTGGAAGACAGTTAGTGGGAGTCCTCTGTGGAGGCAGTAAAATTGTCTCCCCAGCTGAACCCGGATCAGATCCAGAAAGTGAGGGAGGTTTTAGTAGATTTTGCCCCACTGTTTAGCACCAAGCCTGGACTAACCCCCTTAGCAACACATGATGTGAAGACAGGGACGCAGACGCCCATACGGCGGACAACATATCGGGTGTCAGAGGCTGTCCAAAAGGACATTAGGAGGGAAGTGGAGGAGATGTTGTATTTAGGGGTAATCCAGAGATCCCACAGCCCCTGGTCCTCACCCGTAGTCCTTGTACCTAATCCAGATGGCTCAACTAGTTTCTGTGTGGACTATCGTAGACTAAATGCAATCACAAAGTCCGATGCCCTGGACGGACAAACTCCTGGACAAGTTGGGAGGGGCGACCTACCTTACGACTACTGACCTGACCAAGGGATATTGGCAGGTAGAATTGACAGACAGAGCTAGGGAGAAGTCGGCCTTCATCACTCCAATAGGCTTATTTGAGTTTAAAGTAATGCCTTTTGGAATGAAGAAGGCCCCGGCCACTTTCCAAAGGTTGGTGAACCAGGTGTTGAATGGTGCTGAGGAGTACGCTGTAGCGTACCTGGATGACACTGCCATCTTCAGTACCAGCAGGGAGGAACACCTTTCACACGTTAGGGAAGTGCTGGGCAGGATACAGAGGGTCGGGTTCACTGTCAAAGCCGAGAAGTGCCAGGTAGCCATGGGGGAAGTGGCATACTCGGGCATGTGGTAGGCCGGGGACAGCTCCGTCCTAACCAAATAAAGATAGAGGTGATTTAGGCATGGCCCAGACCAGAAACCCAGAAGCAGGTCAGGAGTTTTCTAGGGACAGCAGGGTGCTACAGAAAGTTTGTACCTAATTACAGTGCCCTGGCTGCTCCCCTATCTGACCTGACAAAGAAAAAGATGCCAGAGAAAATTACCTGGGGCCCAGCCTTTAACAGACTGAAGGAGGCACTGTGCAGTGCTCCTGTTTTGACAAGTCCGGACTATAGCAAAACCTTTATAGTTCAGACGGATGCCTCAGACGTGGGTATCGGGGCAGTACTTAGCCAGACATCTAGCCAAGGGACAGACCACCCAGTTGTGTACCTGAGCAGGAAGCTTATTCCCAGGTAGCAAGCATACTCCATGGTGGAAAAGGAGTATCCTGCCATAGTGTGGGCCCTGAAGAAATTAGAGCCATACTTGTATGGGCAGCATTTTGTGGTGTAGACTGACCCCAACCCCCTGGTTTGGCTGATGCAGATGAGGAAAAACAATAGCAGACTACTAAGATGGAGTCTTGCTTTACAAGGGTATGATCTAAAAATCGTACATAGGGCTGGAATGAAGAACAAGAACTCAGATGGGCTGTCTAGGGTCTATGAGGAGTGAACTGATTTGGGAAGCGCATCCCATGTAGGGGATAGATCCCCCAAATTCAGTCTAGGTAGGGAGGAGTGTGACATAGACAGCCAGTTCTGAGCGCTGTATTATATTTTTTTTTATATAAAATGTATTAATGTCTCTGCTGAAAATTCAAATGCTCTAGGAATGACCTCACTCATCCCCCGGATTCAGCTAACAGATGCAGGCCAACAGAACTGCTGACAGCATGTATCACACACTCAGTTTTTAGAGACAATGTGTTACCTGGAAGACTTTAATCAAGGATCCTGTTTCTTTGAGTTAATTACAGAGTTGTAAAAGTTAACTTTGCTAAGAGGGAAAATCATAAAAAAAGAAGGTTTATGACATTGAATAGAAAACACAGGTTAATACACAGAGGTGAGAGGTCATAAATGCTCATATGAAGCCTGTGTGAGGAGGGTACAGCATGAGATCAAAGAAAGTGTCAGTTGAAACGCGAGTTATGCTAAGGTTGCAGAATTAATACTTTGAAATTACATCCTGTGGTTGTATAGAAAATATATATTTTTTTAGATATTTTGACAGAGGAGGAGCTGGATGACGTCATCCAAAAGGGGTTGGCAAATACTGCTTGTAAAGATTATTCTTTTACACTACAGATGTATTTTTTATCTGACACTGACCAAGAAAACATCTGAGCACTGAAAACAAGTATTTAGAAAGCTAGACAGAATCTAAATATAGTTGTAGGAGTTGCACTGTTTTAAACCTTGTTTTGTTAAAAGACATGTATGTCTTGTGATACAAGAGTTCTGTATTGTATGTTTGACATATTATTATATATTTTAGTCAAAACTCTAATTTTAGAGCAAACCTGGTCTGTCACTGAATTGCTTTCTTTTGCTAAGAAATATTTATGGTTATAGCAGACAGCAGACATAAGCTTGTAGGGTGGTACCAAACTGGAAAGAGAAGCGTTTTAAATCTGAGGTCTTTATTAAAGTTTTAAAGGGTTCATCTCTGTAATACCTGGTTAGGTGCCCGTAGGCAAAGATATCTGGCCCCCCGAAGACATATATATCTGAGCCTGTGCATTGGGTATGCTAGCAAGAGGTTAAAAGTTTGAATCCCTCCAGAACTGAAACCAAAGGTTGATCTGAACTCACAAAAACAGACAAGAGGGTTACCTTGTCAGTTACACTGTTCACAAGACTGCACTCAGAGGTTGGCACTTTGGGAGTAGAGGTCCTGACCTGCTGAGTGAGTCTGTGACACATATTACTTATTGAAGGCACGTGGAGCGTGGCCAAGGGGAGCTGCAGCTTTTGGAGCCAAGAGACAACTTGAGCAATCTGTGCATGCAAAGTCAAGGCATTTACTTGTAAAAGAATTAAAAACAATTCAAAACTTCAGCTGGGGTCGCACCGATGACCCAGCATTAGTGTAGTATTGGTGACCCAGGGGTTCAAGAGTCCCTCCAGGTCTCTGTTGTCATGCAGCTCTGGGGTTAGTGTATTGCCAACAACCATGCTTCCTGGCCAGAGTGGGTGGACATAACCCCCTTCCAGTTTTGCAGCAAATGTCAGTGTCAGTGGCTCAGTAGGTAGCACACCCGCCTCTGAGGCCAGGAGATCAGAGGGCTGTGGGTTCAGTTCCCACATCTGGCACTTGGGTTAATATCCCAATACTGACACTGTAGTGCAGCATGAGGGGGATGCTGCACTTCTGAGGTGCCGTCTTTCAGATGAGACGTTAAACCGAGGTCTCATCTGCCTGGATTGGTGGTAGTTCAGGTAGATGCTAAAGATCCCATGGCACTTATCGAAAAAGAGTAGGGGAATTTCCCCGGTGTCCTGGCTAAATTTCTCCCATTCACTAAAAATAGCAACAGCTTAATCTGATTCAATTTCAGCTGCCTACCATCTGTATCCCCCCTCCCCCTGGTCACCCCTGAAAAAGGGACTTCTAAGCCCAGTGGGCTTGCCGGGTCAATAAAATTAAATAAATAAATAAATAAAATAAATAAGCCCTGTGGTGGGCCATGGATGTAGTTTCTTACCACCTCCAAAGGGAAAATGTAGACTATAGACGTGTTATGGCATTGCCACAAGGGTTAAAGACAAATACTGTGGACAAAACCTAAAATCCACCACTGTCAGAATGATGGTTGTGGCTTGACGAAGAAAGAGCTATGGCAGATAAAAACCTGTATATATAGTGCATGAAGAAAAAAGCTTGTGTACATTTTCACAGAGACACAAACATACAGTTTTTTAGATTAGTGTTTCTGTACTGAGGAAGTGACACCTATTAGGTCCACCCAAAGCTCATCTACAAATTTTCCGTGCAGCTCAGGGAAGAGACAAAATCCAACTGCTGAGGTGGGACCAGGTTGTGAGGGGTGGCCATAAGCCAGTCACCCCTCCCTTGTTTTCCTTGTTCAGCTTTCCTGAGAGCCATCAGAGCTGCACGGTCATGTGCAGTACTGGTGTGGCCCCTACCACCAGCGTTAGTCTACTTGGGCAGTACGGCATCCTTATGGTGGAAGTACCAGCACATACGTCAAAAGCTTTCCATGGCTCACCATAGGGACTGCTCCAGAAGCAGTCAAATAGCACCTTCCTCAGAAAGAGATAGACAGCACTTTTACATCTGGCCCACTCAAAATATCAGGACCCAGACTCATTTCCAAACTTAGCTGCCTACATGGTACACCAGATCACCACCAAAGGGCCATTATGGCAGCACTAAACGCAGCTTAATGAAAGCAACATTCATGTGTATTACTGGTTCACAGCTTTGTTTAAAAAATTATCTTTAACATCACAAACAATTTCCTGTTCAACTGTGACACATGCATCAGGTATACTAACTGGGTAAATCAAGAAACTCTCAAAAACATGCACATTTAAAGCAGCGGCCAAGGGGAAAAAACATGTCCTACCATCACTAACAAAAAGACACTTATGTGTGTGGCTTTTTCAGGTGAACAGGGATATTAGAACCTTTCCTGGTGTGCATGGTTTCTGGAGTGGTTGACTGAGCATGGCAGAAGTACACTGAATCTGAATGGGAAAGGCAGCCTTTACAAAGGACTGATCTTGTATCTAGTTTGATCTGTTGCAGTACATGTAAAATGCAGATGATTCTTACCCAAGGATTTAATTTCAGGTTGTTTTTTCCATCAAGGTTTTTTCCATCTTCTGTAGCCAGATGCCCCACCTCAGGGTTCTGCCACAAAAAACTAGTCCTCACAGTTCCATGGCTCACTCCCCCTGGCAGGTCCTTAAGGCAGGTTGCGCCTTCCCCTTGCCCTTTACTGGTGCACACTCTGGTGGGGACCAACTCAAACTGCAGGGCTCAGAGTGTGCCGGCACTGTCATGCTGGCGGCCACCATTTTTCCTTTGCTTTAGCCCGACTCTTGAACCACCCTCGATCCCTGGTGCTGCATATAGCCCACTTCCCACCTCAAGGGGTGGGGAGGCAAGCTCCCTGGCCCCCCACTGGGGGTCGCTGCTGTGGTGGTTCATGGCACCAACCCACCCCAGTGTGGGACAACTGCTCTCCCCAGTCAACTGCCTGTCAGTGTACTGAGTCTTCCGCTAAACATGGATCACCTTGGCCATCAGGTGGCCCTCCTGACAGGGATTTCCATTTCTGGCAGCTGACTATAACCTTCTATCTCCTGTGGCACTGGAGAACAAAGCTGGCAGGAAGGAATGACA
This sequence comes from Neoceratodus forsteri, assembly GCA_016271365.2. NCBI lineage: Eukaryota > Metazoa > Chordata > Ceratodontiformes > Ceratodontidae > Neoceratodus > Neoceratodus forsteri. The sequence continues at coordinate 271,171,880 of JADMNL010000027.1, forward strand.
AGCACACTGAGGTAAGTGATGTGCATTCTGGGAGTTGTAGTTCTTGAGATACAGTACTAACAATAAGGCCATCATGCTAACAACAGAGGGGCTCATGCCCCCTAACCATAAAGAGTTCACCCCCCCACCCAAAACAACATAAATTAATTAAAATCCCTTATCTGGCCAGCCCCCATGGCATCAAGCAGCAAGGAGCGACATGGTATGCACACTAGAAATGCAGGTTCATGTCCTGGACCCGGGACAACAGGCATGAAAGCCAGGAGTGCAAGATTGAAAATATGTCTAGACACTCTCCTCCTTGGGCGGGGGAGGTTACTGGATCTTCCCACTATTTGGCTGCCTCTCAGCACCAGATGGGGATAGCTGTGAGGACAGAAACCTATTTTGAGGAGGATGGGGATGATGGGAATGTCTGGCATTGAAAGAAGCATACGCCGTCATTCACCCAGCATCCTTGGAGAAAGGAATAATAAGGAAGAAGCAAACCAGTCCCAGGGACTGAATGATGGACTCAGGGATGGCCATTCACTCCACTATGATCAGTGAAAAAAAAAGGTGCGTCTCCAACACCCTAGAGATATAAATGTACTGTTCGGAGAAGCCCCTGTAGCAACAATGTGATCTGATACACAGAAGGGATCAGGCACAGTTCCTGTATGTTCAAATTAAAATCCTTTTTATTTTCCAAGCCATCACTTAGAGATATGACCAACGTTTTTATAAAATATATACCATATCTGCTTCCTACATCCACCTCTAGGCCATAAGGCTGTGGGATTTAGTCCCACAGCGAGACTTAGGCTCATACCATAGCGGGCATGGAAGTGCAGTACTAAGGTGATACTGCACTGTTGGGGTGTGCCATCCGTTAGCGGAGATGATAAACTAAGGTCCTGTCTGCTTTTCTCATGGCTGTTCAGGTGGACATTCCCATGGTACTTCTCGAAAAGAGTGGCAGAATTTCCTCATATCCTGGCCAAATGTTCCTCATTCATTACCACCATCAGCTTAACCTGGTTCAATTTCAGTTGTTTTGAATCTTCCCCCTTCCCTAGGATGAGGCTGAGAACAAGCAGTATTGTTTAGCCCTCTTTTCCCAGTCAAAAAAACAAAATAAACAAATAAAACTTCCATTGTTTAGTACATAAAGCATGCTTCCTCTTCCTGTGTGGTCATTACTTCTCTGCTACAAACACAAGCAGGCCCATGATGGAATAAAGGCCTCACGAGGAGCCAGAGGTCAATGGGGAACAGGACCCAAGACAGCATGGATTCACAGCAGGAAGGTCATGTCAGACAAATCTAATTGACTTCTTTGACTGGGTGACCAAAGTAGTAGACCAGAGAGGGGCTGTGGACATGGCCTACCTAGACTTTAGCAAGGCATTTGACACAGTCCTGTACAAAAGATTAATAAATTAGCCAGCCTGGGAGTGGGTCCCAGGGTGGTAGCCTGGGTAAAACACTGGCTGGACAACAGGACACAGCGGGTAATAGTAAATGGAGTCCACCGTGAAGAAAGGGGGGTTACTAGTGGGGTACTGCAGGGTTCAGTACTGGGGCGGTCCTTTTTAATGTCTTTATAAGTGGCATTGCAGAGGGACTGGAAGGGAAAGTATGTCTCTTTGCAGATGACACAAAGATCTCTAACAGGGTTGATACACAAGGTGAGGTGGAAAGGATGAAAAGGGACTTGGCAAGGTTGGAGGAATGGTCAAATGTATGGCAGTTTAGATTCAATGCAAAGAAGTGCAAAGTAATGCACCTGGGAAACAAAAACCCTGGGGAAGAGTACACAATGGGGGTGAGATACTGACAACAACAAAAATGGAAAGGGACCTGGTGGTAGTCATATCAGATGACCTAAAGGTGGGTCAGCAATGTGAAAAGGCAGTAAGGAGGGCTGGGGGGATACTGGGATGCATAGGGAGAGGCATCACCAGTAGAAAACAGGAAGTTGTTGGCCCTCTATACAGACAGTTGGTAAGACCACATCTGGAGTACTGTGTACAGTTCTGGAGACCCCCATCTCCACAAAGACATAGACAGGGTGGAGGCTGTTCAGAGGAGGGCAACCAAAATGGTGCCGGGTCTGCACCAGAAGACATATGAGCAAAGACTAAAGGAGCTTAAGATGTACAGCCCCGAGGAAAGGAGGGAGAGGAAGGACATGATAGAGACTTTAAAATACCTCAAGGGAATCAACAAAGTCCAAGAGGGTAGCATCTTTCAGAAAAAGAGATGTGCAAGAACAAGGGGGCACAATTTGAAGCTAGAGGGGGACGGCTCAGAGGTAATGTGAGGAAGTATTTCTTCACAGAGAGGAGGTCTTAGAGTCAAAAACAGTGGGAGAATTCAAGAATGCATGGGACAGACATAAGGCAATTCTAGTGGGGGGAGTAGGAGGAAGTAGGCTGTTGGTTAACTAGGATCTGCAGCTTATCCGTTAGGTAGGGAAATGGGCAGACTAGGTGGGCCAAGCGGTCCTTATTTGCCATCAAATTCTATGTTTTTATGTTTCAGAGAGGAGGATACTCACCTGGAGCAGTTCCCCCAGGCAGGAGAGTCCGAGAGGAAGATACTCACCTGGAGCAGTTCCACAGGCAGGAGATGGGACTTGGTACTGTAGTTCCCAAGGAAATCATACCCTGGGAAGCAGGTAAGGTGAAAAACAAAAACAATCTGTTTTTTCCTGGGAGCTGTGCTGGTTGAAGTTACACCAGTTCAAAATGTATGTGACCCCAATACCCTCCCCTCCACATTATTTATTTTGTTGGCATGATGGCCATATTTTTGAGGTCATCATATTAGAAGACTTCAGATGGAAAACTACTTTACCCAGTCTAAGCGCATCAGAAATTAAAAGGCATATCCATATTAATCCCTTTCACAACAATACACATCCATAGACCATTACAAAACAAATTGTTATTATCATTTTACAATACTATACCAATTTAATGGTATCACTACTACAACCCGACATGCGCTTTCCCGACACACTGTTGCCCAAGCCTGGAAACTCGAACCACAAAATCCCGATAGTGGGATGTTGCGCCCCCCCAGAGTTTATCTTAATTCCAGGGAGGGAGGGGAGTGGGGGGCAAAGCCCTCAAAACATGGGAAACAAAATCCCACTGTCGGGATTTTGCGTTCAGGATTCTGGGCTCAGGCAATAGTGTGTTGGCGAAGCGCATGTCGGGTTCTAGTAGTAAGCACTACACTGTAAAATTAAAAAAAAATTAATCATACAGCTAAGACATAAATTAATGCCTAAACCAACCTGACTATTCTTCCGGGTACAGAAATAAAATTATTGTAAGCCTTCTTCCTTCCCAAGGAACCTCTAGCGAAGATGCATTTAATCCAGTCCACCTCAACTCCGTGATTTATCCACGGCCCAGGGGGAGATGGTTCGAAAGAAGAGGAAGAAAAGTTAAACCAAGCTCTTGCAGCATTTGGGCCACACTGTTCTTTGCCTGTATTGTGCAGTAATGATAGTATTCACTCTTTGTTGGCACCTTTTGTTTGCATTTTAAATTGCTGCTATATATATGTTGGCAATGAAGGACAGCATGCAAAGAATGTCTGGACGAGCTATTTTGCCCTCCATGAGTGTGTCTAAATTTTGCTTTTGACAGTACAAAACCAAGGCAGCTACCAACTGGTCCTATTGTGCATAGAGGTGGGTAAGAACAGTATCTTCTGGGCCGCCTGCCTGTGGCACTGTTTTCCAACTCTACTTCTCTTACCACCAACTATTGTGTATACTCTTCAATGTGGCCTTCTGAGGCCGACCTGGTGGCGCAGAGAGCTGAGGCGCTGGAAACCTTACCTCATGCCATGCTGGCAATCTGGGTTCAGAATGGACTCAGATCATTGGGGAGCCGGCACGGGGGGAAGAGGGACAATCAACAGGCAGCTCTCCTCTCCGGGTTGGCTGCCGCCCCCTCCATAGTCCCACTGCCACTGGGTGGAGGTCCAGTGGTCAGCGTAGGTAGAGGGGGCGGCATGTAGTGGGAGAGCACCTCAAGACACGGCATGCGTGTGCCTCCACACACGTAGCCAAGGTACAGGGACAGGGTATGGGGAGAAAACAGGAAAAACGCTAATATATATATATAGATGTGGCCTTCTGGTAGTCAGGCTGTGGCTGGGATGAGATCCACCCACCACTCTCAAAGCAATGGCATCAGCCCTGAGCTGGAATGTAACAACACCTCTGCGGCATGATAACAAGTTATGCTGCATTGTGGGCTTGGTGTTGCCTGTGGGACATTCCTCCCCTTGGAGAACAGGGGGATAGTCATGCTGTGACAGCTGCCTCCCTCCCCAAGGCAGCAGGCATCCGACTCTGCCACCCCTGCTCACCTCTACTGTCGATGGACAGAAGCTTGGAACATAAACCTGGGCTGCCAGTGTGGTAAGTTGATACATCTACTGTTGGGTGACCCCAAAACAGTGACAAGCTGAAAGTATAGTCTAGAGATTAAAACAGTGAGCTTGGTACATCCAGCAGACTTAGGTCTGAAGTTCCCCTGGCATTGGGTGGAGACCTGACCGGCAGTGTAGGCAGCTGGGCGTAGCAAACTAGGAAGGAGGGTGCCATGGTGTGACCATGCCTACACACACGCGTGTGATCATGCATGGGGAGGGTGAAAATGAGGGAAACAAAACGGGCCATAAGATATCAATTAAAAAAAAAAGACTTGGGTTTGATTCTCACAACCTCCACTTCCATACTGTGTGACCCTGAGCAAGAGACTTAACCTCCCTGTGCTTCCGGGTCACCTCTGTAAATGGGCCTTGTGCCCAGTGACCCTTACCCAGTTACCAATAAACAGAACAAAAAAATATATCACCACATTAGCTTACAAAGACCACATGCTCTCTTACTACCTGAATACCAGTCTCATCCACATAACCCCAGTGTTTATTTTAAATGCAGCAAACTGCCAATGGAAGCATCTGTGGTACCTGTCTGGAATCAGTTTGCCCTACCAGAGCCAATCCCTGCATAATACCTTGACAGAGCAAGCTGCGCAAGTATAATATATCATGTCCATGTCTTTGGCAGGCATTGATGCGGTTGCAATGTTGCCAGTCAAATTCCAGGGCAGATCTTATCTCCAGGCTTGGCTGATCAGATACTCATCTGTAGTCAGCCCACAGACTTGTCATCTCCTCTGGGGAGAAATCCTCATCCATACCCCAAGGCACCAATGTTCCTGGCATAAGGTTGAGTAGCTGACGGTCTCACTGCAGGAGCCTGGAACATGCAGCACAGAAACAGTAATGTAATGGCCGTAAAAAGTGAAGAGATCAAAAAATAAAAATAAAAAGAATGAAACACAACAGCTAAGTCCTTTGAATTTAACACAAATACAGGCATCTTAACAAATCTGCTGACAGTAGCAAGAACATTTACCCCACTTACCAGAAGTTGCAATGCTTAACCAAGCAATGATCTGGAGTTGATGGTGTCCCTGAACAGATAGATACCTCCCTTTAAAACTGAACTGTGCATCATACTGATAGTGATCACTTTTTCTACATTACTCTCTACGCTCGCACACTGCCGAGATACTAACCGTGATGTAAAGCACTTTTCCAGTTCGTTATCTAGATCACATGACATGGATTCTTAGCGTAAGACAGATTATCCCATGATATTCTAAAACGAGCTGTTTCTTAAAAGCTCAGCAACCACATGTGCTCTGTGTTCTGACATTTCCGTCACTTTGTAGACCACAGCTTCCTGGTTAAGAGTTTCCTCCTTGCGGTCAGTGCCTCTTCTTGTGTGTTGAGACTGGCTAGTCTGCCATCACCGTGTACAGCCTGTGCAAATCACAGTCAAATATGACAATGTGGGATGCAATGTCAGCTGAACTGTTATGGAGGGACATCCAAAGTTGAATGTAAACCAAACATAAGTTAAATAGTTGAAATAGACCTATATCCATACCTACAGTCTAGAATCCAGGCTTTATAGTGCTTAGATATAGTGGGGTGTTTATTAGTTATAACACTGAACTGGGACCTAGGAGATAACAGGTTCTTCATATGTTCATACTGTATGTATACATATGTTTTCTTTATTTATGCCCTTTTCCTGTTCTCTGCTGCTGAACTCCTGATGGTTACACCACGGTGTTCCCCAGGCGCTGCACCTCTTCCTTAGTGTCATGCTCCATGCTGCTGTGGTTTCTCTCAGGCAGGTTGAATGGAGGGGATATATATATCCTCAAATGAGCTGCTCAGCTTTTGTCAGGAGATGCTGGGAATGCTCAGGTGGTCCGGGAGCATGGAGATCTGTCCTCCTCAGCAGCAGGGCCATCTTTCATTGTTATGCCCACACCATCCGATGCAGACTTGCAAGGGAGACCTAGGCACATCAGCAGGCAAGGTGTGTTGTTGTGTTGGTCATCGATCTGCATGTCAACCACCTACAGAGCCCTCAACTGCACTGTCACCTCTGGTCACCCACATGGCAGTAGTGCAGTGAGGACAGCAACCCTTCCTCCCAGGAGGAGCCTCTCCTCTGGGAAACTTGATCCTCCTCCCCCCTCCGACTGGCCCCCGATAAACCAGGCTCATTCCCAAACACAGGCTGCTGGCATTACCAGCAGCAAGATCAGAGGTTTTAATCCCGCCACAGCCTCTGACTCAGTGTGAGACCTTGAGCAAGTCACTAGGCTAGAGCTCAGGGTGCTTCAGTCCTTCAGCTGTAAACTGGGGGAAGCAGCAGAACCCCTCTGGAAATGAGATGCTGTTCACAGTTGGGCTGTCATGTGTGCAATAAAATCCATGAACTAGTAGCTACATTTTTATCCAACACGTTGCTCTTTTAGGTGGGCTTCTGTGGAACTCAAAAGCAGTTAAATGAAATTCAGTCTTGCTCTACCAGACTATTTATTGAGAATAAATATTCTGCGCAGTTCTGTGTGGTTCTCCAGTCTCTCGAAAGACAGTTTTAAAATATTCACACATGATTTAGCTTATATTTCATTCATTTTCTGTATTTATCTGGCCTGAATATTACTGAGGACATTTGCATGAAAACAGGATTTTTGTGCCTCAGACTTCATCTCATGTTCCTGTGTTTCCTTCTGTTGAATTCTTAGAACCTGGTCCGCAAAGGTGGTCTAGATACGTGCCAAAGGTGCATATATAAACAATTTATAAAATGGGTAAAGAAAATGCTTTAATTTGATTAGCTCAAAGGACTTCAGCCGTGTCCTCATCAGCGAGTATCTGTGCCAACTGGCACTTTTCTCCCCTTGTCGACCTCACAACAAGAACAAACTCACTAACCTACTGGAGCTAGAATCTCTTTTCAGAAGCGGGCACAGGACGTGCAGCAGCAATGCGAAACACCACACCGCTGTAGCAGCAGACACCAAGTAACGCTGACTGACTCTCTCCATATGCCCCCCAAAATCCAATAAATTCATCAAGACTGGTATTTTTATTTTGTATCATTCAAAAAAAAATCGTAACTACTGCGACCACTAAAACGTAAAGCGCTTGTGCCGATTTCTGTTTCTCTTCATGCTGCCTCCAGTGTTGTTCCCTCATCCCCTGCAGTGTTTTTCTCGATTGCTGTACCACGGGACACACTTTTAAACAGGATGCCCACCACACAGTAAAGGAAATGTTTTTTTAAAAAAACAGCACCAACTCGGAAACAGCTCTATACGGCAGCCAGCACAGACACGCTCGCTGTCATTAACAGTAGTTGGAAATGGGAATGGGGGTGTGAAAATAGCGAGGACGGTGACACATTAACACTATGTGGAGAGAGGCAGCATAATGCAAAATTAAAAGTGCATAAACACAGAGAGAACAATCTGATCAATATCCCTATGTCTGTGTGTGTGTGTGGGGGGTGGGGAGGATGTACTCAACATCACACAATAGAAAACTGCCTAAACAGAGGGACTATTTTACTACTTCATGTATTAAAAAGAAACTAAAACTATTAAAATGTTTTCCCTCTTTTTTCTTCTTACATAGTTACTTTAAACCCATTTTATAAGCACAATAACATACTCAGTGGTGTGAGTTTATCACCTGATAAGAAACTGCGTAGGGACGCACCCTGGGCGTGCTCTTATCAGTGACTACTCCACCTCAATGTGTTATTGCTACATCAAACAATTTAAATATGAAATGCAATGTGCACATTGTAGCAGCAGAAATATAATGAAAATCGACAGAAGGAAAAAAACAAGCGTATCAGAAGCTGGAAAGTATCTGACAGAAACAATGAATCATTCAAATAAGCAAATATTTAAAACAGTTTCCAGCAGTCCAGATATCAAGGGCAGGCAACAGTATGGTAGTTTACTCATTTGAAGAAGAGGTTTATGGGCCTTGAAAGCTTGCATCTTTTTGCTAGCCTAATAAAAATATTATCATCACCCAGTCAAAAGATTCACTTTTTGTTTCTCCTGTGCTCATCATTTCTGAAATGAGACCACTAAATAAGTCTCTGGTGAATAAAACTGCTTCAGAACAAGATGAACACTGCTTCACTTAAAACACCAATGGTATTACAGGTTTGGAGCATTTCCATGTGATGAGGTGAGTAACATTACTTATCAATATATATATATATTTTTTTTAGAGTATTTCTTCAGAAATGGTGAGTAAAGGCCGGCCCGGTGGCACAGAGCGTTGAGGCACTTGGTGCCTTACCTCTGCTCATTTCAACCCGAGTTCAGGAATGAACTGGGACTGCAGGGTTTAGGCCAAGGTAGGGTGGGGGAGAGACCTGAGTGTCCCAACGGACACTTTCCTTTTCTGGGGGTAAGTGGAGCTGGCTCTGCTACTCTACTGCCACCTGGGTGACCACAGATGGTAGGGCAGCTACAGCACCTAGTAAGTGGGGGGGGGGGAGACATCAGTAGGTACCGCATGCCACATGTTCCTGTGGGGATGTGCTTGGTGCATTCTTGACACCAACATCCCAAGGAGCTCGGGGATGCAAAAATGAAAACACTCCCTGATGGCAGGATGAAGCCACCCCATCTGCAGGCCCCACACCTGGCTACTCAGGCACATTCCCTCCTTAACCAGATTCAGTCTGCAATGGAAGGTAAGGGGGGGGTCCTCCGTCGCCCACCAGAGGGAGAAGCTCTAGGGGAACAAGGAAGGGACCCAAGAAAGTCCTGGGATGATGCCACAGTGACAGGGCTGGGTCCAGGATGAGCAGAAAGGGGCCCTGAGGAAAGCGCAAGGAGGCAAAAAAAGGAAAAAGAAATGGTGAGCAAAGGGGCTGCCCATTAGCCCAGCAGAGGAAGAGGGTGTCCATCCAGCACTGCAGCGACACCTGAGCTGGGCCTGGGAGCTTGCTTCCCCACAGAATGTTGCTGCAGCATCTGAGGTCACTCAGAAGGCTGCTTCACCCTCTAGTGGGTGGAGAATGGGAATAAATGGGAGTAAAAATGAGAGCTGAGTTACAGTAGGATGAATCCCCCCCCCGGCAGGCTCCACATCATCGACCATGGTACCAGTCTGCCCAGCAATCTGGAACTTGGAGAAGGAAAGAGGGAAGACCCTGCTGAGGGGTTGGGGGGGAGAGGGACATACTGTTTATGGAGACAGGGTAAGTCCCAGAGAAAGTGAATGATGGGACTGGGAGGCCAGAAGTCAAAGAGGGCAGGCCAACTGGGGGATAAAAATATCTATGGAAAAAAAAACAGATTGTAACTGGTTAATTGTTTATTGTTAATTCTGTTGATGTATTAAATCAATTTATTTCATCATAAGATGAATTATTGGAAGGGGTAGCTGTATTAGATAAAAAGACTTTACCTGATAGTATGAATAATTTGCTGCCAGTGCTGTTTTTTTTTTTTGCTCCCTGGGCCCCCAGCCTCACCACTCCTTCAGGCCGCATAGCTCCCTGCACCCGCTGTCTCACCTCAGCTGCCTCCCCTCTGTTGGTCATGGTCCCATGAGTCCCCGCACCCGGGGGGTCCGGCACTAACCCTACCAGAAGGAGGAGATGTGGAAATACAGTGCCCCCGGGGTGAGCCCACCCAGGGGAGTTGGAGGAGGAGGTGCGCTTCCATGACCAGAGTGGGAGGAGTAGGAGGGGCCGTCATCTGGCCATGCTGGGGTAATTTTTCCTGTTTTCTCCCAAGAGCGTGATGTGCCACCGGACGTCAAGGTCATAGCCAACGTCCATCACGGTCTCTCTGCAGTGGAGAAGGCGAGCAGTTGTGGGACACTCGAGCCTTCCCCCCTCCCCAGGACCAGCCCTCTGACTCCCAGTTCCATTCTCAACCCAGGTTGTCAGCGTCGCAAGCAGAAATTCAACTGTTGCGCCGGCGGGCCAGCCTCTAATGCTTTTTTCTTAGAGCAGTGATAGTGCTTAACAAGTTGGATACTGTCCATGTGGTGTTTGTACTGCTTACAGGATAAACTAATAAATGTATTTTTTTTTAAATGAAAAAAAAAACAGAAATGGTAAGTAAAACAGACAGTTACTCATCTTATCTGGAGCACTAACAGTTTAAAGTTGTTTATATTTTGCTGTTGGCCGGCTTGACTCCCAGGCTTCACCTCCACCATGGGCAGCTGGACTACAGAGGATGAGCTGCCGTAGGGACTCAAAACAAGAGGGCAATGAAGCGATGTGTCACTAGTTGCCCAGGAGTCCCAGGATACCCAGGTTAGAGGAGCCTCGATGGACGGGAAGTGGTGCTGGCAGAGGCTGAAGGATGTCTTGGATGAAGGTGCCCATGGGGGAAAAAAAACAGAGCAGCAAAAACAATGTGTTTGGCGGGGGGGGGGGGGGGTTACAAATCCATTCGTTCTGGTGAAATTACGTGTTTGCCTTACAGTTTCTTTTGAAACTGGGTTATATTCTTGATATAACTGAAAGATATGTAGCATTATGCAAGAAAGCCCATCTTTAACAACCAATTTCTCTACAAGCACTCGGCATTAAATGTTTCTTGCTTGATCAATGCTGCTGTTTAAACAAAAGGTAAACAGGACACAGCTAAGCGGAAACTTCTGTAAATGTCACTCTGTGTTTCAACAGAGGGTCATAAACAGGACAGTTTGGCTTGTCTACAGTACAAGCGATGTGCCAAAATGAAATCATTACAAGACTGTTATCATTTTAGCTCACAACTGTGTTTAGCAACAGAAATACCTAATGAACTCAATGTTCCTTTCATAAGCAGATAATTAAATGTTGGCATTCAGACTAAGTTCCAATCAGACATTGTCCTAGAACAACATATTGGCTTGAGCAAAGCTCAAGAGGATTTTCCCAAAAATCATTGTTGTGCACTCCTAAGGAAAAACATCATTCTAGTCCAGACAGGCCCTAGCACTGCTGCTCTCTACATCAGCAGCTCAAGTCGGGGAATGGACTCCGTTCGCTCGAGGGCTGACTGGGGTAAGGAGGATGGAGCATCACACGGACAGCCCTCGTCCTTCGAGGGGGGGGGGGAACGGACATAGCATCTTGCTAGCAACCTGCCATGTGGTGGAAGTCAGATGACAGCACAGCAGGCTCCCATCAGTAAGAACCCCTAGAGACAGCATTAGAACAGCTAACCGTTAGAAACTCTGGTGATATGCCTGGAAATATAGGCAGGCATTTGTCTGCCTCTAAAAAGGGCTTAAATATCATTGCACCTGCCCAGCTTATGAAAATAGGGCTGAGAGTCAAACTTACAAAAGGTTAGAAAATGCATAAACAAAATATGATCTGTATGTTGAGGCCATAAACTGACGTTAGATGCTGTGTCCAGTGAATGGATTTACAGTTGTTTCAGAAATAGAAGTCATACAACTAAGAAGAAAATGGGAGGAAAAGCTCAGGCTTGGCCTGACAGTGCCAGCTGATGACAGTATGCTGCACCACCATGGTCTGATCTCCAGTCCAAACACTCACACTCTGGGCTGGAAGGCCAAGGATGCAATATAGATGTACCAGGTGCTGGCCTTGGGAGGGAAGCGTTCCGGCATTCCATTATAATGGCAACACTATTGACATAGCTGAAATATGGCTTTCTAGTGCTTCATGCTATCGTGATCAATGCCCTACAGCTGTCAATAAAGGCTTGCCACAGGCGCCTCAGCAATAAGGCAGCGGAAAGGTCAAAAGAGAGGACAAAATAAAGTCAAAAGTGTGGGACGTTAGGTGTGCCCTCTCCCTATTCTGGCCAACTGAACACTCCAGCTCTCTCCTTACCAGCTCTGACTTTTTGATATGTCTTCTCTGTAGGGGTGGATGAGCCACACTTCTGTTTTCACTGAACCCTACCACAGGGGATAACCCACATAGCCCAGAAAGTCCAGTGAGGGATCAGGTCAGAAGACAGCCTGGGTTCCATAGGTGTGTCAGAGGAGCAGAAGGAGGTGGACCGACTGAAGTCCAGGAAGCCTGGTGGGTGCTTTCAACTGGGGAGGGGGTAGACAATGATAAAAGAAAACTCAGCTTGGAAAGGATTTCTAACAGAAAAGCATGCAGCAGTACTTCCATGGGAGACCTAATGTAAATGATGCATTCTTCATTTTTTTAAAAGAATTCAGCAGGCTGCCAGGAAACAAGAATAGTGGAGTAAAAAGGGAGTGAATAATAGTATTATAATTACTCACTAGGCTTGATTACAACCCAAAACCAGTACCTGAAATTCTCTGTTACACACATACATTGTGTTACACACTCTGGGGATCTATTTACTAATGGGTATGGTAGTCTACGCACTGTGTATCTGTGGCACGTAGGCAATCATATGCCCGAATGCCACACATAGTCCAGTGGACCCCCAGCAGCATTCTCAGTGGGCACACTAGCAGCCTTGCACATTGGATCCCCTGGCTGGCTGCTTGTGGCGTCGTGCAAAGTGGTCGAGGGGTGCTGGTGACGTGCTGGCACTGTGCGCATTCACTACAGCACTTGCACGATGTGCCGGTGGGTGACAGCTACATGAGGGGGGTACCCTGCCGTAACTATTTATGCGTCCCCCCCAAAGGTTACCGTTGGTGTGCTGCAAAATCAGGACCCCTCCCGCACACAGCTGCCACAGCCAACTGGGCTACCTGAGAGGGCAGGAAGTGGCTGTTCAGGCACACGCCCATTGTTTATCCTGGTCAGACTGCGTGCCATCCCAGGCTCCTCTGCACTTCATGTAGGGGATCCAATCACCCGCAGCCCGCACTCTGTCCCCATGCCACCATGTTCCTCTGCTGTGTGGCTGCATGCCAGGCGGGGGGTGAGTTCCGGTGGCCAGCGATCATGCATGCTGGCATACGCCCACTTGGAGGCAGTTGTGGAGCAGTGCAGGCGGGATATGCATGATTCATGTGTACTCCCCCCCCCCCCATTAGTATACAGACCCCAGTGTGTGTATAATGGAGTACTTCACTCACACATACAGCACCAAACACAAGACATAACAGCTGGGGGCACAATGTACTTTTGTTTTCAGTCCACTCCTAGCCCACCTACCGACTGCGGTTCTGTTAACCAGTAATTATACAAAACTAGAAAAGAACGTTTTTGTTCTTAAACAGAACAATTACCAATATCTTCGAACCACTTCCAAACATCATTTTTTTTAATGCTATTAATAATACCTGAAATTACATTTCAAAAGCTGTAATTTTTGAAATGTTAGGCTCAGAAACCTACATTTTTTTTTTTTTTTTATGAAAGCTTAAAGTTCGATCAACAAGAATAGATTACAATGACACAGGTCTCATGTTAATATTAAATTGACATTATATTTAGATACACATTAGCAATTGTTAGGCTAAATAAAAATGCAATCTATAGCAGAGAACACCAACCTGCTAGAAAAACGTTTTATCTTCACAGTAGGGTATGTCATAACATTTATCTAGCTAGTTGGGTATGTCACAAAGACCCTTTGCTGACACGTGTGCCTAGCCATCCTTAGATCCGCACACTCCAGCCAGCACGAGCTACCTCTAAAAAACAGCACATGGCAGCTGCTAGCACTTCAAATCTCCTATGCTACGGGAAACTTTCCCTTTTGAATAAAACAAAACTAACTCAGAGATGCTAATGCACAGTGTTCAAATCGGATATGTGATGGATATTTATGAGATATAATATTTATTCACTCATGTCCCATGCAATTTCTTTGATCTCACTAGTGGCTTCGCTGCCTCGAAAAGTTTAGAGTGACACGGACTATTCATGAAGATAAATGTTGTAGCTCATAAGCACCCATCACATATCTCCTACATGTATATATGCTGTTACAAATGACAATATTTAAAAAAGTAACCATTTTATGCTTTTATATATCAATATATGGAAGATGTAGCAAAATGTTGGGGCTGGAAACTTTTTTTTTTTAAATGAAAGCTTGGAGTTAGGTCATTAAGAACCAGTCCAGTTATAGTCAGTATGTGTTTAACCTAGTCTATACATTTCAAAATCATTTGGAATCACTTTTTGAGTTTATTATAGGTACAGTGTATGCTTTTTAGTTGCAACAGAGTCAAAAAATGGCAAACTCATTGTATCTATACTATTTTTTGTATCGACAGACTGCATCTGTACTTTTTTTGTATTAAAACACATAAAACTACATGATGTTCTAAAAAATCTTTATACAAGTTTTTGTTTTACTTTTTCTGATTTTTTTGGTAACAATACACATTAATTAGAAGCTGAGTAGTTTGCAACTTAATTTTAATACATCTTATGCCCTTCATTGCACTGCAAACATTTTAGTCTACTGTCTAGCAATCCCTACTCTTCCTTGCTTTTGTAGACTTCAGACACACCTTGGGTTCAAAAAAAACCTTATTACACACCATTGCCCATACATTATCCTCTTTTTTCAATGCCTTCAGTACTGGGTACAGCCAGATGGACAGATCACTTACGAGCTCATCTTGCTAGTAAACCCCAAACCAACCCTTACATGAAAGCCATGCTCCGGTGTGGGGAGGAGGCCTCACACAACGGGCCACTAGCCCTCTATCTTGTAATCCTGTGCAAAATATAAAGCATGCACCCTTGGGCAAACGGATCCATGCTGCACACTAATTTACTTTTTGACTTGTGCAAGAAGTGGCAAGTTCATTTACTACTGACAGCAGTTCCACAAAGGCATAAATCGCACTCCCAGAAATGAATCCAAACTAGTGCAGACCATAGATAGAATCACATTACTGGTACAGTGTGCATAACAGGCTGGTTACCAAGTCAGGCCTCACACCACTACCCCTGATGAGTTTGCAACAGCCATGTGATCAAAACAGTTGATGTTGAAACGTTATGGGGTGTGTGTGGGAAGGGGGGGACTGGTGAGTCTGTTTGAAGACACAAAAGTTAAAGTTTTGTCTGTTGCAAAGTGATTTTTTGTTTTGTCAAGTTTTCCCGTGCACCTATGCTAACATACAGGGATCTACACACTGCAGTGATCAGTCACCTCGGATCCAGTGCAGCCACAAGTGTTTCCCACCCAAGGTCCCAGCTGAGGCAGGTAAACCCTTTCCAGGATGCTATACTCCACATTGCCACATTTGGGACAGTGTATGCAGATTACTGGTACTGTATATCAAATGCTCCATACAGACCTCTATCTACTGTACGGCCGGGGGGGGTGGTGAAACAAAAGGGGATGCAGTGCTACACTACCCAATTAAAGGGCCCAAAAAGCCACAGAGGACCCTCGGGGTGAAAGGCTACACAAAAGCTACTGTATTAAAACTACAAAAAAAACCTTTACAATTACCCATGGCCCCTCTTCTGGTGCTCACCCTAGAACCACTGTAGCTCCCTTACCTGCCCCAAAGTCCAATGCTGGTAAAGGATTAATTCAACTGTACCTGTATCTTGGGAGGGAAGGGATCATATTTTGGCTCCATGGAGCTGAAAGCCCGATCCCTTCCACTTCCCGATTTCCTAGACACGCCCCCACACTCTCACATTTTGTGATGTAAGTACACTGCCTAGGGGCAAGTGCCACAGACTTGTATAGGGTTGCATTTTAAACTACTGTTTTGACTATTTTAGAAGGCTCACACTGCTCAACAAACAAGGCCCTTGTTAGTTGAGCAGTGGTCTTGATTTGTTCAAATCGGCCCTGTAAAACAGTAGTTTAAAATGCAACCCTATACAAGTCTGTGGCACTGGCCCCCACGCTCTCCGTATACCTTCATCACAAAACGTGAGAGCGTGGGGAAGTGTCTAGGAAATCAGGAAGTGGAAGGGATCAGGTTCTTGGCTCCACAGAGCCAAACTATGATTCCTTCCCTCCCAAAATACAGATACAATTAAATGAATCCTTTACCAGCACTGGACTTTGGGGCAGGGAAGGGAGCTACAGTGGTACTAAGGGGGAGATTTCAAAAAAAAAAAAAAACAGAAAGAAAAAGAGGTGCTTTTTAATGGGCAATGTTAAAGCAGCAGTGCAGGATAGCAGTGAAAAATCTGGCCTATACTTTTTGATTTTAGATTGCCATCTATCTCCTGACTTGTATCATTCCCTTTTATCCACATTCTGAGTATGCTTTAAGTACAGTTTCACACTTACCGTAACAGATTGAGAGGTCTGGGAGCTCATCAACAGTGGCTGAGACAAGGAACGGGACTGCACTTCCTTCTCGAGGAGAGCTACCTTCTGCTCCATGAGGCAGGATTCCAATTCCTGGAGTTGTCAACAATGGGTAGCTTGGTTAAACTCCTGGCAATCAGCACAACAGTGGACGTTATGGGCAGCCCTCAGACAGCGGACACAGAAAGAATGGTTGTTGTAACGGTAAATCTTCCTTTCATAATGGCACTTACGGGAAAGAGAGTCGGAACTAGACATAAGGAAAAAAAACAAATCGTCTCTTTCCTCATCGATAATAGCGGCGAAAGCGGCACATGAAGAGAGCTGGTAGACGGGAAAAGAACTGAGGTCGCTAGGGGCCGCCCACCTATTTACACAGATGCATGATGTGATGTGACTGTGGGTGGCACCCATTCAACACTACTGGTGAAAGCTATCATCGAAGAGAGCACCCACTGGCGGACACCCAAGTGCATGACCTGCTGTAAGAGATACCCTCGAAGATCTACTTTTCCCCACTGAAATAACAAAAAGCACTCTTTTTAACATGGCTCAAACCAGGTTTTCATGAGTATTTTCTGCTGTTTTCGAACACTTATTGTTTAAGTTCACAGTTCTTGTGACTACAATGAACCAGCATGCAGCAGACACTGCTCTCTGATCTTATCGGACAACAGGTGTACAAAAACAACTGAGAGTACTGCTGAAAACCTGGTTCCAGCCATACTAAAAGGAGTAACCCTTTTAGTATTTCAAATGTGAAAGAAGTGCTAAAGCAGACTTAAAATGGGGAAAGAAGGGTATTGTACAATACAGGAACTAATGGGCACTCTAAAATAGAATAAGAAAGTATAAGTCAGATTGTTCACCGCTACCATGCACTGCTGCTTTAAGCTATTTTTTTTACTGCTTATATCATTTCATTCCAGCACAAAAAATGCCACTGTAAAGGGCATGTCTCAAAGGCCTCAAGTAAAACAAAAGATAGGAGATGAAGTGCCCCCCAAAGAACATAGTAGGGTCCAGCTGGATAGGACGAAGGGCTTCCCACTGCAAGCCTAATGTCTAGGAACTCCACCCCAGTAATATCCAATCTAGAATGCTTCAGCGGTGGGAGAAACCCAAAGGGAGTAACAAAAGTCTGTCTCTTCCACTGGAGCAAGAGAGAAGGGCTGCTTTCACCTACAGTACTTACAGCTGGGTGGTCTGATGCACTGAGAGCCTACGTGACTTGCTCAGGGTCTCAGAGCATGAAGGTGGCTGTGGTGGGATTTGAACCTGGGTCTCCTGGTTCCAATGCCTGTGCTCTAACCACTAGACCCCCCGGTGCTTCTCAAATGTGACTGCTGTATCAAGCTACCACTTTAAATGAACAAAACTGCAACACGTAAACAGTAAAACTGCAATATTTTGTATAAGGAAACTTGTACTGCATGTGCCTTCTAACAACAATGGAGTTGGATTCCCACAGAGTCCCCCCCCCCCAATATCCATCATCGCATCTGCTGCCTTCTGCAGTGCGTGCACACACATACACACACACTTTGCAGAAACAGAAAGGCACCCCCTTCTGAATGAAACCCTACAAATTCTGGTTTTTGTAAACAAGGCTTCCAGTAGGCCACTGGGAAAATATACTCCATTGTTTTGTGGCTTTATTGAGTTATAACTGCTTACTGCAGAATAAATGGCCAACAGTGAGTCACTTACTTGTTAGCTAGCAAATTAAATTGCAAGTAGAACAAAAAAAAAGAATGGCATGTCAGCTATTACTAGGAATGTGACTGATGGAAGACCTTTTAAAACGTACACTTGGTCTTCATTCCATGTGAACTGCTGTATAACCATATGTTTCTCCCTTCTGCATGTTCCTTCACCCAGTTCTGTGACCACAGTCAATGGCTGGGTTTAATATTTTAAGGCTACAGACTACACTAATTATCGCCCAACTATTTCAAGCAGCGTTTCACGTCAGCTGAGAATATCGATCACTATACCATTTACTTTTTTAACAGATATGTATTGTATTCCTGACACAGCTAAGTTCTGTACAGCATCGATTCTCCAACACTGTCATAGCAAGCCTCATCCTCTCCCCTTAGCAATGAGAAAACATTTCTGGCCTCTCCTAAGATCATTTTATTAACTTATATTGACATACAGTATTGTGACTTGTTAAATAACCACCCCGAAGCGTATGAACCCAAACTGCGCGAATGAAATCTACTGCTGCCCCAGGAATCGACTACACTGCATGCCTAATGTGGCTTATTCCTGTACTGCCTAAAACTAATATTAGATTTTAAAAGCAGCCAGCCATTACTTTTTATATCAGATATACTTTTTCTTTTCCCTTTGTTTAATTAAAATATTGTTTACATGATGGTAGTAGGTGTGATGTGTGGAACAGCACTCTGCCTGGCAGCTGACATACAGTGCTCCCTTGTTATTATGAACAAAAGCGGGGCCACAGCAGCTGTTCGTTATAGTGCTGTGTTCGTTATAATGAGGGACACTGAGTAGTGGCAACAGTACTATAGTTTAGTTACTGTAGTGTTATGGGTATACTGTAATTAACATTTATGCTTACTGATGTGTTGCCTGTTGCTTGGTTGGACATAAAAACAAAATACAGTACTGTAGACTATATAATGTGTAGTCCTCCTGCAACACGATCGAGAGCGGCGGTACTGGGAAAGCGAAAGTACACAGCAAGGCCCAGTACTATACAGTGATTGCAATCAGCATTCGTTTTTGGCAGGGGAGGTATGAAAGACAAAAAAGTAGTGTATTAACTCCTGCAGCAAACTGCAGTTGAGTGATGAATCTGTGAAACTGAAAATACACAACCCATAATGCACAGCAACGGCGATCAGCACCTCAGTCACAGCAGACATGACATAGAGGGATAAAGAACCTTTTAAATGCTGTAATGGGATCAACACTGGGGTTTTTGGCGAAAACAAGTCACTTCTCGGGGGGTACGTTATAGCAGGGGAGCACTGTATCTAGCTGTATTCACCCTCACTACATCATCAACACTGTGCTCTCAATGACTGTGACATCACTGCTGCTTAAGAACAGCCACTCAGTACCTGCCAGGCCAGTCACCTGTGATGTCATTTTCAGAGAGGTCACAATGCTGATGATGTAGTGGGGGGGGGGCAGAGGCAGATATGTCAGCTGCCAGGCCAAGAGCTGTTTTGCACATCCAGCACAACATGATCACATAGAAGACTCTCTAATGAGCAAAAAGATAAAGAAAAATACTTCAGAAATAAAAAGTTACAGTTGACTACTTCTTAAAAGCTGTATTATTTTCCTGTCTGTCTGTTTTGGCTCCACTAGCTCTTTACTAAATAAATTGATTAATAAGGTATGGAAAATAGCCGGCTCGGTGGTGCTGAGGGTTGAGGTGCTGGATGCCACACCTCGCGCCACACCGGCGACCCGGGTTCAGGAATGGACCTGGGCCATCAGGGGTCGGGCAGGAGGAGAGGGACTGAGAGTCCAGGAGGACTGCCCCTCCCTGGGGGTGGGCTGTTAGGGGTCCTGCACTGCAGCGCCCCCCCGGAAGACTGGAGGAAGCACAAGTGCTTGGGATGTAGAGGGGGCAGGATGACAGTAGGCTCCAGCGGCACAAGGCACAGAGGGATAGCCACGCAAGAGCCACTGCACGCCATGTCCCGAGGAGGAAAATTCATCAAGAAAATTCCTGGCGGACAAAGGGAGGCAACGGAGGCCCCAGGAGCCCAGACCCACATCCCAACACCAGACCTGCCGACCACCGGCTCTCTCGAGCCCCTCGACTCAGACCCAGGACCATCTCTCTAATTACAGACAGGCCTGGGGCAGGCCCTCCCTTGGGGGGGGATCCAGGGGGCTGGATGGGACTCTGGATCAGGAGGGGGTGCTCAGCAAAGTATCTTCTGGTGGCTCGGAGGTTTCAGGCAGGAAGTAGAGGTAGTGATGAGAGGGCACTCCTAAGAGATGCCCTAGTCACCAGTGCAGAAATAAAGTGTACAAAAAAAATAAGACATGGAAACAAAACTTGGGCAAACAAGTAAAGAATTCCATTGTTTGAGATGGACCTCAACCTAGAAGTAGTTTTCTAAGCCAAAGGAATACATTAAACCACCCACAGGTTGAATATAAACATAAAAACAGGAGGAGGGCCCAGAATTGAACCCTGGGGAAGACCACAAAAAAATTCAGATGAGTTCTAGAAATTCCCATCCCAGAGAATTAGGAAAAATATGTTCTGGTACTACAAAGGAATCTATCCAGAACAAGACTGTACCCCAGAATCTACAGTAATTAGAAAATCTGGAGAGGAAGAGTTCATGATGAACTGTGTCAAAGGTGATGAAAAGGATCCAATGACATCAAAATGGACATCTGTCCACTAGCTCTTGCCACCTGAAGATCGTGCACTACTTTACTCAAACTGTTTGTGTAGAATGAGCAGCTTTAAACCACGATTGAAAAATACTGAGCAGCTCATTCTCTTTGAGAAAGCAAAGTAATTGGTTGTACGACTTGCACGCCACACGTTGCAGAAGTTTGGAGAGAAAGAATCATTTTGTATCAGTTGAAAATTTAAAAGGAGAGTACAGTCAGCATTATTTTGTGTTTGAATACAGGACCAAGAAAGTACAGTTATGTAAGAACTTACCGTAACAGTAGATCTTCGACAGAGACTGTTGCAGCAGGTAATTACATATAGGACTGAAGCAGTCAGGCGCCAGGACCCCACAGAAACATTTCTAGCTAGCAGTCGCCGACAGGGGACAGCCCCCACGTCAGGTGACCGGCGTCAGGCGACGTCAATATAAAGGGGCGGTCCCCCACACCCGCCTTCCAGTTCTTTCCCACCAAAGGCCAAAAAAGGCAAGACGAGAGAGAAGCAGATAATTCCCTTCCTGAAAAAAAGAGTTGAAAGAGCTAAGGGGGATGGAGGGCGGGAAGGCATTACCTACTGCAAGTGCCTCTCTCAAAGATCTACTGTTATGGTAAGTTCTTATGTAACTGTACTATCTTACTTCGAGAGGGCTCTTGCAGTAGGCAATTACATACAGGACTGAGTCCCAAGCAGTCTGGAACAAGGAAAAGCACACGGGAGGATGAAAACTACACACTCATAGAACCTTCGACTGTAAGGGTCTCAAGAAAGGAGACCTTGCAGAACAGCCAACCCAAAGCCTGCTCTACGGCGAGAGGCAATGTCCAAACTGTAGTGTTCTGTAAAGGTATGGACAGAAGTCCAAGTTGCGGCTGCGGAGATATCTGCTGCTGACACATTCTTGAAACAAGCAACAGAGGCAGCTACTCCTCTGGTGGAGTGACCTCTGACTTGACCTGGAAGGGTCTTGTGGTACTTGTCGTAACAGAAAGTGATACAGTGAGCCAACCACTTCGATAGGCATTGCTTAGAAACAGCATTGCCTTCTCTTTTGAGAGCAAAAGAGACAAAGAGCTGATCTGACTTCCTGAGATCCTTAGTCCTAGTGGTATGGTATCTCAGGATCCTGTGAACATTCTAGGTATGCAAGAGGTATTCCCCTTGACTGGAGTGTTGAGTAAAGAAAGCAGGCGGCTCAATGGATTGGTTCAGCATAGATTCTGCTACCACCTTAGGGAGAAACTTAGGGTTGATGCACAGAGCCACACGTTCCTTGTGGAAAATCAAATAGGAGATTTTGCACATCAAGGCCTGAAGCTCGGAAATTCATCAAGCTGAAGTAATTGCCACTAAGAAGAGAGTCTTCCAAGAGAGGAACTTCAAGTCTGCTGTAGCTGCCGGTTCAAAGGGAGGCAAAGTAAGCTTCTCGAGAACAAAGTTCAAATCCCAAGGTGGCGCAGGAACACGGATTGGGGGGGTCTTAAATGAAGAGCCCCTCTGAGGAAGGTCTTAGAGACTTCCAACTGCGTGAAAGTCCCGTCACCGAAAGGGACGTGGTAGGCCGAAATGGCCGACATATGGACCTTCAAAGAGGAATGACTGAGACCCAGGTCAAAGAGATGACGCATGTAGTCCAGGACTCTCTCAATTGGGTAAGAGAAAGGCTCCAAGTCCTTCAAAGTGGCCCATATCGAGAAACGCTTCCACTTCATAGCGTAGGTAGCTCTAGTGGAAGGCTTTCTGGTCTCCACCAAATTGTCTGCGACGAGCAAAGAAACTCCAAAACCGGCTTGGCCACATCTGCAGGAGCCATGCATGCAACTAAAGGGATTTGAGAGCTGGATGAATCAGGGTCCCCGATCCTGGGTCAGCAAATACTGTGACAGAGGAAGAGGAAGTGGAGGTTCCTCCGAGAACTGCTGTAGAAGAGAGAATCAAACTTGCCTGGGCCAGAATGGAGCGATGAATATCATGCAAGCTCCTTCTGATTGCAGTTTGTGTAAGACCCTCGAGATTAAGGGAATCAGAGGGAAGGCACAGACAAATCTGTCCTTCCAATCAAAAGACAGAACGTCCCTCCAAAAAATGCCTCACCCTGAAGCGAGTGAGTGAGCAAAAGGCGGGAAGTTTTGCATTTAGAGGAGACATGAACAGATCTAACTGAGGGGTTCTCCAACGCAGAAAGACTTCATCTAGTACCTTCTGATCCTGCTCCCATTCGTGGGCATCAGCTGATGACCGACTGAGGTGGTCCGCCAGCATACTGTCTACTCCCGGAACGTGCACTGCCATCAGGTGAAGACTGTGCTGAGCTGCCCAGCCCCAAACTCTCATTGTTTCCCTGCACAAAGGGTAGGAATGAGTTCCTCCCTGCTTGTTGATGTACCAGATTATGCACATGTTATCCATCTGGATTGCTAGATGACCAGGAAGAATACAGGAGTAGAGAGCTTGAAGACCATATAGAACGGCTCTGAGCTCAAATACATTGATGTGGAGAGTGCGCTCGAGACTGGACCAGGAGCTCTGAGTCCTGTGAGGTCCCAGATGGGCTCCCCAGCCTTCTCCTGTGGCATCTGTCATAAACGTTTGGGAGGGGAGATCCAGGCAGAATGGAACCCCCCAGCAAAGGTTCTCCTGCACCATCCACCAATGCAAGTCTCGGATCATGGGGTCAGAGACCAGCACCTCCAGGTCTAGGTCATCTAAAGTCTGGTCCCATTGAGACCGAAGCGTCCATTGAGAGATTCTCATATGGAGCCAAGAATTGCAGCTGCCATGAGCCCGAGGATGCAAAAGACTGACCGGGCACCGACTGTTCTGTGGCTGGACAACAGACTTGCTTGCACCTGAAGGGTGTCCACCCTGTCCGGTGGCAGAAAGGCTTTGCCAATGGTCGTGTCCAGGATCGCCCCAATGAACTGAAGTCTTTGACAAGGGACCAGATGGGACTTGTCCTGGTTGATGGTGATACCCAGGCTGGTGACAACCTGCCAGGAAAGGGAGTGCAGGAGTTCCTCCCTGGACGAGGCCACCAGGAGCCAATCATCCAGGTACGGGAAAACCAGTACCCCCTGGATACGCGGGTGGGCCGCTACCACTGAAAGACATTTGGTGAACACTTGGGGTGCCGAGGAAAGACCAAATGGAAGGGCCTTGAATTGGTAGTGGTCCCCCTGAAAAGAAAACCAGAGGAATTTGCGGTGGGAAGGGTGGATGGGGATGTGCAGGTAGGCATCCTGCATATCCAAAGCACATAGCCACAGTCTCGGCCGAAGTAGCGGCAGAAGACCCTGCAGGGAGAGCATTCTGAAGCACTTGTACTCCACGAACATGTTCAGGGAGCTGAGGTCTAAAATAGGCCTCACGTCTCCCATTCTCGTTGGAACTAGGAAGAAATGGGAATAGTACCCAGTCCCCTAAAGGTGAGTGGGGACTAGTTCTATCGCTGCCTTCAAGAGAAGGGAGGATATTTCTTCCTGAACCAGAGGAAGATGATCCGGGGAGTAAGAAAACTTGAGGGGGAGGGGGCGGTCTTCTTGGTGGTTCCTGAAGAAACTCGATTGAGTGTCCTTCTGCTATCAACTGAAGCACCCAAGCATCTGATATAATCCTCTCCCAGCCCGGCAGATGAAGGGAGAACCTCCTTCCTATCGGTTCCTCTGGAGAATCCAAAGGCTGTGGGAGAGGAAAGGAGTCAGAAGGTGTGAGGCAGCGGCTCCTGCAGCTTTTATGGGCGGCGGAATCTTGGCTGCCATAGAGGCTCGATGCTTATTGGCCTGCTTGCCCTGAGGTTTCGCTTTTGGCCGAGAACGTCTGCGAAAGGGGCGATGCTGTCCCTGAGGGGGCTTGTACAAAGAGTCAACAGACTTAAGTGCAGTGCCCTTCTCTTGCAGGTTGGTGATGATGTCCTTGACATCTCCACTGAACAGCACCGAACCCCTGAAGGGCACATCCTGAATAGCGGATTGCACTTCATTTATTTATTCATTTATTTTAAATAACGGATTTACAACCTTTGAGCCGTGTAGCTCATTTACAAAGGTACCTCGTCACAAGGACGACAGAATATGAAAACAGACAGGTTACAATTGACAAAGGAAGCAGTCATGTATGGTTTTACAGACATTGTCAACATAGATTATATACGGGTTGGTCAAAAAAGAAAACAATCATTACAGAGGCATAGAAGGGAGAAAGGATAAAGGAGATAAGAATAGTTGTGAGAGGTTGCTGTCCAAGTGGATTCTGACAGAGGCATGGGTCATGGTGGTCATGGACCAATCCTGACACCCGGAGTCAGGCATGATGCCGAAGGCCCACGGTGAAAGCCAAACTCCTACCAGCAGTCTCCACTGCATCGTACGTGGCACGTAGCATGTGCCTACTGGCCAGACGAGCAGATCGGACGAGATCAGCCACTTCCTGCTTGGTTTGAGATTTAGGAAGGGAGACCAGTTTGGATTCCACCTGACTAAGGACAGCCTTCTGGAATTCCCCATATGAGTGACATAATTCAGGGCCCTGATTCCCAGTGTGGAAGAAGCGTACACCTTCTTCCGGTACTGGCCCAGAAGATGGGATTCCTTGTCTGGTGGAGATGAGCTAAGGTGCTTTGGGTTAGCTGACCGTTTGTGAGCGGCACTAATCACAACAGAATCGGCCTTTGGGTGTGTATTCAATGAATCCACACCCTCAGGAGCCTGGTATAGCCTATCCTCCTTCCTCGGAAGGGGGGCTACCATGGACGGTTGTTTCCAAATAGTGGAAACAAGGTCTGCATGAGGCTCGATCCAGGGTGGAATCAAAGTTGGAGCTGTTCCAGGCAGATCCAAATGGGCAGCAAGTTTCTTCGCTGTGGATCTGGCTCCAGAGATTGCCACTGTTGGACCTCCTGGGTCTTTCTCAGCAGCTCCAGAAAGGAAGGATCTTCCAGAGGAGACTTCGGAGGAGTCCTTGGCCTGGGACGGTCTGGAGAGCGAGGCTCATCATCAGGATTGGAGCACCCCCCAGAATCTGAGTTGGAGGTCTCTGAAGAAGAGCGAGATGAAGACTCCACCCCACGTGGGGGAGGAAAAGACCCCTTGGGCAGCCCTCGAGGAAGCGTGTCCTCCCTGGTCCTGGCACCTGAGGGCTCACCTCTGGTGTCGGGTGGGGGGAAGGGAGTCTCTCGTCTCCAGCGAAGGGAATCCGGTACCAGGACCATTGTTGGTAGAGAGCTCTCCACCTCCCTAGTGAGTTGAGACTTGGCCTCAGCCCACCAGGCAGCCAGGGTCTCCTTCAAATCCACCGGCAGCTGAGGGGGTGGTGGAGGAGGAGGAGAGGGTACGGATACTGGGGGTATCCATAGGGCGAGTATCCGTAGCCCAATGGTGGGAAGCCCAGTGTCAGGTACTGCGGTGTTGGATAGGCCGGTGTCAGGTACTGCGGCGCAGAATTCTGTGATCCCGGGTAGGGCAGCGTTGGATGAGATGGAGTCAGGTACCTGTGAACCAGGGGCTCTGTCGGCACAGAAGGCCTTGGAAGAGGCCCAGCAGGTGGGCCCAGAACAGTTGGCCCCGCGGGTGTCGGGTCCTGCGTTGTGATGACGTCCAGTAATGGAATGTCGCCTGGCGTCGGATAGGCCAGCGTCGGAGACAGTGTCTGAGGGTCCGGTATCAGGGGATCTGGTTCTAGAGGGGGAACACCCGATGGCAGCATACCAAAGTCCACTGTGTCATCCAGGGAAGGAGGTCTAAAATCCCCTGGGTTCAACAGGGGAGACACTGGGACCTCGGAATGCAGTGGTGAGTGCTGCGGCGAGCCGGGAACAGCAGACTGGTTGGAGAGGTCCAGCGTCGGCACTTTCGCCATGTGATTCTTGGAGGGGCAGACGATCATCTTACCGGTGGGATCTGGGTGGGCGTCGGAAGAGCTAGTGTCCAACTTAACGGAACCCGCGCCCGACAAAGGCCGCGATGGAGGGGAGGCCTTGGCGGGCGGCTTAGGGGCTGTGCATGCCCCTGAAGGGGTCAACGACTTATCAGCCTTGTCCAGGCGGACATCGGTGGCACTGGCATCTGATTTACCAGACCTGCTCGACCCAGAGGGCTGCGAAACATTGGCCTTCCTGGGAGCATTCGCCTCCTTTTTCCCCCGAAGGCACCCGAATAGCCTGAGCGCAAGACCAATGGGAGGGCCGCTGCTGCCTTGGAAGCCTCCAAGATGGCTGTCGAGGATCGTTCCCCTGGGGGGACGTTACCTGCAGTATGACAACTCCAGCCGAAGTCGCGGTAGCCATGGAAGTGGAGTCCCGGTGCTTCTCCTTTTTCTTTTCGGTGACCCTCAAGCGAAGTGGAGGCCTGCCTTAGCTTCTTCAGCTCCTTCTCCATAGAGGCCATCTTCTTTTTTAAAATATGGGTCTCCAGAGACTGCTGCCTCCGTTTACGGGTGGCAGCATTGAATTTCAGGCAGTGCTTGCACTTCTCCGTGGGGTGATCCAGGCCTAGGCAGAGGAGGCACAGGGAATGACTGTCCTTATGTGGGAGCTGGGCGCTGCATGAGTCGCACTTGTTTTTATGCAAATTAGATGGTGTAGGACGACATACATGATGTTTTGTTAAGAATAAATCGAAAAAAAACAAGGAAAAAATTCAGTTTGAAAGACTGACGAGCAGAGGAACTTAACCACGAGGCGCTATGGCAAGCAGAAGGCAGGAAAGAACTGGAAGGCGGCGTGGGGGACCGCCCCTTTATAGTGACGTTGTCTGATGCCAGTCACCTGACATGGGGGCGGTCCCCCACCAGAGACTGCTACCTAGAAATTTTTCCGTAGGGTCCTGGCGCCTGATGGCTTCAGTCCTATATGTAATTACCTACTGCAAGCGCCCTCTCGAAGTAAGATCAGATGTTTTTGAAGAGCAACATAACACAGCCAGTGCATAAGGAGGTACTAATAGATCAACAACAGGATTTAAAGCTTTAATATTGAAATTCTGCAAAATGAAAGAGAGAGGCACACACACAGAGCTGTACAAAGCAAGCTATACAATTTTATTTCAGGTGCTGCAGTGGTAACAGGGAGTCCACCGTCTGCTGACAGCATGCCAACATTATGTATGCCAAAAAGTGTGGAGGCGCAGCAGGGAGCTTGCTGCACTCGATTCTGAGCTGCCATACATTGCGACTATGTACCGGGCCCCTTATATTTTTATCTGTTCTAATGGAGGAATGTGAACTGATGAATCTCTGATGATCTAAAGGTGTCCAGGCGAGGCAGTTGTGAGGGCTGGTAGGATGCTGGGGTGCATAGCGAGAGGTATCATCAGCCAGAGGAGGGAAGTGGTAATGCCTCTGTGTAGATCGCTGGTAAGACCTCACCTAGAATACTGTGTACAGTTCTGAAGGCCACATCTCCAGAAGGACATAGACAGAATGGAGGTGGTCCACAGGAGGGCAACTAAAATGGTGAAGGTCTACATCAAAATGCCATGGGGTGAGGGAGAGAATTGGGGAAGAAAATGGGGGGCAAAAAAAAAAAAGGCACTGAGCCATCTATCTGACAATGTTGGTACCCTCGAGCCCTGCTACGTGCAGATCACCACCGGCTGTGACGGTGGGGAAAGCGACTGAAAGAGCTGAGCAGTGACTGACAGCACAGCAGCAACAAGCCCCAATAAGAGGAGCAGGTGGTGACTTGGGGGACAAAAAAAAAGACAGTGCAGGCAACTGTGTTTTGCAGGGCACCTTAGAAAGTGAATTATCAGCCAGGCAAGCAAGTCTCTACACTCACATACTTTTTTTTGGCTTTGGACTAGGTTTGTGATAGGAGTGTGGCAAAACGTCAGAAGAACTAAATTGCTCCAGTGAATAGTCATGAGCAAATCTCATTTCGTACAGATGTATTTGCAGTAGATGATGATTTTAATTGTATTCCCTGCTCATGAATTATGATGCTTGCTTAACGGTTATAACGATTGGAGAAGACATTAAAAATTTACCAGTGTGCTTGTCTATTTAATTACAACACAAATTTCTCAATTACTAGGTTAAAAGACAGTTCTTTATTGCTGAACTGAAATCTATAGTTTTGGTTTTGTGGTAAAGATCTTCCATATTGTTAAGGATATATAATTTTTTGTATCATGCTGGAGTCTTTACTAACCCATGACTAAGATCCACAGGATTTAGGATCTGGAGTTTAGATCAGAGCACTAGCAGAGCACCTTAGAAACAACACTCGTTAGTACCGATTTTCAAGACATTTCATAAACCTAAAGGCAGGAACAACCATCCATGACTGTAACAACTTATGGGCAGTATCCATCTATAATAGTTCGTGGCTTACCTGGTCATGCAAAGCACAGAACAAGTCTGTCACAACCAAAAAAAAAAAATAAGAACAAAGCAGCCACAGCAAAAATTAAGGAGAAAATGTAAGTAATCTCTAAAGCACTTTTTTTTGAATTTCAGAAGCTATCTGCTTTGGTACTTCAGTTAAGGACAGTTGAGATTGGGACACAGTGTACAGAACATATCTGCTTTGGTACTTCAGTTAAGGACAGTCACGGGTGGGACACAGTGTGAAAAACATATCTGCTTTGGTACTTCAGTTAAGGACAGTCGGGGGTGGGACACAGTGCGTAGAACATATCTGCTTTGGTACTTCAGTTAAGGATAGTCGAGGGTGGGACACAGTGTGTAGAACATATCTGCTTTGGTACTTCAGTTAAGGATAGTCGAGGGTGGGACACAGTGTGTAGAACATATCTGCTTTGGTACTTCAGTTAAGGACAGTCAAGGGTGTGACACAGTGAGAAGAACATATATGCTTCGGTAATTCAGTTAAGGATAGTCGAGGGTGGGACACAGTGTGAAGAATATATCTGCTTTGGTACTTCAGTTAAGGACAGTCAAGGGTGAGATACAGTGTGCAGAACATATCTGCTTTGGTACTTCCGTTAAGGACAGTCAAGGGTGGGATACAGCGTGTAGAACATATCTGCTTTGGTACTTCAGTTAAGGACAGTCAAGAGTGGGACACAGTGCGTAGAACATATCTGCTTTGGTACTTCAGTTAAGGACAGTCGAGAGTGGGACACAGCATGTAAAACATATCTGCTTTGGTACTTCAGTTAAGGTTAGTGAGATCCTGAGTGTAGAACGCGTCTATTTTTGTACTTCAGTTAAGTTGAGCTGAGGGTGAGCTACAGCATGCAGAGCATATCCACTTTGGTAGTCTGTTAAAGGTGACTGGTAGTGGTTAATAGAACCATGCTCCAAAGGTAACATACCTTCAAATGATGTTTTAGGACTCTCTGTGCTTAAGGCATAATTGTTTGCTTTTTATTCACTGTGCCAGGTAATTTACTATGCTATGGGAGAATCCGGAAGAAACACTGGCAAACTGCCAGCCTACCGGCGCAGTGGCAAGGCATCCGCTTTCGGTGCTGGCATCTTGGGTGAGGAGATAGACTCGAGAGTCAAGGGCCAGCTGGGGAGAAGGAGGAGCATCCCAGGGACTGCCTCCTTCTCCGGGGAGGCGGGAGAGTGTCCAGTGCTCTGCAGACCTCTGGCTGAGGCTGGGGTACCGCCACTGCCAGAGCCTCACGTGAGGGGGGCATGGCAAATGCTGGCCATCATTGCCGTCCCCACCCCAGGGATCTCCACAGCAGCATCCAAAATCCATCCCGACCATGCTACCCTGCCTGCTGCTGCCCCGCTGTGAACACAGTCTGCTAGTGGGGGTCCGACAGACTGAACCACCAGGGGGTAAGTCTGGCATCAGGGCCGGTGTGCGGGGCAGAAGCCAATCCTTGGAAGGGGTCTGGAACAAAACCAAAAAAAAAAGAAACAATCAAGTTGGAGCAAAGGCTGCCGAGGAAAAAAGACTAAAGATAGTATTGTGGATGCCACCACTGCTGTTTATTTTACTAGGTTTTACTTGCATCAATGGGGGTATTAGGGTTTAAAATATTACTTGTCACTATTTTCTATTTCACCCTCTTCCCTGCCCCAGCTTTAACCAGCCCCCAGTCTCTACCCCGACCACATCCTGACCCAGGCACATCATGGGGCTTACTCCCCACAGAGGGGGGCACCTTTTAAGGTGGAGACTACAAGAAGGTGGGCCAGGTGGAGTCCAAGACACAAGGCAAGGTTACATTACAGTGGCTTACAACTAGGGGAAGCAGTTTTCCATTGTCTGTACCCCTCTTCTGTTGGGCGCTGACACGTCCATGTCTGGTTGGTGATGTGTCCATGTACACTGTGACCATCATCCCTCCCTCCCTTCATGTGTGCCGCATGTCCCACAGGCATGAGGTGGCCATGTTTAATACATCATGCACCTCTTCTTGGCCAAGCCACAGGGGTTGCTGGAGTAGTGCAAGTGCACCAATCTAAACCTCAGGGACCATGCAAGCAGACACAAACAGCATTACAATCCTGGGCAACAGTAGGTAAGAAACACAAGTCTACAACGTGAATCCAAGGCACCTGCCTAGTAGCGCAATGCACTACCCCTGAGCTCTCCAGTAGCCAATGCTCTGCTTTCATTTTTTAATTTTTTTATTATTCAGCCTGCCCATCTGTTTTGTTACAATTGTTTTGGACTCCTTGTTTCCAAATTATGTGATGGCATTAAGTGTTCTGAAATGACCTAGGAGACATTATAGGCAGTTCCTGAAATTAAAATAGAAGTCGGCCTGACTCAGTGGAGACCTGAGTTTGGGAGCGACCTCAGGTGTAGAAGGCATGCATGTCATGGAGATGATACACTTGCTCTCCGAGGAGTGAATGCTATGGGACATCAGCACCCCTGAGGCTAAGTTCGAGCAGAACAAAGTGGGGTCTCCGAGGAGACCACCGCCTGTGCCACCACTGGCCATGGTTAGGTAGTGCGACTACACTCTATGGCCCTGTCCACACTGAGATATGTTTAAAACATTTCTGAACCTGGGTTTAAGCACGGTGTTCAGTGCATCCAGACTGCACTCTGACATCGTACTGTCCCAGTCAAGTTCCCCAGCACAACTGCGGCACCGATGTAAGGTACTGTGGGTATCACAGTGCATGACAGGATATTCAAGGTCAGGAATATCACAAGTAACAGTGGAAAAGGTGATCATTCCTTCCATAGTTCATTTTGAGCTCACTGATCCCTCCGACAGTTTTTCATGGATGCTGAAGACCAAATTTTGAGTTTAAATGTGTGACTGGTTTTCTTGTACTGAGAAAATGGTTGCATCCATACAGCTACAAAGGTACAGACGGCTGATAACTTGGGTTAAGGAAACTGTAACAATTTAAAACCATGTCCTAGCCTACCTCTAATCCAACAACAAAATTCTGGCCTGCTCGAGCAATGAATGCTACTACACATGAAGCCTTTTTAAAGTTTGTTATTTTTATTTATAAAGTCCCAATGTTTCGCCTAGTATTAGGCTTTTTCTGGGGAACTGTAAAAAGATTTATCAACAAATATTTACTATATTTCACATTTGAAAATAATATTCAATTTTTTAATTTTCAATTTTTAATATCTTTCCATATTAGACCATGCTATCCTGCCTCTGAGCAAGGCCACAGAGTGGTTTTACAGCACTGATAAGTAGCACTTTTTACCATGCTACAATCTGGACATAAATCTTTTAAATGATTTGAACAGAGTTAAAATGGTTTAAAAATACCCTTTTTTCGATATTTTAAAATTCCCCCTTAGAACCACTGTAGCTTCCTTACCAGCTCCAAAGTGCAGTGGAAGGGATCGGCCTCTCAGCTCCACAGAGCCAAAGTATGATCCCTTCCCTCCCAAAATACAGGCACAATAACATTAATCCTTTAGCAGCACTGGACTTTGGGGCAGGTAAAGGAGATAAAGGGGTTCTAGGGTAAGCACTAGAAAAGAGGCTCTTTAAAGGATATGGTGTGGACAGGGCCTATATGTACTGGGTTGGAGGACAGAAGGATCCGCATGGAAAAACCACTGCACCAGACTCCACCTCCAAAAAATGATAATATGACCTGCCCAGTGGTACAGCAGCTGTAAAGTGTACCGTCACCTGAAGGACTGCAGTTCATGTGTCAGCCTTGGAATTCAAATAGAAAGATTCCACTCCATTTT
This sequence comes from Neoceratodus forsteri, assembly GCA_016271365.2. Classification (NCBI taxonomy): domain Eukaryota; kingdom Metazoa; phylum Chordata; order Ceratodontiformes; family Ceratodontidae; genus Neoceratodus; species Neoceratodus forsteri. The sequence goes on from JADMNL010000027.1 coordinate 271,204,956, forward strand.
CTATTGCACAACAAAAAGAACTACGGGGATTGGGGTTGGGCAGAATAAAAATATCCATAAAGAGCCATCCCAGTAGCGCTGTCGCTCTCTCGATGCCAGTGTCCAGGAACAGACCTAGTTTACTGGCCAGTGGAAGAGGGAGGACTGAGCATCCATAGAACAGCTCTCCTCCCTCGGGGGGGGGGGCCTGGTCTAGCAGGTCTGCTGCTTGACTGACACTCAGCGGAGGCCGGATGACAGTGCAGTTTGGAGCTCTACAGCAGGGGAAGAGCTCCCAACAGATGTGTGATGTGCTGTCTGCATGCAAGTACACGTGCGTCATAGCATGTCAGAGCTCCAGGGAGAAAATTAAGGTGGAAAATTCTTTGTTGGATGGCATCAAACCCTCACAAGCCAGACACCACCAACTAGGCAACCCTAACAACTGGATGCTGCTTCCTTGGGCTCAACGGCTTGCCCTGGGGACTCTATCATGAAGGGCAAGTCAGTTGGGAATCAGTCCTGGAGGGGGTGAGTGATCAAGCTGGGGGGTATAGCCGAAGAAGGAACCGAGCTGGAGTAGTGGGAGAAAAACCCTGTTAGAAAAAAAAAATACCCATAAAGAAATCAATTTTTTTTGCTGTTAGCTAGGTAGAAAGAAAATAAAACCTTCCTCAGTGAGGGACCACACTTATACACAGTTCCCCAAACTTTCAGCCATGCAAAGCACAAGTGTATTTTATCAGATTTTGCTAATTCTGTTGGAAACCGAGCTCTTGGTAGAATGCCCTTTATTGCATTATATCCAGCTGCGTTGCTACAAGCTCTCTCTGTTGTCATCTCAGCAACTAATCTTTGATCAGCCCAGTATTTCCCAAGTGCTTCTGCTACATAACACCAGCTACTGCTGAACATAAAAAGGGAGAGAGCGAACGAGGTCAGAGCTTCCACCTGCAGTATGTCACAAGCTCATTAAAAGGAGGAAAATGTAATCAACTATATTGAGATCTCTCATATTTAATTCATTAACCTGGGGGAAAAGTCACTTCCTGAAATTTCCATTAATTCTTGGCTAGGGTTAAGAAATAAAAAAAAATGTCTGCCGTTTTTTTATCTAGCTTCTTGCAAGCACCGTTTATGCCCCGTGCAGGGTTTAATTCAGCAAAAGGAGTGTAGGTGCTTTACTACCCCAGCTTCCACAGTCGTCATTTTGTGACTGACATCACTTTGGCTTCAATGTAGAGGTCAATTACGCGGCATATGTAAGCATACTATTTCTGAGTAGTGTCTGGAAATGTGTAGTAATTTTATCATTTATTTGTTAATTCCCCCGAGGCTTTAGCTATTTTCCCCCCCTTAGTTTTATCTGCTATTTGCTCCCCTGCTGGTCCCCTTCTTGGCAGCCCTCTCCAGCCTAGTCACCCATCATCTCCAGGACTTACCCCTTGTGCCATCATGACTTGCCACTCGTGGTGTGGACAGGAGGCACTTGCCCCCACAAACAGGATCCAGTGTGGGTGCTCAGTCGGGGATGCCAGGCCTGTGGGAGGGTTATTTTCATCCTGCACTGCTGGGGTGATATTCCCCTGTCTCCCCCTCCCCGTGCAATGATGCGCCACAACTTTCCAAAGTCCTCTCCCCACCTGTAATTCAGGGCCTCCTGACTTCCATGACACCCAGAAAGCAGTCCTGCAGATGTTCAATCCCCGCATGTGACTCAAGTCTGCTCATGAACCTGGGGCACTGGTGTGGCAGGCAGTCATGCTACCACTGTGCCACTGGGCCAGCCCAGGCTTTGGCTGTTTTACCGAAGTTAGGGTAATGTCAGTGCTGCAGAACACAATCATTCCAACTTTGAGGAACACAGCACAGATTCACCAAGGCTCCAGGGACATTTTCCACTAACTTTTTATTTCCCTTACTTTTTATGTTTTATGCTTCAACCATAACAGATGTCAGATAGTTTTTTTGCAATTAACCCTTAGGCTGCCAACACAATTAGAACATATAGGAATTCTGGACTGTTATACTGTATCAGTTTGCGGCGCAGCACAGGTTAAGATATAAGGGACTGCTGGTACATTACGAAAGGGATTCGAGGTATCTGTCCTGTTCAACAGGCACACTATCATATCTAATCAGAGCCAAGTAATCCTATATAATACTGGGAAGCGATGTGGTAAAGAGTGGTATGCAAGACTACACTCCACGCATGGTTCAAGAAGTTGGCCTTGGCCTGATCTAACTGGACTGGTAGCTGTGGGGTACACACTTTAAAAAAAAATGGCAAAGAAAGTAAAAGTAAAAATTACTCTTAAAACACTTTTTTTAAGCAGTGCTCACTCTTCAGAATAAATGCCATTGTAAGCGACCTTTTTTCTCTACTTACTTGCTTCCCCCACCTCCTCTACTTCAGGCCCCACCAACACCTGCATCTATCCACTCATGGTGCTACATCCTAGGCTGCCTACTCTTTACATGTCCAAGAGGACCACAGCACCCCAGGCTCTGTTTCTATCCCTAACCCCCCCCCCCACTTCAAGGATGACATGAGGGTGGAGGAAAGTTTGCAATATCGCTGGGAGTCTTGTCATGGATGGGATTTGATTAAAATGCGGATCGGTATTTAGATTATTTTTGTTTTACTTGATGGAAAACATTTATGAACAAAGTCCATGAAAATATCTTTTAAATGAAGTATCAGGCTCTTCTGTAGCTTGTAGCAGTCCAGAGGTAGCAACGTTTGCTCCACGTTAATACTAAACTGCCACCATTTGTAGAACTATAGAGATCCTAAAGACTAAAAGGGACATCATGTGGAGTACTAGGAGTTTTCATGTTACCATATGCAAATGGCCTATACTATGCCTATGGGGAAAACATGCAAATGAGTGGATGAGGTGACGAGATGACCCCTCTAGTCTTTATATATACACAAGCTCCATGTTTAGAGCCTCGTGATGTCACTAACGATCAAGCTGTGCTTGGCTACAGTGTGGTTAGCCACAGCTTGATCATCAGTGACATCACAAAGTTCTAAAATGGTAACAATGTAGTACCAATATGGGACAGACACATTCAATGATATCTTTGGCCTGCTGCCAACTACAGAGAAGCCAAATACCCCATTTAAGAGAGATTTAAATAGGCTTTAAAACTATGACAGCTCAGTTCATGAATACTCCCCTACAAAATATTGTTATATGATGTATGCATTTTGAATTATGTAACCTACCTTTCCTGCCTGGTTCCATTAGAACTCCCATAAAAGGCTTGGGGCTTTAATAAACTGTAACATGCTTGTATTGGTATTTTTTTTAATTCTGTGTTTATGCCCCCTCTACACCACTGTCTCCATACTCTCTCAGTGTCCCCAAGGTGGCTGGCTCTGCCTGTACCTAGCCCCCTTCAGCATCTAGCCTTTCCATGCTGCCTGGAATCAGACCCCCATCCCTGGCAGGGAAGGAACGGCAGTGCCACATCCTATCTGAATATCATCCTCGTCAGGCAGATGCTGAGGGTTCCAGACGCAGTCTGTGTTCGGTCCACTGAGGTTGCCATCAACTTCAGCAGCATGTTTTTTTTTCCTTTGTGTTCTCCCTCTCCCCTGAGATGCAGGCACACATGGGAGGTCCAAGGAGTGTGTGCATGCTACTGTGTGCCGCTGCTCCAGACCTCGACCTACATCTCACCCTCCTCCGGTGTCCCTGACTGCACTGCTCCCTGTGGTTATCCAGGTAGCCATACTGCAGTGAGGATGGCAGCTCACCCACCTCGGCGGAGGAGGACAGCATCCCCTGGGATGCTTGATCGTCCTCCCCCCCAGCCGGCCCCCATCAACCCAAGCTAATTTCCAAACTCAAGTCAGCAGCATCATGAGAGGTAGCACTACTGCTGCACTAATGGGACAGCAAGCTAGTATAGGTATTAATACAACATTGTAATGAAAATCTGTGTCGAGCTGCTGTATCTTTTTTTAACATGGCAATTAAATGCCTGATTCCCAAGCCTGCACTCTAGCCGCTAAACCATGACGCTTCTCTTGTTAGCTGCTCACAAAAATCTACTTTGAGATACCCTACACACTATGTAATAGTCCAGGTATTAAAATGCATCTGCTTCTGCCAGACATTTTCTCGAAAAAAATGTCACAACAGATGAATGCAAAAAGAGATTCTGATGGGGCATGAACATATTTACAGTGCTCCCTCTTATCCGCCAACCTCCCGTACAACTCAAAATTTGGCAAATAAATAGAGGGTGGTGGTTAAAGGGGAGATAACAGGACAGGAGCTCACACTGATGGTAAGCAAGGGTGGTGGATGAGGGGGGGATAAGCAAGGGAGCGCTGTACTACAGCAATATGTTGCTATTTGCAAGAAGACTGGATGGCATGCAATTATTTAAGCCAATACTTTATACTTTAAATTTTTCTTTTCTTAAAGACAAATTAATTTAACATCACCCCACATAGAAGCAGAAAAACATTTAGAAATAGGATAAATCGTTAGGATTTTAACTTAAATAAAGCAAACATTTTAGGGGAATAAAAAGATTCAATAATATAAGGTTTATCTAGAGCATTTTCAGTATATAAAAAAGAAAAAAGTTCATGCGTGCTCCAAGCTTCTACTTCCTAATGATATTTTAAAGAAAGAAAATAAATCCAAAGCATTTAAAAGTTCTTCTCAAGCCCCATCACTTCGCTCCTCAACCAAATCAGTCAGTCTTTTGCAGATTATTTCCTTCTATAATACAAAGGGTACCTTCATATCACTCTTACATGATGGTATTCTATAACTTCTACCTCCTCTTGTTCAAAATCTGACCCAAGATCTTCCAGTAGCTTGACATTATTTTCAAAGAACGATCGCACAGCATCCCGATCTTCGAAAAAAAAGAACGTTTCCTTGGAACTGAATTCTCAGTCGAGCTGGCGCTAGTAAGGCAGCTGGCACCCCAGCTTCTCGAAATTCTGACAAAATAGGTAGGAATCTTCTCTGTCTGCGCTGCGTTTGCAGACAGAAGTCAGGGTACAAATGAATTCTAGTGCCCTCGTAAAGAATATGCTTCTTCTGCTCAGCCATCTGGAGTATTTTGTTTCTTTCAGAGAGAGTTAAAAATGTAATTATTATGTACCTTGCTCCAGATTCTTGCTGTTTGGATTCTTTCAGATTATAAGAAGGACAAAATAGTGACTCCAAAGAGAAAGATGTTTCCAAAGAAAAAAATGCTGTGAGTGCTGTTTCCACCACTTCTTTCAGTTCTGAATTTGGTACGGCAGCAGGAAAACCAATAAGTCCCAGGTTGCGTCTCAAGATTTTCTTTAAGCATTCCATTCTAGTGGCCTGGGCCAGTTGTTCATGCAGTATAGCACTGACCGCTCCTTCCAATGTTAAAGTTCTTGCAGCTACGGCTTTTACCTCCTTTTTCGTTAAGTCGAATAGCTTTTTCAGTGCCCTCTATCTTTTTTTTGATAATTGAACATCAAGATGAAGTTTTTGCTAGGCTAGTTTCAATCCGGGAATTGGATTGTCTGACTTCGGATTGGAACTCCGATAACAGGGCTTGAATTGAAGCCAATGATGGTTTAATCGCCGCTTTGGGTTTGACGCCCGTTTTTGGGTGAGTCACTAAAGCAGGAGAGCTCCCTGATCCTTCCACACCGAGTAAACCTGCAGGCCCTCGGCTGGAGCACTTCTCCCACCGAGCTTCAGGGAAACAAATTTATCCATTTTCCTCACCGAATAATCTGCGCAAAATGTACTCAAATATTTCTTAAGTTAGAAACAAAGTCAGTTTTTTATGAGTTTTGAGCGGATTTCAGTGTCCAAATCGCTGAGCTCCACACAAACACGTGTATCCTCCAAACAGCTCAGCAGTGCCCCTTTAACAATACTTTAGAATGCACTTTGTTACCAAAAAAGTTCTTTAAAAGGTTGAGTTTTATCAGCTTATAATGATGACAGGAGAGTGCATTTTTCATATATTATGGTAGCCATTGTACTTCAGATGGTTGTTGCCAACCCCACCACATGACCGAAGGTTTTTAAAGGGAGGGGAGAGAAATCCATTGAATGTCTGTATTTTTTTTGTCATCCCCACTACTGGGCACAGCACCTGGTCCCATAGCACTCCATGGCTCACCCCTCATGGTGGGCAATGAGACAGCTACCCTAAGGAAGGCACAGTTCATGTTGAGTTTGTTGGGCTAGGCAGTACCAAAGCCATTTTCCACTTTTTTGTTCCCACTCTTCAGTTCCTGGAACACTGACGTGCATATCCCGTCATGGACACTTACTCTTAGTATCTTCTGCCATCATCTGACATAACCAGATTCTAGCACCCTTATGGCTGCAGCATCAACACATTATGCGCCAGATGGCTCTTGGGCCACCTGTAGGGATCGTTTGAGGAGTAGAACGACATCCTTCCAAGGGAGGAAGGATGCTGCCATGGGCGGCACATTCCTCCCAGCTGCAAAGTGCTGGGATCTGAGCTAGTAGCACAAACTTAGATCTTCTGTATGGTACCCAGCTACCTCTGGTCCATCAGCTGTCCCTGAGATCCACTGAATGTCTTTAATGCCAGGTCTATACTGGTAGTAAACATAAATATTTTATAATATCCAGATCACTGTTTGCCAAGAACAGGACATGGCAGGTTGTGGATGCCGATTTTTATATCAATGAACATAGACCATTTCTGTGTCTCTTACAGACTCACAGATAATATATGCCTCTGTATTGCTATGGTGTGAGTGGCATGATGGTGCAATGAAGATCCAGTTAAATGGTAAGAGTAATGTGAGGGAAAAATGTCACATATATTTTAGCAGCTGTTCTCATTCTTTAAATGTTTAATCTTTTTCAATGTAGCAACTAAGTCTTGCAACTCTTGCAGTTAGAAACCAATTCTGAATCAGTGCCATACCAGGACGAATGAACTTAAAGGAAACCTAAACAGCTATTTCATTGACAACATCTTTCCCAAAATCTCCCAGTACTAATGTAGCCCAAAAGGAATTGTTCTAAGTCATATAATAATTGACCTTGAATTTCTTTATTTAATATGGTTTTGGAAACTGTTTTCAGTTGCCCGCAATCAGGAGGTGTTTTAGAAGCACAGCTTCGACTGAATCCTAAGACTGCCAGGTACGTGCAATGTGATGATGTCATGAAAGCGAGACATCTCTGTCTGTAGCAGTAACTCCCTAAGGAGCCTTGTATTTAAATGTCCAGTATTAGTGCTATATGTTTACATTATTATCTTTATCGATATTTAACTTGTGCATTACATGCTAATCATACTGTATCTCCTGTTCTTAAGAGTGCAGTCTCGAGTTACCTGGGTGAGAGAACTGCGAGGTCAGTATTGTGATTTTACCCCACGTTCCTGGTGTGGGGCTAGAACCATGACATGAGATGTTTTACAGGCCTTAGGGAGATTGCTAATGAACACCAAAAAGAAAGTGAACCCAGTATTAAACCCTGTGGTACACATCTCAAAACCTCACTTTTCTTAGAATACAAATTATTTACGAAAATTGTTTTTTTTGTGATCTAGTGGCTCTTCTCCAACACCAATGCTCTGCAACCTCTAACAATACTGAGTGATCTATGATCAAAGGCTTTGGACAAATCCACAAACAGTGCCCCTATCTCCTCCCCTCCCCTCTAGTAATGAGGTAACCAAATTTTTGAAGTTGACTAGGGCAAGGTTTGTGGACTATCCTGGTCTAAAGCCATGTTGTTTATTTGCCAACAACTTGTACTTTTCCAAATATTCCAATAATTGCCTATGTACATATCTCTTCAATGATCTGGAGAGGATGGGCAACAGAGCAATCAGCCTATAATTTGATGGTTCCAATGGACCCCCTTCCTTTTTAGGATAGGAATCACTGCTGGTTTTCTAATCAGAAGGAAACTGCCTTGAGTCATGCTGCAATTAAGTACAAAAGTATTAAGCCATCTCCTCTGCTCCTATCTTTATAAACTTGGCATCTAAATGATCAAGTCCTGGAGACTTTGGTTTCAAAGATTTCTTTTACTGGCAATTTACAGAATCTAAAAGGGCCATAATCGTTTTTTCCGATTGCTCCACTGTCCATTCTGTTTGCTGCAATTTTATAAGTTCCTTCATTATCAGGTCCTTTAGTTGGTGGAATATAAAGTGGTCTGTCCTGCACATGCTGATTTCTAACATCAGTTCTTGGAATGACATTACAGAATTGTTATTAACTAGTCCCCCTTACTGTTCAAGACTGAAAAATCTCCAGGGCACTGGAGCCCAAGCAAGATGAACGCTAGGGCTTAGAGTTCAGACATTTATTTTGATAGCAAACCCTTTGTTAGTAACTTTTTGGATCATATGCAATAGTATTATCTGGAGGAACTGCTGTTGACTACCCTCTGAACAATATGGGCAACCCACGAAAGGAAAAGACTGCTCCTGACGGTGCAAAAAATAAGACTCTGGCCGGTGCTCCTGCCACGCGGTCTACGTGGAGCAGAACTTCCGATACTTCGGAGAGCCACCTGAAGAAACACTGCAGATGCTTGGCATCAAAATCAACCGATTAATCCAGTCTGTCACAGGACTGGCCGACAGATTTGATAGTCTGACTAATCGGGTGGTGAGCTTGGAGGCCACAGCAGAACAGGTTCACACTGCAACGGTGAACACATCCAAGAAAGCGGATGCAGCTTTGGGAATGGCAGTGGCTCTCACGAAAGAAAGCACTCACCTGCATTCTCGCTTAGAGACGCTTGAAAATCAGGCACAAGCAGCTCGTATGCGGATCCTCAGGATGCCCAAGGGATGTGAAAGGGACTCACTGATTCTTTTCCTACAAGAATGGTTGACACAGCAGTTCGGGGATGCCCTATCTACTCGATCTTTCACCCTTCAAAAAGTATACAGAGTAACTCCTCGGGGCAGGCCAAATAAACCTGAGAATCCTAGGGCTATCATGCTGATTATAGATGGTGTGGGAACACGAGATTTTTTTATTGGCTTTGGGTCGTAGAAAAAAGACCTTGCAGCAGGATGGCCAAAATATTAGTCTGTACTCGGATTTAAGCTACGCTACCTGGCAGAAGAAAAAGCAATTTGACGAGGTACGAGCCATGTTTTGGGAAGCAGATGTTAACCATGGAATGATATTTCCTGCTCATCTCCAAATAGTTCACTGTGGGAAGATTTTTCTTTTCTTGGACCCAGCAGATGCTCAGAAATGGGCACAAAAATATGCCCAATTACTCGTCGCAGAGGAGTCCGAGGACCTGCTTGTAGACGGCTCATGAAGGCATAGTTTTTACCACCTTTTTACTCTCTTGTGCACTACAGACTGTGCCGTGGGTAACTGGTTGGATTCAGGTGAGCAATTTTTTTTTTTTCATTCTATCCTGGCTAATGGACTTCTGATTTGAATCCTGAATCCACCCTCCACTTCGCACCTTATTACATTGTCTGCTTTCTTTGCTGTTTATTGTTCGTGAGGGTTATTCTGTATTCTAATAAAGGGAAGTTTGCTGTTATTCCCCTTTTTCAATACGTGTTATCACTGTATAACTGAACAGGTTATTCCTGTAACACTGTGTATGCTGTTAAAAATATTGCGCCTTAAATGTTAGTGGCTTTGCTGTTGCCCGTTTACTGTGGAAAAAAGTGTACTGGCTGGTGCACTAGATAAGTGTATTGCATGGTGGATTTTCTGTTCCCTCTGCTTTAGGTAGGGCAGAATGCTTAAGTCTCTGATGGACTTTATTACTTTGGACTTTTTACTATGCTGCTCTTGGTCACAAAAAGCAGCTTTAACTTGGCAATGATTGTTATGTTTCATCATTTTCTCCCCCAAAGCCCACTGCACCGGCTCCTGAAAGGAACCCAGAGATAAATGACTAACCAGGTCCTATCCTCCACTACTGTTTAAACTCCATGTTAAACTTCTAATATTGGTACTATGTTATCACTGCTGATCAACCTATTTATTCCATTTGTACTGCTATGCTCCTGTACTGCCTTCATAACTGTGTTGTTGCGATTCCTGTAACCCAAATTAACGCTGCATTAGTCACTTGTATTATGTAATCTCGGGTCACCACTGAAAAAGGGACCTCCGGGGCTCAGTGGGCTTACCCGGTCACCAAAATTTAATAAATAAATAATAAATAAATAAGTCGTATCATTATAGCATGGTTTGAGAATTAGGAAATATTAAGATGAGTGGCGCCCTCATGGTTTTGTATCTATGATGTATGTACCATGCTTGTATTTACAACTATACGTTTGTTCTGAAATTAATAAACACACAGGTTAAAAAAAAAAAAAAGACTGAAAAATCTCCATCAAGGGAAGGATGGGTCTGTTAAGGTTGGGATAAAATCAGGGCAGGCATTTACTGGGGTTGCCAGAGAGGGAGAGTTACATGATTAGTTCCTAGCAAGGGTGTCCATCCATACAAGAAACATATGTTAGGTCTATTAGTTCAAGTGTGTTTTGGTCTTCCACTTAAAAAACCTGAATGATTAGGAGGGCATGAAGTTTGTCCAGGAATACCCCAGTTCTGCAAGTGCCACCAGCCCATGTCCTCATTTCACCCTGTGTAGTCTATAATGGTTGTGATCTGGATGGCTCTAGATTACGTCTCCAGATCTGAGATTCCCAAACCTCCCTGTGCCTTGGACATAACTACAAGCAGGGCCCCTACTTTTCTGCGGCACAGTGGGACCAAGTTCTGCGGCAAGACTACCATTTGCCGCAGAACTTCTGCGACGGTGGTTTGTAATTTCTGCGGACGTTCTGTGGCACTGACAAACTACCACATCACAGTGACAGCTTGTCATCCTGACTTCACTTTCATGGCAGTGGTTAGAGCAATCAGGATGGTGGAAAGCACAGTAATACTAGTTCAAAAAATAACAGAATTATAAAAATAATTTTATGCCTAAAAAAGCAAAATAAATGTCTCTCTCTTAAGGTCCTAGCCTATTAAATAAATGACATATGCAGAGGGGATCTTATGTGATAAATAAGGTATTTCTATATGCATGCTATCTATCCCACTAATGAGGTTTCCACTGTCTATCACTTATATATTTGTATGTGCTTTCTACACCACTCATGAGATTTCCACTGTGTATCACTTATATATTTATATGCAATCTGTATCATACATGCAAATGTGTGTTTATGTGTGTGGTGAGAGAGACAGAGATACTGTGTGTGTATATGTGTGTGTGTGTGTGTATATATATATATATATATATTTTTTTAATTTCCATGAACTTGCATCCTCATTCATACAGGTCCCATTAAAAATGGAATAGAGGAGTTATTGCAAAAGTCATTTTTGATGTTAAGCTGCTTTCCCTGACACACTGCGTAACACCATCAGGCCATGACATGCATATGAACCGATTGTGAGGTAAAGCTCTCCAGCCCATCACAATGTGTCCACCATGTGACAGAACACTGCACCATACCTTCCCAGGCTCCGAGCAGTGATGTGTTCCACCAATCCTTATGCTTCCCAGCCAGCTCCCAGAGCTCTTCTCTATGAATCTGAGTTGCCGGCATGGAAACACAGCATGCTACCCTCTGTCCCAACAGCTGTCCCTGCACACAACATTTCTCCATAACTTTTAGGTGATTCTATCAACCAATGACAATATGTAATCAATAACCCTGGCAAAAATACGTACAGTGCAATTATTTATTTAACAGGTCTATTCTTTCAACATGTCTACACAATATTATATTCCACTTTTCTGGGCATACTTACTTTATTTTTCTTAAAAATGACAGTTATATTCATTTTGCCAGTTATTCATTTCAGATGGCATCTCTATACCTTAAAGGGACAAATAGGTTTGTACAAAGTGAGGTATGGACTTAACAGGTCTGTGTCATTGACAAGGTTTTGTTTAAATTGTATTAGGCTGTAGTGCAGGTTGAGCAAATATCACCATACCTGATGTGCTGTGCCACCGCCTCTGGCAGTGGGAGCTGTGGTAGATAAGTGACTGTTCATTTCTGTTGCAGATTGCAGCCATTTCATTAGCTAATGTATGATGTTATAGCAATGATAACATCACATTCTGAGCATATGGGGGGTTTAGGATATAAAAAGAGGGAATGGAACTAGATTCTATGGAAAACAGAAATATTAATAAAAATCAACAAGAAGAGTGAATTCTGGCGGCACCGCAGAAGTTCTATGTGTAGATTGTAAGTTCATGAAAATTCTTGGTCAAGAGAATTTAGGGCCTTGACTACAAGTGCCCATAGATGCCTAAGCTTCTACCCTTCCCAAAAGAAAGTGAGTAAACCATCTCGAAGTCCTTCTCCTTTTATGGGGCTCTCTATGGTGACTGTGGAGAATAATAACAAGAATCTCGGTAGCATACTCATCATCTGTGATTTCAACCTCCCAAAGAGGCTGATGGGGCATATGTTAAATCTGGCCAGGTCTACCCTTACAATCTATAATAGCGGCTCAAAATCCAGCTTAGGCAAACTTTTCAAATTTGTGGTGCTCCTAACCCCTAAGTATCTTACAAGTGCTGAAGGCCATTTCACTGTAATTTGTTGCCTAGTCTTGGATGGTATCTGCCCATTCAGTATTAAGTTTTCTGATTTGCTCCTGTTGATTTTAAAGCTCAATATCTCCCCACATGTTCTGAGCAAATCTGCCAGTAGAGGAAAGGACTGCTGAGGATCACTGAGGAAGAAGTGAGTGTCATCTACATACAGTGGCTCCTTGTGCTCTTCTCCCACTACTCTCACCCCCCCCCCCATATCATTGGGTTGTTTCTAATGCTCCCTGTCAGTAGCTCTATACTTACGGCAAAGAGAATAAGTGACGGGGCAACCGTACCTGGTGCCTATCTTGTCTTAAAACTGCCCAACATAGCACTGTTGACCCACATTCTTGTTGAGAAAGCACTGTATAGTTCTCCAATTCACCAACACAGAATATCACCTAATCTGATTTTTTACTTATTTTTTGGTACTTTTTTCACCCTGTGGTCGGCCCACATCCGGCCGCTGTCCTGGTGCACCCCCGGCTCCCATTAAGGCCCTCGCCCCCAGTCATAGCCCCAATGCTTGCCCCCCCTATGGTGGGGTGGCGGTGAGCTCCCCTTACTCACCGCCAGTTCCAGATCCAGCCTTTCTGGGGGTGACACATCCGGAGCTGAGCACGTCCTGGGACGGCCATCAAGCTGCATGACCACACATTTTCTCTCTTTTCTTCCCCTCGGGGGTGGGGCATGCAATGACACCTGCAGAGGCAATGCACACGTTCTCATGTGCGCTCCTCCAGGCATCTGGCCCATCCCCCACCCACCATGTCAGCATTGGCATGCTGCCCCCCCAGCCTCCGCAAGGGGCCAGGCATTTGCCGACTACTGGTACCCCCCTTCCCCGGAGAAGAAGAGCAGTCCCTGGGATGCTCAATCCTTCTCTTCCCCTGCCAACCCCCAGCAGCCCGAGCTCATTCTGTAACACGGGTCGCCGGCGTGGTGCAAGATGTGTCCAGCACCTCAACCCTCAGCACCACCAGGCTGGCGCAATCTTTTTTTTTTTTTTTTTAAGAGAAGCCTCGAGAAAAAAAAAAACTCCAGCCAATCGAAGGCCTTCTCAGTGTCCACTGAAATGGCTATATACTGCCCCTCTAATCCCTTAGTGTTTGTGCAATGTTAAGGTTAAGTAATGATCTAATATTATGGGACAAATGTCTTTTCTGGAATGAGGTCTATTTGCGTGTCTTGGTTCAGCCTGGGAATAACCCTTTTCAAAGGTTCTGCAACTATTTGGTTGGGAGTTTGGCATCCTGATTTAGTAACAATATCTGCTCGTAACTCCCACAATCCAGACACTTGCCCCCCTTGGGGTTAACCAAGATTGTGGCCTCTTTACAAGAATTAGGCATTGTTCTGGGGTATGTTACAGACATTAAAAACATTAAGCAGCAGAATGCTAATATCCGTCCTAAACATTTGATAACATTACACTAGGAACCAGTCAGACCCCAGGGCTTTATCATTCTTTTTTCCCCATATACATTTTTTCTCTCCTAGGGCATCCTGGCATGATCTTCTGTAGACCCCCCCAGCCCTGACACCCACTTACTTTCAAGATTTACCCCACCATTTGCACTGAACCACTTGGTGGGCCAGTGTCTCAGTCAGTAGCATGGGACCTGCAGGTTGTTGGCATCATACCGCCTGCCAGGGTTGTCTTTTTTTTCTTTACAGTTTTCTCCCCGGAGAGCCAGTGTGTAATGACACATGCTTCCATTCACATGCACACAGCTGCGCTGATGTTTGACGACATCCCCATCTCCCGTCTAGATGGCTCCAATTGTGCTACCCATTGGCTTCAGCCAGGTGGCAGTCATGTAGCACAACACGCTGCCCCCACCCCAAAGGAGGAGGAGAGCTGTCCCTGGGAGGCTCAATCCCCCCTCCCCCAGCCAGCTCCTGAGCAACTCCTGTCTGTTCCTGTACCCAGGTCACCAGCATAACAAGTGATGGCACAACCACCACACTATCAAGCTGATCTTTATCATTTTTGATGGTTCCCCTAAATCCTGAATCAAGATCAACCATTCCTTGTTCCTCTACCATAGGAGTACATAGGTGAACTGCATCTAAGAACACACTTGTGGAGTTCACTTAGCTGGTTCTGTAGTATACAGCTGCTCATAAAGTTTTTAAATTCTTTAGTTATTTCCTACAGCTTTTTAGCACTGGTGTGAGGTTGTCCCACCCAGCAAATTACCTTCACTGTCATTAATGCTTGCTGCTTCCCAAGTGTGATTGCTAGAAGTCTGTTGGCACGGTTACCGTGATCATAATATTTTTGTCCTATAAACCTTAGCGTGCCCTCTGCTTGTTTATCTGGTAACGTATTTAACATGATTCATGCTTCCTTTAGCTGTCTTAGTGATTGCCTATGCCCTCTTCTTTTATGTTCTAGATCCGAGTCTCAAATTTCTTTGTTCCAGCTGTCCCCTAATGGCTGCTAAGCTGTCCCTCCTGGTTATGGTATATGAAATTATCTATCCCCAGAGGACCCCCTTTAGACTGTCCCACACAAACTTTTGAGCTGTTTCAGTCCCTGTATTATTACTCTAGTACTTTCTTATACATTCACAAATTTTATTTAAAAAGAATACTGCACCTTGTTTCATTTCATTAGATTTTTACGGCTGTTGGTGGAGTCTACAGATGTTTTGCTTCTTATGCTCCCATCATGGCACACTTCCATTGGACTTTTGGAAGTATCCTTCTGAAAGTACAACAGAGCTCAGAGCACTCCACCACGATCGACCGTTATTGAGTAACAACCGCACTATTTTGGCTGTTACTTCCGCATTCCGGGACAGGAACTGCGCATGTGCAGTTCCACCGGTGTGTCAACTTAAGAATGGCAGAATGCCATTCAGTGCAACTACGCATGTGCAAGTGTCACGTATGCATAGTTGCATCGCCGCCATCATCTTGGAGATGGCACTCGGTGGCGCTCTTTTGCAAACTTCAAAAGCTCACCACAGCCGTATCAGCTCTGGCTAGAGTCTGTTATTCTGGTTAGCTAATGAGAAAAATTACCCATTTTCACGAGTGACCAGATATGAAAAAAAAAATCACAGAAACAAAACAAGAAATTAAAATAGGGCAAAACCAGATATATAGTGTATACATATAGGGCAAAATCACAAAAAATACTTACCCATTGCACAAGCAAATAGCCCCTTTTTTTCAATTTAAGCCGAAAAGCAGACTTCTAGTACAACTTAAGACATCAGTAGGCAAGGCATTGAAAAAAATAGACTAAAGTAAAAGCAAAAAAGACTTTTGACCAAAAGTGGTCATACAAAACAATGGTTTAACATGTATTTGTTCTCAAATCTAGTTCCAAGAGCACTCAAAAATTCAGAAAACAAATTTTAGACACTTGCACTCATGAATCCTAGTACTAATTTGCACTGAACCATAATGGAACAAAACTTACACCGCTCATTAAAGGGGAGACAACACACTGCAGAATAGCAGTGACGTTGACGAGTGAGTCAGGCAGTTTTCAGTTTGGAGAGCACGGGGTAAGCCAGAATCCAAGTAGGTTCTCCAGTGGCACTAAAGGTAGGGAATTTAGGGCAGACTGGGTGGGCCAAGTGGTCCTTATCTGTTGACAATTTCTATGTTTCTCTCTGATGCAGCTGTGTAAAGACCCATAAGTGATAATGGAGAAGAGATGACTGTGGGCCGGAAGTTTGCTGGACTTGGGTGCAAGAAAGGCATGTGCGCTGAAAAAGTCCCAGCCTACAATGGACTGTCTTAATCAAGAGGGACACGCAAGACTTAAAGGACAGAGTGATATCCAAAGTGATCCCTAAATACTTAAATATGTCAACACATTCAATAACGTCTCCATTTAAATCAGAAATGGTAAGTGAATCTATGCCATTCTTCCTGGGGCCCTTAAAGAGCACTGATTTGGGCTTTTCAGAGTCGAGTACTAACCTATAAGCCCTAAACCACTCCTGAAACCTAACAAAATCCTCCTGCACCCTAAACCAAGGCAACATATCTTTTGAAAAATTAGCATCAGCAACAGATTTACATAGCAGTCGATGGTCTACCAGGTTGAAAGCCTTGGTGAGGTCGACAAAGACCACTGCAGCATAAAGCCCTTTGTTAAGTGCTTCTGGCATGCAGCTGGTGAACCTCACCAAAGCTGTTTCACTGTTGTTCTTGGCATGGAACCAACATTGAAAAACAGTGAAGATATTGTTTGGGCAATGAAATCATTAATCTGATCGAATATCACCCTCTCATACACCTTAGAAAAAGATGCTAACTCAATAGGTAGTAGGGGCGATCAGAAACACTATACATCAAAGTTAGGAATTTTAAATAGGGGAAAGCCACAACAGATTGCTCCACAAGAAACGGTGAAAAGCAAACAAGGAACCATAGGATGGCACAAAGGAGGCCATGAGGAGGGAGTGAGCAGTGGGCCCAGAACCACCTAACACCGCTGTTTTGAAAGCAATCAAAGAACTTAAAAAGACAGTTACAGCAATGGACAAAAAGATGGACTCTTTCATCAACCCGCTTACGGTTGAGACAAAACTAGAATTGGTTTCTACCGAGGTGTATCTTGCGATAGAGATGGCAGATAAGTCAGCGACTGCAACTTCAGGGCTGGTAACTGAAAACAAGCTCCTCCGCCTGTGACTTAAACAACTTGAGAATGGTACTACATTAGTACACATTTGGCTGCTAGGAATTCCTGAGGGCTCTGAAGGGTTCGATTTCCTACAGTATACCTTCAGCTTAACAAAAATGACATTAGACCTGGACATAATTGGACTTATTCATAAAGTGTACATAATTAATCCAGCAAAGAGACCGATGGAACAGAAGATCCCTCTAAGTATTCTGACCATCACCAGCAGGGCCACATGCATGGGACAAGATTCTACAAACTGTCAAGAATAAAGGCCAACTACAGTTGGAGGACAGCACATTTTTATTTTCCTGACTTAAGTTATGGTACACAACAGCATAGAAATGCATTTTATGCTATGTGCAGTGAACTAAAAACCCTTGGCATCACTCATTCTCTGCAGTTACCCGCTAAATTAAAGATCTTGCATGCAGGTAAAAAAAAAATATTCCTATTTACAGATCCTTTGGAAGCTGGGAAAAGACTGTTGAAAATTAAGGAGGATTTCCTATTAAGATTACTACAATGCTCAGTCAGTGGATCAACGAGATCTGTTAACAACCGCAGCTGTAATACACTTATTAGTTGCCCACATTAGAACACAAAAGACAGAACAGCTTATTTCTGATCCACAGTATATAAAGCATTACAGGCAATACAATGTGAAAATATACAATCCATAGCCGGCAAATGCGGAGAGGAATTACAAAAGGAATTATGTCTGCAGGACTAGGACAGGGGCTGTTATGAAGCGAGTAGAATAACTTCTTCACATATCTGGTGTGACTGCACCTGGAAACATATTATTCATTACTTTAGTACCCTGGTCATTACAGCCAAATTTCGTGTAGGGAGAGGGAATGTGACATGCTGGTGTAACTGCGGAGAGATGTGGGCAACACATACACATGTAATGTGGACCTGTTCGGGTCTGCAATCTTTCCTGGTAGAACTGGAAAGAGCAATTGCAGAAGTAATCCTTAAACCTCTGAAACTAATCTCAGGCATATATTTATTTCACATTTATCCTAAACAGTTGGAAAATAGGACTACAGAATATATTCTTGGCATTCTGCTGTTAGCGGCTAAGAAATGTATCACTAGAAGATGGCTACTTACATACAAACATACAAAAAAGCCAGCAGAAAAAGGCCATTCAGTCTATCCAGTCTGCTCATACTGCAGGGTCCTCAGCCTACGCCACTGACCCTGCACCCCCCAGTACCTCCATCCCAATTGAAGGGACACTGTAAGAGACGTATATTGAAAGGAAAAGATCACCTATAGTCTGAATGGGTAATCTGAGATATTTACATCATGATGGACCAAGTGGGTATTCTATATAATGATGCATGATCTCTTATTTGTACCCTAGGCCCAAGGGAGAGTGGTGGTGGTGGTGGGGGGGGGACAAGACTGCTGAGAGACATATGTGCAGCAGATGGGTACCCAGGAGCTATACAGGCCAATTTGATGCACCATGGTTTTGACGTTATAGCCCACCGTAAAGGTCTACTGGAACCGCCTCCTGATTCCTCCCCTCTTCCCTCCGAAGAGATCAAACTAGATTAACAAACACTCAGGACATCTCTGTCATGTGGAGTCCCCCCCCCTCGCTGTACCAGGGGAAATGGGGGCCTGTTGCAGAAACATTCTTATGCCAAGTTCATAATGTCTTGAATTGCTTTTTTTTATTTTATATATGACAATACTTTGTACGAATTACATTCTCAGTGCAAAAAATGTTTTCTTAATAAAAACATATTTGCAAAAAAGAAAATTGAGGACTTTGCAGTCAACTATGCTGAGTCAGACTCCGGTGCTGAGTCAGACTCCGGTACTGAAGGCTGAGACAGATCTTATGGCAACTGTTTACACTGCTTCATAAGAAATGTTACAATTTGCCCATGTACCATTGTTCGTTTGTAGTTCTGCTTACTGTTCCTTCACTGAACTGTTTTTTTTTTTAATGTGTTTCTTTTTAACTGGGGTATATTCCTATACAGATGCATAGATGTTGGGGCCGGGGGGTGCCTATACTGAACATTTCTTATTGGATTTGGCTCTCTCAGGCCTCTAAGGCCCGACGGACAGTGGAGACTGTGAGGTACAAGATGACTGTGAACCTTGTGGCTGAGAGAATCGGCAGTGCTATACACGCACTAGGCTGAGCCCTCTGCATGGAGCTGGTGCATCCGAGTATGTTTTTCTAATAAAACACACTGTTAGATTAAAATAATAATAATCAGATGCTTCCCAAAGCCTTAAATTGCTGCTTATATTAGGGCTTTTTCAAGCCCAGTTTATAATGTGCTTTGATGCTGTGTAGTTTCTACAATACTATCAGCTGTTTGCATAAGTTCATCTATTTTCAATTATAACTACTGTGGATCTATCGGGCGGTGTGAGGGACTTCTAAAAACACCTCAATCATTGGCCAGATTATCAAATTAATTTAGATTGTTATGGATTCAAAATAAGACACAGGCTGGCTTATAGAGCCTTGCACCCCAAGACTTATTGGACTCTTATCTTTGGACTACAGTCCGTGGTCGTGGCTGCATACGCTGTTTGTATTACTAATACATAACCGCTACTTTTGTCAGTTGTAAATCCTTTCCTATGTTGCAAATGAGGGAGATAAGAATAGAAACAATAACAATTTTACTTAGCAAGGTGATATTAAATAAGATAAGAACAGAAATAAGAATTTTATTTACCATGGTGATATTGAATAAACTAAGTAAATGGTTTGAGCGCGAAAAGATAATCAGCAAATTTCAGGTGGGTTTTAGGGCTACTTTTTCCACAGCAGACCAGTGTTTCACCTTAAATCACCTAATCGAAAAACATTATATTAGAAGAAAAATTAAACTGTGTTTGGCATTTATCAATTTCAAAGGTGCTTGTGATTCAGGCTCAAGAAAATTACTTTGGAAAAGGTTAGGCAAGCACAATACGAGCATAACAATAATCAGAGTTATACAAAATCTATATCACAATACCTGGTCAGTCAGTGGTCAGATATGACCTGAAAGGTAACCTCACTGCCCCTTTTAGAACTAAACCAGGAGTCGAGCAAGGATGCCTCCTAGCACCCATTTTGTTTAATTTATTTGTGAATTAATTACCAGCTACTTCAGCGATAAAACATGGGCACTCTCCGAAAATTAGAGCAATCCTGGTGCCGGCATTATTATATGCCGATGATTTGGTTTTGATTTTGCCCACAGGTCTCCAAAGGAAACTTAGGTTGCTGGAAAGATATTGTTTGGAATCCTCCTTGAAAAGTAACAGAACCAAAAGCAAAATAATGGTCTATGATAGGAAGAACTATCATATTGGGTGGTGGTGCATTCAAGGGAGAAAGCTAGAGGAAGCCAAAAAACTTTTGTTAACTAGACTTACATTTTAATAAGAATACAAAATGGCACATGCACAAACAAAATGTATTGTCAAGGCTAAACCAAAATAAGGTAGGGTTACTGAGATTTAACAAAAAATATGGGGGTATGGTAGTTGAACCAGTATTTTTTTTTTTTTTTAAACTTTCTTTACCTCCTACACTGGCCCCTTAGACCTCTCTCTGGTGAGGTCACTCAGAGCTGCCTTATCCCACCTGCCTGAGGTCCTCCTGGGTCTGGTCTGCTGCTTCTCAGGAACCCCCTCCCACCGGCTCAGCCCCCTGGGGTGGGACCGCCATACTCCTCTGGCGCTCTAGCTATAATCTAGAAGGGCAGCCGAAGAGTGGAGGAGAGAGACAGTGACCAGCCAAGATGGATCCGGCACTGGGCATGGGGGCAGTCCATTGAGCCCACCATCGCCTGTCCAGGTGCAGGGTGTTCCTGCCTTTTTTTCCATTTCACCCCGGAGATGCAGATATGTGCTGACTGCCTGCACGCACTGGGTGCGCTCCTGCACCCATACGTAAAGCATTCGCCGACAACCCCCATCCCCAGAAGAGCGCGCCGCAAGTTGTACTGCCCCCGGTCTCCACCGGGAGCCACTAGTACTGCAGCGAGCACACCCACCCACCCCCAGGAGAGGACAGCAGGTCTCTGGATGCTCAATCCTCTCCTGCCCCTGCCGACTCCCAATGACCCAAACTCATTCGCAAACCTGGGTCGCTGGCATGGCGCGAGGTGTGCCGTCCAACGCCTCAACCCTCAGTGCCACCAGGCTGGTCTTTGGAACCAGTATTAAAATCAACACAAGCAAAATTAAATAGTATTGCATTATCTATGGCAGAGTTTTGGAGTTATGAAAATATGGGGAATACTGAGCAGTCATTTATATCCTTATAGAGATTAGTCCTGCAGGTACCAGCACCAATCTCTGCTTAGACAGTGAGAGCTGAGTTGGACAGGATAAATTACAAGAAATAGCCAATTTGAGAATATTAGCATATTGTATAAAAGTTATGCATTATTCAAATGACAGACTAACTAAACAATGTTTATTAGAAATGAACTCTTGGTATGCTAAAGAAAACCCTCCTACTTGGCTAAAATATGTGGAAAGCCTGTTGCAATATGCAGGTAGAATTTCTTTATGGAAAGACTGGCAGATAGAGATTAACAAAGCTTATGTTAAGGTGCTAAAAAGAAAATTACGGGACATCTCAAACGTCAAAGACATAGAATAAAAGCATTGAAAAGCTGTGTGTGGTACAGTAGGAATAAAAAAGCATAGCTTGGAATCATACTTTAACATTTGTAATGGATAAACAAGATCCAAGGGCATGCTTGTGTCTTGATAGACTTGAGTTATTCTGGTCCAAGACAATACTGGCAAGATACATCAAAGTACCAAGAGAACATTTAAAAAAATGATATGACAGCCGGCCCAGTGGCATGGAGGGCTGAGGCACTGGGCACCTTACCTCCTGCCACGCTGGAGACCCACGTTCGGAAACAGACTCAGGTCATCAGGAGTTGGCTGGGGAGGAAGAGGATCGAGCATCCAGAGGACTGCTCTTCTCTCCCAGGGTAGGTGGAATGTCATTCCTACTGCCAGGTGGAGGCCTGGCAGTAGTGCAGGTCTGGGGTGACAAAAAAATGGGAGGGTGCTGCGAGATGCTGCAGTGTGCGAGCACCTTTATGTTTGCATGCTGATGTGTGGGCCCCAGTAATTGGGATGGGAGAGAACAGGAAAAGGGTGCTGGCAGGCTCTTTGAAGCCCTAACTGTGCTCCCTGACTTCAGGCACTCCCCAGGCTAACTGGATTATCCACCGGGGGGGAGGAGGAAGGCCCTCCCTTCCCTGGCCCCACCGGGGGGAAGGGGAATCCATGGGGGAGCATGCCTGGGAGAGTTGCTGGGTCAGGACGTGCACAACCAAGGGTGGAATCAAGCCCTCTCAAGTGGAGAGCCAAAGACTTGTCTGCTGGCCTCCCGCGGAAGAAAAAGCAATATGGAAAAAAAAAATGATGCGATATGTTCATGTAAACAAGGAGAAACTGAAACTCTTACCCATTTATTTCTAACTTGTACAAACCACGTTGAAGTTCGGCTAAGGTGGCTCGCCAGTTATACTTGTTATCAATACCCTTGGAATGAAGATGTCGTATGCGCATTAATGAACCCAACTCTAGATTTTGCTGCATGGGATGTTGTTGCTTTCATCAAAGGAACAGAACTGAAAAAGAAAAAAAGAGCAATTAAGTGGGATAATTGGGCAATACATTTTTTAAGGCCAGATGGCCATCAGTGTTTGACTATACAAGCAAGAGAGACTACTGGCAAGCTATGCTGGGGGTCGGTATAGGTAACCAGGCCTGAACCCTGCAGAGTCCAATTTAAACTTCATTTTATTAATGAAGATAGCTAAAATCTATTATCACTTTTCCTTCCTAGGACATAAATGTACATCTGTCATGGACCACAAGAAGTGTTATATTAAGGTCTACGGGGTTCTTCACAGTGCAGAATTAGGCTCACGATAATCAAACATGTTTTAAATTGACCATGAAACTGGAATAGCACTTTACAGTGCATGTATTTATGTAAAGGATTGCTACTGATGACCATTAGCATATCTGTGATGATGGCTGAATAGCAATGTATGTGTAAGTGAATCTGATTTTAAATTTTGGAATCATGTTTCAATCATTGTCATGACTAAAAGTAAACAATAAAGGGATTGATGATGATGAATACAAATCCTGATTAGGCGCTGTTCGTTATTGAGTCCTATGCCTTGGAACCAAGTTGCATCAGTCATGTCAGTTTCTATATAATGAATACAAAAATGAAAAAAACAAAAAAGAAATAAGTGCTAACAATGAGATAGGGTGGTAATTTGAACAGTGGTGGTAGACCCACCTTTGAGAACTGGTCTAACTGTAGTCAGTTTCTAAACTTTCGGGAATATCCTATGACAAAACGAGAAATTAAGTATTTTTAGTGAGGGGTGGAACTATAGCTTCCCCAGCTAATTTAAGGAGGTGATAGTCTAAGCCATCGATGCCAATGAATGGATGCGGGTTGCACTTTTGCTGGTACTCAAACACTAAGTCAGTGGACAATATCCTAAAACGGAATTTGCGTTCTTGGTTCATGGAGTTAGGGACCTGGTTTGGAGAAGATATGATCGAAGAGGAGGAATCTATGGGATATTTATTTAGGTCCCCTAAACATTCACTAAAAATAGAGGCGGGGGCACTAGAGAACCATCTCTCTTGCAGGACATGCACTGCATGAGCTCTGTGATCTAACTTTAGGATATCTTAAAAAAATATTTTGACAGCTCAATTTTCTGTTTTGCTTACCAGACTGTAGCTCCTGAAGGTTTGGGAAATTCAACAAACTTATTTTTGTCATGGTTTGCCCAAAACAGAAACACTGTGGAAGTCCTAAACAACAGGGATAACGGCAGCTGTCCAAGGCCTCTGAAGCCTTGGGTAGCACTGGAGCCAGCAGCCCAGACAGCTTAATGACAGCGGCTCCTTGAAAAATAAATGACAGTCCATAAAAGCTATGGGTGCTAAGATAGAATGGACTTTGGCAAATTGGAATCACATGATGCCCAATTGAAAGACCTGACCAGTACCTGTGATGGACATCGAAAAATGCTCCATGACTACCAGGGCAGCAATGGCAGCTTTTTTTTTTTCAATATTAATTTTACCTTGGGGCTTGGTAGGCGGCCATGCCCCCCACCCAAGAGGACTCAGTTCCTCTTCCATGGCTCCACTTCCCCAACTCCAGGTCCCCCAGTATTCCACCATGGATTTTTCCTCTGTGGCAGGGTCGGAGGATGTCCGTCCCTCCCCGCCCGAGCACAATACCAGATATCCAGAGGCACCCGAGTCAGGTGTGGCACCACAGCATCATGGAGCCTGCCAGCTCCTTTTTCCCCATTTTCCAGCATACATCCCCCCCCCCGCCTTGTGCTGTCAGCATGCATGTGTGGAGGCACGCACACATCAAGTCTCCGCGCTCCTGTGTCTCCCAACCTCCAGCGCTGCCCTCTGACCTCCACTAGGGGGCAGCCAAAGAGCGAGACAACAGCCCTCCCTGGGAGAGGAGAGCAGTCCATCGGATGCTCGATCCTCTCCTTCCCCTGCCGACCCCTGGCAACCCAAGTTTGCTCCCGACCTCTGCTCGCGCTGTCATGGCACGAGTCGTGCCATCCAGTGCCTCAACCCTCAGTGCCACTGGGCTGGCAGGCAATATCAGCTTTAACGCAAGAAAATGCACAACTTAAAGGCCATCTAAACACTCTGGAAAATAAGGCCTTGGCTGGCAATGTGCGGCTAGTGGGCATCCCCAAGGGTGCTGTGGGTAATGACTTATTAACTTTCTTGAAAAACTAGGTTACAAATAATCTAGCCCTACCTGAAAACATTCACGTTACATCCCTCACCAGAGTCTACCAAGTTAACCCCTACACTCTGTCAGATTTAAATCTCAGGCCTCGAAATTTGTACTGCCCTCATCCAGCTAGTCAGAGCCTTCTACCCCTTGGAGATCATGGAAGTAGATGTCAAAATGTATCTGGAGCTATCACTTAAGACCTGAGCCCAGAGAAAAAAGGTCTGATGCAGTGAGGCAATGTCTTTGGGCTTTGGGGACTGTACATTCTTTCTTGCTCCCCACCCGCTTGAGAATTATCTATGGCAGCAAGACTTTTCAGTATAACAACCCAACAGATCCAGGTTGTTGGCTACAGAAGACAGAGGCAAAGTCTGCGGCTAATGATGGAGACAGGCACCAGGATGATACAGATGGAGAATTAACATTTCTGCTATAAATACGGTAGCAACTGAGAGACTCTGTAAAGGGATATTCGAGTGGTGGTGGCTCAGCTAAGACTGGGAATGTTTTGATATGACTGCGTTACCAGTTTCCTTTTTGTACATTTTGACACTTCAGCTATTTATGGGGGAGGCTGTGTCTTTAGCAATGGCATTAGCCAAATGGTGTGGCTCATGCTTCTCTTTAAATTAGTTTTTTACTGTTTATTAGATCTTTTTTTATTTATTTGTTTTCGCCCCTTCCAGATACAGCGAGTCCCAAGCTGCTTTGGTGGCATTAGAGAGTGGATCAAAATGAGTGCCTTTATAGTACAAATATAAGAGAGAATGGATGCTTTAATATGTTTATACCCAGCACATTAATGTTTCTACAGTGTTATCCCTGAGACTTGACTGCATTAAAACTGGGGGGCAGTTTGTTTATGAGAGCTACAGTGCGCTCATGCTTTGCCAGATATCCCGTCTATGTTTTACATTCAGTAATGACAGTTGTATAGCAGTCTTAAAACTATTTTAGTTTACTATCCAAGTTGTTCTCCATTTAGAAATGCCGTAGCAGTTGGAGAGGCTGGCAGTTTGATGCTTTACCCTGACTTCCAACATCTTTTCTGGAAGTTCGCAATGTTCCTGTGCATTGCTTACATTTACCGTAGCCTATTATGAGTGTCTGTGACTGCATTGCTAGTTAATGAAAATAATAAAATATAAAATAGAGCCAACCAAACGAGATCATTTACCATGTTTTCCCCATTCTGTAAAGTTACAGTACTTGTGCTCCTTTTTTTCTCTTTAACAGTAAATGCAAAATCTGCCAGATCAGTTTTGAGTTACCCAGATCCTACAATGGTTTAGGCCTAAAAAAATGTATTTTGGCCAAAGGAACTTCGGAGTTACATTTATTCCCATAGTCTTGAAGCACACTGGGAATTTTCGTATTTTATATTGCCTCAATTTCTTAGCTCTCTCATCAAGTGTATTGAATCGGGGTTCACACAGGCCTTTTTATCAGCTCAGATTCTCATCTTGTGCACTGGTAGAAGTCTATCACAGAGCTCAGTAAATAATTTACATAGTCTTTCATGGATCCATGATGGTTGGTCGACAAATTCGTTGTGGACCGACTGTACAGTGACACCTTTATGTCGACCGGTTTTGCGGTCGGCATAAAGGCAGTCACTTCGGATTGTGTTTTCTTGGGGGAGGCTCTGTCCCCCGCACTCCCCATAACTATTATAATCAACTCCGACTCGGAGTTGATTTGGGGAGGGGGTGCAAGACTCCCAGAAAGCAGTGCTGGTGTCCTGTGCCGACATTACAGTGATCTGGCACTGCTGTCGCTGTAATGTCAGTCGCGGTAAAATTGTCGCCATAGCAACGGCATATAATCTTTCATAGGCTTCATCAGAACAACAAATCCACAAGACAAAGAGCATGTTTAATGGCATCCACATCCAATTTACAAAGATTCAGGATGCAATATAAATTGGTTTACTCTTTGGCCTTTTTGCTGACCAAAACCAAAAAAGTGTCCAGTGTTCACTCATTAAATTTGGGAGCACTTTCAAACCAACAACTTTGGCTGAATGTGATGCAACAACCCAATCCAATCCAATATGGACTTGTTAAACAGTGAGGTACTGAGCCCATGTTCTTACTTATAAGCAATGAGTCATTCTCAAGAGCTTGAACTCCAGATTTAACCATTTGCCCTTCACTAATATGGTGTTATGACTCTTCATCCCACAGGCTGTCAACCCACCATCTAGCCCCTCTGTTCTTTTCTTTCAGATGGGACGTCTTAGTGCATGAGCATAAGAAAAAAAAAAAAGTGTATCCATAGCAAATTCCTTTCAGTCCAGTTTTTTCGTATCTTAAGTTATGTCTTGTTTTCTAGTAAATGAGGACTAGGAAATGCTTCCCATTTTCAGATTCATCCTAGAGGGAGGAAGATACAGATGCAAACCGACTGATATTGAACTAGATGAAGCTACTGGTGATTTTTATTTTGGGGGGAAAGTCAGAAAATTTGGCCAGGACATGGGAAATTCCTGTACTCTTTTGAAGAAGTGCTATGGGATCTTTAACGTCCACCTGAACAACCAGACAGTACCTCAGTTTATTGGCCCATCTAACAGACTGCACCTCCAGCAACACAGTATCCCCCTAAAATCCAGCTAGGACGTCGGTATGGTTGCTTTTAACTAAGGTAACAACGTTCCCTGCAGAGCAAACATAGAAACATAGAAGTTGACGGCAGATAAGGACCGCAAGGCCCATCAAGTCTGCCCATTTCTTTCCTTTTTTTTTTTTTTTTAACTTTGTCTTTTATTTTTGCTCTTTAAAAATGAAAAAAATTATTGCCATATAAATCCATTACATTAGATCCACTCAGAAAATTATTCCACAGATTACATGTCTGAATAACATTAGGTCATTCTTATGCTTAAGTATACAAAACAAATTAGACTTCCTTAGGATACAGAGACTAGTTACCCCGATGAAGGTAAGAAAGAGAATAATAATACACTGCTTGCGGCCTAAGGCTTTAGATGTTATAACACAGAACTACGTAGTGTGTCTCTTGTCCCTGATCTGGAGTCTACTGGAATACAATTTTACCTTAAATCATAATATTCCACTAAAATTAGGTCCAAGCACTTTCTAACAATAATGCTTAAATAAATACAACTTTAAAACTACAGAGGTAACAAAACTAAAAATAAACTTTTGCACAGTCACTTAGTATGTTTACAATGATATGAATATACATCCATTGTGTGGCATATCCTTCTCTCTTTTTCCCTTATGTTTAGGCCTATAGCTCTCAGAGAGACTAACTATTCACTTTGCTATCTTACTAGACCTTATACCACCCCAACTACATTGACCTCTTCCCCCCCGCCCCATCTCTCTCTCCACATCCACCAAGGTTGCCACAAATTTTGGAAATTCTTAGTTTTAAGGTGTAGTATGTGAGTACTATTCTCCATTCTTTCAATTTCCTCTATCCTCAAAACACACTGTGTTAGGGAGGGGGGTTTTGGTGATAACCAATTAATAGTAATGCATTTCAAAGCGGCTACTCTTAATATTTGACAGAGCTCCACTCTTTGACGCCTTTTGGCCGATATGGTAGGAAGACCTAATACTAGGTCTTGAAATGTGAAGGGGATAGAGAAACCACCTACTTGCTCCATCACTGTATGCACCTGTTGCCAAAACCTTGTCAGTTTGTCATATCCCCAAAATATGTGATAATGTGTGCCTACCGGTGTCCCACATATACGCCAGCATGTTGAAGAGGCCTGCGAATTAAAGTGGGCTGTTATCTCTGGGGTTCTGAAAAAACGAGTAAGAATTTTCCAGTTAAATTCTCGCCACATCGTGGCTGAGGAAACTTGCCAACCCCTTTGGAGTTTACGATTCAAATCTGCCCTTGTGATATCTACATTGGCATCTCTTTCCCACCTCACCCGAATCTCCTCTATGTTTAGGGTCTCCCCTGGATTCGTTAAAATTGAGTATAGTATAGATAGGTACCTTATTTTATCCTGAATTTTGATGGAATCCCACCAGTATAATTCCAGTATGGTGAGATCTCTGCTTAGCTTTGGTAGATTTTCTTCCTGGGTAAGGAAATGTCTTGTTTGGAGAAACCTATAGAAATCTTCTTTACAGAGGGAGTATCGTTCCTGCAGGACATTAAAAGGGAGACATCCAGTCCGGTCTATGAATTGTTTAAATGTTGTAAGGACCTTATGTTCCCAATATGCAAAACCAATATCTGCTTTTGGGGGCGGGGGAAGGTGGATGTATGCCTAATCAAGGAGAGGGTTCCCAGTGTGTTAGGGGTATGTGTTATTTTCTTTAGCTTTATTAGAATGCGCAGTGAATGTTTAACCCATGGATTATCTGTTGATGCCTGAACTTGGGGCGTTACTTGTGATGTGAGCATGGTCCAAAGTTTATGATTATGCATTGAATTTGCTTCAATTAGATACCAGCCTGAGTCCCATTTCCTTTTCTACCTTATGAATGTGCCATTGGCCTTTGCTCTGTCAATGGCCTATCTATTCACACTCATCTGTATTACTCCCTTATGCCTATCCCATACCCGTTTGAAGCCCTGCACTGTATTCATATCCACCACTTCCTGAGGTAGGCCGTTCCATGCATCCACCACCCTTTCTGTGAAAAAGAACTTCCTCACATTACCCCATAATCGGTCTCCCTCTAATCTCATGCTGTGTCCTCTTGTCCTGTTATTTTTCTTATATTGAAACATGTTAAACTCTTTCACCTTGTTAATCCCCTTAAGGTGTTTGAATGTTTCGATCATATCACCTCTTTCCCTCCTTTGCTCTAGGGTATACATATTGAGCTCAGTTACTCTGTCCTCATATGTTTTCTGATGCAGTCCCTGCACCATTTTGGTTGCCCTTCTCTGGACTGCCTCAGTTTGGTTAATGCCCTTGTGAAGGTGTGGCCTCCAGTACTGCATGCAGTACTCCAGATGGGGCCTAACCAGTGTCTTATAAAGAGGGATTATTACCTCCCTCTTCTGACTTGTGATACCCTTACTAATACACCTCAACATCCCCCTAGCCTTACCTACTGCTTTAGTGGTCTGCTTGGATGATTTCAGGTCATCGGTGATGATGATACCCAAGTCTCTTTCTTCCCTTGTGACTGCCAGCAACTCCCCTCCCAGCCTATAGGTGGCTTCAGGGTTTCTCTTGCCTATGTGCATGATCTTGCACTTCTTTGCGTTAAACCCCAGTGCCACTCTTTTGACCATTTTGCTAGTTTATCCAGATCTCTTCTCATTCTTCCCACCCCATCTGGATCATCTACTCTGTTGCAGATCTTGCAGATCTTGGTGTCATCTGCAAACAGACAAACCTTACCCTCCAGTCCATCTACAATTTCATTGATGAAGATATTGAAGAGAACTGGCCCCAGGACTGATCCCCGAGATACCCCACGTGTGACTTGCATCTCTTCTGACTGTATACCATTTACCACCAGTCTCTGTTTTCTGCCCACCAACCAGTTTGCCACCCAGTTGACCAACGTCTGACCCACCCAAGCCTACCCAGCTTATTAATCAATCTTCTTTGTGGAACAGTATTGAAAGCTTTGCAGAAGTCAAGGTAGACGACATCAACTGCTCCCCTTTGGTCCACCACTCTGGTTACCCAGTCAAAGAAATCTATAAGATTAGTTTGACAGGACCTTCCTTTTGTAAACCTGTGCTGTCTTGGATCCTGTGCCCCTATGCATTCCAGGTGTTGCGCCATCCTTTTCTTAAGGAGTGCCTCCATAATCTTGCCCACTATTGAGGAAAGACTGACTGGTCAGTAGTTCCCTGCCTCCTCCCTGCTACCACTCTTGTGTAGCGGGATCACATGAGCCCTTCTCCAGTCTTCTGAGACCTCTCCTTTAGTACCCTGGGATGTATGCCATCAGGTCCCATTGCCTTGTCCACCCTCTGCTTATCAAGCTCTTGTAAGATCCTTTCTTTTGTGAAGGGACTAGCGCACACCTCCCTCCCCTGTGTCCATGGTGCTGAGCTGTTGGCCCTGCCCTACCTTCTCTTCAGTAAATACTGAGCAGAAGTATCTATTTAGGATAGATGCTTTTACATGGTCCTCCTCCTCAGACTCCCCCTTATCCCCTTTGATCTTAGCAATACCCCCTCTGGACGTTCTCCTTTCACTAATGTATCTATAAAAAGTCTTGTCACCTTCTTTTACTGTTTGTGCTAGTGTTTCCTCAGTTTGGGCCTTTGCCTGCCTTACTGCCTTCCCTGCTTCCCTTAGGGAAGTTTGGTATGCCTCCCTATCCCTATCTTCATCCCGCTGCATTCCCTTATATTTCCTGAAGGCCAACCTTTTGGCTCTGACCTTTTCTGCTACTGTTTTTGAAAACCAAAGTGGTTTCCTTCTTCTTTTCACCTCCTTCACTCATATTTGCAAGGAAACACTTGAGAACATCTCATTAGCTGCTTATATAAGGTGCTGCAGGCCTCTTCTCTGGACTTCACAGCCACCATCCTCCATGGTTGGAATTCTGAATTGGGCACCAGCTAAATATGCCCTTCCCTCCCACAAGGTCACCTCTGCCTTCTACTGGAGGGAATATTCATGGAAGTGCCAGCTCAGGTATTGCTGCACGCCAGCTGTCATTGCCAAGTATGTGGGTTCACATGCCGGGCACTGCTGGCATAATTGTGGGCATCATCAAACTTACCAAACTCATATCCTTTGGGTCTGCCTGTACCTTCAGCCATATTGGCAAACCACTGTCCAAGAACTCAAAGCCATATTTGATTTTACTGGGGTAATTACCCCTGCTTTCATTCTAGCCACTGTTCCTCTGGACCATAGCACACTGAGTACAAACTCCTTAAAACTGGTCATATTGGGGGGGGGGGGGTGGAGCTAGCAGCCCAGCCTGCAGCAGCATTTTTCTAGAGCTCCCTGTAAAAGCTCTATCAAATTATAAAATAACCTAATTCTCCATTGAATTTTCTCAAGAAATTGACTCAGTGATTGGAGAGTCGACCGCAACTTCAAATATAAAAACTACCTGGAAATGGGTAGACTTAAAACGATGAAGCAGGATTTTTTCCACCCACGCACTCCAACCGCCAAGCCACCAGATCATGCGGATGTCTCTCTTCTAACTAAGAGTGCAGAACCCGAGGCAGCCTCTTTAACTTCATTACAACAAGCAGTTAATGCACTTACCAAAATGGTGCAGAATATGGAGCAAAAATGTGATGCTTTCTCACAATGTTTTCTGGCTGTAGAATCTCGACTGGAAGCAATGGGGGAGATCACCAAAAATGCAGAGGTGACGGCGGGGAAGGCCCTAGCTGCCACTAACACCTCATTTAAAGAGCAGGCCGCACTTCGGAGCCACGTGGAGCAGTTGGAAAATAGCACACGAGTGGTGAATATCCGTATTCTGGGTCTCCCTGAAGAGACGGAGGGAGTTAGCCTCATACAATACCTGGAACGTTGGCTTGCTGAATTGACCGGGACTACAGAATTTAAAATTACTAAAAGGTATAGGATTTCACCCAGATGGCCTACCTCCATGGTGGACAATCTCTGTACTGTTCTGGCAACCCTTTCTTCCTCAGCAGAGATAGACCTTATATTGGGGGCTATTTGTAATAACGGATCGCTATTTCTGGAGGAGACTCGGGTGCTTTTCTTCCTGGACCTTTCATACGCCACTAGAATGCAGCATAAAGCTTTTGATGGGGTCAAGCATAGACTCAGGGACCTGGGGAGAATGTATTCAATGGCTTTCCTAGCTTGGTTGTGTTTTTCAGTAGGCCATAGACAATACCGCTTTACGGATCCGAAGGAGGCAGGAATCTGCGTAGAGAAGATCGCTGCTAAATGGGCCCATGACAATCGGAATAGGGATGAAGAAGAATCTGAGGAGGACTGAACATTATAAGAGTCATATTTCTGGACTTTTCTTATATTCTGGTTTGAATTTACTCTATTTTGGGGACATTAAAGTTAACTGCTTACACAGTTACCATTAAACTTGAATAAAGGAATATTGGTTCTTTATTATGGGAAACTTAAACTTAATAATGAGCAAGTCTTTTAAACTGCATTTACTAGTATACTCTATATATGCTCAGGTGGTGTAATCTTAAATTTGATGGCATGGTTGACTATAAATGTAAGCGAGATGCTCTGTTTCTTTTTAGAAGTCCCAAAATAATGTAGGATAGCATGTCTTATTTCGATTTTCTTACCAGTTGCTTGGAGATTAAGGTAAAGAATGTTAAAAGTTCATAATATTTAGGTAACACTGTTTAGGTGCGGCTTATTTTTTTCCCTAACTCCTCTGTTTTTAGTACTGTCTAATTGAGAGACGTTGGCTCTTTACAAGAGCTTACTCATGGGATGGCACGATGATACATGTAGGAGCCGGTCTCCAGACATATCTGTATTGATGTGTCTGTCATGCATGAGGGGGAATCATCTTGATTAGTCTCTCCTGGCTGAGTGAGGAAAATCTAGCCCATATTTGTTTTGGGTGGGGCTTTAGGAGCTCTGGAAAGAGGGACGTTTGTTTTCAAAAAGTTAGACTTCTTAATAAGGACCTTTTAGGTCGGTTACAAAATAATTGTCTATTAGCCTTGGACTTGTATATCACTGGCTGCATTACCGCTCTATTCTTTTTATTAATTTTTTTAATCAATAGTCTTGGTTATGCTTCTCAATGCTGTACCACAAGAACTTGTAATCTTCATCCTTTGTAATGTAAAATGATTTTACAATGTCTGATACACTCATTCAGATCTGATATATTTTATGCGTAAGTATGAAATGCTATAAATAAACAGTTTAAAAATTAAAAAAAAATAGTCATACTGTTAATCTTAGCATCCAAAAAAGCCATTACCAGGCTCTTGCACACTGAGAAAATTCCTACTCGAGCTACCTGGAGGGACAACACACTCGAATTACACACATTGGAAAGGATGTCAGCCTGGATTCAGAACCATATTCCTTCCTTTGAAATTAAATGGTGTGAATGGGTCCTTTATCAACTGGACAATTACTTTGATTTTGTCCCATAAGGTCGAGTGTCTCCTCTCCCCTCTCT
Organism: Neoceratodus forsteri; assembly: GCA_016271365.2. NCBI lineage: Eukaryota > Metazoa > Chordata > Ceratodontiformes > Ceratodontidae > Neoceratodus > Neoceratodus forsteri. The sequence goes on from JADMNL010000027.1 coordinate 271,239,075, forward strand.
CTTGTTCCCTACAGTTTATTTCCCTTCCTGCCTTTCTAACTGTCCTGCTTCTCTCCAAGCATTTCCCTGCTCCTGCGTTTGGTAGCCTTTCTCCTCTCTATATTCACTTTTCCCTCATCTCTCTAGGAATTTTTATGTATTACAAAGATTACCCACATTTTACTAAAAGCAAATTTATTTTATTGCCCTGACTCAGCAATGCTGCTCTATGGACTTTGCGCTGAATAGTTCTAAGATTATTTTTTTCAAGTATACCTATGGACTTTTCTCTTTAAATTCTCCATAACAGTCTACGTTTTACCCCAGCTGGCGCCTGTAACATGAGATGTAAATTTTGGACTTTTCTAGGAGCTGAGTATTCACTTTTTTTATATATGGTTTTTAGGTATGTAAATTATTTATTTATTTATTTATTTTTTGTCAACTTTCTTTCTTCACTGTCGTCAGAGAACTCTCTCCGGTGACCTACTGCTGTACCACCTGCTCTACCTCCTACTGTGGCCCCTATCCTCGCTACCACCCGGCAGTCCTCCCAGCTTTGAGCCCTCCAAGGTGGTGCCGCCCTATCCTCCCAAGGTGCTCTATCTCTAATCTAGTATTCCAGGAGGGGCGACAGACCCTGAAGGGGAGGAGAGCCCGGTGTTGGGAGTGTGGCCTGCGAAGGACAGAGGTGCCATCGCCTATCTCTGAGACAGGGCATTTGTGCTTTTTCTTGTCCCCCCCGAGTGCAGTCATGCAATGACGTCAGCAAGGCAACCCGTAGACATCGGCCGCGCTCATCCCCAATGTTATCCCTGTGCTAGTAGTACCTCTGGTCTCCACCGGGGGTCTCTACTGCGCCGGGATGTCCCTGATCCCTTCCCAGGGACAGGAGAGCAGTCCTCCAGATGCTCAATCCTTCTCCCTCCCCAACCGACCCCCAGCACCTGGGCACATTCCCGAACCTGGGTCACTGGTGTGGCGCAAGGTGTGGCATCCAGCGCCTCAACCCTCAGCGCCACCGGGCCAGCTACATTATTTCTTAATGCGTGCTCTATATGGTATGTGGGAAGTACTTTCTTTTGTATGGAACTGTAATCTTGTCTTAGGATTTCAACAATAAAAATCTTAATATAAAAAAAGAAGTGGGTATGGCATGGCAAGGGAAAACCTGATTCAGAAATCTAAATGTGTGAGAGGTGGTGTAGCCTTTTGAGAGATGGTCAAAAGCTGTGTTTACACTGCCATCTTTGCAGCGCATCAACCCATGCACACCGGATGATACGCTGCAAAGCCGGCAGTGTAGACACTCAAAGGAGTGGGTTAAGAGCACTGCAGATGCATTTTTGGCTCCAACGCAGAAGTGGGGACCTCAATTGGATTGAACACATTAAGCTGTGTTGTAAACTCTCACATGCACTCAATCCAGTATGAAGTCTAGTCTCCCTGCAGGAAAAAAGATGCCCCTGGAACGTCCAGCAACGTCCAGCCTCCTCTAATGCGCGACAGGCAGCGCAGCAAGTATGCACTGTGTAAACTTGCTCCTGTCCTGGGAGCATCTCTGCAGCAGAAAAGCAGCGGTAGAAAACAGCAAGTGCTGCTGCCATGTAAACACGCCTAAAGAAAGCAAGTGCTGCTGGCAAAGCCGCGATAAAGACAGCAAGTGCTGCTGCGCGTGTAACACGGCTAAAGACAGCAAGTGCTGCTGCCTTGTAAACACGGTTAAAGAAAGCAAGTGCTGCTGCTGTGTAAACACGGCTAAAGAAAGCAAGTGACCAAGTTGGGAAAAAAGTATGGAGGGGAGATTAATCTAGAGCAGAGGCTTAAAGAAAAATCAGCCTTCTACTGAGAATCAATTCATCATTAGTTTCAAGCTGAGGTCACAAGTCACTCGGCTTTGCATCATACATCCTGATCCTTCAGCCAGATTAACTGACAGTAACACACACTTTTGTACCTTAATGCTTATACAGTATAGTGCTGCTGAGATATGTCCCATATAGTGTGCAGAGCCTTGAAATTCATATTCTTGTTCCAAATCTGATACATGATCACAGGTGCTAAATGAAGTAGCACAAGTATGGTTTCTCTCACTCCTTCAGTCCCAACCAGCTTCACTGCAACATCCATCCATCTCAAATAGAATGGACTGACGAAAATTAACATTTTGACCATCACTGGTGCATACGGTAATTCACCAAGGTCTGAAAATAGCAGACCTCCATGTATTATGTAGGTCGTATGCAAACAGCACCCACTAAATGCTAGCATTTTAACAACATATGGATATCTCGGACTCTTGAGCTGTGAATCTGGTTGGAGCCTCACTTGGGAATTATGCAGAACCTCTACTTTGACTGCTATTTTAAAAATTAATCTGCTCCCATCTGCATAAACCATGACTGGTAAAATCTCTGCTCAGTGGTCACAGAAGAACCAAGACGAGGCACTCAAAGCACTAAAATTGCAACACTGAACACAAACAATAAAAAAAATTGAAAGACAACATTGCCTCACGGAACAGCGAAACAAACATCACTAAAAGAAACAATCTTTTCCGACAATTATATTATGTTGGTTTTGCAGGCACAGATTGGGGGTTACTCAAGTGAAATGTCGATTTTTTTCTACTATGATTAGACAACTTTTGAAATATTTTATCATGCTCAAATGCATGTTATTTACTATTTATTTTCCATATAGATCTACATTTTTTTTTTTATGTACTGTACTAGGACATTGATGTAATTTTAGAGGCTATATTGCCGCGACTGTACATGACAGAAGTTAAAGTAATACTGCTGGAAAGGTAAAGGACAGGTCTTTCTAACAGTGTACAGACTAAGGTTCTAGCACAAAACGTTCAAATGATACATGCTTCTAAGGATGCATTACCATTATCAACGTAAAGGCAACCCATCAATGTAAATATCAGTGTATCGATACATACACAATGCAGATGTGCTGCAGCTATGTCAACCTATCGCCAAGCTTTCATTTAAAAAACGCAAGTTCCTAGCCCTAAGGGTTCCAAATATAGCCCAGTCTAAAGGTGCGTTCTTTGAAAATGACTAACTTTTGAACTGTCTGGGCTACTAACTTAATTTTGTTTTTAAACAAACGTTTGGTCCGAAGTTGACATGGCTGTGTCAGGACGATACAGTTGTTGTGCATCAATGCACATCAAATGAAGCGACCAACTGTTAAATGGAGAAGGACAATGTTTTTATGACATAGGCCACTACACAGGAAGATACTAGCAGTATTCTGTCAAGGAGAACCACAGCATATTGTTTTTTCCAGGTTGGTAGGATGTTGTATTATTTTCGAAAGCCTACACTGATTGCTACAGAAGGATGGAATCTGTCCAAATGCAATATACTGCAGCTGTACAGCAGCCACTAAATTCTGTTACAGTTCATCTGGCAGCCAAATGCAGACTTTAAATCAGAGTTATAAAACAATTCTGATCTGAAGCTAAAGCAACCATTATCATTCCAAGTAATCAAAGCTTCTCAAAATCTGATTACCTCATACAATGACTTCCTTTCTTCAATTTTTCACCTGATTTCATTTTCTTAAATTAACGCAAAATTGGGTTGAGTCACTGATTAATCAGACTTTTAGATCTAAACCACCCTACATCTAGTTTCTTGGTTTAACTGAATGTGGCTAATGCCAAACACCAGGGGTCTAATTTATTCTGCATAACCATTGTTTAAACTGGAAATGTTTAGGAGGGGGGAACTATTTGTAGGAGAGGGAACTGGCATCTCAAGAAGTTAGAGCTCTTCTATAGTAATGCATGAAGAAAAGTGTCAGAGAAGGTCTAGTAGTAACGATACCAGGAAAAAGTTCTGTCATGACTTCAGCTTTTTTTTTTTTTTTTAAACTTTCTTTTTATCCCACCTTACTGCCCACTCGACCCACCCCTTCAGACCACTGATCATTCCTACAGGTCCCTCCCACAGCATCTGCCCCTAGAGTGCCAGGCATGCTCCTTTTTATCCCTCCTACTTTCTCTTACTCCTAGGAGTGCCTGCACAACAGGGTCTGTCCTGCGAGTCGGCAATCCTGAGGTGGACCGGTCATCATCTTGGACCGAGGGGGGGGTCTGTTTTTCTCCCCTTAGTCCCTCCTACCCCTGAAGATGCCGGCACGTAGGACTGATGTTCAGTCACATGGCGTGCTGTCGCACATCGCCGACAAATGCCCTCAACGTCCTCCCCTCCCCTCCCCGACTCTTATGAAGAGCTGTCTATGCCAACGCACAGGTGCGTTGGGTGTGCAAGACACCCCAGGATCCCACCCCTGCAGGAGAAGAGCATCCATTGGGATGCTCAATCCTCCTTCCCCCCTCTGACCCCCAGTGACCCGAGTCCGTTCCCAAACCCGGGTCACCGGTGTGGTGCGAGGTGTGTCGTCCAGTGCCTCAACCCTCAGTGCCACTGGGCTGGCAGCTTTTTTTTATTTATTTTTTTTTTTTTTAATAGCCTGTAATCTCAAATCCAATAAGAACACTGATTGCTGGCTCCATAGGCAGTGACTTAACCTCTTCATCACTGGATCTGCAAACCACTTCAGTGCAGCTTGGTGGCACATTGGATGTGTGTGTTCGGTTAGCAAGCAAAGGATCTTTGGTTCATATCGAAACAGCAGCACAATAGTTTGTATTTTCAGTAAGACACCATGGTTAAAATCCTAACAGGGACTTTAAAGCATTGTAAGAATGTACTCGTGATTGCTCACTGACAGTCAGATGGCAGCCAGCCAAGGAGATGAGCGGAAGGCTGTTGCTACTGACTGGTGTCTGGGGTGAGTGCAGGGCGGTGGTTCTGGAGCAGTTGTGATGGGTTTTAGCAACTGTTTGGGCTGGGGGCAGAAGTCCACTACACTACCATGGAGATTATAAAGACACATAGAACAGGCAATCGTGGGTGGGAGGGTCCGCTAGACTACCAGGGAGATTAAAACTAAAGACAGAACAGGTGACCAGGAGAGCATAGCCAGTGTGTCATGTTAAGAGCTGGGTTTTTGCAGTGTTGAACAGCATTGCAATGGTGGCTGTTCAGCGCTGCCCATACCTTTGAATATACTGCTGTGCCCATTATGCATGAAATATCCCTCACTTGCAAAGACGCACTGGTATTTTCTGTTGTCATGCTATCAAGCTGGTGAGGTGCACCAGAGGCCTCTGAATATAGCCCCTGTTCTGACCACCAGCACTATTCACAGTTAGCATGGCACAAACTCAGTTAGAGCCTTGCTAACCATTAGAATATGGAGGCCTTTATGTTCAAGGATAAAGGTGTGACTTCTTCCTGTTCAGAAGTCTGGTGAGATCAATTGTGGACTGTGGCTCATGATTCTTGTCCCCATATCTAACAAAACACAACATAATGCTGGAGTGCACACTGGCCACCAACAAGATGGCAGCCTAAGTCCATTTTGCTGCTTCACTTAAGAAGAACCATAACAGTACCTACCGCCAGTCCAGCATGTCAGCTAATAAAACGTGGATCATTTGAATGAGCTCACAATTCGGTGCATTACAAAGTTATTTAAGCAAAATTACCTGGTTAATTTTCCTTATCACATGTTGAAGTTTATTTAAAAAAAGCGCCAATTCACAGTTTAAAGGGACACTGTCAACCTTTTTTGCATCATATTAGTTCTAGGTAAAAGACCAAATTTTATGATTGCTTACTGTCTATACAATTCATTGATGCTGGTTGTGTTATCTGCCTCCGTGTTTATTAGAACTGAAATGCATGGGAATGTATAGTTCTACCCAGCCTTGTTTTGCTCCAAATCAATGAACCAAGCTTACTGCACACTTCCTGAACATTGGAAACACCCTCAAACAGTGCAGCCACTCATGATACAATAGTCTCCTTTACTCCCACTGCATAATCAGTGGCTAGATTGTGTTGCGGGTGTTTCTGAGTCCAGGAAAGATGCAGTGGGAGTTGGTCAAGAAATCTAAACAAACCTGTTTCGGTGTGGTAACACCAGTGTGGCGGGCAGTCAGTTTTTCACTTTTTAAAAGGAAAAAGGAGTCTGAATCAAACAACCAGCTAGATCAACAGTCTCTGCAGAATGTGAACAATCATGAAATGTGTTTTTTGAATTAGGGACACCTTGAGGCATAAGGGGGTTAACAGTGTCCCTTTAAATATGTTGACCCCGATATCACTGAAACAGCAGCCAATAGAAGGAGCTAATAACAATGGAGGAGGAGCAACTGCTTATTACAATAAGGGTGAGTTTATTTCTAGTAACCCTTAGACTGCTGACAGAATTAGAACATATTGGAGTTCTGGACTGATATATCAGTCCATGGCCCTGTAAGGGTTAAAACATGCCTAATGACATAAGCTCTGGCACAGCAGCCCTTAAATTAACAGTATGAGATATGAACAATAAATTAAATAACATTTCAGACTGTGTAAAAGAGGCTGAAAATCGCACTGCATTTTTAGAGGGCTCTTGTTACTCTGCTGAAGAAATGCTATTTGAACATTCTGTTAAAGAGCAGCTGGAATGTTCTGGGCAGGCAAATCATACCAAGGAGCTGCCTGCACAAGGAGCTAATTTTGCCCAGTATAACATTTTTTAATACTGTAATTACTTAAGGACTTACATTTTATTGCCTGGTTTGTAACTTCCAAGTACGGGCCGGGTGGCTACCAAACGCTGCAACCCTACCCCTAACACAGCACTTTGAAGACATGTGCTTGGGACCGGGGCTGCAGGTGCTCTACATAGGGATCCATGATACTGGGGGACGGGGAGCATCTAAACATGCTTACATTGTCTTTGACTGCAGTTATATACGTATGACGTTAAAGCTCCACACATGTATAACTGCAGTCAAAGATACTGTAAGCATGTTTTTTTTCTATATAGCTTTTTTACGGTATTTTAGGTATTTTTCTTCCCGCTTCCCAGCCCAAGGCCCCAGCACACAGCCATGCTTGCATATGGAGGCATGCATGCACACCGTGGTGCCAGCGCAGCCTCTTCCACCAACCGGTAACAGTGCTGTCCCCTCCCGCCTATCCTACCCACTGGAGCTCCACCTTGTGGGAGCAGAACTATAGGGGGGTGACAACCCACCCCCACGAGAGGACAGCAGCCTGCTGGCTTGTTCAGTCCTGCTCCTCCCCCCCCACCCATGCACCGGCGCCCTGATGATCCAAGGTCGTTCCCGAACCTGGCTCGCCGGCATAGTACAAGGTGTGGCATCCAGCACCTCAACTCTCAGTGCCACTGGGTCGGCTATATATAAGCATGTTTAGATGGCTCCCTTCCCCCAATATCATGGATCCCTATTTAGAGCGCCTGCAGCCCCACTCTCAAGCATGCGCCAAAGTGCTGTTTTTAGAGGTGGGGCTGCAGTGTTCAGTGGCTGCTCGGCTCATACTCGGAAGTTATGGGCCAGGCAATAAAATGTAAGCCCAGCCATAATCAATTACTGCTTTTAAAAAAAAAATTCATACTGGGCTAAAGATCATGTCAGCCGAATTGAAAGTCTGGGAAAAAAAACTGGATGATTTAGAAAACAGAGGGTGGAGAAATAACATTCATCTGTTGGGGGGCCCAGAAGGTGCAGAGGGACAGAACATGATAACGTTTTTACAAAGCTTCATCCCAGCACTTCTGGGCTACCAACAGCCATGACCTTTAGTAGTGGAAGAGCACATCACCTCCTTTCTAAGAAGCCCAAACCTGGCACCAGACCCTGCAGGATCATTGCTTCTTTCCTCGGCTACTTAATCAAGGAGGAAATATTAAGACTGGCTAGAGAAAGGAAGGTTTTAACATGGGAGGGGGAACAGTATTATTTATCTTTCAGGACTACTGGGCAGACATAGTTAAAAAACACAGAGATTTTATAGGAGTCAGGCACTATTTACAAAAACATAATGTAGTTCATCAAGTAAAATACCATGCTACTCCACAGATTAGCAGAAATGTCAGATTCCACAACTCTGACACAGCAGAGGAGGCTTGTGAGTTTGTTGAAATATTTTGGCCTACATTATAGAATACAGATAATAAGCAGGATATGAACAAAGCTCAACATTCTGCTGTCTCCAAAGATGATGACCCTTGCAACTCAGTTTGTGCTCTGCGGCAGCACGGCACATAGGCTCAGCTCCCTCCTGAAAGGAACACACTTACACCAAAAAAGCAAACAACCCCTGCTGGCAATAAACGAAACCCCCACCAGCCAAAGTAAGTCTCCTCTCAAAGACGGAACACAGTTCTAAGGAAAAGCAGGTCACACACCAGAGAAACAAACACTTCTACACACCCTCCTCTACATACAGTAATGCCCACAAGGGATGCAGAAGTGCAAACAGCAAAATTTCACAAGATTCTGACACCAGCTCACAGGATAGAGATCTATCTGCAGACAAGATTTCAGGAGAACCTCAATCGCCCATCCCAATGTGTGCAGAAACAGCTTTGCAAGAGACTGCTCATGATTGATATGTTTAATACTACTGTTAAACTATTAAACTCTCTTTTAAGAAACATCCCTCTTACCTTTATAGAGATCTAAGAATTCCTTTCACCTCAAATTTAAAGGGAAGCCCCAATTAACAGAAAAAGGGCAGCAATGAAATGCCTGATTAGGGCTTTCAGTATTAAAGTAAAATTAAGTAACTGTTTCAAAAGTTGTCTTGTTTTGAAAGACCCACACTGACTGTCATGTCACCAAGCCACCTGCCGCCATCTCATGCTTGTGTTGGAAGCCACTTGGTGTACAGGAGATGGTCACAGGCAGCTTGGCGACATGACGGTCAGAGTTGGTCTTTAAAAATAAGATAACAAGTACTTAAAAATTTTACTTTAATGCTCAAAGCCCTAACTGGGTGTTTCTGCAGCAACTGCTGCTGTTTTTCTATTAACCAGGATTTCCCTTTAATCCAACTCTTCTCTGACAAGAAAAGGACGTTTCTGAAAAATGTCTCCCTCACAGCAAACAGTACCCCAGATGCAGTAACTTCCCTGAACAGCACTACTATTCTGACTGGCTCCCCACAGAGATACGCTCATACGCAAATCAAGCTCATGAATATGCAACTCAAACTCATGAATAAACATCACAAAGTCTACTGTTACTTGCTGAAGCTCCAATACAATTGCAGTGAATGGAACAAAGACTCGCTTTAATTACTGACTTTCAAATATTGAAATAATCCATCAAACTAATACATTTGTTGAATTAACTGAATATCCCTCTTTTCTAATTTGTAATAGCTACCTATGCAACAAATATTATATTACTAATAGTCTGAGAACATAAGTTCACCCCAAAATACAACAGGTCTATAGACAGACTACCGCACCAGTATCTACAGTTATCATCTCATACTGCAAAGATCATATTCTCATTCACAATCTGGTTCTGATTTTATCCCCCCCAACTTGCCTCTACCCCTCACTTAAAAAAATAGTTGATGGTGCCAATAACCTTATTCATTAAAAAGGGATATGTAAACTTATTGTAAACTATCATGTAATTTGGACAACATAGCTTATTAAGGTAATTAAGCATGCTGCTATTATCCAAACACTGCCGTGAGTAAGGGAAGAGAGCTCTATCATAATTATACTAAAACAAACAAATATTATGCCCTGAAATAAGAGATGGAGAAGTCCTTCTAGCTATTCCAGACCATTTTCCAGGATAATTAATAGACTGACCAAGCACAACTGTTTAACAGCAACACAACTCCATTGTCCCTCCAAAACGTGTCTAAGGTTATGATTACTAACCCCCTCTATAGGGGGACAAAGGTATAAAATCTGGACACATGTTGGTTCTCCTGCAGCACACTGGAGTGATTTTACCCGCTCAGCATGAGTTTCACAACTGCAGTAGTTTAGTATTAATCATTCCTGTTTGCCACACCATCTTAAGCTATACTGAAATGACATCCTTGGACTTAGCATAAGTTCCAAAAGTGAAAAAAACACCTACAGTGAAGAGTTTCTGAAGGCGCTGCTGAGCTCAGGCAGCAACATCCAGAGGTCCTTTTGGCTCCCTGATGTCAAAACTGTCTATGCTTTTGGACTGTTTGAAAAGGGAAACTTTCCCCAATGAATCTGGACTTTATCTGAAAACATTTTCTAAATGTTCCGTTGTCAGGATGACAATGTTATCGTCACGGTTGTTCATATTATCTTTCATTTTCCTAATTAATAGTAATGTTCTGTATTTTTATAAGTATATGATATTCTTAGACAAGGAATGGTGTTGCATGCAAGTTTGATCCAATATCTACTTTTTTGTATTAACACAAAACACTGGTTTTACAACCTTAGGCTAAAAAATATCTATGTTAAAGTACCATAGGCTACCATTTTGTATCAGGTTAAGCAATGGATGGTTCTCATTTCAAACTGAGCTATTGGGTTCAATGAGTTAAATTAATGGTGTATTCTTAAACAATGACATCTTATTATACAATCTGTTTAATATTCAAATCCATAGAGACATGCTGATGGTTTATAGTAAAAATGACATGAACAGAAACAGCTAAGATTTATAAATTAATTTCCTGGAATGTAAAAGGATGCCATAGCTCAGTCAAATGCACAAGGAGATTAGTGTACTTAAAAACCCCTAAAAAACAATGTGGCATTCTTACAAGAAACTCAGCTTTCTCACGGCAAAACCTTGACACTTAGAAAAAAAAAGTGGGTAGGTGAGGTATTTAGCAGCTCTTGCAACACTAAGAGCACAGGTGTTTGTATTCTTTGTCATAAGAATATACCTATGACTGTGAAGAATGTTATATCAGATCCACAAGTCAGATTTGAAATGGTTAATTGCCAAACTAAAGGTCAAGATATCCTTTCAGTAAATATTATGCCCCCAATAAAATTTCTCCAGAATTCTTCCCGAACACTGTGAATACCATAGCTTCTTGGGGCATCTCCAATATCACTATGGGGGGAGACATGAACACAGTAGGGGATGAACTATTAGACAAGAGTGGTATGACTCAAAATCATAAACAAATATCACTTTCTCTAAAGAAAATGTGTAAAGCATTCAGCCTTAATGACACTTGGAGGGTAGACAGCCCAGATGTAAAGGACTATACCTTCAAAGTCAAACGATATAACAGCTACAGCAGATAATGGTATCTAATTCCCTATTACATAATTTGGCATCTGTTAGCATTGGCAATACAGTTATATCTGATCATGGCTGGGTTAATGACTGAAGATGCCCAACAATTTCCTAAACTGGGTAGAAAAGGAAATAAAGGATTTTTTTGAGACTAATCATAACAACTCTGTTACTCCTGCTGTATTACGGGATGCTTTTAAGCCCTTTTAACGAGGCAGAATTCTATAATACTCTAGTTATAAAAAAAATTACAAGACTTGGTCAACATGGAAAGCTTACTTAAAGAAAAAAAAAAATTCATTACCTCTAAATGTAAAAATCATTCTTTACATAGTGAAATTATGAGGTTGAAATTTGAAATAAATGGAATCTATCATCGAAAAGCAGAATACGCTCTCTTTAGGTGTAAACAAACTTACTGGGAAGTATGGGAGAGCCAAGGCAGATCACTAGCCCTTAAATTAAAAAGAAAAACTGACTGAAGCGTCGAAGGTTGCCTCTGTCAGAAACCCTTCAGGTAATACACTAGTAACCTGAAGGCAAATTGCCTCTGCCTTTAGAGATTTTTATAGTAAATGTTATCAATCTGAGAAAATGTTCAAAGAAAAAATTTCCAAAATTTCTTAAATGGGGCTGAATTACCAAGTATTAGTGAGGAGGACCAACGGAACTGATAAAAGCAGTTCACGCCATGCTTTCTGGCAAAGCGCCTGGAACTGATGGATCTAATGCAGAGTTTTATAAAGTCACACTTCTAGCATTGTTTCAAGACTACTAAATACATTCTCCTTTATTCACCAATCTGGCGGTCTCCCTGTCTCTATAAAAAAAGCTAACATTTCAGTCATCCCCAGAAAAGACAAGCACAAAACTCTCTGCAAAAATTAGCACCGTATTTCCCTTATCAATGTACACTGTAAAAGTTTAGTCAAAATAATTGTGAATAGAATAAACTTTATAAAAAAAGATTATTCATACAGATCAGGTTGGATTTGTGCAAGAACGGCACAGCTCAGACCATCTTAAAAGGGTCCTTCACATTATCCAAGCTTCCAATAAATTAGCTACACCCACGTTGCTCTTGTCATTAGATGCAGACAAAGCTTGTGACCGTACTGAATAAAATTTTCTACAATTTATTATGGATCAGTCTAACTGTCTCATCAAAACATTATATTCAGGAGCAGAAGCCACTGTTAGAATTAATAGTGTAGCTTCACAATCATTTCCCCTGTTTAGAGATATCAGACAAGGCTGTCTATTATCACCATTATAATTAATGGGTCTCACCTTTTTGCCATAGGGAGACTGTGCCATAATTTGATGTTATACAGGAGCGTTTATAATGGCAAACACGTGCACAGTTCCCCTCATTCTGCGCATGCGCCCACTGCAGTGTCTCCTTTCCCAGGTCACCGCTTCCTTCTCACCCACAACCCAGCTGCCAGAAAAACATGGCAGTAAGTTGCTTCAAAACCAAAAAAGTGTTATTTTCTACAAATAGGGGGATAGCAAAATATTTAAAAAAAACCTGTAAAACCTTTGAAAATGAAAATGTGTGGACTGTCCAAAAACTGAACTGGAGCATGGCCGCACTGAAACGGCTGCTATTTTATATCATTGCTGTGGCCAAAAAGGGGAGACCCAGCAATTATATAAAATAAAATATGGGGTAGTGTGTGTAAACTCAAAGTTTACACACACCCTTGGAGTTAGATGCTTTGCACAAACCCTTTGAGCTTCACTCTTGGGGTTTATGTAGCATCTAACCCCTCGGGTGTCTGTGTAAACTTCTCATTACACACACCACCCCATACTTTATTCTATTTATAATTCATTTTGGCACTCAGACCACGGTTAATCAAAATTAGGTCTTTTACAGCAATCTCTGGAATTAAAATGAATAAGGACCACAAGCTAAAAGCTTATGCAGATGATAGCCTCATGTCTTTAAGTAATCCTATGTTCTCTCTCCCGTCTCTCTTTAACACCATTAAAGACTTTTCAGAATTCTCTGAATTTAAAATCAACTGGAACAAATCTGAAGCCATGCTTTATCAGGGAAAGCTGACTGCAATCGCTTAAGTGTATTTAACATCAAAATCTGTATATCAGGAATTAAATACCTAGGTATCATACTCCATAAAGATCATAACTGTATTTTAAGAAGAAATATGGTATTTCTTACTGAAAAAATGGATTTAGATTTCCCAAGATGAAAAACTATGTACCTATTCTTTTGGGGCAAAATTCAAAGCGCTCACATGATGATCGCCTCCACAATTTATTATGTTCTTCAACGCCTCCCACTAAAAATTCCAATTTACATCTATAATAACATTTACATGACCATTAGGTGCTTTATTTGGGAACATAAAACTGCAAGAATTTCCACCTGTAAGTTACAGTAACCTGGCCACAAGAGAGGTTTTTCCCTACCAAATTTTCAGCTGTGTCATGCTACATTTATTACAGGGAATTTTATTTTTATTTTGTTTTTGATAACTGGGTAGGCGCACTAGACATAAAAAATAACTACATTCAGGAACATCCTGGGAGGGTACAAGTAAGTCATAAAACAACAACAGTGGTTACAATACAAGGTGATACAGACACATATCAGATTAGGAGTTAAACAAACATTATGCAATTAACAGGTTAAACTGCAACATATCTACACATATTCTAATAAGAGCAATTTTCAGAGGCAATAAAAGCAGCATAATGAACACTTAAAATGGGGGGTACAACCAATTTCAAGTAGGAATGTACAGTTGACATATTATTGCATGTGAGTGAACAAACCAAATGTAGCGGCAATAAGCATCAAGCTTAAGTAAGTACATACTGTAGTAGTATGAACCCCAGGAAGGAGAGGAAATGGAGGAAGTTTTATAGAGTGGTAGGTCGAGGAGGGAGCAAGAAGGTGATCCAAAGTAGAGAAGAGGATTTGTGTAGGTGAAAAAGGTGTAAGTGCATAGAGGGGAGGAGAGGGGATAATGGAGGGTGGGAGTAACCTAGGAATAACAGAACAGTAATATGGCATAAAGGATCAGAAAACCCTTCAAGCTGGTTCTATACTGAAATGTATTTGTTGAAAGGTTTACATCCTAAAATGACTCTTTGGTGGTCTCCTTAATTGTCTAAAATTGGATCCTATAATGGGTCCCACATGTAACCTTTGGCTCAAAGTCTCCAAAATGCTAAACTGGTGTCCTTCTGCCTCGCCTCATTGACCACTATGGAGAAATTATCCGATTTCAGTTTGACAGACAGACCCTAAACTGGGACTCACGGAAGATGAAAGGTATCCTCACAATTAGAGCTCTTACGGATCCTGCACTAAATACAACTGCAACCTTCACCGTCCTTAAAGACAACTATAAACTGTCAAGAATAGAATTTCATTGTTGCTTGCTGATCAGAGATATTCTAAAGGGGAAGTCAGCTATGATCTGATACTTCCACCAGCAAACCTATCAAACAATATTTTTTCGAGCTCTGTTGGGTATAGAAAAAAAAATATGATCTGGTATTAGATGCACATAGAAACCCACAAGACAAACTACATGAGACTTGGGGGGAAAAACTCCAGACAAACATCCTAAATGAATGGGATTGTAGCTGGAACTTCACATTGACAACCTGTAGGGACTCCAAAGGCAGACTGATTCAACATAAAATTGCTCATAGGTGGCATTACACTAAAATAAAAATGTATGACTTGGGAACTACAACAGACGCGAACTGTTGGAGATGTAATACAGAAAAGGGAACCATGTGGCACTGTGACAAAATTACCCCTTTCTGGGAAGAAATACGGCAAGCCTGCCAGACCATTCTTAACTGCAATATCCTCTGCTCTCCTAAATTTATTGTGCTTGGTGTAGGTTCTAACCTTTTGCACATAGATGTAAATAAAAGACTATGGTTACACATGGCACTAATCTCAGCAAAAAACATAATTTTAAGATACTGGAGACAATCTAAATCCCCAACATTTGGAGAATGGCTTAGCAGAAATATTGCTGAGAGCAAACTATGAAAGAATGACTAGCTTTTCTCATTCAAGAATGGACAAATTCTATGGAATATGAGACCCTTTTCTACAATCGTGAGTTTGTAACTTATCAGATATGATACTACACAATTCAAACTAAGGTTGTATTGAAATATAACAATTTGGAAAATACCATACACACCGTTCCTCATTTAGCAAGTGTTACAGACAATTTAATCTATTACTGTTATCCAATACATCTATTTATATGTATTGTTTATCTAACAAAATGGAAATCTGTACAGATACTGTTTGCTTGTTTAACTGTATGTTAATGTTGTTGAAAACCCAATAAAAAGTTAATTATATATGTAAAAAAAGACAATATATTGCTGTAAAGGGTCCAGAGGAGAGCATCCAGTATGATACGGGGGATGGAGGAACAAAGGATAAACTAGTTGCTCTTGGATGGATGAGCCTGGAGACAAGGAGATTAAGAGGAGACCTGTTAATAATGTATGACATAACATGAGGTGAGACACCAAAAAAAACAATCTAGGGATGAGCCTTAAAGGAATACAGATCTATCTATAAGAGGACATAGCATTCAAAGCAAAACCAGAAGTTTTAAAACTAACAAGAGAACATTCTTTTTCACCCACACGATAACAGGCCTTTGCAATAATTTCCCCAAACTGTAACAGAAAGGGGTTCAAAAAAGATCTTTAAGCAAAAGATTGATAGTTCAATTATGAAGAGTTACAAGCTTAATTACTACCACTGAAAAGTGAGATGGGGCAGTCTAGTTGGACCTCTTGGCATTCTTCTGCTTACAGCTTCTAGTACAAAGTCAAGTAGTACGAACTTTGTGAAATACGTTTTACACTGTATAATTTATACTGACAGTATTGTGTGTTTATTACAAACAGGAAATACAGATCTTCGTGAACACACACTCTTATGTGCCAGTGTTGCTGGGGTTATTAATACAATCCCAGCATAATGCATCACAATTTTATTACAGCAATTAATTTTCTACTGGCTGCTACGTGCTTCACTGCCTAGCTGTGTAGGATACTTAAACTTAAAACCCAAGTGAGAAACGTGGATTCTGAGCATCAATATCTGGTCTGGACTGTTGGCACAGTGACAGCAATATCACTTGAACCACCGATGATCTGGGCTTGGGAGCAGACTCTGACTGTCAGGAGCCAACCAGGGAAAGATGATCAAGCATCCAAGGTAGGGACAGTGCATCTCCATTGGGGGGAGGGGGGGGACACAGTGTTCCGAACAATACATTTACAACCTGGTTGAAGTCAGATGGTAGCGCAGCAGAAGCCAACTCAAAGGAGTGGGACAGCACCTGATGCCGGTGCTGCTACTGCAAGTATGCCTAGTGTGAACTGCATGGTGACATCCTTCTGAAGAAAATCCAGTGGAAAATCCATGATCGCTGCAGATGACAATCTGGTTCTCCGCAGGCCCCACACTGCGGACTAGGTTCCCTTCGCCACTGGATCCTGCGCTGGAAGGGTCTGGCCAGTCTTGATGGCCTTGCCATGGGGGATAAGCTATGGAAGATAGCAGAGGGATATCCCCCAGAAAAGGCAGATGTTGAGGCTGGGAGGAACAGGCCAGATGGGGCAGGTCAGTGTCAGAGGGGGAGAAAACCTTTGTGTTTTTTTCTTTTTTAAAAGGCATCATTATCCTCCAATTTTATGTAAAACTCCCTTAATAAATGATACATGTCCATAATAACCAATATAACTTACATTGCTGCAAACTACATTAGGGCCAAGCATCTTAATACGTGATAATGCAAGTATGTGCATATGGAGCAAAATTTCAAACATTCTTTAATGGAGGTGTTTCCTTAAACTGAAGATAAGGACTCTGTACAATAAACTAAAAGTCTGACATCGGATTAGCATCAGATTTATTTGAACCATATGAACATGTGATTCCAATTAAAACCATTTAAAGGGACACTGTCAACCCCCTTAGGCCTCCAAGTGTCCCTAGTTTAAAAAACACATTATGATTGTTTACATTCTGTGAAAAATGTTAATCCAGCTGATAGTTTGATTCAGATTACCTTTTTCTTTTAAAAAGTGAAAAACTGTGTGCCCACCAAAATATGTTTACATTTCTTGACCAACTCCCACTGCATCTTTACTGGACTCAGGAACACCCCCAACACAATCTAGCCACTCATTATGCAGTGGGAATAGAGGAGACTATGGAATTATGAGCGGCTGCACTGTTTGAGGGCATTTCTGATGTTCAGGAAGTATGCAATAAGAGTAGTTCAATGATTTGAAGCAAAACAAGGCTGGGTAGAGCTATGCATTACCATGCATTTCATCTGTGAATTTTAGAGAAGATAAGCAACCATATAATGTGGGTTTTTACCTAAAACTAATATGATGCAAAAAAGGTTGACAGTGTCCCTTTAAAATGCTATGTTAAGAGTTGTGTCAACAACCTGGGAAATGTACATAGAGACTATGGTTCACAGCTTAGGTCAGTCCTTATGAAAGACATGTACACATCTTCAATGTAACTTTCAAGCATGCGAGTTTTGCAGTACTCAAAAACCTGTCTACAAGGTTTCTTTATCTGGCATACACAGAGAAAGATAAACCTAAACCAGTAAACAATTTATTACCAAAATTATCACATTCTGACACAAGCAATTAATATGAGGATTAGACTACTGAGAAGCCTGTACTGACTTACACAAGATAAGTAATTTTTTTTTGCTATTGCAAGCTTACCAGCAGAACTGTAACACTGATCGAAGCATGACTGCTAATGTGTAAAATGCAACCCAAACATGCTGCTTACTATTCACTGAAGCACCCTGCGCACATAAAGCAGCTGCAATTTGTCAGTCCTCTTTTGTAATTTAGTTACTGTGGCAAACTGGTCTGTCCCAGACTCAGCCTGCATCACTGTTACGAGCTCTCTCTATACACTCGGCAGCTGCCACCACTCAGCTTAGATACTCTTTTGTGGAATCTCCAGGTCTGCGCCCCTCCAGAGCCACTGCTCACACAGTGCAGTGCTCCTTGCTCAAGGTCACAAGACCCATCCCTCTCTGTCACTGAGAACTTCCTAGTTTAGAAACAGATTATGGTAATGGTAGCCTTCTCCTAAGTGGTGGAAATACAGTTATTGTCAGTTATAAATCGGTTAGCTGTACACCAAAGGATTTAGTCACAGAAACTTGAAATATATAAAAATAATATAAATATCTCAAGATAATTATACAGATACTACAGGATATTATATCAAGACTACAGGGAACAATAATTCTACAGAAATGGAAAGAAACTTGTTTTGAACAATAGGTTACACACAGAACAAATTATCTCTCTCTCTCTCTCTCTCTCTCTCTCTAAGGTCAGAAACAGATTTGGGGAAATTACTTTCAAATATCGGGCAGCGATTGCTTGGAACAGTTTTTCAGTGCCAATGGAGGGATTTGACTTTGTCTGTTAACACATTTCAGACAACATATTAAACCAAAAACGCATGAATGCCACTGCTATTGGGGGTTTATACTAGTGCCTTTGAATACATATCTTGGGATCATGTTGAATGTTTGTAAAGTACTAGATTGTATATAGTTGTGTATTTTTAGCCCTGCCAGATCTAAAAGCTCTCCAGTTGCCCCCTCCCCATGACACATCATGCAGTACGTCACTCTAACACAACAGATTCAAAATCCTTTGTCTAGAGTTGGAGTTGGGAAGTCCAACTTGAACCAGCCAGCCTGTTGGACAAATACCTTTGTATTCTGTCCAAAGACTTGAGCCCCCACCAGGAATGTCTGGGATAGTTAGCCGCTTCCTGACATCAAAGATACTTCTAATGCCCACCTATAAATTGACAGAGGTCTGAGACTGGACAGCCAGATAGTAAATTTATAACAGGGCCATTTGGTCTGTTTCTTTTCAGAGACAGTGCGAAGGAAGATTCACTTTTTTTCCCCCAGCATCTGCTAAATTCAAACTGTTACACATGAAGGAAGGTTAGATAAAAAAAACAAGGAATACAGTATAGATATACATAGCAATGTTTACAGTTATCATCATGTAGGCCTCTGTACTTTAAACAGCAGTGCTTGTCAGAGGGGGCACTACTCCTACTATTTTCCTTTTTTAAATGGACTTTGTTTTTGCTCCTTGGCTGTTAGCTAGGTCAAGGATCCCGGACTTCGTGCATTGCTCATCATCCAAGGTTTTTTTCTGCTTTTGTTGTGGTGGCAAAAATATATGACTTCAGAGGAGCTGACTTTGATAAGATGGCCAACAGAGTTAAGCTGGCCCTGGCAAGAAGAAATACAGGTGAGGGGGTACAGGCAAAGTGGGCAAGCATTAAGGATGCAATACTTGAAGCAACATCCCATTGTGTTAGAGAGAAAAGCAAGAGCAAAAGAAGAAGGAAAACACTTTGTTTCTCAGAAACAGTAGCAGAAAAGGCCACAGTCAAAAGGCTGGCCTTCAGGAAATATAAGGGAATGCAGCGGGACGAAGATAGGGAGGCATACCAAACTTCCCTAAGGGAAGCAGGGAAGGCAGTAAGGTAGGTAAAGGCCCAAACCGATGAAACACTAGCATGAACAGTAAAGAAGGGGGACAAGACTTTCTATAGATACATTAGTGAAAGGAGAAAGTCCAGAGGGGGTACTGCTAAGATCAAAGGGGATAAGGGGGAGTGTGTGGAGGAGGACCAAGGAAAAGCATCTATCCTAAATATTTGATTCTGCTCAGTATTTACCGAGGAGAAGGTAGGGCAGGGCCCACAGCTCAGCATCATGGACACCGGCGGGGGGGAGGTGTGCACTAGTCCCTTCACAAAAGAAAGGGTCCTACAAGAACTTGCTAAGCTCAGGGTGGACAAGGCAATGGGACCTGATGGCATTCATTCCAGGGTACTAAAGGAGCTAAGAGTGGAACTAGCAGAGCCATTAGCAGAACTGTTTAGTGAGTCTCTGAGCACAGCAGAGGTCCCAAAAGACCGGAAAAGGGCTCATGTGATCCTGCTCCACAAGAGTGGTAGCAGGGAGGAGGCAGAGAACTACAGACCAGTCAGTCTTACCTTAGTAGTGGGCAAGATTATGGAGGCACTCCTTAAGGAAAGGATAGTGCAACACCTGGAATCCATAGGAGCACAGGATCCAAGATAGCATGGGTTTACAACAGGAAGGTCCTGTCAAACTAATCTAATAGATTTCTTTGACTTGGTAACCAGAGTGGTGGACCAAGGGGGTGCAGCTGATGTCGTCTACCCTGACTTCAGCAAAGCTTTCAATACTGTTCCACATAGAAGATTGATTAATAAGCTGGATAGGCTCGGGTGGATCAGAAGTTGGTCAACTAGGTGGCAAACTGGTTGGCGGGCAGAAAACAGAGAGTGGTGGTAAATGGTATACAGTCAGAAGTGATGCAAGTCACAAGTGGGGTACCTCAGGGATCAGTCCTGGGGCCAGTCCTCTTCAATATCTTCATCAGTGACATTGCAGATGGACTGGAGGGTAAGGTGTGTCTGTTTGCAGATGACACCAAGATCTGCAGCAGAGTAGATGATCCAAGATGGGGTGGGCAGAATGAGAAGAGATCTGGATAAACTGGTAAAATGGTCGGAAGAGTGGCAACTGGGGTTTAATGCAAAGAAGTGCAAAATTATTCACATAGGGAAGAGAAACCCTGAAGCCACCTATAGGTTGGGAGGGGGGTTGCTGGCGATCACAAGAAAAGAAAGAGACTTGGGCATCATCATTACAGATGACCAGAAATCATCCAAGAAGACCACTAAAGCAGTAAGTAAGGCTAGAGGGATGTTGGTGTGTATTAGTAGGGCTATCACAGGTTGTAGGAGGGAGGTAATAATCCCTCTTTACAAGACACTGGTTAGATCCCATCTGGAGTACTGTGTGCAGTACTGGAGGCCACACCTGCACAAAGACATTAACAAAATGGAGGCAGTCCAGAGAAGGGCAGCCAAAATGGTGCAGGGACTGCATCAGAAAACATATGAGGACAGATTAACGGAGTTCAATATGTATACCCTGGAGCAAAGGAGGGAGAGAGGTGATATGATCGAAACATTCAAACACCTTAAGGGCATTAACAAGGTGAAAAAGTCTAACATGTTTCAATATACAAAAAATAGCAGGACAAGAGGACACAGCATGAAATTAGAGGGAGGTCAATTAAGGGGCAATGTGAGGAAGTTCTTTTTCACAGAAAGGGTGGTGGATGCATGGAACGGCCTACCTCAGGAAGTGGTGGATATGAATACAGTGCAGGGCTTTAAACAGGCATGGGATAGGCATAAGGAAGCAATACAGATGAGTATAAATAGATAGGCCATTGACAGAGTACATGCCTGTGGCACATTCATAAGGTAGAAAAAATGGGCAGACTAGATGGGCCTTGCAGTCCTTATCTGCCGTCAACTTCCATGTTTCTATGTTTCCCCCATAGCGAAGGCATGCATGCAGTGACCTTGGCACATACCTGGGCACGCTCCCACACCTGACGTGCAGATGTCCACCACCTCTGAAAATCCCATTGCAGCACTGGTCCCAGGCTCATTTACCCCTAGTCATTGCTAGGGGTCGGTATGTTGCCAGGCACCAGGTCTCCTCCTCCCCAAAGAAGGTGAGCAGTCCATTGGACACTCAGCCTTCTCCCCCAGGCTGACGTCTGACATCCCTAGGCTTGCTCCAGAACCCGGGCTGTCGATGTTGCAAGTGGTAGCACTACCACTGTGCAGGCAGACCAGCCCCCCCCCTTATGTTTTTTTAATTAAATAGTTATGTTTTAGGAAGCTAATAAAAAATAAAACAATGGTCATCTGGCCCTCAATGATGCAGCAGCAGCACTGCTACTGGAAAAAACTGTGTTTGGAAGCAACATTTGGTCTCCCCCTCACTGGACCTCTGAGCTCTGTCCAGAAAGTACCCTTTGGGTGAAGCTGATCAGCCATGAGGTGGCAGAGCGGTCTGAAACACTCTATACCAGAGGGAGGGGGTGGAAGATCTGAGACTGCATACTGCAGCTCGGTGAGAAAACTTGGCAACCTTGTCTGCCTACGCTCCATCAGTTTTTTCTCATTCTTCTCTAATCCCTCTCTCCACCCTATTTGGGCACAGTCTGTATTACAAACCCATCTCTGACAGGCCATAAGTGGCTTTAGGGTCAAGCTCAATGTATACTTCAACCTGCACCATGCAGACACGACACTAGACCTAGGACATTTTACATCAGACACACTGCATCATGCACATGGTGGTCACTTCCTCGGTTGTTGACTGCAAAGCCCTTGCCACATGACTCATGACTCTTCACCTGACATACCAGGGGGAAGTCGTATGGAAAGAAGAAGCCACCTAACCTCCCCGAGGCAGGAGCCATCCAAGTCAGATACCCAACTCAGCCTCTGTTGCCTTATGTATGGCAGTCAAAGATTAAGAAGTGAACCAGAGTAGTCCTTATGTTAACAAAGCACAGAATACAGTGCTCTCAAAAATAACTCAGGGTAGAGCATTTAAGCAAAAATAATCCTTTTATGCTGGGACATACAGAGGCAAGATGATACATGGGCCAAGGCCCCCCAACATTTTTTAGTAGCACTTCCGCTTCAACTGGAAGCATAAGTGCCACTGCAAAATGCTGGAATGCTTTGGTGTGTGCCTCCTCTTGCCTTTGTATGTCCGTATGTAAATAAAATGATTTATGTTGCTTAAATGCTCTTCACCGAGTTGCTTTAGAGTGTGCAGCTCTCTGTGCTTTGGTTGGACATTTCTACTAGTGGCAGCACCAACACTGTGAACTGAGCACCAAATATCCCCTTGGTGCTTGTTAGTATGCCAAGCAGAGATGCTCACCATTAGGCCACTGGGCAGCCCAGCAATGACTCATTCTTACTGACGGTATGGGAAGGAAATGGGGGTCCCATACTACTCTTCCCTGATTGCGTCTACTTTCCCTCTCATTCTGTGGTCAAAATTCATCTTCCAGCTCCATCCCAGGAACAGCATGCCACATCTTCAACCCTGCTCTCAGGGCAAATTGTTACATTTCTTAACACATCCATTGATGAGTGGCACATCAGTTCCCTCTGATACAGCAGACAGGAAAGGGCATTATCAATGACAGTTACTTGCTTAGGTACTCTACTCCAAAGCTCCCATGTCGTCTAGTATGGCACAGTAACAAGAGAGGGTAACCTCAATTCCAAAGTATACTGGGATTGTACTGCTTGTAAGCAAATCAAATCCAAACCATATCCTGATTTGTTTTCAGCTGCTCTCTTTGCGATCAACATATTTCTCTCCCATACGTGTGATCTCTTCTCTTCAAAATGTTGCAGTGGTGAGAAGTATTCCCTTTGGATTTGTCTTTTGATTAGCAGCCTGTCAGGAATGCTCTTTGAAATGACTTCTGAAAGGGAAGGTTTGAAATGGAGATCTGCAATAGACTCGCATGGCATTTCTAACAGCCATGCTACATACGCCAGCAGATGGAGGAGGAGGAGGAGGAGGAGATTCTGGTGACCATTAGAGGTCATGCCCATGTTTTCCTATCATCTAGGAGAGATTCTGATTTCTGTAGAGACGTCCTTTCAAGATTGCTGCTTTTAAGCTAAGAACTAGAAGGCTGATGGCATACATAAGTTCTTAAGCAAGTAGAGAGTGTATCTTTTGTTATATCCTGTAATAAAATAAGTAACTGCAGCAATTATAAAATGTTTTGGCTGCATCAAAAAACTAGTCTAAGACAGAAAAAAACAAAACTAGTAGAGGACACCTGATTATAAGGAATACTGCTTTGCGTCATTAGCTTTTCCAACAAGGCAAGTGTTCTATCTGTGATGAATGGCATGGGGGCATCCTTTAGCACTGAGCACTCATAATACCACCAGTACCAATCTCACTAGCCCTATATCAGTATGTACTTTTTATTGGCATTGTATATTTTTGCTGTTTTGTTATTATGCGTTCCTGCACTACGTCAATTCTTTATACCCATTAATTAATAGTACCAATGTTTTTCTCTTCTTCTCCCTACTGTTATCCCTCCACCCAGGACACACCTAAAAATTAACCTCAGCTCAGTGTGCCTTTCCTGGTCACCAATTTCTAAATAAATAGTGACTATATAATGGGTTGCAGTGTGATAACATGGTGATCTCCACCAGTGAACGGTAAGACTCATAACTTACGAATGGCAAAGTCACGAGTCAGCTATGAAGGTCTTACCACTCATGTCTGGAGATAAACGTTATTTCACTGCAACCGATTATCTATTTGATACACACTACACTATTTTTAATGTTTTTTAATATTGTTTTACTTTAAAACTGCCTTTCTTTTTTACTGTGAACTCTCTATCTAGCCCACATTTCCCTGTGTTGTTTTTATTCTATATAGATATAACACGTTTAAGTGAAAAAAATGACCTGTTTTAAGTGGAAATAGCAAATGCTTTAAGTATAAGTAAATATCTGTCCCAAAAATGACATCAACTATCTAGCCAATGTATTCACCACTGATGTGGTATATACAAGGGATATTCTACAGGTCGTCCAAAAATAAGCTTTCTATTCACTCCGGAATGTGACCAATAATGCTGCCTAGCAACAAGGGGCACAGCCCCAAGTGCTCAACTGTCATTTCTGGCATCATACCAGCATGAATAAAATTCTTCTCCTTGAATGCCCTGTGGGATGTCCTATTTATATCATGGGACTAGTTACTGCCAACTGTCCAAATCCTTGTGTGGTTTTACTCCTTTTTTTTTAAATGTACAGTATTTCAAATGTTTTACAAAAAGAGTATCAGTGGTTCCATCCTATTAGTGCTGTGTCATTCATGTAATTAGAGTTTTTTTATTGACTGTGAGCAAATCTGTTATATGTGTGCAACTGCCATGGTTTGAAAGGGCGCAGCAGCATAAGTGAAGGCACAAGGGTTCCAAGCGAGAATAAACAAGTTTCAAGGGAGAATAACATGTCAGTTCTCCAGAGGGCAATAACGAGGCACAACAACAAATGTATTCATCCCTCACATGGTATAAATAAAATTATAACATGGGTAAGAACATTATAGCCACCTGATTGGCTACAAGACAAATACAAGCATATCATTATCTGGCCATAATTACACTTCTCTGCTTAGCCTATGCACCAGGTTCAGTTACAATATCAATACACCTCATCTGTAACTATTTTTTTGTCTTCTGCTCATATTTCATACCAAAAACAATATTTTCCTACTAAAAGTCATAAACTCTTTTCTTTGGAAATGTCTTTTTATTATGTTTATTAAACGTTTTTCCATTTTTACAGAAAGAAGAAACAGAACAACTGCTGTAAACAAAGACATCCTGAAGTATAATGCTGCCAAATCTAGAGTTAACTTTTAGTGAATTATAATGGTGAGTAATCTAATAGTCTGAGAAGTAACTCTGTACCAAGTTAGTACATGTTCAGTTAATATCCAGCTTGTGCTGGGCTGGAGGGGCTGAGGCATCTACTTTATCTCACACCATGACGGCGACCAGAGTTCGGAAGCGAGCTCGAGCTACCAGGGGTCGGACAGGGATGACTGAGTGTCCAGATGACAGCTTTTCTCTCCTGGGAGGGAGGGAGGACTTCTTCTACCCATGATGTTAATGGCTCCTAGTGGAGTCTAGGAGCACAGCAGCTGAGGGTTCATGTAGAGGGGGAAGGTGTTGGTAGACATCCTGTGTGCGGAAGCGCGCCCGCACACACTGGCCATCAGAGCATGTCTGCGCCTTCGGGGGGGGAACAGAAAAAAGTGGAAAAGCCCCAGCACACAGGAGGATGACCACGGACCTCAAGGGGTCAGCCCACATGCTCACTGCCAGACCCAGCCTGACCAGCTCTCACGGGTCTCTTTCTCCGCTCCCGAGCCACGGCCAATTGGATTATAGATAGAGCACCAGGTAGGAGAAAGGTGGCCCCGCCTCGGAGGTGTGGAAGCTTGAGGGTCAGCCAGGGGCTCTGTGGAGTGGGGGAGTAGAGATCCAGCACCCAGTTTCCTGGTCAGAAGGGCCTCAGGTGGGGTGGTAGGAGATATCCGAGTGGGGTCTCGTCTGATGGAGTTCCTGCGAGTTGGTGACCGGAGGGAAAAAGAATTAATAAAAAAAAAAATATCCAGCTTGTGATCAAGTAATACTGTGAACCTTGGCTAACTGTACTTTACCAAATAACAATATGGCATAAAAAAATTACCCAATACTGGAACTGGAACTGCAAAAAACACTGCCGTTTATGAAATAAAATCTGGTCTATTGGTCAGGATATATCTATAACCAGCATCGCCATAGAAGTTCAAACTTCAGATATTTTTGTTTTGATTAGCTGTTTTTTCCAAATAAAAAAAAAAAAACATTTTTAAGAAGATCCTATAGCATCAGTACAGGACACAAAAGGGATGTGTAATTATGGTCAATAATTGCATTTTCCTCTCATGTGTTTAAAAGCACTTGGCGCCAAGTGTCTTGTGCCGAACAACACACTTGAGGCATATTGTTACTGACCCATAAATACACACCCTGGTGTGTCTTATTGCAGTCTTAGAAAATGTTTCTCAATGTGAAGGCTTCCTCCAGACAGTTCAGCCAAAATTCTATAGGTGACTACTCCCCTACATACATAATCTGGTCCACCAAGAATACCCCCCCCACCCCAAAATACCTGACCTTCAGAAACTTTAACTGCCTGGATACCTCCAGTCTCCTTGAGGGTGTCAGAGCGGTGAACTGGCCAACTCTCTACATCATCACAGATGTGTAATCTTCAGTCAGCTTTCTCATGGATGCCCTCCTTCGAGTCCAGGACCACCACTTCCCACTCACTACCCACAGAGTGAGAGGGTGCTGTACCCACTGGATCTCCAAAAAGTTATTGGCTCTGATGAAAGAGAGGGACAGCAAGTGGACAACCTACAAAATTTCCCCCTCCTCTCAACTCTGGAACATATACAGGCACCTATGTAACACTTGTAAGCAAACTGCCAAATCTCTGAAACACAAGTTCTACCTTAATTTACAAAGTGACAAACTTAGTGACCCCAGATGCTTCTGGGCTTCAATCGGTTCCTTGCTCAATCCATGGACCCTTAGCCAAGCCATTCAACTCACCTCCCCCTCTGGCCCTTTTAATGGTCCTCAGAGGTTGCACAGGCCTTTAACAAAAAACTTACTGACCTAGCTACCTACCTCAGTAAACTTCCCACCTAGGGTTGTCACAGTATACCAGTTTCACGGTATACCACAGTATCAAAAGTCACGGTATTGATACCGAGGTTATATCGCGGTATTGGGACCTTTCAACTATTTTTTTTGCATTTTCAGGGATACCTCAATTCGCAGGGGCTCCTTTTTTGTACAAAAAATACTTGTTCTGCAATTCCACGATATGACGATAACCGCGGTATTACATGTGACAGTTATCATACCGTCTGAATTTCATACCGTGACAAGTCTATTCCCACCCATCCACCTCCCAGTCCTGGTGGTCAGGGGAAGTGCTCCTCTCCTGCTGGCACTCCCCCCCCCACTTTAGAGTCTTCCGCCTTAGAGATACCCTCAAGCTTATGAAGACTCTCCTCAGCCGGGGCAGCTCTGGCAGTGATGGTCTTTTCCCCTCTTTTCTTAGGTTCATCTCCCCTGCTATCATAGAACCCCTCACCTTCACTTTCAACCTGGCCCTGACCACATCTACCATGCCAAATTCCTGGAAGCATGCCAAGGTAGTGCTGATCTTCAAGACTGGGGACCCCCTTTCCCCAGACAACTAAAGGCCCATCTCCATTCTCCCCCGCCTGAGCAAACTACTGGAGAAAATTGTGCACTCCCAGCTCTCAGAGTATCTCAGAAAATATAACCTCCTGTGCCCCCAACAACACAGGTTCCGAAAGCACCATAGCACCACATCAGCCGTGGCCCATTTCACAAACCACGCCCTCAGAAACATGGACTCCGGTAAGGCCACAGGTGCTGTATTTGTGGATCTGATGAGGGCCTTTGACATCGTCGACCACTCCCTCCTCCACTCTACTGTCCTCCACTTTGACTACAAGACTGAGACCTCCTCTTGGTTTCAGAGCTATCTCATGGGCAGGTCCCAATCAGATAACATTGGTACAGCCTCCTCACCGGCCCTGCCTGTCTCCATGGGTGTCCCTCAAGGCTCCATCCTTGACGCCCTGCTATTTTCCATTTTTATAAACTCCCATCCTGCCGAGAGCCTCTCCTGCGAGGCGCTTTTATACGTGGACGACCTCATCCTATTTCACAGTGACAAGTCCCCCATGAACATTTCCTCCATACTAATCCTAAACTACAGTGCAGTGAACAATTGGCTTCTTTCTCACAGGCTCTTGGTTAATGAAAAGAAAACGAAATCTATGCTTCTCAGGTCCAAGCCACTTATTTCCAACGTCTCCAAACCAAATTCATCACTACTAGTACTCACATCTGAAGCTCCCCCCTTCAAAAATGTTCTCGGCTTCAAATACTTAAGCGTTACCCTTGACCCCTCCCTTGCATTCACGGAACATATCAACAACACAGTGTGTAGGGCAGACCAGAAATCTGGAGCTGCCTACCACCTAAAACAGTTCATGACCTCTGAGGCGTGCCTTGTGACTGCCCAAGGCAACCTTCTCCCCCTTACAGACTACTGCTCTCCTATCTATTCCCAACTGTCCTCGGACCTGTGCTCCAGGCTTAACACAGTATACAACAGCATCTGTCATTTCATGCTCCAGTCTCCTTACTCTACCCATCACTGTGACTTGTACCGGTCGCTAGGATGGCTCCCACTCCAAGGGCTGTTAGACTATGCCCTTGGCTGCATTATAGACAACACCCTCAGAGGCAGCCTCCTGTCCCCATACTCATCCCTCCTCAAGGGTAGAGTGGCTTCAAGGTGCCTCTGTGAATCATCTGTCCCCCCCCCCACTGGAAGTCCCTATTATCTCCTCTGCCATGGGCAGTAAAGCCCTTTCCTTCTCTGCTCCCTCCCTATGGAACAAGCTCCCTATGTCACTCTGCTCCGCCAACTCTCACTCCTCAGTCAAAACCCACCTCAAAGCCTGGTTGCTGTCAGAAGCCAAATGCTTTTGCCCACTCAGGTAAAATGTGCATCCCCTTCCTCTGAACCCCCAATGTGGTGTCATACCCCTTCTGGAGGCACCATCACCCTATCTGGTCTGAAATCTCCCCTCTCCTGCCTGTTGCCACAACACTCATATTATGTTGATTACTTGTCCTCCATCTTTTATTTTTGTATCGTAACTGTGTATTTGACCCGATTACTGACTTTTCTACTGCACTGTGTACCTTATTGTAATCCAGTTTATGTATTTTAAATTTTGCAGCATGCTTTTTTTTTTTTCACCTAATTGCTGATGCCTGTAATACTGTCATGTTACCTGTATTTGCTTTACTCATTGTGCCATGCTAATGACCCAGGTCGTGCCTGAAAACGGTCCACTGGATCAGCGCACCCACCCAGTTATCAAAGACATAAATAAATAAATAAATAAGATAAATACTGTATCTTGTTTATCCACAAAAGCATATCAAAGACATTTCAGCCGTTTTAGTCCAGTGGATTCCAATGGAACCAAATGGTTAAGATTATCACCAGATCGTGGAATTCCAGTAGTGGAGGCCTTGGTGAAGGCATTAAGGATGAATACTCCAGCAAGGCAGTAGGTAGGGACATAGGTTGGAAATTTTTCTGGGTAGACTAGTTGGATCCTTGGTCTTCATCTACCAGCAACATCTGTTTGCATGACCAGCTCTCCCTGTCTCAGATCCTTTCCTCAAAAAATGTTTTAACAGTTTGGTTAACTTTGAATCTGTGGGCCCACAGACTCCAGAAATGCCTTTTCGACTTGCCAAAGACTATGTGACAGGGCACCTGATTGCAGTGCTGCTGCCAAGTGTGGACTCTGAAAGAGGTGTGAGAAAAAGAAGCAAGGAACTCCTGGGGACAGACAAGTGGACCTGGGAAATGGCTTCACTGTCCAGAACAGAATAGTCAGCTAACTCAAAGATAACTCAAATCCTTTTATGTCATGTGGGGACCCTTTTTAAATTATTTGCTGTGCATACTTCTCAATGTACACACATCTGTCTATCCCCCAGATGTGGTTCAATGCAATGCGCAGCATAGGTCCAACAAGTCACCGCAGCCAAACACTATCTGTAACCCATGACAAGTATACACTGCACTTATCCTGAATAACATGACAACTCCAATCTTGCAGGTCAATATTTTTCCTTGTTTTTATGTTTGTGATTGTGATAAAGAAAAAGCAATTAGGCAAGCCCACTGGCACAGCAGGCCGGCAGGGAGAAGAAGCACAGAGCATCCCAGGGAATGCGCTCCTCCGTGTAGAAGGGTGGATGAACTATGGGCGGAAGCAACTTGGGAGCAAGGATGTCGCAGTTGTGTGCCCGTGCATGGATGGAGCCTTCATGAGCCAATGTGCTTTGGAAGTAGACAACAGAAAATTCCCAGGCCCACCAGTGATATTTAGCGGTACTGTTAGGGCCCACACTGGCTGGTCACCTAAAGCTGCTGACTTTCTACAAAAACTGATAGGGGCTTGGGCCACCCCCGCTTCTTTTACCATGGAGTTGGGGGTGGGGGCCGTGGGGTGAGCAGATGATGGCAACAGAGCTTGGAGGGGGCCAAGGGCTGTGGTGAGGGCTCAGGAAGAAGAAAAAATAAACAAAAAAGTAATATCAATTAAGTCCTGTAAATCTAAGAATACCGCTCATTCAAGCATCACTGACTACAGCCTACACAAGTTTGCACTTACTGTCTTTATTGTACTACACAGTCGGCACTCAAAGCAGCTTGTTATAAAAAGCCCTTCAAGCTGCGGCTCCTCACTGCTATTTTGTGAGTCTCTCCTCAGTCCTCCTCCTTAATCCAAGCAGAGTGGATACAGCATAAATGATTCCAAAACCCTATTATTCTAAGACATAGTTCTTCTTGACTTGTTTAAAAAAAAAAAAAAAAGGAACTAGCTGAAAAGCAAAAATTAGGCTAGCAATACCCACACAATCCCTTCTACTGTATTATCAGGGAGCTGAAATCATTGAACTTTTTTTCTTTATTATTTGGTTTATGTAAAAATATCCCTGGATTTGTTTTACGGTTAACGTAGCTTTCAGACTTCAATACACTCTGCAGAAGGCAACCATTTTCAAAGCATATAAATTATAATACTCATGTTTAAACTTAGTCCTTCTAGTTTCTTCAGGGCACTTCAGTGTTTGCTTCTAAATCAGCATAGACGGAAATCGGCTTCATAATATGCCACAAGCAAATATGACATGGACAAACACAGACTGGAAGACAGATGTAGCACCTTTCTTACCATGTTACTCCAGGTACCTAACAAAATAAAACAAAAAACTCCTTTCAGATCCTTGCCCAGAGCCACCACTCATGATGTCTACTCTTACCTTTTTTATTTATTAATTTTTCTTTTTTTTTTAACAATTTTATACCTAGGCTAACCCAGCTGCAATGCAACATCTCATTGCCAGTGGGATACTGCTGCAACCTATTTCTACAGCACGCTAACATCTGCACATATGTGTTCTCCATTCATGTTGAAAAAATTAGGAAAACATAACAAAAAAATGCATTTACAAAATCATTATCAAACACGGTTTTCAGAGTGTCTACACTGTGCTCCTGCACACTACAGATCTCACGGCTGCACCTTCAGCATGGTGTTCTGTTAAATAAACTGTCTGCTACTTTTTGCAAATGACTTTGCATTCGCCTTCTAGTTTATGTGGATTTCAGTGCTTCCAATTGTTATTTCATTGGCACTGCATTTTTTGGGTAAGTACCTGCTGTGTAGCCAGTGCGTTCAGCTCCTTTGTGTCTTAATCAGCATCTCCTGACTAGCTTAGTGTTGGTTTTAAAAAGTATTTTTCTAGGCTGTGTTAGCCCAAAAGCATCAGAGGTTTGTGGCTGGCTGCCTTAACATGAGTTATATAGCACAGTGCTCGTCCACATTGCTGTTAACTCTGGTTAAGTCAACCGTGTTGTAAGTAAAATGTATTTATCAAGCACCCTATCCCAAAGGCTCTGGGTGCTGTACAGGTAAGCAAGGGACTTAAACTAAACACATTACATAACATAATAGAACATATATTGAAAACATCATCAAAGACACAGTAGATAATACAATCCTTATGTAAGCTAAACTGCTAAAACTATGCTCCAGCCCACGTCCTAGCAAGGTTAGAAGATGGTTTCAAACCATGGACTATGCACCGGATTCGTAGCGCCGCGCGATGGGGCATCACTCTGGTAAGCTGGCGACCTAGGTTTGAGCGCCAAGCCTGCGACATCAGGAGCAGAGGCTGGCAGGAAGGGGTCCAGGGCATCCATTGGATGATTCCCTCCCAGGGGATGGGTGACTGCGTTCTGTTTCAATGGCGGCTCCTGATGGTGGCGCTCTTGGCAGCCTGGGTGACCACATGCTGCAGAGCATCCCCGCCCCAGGATGCTGCTGTGAACGAACGTATGCAGCTGGTGGGTAAGGCCCCACAGAACAAAAAAAGGATAGTGTTGGGCACCTTAGGTAATGTCCTTCCTGGCAGCCCCAACCCCCTCTGGCCGATGCAGGCTAACAAAAGGCACTTCCTTCCTGGTGGAGGCACATGCCCCCCCAAGGGATAAGTTGGATCTGCCTGCAATGGAGGCACTGGAGGCCTGGGGAAGAACCCAGCAGCACACAGTGAGTCCGGCGGACAGCGGGGATGTGCCCTCTGGAGAGCCTGACAAAGTGGATGTCCGGAGTAGAAGCACAGAAAAAAAAATTAAAAAGGATTACAGCATTTTTTTAACTAAATTTTTAGTGATCAACCAACAATGGTACACTTAATCCATACATCTGCACTGACGCACCCTCCCTACGTTGCAGAGAAATATATCACTATACAAAGAAAGCTTATCAGGGTGCAGTGAGTCCCAAGTCCCATCAGTCCCATTGACTACCAAGTTCTTGTCCATGCTGTTTCCTGTTCCAAATAAAGCCTATGGGATGCGCCACTCACCAATCCACCTCTGTGTCCATATGGTTACTGTTCTTCTTTTCTATCCTTCCGGGCTGAGTTGTGTGGTTCCAAATTTCAGCTGCAGCTTGAGAGTTATTCATTGCTCTTTCCTGCGTGTTACACTGGTAAACCCATGCATTATCTGCTATCCAATGACCTGTCCCTGGCCCTTTAACCATGTTATCCCAGGTCATACATTGTTCTCATTAATGTGCACAGGAGGTCGAACATCCCTATTCTCCACCATGCCACATGCGTTAGAGTAGCCACTTTGCATGTAATCCCTTCATCTCTGGCCTATAAGGCTACTATGCCTTCTGTGACAGTATCAGTTCTGTATCTCCCATTTTTCATTACAGATTTTGTGTACCAAGTGATTGAATTTATACACAACTCCTACCTTCCCTTAAACCCATCAGCTATTTACATTATTGCCTTTTACTGCATCTATGAGTTATTTTCAATGTTCCTTATTGTCTATCTCTCTCTCTCCCCTCTCTAGCCCCCATTTCCCCAAGCTGGGTAAGCTGTTTTGCCCGTGATTTCTCCTCTTTAATTCCCCCCTTCCCCTTCCCATATCTTGGGTCACAGTATTACCCCTTACACCATTTTAGAGCACTTGTTCTAGAATGGGTATCCCTTCTCTCTCGTTCACAATATGGTAGTGTGGAAGCCAGCTGTAATTGTGTTTTTCCTTTTTCAGCCTAAGTAGTGCTGTAACGCTTTCCAAAATTTTTATACCTTCACAAATTTGTAGCAATTCTGAGATTGATGGGGGTCTGTCTTCTAATCATTTGTGTGCGATGGCTTTACCTGCCGCTACCACCTACATATCGAATATGTACCTTTCATCCCCCTTTGTGCACCTTTCGTTGATACCCCTAAAATGTTAAAGGTGACTGGTTCAGTAATTGCCGGGGCTGTGGCTCAGATTTGTGTTAGTTCTCTCCAAAATATTTGTAAGACTGGACAGCTCCAGAATATACGAGTTGGGGTGCCTCTCTGCCCATGCTTCCTCCAACATCTGTCTGAATTGGCTGTCCCAAAATGTTTTGACTTAGCAGGTGTGGTAAAACATCTTAACCCTATCTTTCTCCTAAATCCCCTCCAACTGCTCCCCACTGTAGTTTTGCGTATGTTTTTCCAAATCAACTCCCATTGCTTATCGTCCATTTGTGCTTCTAATTCCGGTTCCCACCTTGTCTGTACTTTCTGTATGTCCTGTGTTCCCAATCCCTCCATTAGAATTTGGTATAGCCAGGTTACTCAGTGTTTTTGTTCCCTTCCTCTTGCCATAACTGCCACCCTATTTAATAGTTCCAGGTGTGACTTGAGTTATTTTGTTCAGGTTCTCTGGTTGTGCTATAACATTTCTAATTTGGAAGTACCTGAACAAATCCCTTTGTGTCAGACCAAATTCTGTTTGTAACTGTTCCAGTGGTTTTATCCCAAACACGTTCAGGTACTGCATAAAATATTACAATCCTTTTCTCTCCCATCTTTCAAATGTTTGATCCATTTTTGCTGGTTAAAAGTCAGGAAAGTGCCTAATCGGGATCCATCCTGCCTGCTGTTCTGTACATCCAAGTCTTTTTTTTATTTTCACCCACTGGGACACACAATGCCTCATCCATCTGTTTGTCTCCCCTCATATCTGTAACTACCCAGAGTAGAATTTTTATTGGCAAATGGGGATGTGTTTACCATTCCAGTGGCACCCACTCTTCTTTCTCCTTATTCCCCAAGATATTAATAAGCTACATCAGTTGCGCTGCCTCACAGTAATATTTTAAGTTGAGCAGTCCTATGCCTCCTTGTTCCCCTCTCCTAGCTGAAATATCCCATTTGACTCCTGCCCCTTTTTCCCTGCCAGATAATTCTACAGAGGGCCTTCCTTAGCTCTGTCCAATCCTTTCTAGGGATACTTACAGGCAGATTGGTGCATAAGAATAACAGCCTCGGTAGGACCTTCATTTATATGGTGTCCACTCATTTGTACAAGGTGAGGGGGCTCTCTCGCCATGACAATTTCTTGTTTTAGCTGGCCATAATGGTAATGGTATAAATGAGACCGATCTACATGTATTTGTATGCCCAGGTACCGAATTGTGTCCGCCATCCATTTATATGGAATTGTTCTCTTAACCCTGTCTGGTATCTGCCCACTTACAGCTAAAGGGGCACTGTCAGTTTTTTAAGCAATTTTCATGACCCATCTACTGTTTGTGCCTGCAAACAGTACTCTCAAAACAATTTCTCATGATACATTCCAAATATATTCATTTTTCATGTGAATATTAATTTTCAGTAAAAATGCCTTTTCGTTGTCCTGACTTTATCTCTGCCGTGTGCTCCTTCCCGCATGCCCCCAGAAGAGATATGCTATTGAGTCTTGACGGACTCGTGCATGAACAAGTTTGCGATTGTTGTGGCAAATAAGAACATAGCTGGCAAAGTATTAACAGAACTGTGCTGATTTCAGCAATATCTGTAGTTTCTGAATCTGAGGGATATTTCACAAAGAAATCTCTGCTTGAAAATTAAAACCAGGACTTAGGGCATGTGCACTAGCCCTAGCGCTGGTTCGCATGCACTGAGTCCCAGTCTTTCTTTACTTCCTCCTAGTCACTTAACTTTACTTACAGACACAAACAGTAGAGGGGTCATGAAAATAAAAGTCTATCCTGGAATATAGGATTACAGCATTTTTTGCACCCTTCTACAATCTAGATGCAACCCTTTTAAATTGTTTCAGCAGAGTTCAAATGGTTTAAAAGGCACAGTAGTGAAAGGACTGTACATAAGCCTGTAATTCACTCTGAAACTCCTTTTGATACAGGACTGTACAATTTCCCTCTCTCCAAAAGGGAGATATTGCATCATCCAGTGATCCCAAGGGTTGCAGAGTCTAAATAAATAAAACAGTAATATGAATAAGGGACATCACATGACCTTGAATGGTATTTACCCTAGACAGTTATTTTGGTTATCCTCACAGGTCTCAGATGACACAATACATTCTATTTATACAGTCTGGGCTTGTTTCGAAACCTAAAATAAAAAAAAAAAACACTGTGTTTGCTACACTTCTCATGATCGATATATAATATCATGGCAATAAAACAGTTTTTTGTTATAAAATGGATAGGGAAAATCCAGTCATTGACCAAGACATCACGTGACCATTTGTCAAAATCCTTCAGTACATGAGGTTATAACATCACACTGCCTTCTGACTTACACCCTCAGTGAGATAATGTTACTACATCAAAGTCGCACTTTCCCAAAACATTTTGACAGCCATTTTGTTTTTGTTTACAGATGACAGTAAAATGATATACATGGGCTCAGCAATTACATCTTGTTGTTCACAAGGCAATCCACTCTGGGTGTGCATCAAATCAGCTCAACACATTCCCTGATGTGTGTTGTGTCACACATCTATTTATACTGTGGGTATAGATATGAAAAGTCATGATCAGCTGGTGCAACGTAACTGGTTTGGTTCTAGCAGGATCCTGAAAGTAAGGGATAACACATGGGAGGGTGTGTGGTTATACGGAAATAAGACATGCCTGGGGTGGGTGTAAAGTACAAGGTGTAGCCAAGTGCCATAATCACACAAAAAGTGCATTATTTCCTTCTGATCACACACCCTGGAAAATTCTGCATCGATATGGCCTACCTCAGGAAGTGGTGGATATGAATACAGTGCAGGGCTGCAAACACGCATGGGATAGTCATAAGGGAGCAATACAGATGAGTATGAATACATAGGCCATTGACAGAGTAAAGGCCTATGGCACATTCATAAGGTAGAAAAAATGGGCAGACTGGATGGGCCTTGCGGTCCTTATCTGCCGTCAACTTCTATGTTTCTGTGTTATCCTACTTAACAAACTGGCTTTTATTTGATAAAACAAAGTAGTTTAGGTGAGGTGTGCTGTTGTCAGAAAATAATAAATGGTCATGTGACATGTTTCAGCCAGTGTGGTTGCAGGATTTCTATGGTCTGTTTCATAAGAACTAGTAACAAAAACCATGCTGAAATTATCTGTCACTCCCGGGGAAGAAAAATGAGTAAATAAAAGAACAGATTATAATAACACCTGGATATAAAACCACAAACAGTACCACACTTCACCCCCCCACCACCAAATATTACTCCTCTCAATGGTAGCTACAACAACCACGTCTGGAAAATTTTAGGCAAGAGCACTACTGTAGATTCCCAAGCAAAATCCAACCTGTGCAGCCAATGATGGCTCTGACAGTATGTGTGCCTGGGTCAGTAGTGCATGTCTGTTCCAGAAACCTCCCTGGCTCCCCTCCAATTTCCTTCTGCAACCCCACCCCCGGCGATGTGTATGGACAACAAATACAAATAAGTTACATGTTTACCAATTCAATGCCTTTTTTGTTCCTTAAAACTTGCCTGAGGGGAGCACAAATGCAACAACTAGCAAGTCACATGACTTCCAACTGCTCGTGCTGATGACAAATGCTTGCACTGTTGGCATGGCTCAGTACTCTATATATTTGGATAAAACTGAGGATAAATCTACATGATGTCCTGCGTACTTGAAGTTAAAAAAAAAGAAAAACACAGTTAAACATTCTACAGGCAGGTACAATGACTTGCTAGTCACTTAGCTGTCTCAAGCGTGTATCAATTACTGCTGGCGAGTCTAGCAACATGCAGTACCCAGAGACTGTGGTGGAAGCTGCTAATGGAATTCCTTGTAGAAATAATGGAGCGGTCCTGGGTACTCTTGAAACGTCGTCTGCAGATGACGATAAACCTGTCTGGTCTCACTTGGAAAATTTTGTGACGATCATTAGCAGCTGCTTCCTCCAATTATCATAACATTAGCAAAAAGTGAGATCTAGAACTAGCTGCTTTCCTGCAAATTTTTTTTATTGAAACAGGTAACATACTATAGCAATAGTGTATCAGCAATGCATAAAATACTGACTTAATAAACTACTGCGAGACAGCTCTGTGGCACTGAGAGGTGGGGAAACACTTGGGTTCCCATTCCAAGCCCAGGATATCAGGAGTGATGGCTGGCAGGGAGGCCTATCAGTGTCCAATGAATGCTGTCCTGGGGGGGGGGTGAGTGTGTAGTGGCTCCTAGTGGTGGCGTGTTGGAGGTACCATTAGATGCATGGGTGACCATGCACTTCCGCGCATCCCCCCACCCCCACTGGTACCACATGGACATGCCTCTGTTAGAAGGAAGGAAGAAAAAGGCAGAAATGTAGCTGGGCAATCATCACAGTGGTAGTGCTATTGCTTGCAACACTGACGATCCGAGTTCGTGAATGAGCTTCGAGTACTGGGGGCTAGCCAGGGGGAAGGAAGACGGAGCGTGCCACAGGATGCTCTCCTCTTTCAATTAGACAGGGCTGTGGCTCCATGGTTTTACTATCACCTGGGCTATCATGGTTGGCAGAGCAGCTGAGGCACAGTGGGAGGGGAGAACGCTGGTCAAGCTCCGCATCTGCACACTATGGCATGCCTGCTCACAGAACTCCCAGCAAGCTGGTCTTCTCTTGCAGGCTCCACAATGGGCTCCTGGCCACCTACCAGGCAGATGCTCAATGACGAGTCAAAACCCCTGCAGGCAGTGGCCAGGTCTGGAGGGCCCTGCCCAAGGGGCAAGCTAGGGGCAAAAGAGGGAAGCAAGGGAGATGCCCGGGGATAGGGCTGTGAGTGGCAGAGCTATTGAGGGCAGCACTGGAGAATTGGGGGGCATAAAATACATTGTAAAAAGTAAAAAAAGACACTGACACCGCTGTTTTGAATGGTGGTCGTGCATGCATGCATGTGTGCGTGCATCTCAATGCCTCCTGACACCCTATGTCCACGTGCATGCTCGCGCCAGTCACAGCCCCAATTACATGATACCTTTCCTCGTATGGTGGTGCGACAGGGATGACCCACTGGGAAAGGGTTAGACCTGTGACTAGGAGTCTTCAGTCTACCTCAAGGACCTGGCTGTATGTAGTGGGGACAAGAGTGAGTCTGGTGGGCACTGCCTAAGGGGCCAGTGACTCCTTCAGCAGTAGGTTCAGGTTACCAGCCTCTATAGCATGGTATTGTAGCATGGCCCATCAATTTTATCAAATGGACTGACCTGTTGGATTGCCACAATATATACTTTGTCAACACTGTGTGAAGCCTTTAGATCAGCTTGCACACCTAGCAACAATGTAGGACAATTATTTATTTATTTATTTTTAAATTTAGTCTTTTTATTTCATTTATAAATGCAACAATTTTACAAGCAGCAATAGGACAATTATTTTTGTTTTTCTTGTAAAGCAGCACTCAGCCCACCAAAGGGACCCAAGCAGGAACCACTGGTGTCTCATGCCTGGCAGCTTTAACTGCAGGCCAGATGGCATACTGAATGAAAAACTTCAATTAATAGAAATCTTAAAAAACAAAAAAAAACACAAAACTTTTTTTTTCCAACTAGGGTCTGTTTTTATGACTGCAATAAGAAACTCTGAGGTATGCAGTTTGCTGGGGGTAACAGTATGTCTTAGCTGGCTAAAGGCACTAGGCTTTGCCTCATACCTTAGAACACAACTGAGGCACATCATTATCTCCATATGCTACACAGGCAGTGTTTGTCATAGTTTTGCGCTTAAATAATGCTGAAACAAAATTAGCACCACTATAACCAGAAATACCATTCTATATTTAGTAGAGTTTCAAACCCACATCACAGGTAAGTCTTTTAAGTCTCAAAGATGATTCCACGCATCTCCTACATTCTCTTTAAGATTTGAAGCTGTGCAACCTAGAAGAAAAGGTTAGTTATGTGAATCTAATTTTCAAACAGAATTGCCTTTCAGGTGCTATTATTGCAGTAGGCAGCAGCTACAGTTTTAAAGCATCACTCCTTGGCAACAAACATAGCCATGCATTCTTCAAAATACAACCCCCCCCACACACACACACAGAATGAGAAAGTCACAAATCTGAATGCTGACCTTGTAGACTAGGAGGAATCATTTATCAGCCTAGTGCTTTAAATGTTTGCTGCAGTGACGTTTAAACAAAATTCCCTACGACAGTCAAGGTCTCCAGCATGACCCCGAGTGCTCAGAGCCTTCTTTCAATCCCATCGGAGGATTCTGAACCTACAGTTAGTCAGGCCTGATTACAGTACAATCTCGATTATCCAAACTGCTTAGGAGACATGAAATTACTTCAGATAATCTGAAGTTTGTAAAACTGGGATTAAAACGTTCAGCGTGTATTCACTCGGGAGACATGCTAACAGGTCATTACACAAGGACATCCAGGGGATTCATTAGAATGAGACTGGACTGTACAGCCTACCAGGACGGCCTACTGTATGTGGAAAATCAAGACTACTCAGTAAAGCATAATCGGAATGTGTGCTTTGCAGGAAATACACGTTAGAATTATTCGGCTCAGTGGCATGGTCAGTTAAGGCACTGGGTGTCATACTACCACCCATGTCAAGGACCCCGGTTTGGCAGCGGACTCCGGTCACTGAGGGTCAGCCAGAGTCGGAAAGGATCAAGTGTCCGATGACTGCTCTTCTCTCCCGGTTGGGGGGGGACTAGCTGCACTACTCTCATACCCCCACCATGTGGAGGAGGGGTGGCAGGTTAGTTGGTGCACCAAGAGCTTGGGGGATAGCTGGTGGCGAGACCTGCGGTGCATGCCTCTACATGGACAAGCAGTTGTGTGACTGCATGCTACCAGCTGTGGGGAGAAGAGAAATGGAGCCCGTGAATGACATCTGGTTCGCTCCTTGACCCACACTGATATCTGGGACTCTCTAGCATATCTGGATGTGGACACCAGTGGGGGGGGGGCAGCCCTCCTTCCCTCTCTAGACCCCACCATGGGGGAAGCACTCTGTGAAGGATTGCTGGCTGCGGTAACTCCCAGGGGATGCTGCTTGTCTGTTGGGGGATGGCTGGGGCAAACAGTGCTGACCAACCACGGGGAACGAAACAGCTTGATTAAAAAAAAAAAAAAAAAAAAAGACTTAAGCAGTTACATTTCAAGAGTTTAAAAAAAACTCCAACTTTCTATACACAAAATTCTATAGTGATTACATTCACCCTTTATGGTATGCTTGCCAGTTCTGTGACTTGTGTTAGGACATGACCATGCCATGTGTGTGTACGGAAGAATGGCTAGTCTATTTATAAATGCACAACACCTCCAAGCAACGGAAGAGAGCTGAATGTTCTATTAACAAAAAGAACAAGTTCCAACACATCTTGAAGATATTTGTTCCTGTCCTTGAAAAGCTGCAGAAGCTTGCTGCCAAAAAACAAACACAAAACAAAAAGGAAAAAACCACAGTGCTCCGCAAAGTTGTAAATCTGACGAGAACGCTGGCCCCAGAGTGTGTAAGTGCTGTGCTACAGGAAGCACACTACTGCTGTACAGCTAGTACTCTCCCCAACTTATGGTGGTTATCAGTAAAAATGAATGATCCCATGGCAATCTAGTAAGAGAGTAGGGAGATTATTGTAATATCAGTGGCTCAACTGGCTGTACTAATGCCCAACACTGAATAATATCCTGGTAATGAGTTATTGCAAATACTGTGTAAATACTGTGTTTCACTGCTTGGACAAAAATACTTTTCTTAGTGATATTAGTTCCTCACACAGTTAGTAATCAGGAAGAAAAAATTACTCACCGTGGTAATGTTGTTTCTTCTAATGGAGTCTTGCTGTATTCAGACATAATGCAGTTAGCCCCAGCACTTGAACTGCCCTGGAGAGGAAAAAGTTAACTCTATGCAGAAGCATAGAATGTTGAGCTCGAGCTCGGTTTTCAAACCTCTGTCTGTGGTACTTCCCACTGTAACCGTCAGATTCTTACGAGCTAACTAACTAGTAACTAAAGTATGGACATTGTTTAAATATAGACAAAGGGCAAAATATATCTTCTTGGACCCCAAAAGGCTCAAGTCAAGAACCCAAGAAGGAAAGGTAGTGACAATATTTAGTAAAACACCAGAAAAAATAATAATATCTACCCCACCCAAGAGGAAGGGTACAAGGTACGCCCCTGAGGTGCAACACTGTACCTGCCAGACCACTTCCCCAAACCAGGTTCTGAGAGGGAGGCGGGGGGGGGGGTCTGAATATAGCAAGACTCCATTAGAAGAAATAACATTACTATGGTGAGTAATTTTTTCTTCAAACAACATGAAGTCTTGCTGTATTCAGACATAATGCAGACTACCAAGCAGTTCCCTATGGAGGAGGGAATGCAGAACCTACTTCAGGAAGAGGCTCTGCAGTACTGTTGTACCAAACCTAGCATCACTCCTAGCCTGGATGTCCAGGGAGTAATGCTTGGTGAAAGTATGTACTGTTTTCTAGGTGGCTGCTTTACAGATCTCTAACAAAGGTATATCTCTGGCTGCAGCTAGAGAAGCAGCTGTACCCTTGGTCGAGTGAGCCATCAGGCCTGAAGAGAGTGTCCTACCCAACCTGTCATAACAAAATTGTATACAAGAAACAATCCACCTGGCAATAGTTATCTCTTAGTGGCACGCTTACCGTTTCCCACTTCACTATAAGTGAGAAACAATTGAAGACAGTCATTTCTATGTGCCTTAGTATGCTCAATGTAGTAGCTAAGGGCCCTCTTAATGTCCAGACTGTGTAACCTTCTTTCACCTGAAGAAGAATGGTCAGTGAAAAACACAGGGAGATATATAGACTGGTTCAGATGAAAATCTGAAACCACTTTGGGCAAGAACCTCCTATTGGTTCTGAGGACTACTTTGTCCCTATGGAAGGAGATGAAGTCAGGTTCCACTGACAGAGCCTGTAATTCGCTAATCCACCTGGCAGAAGTAATAGCTACCAGGAACACAGTTTTCCAGGTCAAGTACTTCAATTCGGCCAAAGCCAGAGGTTCAAAGGGTGGCTGTATTAGCTGAGCTATGCAGACATTAAGATCCCAAGGCAGAGTGGGCTCCCTAAAGGGAGGGTTAATATGAACCAGACCTTTGAAAAACTTTCTGAAAACAGGATGAGATGCCAGGGAAGAACCCTTCCCTGCTGAGAGGAATGCAGAGACAGCTGCTAGATGAACCTTCAGAGTGGCAGGCCTAAGGCCTAAACCACTGACATGAACTAGATAGTCTAAGGTTGTGGAAATGTCTGCAGAATCAGACAGGATGCCTTTCTGAGAGCACCAAATACTGAACCTTTTCCATTTGGAGTTCTAAGTCGTCCTTGTGGAAGGTTTCCTAGAGACCTTCAGAATATCCAGAACTCCCTGAGAAAGATGTAGAGCTGCATATTCTAACTCTTCAAGAGCAAGGCCTTGAGATGGAGAGACTAGAGATTGGGGTACCAGATCCGCCCCTGGGAGAAGGACAGGAGATTGTGTGTCCTGGGCAGAGACAGGGTACGTGACACTGACAAGGACAGCAGTAGAGGTACCAAGGCTGTCTGGCCCAATCTGGAGCCACCAGTATCACTGTGCAGGGTTGAGTCCTGATCTTGATCAGAACTTTGAACAGTAGAGGGATGGGAGGGAAGGCATAGAGAAACCTGCCCTTCCAGTCCAAAAAGAGAGCATCCTGGGGAACCGTCCCCAGAACTGAAGGTCTGCAACAAAACAGAGGAAGTTGATGGTCCAGTGCTGCAAAGAGATCAATCTCTGGAGTGCCTCACCTGGAGAAGATGACCTTCAGTATGTGAGGATCCAGGGACCATTCGTGGTGTCCCTGTGCAATTCTGCTCAAAGCATCTGCTAGTATGTTGTCCTTCCCTGGAAGGTGAACTGCTACCAGAGAAGTCTGAAGAGAATAGGCCAGAGACCACAGCTTCATGGCTTCTGTGCACAAGGCCGAGGACCGAGTGCCTCTCTGCTTTTGATGTACCACATTGTGGTGGTGTTGTCCATTCTGACTTGGACCACCTTGCCCTTGACTGAATCCGAGAAGCTCTGCAGGGCTAGGAAAACTGCCCTGAGTTCCAGAAGATTGATATAAAGGAGAGACTCCTGTGGAGACCAGAGCCCTTGAGCTGTCAGGGCTCCCAGGTGGGCTCCCCACCCTAGGAGAGAAGCA
Organism: Neoceratodus forsteri; assembly: GCA_016271365.2. NCBI lineage: Eukaryota > Metazoa > Chordata > Ceratodontiformes > Ceratodontidae > Neoceratodus > Neoceratodus forsteri. The sequence continues at coordinate 271,283,457 of JADMNL010000027.1, forward strand.
TCCGTAGTTAAAACTACTGATGGGACTTGAGAGAGAAATAGAACCCCTTGTCTGAGGTTGTCCTGGTCCCGCCACCACTGGACAGCCTGGACCAGAGTCTGAGTCACTGGAATCAGTTTGGTAAGTGAATCCTTCTTTGAGACCAAAAAGACCTCAGATGAAACTGAATGTCCCTCATCTGTAACATTGCTCCCTGCACCACTGCCGTGGAAGCTGCCATGTGGCCCAGGAGCTGGAAGAACTGTCTTGCTGGTGGGAGACCTGAGATTGAAAGGAGCAAGAGAGATCCACTAAGGCCTTTAACCTTGCCAGGGGAAGGAAGGCTTTTTGCTTGTACAGTGTCCAACTCTATGCCTATAAAGGAGAGAAGTAGAACTGATTCGAGTACAGACTTTGGAAGACTGAGAAGAAAACCCAAGGAGCTAAGTAGGTCCTGGGTAGTTTGAAGAGCTGACTTGACTTGCAAATGAGACTGACCCACTAACAGCCAGTCATCCAGATACGGAAAGATGGTGATACCCTGTCTTCTAAGGTAAGCCACCACTGCTGCAAGACACTTTGTGAACACCCTTGGAGCTGATGTTAGACTGAATGGCATGGCTCTGAATTGGTAATGGCCTGAAGGCAACTCAAACCTAAGGTATTTTCTGTGGAGCACCTGATAGGAATATAGAAGTAAGCATCCTTGAGGTTCAGAGATGCTAGCCAATCCCCTGGCCTTAGAGAGGGAAGGATTATTCCCAGAGTTACCATTTTGAATTTGGGCTTTGAAATGTGTTTGTTCAGATACCTTAGGTCTAGGATGTGTCGCCACTCCCCTGTTTTCTTTGGGGTAAGGAAGTACCTGGAATACAGTCATTTTCCCTTGTGCTGAGTAGGAATCTTCTCTATAGCTCTGAGAGCTAGAAGAGAGGAAACCTTTGCCTCTAGGGCAAGGGTTTCTGAGACTGATGCAGGTGGAAAAGACTTGGCCCTTCTTTTTGGAAATTTTTTGAAGTTGAAGGCAAGTCCCCGGCTTACTATTTCCAGGACCCACTTGTCTGAGGTCGCAGACTTCCAGGCCTGGAAGAAGTAAGCCAGTCTGCCTCCTACTGGAAATGGGGAATCGACCCGGGCTGACACATCAGGGTGTCTGCTTGGCAGGAGCCTTAGACTGAGAGGAGGAGGGAGCAGCTCTGCTCATCCCCCTCCTACCCCTCCCTCTGAAGAATCCCCTCTGTGGGAAGGGAGAGGAGGCCTGGGCTTGGTAAAAAGGCCTTTGAAAGGGCCTGCCCCTAGACTGCTGCTTCTGCAGAGTGGTCTGCCTTTCCTTGGCTTGTGCACTCCTATACGTGGTCCTATATTCATCCATCTTCTTCATGTAAGCCTTTGTCTGCTCCCCAAACAGAGAATTACCTACTACAGGAAAATCCATGGCCATAGTCTGGGTATCCTGTGGAAGGCTAGTACATCTGAGCTACGCACGTCTTCTGAGAGACACAGATGTAGCCATGACTCTAGATGCCACATCATTAGAGTCCACAGCTGCATGAAATTGCATTTTGGATGCCTCAATTCCGTCAGCAGCCACCACCTCCAGCTCCTTGGCTAGCTGGGAAGAGGCCTGTTTAGCCAGTTCCAGAACCATGTCCCATCTGGATTTCTGGTACCTGGCTGTGAAGGCCATATAAGTAGCCTGCCTGAGTCCCAAAGAGGATGCCAAATACTGTTTTTTTGGCCATGGCATCCACTTTCCTGGAGTCCTTATCCAGGGTGTGTGAAGCCAAAGGAATGTTAGCCCTGTCACAGGCTGCAGCCTGCACTACCCCAACATGGCTGCAATGACTATAAAGGAACTCAGCAGCTGAGCCTGATAACGAATACCTCCTGTCCATTCTCTTATCCACAGGAGGTATTGAATTAGGGGTTTGTAAAATATTGTGTGTCTGTTTCCCCAAAGATTTATGAAGAGGGATATAAAGCTTTTTGGACTCTGGGATGTCCATCATTTACACAGAATCAGGCTCTTCACCCTCCTCTGCTGCTTCAATCAAGGGAAGCTGCAGGGTTTGTGCCACCTTTTTGTAGAACAAAAAGTGTGAAGGGGACTCGGAGAGCCTGGGAGGAAAGACACCCGAGGGCCTGTCTGGGGAGTTGTCTGGTTCAATGGGCACATCCAGACCCCCATCATCATCATCATCACTGGGATAGTCTTCATCTCCCTCCCACTCCTCATAATAAGCATTTCGGTCATAATCTAGAGGAGACGGATCCAACTGAACAGAGTGCCGAACCGGCAATATTGGTTCAGATGGAACCGGTCTAAGCGACTGGACAATACTAATCGCTTTTGCTATTTCGTCCATGGTTGGAGAGTGAGATATAGGATCCAAATCGGTAGACTTGCGCTTTTTCTTTGACGGAACCGACCCCCTCGGGGTCGGCTCTCCTTTTGCCTGAGGAGGTATCGCCTAGGTCAGTAGACACCTCCTCAGGTTTGGCCGCAACCAAACCAGGCTGGCCATCTGGATCTACGGACTTCTCAGCCTCCCTTTCCTTCAGCCTACTCAGTCTTTTATCTAGAGTGGTTTTAGGAAAGTTCTTACAGATTTGGAAGTCTGACTTGAGGTGGTCAAACCCCAGACAATAAACACAGATGAGGTGGGGGTCGGCCTTAGCAAAGGACTCCTCACACTCAGTACAGTGTTGAAACCCAGTGGGACCAGTTTTCTTCTGGGGTTTCTCAGACATGGCCTACCTAACAAATTACCCTATAGAAGCTTTCAAGCCAGGTAATAAAGCAAACGACTGGTTACAAACCGTGTCACGGACTTTTTAAAAGAACCAGCAAAAGTCCGGTTCTTTTGAAACCGATCGGTACCGGAGCACCACACTAACCCCAGAAACAGAAAAAAATTTTACAAAGTCAGTTCCAAACCGGACCGACTGGAAAGAAACCGAAGAAAGACAATTTCCACTCTTTTTAGCAAAATAAAACACAGTCACTACCTATCTAGATACTACCTGTACCACAGACGGAGGCTGGAAATCCTAAATTTAAAAAATATGTGGTTTAAACCGAACGCTTTATTTTTCTTTTACCGAACCGAGCAGAGGAAATCTCCGGAGCAACTTCACTGTTAGGCGGAGTAAAGAATCTGACGGTTACACTGGGAAGTACCACAGACAGAGGTTTGAAAACCGAGCTCGAGCTCAATGTTCTATGCCTCTGCATAGAGTTAACTCTGTCCTCTCCGGGGCAGTTCAAGTGCTGGGGCTAACTGCATTATGTCTGAATACAGCAAGACTTCATGTTGTTTGAATGACAAGAGCTGCAGGCTTAAAATCCTTACTGCAACACGAGTGAAAAAGACACCACTTTTTCACACCAAGAAAAAAGCAAATCAAGGCACCGGCACTTACTGTAGATGTGTGTCAATACATTTATTTGGTGGAAAACGACCATAAAAGACAGATCTAATAGCAATGTCATATTGTACTTTCATCTCCAGATCCCCCAGCTTTGCCTGAAATCGCTGGTTGCTGGGGTAAGTGCCGACCAATGCCATTTTGTATAAGGTCCATCTTTTATAGTCTATTATTGATAAATGTAACGACACATATCTATGTATAGTTGCCTTGATTTGCCTTTTTCTTTGTGCAGTGTGCGGTGCATGTGTGTGTGCGCGTGTTTTTGCACACTATAGGTACAATTCATTGATTTTTGTATGCACCAGCCCCTAAGAGGATCCTGGTGGCAATGTTTTTCATTTTTCACGGGTTTGCTCTAAAATCCTTTTGGTAGCTGGGACTGAGAAGCCCCTGGCACTCAGGAGTCCTGGAAGAGGCAAAGACTGTATGCGGTACACTTAACAAAACCATAAATGTGCTCTGATACCACACACACAGCTGAAATATGCAACATCAGATTGACTAAGTGACAGACTGTTGGCCAGGACACCAGCACCCCTATTCTTTCGAAGGGTACCATGGGAACTTCCATTTTGGCAGCCACTGCATTTTGTAATTTTTGACATTTTTACTTCCATGTCTTTGCTCCATTCTGCACTGTACATATGTTGTTGACCCTACTCCCTGCTAAGCTGTTACATGGGGGACTGAAATTAGGAAGAATGCGGACACTGGCATCACATTTGACACAAAACCAAATGTAATTCCAGGTTCGCATTGTCGCCATGCACTATTGAGCCAGACACTGAAACGCAACCCATACAGTTTGCACTACTAATTAGTAGGGAATATGGAGAACTGATGTCAGTTTATTTACTATAATCTTCTTGGATTTAAGTGCACTGGCTGGCTCTCCCATAGGTTTCTGACGGTAAACAGCACAACACTATATCAAACAGATTTATTTTTTTCACTGCGAGCATGGCACTGGAGTGGTAACTTTTGAAAACTTCTAATTCCCGTATCTTGCTTCAGGAATGAAAGCAAACAAAAAGAAAAAATGTGGATGTAAGAAAAATGTGGATTTTGACAATTTTGCCAGATGAACATTACTGCTGAAAAATATATAAATTGCAACCAGGGACTGCTGTTTGAAGCCTATAACCAGAACTATGTTAAACACAGACTTGGTCCACAAAAAATAAATAAATAAATACTGCAGTGTTATTAAATATTGTGCCCTTATTTAAAAAAAATATATATTTTAAACCAAAATTATTCACAGATATGATCCTTCTGCATATTGGTGAGTAACATTCCAGAAAGGAATAAAAACATAACCATGTAATGTAAGCGACATGAAATGGAGAACAACTTGGTTGTGCAGTAATAGCATCCCATGAAGCTGGTGACATGCCATACAAGCTTCACGTGATAAAATGGTCTCCAAGCTAGTCAGAGGCACCCGTGTATTACTATCTATCAACAAAGCGAGGACAATTTGGTATTGCTTTGGAAGGGGGGAACTGAAATGTTCGCAATGTGATTAGGTCATAAGATAAATGAAAGTTAAGTTGAAAACTTATATTAAACAGTTACTAATTAAATAATGTGTTGTAATACCAAATTTCAGAAAAAGTTGAAAAATATTTTTATTAAAAGGTTTTAGAAAAAAACAACAGTTCATATAATCTTATAAATCAATACAAAAAATAGTATTGATACAGTCTATCATTACAAAAAAACAGTATCAACACCATGTATTTGCTGCTTTTTGGCTGTGTCACATCTAAAAAAACATATTGATAATATACTGAAAAAGCAGGTGTAAATAGTATCAGTACGTACCAAATAATATTGACGCATTAGAACAGTATCGTCCAAGCTAATACCTAACAGCTGGACAACAAGCTTTCATTCAAAAACAATTAAGCTTCTAGCCCCAACAGTTTGAAAGAGTTTTCAAAAGATAATTACTTTAAAATGTGATAAGTTTGGAACCATTAGGCTAGAAAGTTACTTTTTTTTTTTAAGTGAAAGCTTAGAATCAGCTAAGTAGCTAAATTAATAAGCTATTACTTCATCGACCATACATAATTATAAAAAACATAAAATGGTTCACTAAATTGTTAAAGTCCTGTCATTTTTTATCGATGTGTATAGACATGTAGTGACACAAGAGGACTGTATCGTTAGGAGGACTGTATCGTTAGGATCTATACATGTTAATCGGATTTAAAGCATTTGTTTTTTTAAAAAATTACGTTTCTGTGGTTAGCAATTCAAATGTTTCAGTTTCAAAACAACATTTCAAGAATTATAAAATATCTTTAAAAGATTATTTTTTCAAAATGGTCTGAAGATACTAGTGGTTGCTCTGTCTGAGAACAGACACATTATTTTCTAGTACCCTACAGGTGTGTTTACGCTAATGCTGCACTGTGGCAGCAAGCGCAGCAGAATTTACCAGTATGTGTCCACACCAAGGAACTGCGAAGAACAACGAGTGGCTTGGCTCCTTCCTTGAACTCGGGTTTTCTTTTTTTGTTAATGGTACACTGTGGTCTGTCTTTTTTATCATCATTATTTTACTAAACCTCCTTTCCAATCTCACCCACTAGGGGCTTCCTCCTTCCAAACCTGCACTGCTGAAACTTCGGACTACTTATTTAAACTTCTGGTAACAGCTGAAAATATGTTACATGCACCAGTAATGAAAAACAAAATATGGGACAAAGGACTTTCGGCTATTACACTGCAAAATGGTTAAATAAGGACATATTGTCACAGTAGATCTTTGAGGGCATCTCCTCCATTGGGCCACACCTTTGGAAGCATAAGCTGTCCGTGTCAGAACCACTCAGAATGTTTTGCTAGCCAGGGCCCACCCCCAATGATGTGTAGTGTCACCACCTATATAACGTGGGTGGCCCCAACGTTCCTCAGTTCTCCAGAGAGGAACCTCGGAGGAATTCTTACCGTTAGGAACCAGGAGACCAAAACCAGTACCAGGCAAACAAGGAGAGGCATGGGACTGGAAACAGAATTAATGGAATATGGGCTTAGGCACAGCATCTGAATTATCCCTCAGAATAAAAGGGTGAAGGAAGGAGGGTATGCTATGGCCCAAGGGAGGAGATTCTCTTGAAGATATACTGCTTCAATAGGTTGTTACATAACTGTTCTGTCTTCATTAAAGATATCTCCTCCATTAGGCCACACCTTTGGAATGATTCCCAAGCCGTACAAAGTACGCAGAAAGGATGGCAAAGTGTGATATGACATCATAACAAAAAAACTGCAGTTCAGCAAGACCAAAACTAGCACGTCTGTGGGAGGTGATGTCTAGACTATAGTTCTTAGCGAAAGTATGCACAGTGCTCCATGTCATAGCAGGACATACTGTATGTCAGAATCAGGGACATTTTGGAAGCAAGCAACAGAAGTGGTCATATTGCAGAGTGACCACAAACAGCACCAGGAAGTTTCTAACCATACTTACTGTAACAAAAAATGACACAGTTAGCCAGCCATTTGGACTGGCACTGTCTAGATACAGGTGTGCCCTCTTTCCCAGGAGCAAATGAAACAAAAAGTTGAGAAGTTTTTCTGCAGCTCATAATGCAAGCAACAGTCTCTTGGTAATCTATGTACATTATGAGTATGAAGCAATGCCTCACCCTTATTTGCATGCTCGGGGTAATAAAAAGGAAGGTGGATCATTTGGTTCAGTGTAAATTCCAATACCACCTTCGTTAGAAACTTAGGACTGGCATGCAAAAAGACGCTGTCTTTTGGAAAAATCAAATAGGGGGCAAATTCATTGAAGCTTAGAAACTCTTCAAGCAGAGGTCATGGCAACTAAAAATTATGTTTTCCATGAAAGATAACGTAGGCCACAAGTCATGGCATGCTCAAAAGGAGCCAAAGTCAATTTTCCAAGAACAAAATTCAAGTTCGGGGGGACTGGATTATGGATAGGAGATTTAGTATGAAGACTACCTCTCAGACAAGTACAGGACTTGTCTAGTTGGGTAATTCTATAGCCATCAATAGGGATATGGCATGGCTGATATGGCAATCAAGTGCATCTCAAAGAGCAACAGTTGGTCTCGCTTTTAAACAATACTTGGAGCCCCCAACTGAAGCATACCTAGAAGGGACGTAAACAGTCCACTTTAGTACTGCCTGCAGCCAGCTCCACCCCCGTGCTCACACTTTTTGTGATGTAGGTGTTAGTAGCACACGGGGAAGTGCTCTATTGATTACAATGGGAGCAGGGTTTAAAATAAATGTTTGAATATCTTAGAGGGCCACTGGGGTGAAATCAAAGCTGCAGCTGACTGTGACTTTGATTTACCCTCTAAGACAATAAAACATTTATTTTAAATCCCCTTCCTACTGTAATCAACAGAGCACACCCCCACGCTCTACAAACACATACATCACAAAAAGTGTGAGTGCAAGCAGAACAGTGGTGAAGCTGGCTGCAAATAGTACCAAGAAGAGGAAGGGACTGAGCAGCTCAGCAGAATTTACCATCCCTTCCCCTTCAACAAAAAAGAAGAGGAAAATTCTGTAAAGTGCATTGTTTATGTCTTTTCTAGGTAAGCTTCATTTGGGGGGGGGGCTTACTTAAAGCTCCAAAACTGGTACTCTTTAGTAAAGGAATACTGTAGGCCTAACTCAGATAAGGAAAGTAAGTATTCCAGAACAGAATTCTCAGGACATGTAAAAGGGTCCCTATGTCGGGAGCAAACCACAAAGTGAAACGCTTCCATTTCAAGGAATAAGTGTGTTTGGTACAAGGCTTTCTAGCTGCAAGCAAGACTTCAGCAATCCTGAGTGACACCCCAAAATAGGCAACTGCTATGTTTTCTGGAGCCATGCACACAGATGTAGGGACTTTAGGTCTGGGTGGACCAGAGACTCCTGGTCCTGTGACAGCAGCCCCTGACACAGGGGTAGAGGAACAGGATACTCTACCGCCAGATGCTGTAGGTGTGGAAACTATATTTGGTGAGGCCATAGAGAAGTTATGAGAATAAGAGTGGCACTTTCCACTCATAGTTCCAGCAAAACACTCTATATTAGAGGAATACATACAGGAAGTTCCCTTTCCAAGAGAGGGACAACGCGCCTCACCCAAAAAACCCAGGCCCTGGAGTGTGCAAGCAAAAACGTGGCATTTTTGCATTGTGTGAGCATATAAAAAGGTCCAGCTCTGGATGACCCCATCTTGCGAAGAGGTTGTTTACCAAGGAGGTTAGCAGTTCCCATTCATGAATCATAGACTGAGACCTGCTTAGTCTGTCTACCAAGATGTTTTGGGGTTCTGGGAGAAACAGAGCCAACAGCAGAAGTCCATGAGACATCACCTAGGATCACACTCTCATTGCTTCCCTGCATAGGGAATAGGAGTGAATGCCCCTTGTTTGTTTATGTAGTGCATGACACTGATATTGTCTGTCCAGATTAACAGAAGACCTGGGCAGAGATGATTCTGAAATGCCTGGAGGCTGTATAGGGCAGCTCTAATTTCCAAGACATTTATATGCAATTTGACGTCCACTCCTTTCCAGGACCCATTTGTCTGGAAGAAGCCGAGAGGAGCACCCCACATGGGGCCCGAGGCATCCATAGTGAGTACAGGCGCTGGTACAAGGAATGGCATGCCCTTGAGTAAGTTGCTGTGATCTATCCACTGTTGTGGTGCTCAATGAAGCGGGGATGTGATAAAAATCATTTGTTCCAACTCGTCTGTCAACTGATCCCATTGTACCCTGAGGGTCCACTGCAGGATTCGCATATAGAGTCGAGCAAACGGCACTGTTATTATGGTGGCAGTCATCAGGCCCAGGAGACTTAACGTTATCCTGGCAGATATGTAGTGGCTTCTCTGTATCAAGTCCACCTCAGCAATAAGGGTGCCTGCCCTGTCCTGTGGCAGGAAGGCAAATCCCTTGTCTGTCTCCAGTACCACCCCAATGTACTGCAGGCATTGGCATGGGGTCAGCACTGACTATGGTACATATACTGTTATCCCTAGTGCCTCAAACAGTTGCATCATTCAGGAAAGGGTGTGAAAAAAGAGCTTCCCTGGAACTGGCCTTTAGGACTCAATCGTCCAGATAAGGGAAGATGTAAAGCCCTTCCCTGCGAAGGGCTGCCACAACCGCTGCTAAGCATTTGGTAAACACCTGCAGCACAGAGAATACGCCGAAGGGCAACACTCTGAAATGATAATGCCTGCCCTTCGCATTAAGTGGACAAATGGTCTGTGGCACTGTCTGATCTTTTTTTTTTTTTTTAACTTCAGCCACACAGCATAGGGGATATTTCGGCTGGGTCCTGGCATACCAGGATGCCTAGCATTCATGGCTGGGGTCCTGACGTACCATAATCCATCAACAAGGAGTTTTTTTGTTTTTTTTTAAACCAATTTTTTTCCCCTTGATCCTGACCCCTGAGTGTGCTGGCATGAAGGATACAAGTCCTAGCAAGGTGCTGGTGCATGCTGCAGCCAAGCACCTAACAGCATCGTCCTCTCCCAACTCCACGTGTCTGAGACTGCCACTTATGCTTCCACCAGTGGCAGTGTGAGGGCACTATGAGAGCCCTTTTTCCCTCCCTTGCTGGAGGAGAAGTGTCCCCTGTGGGATGCTCAATCCTCCCCACCCACCCTGGCTGGTCCCCAACAACCTACTATCATTCTCAAAACCTGGCTTGTCAGTGTCAGGAGCGGTAGCTCTACCACTGTGCTGACAGGCCAGCTGGCACTGTCTGATCTTGATATGAAGGTATGCATCCTTGATATCCAGGGTACAGAAGAGGACACCATTCAAAACTTCTTGTCTTCAATGTACATACTGAGGTCTCAGAGGACAAACACTGGGCATAGATCACCTGTCCACTTTGAGACTAGGACATATCTGGAGTAGAACCCTTTGTTCCTGTCTTGTGGGGGAATAGGCTCAAAAGCATGTTAGTGGAACCAGTTCTGGATTTGCTCTTTCAGAAGGGACATGTTGCCTGAAGGGTAAAAGGAAGGGGATGGAGGATTATCTGGAGGAGTTTCCATCAGTTCTAGAGCATGTCCTTTCTCCATTATTTCCAGGACCCACTCATATGCAATGATCTCTCTCCACTGCTTTAAATGCACGGAGATCCTCTCTCCCCCCTCCCCCACCCCTGGAGGCAAAACTGAGGGGGGGGATAGAGATGGAAGAGAGTCAGGTGGAACCGGGGACAGCAGGGCTGCTGGAACCAATTCCTTTGGGTGCTTTTGCATAGGCACCAGGGGGGACGGGGCATAGGAGAGTACCCCCCATCACAGTTCTGCTGATGGTATGTATGATTATCTCTGGCAGCAGGCCTTTGAGAAGATCCTGCACTGCACCCTCTCGTTGGCATAGGGTTAAGGAATTTTACAGGCCTTAACATCATTTTGGAGGACTGACGGTGATGAAATGCATCTTCAATATCACTACCAAATAGTTCGGAGCCCCAGAAAGAAGCATTCAAAAACACAGGTTACTTACTTATAACAGTAGTTCTAGGAGTGGTATATGTTGTTCATCCACACTTGTTGGCATGTTCCTTTCCCTTTAAATCTTGCCGGAAGGTCTAAAAACTGGCTCCTCCCACCCACCCGGGTGGTGTACGCCTCAGCTCTGCCCCATGATGCCAGATCTTGCCCGCTGGAAGCAAAGGTTGTGCGCCGAAGCCGGGGAGGTCAGGTAGGTCAGTGTGGATGAACAACATATACCACTCCTAGAAAGCAAAGTTACGTAAAACTTACTGTAACAGTAGATCTTTGAGGAGTGTCTCTTGCAGTAGGTAATACTATTTGGTATCCAGCAGAGGTCGATGTGGCACACAGCAGCTCTTCTACCAGTCTTTTCCAGGGACCACCCACACATAACATCAGCTTCCTGTTTCCTATATAAGTGTGGGCAGTCCCTGATATCTTCAGTTCCCCCACCAGATTCAGCTCGCAAAGCAAGGACCGAGGGGAAGCCAAGGTACCAAAAGAGTTCCAACCCTTTGTCACTGGACCAGAACTTGCTCTCTTAGAGAAGGAGGGGGATGGAGGGTGGGAACAAACCTACCGCAAGAGACACTCCTCAAAGAACTACTGGAGTGGTCTCTTGCAGTAGGTAACACTTTTGGGGTGAATCCCAAGCAGTAAAGCCCAAGTGAGAGGACAGTTATGATAGGAGACTTAGTAGGACTGCATGGCCAAAGGCCGCCCTACATCATGAGGCAAAATCCAGATTGTAGTGCCGTATGAATGTATAAATCATGGACCAGGTAGCTGCATTGCAGATATCTGAAATGGAGGCTCCCCTAAAGCAAGCCGCAGTGGTGGCCATAGCTCTAGTGGAAAGGACTTGGACAGGTCCAGGTAAAGGCTTGTATTTTTTGCAACAAAATGTAGTACAATTTGCCAACCAGAATGAAAGAGTACATTTAGCAACCGGGAGGCTGTCGTGACCCGGGGCAAAAGAGACGAACAGCTGAGGCATCTTTCTAATCAATTTAGTCTGATTAGTATAGTAGCGTAATATACAATGGACATCTAAGTATGTAGTAGATGATCATCCTGATTGGAGTAGTCAGGATAGTAGACCAGACACTCCAAGGACTGATTTAAAGTATGTTTGGAGACTACTTTAGAAAGGAAGGAGGGGTTGATACGAAGGACCACCCTGTCTTTGTGGAAAATCAAGTAAGGTTCCCTGCACATGAGGGCATGAAGCTCAGAAATACGTCGAGCAGAAGTGACAGCCACCAGGAAATAGGGTTTTCCAGGAAAGAAAATGAAGTTCATAAGTGGCTGCTGGCTCAAAAGGTTCATGAGTCAATTTTTCTATGATAAAATTGAGATCCCACAGAGGAGTGGGTCTTCTAATAGGAGGTTTAATATGTAACGTTCCTTTCAAAAACATCTTAGCTAGATGATGTTGGTACAGTAACCTGCAATCCAGAGGTTCATGGAAAGCCGAGATGGCGGCCAAGTGGACTTTGATGGAAGAGTAACTTAAACCGTACTCAGATAGTGAGGCCAGGTAGTCCAGAACCTTCGTCAATGGACAGGAATAAGGCTCCAAAGATCGAAAGGCAGACCATATGGAAAAGCGTTTCCATTTAGAATTATATGTTGCTCTTGTTGCTGGCTTATGGGAGGCCAACAGCATATTGGGAACAGGAGACACTTGTAGACTAGTTATGAAAGTGTCCTCAGGAGCCCAGCGTGAAGGTGTAGAGCCTTCAGGTAGGGATGTAACAGGATTCTTTAATTTTTAGTCAAGAGGTTGAAGACTGGAGCACCTCTTTGCTTGTTGAGGTAGAACACCACCGCAGTGTTGTCTGATTGGATCAGCAACTGTCTAGAGTCAAGAGGTTGGAATACCAGAAGGGTTAAGCGGAATGCCTTCAGCACTAGGAGACTGATGTGAGGCTGAGGGAGAGAAGTGGTCCATTCGCCCTGTGTCTGATAAGGACCCAGGTGTGCGCTCCATCCTGCCAGGGAAGCATCCATGGTGAAAGTCTGCGTGAGAGGGAGGGACTGAAAAGGCATTCCTTGTCATAAATTGGTTTCCATTGACCATCAAGTCAGTGCTGACATCAGAGAAGAAGTGACTGAACTTGCTTTCAAATTTTTCTTGTTCTTTCAGACCACTGATTCTGGAAGATTTACTGAAGAGGTCTCATATGGAGACGGGTGAGTGCTACCGTAGGGATGGCAGCGACCATGTGACCCAGAAGGCACAGCAGTCGTCTAGCTGTGACTACTTTCTAAGTTTGTATGTGTGATGCCAGAGACAAGGGTGTGGCCTGTCGCATGACTGGATGGTAAGTTCTGGCTGAGACTGTATCTAGGACGGTTCTAATGTATTTGAGACTGAGTCAGGTTGGACTTTGGCTAATTGACTGTGATCCCTAGAGTGTGAAAATATTTGCAGAGTATCCTCTAGGTGAGAAAGCAAAGCTGTTCTGCTTTGACTGGCCAGCTACAGTGCCTTCAGAAAGTATTCACCCCCCTTGGATTTTGCCACATTTTGTGATGTTGCAAACTCAAATTAAAATACATTTATATGGGATTTTTTTGTCGAGTATCTACACAAATGACTCTATAATGTCAAAGTGGAATGCAACTTCTGAAATTTTTGTACATGTAATTTAAAATAAAAACCTGAAATGTCTTGATTTGATAAGTATTCACCCCCTTTGCTATGACACTCCAAATTGAGCGCAGGTACATCCAATTTCCTTGTGAGATCACTCTAAAACTTGAATGGAGTCCATCTGTGGTCAGTTCAAATGGTTGACATGATTTCAGAGGAAATACACCTGTCTATATAAGGTCCCACTGTTGACAGTGCATGTCAGAGCAGAAACTCTACCATGAAGACCAAGGAGCTGTCCGTAGAACTCCGTGATAGAATTGTGAGGAGGCATAGATCCGGGAGGGGTATAAAAACATTTCTAGGGTGTTGAAGTTCCCAGGAGCACAGTCAAGTCCATCATTAGGAAATGGAAAGATTACGGAACCACCTAGACTCTTCCTAGAGCAGGCCATCCTCCCAAACTGAGCAAACGGGTAAGAAGGACCTTGGCCAGGGAAGTGACCAAGAACCCAATGACCACCCTAACAGAACTACAGAGTTCCATGGCTGAGATGGGAGAACCTGTCCAGAGGACAACAATCTCTGCAGCACTTCAGAGATGTAGCCTGTATGGGAGAGTGGCTAGAAAGAAGCCACTCCTGAGACAAGGCCACATAATAGTATGCCTGGAGTTTGCAAGAAGGCACGTGGCAGACTCTGAGACCATGTGGCAAAAGATTCTCTGGTCTGATGAAACAAAAATTGAACTCTTTGACCTGATGCAAAGTGCTGTGCCCAGCACACAAACGAACACAGCTCATCACCCATGTAACACCATCCCTACCATGAAGCATGGTGGTGGCAGCATCATGTTATGGGATGCTTTTCAGTGGCAGGGACTGGGGCACTTGTCAGGATAGAGGGAACAATGAATGGAGCCAAATACAGGCACATCCTTGAGGAGAACCTGCATCAGTCTGCAGTAGACCTTGGACTGGGGCGAAGATTTACGTTCCAACAGGACAACGATCCCAAGCATACAGCCAGAGCAACACTGAAGTGGCTTCAGAACAAGAAGGTGAATGTCCTTGGTGGCCACACAAGACCAGACTTGAATCCCATTGAGAATCTGTGGAAAGACTTAAAGATTGCAGTTCACCGGCTCCCCATCCAATTTGACGGAGCTTGAGCAAATCTGCAAAGAAGAATGGTCGAAAATCCCCAAATGCAGATGTGCAAAGCTGATACAGACATACCCAAGAAGACTCAAAGCTGTAATTGCTGCCAAATGTGCTTCTACAAAGTATTGACTCAGGGGGATGAATACTTAAGTAAACAATATATTTCAGTTTTTAATGTTTCATAAATTTTTGTTACACAATATAAATATTTTTGCCCCTTTAAATTGTTGAGTATGATGTGTGAATCAAGGGGCAAAAAATCATTTCAATGCATTAAAAATTCTGGTAGTAACACAACAAAACGTGACAAAATCCAAAGGGGGTGAAAACTTTCTGAAGGCACTGTATCTAGATATGGGAAGATAAAGTGCCCTTTCATTCTTAAAGCTGTTACAACTACCTCTAGGTATTTGGTGAACACACTCAGGGCTGAGGAGAAGGCAAAACCAGAGTGTTTGAAACAGATAGTGTTAATCTAGCAGGTAGAAACAAAGAAACCTGCGATGAGCAAGATGGATGCAGGTAGGCACCCTTCATATCTAGGGCACAAAGCCAATCTTCCTGTTTCACTAATGGCATGACGGAAGTCAAGGTTATTATGCAAAACCGTTTGTACTGGATGGAAAGATTCAGTTTTCTGAGGTCTAGTATCGGACCAAGTTCTTCAGTTCGTCTGGGTACCCGAAAGAAGTAGTAGTAAATATTTTTTATTCATAATAATAAGGGAAGCATTCAGTTGAGCATAGCTCATTTTCAATGAAGACCCAGTTGTTAAAGCAGCAAAACATCAGCTACAATGCATAAAATACACAAGGCAGCCAGCCCAGTGGCACAGAGGGTTGAGGCGCTGGTGCCTTACCTCATCCCATGCTGGCGACCCGGGTTCGGGAATGGACTCGGGTCGTCGGGGGCTGGCAGGGGCGGGAGAAGATTGAGTGTCTGTAGGACTGCTCTCCTCTCCTGGGGGTGGGTAGTGGGTTCTTGTCATGCCACAGCGGCCTCTGGTGGAGACCAGGAGCACTGCTGACGCACACAAAGAGGAGTAACTAGAAAAGTGGAAATACCGCTTCATGGTAGCTGGATGGCGGCTGCCTGGCGCTCCAAGGCCATCAAGGTCCTACTGAGCTCTCCATCTCAGCAGCATCCCTGGGGCTAAAGTGGAGCCCTGGTCTGCCCCCTTGGCTGGTGCCTTCCCCCTCGGAAGAGGGGGACCCATTCGGCGAAGGGTTATGCCGGGTCACCCTGGGGATCGGCTGCGATGTGGGGAATCTCGGAGGACGGATGGGTCAGAGGACTGCCTTGAAGTAAGCCGAAGGAGTGGCTGCCCTGGAGCACGTGGGGTAGAAGAAATAGCAAAAAAAAAAAAAAAAATACACAAGGCAAACACTGGTTACAATACAAAAAGGTACGCAGTCGTACATCATAAATAGGGCAACAAATGTCTATGTACACAAGTAATCAAAAGTTAGCAAACACCACACTGACTACAATGAGAAGTGGGAGTGGAATCCCTATTGATGTTTGTGAGGGGGGGGTACTGGAGAAACGGTGTGTGTGGCACCAGTAGGGTGCTCAAGTCCTCTTGAAGGATAGGTATGGGATCTGATGGTTGTAATGAATATGTCAGGGAGGATGGGGGGGACTTGAAGATAAATTCCAGAGTATGACCCCTTTGTATAATCTGGAGTACCCATTCGTCTGAAGTGATCATGTGCCTGGCCTCTAAATGGAGGGCAAAAATGACCACCCACAGCCTCAGAGATTGGGTCGAGGAGGGGTGGGAAAGGAAAAACCCTAGTGGGTCACTAGATGTGCTGCCCAGGCGCCCCAGGAGGGTGGGGGCAGGAGCCACAGGTGTTGCCTCTTGTGGGTTGAGTAAGACCTCTATAGCCCCCTGTATTGGTATCTCTGTATTTTCCACCTCTTTAAAAATAGGAAGAGGATCGAGTACAGTAGGTTGTATGCAGAGTATGGTACATGCCATGAATGGTACGGAGAGTTCTGCCTGATGCCTGTAAATCATCCAGTAAAGTTTGAGTACCTGGCCCGAATAACTGGGACCCGTTAAAAAGGGGGCCTTAGCTATTTTATGTTGCACATCAGGCATAAATCCTGAGAAGCGGAGCCAGTGGCGTCACAAACAAATGCCAATAGCTGACAGCTGAAAAGAGGTACTGACAGCATTATATCCTGATCTGGGTAGGTGGTGGGAATTAGCATTACTAGTTGACATAGTAGCCAACAATCACTCTCTGTTCTGGTAAAGGAGGGAGGTGACTGGTAATCTAAATGGCAGATGACCCAAGCGTATGGTGGTATTTAATCATATGACCCATAAAATTTGGAATTCTGATATTCATGGTACTGGAGAAAAAGACTAGTCTCTCCACAAAGTCAAGTCGTTGGGATTCTTTATCAGGTGGTAAGGAGCTCATGTGATCATGAGTGGCAGTACAGAGTCCACTTCAGGGAAAGCTTGAAAAGGGGATACCTTGATCTGCCAGAGGAGCCTATTTTGGTGGTTTCCCCACTAATTCAAACTTACCAGAATGCCATGCTGATTGCTTGACATCAGCCTCCAGCTATTTTAGCTGTTCCCCATAAGGTGGATCATATTTATCCAGCTCCTCTGATTCACCCCTTCTCTTCAAGCTTTCCCAGAACTGTAGAAAGTCATGCGATTCTCTATCACAAAAACATGACTTTCTACAGCTGCATCATCATTTCGTAGAATGAAGAGTCATCAGGAGGGGGTGCTGTGGAGTCTAGGCAGGCCCTCATCCAAAGAAGAGATTTCCAAAAAAGGGAGACTGAGGAAGAAATTTCAGCTCCTGATAATCATCGTGTTCAAGGTCTCCAGTGAAGTCAACCGGGAGCTCTTGTTCATCTGAAAAGCAGTCTTCCATATATGGAGGAAGTGACCAGGGTGGGAATGGATCCTTGTCCTTACAAAAATTCTTAGATGGAAGGGGAAGAGATCGTGAAGGGTCACCCTGCCCCCTTGGATCGGATGGCTGGGAGTGCCGTATGGCATGCAAGAGGTGTTGTACTACAGTGGAGATGTCGAGTTCCTTCTGAGAAGGAGGAGAATGTTTGAAATAGAAGGGTGGGAGTGGAAGTGTAGCCTGAGCAGGTCTTGCCCCTGGGTGGTAAAGTCCAGGGTTCCGATCTCTCTCTGCCTGACCCCTGTGACTATCTACCTAGGAGGGTGGAGAGGTAGAAACATGGCATAAGCCACTGGTGTTTTATGAAGCCCCATTTATTAAGAAAGAATATGAGGGTACGCTGTCAATGGAGGGATACCTGCAGTGGTGGCTGTTGATGAGGTGTGAAGTACAGAGGTTGAGGAGGATTTCTCCCGCTCTGTGACTCCAAAGGAACCCAGAAAGGGTTATTTTTGTATTGCCTTTTTATAGTGCTGGAAGCCTTGTTGATAAAGGAGTGAAAAAACACCCCATCAATGAGTAGGCAGAATAATGATGCACCGTCAATGGGGGACAGCTGTTGATGAGAAATAAGCATGCACTGTTGACAGGGATGTCCATCAATGAGAATATGGATACATCATCGACGGGTATGGCCGTTGATGAGAATATGGATCCATGGTGGTGGCCATCGATGAGAACATTGACGGGTATGGCCGTCAATTAGAATATAGATGCATCGTTGACAGTATGGTGGCCATCGATAAGTAAGGGAAACAGAGGGTGAGGAGGGGTACTCCTGCTCTATGTGTGTCCAGAAATGTAAATCAGTAGATGGGAGAACTCTTGTTGGGTGAGCTCCTTGTTCGTAGAATCTTTGATGTTGTTTTCTCGTCGATGACTGCTGTTTTCAGAAGTTGTTCTAGCTGCTGCATGCGAGCTAAAGATGGCACAAACTGAGGATACCAGGGACTGCCCACACTTATACAGGAAACAGGAAGCTGATGTCATGTGTGGGCGGTCCATGGAAAAGACTGCTAGAAGAGCACCCGTGCACCACAGCGACCTCTGCTGGATACCCAAATGTATTACCTACTGCAAGAGACCACTGTGGAAGATCTGCTGTTACAAGTGAGCAACCTGTGTTTCAAGGGATGTGGATATGTTGTTCTTAACATTTGTTGGCATACTCCTAGCAGTTCTCCGGGAGGAGGGAAGTAAGATGCACACCCCCTACTTGGGAAACAGAGACTAGAGAACTGAGGTCCCAAAGCCAGCATCCCGGCATGACTCTAGGTCGATGTGGTAATGGGTAATGAAGGTGTTTGCTGACTTCCAGGTAGCAGCTCTGCAGATATCCTGGATAGGGACACCCCTAGAAGCAGCCACCAACGCAGCAGTATGGCGGGTAGAATGAGCTCTTATCCCTCTGGGATGCTTCTTGCCCACCAATCTATAGCTGAGATCAATGCAGGATGTAATCCATCTGCCAATCGTCCACTTTGCTGCAGGCCTGCCAAGTGCGGCTTCAGTGTAGGTGATAAACAGCTGGCGAACCTCTCCCCGAACTTCAGCCATTTGCTCCTTATAATAAGAGAGTGCTCATCTCAGGTCCAAAGTATGGAGCCTGTACTCAGCCTCCGAGGTGTAACTGGAGTAGTACACTGGCAGAGTCAACACCTGATTAAGGTGAAACTCTGACACCACCTTCGGAAGGAATTTCGGGTGGGTGCGCAGGACAATCTTGTTCCTGTGGAAGACCAGATAGGGAGACTCATCAGAGAGCACCTGTAGTTCCCCAGTCCTTCTGGCTGACATGATAGCCACCAAGAAGGTGGTTTTCCACGACAGATGTGACATCTCACACCTGTGCATCAGTTCGAATGGATTGCCCATGGGCTTTGCCAAAACTAGCAGTAAATCCCACGGAGATGGAGGTTCAAGCACCGGAGAGGATATGTGGTTGAGGCCTTTAAAGAAACGCCAGACCACCTTTTCCTGTGCCACCATCTGCTGACCGGCCAGCGCCCAGTAAGCAGATATGGCTGCCAGGTACACCTTGGGGATCATAGACCAAAGACTTCCTTTGGAGAGAGACCAAAGGTAGTCGAGGATGCTAGCCACCAGACAGAATGAAGGGTCCAGGCCCTTGCCCTGACACCAAATGGAGAATCTCTTCCATTTAAAGGCATAGCACCTCCTGGTCAACTCCTTCCTAGATGTCTCAACTACAGTGGGTACATCATCAGAGAGACCCAAAGCCTGGAATTTTAGCCATTCAGAAACCAGGCTGTGAGGTGCAGGGATTGAAGGTTTGGATGGAATACCTTCCCCTGATTGACGGAGACCAGGTCCGGGTGTTCTGGAAGATGCCACAGGAGCCTGGTGCTGAGGCTGAGGAGATCTGGATACCAGGACTGGTGGGGCCAGTCTGTGGCTACCAGGATAATCCTTGCCTTGTCCCTTCTGACCTTGAGGAGCACCTTGTGGACCAAGGGTAATGGAGGGAAGGCATAAAAGAGGCCTGGGGTCCATGGATTCGAGAAGGCACCCCCTGCAGCAAGCCCTGCTGAGGGAGGCGAGCATGAAACAGCTTCAGCTTGGTGTTCTCAGAGTAGGAAAACAGGTCCACCTGAAGGGTACCCACTGGGAGAACAGGCTGTGAGCTACCTTTGGATGGAGAGACCATTTGTGGGACGCCTCACCCACACAGCTGAGGGCATCTACCAGCCGATTCGAGGCTCCTGCCACATGGATGGCTAAGAGATCTGCCTCCAATTGGCTCACGAGGGTCCAGACACAGAGTGCTTCCCTGCACAGAGGCTGGGAGTGTGTGCCGCCCTGTTTGTTGAGGTAGTGCATTGTCATGGTATTGTTCATCTGGACTTGAACCACTCAACCCCGAAGGAACATAGCGAATGCAGCCAGCACCAGCCGAACTGCTTGGAGCTCCTGCAGGTTGATATGGCATCGGGATTCCTCGGGGGTCCAGAGCCCGTGGACTCTGATTCCCCACGTGGGCACCCCAGCCCATGAAAGAGGTATCTGTTGTGAGGAAGACCATTGGCTTGTGGTGGACAAATGGGATCCCTCCCTGCAGATGTTCCTGGATGATCCACCACTGGAGGGCATCCAACAACTTCTGGATCACAGGGACCAGCTGGTCAAAATGACCTTGTCGCTGGGACCACTGGCTGGCAAGCTCCCACTGAAGGGGGCGCATATGCCACTGGGCCCTTCGGACCATAGTGGTGCAGGTCACCATGTAACCCAGAAACTGCAGGAAGTCCCGGGCAGGACACAATTGCCCAACCAGAAATGATTGGGAAAAGGAGAAGAGAACCTCCACCCTGTCCACCGGGAGCCTGGCTCAGGCTCGGCAAGAGTCGAGCTCTGCCCCAATGAAGCAAATCACCTGCAAGGGCACGAGTTCCGACTTGGCCTCATTGACCAGGAGGCCATGGCTGATACAGGTTTGGAGGGCCAGATATCTGGACCTCTCCGCCTCCAGTCCGGAGGGACCCGCTATAAGCCAATCATCGATACAGGGGTACACTCTGGCCTCTCGATGCCAAAGATGGGCCCCCACCACTGCTATGCATTTGGTGAAGACCCTGGGGGCCAATGACAGGCCAAACGGCATGGCTTGGAACTCGTAGAGGGTTCCCTCCACTCTGAAGTGAAGGAACCTTCGGTGGGATGGAAGGATCGGGACGTGAAAGAAAGCATCCTGAAGATCCAGTGAGCAGAACCACATGTCCTGCTTGAGGGATGGTATGATCTGAGACAGAGTTACCATCCGAAAGGTGCATGACCTGAGAAACTGATTCAGGTCATGCAGATCCAGAATGGGGCACCAGCCCCCATCCATTTTGGGACCAGAAAGTACCTGGAAATGAACCCTGGGTTGACCGGTGGGTCCATGACTCTGATCACCACCTCCTTGCAGAGGAGTTGGGCAGTGTTGTCTCTGACAGACGACCGAGTATGGGCGGATACTTTTCCTCCCATGGGGCGTGGGCTCAGGGGTTCCTGCTTGAATTCCAGAGGCAGACCCTGACTGACCACCTCCAGAACCCACCTGTCTGTTGCGATAGCGGACCAGGCAGAAAGGAAGTGGTGGAGTCGGCCCCCCATGGGGAGGAACCAGAGTGGTCGTGGTGGATATGGGGCTGGCTGCCCCATCCCATCGCTGTGCAGGCTTGGAGGATGAAGAGCTGGCAGCGGGGCCTCCGGAACCTCTATCTCTGGGCTTATGGTTTGCCGAAGCCCCAGGCTTGGGCCGAGGGCACCAAGACTAAGCCTGCTGCTGTTGCTGCCCAGTTTAATATTGAGGCTCACTGGCCACAGGGGCAGAGGGTCGAAAGTGATTCTTCTTCTGTGGTTTTTTAGAACCCTGGGGTTCTTTTTGGGCGAAAGTAACAGAGTCCAAGGTGGTGTTGGACTTCTCGATACACTGAAGGTGACCATTGACCTCCGGACTGAACACATTGGTACACAAGAAGGGAACGTCCACCAGTTTGTGCCGAGTGTCTGCCATAAAGGTCAATACCCGCAGCCAAGCCCTGTGGTGCATGATGACTGGAGCCACTACTGAGCAAGCACAAGAATCCCCGATATCCAAGGCCATCTGGAGCTGCTGTTTAGCAACAGCACAGCCCTGATCATGGACCTGCTTGACCGTGGTCTGAAGGTCCACAGGGAGATGAGGAAGCACCTCATCCAGGGAGCCCAGAAGGGCATGGGAAAAGGGTGCCATGATAACAGCTGAACTTGCCTGTCAGAGACAGAACGAAGCAGCAGCATAGACTTTCCTAGCTGAATAGTTACATTTTTTGGACTCTTTATCCGGAGATCTAGCTGTGTCTCCTGAATTGCCCAAGTGCTGGAAGACAGATTCGGTCACCAA
The DNA here is from genome assembly GCA_016271365.2 of Neoceratodus forsteri. NCBI lineage: Eukaryota > Metazoa > Chordata > Ceratodontiformes > Ceratodontidae > Neoceratodus > Neoceratodus forsteri. The sequence goes on from JADMNL010000027.1 coordinate 271,305,973, forward strand.
ATCCTCAGCCGAGGGGTGCTGTGTAAACTCCGAAGGGGTGCTGATGGGGACTGCATATTTGTGGGCCATATGAGCAGAAGGCGCAGGGCAGGACGCTGGGTGCTGCCAAAGTTCCAGGGCCGGACCAACTATGGCCTCAGCCACTGGAAAGGCCTCAGACAGAGAATCCCCTTTCCTGAGAATATCAGTCAAGGGGGTATTCTGACCATTTTTCCAACGGGCTCCAACAGCATCTCCGTTGATTCAGAGATGAGATGGAAGATGCCCATGAAGGATGTGGGACCCTCCTCCGTTGACAGACTCACCAAGTCATCGTCACAGGGATGTAAGTGAAGGTCTGAATCCTCAAACCCTGAGTCTGGGTAAAGCGGTCAACCATCAGAGTCGCTCTCAACCCACCATAGCCATCCGAGTGTGACGGTAACTGGCAGCCTGCACGGGAGACCCTGATCGGGTTGAGACTCCTTGGCAGGAGCCCCTGAGGAAGGCTGCTTAGGTGGCGGCTCCACCAGAATAGGTGGCGAGGCCAGCTTCGGCTGAGCTGGGAGGGTCTTCACTGGCTCTGCGGGCGGAGGAGCGGTGTCTACCAGCTCCGAAGGAATCAGCATCAGCCTAGAGGGCGACAGCCAGGTGATGGCCAAAGTCAAAGAAGGGGTCGACTTCGGATCAGTGATCATTCGCTGTTGCCACATGAGATCCTCACAGTGATGATACAACTTGCGTAGAAGCCTCTTTTTACCTGAGGAGGACGAGGACGAATGGCGGCATCGCCGTTTCTTGGAGTGCCATTTATGGGATTTCCTCAGCCTCTCGCTCGAGGGGGACTGAGATGTAGAAGACAACCACCAGTGACACTGACAGGGCTTCTCAGAAGGTGCCGGGGAGAACCACGGCTCCTCCAGATCAGTACCATGACCAAGGGTGGAGCACCAGCTAGCTGGGTCTCCTCCTCAGTCGGTAGTACTGGAGTCCTAAACAAGAAATTGTCGGCCTCATCAGTCAACAATGGGTCAATGGGGTTGATGATAATTTCCACCTGGTCATCGTCCTGTGTCTGAGCCATCTGGCCTGATGAGGGTACTGTGAAACCAGTGGCCAAGGCCACAATTTTGACCAAAGTCGAAATAGGAAACTCCTGTGACCGAGATCTCTCTGTCCCAACAGTGTCAATGGGAAGATTCCTCTCTCGGCTCTCTGTCCTTTTTATGGGACCGGGAGGTGTGCAAACCCAGTGGGCCCTCCCCTTTGGTAGGGAGTGACTGGCACATCTCTTTGAACGAACTGGAGAATGAGGTGCCCAGTCTGAATGGAAAAAAAAAACAACAAGCTGCCTCCTCCTTGAAGGCTTTTATCTGCTCCAATTGGTCGGCGGATCCTGCAGCCGCAGAGACCACATGACGGCATCCTTAGATTTGACCGGCAGATGCCGTTTTTCTGGTCATCCCAGTTGAAGACGTGCAAGGCAATCGTTGAGCACCTGAGGGTGGAAGGTGTGGCACAGATCGCAGGCCTGAGGGTCATGCGCATGGCCCAGACAGTAGATGCATGTGGAATGTGGATTGGAGTGGGACATTTTCTGTCTGCAAGGACACTGGTGGAACCCGGGCAAGGACTTGTCCTCCATCGTGGTCGCACTAACGAACTGTCGAGGAGATACTTGAACGAGCTTTAATTTCAGTATTTTAGCTGAAGTTTTGAATGCCAGGGCCTACTCAACGTGGCGTGTAAGGAGGGAACCTGTATCTTCCAAGCGGAAAGGAAGATCTGGCATCATGGGGCGGAGCCGAGGCATATACCACGTGGGTGGGTGGGAGAAGCCAGCTTTTAGACCTTCCAGCAAGATTTAAAGGGAAAGGGACATGTCAATAAGTGTGGATAAGAACAACATGTCCACATCCCTAGAACAGCCTGTTGCACATTAGTAAAAAAAAAAAAAAAGCAGCTACTCTGACCCAGGCATAATGTCTAATGCAAATATCAGAGGTCACAGATCTGGCAGAGGCATCCAACACATCATATGTTGAACGCAGCAGATGTCTGCCAACTTCAGAACCAGATGACATTGTTTTAAGCAAGTCAGTCTTGGCAGGACCATCAGGAAAAGTCTGTACTGTGGTATGTGTAGTCTTCCACAGACTATTCTGATATTTTATCATATGGGCCTGGTAACTGGCAATTCACAGGCCTAAAGATGCTGAGGCATAGGTACATTTGCCAGTTACATCCAACCTCCTAGATTCTTTATGTGAAGGCAAAGTGCTCATGTGTCTAGGGGCCCTAGAGTGATCGTGATCAGCCATAACGGTACAGGCTGTGCAGCATAATAAGGCTTAACAGATGGAGTAGGGTACTGTTTATCAGCCTTCCTTGGAGCTGCAGGCAGGATACTGGGCCCAAGCCAAGCAGCGAAGGTAGCATTCTCTACAGCAGGATTTACAGGATGAATAATAATGGAAGGTGTGCAAGGAACCTCCAAAAATTCCATAAGCTTTTGTTTTTAGTGGAATCTTCCTCCTCAACAGCAAAGCCCATGGCAAACTGCATTTGCTGAAGCACAGTCTAAAAAGAGGGATCCTCAGGGGGAGACATGGGTGTATAAACCACAGAGTCCTCGCTGCAGAACGACAGATTCTTCAAACTACTCCATGCCCCTGTATTCCATCTCCATATCCTCCTCAGTGTCCATGAGGTCAGGATTATATTCTACCTTCGTCATTATGAAGAATGACATCGGGAACCAAAGAAAGTGCCAGCAACATAGGTGGCAGCTGAGAAGGAGGAATTGTTGGCATGCTTCTAGAATCAGTCAACAAAGGCCCTGGTTTGGGTGGCTCTGTCGGTGGCAAAACTACCACATGTGGCACTGATGGTTGAAGGTGATGTATCATGTCTGAAAAAAATGCCAGCACAGCCTGGGAGTTGACAGTGCCCTGAAAAAGGGTCCGGGACTACCTGTGTCAAAGGACCAAAGCCCGCTGCTGGTGGTAACATCCCATACATAGTAGTTATGGCAGTCTCTGAGCCAAGCCCCAACCTTGGTGTCTCAGTGACAGTTGGAGGGGTTTTAGTCAATGCCACCAGAGCGTGCGTTGACGAGTACATACCCGATTTCAAACAGCGACCTGGACCTCCTTGGTGAAATAGCCTTTTCTTGAGCTATGCTTATGACTAGAAGACCAAGAGACCATGAAAATGATCTTTCTCTTGACTTTGGCAGTTTCTCAGTCAACAGCGAAAGAGAAGCAGGAGAGGAACCCACAGCCTTTTCCATGGCTTTCAATTCTTTTTGGGTGAGGAAGTTTTCTATGGCCTTTTGTCAGTGTCACCTTGTAGCCTGGTTGAAAGTCTGACAAATCTCCCAGGGTCTCATGTTGTGAGATAGGCCCACGCAACACACACACACACACACACACACACACTGCATGAGTGTCATCCTAAAAGATTTTGTAGCTAAAAAGAACAATATTGGAACAAATATAACAATGAAAAAATACTCAAAGAAAGAAAATAACAAACAACAACAGCTATTTTGATGTTTTGTCTCAGCAGGTCCTACCAGGATGATCAATGATGGGGGAAAGAACTGAGGACTGTTGCGGCCACCCATGTTATATATGCAGTGATGCTGCACATTGTCACTGTGGGTGGCCCCCGGCTAGCAAATGTTTTTGAGTGGTCCTGATGCTTATGGCTTACAGTTCCAAAGGTGTGGCCCAATGGAGGATATATCCTTGATAAAGATGTATGAGATCCATTGTCTTTCCAGTTGTGATTTGCACTAACTGATGCAGCTTTTAAAGTCACTGTACATTCAAGGAATACTTTAAAACGTTGATATGTAAATAATCGGAAATGTACATTTAGGTAAGTTTCGTCTGTTTATGAGATGTGCAATATGACGTTATGTGCGGTTAATGTGGTCTATATTTGTCTTGGGCATGCCTATAAATGGAACATTGTTCCAGCAAGATTACATGGAGAACAAAAACAAATAACCTGACCCCGACATCAATGACAGTTGCACCTCTGCAGTTGATTGGGCTCTTTCACAATAGCATGGCAAACACTTGTAGCGTTTCCACTCCCCACCATGGCAACCAAGGACACCCACAGTTGGATCACCTACACAACCCAGTAGACATCCATACTGATCCACCTGCAGCAAATCAGCAACTCTGTACCATGACAGGCCAGTGCAAGCAAGGCTTATATGTGACCACACCACCACTCCAGTCCAGTTTTGACCACGACATTTAAGAGAAGCACATGGAAAGAGAGGCAAGGCTGAAATGAAATGAGGAGCATAATTTTATTCAAGAACGAGCACAACCACAGCACAAAAGCAGCCCATAGGCCAAGTGCTGGAAAAAACATTATGTTCACACAGAGTCTGAGCCAGACAGTATAGCTGGTATGACTGACAGATAAAAGGAGGCAGTATTTCAACTAATAAAAAACTTAGAAAGTATGAACAGAGGCCATGTGACAGCCTTTCAGATACAGATTTATAACAAGTCTCCTTCAGAAATTTGCCCAAGCTGTAGCACTCCACTCAACAACTGGGAGTGTACTCTAATATTCTCCAGTGTGTTTTTACCCTTGGATTCATACCATAGGGAGATGCAGGGTTTCAAACCATCTACTATTAAATCAAAATGTTATTTCCATAGAAGACAGCACCCTGCACTCCCATCCCTCCATAGATGCATATATGCATGTGAGCGTTAGGGCTGACAACCGCAAGGCACACCTCACACCTGTTGCCCTGCCTGCAGGGTGGGGTTGGGGTGTTAGAGTTGGAAACCCTAACACCACATTTCCCTATTGTTGCTTTAACCCTAACTAGTGCATTAACAAAGTTTTTTTGCAATGTATATACAGAAACATACCCCCACACACACACACACACATATACATGTACATATAATATATATATATATATATATATATATATACACACACACACATATATATATATATATATTTTGTTTATTTAGTTGTTTAACCAGGTATAGCACACTAAGCTGAAAGCTTTTTACAGGAGCGACCTGGGAGCACAAGGAGGTTAAGTGACTTGCTCAGGGTCACACAGTATGCAAGTGGAAGCTGTGGGATTCAAACCCAGGTCTGGTCTGCTGGATGTCACCAAATTTGCAGCTCAGAGCCTTAGACCACTAGCTATACTGCCTCTATATATATATATATATATACACATATATATATATATATATATATATATATATACATAATATATATATATATACATACATACACACACACACACACACACACACACACACACACACACATATATATTGCAAAATAACTTTTAATGCTCCAGTTAGGGTCAAAGCAACAAGCGTTGTCAGCCCTAATGCTCACCCCATTCCATGAGTAAATAAGATGAGATGGGTACAGTATGGGAGAATGGGGTGGGCGTTAGGACTGACAACCCCAAGGCACACACCCCCGACGCCTGTTGCTGTGTGCGAGATGGGGTTGGGGTGTTAGGTTTGGAAACCCTAACATCATATTTCCCAACTTTTGTCACTGGAACCCTAACTGATGCATTAACAAAGGTTTTTTTGCAACAAATTTCCTTATTTTTTGAGATAGTATAACCGTAGCCTCATTTACTTGTGGGAGTGCAGGGCCCCCCATCCATCCATAATCTTTGAGAGACTGTAATTGTATTCTTATTTCCCTGCACTCCCATCAGTCCATAATTGTATCCGTATTTGCACGTGGGCCCAGCGCTCCCATCCCGTAGCGTGCAGCCCCAAAAAACACCTCACATTGTAATGTTATCCTATAGAAAAACAGCAAAATTTGAAACCTGTTTAAACTGGACAGCAAATTAATATACTTTCACAAAACCAGCGAATGGCACATCGGTGGTACACACCCTCTACACACTGAAAAGTTCAGAGGAAAATTGCAAACCGTTTCTTCACAATGTAGTGACAAAGAAATAACTGTAAACCTCACATTACAATGTTATCCTATGGGAAAACAACCCAAAATTTAAACCCGTTGAACTCCACAGCAAAGTAATATATTTTCAGCAAACCAGCAAAAGGCACATCTGTGGGGCAAGCCCTTTGCACCCTGAAAATTTTACACCAAAATGAATGCCCGTTTGTGCTGTGGAGTGACAAAGAAACAGCTGTCTTAAAATTCCTTTTTCGTGAAAAAGAATCCTTTTCTGAGATTCCTTTTTCACAATTTATGGAAAAAGAAAATACTTTTTCACAAATTACAAAAAGGATCCTGTTTCACAATTCCTTTTCCACAATTTAGGAAAAGAAAATCTTTGCAAAATTGTAAAAGGATTCTCTTCCGCTTTTTTGTTTTGTGAAAAGTACTTTGCATGTTAAAAAATTATTTCTATGTAATGATGGAAAAACTAACCATAATCAGATTCTATGGTCCATTCAGGTAAAGACAACTCGTTGTTGTCTACTAAACCCGTATATTTTTTATGTTATTTAATTTTAGCCTGCAACCTAAATGAAAACAAGATAGCAGCAACACGGGAAAAAGATTCTGCATTTGCTGCAAAGGTTTCCGCATTTGCAAAAAAGGATTCCACATTTGCGATAAAGAATCCATTTTTGAGTGGGACATCTAACTGGTCCCATAGGAAATGATGGGAAAGTTTGAAATGTAATAACTTTTGAACAAATTAAAATTTTTTTCACCAAATCTTCAAAAAGCGCATCTGGGACCCAAGACCTTTTGCACCCTAAAAATTTAAGACGAAAATTCTATACCAGTTTTGTGCAGTGGTGTGACAAAGAATTTGACCAAAAACAGTAATTTTCACATATTTTGACACTCCAAATCGCCACACCTATACATCCGACCTGAGCAAAGCTTGCCACATATCAAGAGATCTTTGGTCCCTGATCACCCATGCAAAATTTCATGTGAATCGCTTGAACAGTTGCAAAGTTATTAAAGTGCAAAATTTCAAGTTTAACCACAAGTGAAGATTGAACCCTAACAATAGGGGTACAACCGCGCCTCTATAATATAATGGAGCTGTTGGCTCCCTGGACTGCAACCTCCACCTGACCCTCAGGCTCTTCTGGCAAACTCCCAGCTCCGTCCCATCAACCACTCTCCTCAACATCTGACTAATGGGGATCCATATGGGGCAGGTCCCGAACCAGTGTTCATTTTCCAATTCAGCTGCATAAGCATCTACTACAGGAACTATTCATGTAATCAACACCAGTAGTTACTCCACACTCAGTTACACCCTGAACCACTGAACAAAGGAATAGCAAAAATGTGATCTTTCTCAGCGCAGACTACGACATGAGGGAGGGCTGTACTTTAGGACAGTGGCTGCTATCCCAACATTTGGTAGCATTCTTTGGAATGGTATGAAGTAGGTCTATGATTTTTCACAAGACCTAAAAAAAAAAAAAAAAAAAAAAAGTGTGTAATCCTACCTCCCATGAGGCAGTGGCAACTGTGCTGTAAGATTAAGGGGGAGGGGGTGACAAGGAGCGGGAAGGGTAGCCAGGAGGCCTATCCATCACAGGGCATTGTGGATTATCTCCTCAAATCTCAGGTTATCTTTGCTCTGTTAGTACTGGTTGAGCAGGGAGCTTGGGAAATAATAAAGGAATGCCCCCCACACAGTAGCACTTCCTGTCAGGATGTCTCAGGCTCCTCTTTACCATGCTGAAAAGGACAGGTCCGTCCAATGTATTGAGTTTCCTTAATCTGTGTTAGTGTGCCTTCAAGCTTTATGACAAAAAGCTAGTCAACTCAGAACGGAATTCAATAAACTGGTTCTGAGTATTTGATATAAATGAAAAATTCCTCAGTCTCTTAATGATCGCAGCTGACACTGCTGCAACCATGATACGGGATCATCACTGGAGGGCTGAATCTGAAACAGCCTTGGTCCCTTTCTCTTTAGCTGATCCAGGAATTCTACACAGGCTGAAAATGTTATTTATTTATTTGATCTTGGATTTACATACCTTTGAGCTAGAAGCTCATTTACAAAGGTTCCACGTCTAATGAGAAAAAACAGAAATACAATACAATACATAACCATACTTACATACAGTATCTAGGAAGTCTAAAGTTTTTATCAACTAAGGGATCAGAATGCAAAGTTTAGACATTTAAGGATGCTGTAGAACATTTCTGCTTTATTAGAATAAGCAGATACAGAGCCATGTTCATCCCAAACACCTGTCACGGGATTTCAGAAAGAGTTTTTTTAAATCTGCATCCCTTAGAAGACAACAGCACTAGTTGAAGTAGCTTTAAAACCAACATTTTAAAGCCAACTCCATAGCACTGAGTAGTGAGAAAACTGCTCTACACGCTGGTGACCCGGTTTCACTCCCCAAGTCGGGATGTTAGGAGCAGCAGAGGCCATCAGGGATGGCTCACAGCATCTGATGGACACCCTCCTTTATGGGTGGGGGGGTGTGGAGGTGGAAGGAAGTTCACTGCACCACTCTTACAGCGGCTCCAGGTGGGGACGCGGTAGACGTGCCACTGATGGCATGAGTAACCAACTTGCCATCAGGCACCCCACCCCCCTGGCCAACTGCAGTGGGGGCAAACACGAGGAAACAGGATGGGTGAAAAGTGGAGAAAATGGTGAACCAGTGCACCAGATGACGACCCACATCACCTCATACTGCACCCTTCCAGCACCCCATCTGGACCCCTCAACTGACACCAGTGTTCACAGACTCTCCTCTAGACCAGGGATGCCCCTGGCAGGGACAAGCTGGCTACAGAGGAAGTCACGTAAGGTAGCCAATACCTCCACCAGGCTGGAAAAGGCCCCCAGCAGGTACAAAACAGCCCCATAATATGCTTGGGAACCTGGAGGTCAGGTTAGTGCCCTAGGAGAGCAGAGAGGGGCGGACCTGAAGGAGTGGTGTAACAGTGAGCAAGTGAAGTGGCAAAACAAAGAAACTATCAGAAAAGGACAACATTCTCTTAATTAGTATCAATCATGCTATTTAATTCAGTAGTGGGCTTCACCTCACCTAATCTGAACTCAGACTAACCATTATCCTCCTCAATAGACAATGAAGAATTCCTACTGCCTTCCAAACTAGAGGAATGTTTAAAGGTAGCACCTGCCAGTAACGGAAGAGTCAGCTTCTACCTCGGTCTTGCACCCACAGATGTGCTTGTTTTAAAAGCCATTCATCCAGTGCAACAGAAAAGTGCTTCCTAAAATCTATATCAAAAACAGGAAGATGGGGGATTCCGCAGCAGTCAGTGACAGTACAACAGGTGACTCAAGTTCACCACCGAACTCAGAACATCACATCGGGAGCCAGGACAAGCTGAGGTTGCTGCCACGCAATGGTGGGCCTGAGCATGGAGGGCTGGTTGTTAAGCTCCAGTCCCACAGTGACCCCTGCGGTCATACCTGGGAGTCTGCTCCCCTACAGGGACATGTGGTGTATGCATGAGACCAGCACTGACTGCATTTAATGCCAACGAGAGGAGGGAAGACTCGGGGAGAAAACATGGGTAGGAAAAATCCCAGTCACCACCAGGATGATGACTGCCAGCAAACCTGGGCTTCCTACTATGCAGCCCTCAGCCTGCTACTAGATCTAGATTTGGGCCAGAAGGTGCTGGCCCATTAGCATGGTAGTGCTGCTACTGTTCACGACTCGAGCAACCTGCATTTGGGAACCAGCCCGGGTCACTGGGGGCCAACCGGGGTGAGGGGAGGATTGAGAATCCCACTGGGCACTTGCCTCCTCCAAGGTGAGAGTTCTGTCTGTTCTAGCCATGCTGGCACCCCACCCCCGTTGGAGCCTACAGGTGGAGCAGCAATGCAGGAGAGGCAGAGATTGGCTGGCTTGTGCCATGCATGCCTGTTGCGTAACGTGCAATGCACACTCATGCTGCCACTTCAGAGAAGTGAGAAAAAACAGGAGGCGAAAAGGCCAGCCGAAGCAGAATGACACCCTCATCTTGCAGGCCTTACATCATCCATTGGGATCTTGACTTCTCCACATTGGATTCAGTCTTGGAGGGGGACCACTGCCACCCCCAGCAGCCTCACCCAGAGGGACAAGCCCCGGGGCTGCTGCTGGAGAATCGAGGTAAGTCATACAGATGACAGGTGATGGGACCAGAAGTCAAGAGGCAGAAGGGAGCATTGGCTGAAGTGGGGGAAAAAGATAATCCAAAAAATACCAAAAAGATCTGAGTCGGGGAGGATGGCCTTTCATTTAGACCCACCTGCCATGGAAGGAAGATATGGGGGACTGCAGCAGCAGCAGCACATCAGTGAAGGAATAGAGATGAGCAGCTGTAGAAAACAGGTGGATGGTGGACTAGGGCTGAAGAGGGTTAAATGCTCCATGGAAAAACAAATCAGGGAGCTGGGAACAGTGCAATGACAGCTTACATGGATTCTCCTGCTTATCAAGTACTAATGAATCTTCTGGCTAACATGTAACGAGATCCCTTGTGTTACTGGTGAACAGAAAGGCATTGTAGGGATAGGATCTGTGGGAATTTTTTGTGTCCTGAAATAATTTAAATTAAACATCTATAGAGAAACAAAGCACACTCCTCGTAAATCACAAAGTCTTTTTTTTTTTTTAACTCTTCATTTATAGCACATAACACAAATTATTGATTTCTGTTTCATAAAAATGTGGTCCGTGTCTCAGGTAAATCACTGACTTATCCAATAGAGTACTGAATCCTTCAAACGTGCCGACTTTAGATAAAACAGATGGCCCTTTTTAAGCTGTAGTAGTACTCAACAGACGCTGTAATAAATTACCTGCAGAGGGCATGGCATTCTCCACTGCAGCCAAGCCATTTCATTACAAACAGTCACACATGTGACCTGAATGATTTAAAATGGTCTGGATGCCAGTCCGTAAGTGCCCAAAGTCCACTTTTCTCTATTCATCTGTATCTGGATTTAATCAAGTTATTCTGCATCAACTAATAGCTTCTGTAATCATACAGCACATGGATACTCAAAAACACATTTGCCAAGTGGATCAAATTCTAATCATGCTATATGGCAATATCAGCTTAAACCACAATTTATTTTTAATATAGCCTGTCTACTTCCCCCTTACAGCATCCCAATTATTTCTTTACAGTTTAACAGACATGTAAGAACATACTGTAGCAAATTCTGGCTGAAAAAAAGACCAACATACCACCCAGTTTCGCTCCTGCCATCACAGCAGTTGCACATACATTTTATGAAAGAGAAAACCATTTAAAATGTATGGCTGTATTTATTCATGTTTAAGAACTTTGGCTCGAAGGAGAAAAAAAAATTCTAAAAGACTGAGTGAGAGCTGTGTGGCAAACAGGCTGGATTTAATATCATTTTAAAAAGGCCCTTGAAGAGGCCTTCCTAAAAGAACTTCTGAGAACATTTTTCTGTTTCTTTTATTATAATTTCATCTTCTTTTATATGTGAATATCTTACAACGCATCTAAACTCACTGTGATGACCAGTTTGGTTTTATGTAGCTACATACTGTCTGTAGAGACACAGGATTTATTTATTTATTTATTAAATTTTGGTGACCGGGTAGGCTCACTGAGCCCCAAAGGTCCCTTTTTCAGGGGCAACCCAGGATAACAATACAAGATAAAATACAGTGGAGAAAAACGTGATGGCATTTGATGGCAAAATAAGACCCGATGGCCTATCTAGTCTGCCAATATGCCTACCTAAAGCCGTACCTGGTCTACACTGGGCTAGAGATATTAGCCAATAACCATAGTGGATTTCTAGCACCCCTTCCCTAGAATAGCTCCTTCTCCCCTTTTACCACAGTTTGTACTGTTCTCTTGTATCTGAACCACCACTGTTTGAACCCAGTCATGGACCACCTCATTCGGCAATATTTTCCACTCATTCACCAGTCAATCCATAAAGAACCTCCTTATGACCTTCTTAAATCTCCCCCCCTATTAAATTTGCACACATACCTTTCATCACAGTGCCCTCATCCCACATAAGCAGTTCACTGCTCCAGTCTACCCTACTGAGTCCCTGTAAATTCTTATTAAGTTTCCATCCATCATGTCCCCCTTCCCTTCTGGCCACCAGTGTGTACATGTTGAGGCTCACTGCCTCTCCTCATACGATTTCCCCTGCTGCCTTTAGATTATTTTTTGTGTCCCCCACTCTGGACAGACTCTAGGCTTTCCTTGTCCTTCCTTAGGTCTGGATTCCAGAACTGAGCACAGTATTCCAGATGTGTCCTCACCAAGGATCTGTACAGGGGAACTATCATCTCACTTCTTCTACTGGAAACCTCCTTCCTGTGCACCCCAGAATCTTATGGGTCTAGGCCAAGATTGCGTCAACAAAACACCATGGTCAATAACAACGCGGTCAAAATGCTGAGAGTAAAAATCGCACATGGAGAAAACATTGCAAACTAATGACAGCATGGCAATTCGAGTGAGGGGGAGCGGATTATGTTTTGCCGACTTAATGAGGCTGAAACTCGGGGGTGGGCAGATTTACTAATGGAACTCCATGGCGGACACACAACTGGGGGGCAAAGTTTGTGGTGGGCAGATTTAGTAATGGAACTCCACAGGGATGCAACTCGGGGGTCTGGGGTGTGTGCAGATTTACTAATGGAACTCCACGGGGGATGCAACTTGGGTGGGGGGAGAAAGTTGGAGGGTGGATTTACTGTTCTAACTCTGGGGGAAGCATGAATGAAAACAGCTACATATACATCGCTATAATGTCCGCACTATTATTTCCATTTAGTTGTTTTCACTCACGCGATTTTCTCTGCACGCATTTCACCGCACTGTTATTACCACGTGATCTTGACTGGAAACCCATCTTATTGGCCTTCCCAATTGCTTTGTTGCACTGGACAGGAGATGAGGGCATCACTGATGAGAACTTGGAGATATCTTTCCTCAGAGGTTCGAGATATCTTTACCTCTCCCACATGATACTCGGTTTTGAGGTTTTTACTGCCAATGTACTTAACGCTCTACTTTTTTGCACTATATTTGAGTTGTCATATCCTGGGCTGCCTCTCTAACCTTTCCAGAACCGTTTTTGTGTCCCTTATTCCCTCCTCCAATTAAAAAAAAAATATTTCTACCTCAACCTACTGCTTTGTTTGCCTTACACCTCATCACACACAGATTTTATGAAAAGGAAAACCATTTAAGAATTACTTTAAAGGGACACTGCCAACCCCCGTAGGCCTCAAAGTGTCTCTAGTTTTAAAAACATATGTTATGATTAGTCACCTTTTGTGGAGATTGCTGAGCTGGTAGTTTGAAACTGTTTTTTTTTTTTTTTTTTAAATCAAAATGTTTATTTTGAGAGGATATAGCGCAAGCAATACATAGAAGTCATACAAAATATTATACAATACATAGAATCTACTTGTTGAAAATCTTACAATTACATCTATTCATTAAAGCAAAGACTTTTTCTGTGTATTCTACTATTAAAAGAAAAGATTCCATTCAAGATGACATTAACTGTTGCTGACCTTCCTTTATGTAATACAGTAAAAACATTGTTTTTTCTTTTTGAAAGTGTAAAACTTCCTGCCCACCATGCTGGTGTTACCACACAAAACATGCTTGTTTACAGTCCTTCACCAACTCCTAATGCAGCTTTCCTGGACTTGAGGACACCCTACACCATCTAGCCACTCATGAAGCAGTGGGAGGAGAGACTATCTGATCATGAGTGGCTGCACTATTTGAGGGTGATAGTCATGTTCAGAAAGTGTGCAAGAAGAGCAGCCCAAGGATTTAAAACAAAACTAGGTTGGGTATAACTACACTATTAGCATGCAGTTTGGATTTACTTAGGAAGCAGATAAGACAACCAGCAACATCAATGAATTTTAGAGAAGGTAAGCAATCAGAAAATGTGGTTTTCAACTAGAAATAATATGATGCAAAAAGGGCTGATAGTGTCCCTTTAAAGCGGTTATGTTTATTTGTTTTTAAGGACCCTGGCACAGAGGAGAAGAAAAAAGCCTGTGGTGGAAATGTCTCTCAAGACATAAGATGCCCACCTGTTGCTCCCAGACGTTCTACTACAGCCTTGCAGTGCTGACCCATGTCTTCACCCCCTTACCCCCACTAGAATCATACCATGGTAAGCTACTTACCTGACTAATAACAGCCCGTGCTGGCCATGAAGACGACATGCCTCCTATATTGTTTTTATGACAAACTATATGTAAACAGGAAAGTCAACTGTACTGTTGATGTACCTGTCCAACTGTACTGCTTGCCAGTCAATAAAACTGAGTTTAGGAAACAAAGCAAAAAGCCATGCTGCCAGTCAGAGGTGAATGATTACCACGAAGCCCGGGCACTCCCTCCTTGAATCAGTGTACCTTGCCTCCACAACACTCCTGCCCCTGCTGCTCCCTGAGCAAGAAACCCAAGTGAACCCTACAAACCTGGGTCTCCCAGCCGGCAGAGTAGAGTTCTTTTTTACGCTACTGGACCAGGTCAAATCTTTCAGTTTGAAAATCAAAAAGATTTGAATCCTAGGGACAAGCAAGGAAGAGCTGCCGGCACAGACTTAAATATTGGCAAAACTGCCCTAAAAAAATGTAATAAAACAGCACCAACAAATGGGGGGAAATCAAACCTGCCAATACAAAATTTTGCTTCTTACCTACAAGTAAGACAGCCAGGACTGTTCTTCAATTTTGGTGGAACATGTTTATAAGACAAAAGGGATCGTATTTTAGCTACCTGGAGCTGGAAGCCCGAAACCTTCCATTTCCTGACTTGCTGTCCTTGCATTCAGACATTTTTTGATGATGGAGTTTAGCACGCTTCACACTCTGGCTTCATTAAGCATCTGAATGCGGCAGTAGGGTGGCACATCAGGATGTGAAAGGGATTAGGCTTCCAGCGCCACAGAGTCAAAATATTCAATCCCTTTCCTCCAATAAAATACTTCATCTAAAAAGTTAAATAAACTTTGATTGCCTTTTATGGCGAGATTACACTTCATAGTCCCAGCGTGGGTGGCATGTTTAGGATTACCAGCATACGTACTCTTTAATCTCTGTTCTGTCACTAGGAGGCATGGGCGTGCACGACCAGCACAGTTCAGAGTGTGTCATTTAAATATTGTATGTTCCAGGGCAATGCGTATGTGCAGGCTTGATGCATCGGTTTTGCTGTGATCTCATCAATCACATGAATGTTGTTAGTACAGCAAAAAGAACTTCATCCACTTCTGGTGTGATGGAGCTGAAGTGGAAAAAGCAGAAACCAATCAAGTAATATTTACTTTGAGTACTACGTGGGTACTTTATTGTCATTCTACAATTTTCACCATTATCAACATGGCACTCACTCAGTATCATCCCATCTATGGTGCATCAGCATACAAGCCATTTCAATGCAGATGTGTGTTGTACACATGACTGCAATGCGTATCCGCATCCAAATACCATGGCTGCAAAACCTGCAACGTTAAATATACTGAAAATTCTGGAATAAGAATAAACTCCTTACAGACTACTCGAAATCAGCTAATTTCAGCTGTACTGCTTACTTAAAAAATGTTTTTAAAACAATCCAATCTGGACTGCACAAAATGGCCCAGGCAACTCAGGTTTAGGAGCAGATACAGACATGGCTGGGCAGCCCAGGTAAGCTGGGTGGTGCTGCCAAACTACCAGGCAGAGAGGGATGCTCCTGGGATACTGCACTACCACGACACCAGTGAAGGGCTATGGAACTGCGTTCTGTGGAGGTGCAGGGTGCACTGTGGCCACCACCAAGTGCCACAGGGAGGCTGGTGGGAGCAAAGAAACGGAAGATAAACCCCCACCACCATCATTGAGAAAGGGCCCAGGACACCTTTGTGCACTGCATCATGAGCCCCCCAGACTGATGGGTGGGGTTAGCAGGGGATTGGTAGGGATTTGAGAAGTCCCCATGAAGCACAACTCCAGGTCAGAGGACTGGGCAGATGGTAGGTGGTGAAGAAAAACTAGACTGAAAAAAGCAAAAAAAAAAAAAAAACAGTATCAGTTTTAAACCTCTAGTACAGTAGGTCTCCAAATGCCTTTTTTTCTTTTTGCTGTTTTTAATTTCTGTTTTAGAAGACTGACATTTAGAGCTAAGGGAGAAGGTTCCTTATCTCAGTCACTAGGTCTCTTGTTTTTTTTTTTTGTGTTATCATTTTACCTCCTCCCTATGTGCTCCACCTCAGCCTCTCCTTCAGGCTCACCAATGCTTGTTCTGGTCCATCTGCCCACCAATCTCACATAGCAGCCAGCCCCATGGTAACCTGGAGTAACCCTTCTCCGGATGGGTCCTCCTCCTCCGAGGGGGAGTGCGCCAGCCAAGGGGCAAGCCAACTCTACACTTGGTCCCGGGGTGCTGCTGGGACAGAGGACTCGGCAGGCACATGAATGGCACCAGAGAGCTGGGCAGCCATCATCCAGCTTAAAGTGGGGCGGTATTTCCGCTTTTTTGGTGCATCCCTGACGTGTGTCTGTTCTCCCGGTCTCCACCAGGGGCCACCACAGTGCAACATCAACCCATTACCCACCCCAAGAGAGGAGAGCAGTCCTACAGACACTTGATCCTCTCCTTTCCCTGCCAGCCCCCGGCGTCCCAAGTCCGTTCCCGAACCCGGGTTGCCAGCGTGGGTCGAGGTAAGGCACCAGCGCCTCAGCCCTCTATGCCACCGGGCCGGCTAAACTAGGTCTCTTGTTAATTATCAATCTCTGATAAATATTGCTTAGTTGATTAATAAGAACATAACCTCCAGCTCAGCCAGCTTCAAAAAAGATAAAGAAAACAAATTAAGGGGAGGCCAGTTCCAATCACAGCCAGACAAACAGGAACTAAGACTGGAATGACAGCCCCCTCACCACACAGTTATGTTTAAATTATTTACTGTAATAAAAAGCAGTAACCGGTAATACTTCCAACATTTTGGTGAGTGTTCTGCTTCCTTACTTGATTGATTAATACCACCACATACTGTATAACTGGAATTTTAATGGTTTTGCAGTCAAGACCCTGTAGTATGTTACTAGGCAGACCCATTTCAGTGTCTGCGTGGTGAGGGGGTAGAATCTGTCCTTACCGTAACCTCTATATTAGATCCATCATCATTTCAAACAGTTTAAAGACTTTAGAAAGAGAACTGTTTCCCTAATCCAAACCACGGCCCCTCTTGCTGAGTTAGTAAATGGCTTGAGAGTCTTATCATGGGGAAAAAGATAAAACTGTCATATCCTCCATCTGACAAGATTTGACACCACTAGCAAATCAGTGTTGGGTGTGACCAGATCTTCACTTCTGTCCTCTTATACCTCTGGTCCAAGCTAAAATAAACACAGAAATACACGAATGAATAAATGAATCAGTATGGCAGTGGACAGCTGGAAGCTAGTGGTTAGCATTCCAGATGGCACAGGAATATGGACTTCTGGATGGGCCAAAAGAGTGCCTGATCCACAAGGAGAGGAGAATAGGGCAAAAAACCAAAAAAGTGAGTCATAAAGTATTCTTTTTTCCCAAATGTAAAGCAGCAGTGCAATGAAACTGGGCTCAAGATTTGACCCTTACCCTTTTTACACCACAAAACATTCCAGGCATCTTTCAGTTTTAGTTTGTACTTAAAATGTTCTAGTCCCGTCATGATTTGAGTAATTTATAACTCTATTGATGTAGGTTTTCTTTTTCTCAAGAAAAACCTGGCTGCCACATTTGGCTTAGAAAGAGCACTATAGAGCTGGCAAGGCTTAGCACTGAGAAAATAAAAAACACTTGTGGTGCACAGCACAGAAGGTAGATCGAAAAGTAAATTGGACAAGGTTGCCAATATTTGTATTGACAAACTGAAACTGGCTTTTTGTAAAAGCATTTTCCATCACACCGCTGCGTTAATGGACTTGCATGGAAACGCTAAACATTCTCGTGGTTCTAAATATTATAGAAGCCCTTTTGATTTTTGACTGAGTAGCATTTCTTTATAATATCTTATGATTACTTGTTTGATAATTAGAGTCACTCTTCAGTTCCATCTTTTTTTTTTTCCTCCTTATGGCTGAGCCCTCACCACCGTTCATCACTACCTCCTAGCCATGTTGCCTACCACACCTCATCCAGCGACTCACCCCATGGCTTATCCCCCCGTGGCGTGACTCGAGCTCCCAAACCCCACTTACTTTGCCTGAATCTAGTGGTCAGGTCCGGTGGGAGGGGGGCAATGCAGGGCCCGAGAGTATGGCTAATGTCATGACGGATCTGGAAACTTTCCATTTTCTTCCCTCCCCAAGTTGTTGGTGGCAAGGGATCTATGCACATGGTTACAAGGCAGTATGTGGAGTCAGCTGGCATCCTCCCATGTCACAGCAGATGTTTTCTGCAAAATGGTGGGGTTCGTCGGTACTCTCCAATCTGAACTTTTGGCTGCTTGCATAATGGCTGAATAAAAGTTAAATGCATAAAACTCCTGCATGTTGAATTATTACTGGTATATCCTGAGTGCTTGGAGACAATGTGCTGGACTCTTTCCTCTGGTGTTTTCTGTTGTGGCACTTGCAATTCTATGGCATGCCTTCCTCTTAAATTCATGGCTTCCTCCCTCCTAGCACACTCCAGCCTGTGGTCACCCAGGTGGCAGTGTCACAGGAAATCGCCTGCCCTCCCTCCCACCCCAGAGAAGGAGATTATCCTCTGGTACATTCAATCCTTCTCTCCCCACCTGCCCTCCAACAAGCTAAAGCTTGTCCCTAGACCTGGGCTGCTGGTGTCACAAGCAGCAGCTCCTCCGCTGCCAGTGGGGCAGCCTCTCCATCTCTGTTTTGCAGAGGGGGCTGGCAGTATGCCTCCTAAGGAAAGGGTGTGAAACCCCAAAGCGCAGAGGCTTTAAACCTTATGTGGGCACTGGATTATCCTAGAATTCATGTGTTTGATTTATTTCACTGAATGTAAGTAACATGTAACTGAACATTTTTCAGTAAAAAAAAAATCTCACTGAATTTCACAAGCCTGGAGTGCTGTTTTTTTATTCATTTTGGTATTCTTTTTTCCAGCACCCATTCAGATTTGTGAGCACTGCCGTTCTTTGGACATGGGGCTGGCAGTATAGCCCAAAGGTTCAAGTAATGAGTTGTGACTGAGCTTGGTACATCCAGCAGACAGACCTGGGTTTGATTCCCACAACCTCTACTAGCATACTGTGAGACTCTTAGCAAGTCACTTAACCTGTGCCCAGTGAGCCTTACCCGGTTAACAAAGAATAAAATAAAAATAAATAAATAAAATATGCCAACTCAGATTGTCTAGGCAATCCAGCCTCACGGTAATGGCCTAGTTGACGCAACATTTAAGCAATAATACACTAAAGCAAAGTGCATTTACCAGATATTGCAGGCTGTAATCCTTCATAATGCCCTTAGCAGAGGCTATTATTGTGAAACAATATAGAGGAAGATAAATTTGTGTTTTGCATTTACAGCATAGGGGAAAAACACATAAAAATACTTCACTTACTTTAAGATGGATTACAATTTTACAAAAACAGCAACAAAATGAAAAACAGACAAGAAGATGCATTATGTTTTTTATTTGCTGCTCTATGGCTTCTGTCACCTCAGTCTTTCATGTCACCATAAACCTTGGGCCCCGCTTTCCATGCAGATACTTTGCTAGCTCCCGAGGACTCTGAATGGACATCCCCGACTGCCCGACTACCAGAAGTTTCCAAGCTACCCCATAACAGGCGCACCTTGCTGCCACTAGGTGGAAAGCAGGAAAGTAGTCCAGCACACATGGTGGTGGTGGGGAGGGGGGGATTGGGCATCAAAGGCCT
The DNA here is from genome assembly GCA_016271365.2 of Neoceratodus forsteri. NCBI lineage: Eukaryota > Metazoa > Chordata > Ceratodontiformes > Ceratodontidae > Neoceratodus > Neoceratodus forsteri. The sequence continues at coordinate 271,325,831 of JADMNL010000027.1, forward strand.
GTGAATGCATGGGAGGCACAGTGGCAGTCACCTGATTTGGCAGGCCAACCAATTTCCCTCTTCTGTCCTGGCCCCTATCACCTCCTAATGTCATTCCTCCCCATCTACACTGCAACCTGTGGGCAGGGATGAAGCAGGCAACATATGGTCACCCATGCTGCCGAACCCACCCCAAGCCCACATATAAGGCACTCGAGGGGTGGGAGGACTGCATCACTTCCCTCAGAGCCCAAGAACATTACCTCTACTGCACTCCTGCAGTCCCTCTAGTCCAGGACTGGGAGCAAGGATCACAGCGCGACCCCAAATCTCCTGCATGGTAGCTCAAAGTGCTACCCCCACTGAACTATGCGCATTTTATTTTGTTTAATTTTGATAGGAGGTTTTGTATTATTTGTCTCCACAGCTTGCTTTTCTTCATAGGTGTTGCATGTTATTTTGCAGTATAAGGTCTTTAGCTTTTCATGATGACATTTCATGTCATGGCAGTGTTTAGCAGGGCCACAGTGTTTAGAACCTTGTGATGTCTTGGAGGGTGAAGCTACGTCTAACCACACTGCAGCTCATTACACATTGCTGGGCTTCAACCTCAGTGACATCACAAGGTTCTATTAATGGTGGCAATGTAGTATAACTATAGGGCAGACGCAGTCATCAATATCTATGGGTTACTGCCAGCTACCGGTAAGTCCAATACCTCAGAGCTTTTCATGGGCGTTCGGACTATGATGGCTGCTATCCTTAGGTGTTCCCCATTAACATATAAACTTTAAGATAATCCTCACCATAGCATAGTACATTCTTTTTTTTGTATTATTTATTAGGTTTTGCAAGTAAAACTTACAAACAAGCTCCCACGGAGGGATAACAATATTGCAGTCAACAAATACTGTAATTCTCTTACACAGAAAAGTATTACGACACCCTCTACTGAGTTACAGCATGTGGAGGCATTCCCATAAACATACATCAGATTGATTACCCTAAAATCATGCAGCCAAGGAAGATTAAGGGGGATCGTAAATAAGGATATAAACTCAGTTCACTCTATTACCAAACTGACAACTCATTAAGAGATTCCCCCACTGTAGCATAACATAAAATATAAACATAAATCAATCCCCAACTCCCACGCCCACATCTTATCCAGACCCACTACGACATCAAAAAAAAAAAAAAAATTAGAAAGGGCTGTATAAATTTAGTATTTAAGAACAATAATTACAGCAAAGACTAACAGCATAGTCATCAACCTAAAGTCTGAACCAGAAGAGCTGCAGTCCAACAGAGCGAGACAACGGCAGCCGCTTCAATACGATAGCTCCCCAGATCCGAATATGTGAGACACTGGGCTACAGTCCAACCACATATAAAGACAATCCCCTTAAAACAACAGGATGTCCATTAGTCCAATGCTTAATAATGGAACCCAGAACATCGACATTTTAACTAAGCATAAATATCCATCAGACGCAGGAAAACTCACAACTCAAGGTCCAAACTTGCCAGAGAGGTCACAAGTCCCAAGTAAGCCTTCGTCCCCCAAAAAAAGAAGATTCAACTTTCCTCCAATGATTCTTCCCGAGCTGCATCTTCCTCTATGTCCACCTCGATCCTTCTGACCAGCTTCTCCACTTCCCTGGGATTCGAAAAGAGGTACTGCCACCCATTGCACGAGCTGCAGCTTAGCAGGGAGCAGTAGTTGATGCTGTATGTGGGACTAGCGCAGCCTGCCTTGAAGGCCTTGCAATGCTGGTGGGTACTCCTGAAAGAAAGATCAGGGAACACCTGAAGAATCTCATCACCATATTTTAATGTTCCCCTGTGACGGGCCATTTTAAGTGCTCTGTCTCTGTCACTAACTCCAGTACAGACCACCATAAAAGTCAGAGGAGCTGATGTCTCGACCACCACCCGCTGGGGTGTTATATGATAGGCCTTCACAAGGGACAAGGGGGGGGGGTCAGCTTCAGAGAACCCCAGTATAGCAGGCAGGAGTGTACAGGCAAAAAGCCAGGGCATCTTCTTCCTCCAACGATTCAGGCAGCCCAGCTATCCACACATTTTTCTCTTTAACCTGATTTTCTACAGTCTCTAAGCACTGCCGCAAAAGAGTGTTTTCCTTAATCATCATGGTTGTTGCATCAAATGACTTTAAAACTGAAGCCTCCGATCATTGAGCCGTCTGTTCCCACACATCCATAGGTTTCCAATGCAGACACACGAGGCGTTAAATTGTCGAATTTCCGATCCAAGTCTTGGGCAGATTTCACCAACTGTTGCAGAGTAGTGTGAACAGAAGTCAGAGAGGCTTCCTCCAGCTGTGGCACCGAAGGGTCCGCGGCTTTATCCGGAGGTACAGGCCGTGTTTCTTGTGGCTCCCCTCTAGGTGCCAAAAAATCAGCAACCAAGGTATTCGCTCCCCGAGATTTACCCATAACAGGCTTTAGTACCCCTGCTAAACTGGACATACAAGCTCCTTGATGCCCAACCTCCTGCAGGGCTAATCGGGTTACTTGCCCCAAAGCAGACAAGTAGACCACTCCGTTCCTCGGGCAAAAAACTACTAGAAATTCCCATGGCCTGCTCTGTAGCTGGCTGTAAATCCTTTGCCCATCTAGCCCCCACACCCTGGAATAATCTCCCTAACCACCTCTAGGAAGCGTCCTCCCTAGCCACATTTCAGAAGGGACTGCACACTCACCTCCTTAACATTAGTCCCTGCTCCTGCTCTGATGGCTAACTTACCCCGCCCCTGCAGCCTACAGAAAAATTTGTAGTCACTATTGAACTGTGTCAGTGTATTGTACATAAGCTGCTCCCTTCTAGGGAAACTGTATACGGTCTTTATAACCCTGTACCCTACCTTTCACTGTATTCCTTGTATGTACTTAATGTATCTAGGGCCCCAACCCTATCTGCAGCCCCTGCTGTATTCTGTAAATGTGATGTACCCTACCACCCTCTGCCATGAAAACTGTACTGTATACTGTCGCTGTTATCCTGTATGATATGTCCTACACTGTATTACCTGCCTGTATACGCAAACTATATGTAACTAACTCCGGGTTGCCCCTGAAAACGGGACTTAACAAAATGTAATAAATAAAATATACAGGGAGTACACTCTCTCAATGCTGCAAGCCGCAGGACAATGCAGAGTTAGCAGCCAGTTAATGTTTAAAGTTTATTTTATTACTCTGGGCCGAGGCGCTTGAGAAATGTGCAGCTTCCTCATCGGCTGCTCAGCAGCGTCCCGCTTTTCTTTTTATTATTATTTATTTATACTCCTCCTTGGGGGTTCCGCAGGCTGCTACGACTCTTCGTGGAGAGCTCAACTCAGCCCCTTGGGGCTTCATCTAGCCTGCAGCATCCCCCACCCTTTTTCCTCCCCTTCTGTCCCAGGGCCCCTGGCAACTGCAAGCGTGCATGTGCATGGAGGCACAAACGCATGCAAAGGACCTAGTGATGACCCCTTCCCCCACCCGGCCTAGCACCACTTCTCCTGTATGGCTTGGTGCTGCCACCAGGCCTCGTGGTGGCAGCCAAGAGCCAAGAAGAAGTTGTTTCCCTCCCCCCAGGAGAAGAGCTGCCTGTTGGCTGCTCATCCAGCACCCCTCCCCTGCCAGCCCCCAGCAGCCTGAACTCACTCCCAAACACAAGTCACCGGCATGGCACAAGGTGTGCCATCCAGCACCTCAACCTTCAGCACTACCGGGCCGGCAGCATAGTACATTCTTGCAAAGATACAGAAAAGTGCCCACTGAACTCCTGCACCTCCGTCCAATCCTTTGGAAGGCATTGCAGTCTAGTGGTCACGTCACTTTGCTGAAATACGGCAGCTCTACATATTCAAACCCCACCCTAGATACTACATCACTGTGGAACCTTGAACAAGTCAAAAAAATTACTCACCGTAGTAATCTTTCTTCCAAGGTGTCGTTTAGCATCAGTAACTCTAAGCAGCTAGCTGACCAGGTAGTACTGCCCCAGAGGTGTGATTTATACTACTTAATTAGCATCAGCCAATCAGGAGAGACTTTGGGGGTGTGCTAAGGAGAGACTGCCTGAGAAGGCACCAGAATTTTTTCGAAGATAAATGGGCACATGCCCAAAGTTATGAACCAACAGGAACTAAAAATCATGCAAAAAGCATGTATAACAATAAACCAGAAAAACTTTACTAAAACGAAGTTCCAAGAGGAAACCCAGCAAATTTGGTAGAAGACAAAGACAGAGATCTCTGAAGTCAGGTTGTCAGGGGAGGAAGGGTGGGAGAATACTGATGCTAAAGGATACCTTGGAAGAAAGAAGATTACTACGGTGAGTAATTTTTTCTTCTTAACCTAGGGGTCCTTTAGCATCAGTAACTTTTTTTTTTTGCTTTATTTCTTTATTCTCCTTCCTGTCCCCGGTGTCCCCCCCCTTCCGACTGCACATATCCCCGTAGCCCCCCTTTCAGGATCTGCCCCTAGAGTGCCATTACCTCTCCTTCTCCTGCACAGCGGGTCTGTCCTAAGTGGACTCTCTGGATGGGGCAGTCTTCATCTAGGGACACCAGGACTACCATTTTCCGCTTTTCTCCTTCCCCCGCCCCTGGGGCGCCCGGCACACAAGGAGCGACGTCCTAGAGGGGCGACGCGCTGGATGCACGCCTCCTCAAGCGCCTAACGACGTCCCCTCCCCGGACTCGATAACGGAGCCTCAACCCCCTGAGCGGTGCCCCACTGGCATTCTCAGGGTTGAGAATCCCAGGAGGAGAGAGCATCCGTTGGGACCTCAATCCTCCCTCAGCCAACCCCGCGCCTAGATCATTTCCCGAACCAGGTCGCCCGGCGTGGTACGAGGTGTGGCGTCCAGCGCCTCAACCCTCAGCACCACCGGACCTAGCATCAGTAACTTTAATCAGACTACGAGCAGTGTAGTTGGGAGGAGGGCAGAGAACCTACTTAGGAATGAGGCTCTGCAGCGTCACCCTTCCAAATTTGGCATCAGACCTAGACTGTCAATCTAAGCAGTAGTGCTTACTGAATGTGTGTACAGTCTTCCAAGTGGCTGCTTTGCAGACATCCAGCAAAGGGAACGAGGCAGTCGTGTCCCTGCTAGAGTGGGCTCCGAGACCCTCGGGAGGCTGTTTGCCAGCTTTGCCATAGCAGAAAACGAATGCAAGAGACTACCCAACAAGAAATAGTTATCTTGGTAGCTGGTCTACCTCTACCCACTTCCCCATAGGTAAGGAATAGTTGGGTGGAAGAACCCATAACCTGTTTAGTGTGTTCCAAGTAGTGGAACAGGGTTCTCTTGACATGCAGGCTATGGAGTTTCTGTTCCCCATGAGTGGACTTTTCAGTAAAGAGCACTGGTAGGGTAATGGACTGATTAAGGTGGAACTGAGATACCACCTTGGGCAAAAATGGTTTGTCCTGAGCTCAACCTTATCCCTGTGGGGGATAATATAGTTGGGCTCAGTACAGAGAGCTTGCAACACTGAAATACTCCTAGCAGAAGTAATGGCTACCAGGAAGACAGTCTTCCAGGTAACATACTTGAGGTGGGCCATAGTTATGGGCTCAAAAGGGAGACTCCATGAGCTTGGCTATGCACAGATTAAGGCTCCAAAGGGGAACATGTTCCCTGACAGGAGGCTGAATGTGTGACAGACCTTTGAAAAACTGAACACCGGCTGGTAGTAAACAGATTTAGGCTTTCCTACTGAGATGTAGGTTGAAATAGCAGCCAAATGTAGTTTGAGTGATGAAGGCCTCAAGCCTGAGACCTGGAGATGAACCAGATAGTCCAACAGAGTGGTGTCAGAGGATGAAAAGGGAGTAGTCTTCTTGCTCTTACACCAGATGGAGAATCTCTTCCATTTGGCTGCATAGGCCTTTTTTGTATTAGGCTTTTTTGCCATTTTCAGGATCTTAAGGACCTGTTCTGAGTAGTGAGAGCAGAAAACTCTAATTCCTCAAGAGCCAAGCTTTGACGTGAAGAGACTGCAGGTCTGGGTAAGTCACCCCTGAGTGGGGAAGGGTCAGGAATGAGTGGCTGAGGGGAAGGTGAATGGGCCTGTTGTGCAAAAGTGTTAACAACAGGGGATACCAAACTTGCTTTGGCCAATCTGCAGTCACCAGAATCATTAGTGCTGGTTGGAGCCTGAATTTCAGCAGGACCTTGAAAATGAGAGGAAATGGAGGGAAGGCATAAAGGAACTTCCCTGACCAATCCAACACCAGGGCATCTGTTGGGAGAGTTCCCAGGACTGGTAGCCTGCAGCAGAAGAGAGGAGGCAAACAGATCTATTTCTGGGGTCCCCCATCTCCTGAACACTTTGGCTAGAACCTACCTGTTTAGGCACCACTCGCTGTGTCCCTGACTTATATGGCTGAGGGCATCCGCAAGGGTGTTGCCTTTGCCCCCGAAAGTGAATAGCTGACAGTCACCTCGAGGGAATATGCCATGGTCCAAATCTTCATGGCCTCTGTACAGAAGACTCCTGACCTTGTGGCACTCTGTTTTTTTATGTAGAACATGACAGTGGTGTTGTCTGTTCGGACCTGAACCAAGTGGCCTTTGATGAGAGGAGCAAAAGATTTTAGTGCCAGATAAATAGCCCCGAGTTCCAGAGGACTGATGTGTGACCTTGACTCCTTTGGGGTCCAAGTGCCACTGACAGAAGAACTGTCCAGATGTACTCCCCATCCTAGCAGGGAAGCAACTGTAGTGATGATTTTTGTAGGAAGGAAGATCTGGAAGGGAACACCTATAGACAGGCTGGCACTGTCCTTTCACCAGCACAGAGCTTGAAGAAGATTCTGTGTCACTGGTATAAGTTTGGACAGAGCATTGCTCTTTTGGAACCAGTGGGAGCATAAGTGATAATGTATGTCCCTCATCCTGTACCTGACTCCTGGGACTACAGCAGTCATGGGTACAGTGTGTCCCAGGAGTTTTAGGAAGCGTCTAGCTGGCCTTGGTTGGCCCAGGGCAAAAGACTTTGCCACTGCTAGGAAATTCTGAATTCTTTCTGGTGGCAAGAAAGTCCTGCTCTGCTTTGTGTCCAACTGCACCCCTATAAATGTTAGGAGCTGGACTGGCTCTAAGTGAGATTTCTTTAGTTTTATGAGGAAACCCAAGGAGACTAGAGTGCTTTTTGAGATCGAGAGGAACTCCTGGACCTGAGCTGAGGTTTCCCCTACTATCAGCCAGTCATCCAAGCAGGGATACACTGAACCCCCCTGTTTTCTGAGATGTGCTGCCACAACAGCCAGACATTTGGTAAACACCCTTGGTGCAGATGTTAGGACGAAGGGCGTGGCTGCAAATTGATAATGCCCTGAAGGAAGCCTGAACCTCAGGAATTTTCTGTGGGACTGCCTTATAGGGATGTGAAAATAGGCATCCTTGAGATCCAGAGAGACTAGCCAGTCTCCCTGTTGTAGAGACTGAATGACCATTTTTAGTGTCACCACCCAAAATTTTGGTTTCAGGAGGTGTCTGTTGAGATACCGGAGGTCTAGGACAGGTCGCCACTCCCTGGTTTTCTTTTGGGTGAGGAAGTACCTGGAGTAAAGGCCTTTGTTTTTCTGTAAGGCTGGTACTCTTTTCACCACCTTTGATGCCAGAAGGTTGTCACCCTCCAGCTCCAGCAGGAGTTTTTCTGATGGGGTTAGGGGTTTTGAAAACAGAGAACCCCTTAAAGCTGGCATCTTTCTGAAGTGAAGAGGTAGGCCCTTTTCCAATACTTCCAGGACCCACTTGTCTGAAGTTATGTGGGTCCAGGCTTGGAGGTAGTGGGAGAGCCTGCCCCCTACTAGTGGAGGGGAGGTGACTAAGGCATTGAAGTCAGGGCTTAGACTGAGATGCAGGGGCCTGGGAAGTGGCTGATTTTCTCTGGCCTCTCCTGCCCCTTTCCCTATAGTACCCTCTTGTCTAAGAGTAGTCATACTGAGGGGGAGGATGGGGTAAAAGGACTCGCGGAAAATTAACCCCTTCCTCTGCCTGCCTTGGGCTGAGACCTTTGGGTGGAAGCTCTTTGCTTAGTAGTATTGCTCTGGCAAGTGGACTTGTACTCATCCACCTTTTTCATGTACTCTTCTGTTCTAGAGTCGAACACAAGATTTATATTACGGAGGAAGTCCAGAGCTTTAGACCGGGTATCCTGTATCAAGTTGGTGGTCCTCAGCCAGGCAAACCTTCTCAGAGAAATGGCCTGGGCCATAACTCTAGATGCAGCATCACTGTTATCGTCTGCCATATGGAAATGGTACTTAGTTGCTTCCAGGGCAGTCTTGGCAGTTTCAATTAAGCTCTGGACCATAGACTCAGACTCTGATTGAGCAATGGCCAGAACTAAATTAAACAAAGCCTTCTGATATTTGGCTGTATAGGCCAAATAAGAAGACTGGCAGAGAAGCAAAGAAGCAGAAGTCTAAGTCTTCTTTGCAATATAATCTATCTTCATATAGTCTTTGTCTGGAGGCAAGGAAGACAAAGGCACTCCAGCTTTATCACATGCAGCTTGCTGCACTACACCCTCATGCCCAGGGTGGACAGACAAAAAGTCAGTGTCTGATCTGGAGAGCTGGTATTTTTTATCAATTCTTTTATCAACCCCAGGTAAAGAAGATGGGGTCCGCAACAACTTCATGTTGTTTCTCCTGAAAGCTTTATAAACAGGGAGAACCATCTTTTTTTGGAGGAGAGAAACCTTTCATTTCCCTGTAGTCATCATCCTCCTCTTCCTCCTGGTTAGATTCCTGGCAGGGTATGTCCAGAGTATCCACCAGATGCTGGAAAAAAGTTAGCATAAAGGAATTTTCTTCCTGATCTGAAGGGGAAGCACCAAAATGGGGATAAGAGGAAATGTCAGGCTCCAGGGGAGTAACTCCTGAGAGATTGTCTGGAGCATCATAATAATCATCCTCGTCATCACCCCCATAGGCCCCTGCATCAGAGGGGGCTGCAGAAGGGTGTTTGCTTGACAGGGCAGAAAAAATAGACTCCTTGCCTTGTAAGGTCTGGAAAATGTGCCAAGCCTTTGCCATATCCTCAGCCGAGGACAGCTCCTGCTGAAAATCAGGGAGACTGCCAGGCTGTGTGTGCTTCGACTTCTCTTTATGTTTCTTACCCTCTGCCTGATCACCCTTACCATTACCAGGAGGGACAGGAGGCAATTTCTCTTTACACACTTTTTTGGTGCCACTTCATCAGTGGCAGAATCTGGCTTCCTTTTAAATCCAGGCACCTCACCAGTGCCCCTATTATTTTAATTTTTTGAAGGAACTTCATCAGCCCCTTTGGAAGCTCTTGGTTTTGAAGGCACTTCATTAGCACCCGATTTATTAATTTTTTTTTCTTTTGAAGACACTTCATCAGTGCTTCTTTTGGGCTTAGAGCTAGTGATGCTTCATCAGCACCCCTGTCAGAATTTTCTGAAGGCCCCTCATCGGTAAGCCTGGGTCTTTCTGGGACTGCAGAGAACCCTTCCTTAGCCATCTCTCTAAGCCTCTTTGCTCTGTTTCTTAAGATTTTGGAACAAAATCTTGAGCAAAGTGAACAGTAATGGTCTGGACTCAAAACACTTTAAGCACAGATCGTGGGTGTCAGCTTTGGCCACAATCCTGTGACAGTTTAGGCAATTTTTAAAACCTGTGGGTCCAGTCCTCTTTTTTTGGATTTCTGACACGCCAAGTGACAGAAACCATTTTAAATTGAATGGTTCCACTACCGTTAGTAATGGAGTGCAATCGGTTCCCTCGCAGTAAAGAAACGTTATTTCTGAAGTAAAAAAGTCTTAAAATCGTGGTTCCCAAAGAAAATAAGGGAACCGCTATAAAAGGTTTAAAAGGAACCATCAAAATACACAAACACAGTTAAAATAAAATTAAATATAGGAGGGAACCACGGAGGAACCGACCGATAAACGTGGTTCCCGAGAACAGAGGGGAACCATGATAAAACTAAAATATACTCAGCACAGTAAAAGAAAAGTAAACTGAAAAGATTTTACCACAAAAGTTAAAGAAAACCGGTTTTCTTGGCTAACTGAGTAGAACACCTCAGAGGCAGTGTTGTTCAGTCAGCAAAGAAAACAATTCTGGTGCCTTCTCAGGCAGTCTCTCCTCAGCACACCCCCAAAGTCTCTCCTGACTGGCTGATGCTAATTAATTAGCATAAACCACACCTCCGGGGCAGTACTACCTGGTCAGTTAGCAGCTTAAAGTTACTGATGCTAAAGGACCCCTTGGGGTAAGAAACTTGACTTCTCTGGGCTGCAGTCCTCCAAACGGAAACTTACCATGCCAGCCACCCGGGTTCACGCCCTGAGCCTGGGTGGTTGCACATCAGGCAGCAGAGGCCAGAGCAACCATACACTTTCGACACACCATGCTCCAAGGAGGAAGGATAGCTTCTGTGACCCAGTGGGGTGGGAGTAACATGGGCAGGATTACGTGGCCTGCTGTGGGGGCATGGTTGGTGATCACCATGATGTGGGGCAATGACACCTGGTGCAAACACATTAGGACAGCTAGTCATATTCCAGGTGAAGGGAGGTTCTGTATAAAGTGGAAGGACTTGATTCCAGCCCACTCTAGTCAGCCATCAGAGCCTCTGCTACAGGCTGCACCCCAGTGGGATGAGGGTAAGAGGGGAAAATAGAAAACTGGACAAAGTTCATGCAGATACCACCATGCTACCCTGTCCAGTTGTGGCACTCAGGTTGCAGGTTCCCTGCCCACTGTCCCTGTCTAGATTGCTCCAGGTACAGTCTCCCTCTGACTAGCAATCCCCACCCAGAGACAGAAGTCAATGGTAAAGTAGTATTAGAGGGTACCTGGAGTTAGTAGAGAGGACAAGCTTGCAGAATGGTTTGAAGGGGAATCTGGCCCAATTGCAAAAGCAGCACCAAAGAAAAGTGTCTTCAGTAATATACGGAATCACTATAGACTGTACAGTCCATGAAAGCAAGAATGGTGCATTAAATAAATGTATTGCAACTGCTAGGGCATATCAGGCCCTCCCGAAATTTGAAATTTTATGAAGAAGATGAGTTGTGTATAAACTGAACAAATATGATGATTTTGCTCTGTAAATATGTAACATACATTATCTGTATTATTAAGTGTTATTAAAGGAGATCTACTGGTTAAGTGCAGCGAGCCACTGTTGCATATGTTGTGGCTCGAGCTCCCCGATTCCCCCTGTAATGCCTCAATATCTGTAGTTATTAAAATACCTGAATGCTCGTAATTTTGCATTTTTCATATGGCGGAGCCGGCATGTTGCTAACCAGAGAGCAGCCCCCTGGGAGATCACGCTGAGCAAAACCACGATACACTGATGCAGTTTGGCCCCTTCCGGTACATTGCGCTTATGTGCAGAGATATTAAAATCTCCAAATTTACCAAGCCTGGTGCTATTTATACAAAAGGTGCATATATGCCATGTGGATGGTGCACCTACATGGCATATACGCACGACAGCAGGCCTTAAAATTTTAGATCCATTTTTTTTTAAACAAACAACATCTAAAACTGGGCCCTCATTACCCATTTTAATCCCTTTAAAAAACATACAGCTCATACACAACTTATCCCTCTTCCCCAATGGCAACCAGTTCAGTTTCTTATACATAGTACAGTGATGTTCAAACTGCCTTGCATTCAAGACAACCTGCACAGAGCAGTGTACATATACTGAAAATTCAAAGAAAAATTACAAAATATATAGATGGCGCACAGTCCTTAAATTATGAACAAAGACTGGACAAATTTAGATTAATGTCTCTTGAAAAAAGAAGACTTAGGGCTGACCTCATGCTCACTAGAGATATTATACATGACGAAAACTTAATGTTTGAAATTGGCATTGATTTCAAACAGACATACATTAACACAAGAGGACACCCACTTCAAATAAAAAGACAACGCTTTAATACAAAAAAGGGGATATTTTTTCTCTCAGAGAATCATAAAACCATGGAATTCACTCCCTACAGATACTCTCATAATTAAAACCAAGAATATATTCAAAAAACACCTAGACCACTACTTATTACATGACCATTCCCTTGGGTAATATGGGTGACTGATAAGAGTGTTCATGGGTTTTGGCCTTATACTCCTTCCAACTTTCTTAGTGAATTTCACTGAATATCGGTTTTGTTAGGACTTTTCCAGAACCTCCCCCTTCAAACTATACTCCCATAGTCAATATGTGGCAGTACGCAACTCAGTGATATTGTCCTAGTATCATCAGTAAGCAAGTATCGTCAAGAAAGTACGGTACAGTAAAATAAAGTAGAAACAGTGATAATGATACTTTAAAAATAACATAAAATAAGAGATGAGTAACTCCAGTATCAGTCTGTGCTCCAAAACAAATACTGTAATACTTAATGAGGCAAAGCGAATGACAAGGAAACAGATAATTCTCTCAAAAACAGCATTATAAAAAAATGTATGGTACAAGCAGAAGACATTGTGGATTGGCATAAACCAACTTCAAACAATGCTGACCCAAGCCGTCTCCAACACAAGCACCTGCCACTGCCTTCTGTCCTGGTCATTAATAACTCTGATAATCAGCGCTTCGTTACTCTGTTTCGCATTCTGGTCCATATTTGAACACCTTAACGAAAATCAACAGCATTTTCACATATGCCCTACAATCCTATCTTACCTCAGTCCCATCTCAGAAAATCAGTTTCCTTTCTTATTAAGTCTTATCTTCCCTTGGCTGGCAACAGCAATACAGCATAAACAAATGATCACTTAAAAATTCTAAAAGCATTTCCATAGCAAATTATGTCAAGGAGGACGAGCATGCATGGGTGAGGTGAGGTGAGGTGAGGTGAGCTGAGGTGGGACATGCCTCGCAGTGATGTGAGGCTGGAAATATCATTCAGTGGCAAACTAGAAAATGTTTCCCTCTTTGCAAGATGCTCACTTCTCCACAGTAACCCGCCACAGTGGCATCTTACCTCTGGAAAGAGATGGCTGACATCGAATGGTCATCCATAAAACACTACCAAACCCACCACAGAAGGTGTCTGTGTTGAAGGGCAGGTAGATCCCTTCCCCTGGAGTCCTGGTACATTACCTACACAGCACCTCCAGGAATCCACCAGCCTACGCATGTTATTCCTGCACATGTTGCAGCCCCCTGCTCCAGCATCCCTCCTTGATTTATTTTTTACCTTTTCTGCAAAGAAGTTCTAGTTTCACTCTCTACTTGTTCCTGGTTTGTGCTTTCTCAAGGGTACCACCTACTAGATGTGACATCATTTTATGGTGACAAAGAATCACCTGAGTCATCAACATTTCCAGTTGATAACATGATGTCACAAAAGGAGGAACAGTATCAATAAAAAGTGTTCTGTGCACCAAAATGCAAGCTGATTAGTTTAAAACAATTATAATATCAAAAAGATCACAACATTCAAAAGTTACAAAAATACACTGGGCCCACAAACAGCTATAATTAAATAGACAACTATTCTCTATTTTTTTAATTAAATTGACAATATAATCAATTAAATATAATAGCAAAGGACTGCATTAAGGTACTGTAAATAGTTGAGGCATAAAGTTATAAAAAAGCCATGAGGGGCGAGGCTAGCAGCCAAACTGAGAAGTCACACAGAATGTATGCTCCAGCTCAGCAGAACAAATCGCAAAACAATTTAATATTTGCAGCTTTTCTCCTCCAAGTGACATTTTTCAACAGACTGAAATGTAGGACTGATAAAGCGCTAAAAAAGCAAGGATGGGCCACAGTACAAAGGGAGGAAATCAAGGAGATGAAGCCAAGGCAAGAACAGACAAGGCAAACCCAGGCAGTGAACTGTCAATGTTGACAGCCACGTTGGAGGACGCGCAGCCATCAAACACCACTTTGCTCAAGGCAGTTCAGGCTATCAACAGAAAATTAGAGGATTATGCTACCAAAATGTTGGTGTTGGACACGAAAGTGACAGGTTCTCAAGATGACACAAAGACTGCTGCAGATACCGTGCAGCGAGCCCTTTCTACAGCGTTCGGGCTCATGAAGGAAAACATCCTTCAGTTTTGTCTGAAGAACCTTGAAAACTCAGCCAGAGCCAGCAATAGTCATAAGTAGGGCTACTGGAGGACACAGAAGGGGACGAGTCAAAGATATTCTTGCAGCAATGACTATGGCACATGCTTCATCTGGATGTGGTATGATTCAGGAAGGTGTACTGCATCATCCCCTGCTGTGCCATGGGTATGGACCCCCCAGCTAGGGCTCTCATGGCAGTACTTGGAGACCCCTTGGAGAAAGATGCAGTTCTGCAGGGAGAGACTTTGGAGTGGCAGAGACAAACAGCACACATATTCTTCTCATCTAAGTTATGTCACCAGATCCAAAAGAAAAAGTTTCAATGGAATCAGAGGGCAACTACGAAAAAGTACGGTTATGTAAGCACTTACCGTAACAGTAGATCTTCCAAGGACTGTCTCTTGCAGTAAGTCATTGCTTCTGGGAGTATCCACCAGGTGTTGCTGTCGCATGGCAGCTTCTTCTAGCAGTCTTCCATGGGGTCCGTCCACATGACATCACTCCTGTGGATGTGTATATCAGTGGGCAGCCCCCAGTACCCTCTGTTCACCTCCGGCTTCGGTGAGCACGGCCTAGACCGAGGGAAACGAGGGCCAGAAAAAACAGAGAACAGTGATCCCACCCAATGTCCTGAGTTGCAGATTCGAGGCAAGGAGGCACGGGGATGGAGGGCAGGGTACTCACTGCAAGAGACAGTCCTTGGAAGATCTTCTGTTACGGTAAGTGCTTACATAACCATACTATCTGCTACAGACTGGTATCTTGCAGCAAGTCATTACTTCTGGGAGATTCCCAAGCAGTAAAATCCAAATGGGAGGAAAGGCAAAGCCATAGAAGCAAAAGCAGAAGAAAGGTCAACTTGAACCGACCCCCAGAGGTGGAGAAGCCGAGGAAGGGTAAGGACCAATGTAACCACGACGTCCTAACTCAAACCCATAGGTGAAAACACGTGGCATGTGTAAAATAGAACAGTAAATGGCCAGGCACAGCAATGCATCCTGACGATACAGAGGTTGACAGGCTCTGGCATAAAGTCAAATCCAGAAATGTATAAGTATAGCGGATCAAATGGCAGAAAAGGAGCACTGGGGAAAACACATCCCGGATGGTCATAGGAAGGAACAACTGAAGAGCTCCAGGAGGGAGATAAGCAGGAGTTCCAACAGATCTGCAGGAAGAAGGGAAGCGTCCAGTCCAGAAGCAAGCCTCAAAGAAAGATAAAGAGATCCTGGGTGCCTCTGAGGCCTGCAAGAGGAGGCAGGAGATACCTGAAAAAGCAGTTCAGGGCGCAGAAGCAAGTCCCACCCCACATGAGGATGGGAGGCAGCTGCAGAGGGCAGACTGAGCCACCCCTGGAGGCCCTACCGCGGTCCCGGGACACCTGGTAGGAGGTCGAGCAGACCCGGCTGCTTACAGGGCATAGGGATGGGACCTGGGGAGGCGGGATAGAGGCCTTGAAGAGACTGAAGGGAATGCCCCGAAACCAAAAGGGAATCAAGGATGGCCTAAGCACCAGGGCCAAACAGCAAGTTCCCAGAAAAGGGGGCGCTGGTGACCGACAACTGGACGTCAGGCAGCAAACCTGAAACCCGCAGCCAGGTGAAGCACCGAAGGGCGATGCCAGTGGCCGAAAGGCAGGCTGATGCATCAACTGCACTGAAGCATGCGCAGAGCAGGTGACGGGCAAGGTAGGTCATGGCAGAGTGCGGCTGAGCCAGCCTGAGCGACTCAAGGGAGGGAGGCAAGTTGGTTAAGAGGTCTAACGCCAAGGCACCAAGAGTGCAAAGGTACCAGACCATATGACCCAGGTAATTAAGAATACGAAGTAGCAAAGTACTGGAGGAATAAACCTGAATGCCAAATTAATCCATGCACCGGGAATCAGCGTCCGGTGGCACGGAACTGGTATGGTGAGGATGGGCAGTCCGGTCATGGGCCACTGCTCCCTGACAATTGAGTCCACCACAGGGGTGGACGACAAGTAGGGGTGGTCAGGAAGGGCATGGTAGAGCCGATCAGCGCTGCCAGGGGCAGGTCGGATGGAGGCAGGACAAGACCAAATATGAGAGAGTGCGTTAAAATACGCAGGAATTAAGGGTAGGGCCACCAGGGCAGGCTCCTCGGGAACATTGAGATAGGCAGCCAGGTCCCACCGAAAGGTGTCCTGATCCACAGCAGGGAAGATAAAAGCATGCTGGATCTGCAGCATGAGCTTCATGAAGGATGGATTGGGGTGGTGGACTCCAGAGGGTCAAATGGGTGACCTCCATACGGGAGGACGTGGACCGGGGGGGGGACCAAGGTCCCCTGGGTCCCTGCCATGAACATCCTCCAGGAAAGGATCCCACCCTTCCAGAATCACCATAAAGGGAGTCTGCAGAAATGGGAGGAGGGGTGGACCAGGCAGGAAGCGCCGGGTCTGGGAGCAAGTGCTCGGGCGATGGGGAGAGGGAATGGGATGAGGTCGGACCCTGACCCAGGTACCGTAAGACCTCCATCACAACATGGGTGATGCCCGGAGCATGTGACGGGTCCAGGGACTGAGGACGCCCAAGGGCATCATCTGGAGGATGGCGGGCCAGCCCCGGAAGCGCGACCCTGAGCAGTGGGAGAAGGCACCTTGATCCATGTGGACCGGGAAAGGAGCAAGGGAGGCAGGGCAAGGGCCATGCAGCGGGGCTGAAGGCCTGGAAACAAACGCGCATGAAGAGCACGAAAAGGGTGATGGGGAACCCAGGGATGCCACCGGTGCCAGGACAAATGGGGGGCATAAAAGGAGGGACCTGAACAGAGGGAGTCCCGGGTTGGGAAGCCCCCATTGTCAATGAGGGAGACAGCCCTGTTGACAAGGGAATGAGTAGAGGCCCCTCCGTCAACAGTGGAATTATCCCCATTGATGAGAAAGCAAAGGGAAGCCTCTCCGTTGACAGGAGAAGCCGCTCCATTAACGAGGCATGCAAGGCACGCTGTTCTGTCAATGGGAGAGGCTGCCCCATCAACAAGGAGTTCTCCATCGATGAAGAAAAGGACTCCATCGATGAGAGAACAGGGAAACATGGTCCACTGATGGTAGAAGAACTCCCACCAACAATGGAGATGAAAGAACATGTGTCATCGACAGGGGAAGCATCTCTGTCGATGAGGAACATGCCATCGACAGGGCAACACTGTCTGTTGATGGAAAACATTCAGAAACAAGCTCTGTCGATGGGACAAGACCCGCTGATGATACAAAAAGCCCATCAGGCTCCATCGACAGGGAGAGCAGCCCCATTGATGAGTAAGGTACCGTTGACGATGGAGGAGCGATCGTCAACAGAGCAATAGGGAGGAAGTGTGAGGAGTGTGAATCCCTCTCCCTCCTATGTCTGGAACGAGTGCCCTTGGCGGAAAGCCTTGAAGGCGACCCAACCCCCCAAGGTCCATTCCGGCCTGGTTGAGCTGAGTCAAGAGACATGAGGAAGACCCAAGACCCAGCAAGAAGTGCCGGGGCTGGGGGACAGCAGGTGTACCGTGAGCACGAATGGAATATTGGGCCTGCTGTAGAAGAAACATGCTTTGCCAAGAGAAGCTCCAGACCCAGCCAGAAGGCCCGAGTCTGGGAGCAGCAGGGGTACTGTGAGTGGTTCACAGGCCTGCTATGGGAGTCTAGGGGTGTTGAGAGCAGGTCCCAGGTCCTGGATCCAAAGGAAGAAAATCGGTTCAAGTTCAAGTCGAAGACTGCAACCCAGGAGGTTAGGAGAGCTGACTGAGTGAGGAGAAGCCGGCAGGAAAATGAATGGAGAGTACTGGGGGCTGCCCACTCTTATACATATCCACAGGAAGTGATGTCATGTGGACGGCCCCCATGGAAGACTGCTAGAAGAAGCTGCCGTGCGACAGTGACACCTGGTGGATACTCCCAGAAGTAAAGACTTCTTGCAAGAGACCAGTCCATAGATCTAGGGTTTTACCACGCATTAATGTTACCAGCTTGGCTGATAATCTACACTAGGAAAACATTCCTTTTGTCAGATCCTCGGGAGGCTAGCAAAAGAGTATAAGCCATAAGATGAGAATTCGACACAAGGAGGGAGGACTCTGTGCAGGTTGAAGACTGAAGGTATGTCAAATGGGGCAAAACCTGGACTGTATCAAGACAAACTATAACAGAGACAGGGGATTTGGCCACTGAATCGCAGAACTTCATCAATACGTAATTTGTTAATTTTTGTCCTTCAATGAATAGCCCTTAGTTGCGTTTTAAGATAGTGATTTATTCCCTTTTATGGTTAGATATGAGAACATGAACTTAAAACAAAATGGTCTCTCCTTTTGCCATGCCCCATTTGGTGCCTTCTTTATTAAGTAGCTATGTATGCATTAATCACCGACGAAGGTGGCATCTAATGGGGAGTTAATGCATGGTTGAGACCGTTGTGCATGAGGCGGGGCTGAGTGGCTGACACCAACCATCCATTATTCCTCGTTAGATGCCAACTTCTGAGGGGATTAATGCGCTTGTAACATGGTCTACATATGGATCTATATCTCCTATATACTGTATGTTTCTGGTGATACAATACAATACACAATCCTGTTCGTGTTACATCTCGAACCTTTAGCAAGGGCAATAAGAATATCAAAAAAATTAGAAGGTATGCCAATGCAGCAAACCGAATATAAGATCAGTCTTTTTGCTGATGATATTCTCCTTTCCCTCTTATCTCCCACAGATTCGATTAAAGAGACATGGAAAATCCTATCCCGATTTGAAGAACTAGCTGGCTTTAAATCAAATATTTCAAAAACCAAAGCCCTCTTATATAATTATACCCCTCCAAACACCTTAAAAACAAAGTTTAACCATCAAATGGCACTCAACCAAAAAAAATACCTAGGCATACACATACCCCATAATCTTCATGTAATTGAACTAATCAATTACGAACCTATTTCCATTGTGATCAAGAAAGACCTGGATAGATGGACTCACCTTCCACTCTCCCTGTTCCAACGCATTGAAACTATTAGAATTAATGTTTTACCCCGCCTACTGTATTTGTTCCAAAATATTCCATATTTCCCATCTCAATACTATTTTAAATCATGGGATAACATGATATCAATGTTCATCTGGAACAAACAAAAACCACAAATCCGTCTTTCAATATTAAAATTATCATTGGCTCAGGTCGGAACTAACCTCCCAGACCTCAAAAAATATGCACAAGCCGCATTTCTTAGAATACTTCTTCAGTGGTTTTCTGAACAGTTTGATTCCCTATGGAAGAAATTAGAGTTTCACCTGAATGATATGTATGACATAAAAAAAATAATTTCTTCTTCGGGGAGGACCCCTCCTTTAAGAGACTTGACTGATATAACCTCACAGGTTTAAAAATATGGTTTAAAATGCAAGAAAAAGAGCCACTTCAACTAATTTATGAGTACTGTAAGATCATTTCAGAGGATGACCTCTTCATTCCATTCCATAACGACCTAACTTTCTCCCATTGGCGTAGATTAGGACTGGAACAGGTGTTCCAATTTCTAGGTCCTAATGGGGTCCTATCATTTGAAGAACTAAAACTTAAATTCAACCTACCAAATGTTGATCATTTTAGATACCTCCACATTAGAAACCACTTATTACGCAACAGAATCATTCAGGTCAAACTGACCCTTCCACTCCTTCCCCTCTTAAAACTATTTTTTGACCATTCCCTGGGACAACATTGGAATCATTTAATTGGAAACTATATAAAATGATGCAAGATCGAACTAAAGAATCAACAAATTCAATATTGACACGTTGGAACAAAGATTTAGATCTTGTTGTATCTAAAGAAGAGTGGTCTTCTTCATCTCTGCGTGCAGTCAAAATCACCCAATCGCATATTTGGAGAGAATATTCATGGAAATGTAGATCTAGGTTTTTCAGGTCACCGGCAAGTCTGACAAAATACCTTCCAATTGAATTTGGGGCCTGTTGGAGGGAATGTGGAGCTGAGATGGCAGACCTGGCACATATAATGTGGCAATATCCACGCTTGATGCCCTTATGGATAAGTATACAAAAAAGAAATCAGTGATAGTCTTGGAGAGAACATTGAACTCACAGCTGAAGTGATACTTATGGCTGTCTACCCAGATCATTCCCCCCCATGGACAAAAACCCCGCTGCCCATTTTATTGTTGGCTGCAAAAAAATCCTCAACAAGGAAATGGATGACCCAAGAAATCCTGGCCACACAAGATTGGAGGCGAACAGTGATATCTATATACCAGATGGAAAATATCACTGCAAAACTTAAGAACCAAACGGATAAGTTCGCCACACTCTGGCAGAGATGGTCAATTTATCAAGCAAGGGTTGATCCTGATTTTTGCCCATAACATGTATGACTCGGGGAGAAGAAATGAGATTAGAATGGTGCCCCAGATCTGTTTGATTTTAACAAAGAATATGAAAAATGTATTTCAATGCTAGACTGTATTAATTGTAAAATATCTCTATACATACCTGAATAATGTTAATCTGTATAACAACAAAACTGAAGTAAGCACAGAAAAAAATTTGATTGTAAAATGTCTCCTGACTTAAAAGAAAAAGTTCAATAAAAATATATTAAAAAAAAAAAAATACAATACACAATCACACTAATAAAGTTTCTCACTTATTTTTACTGTTACTTTGAAAATTCTGAATGAACCTCTCTTTCATACATATGTGTGTTTTTTCCTCTTTTTTTATAGTGGTACAATTACATATTTCTTAACGATTGGGATACATTTTATTGATTTCTTAGCGACTGCTCATTTGATATTCTTGTTAGGCTGACCGCGATGTTGCTCGTTTTCTAGTTCACCGTCTATCTGTCTCTCTCATTTGTATACAGAAATCGTCCTTTACTTCGCTCTCGTTCTATTCTTTGGGTACTCACACTTTCTTTCTACAGCTCGGTTCCTTTCTGTAGTCAGATTTCTCCAGTCTTTCTGTTATGCTCTGAGTCTGTGTTTGCTCCTGCATAATTACAATTACCAGTCCCATAGACCGTAAAACTGTTAAACTGAAATGCGTTTCCGCATGTTCCCTGTCCTGCTCACTGTTCCGGTCCATTGGATCCTCTCTCCCTCAGTACTTCTGGTCCAGCTTGCTGCATTCTATCTGTCTCACCTGCTCTGTGGTCGCCACTTTGCAATATTTTAATTTCTCGCTCTGTACTGCCTCTTTCTCCATCTGACATCACTATCTCATCGTCCTCAACCTAAACATTGTTTGCATTTTTCTCCATATCTAACTTTCCCACTTCCCTCGTTCTACCTTTCACCTAGTCCCTCTCTGATAGTTCTCCCACTGCTCCTTAACAAACTTGATGTCTTCCCATATTTGACACACTGCTCGTTTTCCTCCTGTGGCTCGTTTATGTAGTACACAACCAACACGGCATTATCATCTCATAATGCCGTGTTGCTCCTCTACCACGTGACGCCGTTCGTCCTATCGCCTTTCTTGCTTCTACTCCTACTCTTCTTGCCATGTTACAACTTTATTTATTTGCTTTTGTTTACCAGGTAAGCACACTAGAAGACAAGTGCCTATTTTCAGGTGCGACCCGGGAGATTACAAGGTACAGACAAGAACATCAGACATAAACATTACAACAAGAGGCAGAAACAGCATAGTACAGGTTTGGACAATAGTCATGTGCATTTCATCGTGAGGGCGCAAATAGCAGTCAAATGCAGGATATACGAACAGGATCAGTCATACCCTCAGGTGAGGATGGGTAATGGGCAACACGAGTAATACATTTCGTGGGCGAGAGACCAATAACAACACAGAGTAGAACAGTACAAGTACGCTTTACGTGAACAGTGAGGCAAAGAATGGACCCAATACGGCTAATACAGCTGATAGCACCAAACTAGCCTGCGGATATAGTGCGTTCTTGCTGAACGTTAATGTTGTTTCGTTTCCCACTTTGCAAAGCAATCATGTGCCACAGTTTCTATACTCTATCCGAATGCTTCACAGCTGACTGGGGGCATGAGGCACTGTACACGGACTCTGAACTATAAGTTAAACAGCTGCAGATCATACAGTGAAATCTGATAGTTTCAATGTCTCAATATTAGAAATGTTACTTGCTTGCAGTTGTAGTAAAATGTTGTTCTGTTCAAGGGGTCATGCTGATCTAGGGTGACCTTAAACTTCATCTGGAATATGAGGGCAAAGAACAATTAACCCTATCATTTCGAGGGATAAGCTTCTTTAAAACTAGTAAAAATTTTAAATTCTTGTTTATGGCTGCAGCACAGTCATACATCTGGAATAGATGGGAAAAGAAAAATATAGTTTGAGATACTCTCACATATTGTACCGAAAGGCAGACACAGAGTAGATCCTTAACTTAAAAACTCAACACGTATGCAATACTCACTGTATATGCCATGCGATTGTTCTATCAGTGTATCTGAAGGCAAAGCAATGAAATACAAGTTTAAAAAAAAAGTTACAAAAAAAGCCACACATTTTATCAGTTTATAATGCCCCAAAGTTGGGGCATCCCAGAAAAATTATCAATAAAAAGATTAGGATTAGGGGTTTACAGGTGCCCAGGGTGCCTGCCTTAGGTATAGACTGCAGGGCAAAGGTAAAAAGGGGCCCCTCAGAAGTTGATTCACCTCCCTGTATAGTGTGGAAACACTCTGATTAATAAAGAAAGTGCCCTGTGCACTCAAACCTGGTGGAAAAAGTAGAATTCAGGTAGCTTCAGTAACAATGGCCTGGATGGAATGCTGTGCTGAGCTGCTCATGCGCAGCATTCCACTCCAGCCACTCTAGAACCCTGGTGGGTTTAAGTTTTAAAAAATTATTGTTCAGCTAGTCAGTTGTTCCTGGGCAGAGGTTGAGGAGACAGGACACAGAAGTCAAGGGGCAGTTTAGGGCTTACCTTGGGTTGAAGCGGTCCCTCTGGGCTTACTGTGGTCCTGTGCTGCCTTCCCTGTCTGAAGACTCCTTGCTCTGCTTCACTCTGCGGTCGGTGGTGCCATCGTGGCACCATGAAGTAGTAAAACGTCCGTTTGCCTTGTGTTGGGCTTAAGAGCCCCATTGTTTTGTTATTTTAACCCCGTAGGTTTAAAAGTTCATTTCGGTCCCACGTCGGTGGCATAGAAGAGCCGCATCGCGCCCAAGTTGCTGTCGGCCGTCTGAGGCCCCCCCCCAGTCTGTCCCTCGCTCTGCCTGCAGTTTCGTCAGCTACCTCCCTCTGCCAGAATACCTCCTGCCTCCCGTTTGCTTCCTCCAGGACCTTTGGTGTATTCGGTGAGTCAGCAGCAGCACGCAGATTCGTGCTGTCTGCCTAAATTACTTAGGACTTTTTTTTTTATTATTCTGTAGCGCACAAGGCGCAGAAGAGGGGTGGCTGAGCGCCGCCTAGGAATCTGGTCACAAGGACCCCAAATTAATATTCAGTGGGGAGGCGGGTCAGTGACACCCTAGGGGAGGGGCCAGCAACACAAGGCCAGTTCAAGGCCTGTTGAATATTGATGAGGGGCGGGATTAAAGGCAGCGATCTGCCGAAAGAGTGGCAGCAGGCTCAGAGAGCCTTTCAAATTAAAAGGGGCCCTGCCACTTTTGGAGCTTTTAGATTTAAAGGGGCAATTCAGGCCCATTCCTGTTAGGGCACCAGGCCCATTATAAAGCAGGGCACCAGAGCAACTGGTTCCTGAAATAACCCACTTATTGCTAGTATACAATGGCTTGTTTTGTTTTAAAAAGTATAAAATGGGAAAATATTTAAAACATTTATTTTTTTTTTACTTTTTTGTTAGGAGAGGTATACCTTTAGAAAAAAATCCATAGTTTCTGTGTTGTCCAGCAGGTGGCACTGCCCATAAATGGTTGGCCTGCATTGCCCTTGTAGGTGTCTTCTTGTGTGCAGTGAGATTGAGTGAAAGTGGAGATGGGATCTGTAGCAGACTGGGGGAAAAGGGTCCGTCTGTATCCTTATTTTTGTTAAATACTGAAACTGGACTGCACAAAAAGGTGAGGGACATGAGAAAAATTGAAGCCGAAGAATTGCTGCTGCATGACTGTGCAGCACGGCGCTGAAGCATGCACATGCTGTCACAGTCGTGATGTGAAACAGGGGACAGAAAAGCCATCTGGAGATGTTGTTTTTTTATACTTTTTGGAGATAAAGGTTGAAATGCCATGAAGGGTATACAGTAGTTTTCCAAGTGGATGAATGTAGTTTTCATGGCATGTTTTTTTTCACCAAGTCAAGTGGTGTCTCTGAAGTCTGTGAACAGGAGTTACGGTCAGCGTGGTTCAGTGAAGCTCATCACTTTAGAGAAAAAAAATGGGCATAAAAATTACATTTATTTTGTGTCCTGCAGTGTTGTGTTTTTTGTGACTGCTTCACTTATTGATGGAATTGCTGTTTGGGAGGTGGTGACATCTTTGGGGGGGGGGGCTGAAGCCCTTTACAGCGGTAAATCACAGTGGCAGTAACTTGTGGAGGAGATGTATGATTCGTGACTCTATCTTGTGGTCATGTGTGTGCCTGGACTTCATACAGTGATATTATGCTTGAATAACATCACTGTTTCAGGCACCCACTGACCAATCAGAGAGCAAGAAATGTTCTTGCCATTGTATAATCAGTAATAATGTGAAGTGGAGAATGAAGAATAAAAGAAAAAGAAATAAAAGGACAGGGAAGGAGGCAGGATGGGAGAGAGAATGGGAAGAAAGATAAAAGGTGCTATATGAGCTATAATCATATCATTCTAAACAGCAAAACGACCAAGTCCATGCTCTTTGTACCTGTACCCACAAAGTTGATATCACTTATTTGCCTATGTCCTGTGCTGTGTTTCCTTTGTTTACAAGTACATTTTTCAACTGCACTGACTACTGTATTTTTTATTTGCACTACTGCTTATACATGATGTCAATTAACTGCAACTCCCTGATAAAGTTGCTGTATATTTTTCTTGCTGTCAGCCCGTAATTCTCCCATGTTATGCCTGGAAATAGGCATATGTATGCCTAATGTATGTTACCTGGTATCAGAAACTAATAAATAGACTATGAAATTGGTAAAAATTTAACTGAAAACAAGCATTTTACAAAAATGATGTCAGTGTGAATCACTTATCTGAGAACAGCACACACTGACAGGTGTTTCGACCTCTTTACTACTCATTTGTATGCCTCATCTGAATGTCAGACCAGGGTAAAAGGGAACCAGTCATATAATGGTCTCACTGATTTGGGTCATGGTGAGCCCAAAATCAGAAAGGAATTTTACAGACAAACTCCATGCAAAAGCACTGAAGTGACGAAAACCCTGGAAAGAAATTAGCAGAAAAGCCAAGTGCCAACCAAATACAAAATTACACATACTTACTAATGCAAAGCAGTATGGGAAGAATATGCAAATTACCATGAAAGAAGTTAGTATGGTTCTGCATTAAGCAGAAGTAATGGCCTCTCACGCAACCTGCAAAAACTTATCATGTAACTTTTCTTCCTTGAAAAGCTGGTGAATGACTGACGAGTAACCAACTGGAGACCAGAATTTATGGTCCATCTTCTTCCGAAGATACCATTTAACAGATACTGTAAAATGCAGGTTTCCATTAAAAACACAGGCAAAAATCGTTCACACAGTGACAGAGTGGGGAGAACGCCCCCCCCCCGGTGAATGTTCTACTGAATCTCTACCCCACCCCTTCACCCCTGGTTTGCCATGAAAGATCTAGTTGCTAGTTTTTACAATCATTACGACTTCCAACCTGATCAGCTGCTTGGCGAAAAGGTTTTCATTTTATACAGGTGGAACAAGACTATCTTTTCAATTCATTCTAATTAAGAACAGAAAGTACCTGAACAGTGTCAGTTATTTTTGCAACTCCCAGGTATTAATGGGATACCCAGTGGGAGCTTATGGTGAGATTAAATCCACACATGAGGAAAGATCTACATGACTCGTAACATGATATATTAGGTCACTCTTAAGCCATTGTGTACTAAAACATTGTATTATGAATCCTCCCCATATCCCTAAGCTATCTGTCTGAAAACCCTTTTGGGGCAATTTTCACATCCATATGGCATGCTGCACCATCCTTTGATTATTCTGACATTTTAAATCCCACCGACAATGGTCTAATTGCATAAACGTTGTTACATGAACAAAAAAAATATTTTTTTTCTACGCTTTCTAATCAGTATTTCTTATTCAAGAGCGAGGACTGCTGCTCCATTCTGAATAAATTATGTCACAAAAGTATCAGGGACTGGCTGCTAACAGCATCACCTTAAGCTGCCTCTGCATACGCAAGCTTCAGAGGCTGAAATCTCATGGTATTTCAGCAGAGGTTTTGACACAATCGCCTGTACAAATAAATTGCATTCTGTCTCGTTCGTTAGAGCATACTTTGTGGTGCCTGAGAAATAGATCGGCAGGCTTAATTCCAGGACTCAGACTTTGCTTTCTTCATGAAAACCTTGGCTTGAACAGCTCCTTGATGGATAAGGGTACAAAAAGCAGAAACTGTTGAGAGTTTCAAAAAGCAAAGCCATGTGGCTATCCCAGAAACATGCAGAAAGAGGTCCTTTATGAGCTGGAACTAAAGCATGAAAGTGGGCAGTAAATGAACTGCAGAGAATTTCAAAGGAAACAGCACAAACCTCAAAAAAAAAAATTGCACAAACCTCAAAAAAGCCCACTCCAGAGACTGGATGTTAATAAGATAAAACTGTACTGTACTTAAAGAGCTAGTGGAGGTAAAACAGGCAGACAGGGAAATAATACACATTTTAAGTAGTAGTCAGTTGTAACTTTTTATTTCTGAAGTATTTTTCTTTTTCCTTTTGGACATCAGAAAACCTTCTATGTGATACTGTTGTGCTGGATGTGTGGAACAGCTCTTAGCCTGGCAGCTGACATATGTAACTCTACTGCCCTACACTACATCATCAGCATTATGACCTCACTGACAGTGACATCACAGGTGAATGACCTGGCAGTCACTCGCTTGCTGTTCCTAAGTAGCAGTGATGTCACAGTCAGTGAGGTCACAGTGCTGATGATGTAGTGTGGGGCAGTAGAGCAAGATATGTCGGCTGCCAGGCTAAGAGCTGTTCCATACATCACATCACACCTACTATCATCAGATAAAGAATCTTCTAATTAAACAGAGTGAAAAGAAAAAGTACCTCAGATATAAAAGTTAATGGTTGTCTGCTTTTAAAATCTGATATTAGTTTCAGGCAGTACACTAGCTCTTTAAAGCTTTATCTTTTTATCTATTTACTGTATGTAACAACGTTTTATATTTTATCTCAACATGCACTGTTTTAATTATGTGTACTTACATTCCATCATTTGATAAACTGTTTATATGTTACAGTGTGAAGCATAAAAGTTTCACATTAATTGCACACTCTTAAAACCTCAACCTGAATGAAGAAGTATAAAAAAAGTTGTAAATATCAGTGCATCCACAAATTAAAGAAGTAGAAAGCCAAAGGGTAACAGGATCATGTCTCAGATAAAACCGTCTCAGGACAAGTCAATTCTCGTTACCAGGAAATGTCCCAAGCATAATGCAGCTAAAATGTATGTATGTATGTATGTATTCATGTACTGATTGATTGATTTGTTGACTAGGTAAGTACACTGGTTCAAGGGACCTTTTTCAGGAATGACCCAGGCCTAGGTCAGATTCCCCCACCTTCCCTGGCAGGCAGTGCTCTAAGACAGTGCAGTACACTGAGGTCTCAGCCTAAGCCAAGTGAGCGGCTGAAATAAAAAAATCAAGAGCCATTTGTGACTCGTGTTCGGAGTTCACAAATAGAACCCTGAGCCCTTGAAAACCCCGCACAGAGCAGCAATTAAAGAGAACTAGAGAAAGACGGAATGCAGAGAGCGACTTGGGACCAAGTAGGGTTTACTTGGTGTCGAAGCCGTCATGTCTGCATGCCTGCGTGCCTCTGCCCCACCTGTGAGTGCGACAGTGCCCCAGCTGCAGCAGGAAGAAGTCTGCGGGTCCTCCAGTCAGCAGCAGTGCTAGTCTGTGCACCCTCCCCAAGCCTCCAGGTCCCTCCCCTTCTCCAACAGCAGCAACTCCTCCAGGGGGAGCAACCCCCCCCTTCCCACAGCAGAACTGAGCAGTGGTGGTGAGTTTGCAGCAGCAGCACAAGCAGGCAGTGCTGGCCACCGTCTTGAGGGAAAAGGTAGCAACACTGAAGCAGTAGCCCCTGTCAACACTCCAGCACTACAGCCGTGTTCATTACAAATTGTTTAAATAATTTTGAGTGAAAAACCAAACGGAAACTTGTTGCGCACCTCGTTTTGGTCCAGTAAAGCCCACCTTGGCAGTCCTACAGTAAAACAAAGGAGAAGCAGCTCGGAAACCTACAACTAGCCAGCTGCTGCTTAGAAAGAAAGAAAGGATATTTTGTGTGTGAAACGTCCACTCTAAATTATCAGTCAGCATGAAGGTCTTGTTCAAACTGGTGTCATAACCATTTTGAGAATTTTGAACCTGGTTCAGTTAAGTGCATTCATTCCTAAAAGAAGCATTGGACTGAATTGTATTATCCAGACCAGGGCTGGTGTTTAGTTTTATATTACAATTTGGATACACTTCCATCTGTACAACAATCTGTAGGCTACACCCCCCCCACCGGGTTCTATAACAGTGACAGTCCACATGGCAACAGCTTTCTACACTTTTAAAGCAGCTGAACTTTGTTGAACGACTTTTAAAGTCATAGTCAGGAAAAGGCCTTAATCAGGATTCAAACCTCTGGGACATATCCGTAACAAGTTATTAATTACAGTTCTGCTTTATTAATAATGGAAGAGGTTATCCTGACATATGCTTTGCGCAAACTTAACATGCTCTTGATTAACTCCATTTACACATCAACAAGAACATAAAGTAACCTCAGAGAGACTATACATAACACCCACTAAACTGAGCGACATGCTGTGCAACTGAATTAAAAAAGAACTATTTCACGGTTTCTTCATAATTAAAAATGTTTCACAAATAATAGCTGTTCCCATTTTATGCTGACAAAAAGAGATACATTATTTTTTGAGTTTGTTAGTATACATACACACACACCACAAATATATTCCCAAGGTCATTATAATCAGACTTCAATAAAAATAAATGATCTCTTGAGTTTGTCAGTGTATACATCACAAATGTATCCCTAGGTCATTACAATCGGATGTCAATAGTGTAATTACACAGCCTGCTGCAGAATAATATGTGGCCATCTGCTAGTCTTTATTTAGCAGATTCAAAGAGATCATATCAAGGTGAGAGACACATAAAAATCTACAACGAAGAGATCATCTGGAGAAAAGAGAAATGACTATACTTTGCATTTTTCAAGAGTTACAGCCTCAGATCTGGGCATGTAACCCAGCATTTGTTTGTAATGAAACTTCATAGTAACTGCTAGAGCCAGAACATGAATTACAATAGCATCAGTCTTTCATAAAACTACTGATTTAGGCCACCTGACAGCCCCCGGGTAGTGCGTCGCATTCCCACACTGGTCCCCCCTGGGTTCAGGAGCAGATCTGGGAGTTGGGTTGGGCAGCCGAGGGGCTAGCATAGCACTCTTGCACAGCAGCACTTGCAACTGGGAAGGGGATGAGGGCGAGTTCCACTGCCACAATGACACCTGTGATAGGGCGGAGAGCTTGCCTCCTATGCAAAGCTTGGCTGCATGCATGTGAGGCTTGATGGGACACTGCCCAGCATCAGTGGGAGGTGGGCGGGACTAAAGGGGATGTGGAGAAAACCAGAGGGGAAAAAAAAACATACATTTCTTGGCCTCCTGTCTGACAGTTGCTGGTACTTTCAGGCCTTGCTCTGTGTGGATCTCAACTGGTCTGACCGGTAGGGGGCATCAGCTGACAGGGCTGGGTGGTCACCGGCAGAAGGGCCTGAATGTCAGGCAAAGGTGATGGCCAGAGAACAAAAAGCTCTGTGGCAAAAACATAAAGCTACCAATTTTCCCTGTTGATGTGTATAGGGGTTTTAACATGACACTGGCTTTTGTTAACAATTTAAATCATTTTCTCTACACTCGATATTCCTATCTGTAAATCCCAGGTGACGCTATCCCAAGGTCTACTACCCCTGCCTGCTTGATTATGGACAGGTTGAGGGGCCTAGATTCTATGACGAGTGCCTCCACCCAGAGGTCAGGGTTTGTAGTGGTTAGACTAGCTTGGTCACAGCACTCTGGGATACCGTGACCCCCTTTAGTTCCCTCTAGTGGCTCACTCAGTACACAGGAGTTACAGCTCCAATACCCCACGTATACACACTATTCATCCATAAAGTACCACTTATCCTCGAGACTGATTCTGCAGCACGTCTCTGAGGAACCCCTGTAAAATAAGGTTAAACAACATACACTGCAAAATACAATACTGTTTCCATAAGCACCAACACCACAGACATTATATAGTATAACAAACAACAAATCTGATTTATTTAGGGGACAGTAACACGGGAGGGGGTATCAGGTTAATTGGTGGCATTAAATCACAGTACTGTGCACACATACAGGGTCTGAAAAGTCACACTCTGGGTACCCAGGTTGGGGGGGTTGGCCGGCAGGTGCAGATGGATAGGGCCCTGTAGAAGAAAATATATGCACAACACCAATTGTAATCCGGAGCCGGATGGCTCAGTCCATGAAGCAGTGAAACAACAAGAATTAGATGACACATTTTGATTGAAAACAGGCTGCAGGGGAATACCCTGACTTGTCTCCACAATACCCAAGCTGAAAACTGATGGTGGATGTTCTTCTGGATTGCCAGAACAACAAGGCATGGAGACAAAGTCCTTGTGACTGGATCCCACTGCAGTTGATAGCAACGGATTTAGTCCGAGACAAGCTGGGGTTTGCTTCCAGCTTCAACACACAGCACACAGCACTGGGGATTGGAAATAGCGATTCCCCACAAGCACTACGCACATTCATATGTAAAAGGAAAGTACTATACCAGGCAGCCTGCTCCTCGATCCCGATCGCAATTACTGCAAAATACCTGGGAGCACACACAGCAGCTTCAGTTCCTGACAGACCGAGCTCGATTCAGCAATTTCTCCAGTCTTCTACAGGGTGAGCCTGGTTTCCACACTTCTAGTGCTTCTTTCTCCTCAGAACTCGGATTCAGTCCAAACTGGCACTTACAAAGCTGCAGACCCGAAACTCAGAGACTCCTGCAGCTTCAGCAAAACTATACACCATGAAACGCAGCTCCTGCTCTCTCCACTACCACAACTGATCTGCTCTTTCCAGTCACAGAGCAGGGCATTTCCTTTAGCTCCACACTATTCTGTTGGCTGATTCAGCTGTCACTCACAATAAGACTCCCTCTGTTGGTAGAAAAAGGCGCCAAGGTCAAAACTACATTTCCCAGAGTCACTGCCCATAGAATCCCCTTGTGGCTGGCTCAAAATTAAGAGTCCAAGTTCTGATTCGTCCACAGGCTCCATTTTAGGGAACCCTTAACCCAATTGGCCCAGCACAGCAGTTTAGGTCCAAAATGGATGGTTAACACACACAGAGTCCCAGCTGCAAGAAAGACAGGTTAGACAAACTGCATTTTACTTAACACTCTAACTGGTTTCAGGCAAACACTTACATCTTTCATTTAGGCTCCATCTGCGCTCTTAGTGACTGCAGAAATGGAGCAATTTCTCCGCAGCTCGGGCGGGATTCGAGCATTAAATACACAGTCCCCCCATACAAACTAATTAAGTCTACAAGCAGACAGCTCTTAAAGAGACAGTACGTGGAGGCTCAAATAGCACTCACTTGGAACCACATTTAAACAGCTCAGACACCGAACACCGTCCAGACTTGGAGCATTCAGGCAAGCTCCTGGAAGACTTTTGGGAACCGCCATTTGCAGGGGGGGGTTACATATCTCAAGCATTTTTCCATTTCAATTTCCAAGATAAAAGCTTGACATTACAGAATTAGTAAATCTTTAAGTGGGAAGGATAGAAATCAAGACCCATCATGGACAGCAATCCTCCCTTTCATGTCGAGGTGTTGATTTCAAGTCTCATCTCTTGTTTCTGTGTTACTTCTCTGTGCAACAAGGTGTGCAGGTCCCTTCAATGTTGCAGACCATAAACATAGGATGAATTTATAGTCACTGGTCATTGTGAGACCTTTTAGCTTCTGATGCAGGCTGTACCATATGACTGCAATCTCTACTGTAGCCACACACTTGTTACGGCACACTGTTCTAAGATGCAGTGCTGTCCAGCTGCAGAGGGTGTCGGGGATTCTCATCGGAAAGGTTTACATAGGAAGCATTGCAGGTGATAAGGATCATCAACACTAAGCTTCCCCGCTGACTGAGTGGCTCTGCTTTCCTGCAACAATTCGACTTCAGGGTTGTCCACACAGCTCAGCCTGCTGTGGAACAGGTGTTACAGCAGCTCCAAAAATGTGATGTGTAAATATGACTAAAGTCTCCAGTAACTAATTTCAGTTGTTAAAAACCGTTATCCAGGAGACATCAATATAGGTGTAAGCCTCATTTTTAAGGGTTTTCCTCTTGATAACAAGGCAGCCAGCATGCCTAATACACACTCACAAAACAACTATTGCTGGACAGTCTCATCATGCTGGACCCTAGAACAGCATTCCAAATAAAAAAAAATAACAAGAATTCACATCATAATACACCCCAACCCCCCAACCCACACATGCACATATCCCTGCTGTTTATTTTCTTTGCCAGATTTGTTTAGGTCACACAGCAGTGATTGTTGCCAAATGGTGTAGTCTAGTCACTAGAACGGTGACATCAAACAGAGGACATTTAAGCAATAAGACATGACAGCATGTAATTATGGGTCAATAATCGCACACCTCGAGTGTGTTAGGCCTGAGTGCCTTTAAACACACAAGAGGAAAGTGCGATTACTGACCATAATTACATATCCCTGAAGTGTTGCACTTATAACACACATTCTACTTAAAAAAAATGTTTACAGAAGAAAAAGGGCGTGCCAGACCAGTGGTGTGGAGGGCTGAGGCATCCGCGCTTTACCTCCTGCCATGCCAGTGACCCGTGTTCGCGAGCGGGCTGCCAGGGGTCGGCCAGGGAGGGAGAGGATCGAGCATCCGTAGGACTGTTCTCCTCTCCCGGGAAGGGGTGGGGATGGAGTCCGCTGCTTGACTGGCCTCTGGCGGTGGCTAGGCCTGATGCAATGGACCCCCGACGTAGGGGGTGGATGCGAGGCAGACACCTGGCATGCCGCACGCAGAAGTGTGCACGGCTCGGCCATTGGTGTCATTGCACGCCATCTTTCTGTGCTTTGGGCTGGGAAAGCAAAAACAGGAAAACATCCCGACTGGCAAGATGATACTGACCCCCCGCAGGTGCCGCACCCGGCCAGCCGGCACCTCGTGGAAGCAGAGGTGAGTCCGGTAGACGCCGGGGTGATGGGGCTGGTGGGGGGCCAGTGGAAGGGGCTGGTTGGGAAGGAGAGAAATAAAAAAAAGGGTTTTATGATTTTTAATAACAAACTATTGTTTACTGCATGAGATGTAAGCAGAATACACAAACATAGTTCCATCCCGGCGTGCTGATATTGTAGTTGAACCTGGTGCACAGGCTAAACATCATGTACAGAAGTGTAATCGGCATCGCATAATTACACTCTTGCACTTTTCTTTCAGTCAAAAAGGTGGCTAGAATGATCTTACCCATGTTACACCCCAGCATAACACGCACCATGTAGTGCCTTATTCTGATAATAAAAAGGATCTTTTAGAATTAAAAAAAAAAAAAAGGCATTCATGTAGGTTTTTCTTCGGACCATTGTGCTGAGATAACATCCCAGCAGAAACTGTCTCTAGACCAATTAGCTTTTCAGGACTTTTTCTATCCAATTTATAATCAAAAACAACTAGGTGAGCCGCTGAAACTTGAGGCAGCTATAATTACAAATGATTGGCTTTTAAGTAAAAGAAACCTTAAAACCCCTCAAAAAGCAGATTAGAATCAAAACAGGAAAAAAATCATCTTGGGGTGCGTGCCTGGTTATGAAGGTGGGAAAAGGAGTGGAAACAAACCTTCACAGAATACATACAGTATTAAGGATGAGATATTACCAGCTTGATCTCAAGTTGCATAAGGGACATTATAAGTACAATGTTCGTTTTCTTCATTTCATAGTCTGATCAATGCCAACTAATACTGGAACCTTTCTGGTGTTATTAAATGCTAAGTGGATTTCCCCATACGTCATAAAATCAGAAGTAAGACAAATGAATCCTAATGTTTAACCCAGTACGGTATGGAAATGATGTATTGCTTTCCTTGAGTAATAAGTTTTTACTGAGTTATTTTATCTTCCAAGAGTGTGTGCATGTATATGTGTGTGTGTGTGTGTGTGAATCTAAAATCTGTAACATAAAGGTATTGACAATATTTCTGATGTGCTATGCACTACAGCATTAAATGCGTTACATACCTCATTACCAAGGTCGCTCGATGGCCCAGCGGCACTGCAATGCTGTTGTGCAGGTGACCCAAGTTCAGGAGCAAGCTCTGGAAGGAGGCCAGACCAAATCAGCTGCCACTTGGCAGTGCGTTGCAGTCAAGGAGGTTGCAGTCAAGGAGGTTAGCATCGAGCAAACGGTGCCGCAGTGCCCAAGGGAGCCTGCTTCCTCTGCAGGGT
Source organism: Neoceratodus forsteri (assembly GCA_016271365.2). Lineage (NCBI taxonomy): Eukaryota > Metazoa > Chordata > Ceratodontiformes > Ceratodontidae > Neoceratodus > Neoceratodus forsteri. The sequence goes on from JADMNL010000027.1 coordinate 271,360,664, forward strand.
GTCTACTAGGTGCAGCCAACACCACTAGCAGCCTCCACTCATGCCAGGGGAGAAAAGAGGGGCAAAGGATGGAGAAAGACTCTATACACAATCTTCATAATGGCCTGGGTCCCGGAAGCATCGAGGCCACAGTCGATGTGGCTGCCACCAGATCCTAGTCCATGAATGTGGCCTGTACTGGGTTGGGGAGGATGCCCCCCCAAAGCACCTGCTGTGAAGTAAGTTGTGGGGGAAGTCTGACCCTGCTGGTAAAACTGGTGGGGGGAGGTTTGGAGGACAGCAGGCCTGATAAGGGTATATCCCTGAAACTGGGTCTACCCCGAGGCAAGCATGGACCAGGAAAGTACCAGATGGGAGATCTGCATTCGAGACCAAACCCATGGCCTCTACTGTCTGGCGGCCCATAACCTGGGGCACACGCAATGGCAGTGCTTCTTGGCCAAGGAGGTGTGTGGCATCATCCTTCTTCTTCAGCAATGACCCCCTGTAATGGACCAAGGAGGGCCAGGGGCACATGCGCATCTGCCTCCACCACAAGGTCGCTCCAGATCCTTGGGCAAAAACTGTGGCACTTGCTGGAGAAGGAAGGAAGAAAAAAAGAAAGAAAAACAATCCACAGCTGTCAGAACAACGATTTTCGGAATATTTAGGCCTCTCATCACACAACAGAGCTGTGCCATGGTTGTAAACGCTGGGAGGCCATCCACTGCAGCTCCAAAAGGGGACAGGGATGAAGGATAAACAGCTAAATGAAAATCAATAAAGGTACATTTACTAACTGAAGACCTAACACTCAGCACATTCAAAATGCAGGCAACTGATGCTCTCAGAAAGTGCCTCGATATACTTTACAGTTAAGAGACTGCAGAAGTAATTTGGTAGCTTATCAAACAAGTTCGTATAGATAACATTTAGCCAGTGGAGATTGCTGGGTATAGCTACAGTAAGTGAACCAAGACTGTACCAAAGTACATAGTCCGGGGGGGGGGACATACATGTGCTGATCAGAACAGCAGTTTAAAGGAAAACACTATTCTTTGTTAAAAAAAAAAACACCCACCAAAAGGAACCTCCCATTGGGATTTGAAGTTATTAAATTAATTTTATTCAAACTTGACTACTGTAATATTTAATGCAGAGTCAGCTCCTATGTAAATACTGCTGAAGCAGTGCAATTCACAGCATGGCTCTGCACAGCTCGACTGTATAAAAGGAATCAGCAGAGTGGTGTAGAACTGTGCCGTGAATGCAAAATGACACCACGCTGCTCTGGCAGTGTTTACATTGGAGCTGACACACCGCATTCAATATTACAGCAGTCAGATTTGGAAAAAATTATTTTAATGGCTTAAAAACCTAATGGGGTCGGGGTCAGGGTTCCTTTGGGGAATGGGAATTTTACAAAGAATAGGGCTATCCTTCAAGCACACAGAGTCACTTGCAATTAAGCTGGCACCTTGAAGAGCAGTTATACAGCAGATGTCTGAATCCAAGTTATCCTAAACAAAACTTCAAAACTTATTCTATTTATTTCATATGTGTATCCAGAAAGTGAACTTGACCAGGGTCACCTACGTCCTCCTGCAACATTTGGTGGTTCTTTCCTTGTTTCCTCCCTTAAAGCGCACTCACTCCTAAACCCGGCCCAATCTGGCTTCAGATCGAACCACAATACCATCTCAGCCTTGGCTAAAGTCTCTAATGACTGGATCCATGCTATGGACACCAAGAAGGTTACTGGTGCAGTCTTTCTAGACCTCGGTAAGGCCTTTGACACTGTAGACCATCACCTCCTAATCACCTGTCTTGCCTATATAGGTGCCACTCCACTTACCTTACAGTGGTTTAACAGTTATCTCACGGGAAGGATACAAAAAGTCAAAGCTGATGGCCTACTATCTGCCCCCCTTCCAATTGCCAGAGGAGTCCCTCAAGGCTCCATCCTAGAACAAATCCTTTTTTTCCTGTATATCGACAACCTTGACTCCCACATAAAGATCTCTAGCATACATTTCTTTGCGGACGATACAGTTTTGTACGCATCAGGCTCGTCCTTAACTGAAGTCATGGAAGCACTCCAAGCTGACTTTATCCAGTTAGAAAGCAACCTTATCAATGCCAAGCTCCTCTTAAATGCTAAAAAACCAAGATAATAATTTTCTCGGGACTTGCCTGTCTGGTGCCCTACCTCTCCACCTAAAAACTTCATAGTTACCTCCTAGGTGAACCTTGGAAGTCGCACTCTAAATTTAAATATCTAGGTATGTGGATAGAACAAGCTTTCCTTCAACGACCACATCGAGGATCTATCAAAGAGGCTTAAAGCATGCTTGGGTTTCTTCTTTAGAAATAGGACCCTCTTTTCTCTCGCGACCGCAAAAGACTTGTCCAAGCAACATTCCTTCCCTTGCTCGACTACGGAGACATTATCTTTATCTCCTCCCCAACCTCGAGCCTATCTAAACTGGACGTACTCTATCACTGTGCTCTTCGCTTCTTTACTAACTCTGCGTACCGGACCCACCACTGTGATCTTCATGCAGCAGTTGGGTGGACCTCTCTTGCCACTAGACGCCTCCTGCATGCTGGCATTTGGACCCTCAAATTACTACTCCACAAACTGCCTGTCTATTTAACGTCTCTCATACACATCTCGCATAACGCCTACTCCCTAAGTAAATCAGACCTTATCCTACTAGATGTTGCCAGGACACGTACCACAGCTGGCCAAAGAGCTGTCTCATATGCCCTCCCAAACATTTGGAACGTACTACAAGCCATGCTGAAGCTAACCAGCATTGTATCAATTAACTCCTACAAAACACTAGCCATCTCTAAATTAAAAGACATATGTAGGTGCTACTAGGCCCCCAACACCAAGTCAACTTCCTAGGTACCAACTGTTCCTCTACTTATTAAGCTGAAATGTGTTGCATAATTTAGGGCAAGGTGAAAGCTGGAATGTACTGCATATATAGCATAAGGACTTCTATTGTGTATACCTCTTGTATTATATATTTTTTCTTTGTTGTTCTACATGTTGTATCTCCTATCTATGTAATCGTGAACTGTATGTGTATGTGCCTCAGGACCTCCTTGTGAATGACCTTGCTCAACGGAGTCTTTCCTGCAACAAACTTGAACTTGAACTAAACCCACAGCACCTTGTGGGCTTGGATAGCAGTGAAATGCACATACTAGTGTGCTCACGTCACCACTGAAAGGCGTCCGCCCACCCACTGGGGCTCCAACTTGTGCCACCACCTGTGGGTCACCCAGGTGGCGATAGCACAGTGGATCACTCAGCCCACCCTGCCGGGAGACCAATGCCATTTGGCTCATCATCAAGAGATGCCCGCCTGCGCCCCCATGACCCCAATGACTCGGCTTGCTTCCAAACCTGGGTCGCTGTTGTTACAATCGGTAATGCTACCACTGCACTGGCGACCGGCATTCATACGTGATTCTAACAATCAGAATTTACTAGTGATGGCATATCAGTCTGCAATCATGTCATGCCTGAACTGTTGCCCCGGAGACAGAATTTGGAATGCTTGCGAATTCAAGCACTGTACTTTGGTCATGTTCCCTCTAGCGTTCCAACAGCAAATTTATTTCTCAGCTGAAGAATTCTGACACCCCAGAGTACTGTTCCAGACTAGTGTCTTAGTTTTTCTTTTAATAAATAAAAAAAGTTAAATCATTAATTTTAGTTAGATCTACATTATTCTGCAAAAGTTTAGAGTATTATTTGTATATTTTAGTTAAAATTGTGCCTGTCTCAAGTTCCCTGTTGGTTTCTGGAAACACAGAAAGCACGTCAGCTGCGGTTCCCACCTAGCTATTTTGGACCCTAAAAACTGATTAAAAACTTTCAATTTAACTGAACTCACTGGTGGTTTACCATTTTATATACAAAAAAATGCAAACTGGCATTTTTTTGTTTGTTACTCAGCTTTATCTTTGCAAATCATGATATTACAATGCATTCAGAAGTAGGTGACTATCAATGTACTGCTATAAAGTCATTGATAGTGACCTTAAAAGGAAAGTTCCCTTAGCCTTTTACTCCGTTTCCCTGTGTAGCTTGTAGGCATGCACAACAACTTCTTCTATTTTATTTTATTATTTATTTATTGAAATTTCAGATAACACCTTTGTGAACAAGTTCATTCCATAGGTTCCACGTCAGACGAACAATACATATTGGGAAAGTATGAGACGGAGAACAAACAAAACAAGGAATTATACAAGACATTACAAGAGTGTATAACTAGAGAAGTTCCAGTACATGTGGCATTGTACAATGTATGCCATACTGCATATTTGATGAAAACCTGGACCTCAAAGGGTCATATTAGAGGGGTTGGGGTCTTATGAAATGACCCTTTACAGGAAAATGAGAACAGACTCAGCCTAATATCTAATAATGAACAAGGTAAGGGATGGCATCAGCCCAGGGGCCTCGTCAGAGGTGAGAAGGTATGGGACAAAGCATTTTAAAATGAGCAAGGGAGCTCAGGAGATATAACGGGGGAGGGGGATAGGGGGAAAGCCATAGAGGGGTGAGGGGAAAAGAGTGGATGGGATCAAGAGGAAATGTGAAGGAGAATGATTAGCAACTTAGAACAGTTATTTACACGCTGAGAACAGTTATGCATAAGGTCAGGATAGCATAAGGTTAGAATAAGTGCTGGTCACAAGAAGGAAGGTTATTGGAAGCAGTCACAACTGGCATCAGCAACTAGCTGCTATTGCACCCTCCTTATTTTATCAGGATTTAAATGTAAATGAAGGTACTTAAATCTGGTGTGAAAAGCTGCTCGACTCCATTGCAAAGGTCGTGTCCTGACTCTTGCAAAGCATCCTGGAATTTTATGATGTTGTGAGGGCTGGCAGTATAGCCTAGGGTTAGAGGAATGAGGTGTGAACGAGCTTAATACATCCAGCAGACCAGACCTGAGTTTGATTCTCACAACCTCCACTTGCATACTGTGCAACTCTGAGCATGTCACTTAACTGCCCAGTGCTCCCAGGTCGCCCCTGAAAATAGGCACTTGTGCCTAGTGGGCCTTACCCGGTTACCAAAGACTAAAAAAAAAAAAATGTTTTGGTGCTAAAGCCTGCAGTAGTTACACTGTATTAGTCAGTGCTGTTGCTATGCTCTGCAGTCCCCTATGTTCTTGTCTTACACTGGCCATGAAACTTTTCAAGGCAAGTGCCCTGCTGTTTTCTGTAGTTTAAAGTGTACACTTCTAGACTGGGTGCTAACTAATCATCCGGAGCACATCTCCAAAGCAACAGTCCTCCCAGACTCCTTAAGTGATCATTCCCCTATCTTGTGTATCTGGACCAACAAATACACCAAACTCCCCCCCCAAAACTATTAACAGGAGAATGCTGACCCCCGGTCATCTTGAGTCATTAAACACTCTTTCGTGAACATGACTGGTCACCAATTGATATAGCCCCTGATGTAGACACAGCACTTGAATACTTTATGACCAGTTTCAACTCAGCTTGCGATGTTCATGCTCCGTTCAAGAAGCGTAAGATCAAGGGTGTCAATAACCCATGGATGACACTAGGCCTCCTTACACAAATGAAATCTTGAGACCAGCTCTGGTATCGTGCTAAGGCTACTGGCACCCAGACTGATATCCAGGCCTACAAAACAGCAAGGAATGTATGTACCAGAGCAATCCGCCATGAGAAGGTTAACTATTACAGGAACACCTTAGCCAGCACCTGGAATGACGGGAGTAAATTCTGGCATAACCTTGCTGAAGTGACTGGAGAGGATCCCAAAACAACACCCACAATGTTGAACATAGATGGTACCATCACTCTTGACCATGTAATTATTTCCAACGCATTTAACACCACTTTTGCTGACCTTAGTCATGTGCTATCCCCTAACTTTTTTGATCCCACCACAGTCAACCCAGCTCCTGTTAGTTCAGGTTTGCCACCAGGGCGCCCTCCTTTCCATTTCAAAGCAATCCCAGAAAGCCTAGCTAAAAACACATTCTTAAAGTGCCTGGAAAGTCTTGGGTCAGTGGCGATTCACTGGATATGAAACTTCTCACCTCACCATTGACGGTCCTGCCTCACTAACCAAAAATCCTCAACTGCTCTCATGCTCTCCCAGTTCCCCAAAAGTGGAAACTGGCAGTGGTCACTCCAGTCCATAAAAGTGGTGACAAGACTCTCACGAACAACTACAGGCCTATATCCATCCTCCCTCCTCTATCCAAAGCCTTGGAACGGATAGTGGCTGATCAGCTCACAGAGTACCTTGTAAAATACAGCCTGCAATGTTCCCAGCAGCATGGCTTCTGCAAAGGGCACGGCACTCCTCGAATTCACCACACATATCCATCAAGCACTTGATCAGGGCCAGTTGGTTAGCGCCTCTTTTATTGACCTGACTAAGGCATTTGACACTGCCAATCACTCCATTCTCCTCAAACAATTATCTCTCCTTGGTCTTTCAAGTGAAACTACCCTCCGGTTTCAAAGCTACCTCAGTAACTGGACCCAACAGGTCAGGATTGGTGAATTCCTCTCATCATCCCTACCAATCCACTCTGGAGTACCCCAAGGTTCTATCCTGGGTCCCTTGTTATTCAGTATACTCCTGAACAATCTCCCTGCCTCCTGCCATGACAGAATGTTACTGTATGCAGATGATGCAGTAATCTTCACTTGCCATACCGACCCCACCTCCCTTCAGTCTCAACTACAGAAAAGTTTCACAGAAGTGGAAGACTGGTTTTGCTCACATAAACTCATCCTTAACCACAAAAAAACTAAAACAATGTTGTTCCATGGAACCCACAACAAGTACAAGGACCATGAGCTCATAATTAACAACCACAAAGGCATCACTCTTGAGCAGGTGGATATGTTTAAATATCTGGGCCTGACCCTTGACTGCCCCCTCTCGTATACCAAACACATTGACAATATCGCTAGAACTGTGAACTCCCGTATAGGGCTACTATACAAGCATAAACATTGCCTAACGGCTGAAGCCTTGAACATCGCTATCCAGAGCTCTGTTATCTCAACTATTGACTACGGGCTTGTTATCTATGGATCCGCTACTGATACTGCACCCCGGTGCATAGCTGTAGCCCTTAATAAGGCATGCAGACTCCTTATTTCAACTGCCCGCCTTTCTCACACGTGAGACATTTACGAGCAGGCTAACTACCTCCAGCTATCCGGAAGGCTAAAGTACCAGACCTGCATCCTAGCTAAGAAGACATCACTGGGCCTTATGCCCCCTGGAGTCCAATCAATATTGACCCTGCAGCGTGTCCGCTGCCTAACTAGAAGATCAGACAGTCTAACCTTTACAATACCTTGCTGTCGGACCTCTTAAGCTCAGCATTCTTACCTTGTCAGAGCCTCCACCTGGTTCAACTTGCTACCTACAGAAATCTCCAACATTGGCACAAGTGGCGCTTTTAAGTGTAAATTGCGTCAACACCTTGTGGCTAGTGCCTTCTGTGATTGTTTCTTATAATCCCCTCCAGGCATACTACCCTCAAGCATCCCTCCTCACTGCCTCAGCTCCTCCTCTCCTACCCCCCATTACTGGGTATAGGATGAATCTGTCTCCTTTTCTTTTTCATCCCCCCCTTTCCTCCTCCCTTGGTGTTTCCCATCTACCACATACCTAACGCAATGCCCTCCCCATTTCTCCACTCCTCCCTCTCTCTGTCTTCCATATCACCACCACTCTTCTTTCTCTTTTCCCACTAACCCACTCCTAACAAAGCTTCACTGAGCCGCCTATGACTTGTACTGTATAATTAACTCACAACACAATTCCTTGACAATGCCTTTGGCTGCTATTATTGTACCCTTACTTGTCTATTTTTTGTAAGTTCCATTGTAATGATCATGTTATGTTTTATACCTTATTGTCCTTATTGCCTTGACGTGGAACCTTTGTAAAAGAGCCCTCAGCTCACAGGTGTCATCCAAAATGCAAATAAATAAATAAATAAATAAAAAGTGCATCTGAGTTAGAAAAAATGCTTTTAGAGAATAAAGGGACTTCACAAGACATGTAACAGAACTGAATGAGCGTACAACTTCTGCTGGCTTGTGCAGGAGCCCGTCAACTACGACGCCTTGCGTGAGTAGGGTCATGACCTTTAGAATGAAGACAAACAGGTTTTCACCCCAGGGCAAAACAGAGCAAAGCAACCGCATTTATATTTAAAAATGAGGAAGAAACTAGGGGGATGCAAGAGAGGGAATGCCTTCATGCCTACAAACTACACAGGTATACAGAAAACAGGTTGAGGGGATTTTCCCTTTAACCCAGTCTGTTATTTTGCCGTGGCATGCTGTCTTCTGATAAAATTGGCATTTTTAAGACTTTTCAGTTAAACTGGTATGACTGACAAGCCTGTAAAGAAAACTGGACCTACAAAATGTAAAAACTGTAAATACTGTGCCCTGGTGAAGGCAGACTGCCATGAGCTTTGCTTTAACTCCTTCTGTGCCACAGACTGAAATATCAGTCCACAATTTCAGTACATTCTAATTCTGTCAGTTTTGGGGCCCAGACCACAATTTTGAAAACTGTGATCATTGCAAAGTATTTTGCCCTAAACCAAAGAAAAAGAGGGCTGCTTTGAGGGCGTTGCTTTCAGTTCCCCAATCTGCTTATCTGTTCTCCAAACAAAAGCACAGCCACAAAGGGGGTTACCCCTAGTGGCAGAAAGCATGCATCAGCAGGTTTCTTGCCCTCAATGCGGTTACCAACTTCAACAGGGAATGAAAACAAACAGTTGTCTCTGCCAGAGGAGACAAACAAGACTGTCAAACCATCCTTGGCACAAGGAAAGGTGCACAGGGTGTCTAACTGGGGGAGCCCTGACGCTAATGATGGTAAGAAAACAAAAAGGATTTCTGACCAGCGTTGCCCTCAATGTCTGGGAAAAAGAAGTATAAGTAGAAACATACCACAGGGAGAGACATCATCAGTAGAAAACAGGAAGTTGTTATCCCTCTGTACAGATAGCTGGTGAGACCCCATCTGGAGTACTGCGTGCAGTTCTGGAGACCCAATCTCCACAAAGACATAGACAGGATGGAGGCAGTCCAGAGAAGGGCAACTAAGATGGTACAGTGTCTGCACCAGAAGACATATCACGAGAGACTTAAGGATCTTAATATGTATAGCCCCGGGGAAAGGAGAGAGAGGGGAGACATGATTGAAACTTTCAAATACCTCAAGGGAATCAACAAGTCCAAGAGGGTAGCCTCTTTCAGAAAAACAGATGTGCAAGAACAAGGGGGCACTATTTGAAGCTAGAGTGGGTACAGCTCAGAGGTAATGTGAGGAAGTATTTTTTCACAGAGAGGGTTGTGGATGCATGGAACAGCCTTCCTGAGGAGGTTGTGGAGTCAAAAACAGTGGTGGAATTCAAGAATGCATGGGACAGACATAAGGCAATTCTAGGGGATGAAGGTTGGAAGAAGTAGGCTGTTGGTTAGCTAGGATCTGCAGCTTATCCATTAGGTAGGAAAATGGGCAGACTGGGTGGGCCAAGTGGTCCTTATCTGCCATCAAATTCAATGTTTCTAATTTTCTAGAGTTCGTCTCTCAGAGACAGAGGCAGAGAAACCAGTGGAGCAAATGACTGTGCCCTCCCTGGAGGCTAGAAGGAGAATGTGGCAGTTCTTTCAAGCTTTGCGGATTATGGGGAACCTGGCCACTGCTCCCCTCCCCAGGTCCTGTATCCACAACAGATACTTGAGCAGGCAGTGGAGAAAGAGAAGGCACCAACAGAGCTTGAGGTATCCCCTAAATGTGACTTTGTTTCCTCTCCAAGGGTGAATGACAATTCTTCCTCTTGTTCTGCCTTCATGTCCCAGATGGCAGACACTTTGAACCTCACATCCACTGAAACAGAAGTGTACACAGAGCAGGCAGAATTCATGATAGTGGGGGGGGGGGGGTCCAGAAAAACAGGTTACACACCTGTGACAGTAGTTCTAGGAGTGGTATATGGTGTACATCCACACGTTCTGGCAGTGTCCTTTCCCCTTTAAAAGCTGCCGGAAAGTCTTCAAGCTGGCTCCTTCCACCCACCCGGGTGGTAACTCCCCTGGCACTGCCCTGTGATGCCAGTTCTTGCCAACTGGAAGCAGAGTCATGCGCCACTGCCAGGGGAGGTCAGGTGGGTCTGTGTGGATGTACACCGTATACCACTCCTAGAACTACTGTTACAAGTGAGTAACCTGTTTTTCTAGGGAAGGGGATATGGTGTACTTATCCACATGTTCTGGCAGACTCTTAGCAGTTCTCTGGGAGGAAGGAGGCAAGGTGCACACCCCATACTTAGGAAATGAGGATTGGAGAACTGAGGCCCCAAAAAAAGCATCCCGGCATGACTCGAGGTTGATGTGGTAGTGGGAAATGAAGGTGTGTGCTGACCTCCAGGTAGCAGCCCTGCAGATTTCCTGGATGGGGATGTCCCTGGAAGCAGTCACTGAAGCAGCAGTATGGCGGGTGGAAAAAGCCCTTAGCCCAATGGGAGGCTCCCTACCCGCCAACCCATAGCAAAGGTCGATGCAGGATACAATCTACCTGCCAACTGTCCGCTTAGCTGCAAGCCTGCCAGGTGTGGCTTCAGCGTACGTGATAAATAGCTGACGAACCTCTCCCCAAACTCTAGCTGTGCACTCCTTATAGTAGGCTAGTGCTCGCTGCAGGTATAACATGTGGTTGGTGAAACACATCAGGAGATTAATCACCTGATTAAGGTGAAAATAAGAAACAACCTTCGGGAGGAACTTCGGGTTGGAGCGCAGGACAACCTTGTCCTTGTGGAAGACCAGGTATGAAGACTCCACCAAGAGCGCCTGGAGCTCACTGATACTTCTGGCTGACATGATAGCCACTAGGAAGGTGGTCTTCCATGACAGGTGTGCATCTGTTTGAATGGCTTGCCCTTGAGCTTTGCCAAAACCTGCAACAGATCCCAAGGTGGTGGTGGTGGTTCATGCAGCAGAGGGGAAATGTGGATAAGGCCTTTGAAAAAATGCCAGACCACCATCTCCTGTGCCACCAACTGCTGTCCAGCTTGTGCCCGGTAGGCAGAGATGACTGCTAGGTGCACCTTAAGGGTTGTCGACCTAAGGCCCACTCGGAAGAGGAACCAGAGATAGTCAAGCATGCTAGCCACCTGACATGACAAAGGGTTCAGCCCTTTGCCCTGACACCAAATGAAGAACCTCTTCCATCTGAAGGTGTAGCATTTCCTGGTCAACTCCTTCTGAGAAGCATCCACAATGTTGAGGACATCTTCAAAGAGAGACCTAAAGCCTGGAACTCTAGCCACTCAGGAACCAGATTGTCAGGTGCAGGGATAGAAGGTCTGGGTGGAGTACCTTCCCCTGATGGATCGAGAGCAGGTCCGGGCTTAGAGGAAGACACCTTGGGAGCCTGCTGCTGAGGCTGAGGAGATCGGGATACCAGAACTGGTGAGGCCAGTCTGGAGCCATCAGGATTACCTGTGCCTTGTCCCTCCACACCTTGAAGATCAAGGGAAAGGCAGGGAAGGCATAGAGAAGGCCTGGAGTCCAGGGCCTTGAGAAGGCACCCCCTTGCAGTGTTCCCAGCTGAGGGGGTCCGGCACAATACAGACTCAGCTTTGGGTTCTACCTGGAGGTAAATAGGTCCACCAGAGGGGTGCCCCATTGGGAGAACAGACTATGCACTACCTCAGGATGGAGAGAACACTTGTGAGGCGCCTTGCTCACCTGGCTGAGAGTGTCTGCCAGCTGGCTGGAGACACCAGCCACATGGATGGCCAGGAGATCGGCCTCCAGACTGCACACAAGGGTCCAGATGCAGAGAGTTTCCCTGCGCAGCGTAAGGGGAGTGCATGCTGCCTTGCTTGTTGAGATAGTGCATGGTCGTGGTGTTGCCTGTCTGAGTCTGAACCACCTAACCCCTGAGATGCGGAGCAAAGGTGGTCAGCACCAGCTGAACCACCCTGAGCTCCAGCAGGCTGATGTGACATCGGGACTCCTCAGGGCTCCAGAACTTGTAAACTCTGTGTTCGACCAGGTGGGCACCCCAGCCCCCGAGAGAGGCGTCAGTCATCAGGATGACCGTCGGCTCTGGATGGACAAATGGAATACCCTCCTGCAGATGTTCCAGGACTAACCACCAATGGAGTGCACCCCACATCCGCTGGGTCACAGTGACCAGCTGGTCGAAGTGATCCCTGCACTGAGACCACTTGCTGGCCAGCTCCCACTGCAGGGAGTGCATTCTCCAGTGAGCCCAACAGACCATGCTGGTGCAGGCCGCCATGTATCATAAGAGACACGTGAGGTCCCATGCAGGGCACAACTGCCCAACAGAAATGATCGGGAAAAGGAGGTAAGAACCTCTGCCCTGTCCACCGGGAGCCAAGCTCTGGCTCTGCAAGAGTCAAGCTCTGCCTCGATGAAGTGAATCACCTGTAAGGGCACAAGTTCTGATTTGGCCTTGTTGACCAGGAGGCCCAGAGAGATGCAGGTCTGGAGGGCCAGGTTCCTGGACTGCTCCACCTCCTGCCTGGAGGGACCCACGATGAGAGAGTCATCCAGGAAGGGGTATACCCAGACTCCTTGGCACCTCAGATGGGCAGCCACCACTGCTATGCATTTGGTGCAGACCCTGGAGGCCGAGGACAGGTCGAATGGCATGGCCTGGTACTCGTAAAGGGTTCCCTCCGCTCGAAGTGAGATGGATGGATCATGACGTGGAAGAATGTGTCCAGGAGATCCAGAGAGCAAAACCACATGTTTCGCTTAAGAGGTGGTATGATCTGTGACAGAGTTACCATCCCGAAGGTGAAGGATCTGAGAAATTTGTACAGGTCGTGCAGATCTGTCGACTGGGTCTAAAAAAATCTTGGCTAAAACATCAACCTAAGTCTCGGCCAACTTGCTGATGGGGAGACCATGGCACCGGCGGCCTGATTCAAAGCACCAGCCAAAGCCGAGTGTTCTGGCAAAGCGTGGGAATCGGAGGCCCAGGAGCACTCCCAATCCCATGAGTGTCAACGAGACTGCTTCTTGGTCTTTTTCTCCTTTTTCAGTTTCTTGGACTTAGCACTCTTGGGACCCTGCCCCATGGTGGGCAGAGACTGGCACAAGTTCTTGAACACTCCTGAAAAGGAAGCACCCAAAGACAGTAGCAAAAACGCCGAAGCCGAGGAAGTCTGTGCTGTGGCCTAGGCCCCAGCCTCGTCGAAAGCTGCTAGTTGCTCAGCGGACCCAGCAGCCTCAGAGACCACCCAATGAGAGCCCTTAGAATGAATGGGTGGATCCCTGCCATCCGGACAGCCAAGGGGTAGGCTGGGGAGGCAATCCTCGAGAGTTGCCGGTAAAAATGAAGAATGGATACAGGCGTGGACATCGTGCTCATGGCCCAGGCAGTAAATGCACGAGGTGTGTGGATCCGATCATGACATAAGTTGCCCACAACCACATTTCTGGAACTGCAGAGTGGACTTTGCGTTGTCCATAGTGTCGGCGAGAAGAATTCAAAGACAAATATGGGTTTTTATTAGAAAAATAGCAAATGGCCTCAGTATACACAAGGGTGATAAGGAGGGAACCTGCTTCTTCCAGCGGAAAGGAAGAACTGGCATCACAGAGCGGTGCTAGGGGAGTTACCACCCGGGTGGGTGGGAGAAGCCATCTTGAAGACTTTCCAGCAGCTTTTAAAGTGGAAAGGACACTGCCAGAACATGCGGATAAGTACACCATATCCACATCCCTAGTAATGTATTCCCCTTGCTTCGCGGGAGAACAGAAAGTTACTCAGGTTCTGTTGCAGACCACCCTCCAGAGGGATGGTCTCAGAGGATGCACTGTCCCTGTCCTAGAAGGAAATGTTCCTCTTTTCTTTTCTTCATTCCCGTTGATACAGAGGGTATTGCTGAAACTGAGAGGGGAGAGATTAACAATAATCCTGAAAGTACCAGACTGGGTCAAGAAGATCTGGTACTCACTTCTGTTGACATAATCCCAGCGAAGCCCAATTTCCCTGCCCCTGAGACACAATCTGCTGATGTTATCACAGGGCAGGATGACTCATCTGGATCTCAAAACACTTTACATGAAGGCTTGTTTTTTTACATAGAAACAAAGAATTTGTGCAGTAGAAGTGGACCTCTTGGCCCACCCAGTCTGCCCAGAAGTTCCCACCCTACTATCTCTGCAGACCCTAACTGGTAATTGTCAAGTTCCCTCCTCCCTGCCTATTTACTAAATTTCCACTCTTCCAGGATGTCCCTCGGTCTCCCTTCATAGTGCTTCTAGTGCAACCTCTGCAACATTTTAGCTGCCCTTCTCTGGACTGACTCCACCCTGTGCATCTCCTTTCTGAGGTGCAGCCTCCTGAACTGGACACACTACTCCAAGTGGGGTGTCACCAGTGGCAATACCACCTCCTTCCTCCTGCTACGCCTCCCTATGCACCCCAGCATCCCACTAGCTTTACCTACTGCTCTGTCACAGTGACCTGTCATTTTAAGGTCATCAGTTATAACTCCAAGGTCCTTTTCTTGCTTCGTACCAGACAGTACCTTCCCCATCCTATACTCAGCCCCTGGGTCCCTATGCCCGAGGCGCACAGTTTTTGCACTTTTTAGCACTGAATCCAAACTGCCATGCTCTTGACCATTCTATGAGCTTCCCAAGATTCCTGTGCATTCTGTCCACCTTATTACAAATTTTGGTATCATCTGCAAAAAAGCATACCTTCCCTTCCAGTTCTTCTGCAATGCCACTGAAGAGGTCCGGTCCCAGTACTGAGCCCTGTGGTACCCCACTGGTCAGTCTCCCATAATCAGAGAGTGTCGTTAACCACCACCCTTTGTTGCCCATCAATTGGTCAGTTTCTAACCCAATTCACCACTTTGGATCCCACCCCTAGGCTGTTCAATTTCCTAATCAGTCTCCTGTGCAGCACAGTGTAGAAGACCTTGCTAAAGTCCAAACAGGCCACATCCAGTGCCCTCCCCTGATCTATTTCCCTGGTCACCAAGTCAAAAAAATCAATCAGATTAGTCTGGCATAATCTCCCCCGTGAATGTATGCTGCCTGTGGTCTTGCAGCCCACTGGAGTCAAGATACACTATCAGCCTTTCCTTTAGTAGAGTTTCCATTAATTTTCCTTCCACTGATGTTGAGACTGACTAACCTATAATTGCTAGCCTCCTCCCAGCTGCCGCTCTTATGTAGAGGGACCATGTCTGTAGTCCTCCGGAACTATGGCTGTTTCCAGTGAACTGTTGAATAAGACCATCAGTGGGGTAGCTAAGGTGTATCCCATCCAGACCCAGTGCCTTGTCTACCTTCAGAGCTGCAAGTCCCTTCACGACGTTTTCCTCTGAAAATTAACTTGTGTCCAGCTAGAGGACCTGGGCATGGCTAGGGACATAGTTAGATGGATAGGAAACTGGTGAAAGGAAAGACAGCAGAGGGTGGTGGTAACTGGGGTCAAATCGGAAGAGAGGGAGAGCATGTGTGGGGTGCTGCAGGGATCTGCCCTGGGTCCTTTCCCTTTTCAATATGTTCATCAGAAACACTGGAGAGGGCATCTGGGGCAAGTTGTGTCTCTTTGCAGATGACACACAGCTCTGCGATAGGGAAGGAACAAAAGTGACAAAGTGACAAAAGGAACAGGGATCTGCATACAGATCTACAAAGGCTAGAGAGATGGTGTAAAATTTGGCAGTTAAAATTAAACACCAAAAAATGCAAGCTATGCACCTGGGGCGAAAAACAGGACAGAGTACTGGATGGGAGGGGTTAAACTTAGCACTACACCAGAGGAAAGGAACCTGGGAGTCATCGTAGTGACCCCCTCAGACAATCAAACCAGTGTAATAAGGCCTACAGTAAGGCTAACAGGATGCTGGGGTGTATCGGAAGGGGTACTGACAGCAGAAAGAAGGAGTAGGTCACTGGTAAGGCCGCACCTGGAATACTGTGCCCACTTCCTAAGTCCTCACCTAAGGAAAGACAGGAACAGGCTGGAGATGGTGCAACGCAGGGTGACCAAGTTGACTCAGGGCCAACAGGGCAGATCTTATGAAGAGCGTCTCAAGCCACTGAACATGTGCTTGCTGGAGACCAGGTGAGAGAGGGGGGGATATGACAGAAACCTTCAGGTTCCTGAAGGAAATAAATATGGTGAACTGCAGGGAACTATTTAGCAGGAGTACAGAGTCATGAACCTGAAGTCCCAAGTGAAATCTGGCAGTGGGAGGGGTTAAGAGGGATGTAGGGAAGTCTTTTATACGAAAAGGATGATAGAGCCACGAAACTGTCTCTGCCAGCTGAGGTAACAGGCGCCAAGACTAAAAATGCTTTCAAGCATGGCTGGGACAGAGTAAAGGGTTTGGTAGCTGCTCAGCTAGGTAGCAGTAGGGAAGGGAGCAGGGGGGTTGAACCAGGAGGGATAAAACCTTCTATGGACAATAGGTCCTGGGGCAGATAGGGTACTCCAGGCAGACATGATGGACCTTTGGTCTTTTACTATCATCATTGCCTGTTTCTATGGTTCTAATGGGCCTGATCCACTAAGGAGCTCCAAATCTCCTCCACTCCCTTCTCCATATTCATTTTATCCAGGGTTTTCTCAACCAGCCTCCTCAATTTATCAAAGTTAGCCCCTTTTAAAGTTTGGGGGATTTGTGTTAGCTGCCAAACCAGCTCTTGTCTACCTCAACTGTCCGGATGAAATAGGTTCCTACCAGCACTTAGAAGAGAAGCGACCATGTTGCAGACCCACAAAATGCTGTGCAAGGATCCATAACATCACCCTCTTTATTTGCTTCCACTAGTGTTGTGCTTTATCTGCCCCCACACCAGAGATACGGCAAAGCTCAAACCATGGGTGACTTGGTACCAAGACTCCTCTATCACAAGATGGCCCAGAATGCATTGCTTGGTGGAGGTATCGGCTGGCCCGCCCATGTCACTAGGTGGTCTTTGTCCCCTCGTTCTCATTAACAGCAGTCAATAATTTGGATGAATTTAAAAACAAAGCACCTGGGTTGGCAGTGAACTAGAGTAAACATTTAACCCTGTGCTGACAGGCCAAGAGTCGTCGTCGTCATCATCATCATCATCATCATCATCATCATCCTCCTCATCCTCCTCCTCCTCCTCCTCCTCCTCCTCCTCGGACACTACTTTTTTATAGACTTAATGAGGTGAGCTAACATTGCAGTTGTATTCTGTTTCTACAAAGTTTATCACAGCTTTAGAAGACTAAAAGGTATTTACTTCTGTCAGCATGTCATATATGTCTGGTACTTATTTTCCTCTTATACTGTATACAGAATATGTAATTAGGTAACGCAGAGTGTCTGCTAGCTGGTGGTGAAAACTGAGATTGCAATATACAAAGAACAAAAGTTGAGTCTAACAGCTTGGCTGACAGAAAATTTCCCTTTAGCTGACTGGTTACAATTTTCTGCATCTGAGACCAGGGATGTCATGAATGATCCCATGTTCTGACATCAACTCTTTCAGACCTGTAATTCAGTTTATGCAAGATGTACCCCCTCAAGCTGGGGAAAGACCATTACACTCCTCACGTCTTTTCCTTTTTTATTCTTTTTTGTTTCACTACTTTTCCCTCTTTCTTTTTTCTCCAGCTACTGTTTTTTCTTCATATTTGTCTTTCTTGTTCTGCCACTCTAATCATTTCTATTCATCAAGCTGTTTACTGCCCACTGATTCAGTCTGCCTTTTCTAAAAATAAATACCCCTTTCAACTGTAATTAGTCCTTGCAAGGGGGTTTACACAGTCAGTCGTGTGAGTTCAACTGGCCAGATCACTAGAGAAGACCTTTCAAGACATGGTAAACAGCAACTGGTTCTAATTTCTATTACAGTGTTTCCGGATAACGCACAGATTAATCCTTCTTATTTTTAACCATAAGAGCCATTTACAGCCCACTGACTAACAAGAACAAAAATAGCTGTTTAGAGCTCATGGGTTTTAGAAGCTTAATATAATAAAACTATGGGAGTTTAGGTCAAAGTCAATTTATTACAGTTACCATGTAACCGTACTTGATATGCACTATGCATTTCATATTCTTTTGTGACTGTTGAATGTGCTGGAGGTCTGAATGAGGTCTTCTCCCAGGACCCTCAAGAAAACAAGGAGGTAAATTGCATGAGGCTCGACTGGGGAACAACATGTAAAATAAATTAATACATAAATTTTTGTGTGAAGGGACTGGATATACCTCACAGTATCTGTTCAATTCACGAACATGATTCCACAAAACAATACTGAAATCTGCAAAGACGACAGCATCCTGAAACAGGCAATAACGGACAAATGTTCATCAGTTTCTCTACGAGGGCAAGCAAGTAGTCAGCTCTGAAGCAGTATATATAGTATATGAATACATGCACAAATGAAACTAAAAACATGAATTATTTTAAAACAAATTTGAAAGGACTGCAAGTCCCTCTTGCCTTAACTGGTGCTACTTTTGTGTACAGCTGGGTTTTATGCGTATTTTATCAGAAGACTGCACTCACATTGAGGTTTAGGGTGTAGGGGAGTTTCCACATGTACACAGCACAGCAAAGATCAACTGCATGACAGAAGTAGTGTAAGGCATTTACAGCAATTCTTTCCTTGCAGTTTTTTAGTTTTTATTACGTCTTTTAACCCCTTCTCCCTCTAAGGACTGGCAGCACTCGGCCCCACCATGCTGCCCTCCAGTCATACCTCAACTCAATCCCAGCTCCCGAACGCGCAATCCAGAGTGAGCCACCTAACAGAGGAAGAACTGAGTTCCATGTGGAGAGCCTGATGAGATGGGGAGTCCATGGATAAGGAGAGGCAACAACTGGGCTGAGTGTTATCTTGTGGAGAGAAGCCGTTTTCTGCTTTTCTGTGCCTCTATTTCCTGACTCCAGTAATGCTGGCATGCGTGTGGTCACTGACATATGCACCCATCCTGAGTCAGCTGCAACCCCCCACCTTCTAATACAATGCAGCTCCTAGTGCCCCAGCAGTTAGAGAGTCAACACACAATGTATCAGACACCTCTCACAGGGGTCACTATAGAAGCGTGATATCCTAGTCTCCATCCCTAGGGAAGAAGAGTGCTGCCAAGGGCAGAACTTCCCTCCTGTCCAGCAGAATGCAGAAATCCAAGTCTGCAGATCAAACTCAGGCTACCTGCATGGTGATGTGGCGTGCTATCTCAAAGCTGTCCAGCAGACCTTCTCTTGCAGTTAAAATAAAATACTTTCATGCAATGTACTGTACGTGAGAGAAAAATGTGGAGTAAGTACAGTAATTTATGTGGCCAGGTTCTAATTCTAAATGAGAATAAAGACTATCTTCTCAGTGTAAATTTATCCACACATTCTACAGGTCACTACCTTCCCCTCCCTTCCCCTCCCTGAAGTGACTATTGGATTGTAGTCAGATTCCAACATTACGTGGACCAACTGGAAAACTCTATATTCTTTCAATTCAAGAACTGGTGTAAACAGGAGCACAACACTGAAATTAATAACCTAGCTCCATGGATTTTGTTTAAAATCATCAACAGCAGCCAGTCCACCAACACAGCGGTAGTGCTACCACTTGCAGAACCGATGACCCAGGTTCGGAAGTGAACTTGGGGTGTCAGAGGGTCGGCTGGCGGGGGGGAATTGAGCATCCAGGGGACTGCTCTTCTCCTCCAAGGAGGGGTGCTGTGATGGCCGATGCATGCCTGACCCCTAGTGGTGGCAGGGGGGGGCAGGAAATCAACAGTCACAACATGAGGGTGATGAGCAGAGGACGTCACATACATCACATGCGGAAGTGCATGTGACTTCCTCCTAGATGTCACTGCATGCATGCTCCTTTTGGGAGGGTCAGAAAGTTAGAAAAATTGTCCTGACTGGCAGGATGAGCACCAACCCTCCGTAGGTTCTGCACCAGTGACGCAGGCACCTCCTAAACTGGATCTGCGTCAGGTGGGTCGAGAAGACTCCCCATCACCCTGCCAAGGGGGGGGGGGTCAAGCCATGGGGGACTTGGGAAGGTTAAATCTGGGAGAAGCAGAGTGATGGAGTGGGGGGGCAGTGTGTGGGGGGCCATCTAGGACAGAAGGCGAATAAACAGAATATGAAAATAAATAAATAAAAACATCAGAAGTGCATATACTTAATCAAACGATACTAAAAACAAACTACATTGCATAAACTGAAAGTGCAACAAGGGCAATGTTTGGATACATTTTTTATACACATTCACTGTGGTGACCCCAAAGACACTTCACTTGGGGTTCTGCTTTGCTCTGCCACTCATGAGGTCATCTAAGGTCCCCACAACTCGTAGGGATAGAAAATGTATCCAACACTGCTTTGTTGTATATAGAAACATAGAATTTGACAGTAGATAAGGACCACTTGGCCCACCCAGTCTGCCCATTTTCCTACCTAATGGATAGGCTGCAGATCCTAGTTAACCAGCAGCCTAGTTCTTTCTACCCCAACCCCCTAGAATTGCCTTATGACTATCCCATGCATGCTTGAATCCCACCACTGTTTTTGACTCCACAACCTCCTCAGGAAGGCTGTTCCATGCATCCACAACCCTCTCTGTGAAAAATTACTTCCTCACATTATCTCTGAGCTGTCCCCCCTCTATCTTCAAATTATGCGCCCTTGTTCTTGCACACTTCTTTTTCTGAAAGATGCTACCCTCTTGGACTTTGTTGATTCCGTTGAGGTACTTGAAAGTTTCTATCATGTCCCCCCCCCCCTTCCTCAAGGCTATACATATTAAGCTCCTTAAGTCTCTCTTCATATGTCTTCTGGTGCAGACCCTGCACCATTTTAGTTGCCCTCCTCTGGACTGCCTCCATCCTGTCTATGTCTTTGCGGAGATGGGTTCTCCAGATTTATCCCCTATTTATCTCATTGTATTGCCCGACAAAACTGGCAGATCTGAATATCTGCACTGAAATGTATTATTCTCTTCCCATATTGGCAATCTTTCTTTTCTTTTTATAAATAATATTATTTTTTTTTTCCCCTTTCCTATGTCAGCTGCCCCGTAAGGCCCATCCTCAGTAACCTTCCAGCCCTGATGTCCCCCTTACCCATCTGGCATCTTCCACAGCTTCTCCTCCTCTGTCACCTGTTGGTGGGAACAGGATTCAGTGAAGCCCACTGCAGGCACTGGTTCCAAGAGTGCTTAAGCCATCGTTACACGACAGGCAATATTTTGGCTCTATTTTCCTACCCCTCCCTCCAGTCTCTCAAGGATGCAGATGGCATGAGCGCCAATCACATGCATGCAATGGGGTATGAATACAAAGCCAACTAGCGTCACCCCCCAACACAAACAGACACTCAAGCGCATATGCGTGCATGCGTACACACACACACACACACACACACACACACACAGTGAAGCACCATGCTAGTCTGCTTCCTGGCCACCAGGGGACAGACACACACACACACAGTGGGCTAGCCTGGCTCCTTCTCCAGAGTATGGGTGTATCCACACAGCCTCCAGCCAAACTGATGTTGAGACCCAGGCTATGGGTGTGTATTGGTGGGGGGAGGGGTCACTGGTATAGTAAGCATCTGGACAGGCCCTGGCTAATCTTTCTAACAGACCCCCTACGTAGTTGTTAGTTCAACATAGGCTTTGCCTTTCACAGAAACAAACACTTCAAGACAGAATCAGAGCCCCTAAAATGTTTGGGATGGTGAACAGAAGATCTCATTGGTTTACAGACACGAGTTCAGTACATGTCTTGGGCATGGGTGGGCGCGGCAGAAGTAAAAAATGGCCATGGACTGGATCCAAACCTGGAAGTTATTCCACTTTATGTCAAAATATTTCCCAGATCCCAAATTCTGAAAATCAATATTCTAAGAAAGACCAATGTTAGGAAGGTAAAGCAACAGTATTTGGTAGTCATCATGTAGTTTTATTTTTAGTAATAACGTATTTCTGACAAAAATATAATTATACGCTGCTGGATGGCCCAGAGTCAGTGGGCGGGACTTAAGTGGACTGGGAAAAACTACAAAAACATGTTCTAAGCTCTCATTTTTGTCCAGTACAAAATACTCTGGCCACTCTAAACAGAAGTAGAGTTACCTCGCTAGATGTATGATGGTTGCTAGTAGTCTCGGGCCCTGCTTCATGTGAACCTCCACAGGTCCGACAGTGGGCAGAGCGGCTCACAGGTCGCAGCAGGAACCAGAATGTTATGCAAAAGGTGGTGGCCAAAGGACAAAAAGCTCTATGCCAAACATAAAGTCACTATACCAATTATTTTCCCTTTCTTTCATTCCTGAACTGACATAGGCAATTCTGAAGTTTTTAAAAGTTCTTTCCTCCTTGAAATGCGCACCATGGAAGAATTGAAATATCTTGGTGAGATGCAGTGCTCTTTACCACCAGAGGCCTGTGCCAGCACCATCATAATAAAGCCACAGTATCAATCCAGTATTCACAGACAAAAGGTATCCTCTACAGAAGAGAGTTGTAAATAATATGAGTGGTGGCCACCTTTAATGACTTTAGTCATTAATAACAAAAAGTTATAAAAGCTGTTTTTTTAAACATCTGAGAACAATTTAAAAAATACTGATGAATCTAAAGATGTCAGGAATGCTTTTCTACTAAAAAAAAAAACTACACAATGACAACTTTTACCAACTAACAAATACTGCTGCTTTAAAGTCAAATTGCACTGGTAAAATACATTTTTTTTTGCAGACAACTTAACCAGTTTTGATTTCCATACATGCAAATTTGGATGTCCCGTAATTTTTTGTTTTCCCACTTTTAGAAGTCAAATGCTTCCCCCCACCCACCTTTTTTGGGAACTTTTACCTCATATTTGGTGGTCATTAAAGTCCTAAACAGAGGCAACATGGTCTTGTGGTTAGATCACAGGCTTGAGAAGTGGGAAGTCACAGGTTCAAATGCCGCTAAAGCCAAATACCCACTATGTGACCTTAAGCAAGTCACTTATCCTCCCATTGCTCCAGTTTACCCAGCTGCGAAAATGAGTAGAAGCAGGACCCCACTGGAAATGAGATGCTGCATTTCAGCTGGGCTATCCTGGGTAAATAAACACAAATGTTTTATCTGAAGCCATGTTAACAAATACCAAATCAGTAATGAACCTCTTGGAACGTTGTGATTTGAATCAATGTTCCTCCCCTTAAACTGTAAAATGTCATTACAGTTTAATCTCCCATTGTTGGTACAATCTCTGGAAAAAAAATCCAAGTGCTCTCTCAATTCAGCCCAGCCTGCAATATTCACTTTGTCTGTTTTTTAACAGGCTGACACAGCTCTCATTTTTGTCCAGTACAAAATACTCTGGCCACTCTAAACAGAGGTAGATTTACCTTGCTAGATGTGCTTGCTGCACCTTTTCACATTAGTAAAACTTATCTAATTAACATATCTGTCAAGTTACCTTTGGAAACAAAAGCCATCTACCTAAACTTACTGTGAGGAGGACTATATGATGTTCATACAAGGCGACGTGCTGTCTCCCCAGGCCAAGACCTTTGCTCGTTGCCTGACTTGCCTTTCCCTGCTTTGTTTGCAGAATGGTGACACAGTCATATCTATGAGCTGTTGGCTTCCTTGTGCTGTGACAACTAGCGTGAACCTGTACTGAAAATATCAGTCCTATCTATAGTAATTGGTTCTCGGAAAAAGGATTTAGGAGACAGGGCAGTGAGACCTTAATTAGGGCTAATTAACCAGGGCTTTATCTTTTTGCCATGTTCTGAACACAGTCTTCTTATGATTTTCGATTTTTCCACCTTTTTAATAGTAGATAGCTAAGCTTTTTAACATATATAATGAAGTCACCCAGTATTGTAGTGATGGAACAGAGTTGGAGTCCCATTTTTATGCCTCTCCTGCCACAGGACAGTGAATATACCAGAGTATTGATGCACACCCCTGCTGATTTGAGATAACCAATTTCCTTACAAAACAATTTGCCAGCTTTCTTAACATGTTTTGTGATATTTCAATGAGCAAGCATCATGTACTGTAGGAAAATGTACACCGTGTTTCTATTTGAGGAAACCGCATATCAAGGTAAGAACTACGTGAAAAGGTCCACACAAAATTGAAGTTTTAGCCATTTTGCATACCATGGTGATAAAGGTGGGAGGGGAATAAAAAACAAACATCTGGAACAGCATTGCAATGGAACACTGCGAGCAGTTTAGACTTTGTAACGTTTCTGTTAGTACGTGCTCTGTTCATAAATTTAACTACGTGGTGTATCAGAAGCAGGTGGATATACAGCCTATGTGAGGTGTGCTTCGAAACACAAAACACATTATAAAAGCTATCCTGTCTGCTGGCTATCCCTATAGCTTTTTTCAGTAACCCCCCTCCCCTAGACACACACACACACATATGCTCAGATGCACAAGGACATGCGTGCGTGCGCGCGCACACACACACACACACACACACACACACACACACACACACACACACACACACACACACACACACACACAAACACGTGATGCAAAATGCCCCAAACTTGATTTCCAGAGCAGGTCCATTAGCAGAGAATTAAGCTCTCCAGAAATGGAGTGTCCGATCAATAATAATTCAATGCTCAACTGACAAATCTAGGCTTCCTCTGGTACATCCATTCTCTGAAATATTTATAGATGAACTGAACACTGCAGCTGGCATCCACTGCAAAAATCCCTTTGTAACAGATTCCAGTCCAATTCCATGGTAAATGCAAATGCCAGCCAAATTAAAAAAATAGGAAAGAGGTTTTCCAGGTTTTCCAAGATCCCAAACAAGAAGAGGCAGCAGAGGGAGGGGGGAGGAAGGAAGCTGGCCTGCCAGTGCAGCACCAGGGTTTCTGCCTGAAATACTATCAACCCAGGTTTGGGAATGAGCCAGGGGCATAAGAGGGTCAGCCAGGGGCTGGAGTGAGGAAGACCGAGAACACTTGCCTCCGCCAGAGAGGCTGGCTGTCTGGTTCCACCATGTGAGCACCACCTGGATGACCACAGTTGGTACTGCATGCAGAAAGGCTGGTGAGGCTGGACGCCGGCTGGTTCTGCACAGTTGCGCACATAAGCATGGGAACCCTCGTCATCAGCATGCTGAGGAAGGGAGAAAAAATTATAAATGCCTGGGCCCAGTGAGCCATGCTAGTGGTACTCTTAGCCCCAGAGAGCCATGCTAGCGGTACTCTTAGGCCCAGAGAGCTATGCTAGCGGTACTCTTAGGCCCAGAGAGCCATGCTAGCGGTACTCTTAGGCCCAGAGAGCCATGCTAGTGGTACTCTTAGTCCCAGAGAGCCATGCTAGCGGTACTCTTAGGCCCAGAGAGCCATGCTAGTAGCACTCTTAGGCCCAGAGAGCCATGCTAGTGGTACTCTTAGGCCCAGAGAGCCATGCTAGTAGCATTCTTAGGCCCAGAGAGCTGTGCTAGTGGTACTCTTAGGCCCAGAGAGCCATGCTAGTGGTACTCTTAGGCCCAGAGAGCCATGCTAGCGGTACTCTTAGGCCCAGAGAGCCATGCTAGTAGCATTCTTAGGCCCAGAGAGCCACGCTAGTAGCATTCTTAGGCCCAGAGAGCTGTACTTGTGGTACTCTTAGGCCCAGAGAGCCATGCTAGTGGTATTCTTAGGCCCAGAGAGCCATGCTAGTAGCACTCTTAGGCCCAGAGAGCCATGCTAGTGGTACTCTTAGGCCCAGGGAGCCATGCTAGTGGTACTCTTAGGCCCAGAGAGCCATGCTAGCGGTACTCTTAGGCCCAGAGAGCCATGCTAGCGGTACTCTTAGGCCCAGAGAGCCATGCTAACGGTACTCTTAGGCCCAGAGAGCCATGCTAACGGTACTCTTAGGCCCAGAGAGCCATGCTAGTGGTACTCTTAGGCCCACACAGCCATGCTAGCGGTACTCTTAGGCCCAGAGAGCCATGCTAACGGTACTCTTAGGCCCAGAGAGCCGTGCTAGTGGTACTCTTAGGCCCACAGAGCCATGCTAGCGGTATTCTTAGGCCCAAAGAGCCATGCTAGTAGCACTCTTAGGCCCAGAAAGCCATGCTAGTGGTACTCTTAGGCCCAGAGAGCCATGCTAGCGGTACTCTTAGGCCCAGAAAGCCATGCTAACGGTACTCTTAGGCCCAGAGAGCCATGCCAAGCGGTACTCTTAGGCCCAGAGAGCCATGCTAGCGGTACTCTTAGGCCCAGAGAGCAATGCTAGTGGTACTCTTAGGCCCAGAGAGCAATGCCAGCATACCCTTAGGCCCAGAAAGCCATGCTAGCGGTACTCTTAGGCCCAGAGAGCCATGCTAGCAGTACTCTTAGGCCCAGGGAGCAATGTTAGCGGTTGGGGGTATTCTTAGGCCCAGAGAGCAATGCCAGTGGCACTCTTAGGCCCAGAGAGCAATGCCAGCGGTACTCTCAGGACCAGTGCTGACCACCCGCCACCAAGATCACTGGATTCTGATACTGATGGGGTTCGTGGAGCGCCAGAGCCACAGCAGCTGGGGGCAATCCAGGCAGGTAAGTTAATAGGCGAGTGGGAGCAGTGACGGGACTGAGAGGTTGCTGTGAGTTGATTGGCTTGTTCCAGATGAATGCCAAAAGGAAGGAAGGAAGGAAATTACTTTGGTAAAGCGCCTTCCAAATGCACTTTATGTCAAAGCATTTTACAAGACAGTTGCTGCTGTAGTCGCAGGCGTGCACCAGGAGAAGTACAGTGGGGGAAAGAGATGATGTTAAGCAACTTGTACAAGATCAAAGAGTGAGCAGGTGTCGGCAGTGGGATGCAAACCTCCAACCCCACCTTCACAGCTCTGCACTCTTACAATCTGGCTACCTCGCCTTCCATATTGTAAATAACAGCGCCTTATGCAAGTATTAGAGCACAAACATGGAGCAACTTCTTTATTTTAAAACAATATTCTGAAAGGAAAATCCACATGTTACAGATCTTTATCTTCACGGGTGTTTATAAACAGCATCATTCATATTTCATGAAAGAGTCAGCAAGGCTGGCAAAGTCCCCATTTAAATGATATACCTGTATCATAAACCTGTCATTTTGATACATGGTTACCTTATAAGACGTTAGTCAAAAGTGCTTCACAAAATCTCTGAAACTACTAGCTGCTACTAATGTTTAGTAAGAGAAAAAAACTGAACAAAGTACAATTTAAGGGAGATGGTGAGTATAGATTTGTTTTGCTTTGCATTTGCAGTGACAGTGAGGAACAGAATGGGACAGTGAGAATAGGCAAGTACTTCAGAATGTGACCTTTTAAATTCAGATCAAATTTTCCATTCCCTGCTAAATACTGCTTGCAAAAGGGGAAAAAGAACTTTTCAACTTGCAAACCCGTCCAAGAGTTTGCACGAAGCAGTCAATCAGATAAATGTGTTTATTTTAGACAGTAAGTAACTCCAGGACATCGTGCTATTCAGTGACGCTCCCTGCCAATGTGACTGAGGGTTTCAGGCGATGAACATCACTCGTGTTTCAGCCCCAGAGACCAGAGCAAGTGGTTTACAGCAAAAACAACTCGTGCACGACTAGGATATTTCAGATTCAGTGCAGCTTGTACAGAAAGACCAACTAATTAGGGGCTGCCTAAAGGAATGCTTTCTAAATGACTAGCCCCTCCTCCTGCAAAGGCATACAAAGAATCCATAAATTGTAATATCTTCTCGAGCAATTGCATTTTATGCTTCAGCAACAAATTAGGTCAGAGTTGCCCTTTTTCCTTCTATTGCTAGAGAATGCCTTGCTTGATGGCTTTATCAGTGAGAGCCTCTGGTCCCTTACTTAGGGTGGGGCAAATCAGGTAGTCAAGTGGCCAATAAAGAAATTGGTTTGGCTATCAGATTATGAAAGTTAGTGGTCAACTGGCCACTGGCCCACAAATTAATTTGTTCCACCCTGCCCCCACTCCTTCTAAGGACTAGCAAGCAGCCGCACTGTGCCGCTGTGCAGCTGTCCAGCCCAACTTGACAGGCTGAGGTGGAGCTTGGCAGGTTGTATGAGCTTTACTAAAATCCTACATCTTGGGGCCCAGGAACATTCTGCTCTGTGTTGTTTAACCCTGTCCAGTAGATTAGCCTTACAGTACAAGGCAGCTAAAGCCACGGTTGTGAGACCTCAGGAATTTAAACAAGAATGTGAGATTAATTCAGTGTTGACCACGTACCCCTCCCACTCCCCCAATGTAAACAGATGATCAGGGATACTAAGGCTGTGAAACTACTGCAAGCTTTCTTAGAGCACAGCCATGTCACTGTTGTTCTGGATCAAGAACGGTGAGCACGGACTTCTGAGTGTGGACAAGCTGACGCTGGATTTGTATTTGGTGAATATGTCAAAATTCAGTACTTCTGTCTTCAATTCATCCAAGTCGAAGTTTCAGGCCACATCTCATCACTTCGACCTTTGACCATGTCATTAAAAAACAACACCCAAGCCCTTCCTAGGTGAGTCAAGGTTAGTCCCATGGCCACCCCTTTCCCCATCCCAGAGATTTCTTATTAAAGGAAACAAACTGCCTCCTAGCACTATGCTGGGTGCTGACTAAGCTTTTTTTTGTTTTGTTTAACTCACTGGAGGAACAATGGAGGGATGAAAAGGGTGGGGCCGAGTAGCTCTGGGTGGAGGATGGGTGCCTCCTTCCCTTATTTTTCAACCTGCTAGGCCCCATACCAAGGACCCAGAGTGCTGAGGTGGTGAAGCTGAATGAACTGAAACCAAACCCAAGTTGCCAGTTTTTACATTCACTTGCCCTTACTCCACAGTGCCTCACTTACTCATAACAAACCACCGGGA
This sequence comes from Neoceratodus forsteri, assembly GCA_016271365.2. NCBI lineage: Eukaryota > Metazoa > Chordata > Ceratodontiformes > Ceratodontidae > Neoceratodus > Neoceratodus forsteri. The sequence goes on from JADMNL010000027.1 coordinate 271,389,572, forward strand.
GACTGCAGTTCTCTATCTGAACCCCTAGAGAACATGCAGACTGCTTCCATGGCACAGTTTTAGTTTTCTCAAGGGATGCCACACACAATAAATAGATTCAAGTCATTAATATCAGAAAATACAAGACTACTACAGATGCTGATGATCTGCTCCCCACTGATCCAATCCCCAGTTCTCCTTCTCGCTGTCTCTGCAGTGACTTCCTGCCCCCGCCCAATCCCCACATCTTCTCTCTCTCTCTCTACAGTGCTCTCTCTCTCTCTCTCTCTCTCTCCCCTCCACAGTGACTTCCTGGCCCCCTATCCAGTGACTTTCTACCCCACCCAATCCCCCACTCCTTCCTCTCTACAGTGACTTTGTACCCCACATCAAATCCCCACTTCTGCTCTCTCTTGCAGTGCCTTGCTGATCCCCCAATCCCCACATCTCTTTCTCTCTTTGCAGTGATCTCCTGCTCCCACCTAATGCCCACTTCTCCTTCTCTCTCTGTAGTGACTTCCTACCCCCGCCCAGTACCCACTTCTCCTTCTCTCTCTTTGCAGTGACTTCCTGCCCCCAATACCCATTTCTCCTTCTCTCTCTACAGTGACTTCCTGCCTCCCCCCAAATCATCACTTCTCCTTCGCTCTCTGCAGTTACTTCCTGTTGGCTGCACACAGTGGCATCCAATGGAACCTGTGGGGCTGCAGTTATTAACTGGGTTTTAGTACCACTCAGTCGTCAAAGGCATGACCTTAACATCAGTGATAAATGGGGCATTTCTACATGTCCACCTCCAGCTCCCTGCACCCTGGGTCCCATGCACTCTAAATGAACAATCCAAGTGCAGGACTGTTACACTCCAGAACCCTGCCAACCAAGAGTTCAAGTTCATCAAGAACCCTGCCATTTAAGAGTTCAAGTTCATCCAGAACCTTGCTAATCAAGAGTTCAAGTTCATCCAGAACCCTGCCAACCAAGAGTTCAAATTCATCCAGAACTCTGCTAACCAAGAGTTCAAGTTCATCCAGAACCCTGCTAACCAAGAGTTCAAGTTCATCAAGAACTCGGCTAGCCAAGAGTTCACGTTCATCCAGAATCCTGCTAATCAAGAATTCAAGTTCACCTAGAACCCTGCTAACCAAGAGTTCAAGTTTATCCAGAACCCTGCTAACCAATAGTTCAAGTTCATCCAGAACCATGCTAACCAAGAGTTCAAGTTCATCCAGGAACCTGCTAATCAAGAGTTCAAGATCTGACTCAGCCTAAGGCTGACAGTCAAACTCACAGCCCGCAGTAACAGAGCTCCCATGCTGCAGTGATCCGCTAGTACCAGAAGATGCCACGCAGCTCAGTGCTCGCCCCCTTTCTGAGCAAGATTGCTGTGTTAAAAGCTAGAAATTTTGGGGCCAGTCTTGTGTTACGAAATACTGTCTACTAGGGATGGCACAATAGCAAGTAATTGTGATATCTCTGCATATTTTTTTTATCACAATAACACAGTATTCTAATTTTAGGAAAAGGCAAAGTAAGATGGGGGAAATCAAGAATCTTTTTACAACCCGAAGAGAAACATACTGCCAAAGCAGCAGAGGAAAAAGTCAAGATTGTTTGCCACGGTCTTCTGTGCTGCACAATAATCATTCTATCATTTTTGGGTTTTAGTTTCTTCCATAGAGACTTTTATTCCCAGCCATACTCATCATCCAGGGATATACCCTGTTCTCAGGGATATACCATATTCAGGCCTATCAACCCCCATCTCCCCCAGCTCCAGCACTCCTTTGAGTACTCCACAGTTTCCTCTCCATGACAGGGGCTCTGGAAGGAGCCCCTCCCCCAAGGCAGTCCACTAGTCTACTGAGTAGACTAGTGTCAGTTGGCACTGGTAGCCAAGGGAGTTCAGGAGCCTGTACCATCATAGAGATGGACAAAGTGTTTCCTCCCTTGGGTTCCTCCCTCCTCCCTTACAGTAAATTTCCAAGATTTTTGGTTTTTGGGATTTATAACCCAATACCTTCTGTCAGCACTAGGCTCCTGGTGGGGCAATTATTATTTTATTTCATGTCCTGTGCTGGAGGGAAGGGATCATAAGTGCAGCTGAATCCATGGCCAGTTGATCCCTTCCACTTCCCAGTCTGTTGGCCCAGTCCCTACTCAGATGTTTTGTGATGTCTAAGCAGGGAAAACATGGGAGCGTGACTCACAGAAATCTATAAGACAGAATTTCAGTACTTTTTTCTATATGTGTGAGCAATCTTGGAGAAAAATGAAAGCCACTGTTAGTTCAGTGGTGGCTTTCATGTTTCTCCAAGGTTGCTTACACATATAGAAAAAAAATACTGAAATTATTCCGCAAAGACCTGTGTGGGGCATACCCCTGAGCTCTTCCTGCTTAGACATCACAAAATATCTTGCGTGTGGGAAGTGGAAGGGATCGGCTGGCCGTTGGTTCGGCTGCACTTATGATCCTTTCCCCCCAGCACAGGATGTGAAATAAAATAATTTTCCCACTAGGAACTTAGCCCCACCATAAAATGGGCTATAAGGCCCATATATAAATCTTAAAAATGTTGTTTATCATGAGCACAGCCTGCTTGGTAGATTCTTGCATGCACAGTGTGTCTCTGTGGCAGAAGCACGTTCCTTGGCCCCGCCGCAGGCGTTGCTGTGGTGGCAGAACTCGCCGTTAACCCTCCCCAACTGAGGCACACAGCCATGTAGCTTCTACCACAGTCTGGCTTGCCTCCTATCGTGGGGACTCAAGTTAACCCCCTAATCTGGATTGTCTGCATAGCAGTGCAACGCAGTACCACTGGGTCATCTGGGGGCAGCATGGTGTTATTTCTGAACAATGAAAAAAAGTGGAAAATACTGTACTAGTATTTGCCATGTTGCATTATAGTAACATCCGTATTGTCTTCTAGAAATCGGGCTGAGACATCCAAACTCATTACACCTCTGTGGCTCAAGCCAGATTTTGCTCCCTCAAAAGTACATCCTCCATGGCCTGGTGGTGCAGATGGTTGAGGCACTGGATGCCTTACCTCGTGCTATGCAGACGACCCGGGTTCAGGAACGACCTCGGGTCATCAGGGTGCCAGCATGGCGGGGGGAGGGCGGGGCAGGATTGAGCATGCCAGTGCGCAGCTCTCCTCTCCCGATGGCAGTGAGGGTGGGTTTGCGCCCCCCCTGGTAGTTCTGTTCCCACTGTGTTGAGGTCCAGTGGGTAGTGTTGGTGGAGAGGGGGTGGCAAAGTATCAGGAGGTGGAAGGGGCTGAGCTGGCATCATGGGGGTATGAAGCGTGCCTTCACATGCTCGCACGGCCATGTGCCGGGGCCGAGGGGTTAGGGAAGAAAATCCATAAAATACATATGTCCCTGTTGCCAATTGGTGGAAGGAGCAGCAGGGGACCAAAGATGATTTAAGCAATAATGCCCGACAGGGTGTGTGTAGTGCTGGGATAACATCCGCCTCAGGTGTGGTTGGACTTGCGAGGCGCGGCCGAGTGCATCCAACAACTGAGGCGTGACGTTATCCCAAACGACACACACCCTGGAGGGCATTATTGGTATATACAATGGCTCGTTGTTATACAGCATAAAAAAAAAAATATTTTAAAGATGTTTTCGTGTGGAAAAATGTTTTTGTTTTTTAAGAGCAGATGAAACAATCAAGCAAATGATGAGCATGCTGCTGCTGAGCAGCAGGTTCACAGTGAGGCTGAGACTAGACCCGTGATGTTGTACTAGGATAACATCACGGGTCCAGCCCAAGACTGACCAATCGGAGTCCAGGATTTTTTCTTGCCATTGTATAATAAAAAATAGTACATCCTCCAATGAGGAGGAATACCTCTAGTGCAGGATGGGGGCAAAACATTGCCATTATACAGCTTCATGTTTTATGTGCTGAAATTTCTCACTTGGATGTTGCTTTGCTAATCTCTGACACCAGTTTAGATAATTCTGGGTGGGGAAAGAAGAAGGAACAAAACGCTGAACAACCTTAGCAGATTAGGTAACTCGAGGGTTAAAAGTCCAAAACAAAAGGCAGTCCTTCCAAAAAGTGAAATGGCTCAGAAAACAGGAATGCAAAATAAACATACTATAGTAAGCAATGCTTTTGACAGACAGCGGTCTTCACTCAGCTTGACAAGAACACAATGTGCAAACAACCAGGACACATATTTAGAAAGACCAAGATGTTTCTTCCAGAAAAAAAATCTTAAATTGGATCTTCACCACTTTCAACATTCTCTGAAACAGTCATTAGTTACACCCCCAAAAAAACGAAGTTGTATGTCTACATTTTCAAATGTTAGGTATTTAAAAAATTCCTTTTACATATTTTTTTTCATTTCCTTCTTCAGCTACAGAGGGGTTAAATCTGGAGACAGGTTCAATTTTCTTCCTAGAAATGACTTATTCAGATAACTAGTAAAGCGTTTAAGTTCTTCTTTGCATGACCATGACAACATTTCAGTAAGCGGACAGTATTACGGACGGCAAATCTGATTCAAATATCAAAAATCCCCAAAACCAAGATCACTGGGTTAGGAAAAACAAACATCTGACACATTTTATTCTAAACATCACTTTTTTTTTTGTTTCACCACTAATAGGTAACAGGCTCATCACTGTTTCACTAGTTCTTTGACTATATTACCAAAGATCACAGCTCACGTTGCAGAAGAGAGAGCAAATTACCTTTTAAAACAAGCCGAAGCAGTTTCAGACCCATGGGGTTTCATGGTTTCCATCAAGGATCGATTTCCCCCATCGTACCAGCTCTAGGCTCCCCATCCTTTGCTTCTCCATCCCTTCTATGACTATACACAGCAAACCAGAAGAACACACTGATGAATGCATATCACTGGGACAGGGAATGCCACGTTTGGAAAGGAAAATTGATTCTCCCCTCTGCTGGAACCATTAAGTGGAGTTGCCATGGAGAAAGGGGAGCTGCTCAGTCTCGGCTCGAGGACAGCGAAGACAATACAGCATACGGAAACAGTAACAAATGGCTAATCCGAAGCACAGCCCCGAGCCCTGCCAGTCTTAGTCAAAATATTCACCTCCACCACCAACGGCGTTTGCCTTGATTTGCATGCAGAGCTGAGCTGCAAGATACAGAGGCTGAATTAAAAACAAAGCCAGCCGCCAAATGTAACTGTTTGGGACCTTTATCATATGCAGCTGCTGGGGTTGTGGGGGGGGGGGTAGGGGTGGCTGAGTAAATTCTGACGAATTCTTGGACTATGAGCTCAAAATGTTTTCTATGCTGAAATATTTGAATTGCTATTATGTTACATTATCTGGAACCCACTGCATTCTGCTTGTTCCTGAAGTGTACCTACAAAGAGTGCATTGTTATCAATTGTCAAAACTCCCTACTGAACTCTGATAAACATCAATTACAAGTGTCACTAAGAAGATTCTCACAAAAAAACAAACAAACCTGAGAGCCTTGAAGAAAATAAATAAAACAGCATCCTGCTAATGGTCTAAGACACATGATTCAGCAATAAGGCATCATAAGATGCTTTCGGCAACCTAGGAGGAAGAAATGTAGTTCAAATGGACTCCAGGAACAACCGCCACTGAAGACCTGAAAGAGTTTAAGATTTAAGCAGATTTTTTTTATTAATTACAAAATCCGCGCTGCTCATGTTTGTTAACTAGAATGAAGCATAACAATTTCAATAATGAAAATCTGTAACTAAAGGAATAATGCACGACAGGGGTGTATTGTCATGCTATAGATAGCATGCGCCTGGGGGTTAGAATGCAGGCCGCAGGCCATGTCTAATATCCCAGGTGTGGCGTTATCCCAAACGACACACACCCTGGAGTGCATTATTGCTATTATACAATGGCTCGTTGTTATATAGAATAAAAAAAATAATTTTAAAGATGTTTTTACGTGGAAAAATATTTTTTGTTTTTAAGAGAAGATGAAACAATCAAAAGCTCCATCAAAAAATCATCTACAGGTTCACAGTAAGGCTGAGACTAGACCTGTGGCGTTGTGCTGGGATAACGCCATGGGTCCAGCCCCAAACTGACCAATCACAGTCCAAGATTCTTTCTTGCCATTGTACAATATTACATAATACCACCTTGATGGGGTTGGCTTCTTGGAAAACAAAACAAAGCAGTTGTGTCTTTTTCATGCAACAATGTTGCCCTGAAATTTTAATGCAACAATGCAGCCATGTCTGTTTAAGGCAACAATGCAACCTTGTCCTTTTTAATGCCATACAGAAGCCATGCATAATTAATGCCACAATGCAGTCGCATCTCTTCACTGCAATAATGCAGCTAGGCACTTTTTAATGACACAATAAATGTATCTTTAATGCAACAATCCAGTCATATATCTTTATACAATAATGCAGCCATGTCCTTTTTAATGCCACAACAAAGCCAGGGCCCCTCTAATGCAACAACGCAGTTCTGTCTTTATTTATTTATTTAGTTTTTGTTGACTGGGAAAGGGGGACTAGGCAATTCTGGCTATTTTCTGCCTCGTCCTAGTGGAAGAGGGGGATATAAATAAAAACCAACTGACACTGCACTAGATTCAGTTGCTGGTGGTATTTTTAGTGAATAAGGGAAATTTGGCCAGGACCTTTGCTTGTTACTCATATCTGCCACTGCTACAAAAAAGTGATCACACAGCTCTGGCACAGCCCCAAAATTCCAACACGGAAAGGGTGGAGATCCATAAAGATTGAATATCTATAATATGGAACATATGACCTACAGCTACTTGGACAGACTACCTCACTTTGAGATCCGTTGGAAGAAATGGATGCTATGTCAAATGGCCCACTACTCTGATTTTATGCCATGGGGGGGGGGGTCCTCACACTCCCCACTTTTCTTTTTCTTACTATTTACTACATACATCCTCTGTCTCTCGTCTCCTCTTTTTCTCTTTTCTCATACTCTCTACTATTGGCATTCAGAATACAAGTATACTTTTTTATAGTGTATGGTAGAACGCTGTTAACCTTAGGAAATCATCATTTCTTAAGGTTGTTAACCATCATCTGTCCGTTCCAATATTGTTAACCTATCAATGCTACGTCACATCGATAGGTTAACAACAGGGATCGCTTTGCGCATGTGCCACTATAAGATTGGGCCTTCCAGAAACGGCCGCAGCGGTGAAAGCATAACCCAGAATGGCTGTGGCGGTGTCTAAATGTAAATAGTAAGGAGCCAGTTTAATTTTCAAAATTGAAATGTATGGCCATCCACTATAAAATATAATGTATGGTCATACATCGTCAACCAGTTTGAATAACCAGCTCAAGGCTGGCATGGCGTCATAAACCTCTCGCGGGTTACATGGTCGCCATGGCAACCGCTCGCCGGTTAAACCAGTTAACGATGCATGCCCATACGTTATCCTCTATGTACTGTCCCTCTGTTGTTCTATGTATGCCCTCATAGATCTATTTTTCTATGCATACGAACATACGAAGAAGCCAACAGAAGAAGGCCATTTGGTCTATCAAGTCTGCTCATATTGCAGTGTCCTTAGCTTGAGCTAATGTCCCTGTCCCCACTCCTCCCATCCTCCCTACCCATGACCCTTACCTTCCCCCTATGCCTGTCCCAGCATCTCTTAAAGCTGCCCACTGTCTTTAACGAGATTACCTCTTCTGGCAGCGCATTCCAAGTGTCTACCACCCTCTCTGTGAAGAAGTGCTTCTTGACCTCCCTCCTAAACCTCCCACCCTCCAGCTTAAGACTGTGCCCCCTCATGTTATGGTTGCCACTCAGCTGAAAGAGACTCTCCTTAACAACCTTATTTATACCTTTCAAGTACTTGAAGATCCCAATCATGTCCCCTCTCTCTCTCCTGTCTTCCAGGGAGTACATGTTCACTGCCCTCAACCTCTCCTCATATGCCTTACCCTGCTGACTGGCTATCATCTTTGTAGCCCTCCTCTGGACCTTCTGCAGTAGGTTAATGTCCTTTTTGAGGTGTGGGCACCAGTACTGAATGCCATACTCTAGTTGCGGCCTTACCAGTGATCTGTACAAGGGCAGTATAACCTCCTCTCTCCTACTACTGATCCCCCTAGCTATGCAGCCCAGCATCTCGTTTGCCTTTGCTGCTGCTTTCTTGCACTGCATGGAGTGCTATCTATCTATCTATCTATCTATCTCTTTCTCTCTCTCTATATATATATACATACACACACACATATATATACATATATACATATATATACACACACATATATACATACATACATATATACATACACCCTCATATATTAATATCCGCTTGATTTTTCACACATTCATTTCAATTTTATTTTTTCTCTATTAGTTTGAGACCTACTAGATAACGAGGGATAACGTTATATTTATTTCGTTGGCCCATGTGTGGGCCTTTACTATTATTGCTATAGCTTGGACTCTCGGAATTTGTAAGGACTTACTGGGGCCTTGAGGGCCTGGTTATGTGAATCCTTCATTTTGTCTGTGTGCCAATATCCATATTATTCGCCCTTGTTTTTGCATTGTCTGCTGTATTCTGAATGTCTGTTTTACAATCAGTTTTAAAAACAATAAACGTAAAGTTAAAACAAAAAAAGAAAATTTGGCCAGGATACTGGAGAAAGGGAAATTACGCTACTCTTTTTGAGAAGTGCCATGTGATCTTTAACATCCACCAGAACAGGCAGACGGGACCATGGTTTAATGTCACATCTGAGAGGATGACACTTCAAGAGTGTAGTACCCCCTCCAGTTGCAGTACAGCATCAGTATTTTAATTTAATGCAAGTTCCTGGTGTGGGGATGGAACCCACAGCCTTCCAATCTTCTGGCCTCAGAGGCAAATATGCAACCTACTGAGCCACTGACACTGCAACTGTATTTACTGCAATAATGTAAGTATGTCTTTTTAATGTGACAATGAATCTGGGTCTCCCTAATGAAATAATGCAGTCTGGTCCTTTTTAACACAACAATGCCGTCAAGTCTCTTTTTTTTTTTTTTTTTTGCTCCTCCCATCCCCTTGACTGGCCACTCTTTTGAGCCAACTAGGACCTTCAGCCACCACCACTGCCTTTGGTCACCATTCGCTGCCTCCACTACTGCCGGTTATCCCCGGGAGACCTGACCTGACATATCACTTCATTGAACAGGTCCCCCCCCCTTCCGGGAGAAGTGCCCGTAGGCACATCCAATTAATCCAGGGCCAAGGGGGGGGGGGGTTCAGCACAGGGCTATTCCAGGCTACCATGGCATGGAGGACCAGTAGCCGTTATCCAATCAATCAGGGGGCTTTTTCCTGTTTTTCTGGCCCCCGCCCACCCACTGTGGGTGTGCCTCAACATGTGTCCTGCCTGGGAACATCCGGCAGTGCATGGTCACCCACACCACCTGGGACGCCACCAGGAGCCACCAGATAGGCAGCAACATGCATTCATCGCCTCCCCCAGGAGGGAGGTGCCCACAGGATGCCTTAAGCTCCCTCCCTCCCTGCTGACAACTGCTCTTGATGTCCTGGCTCGGGTCATGAACCCAAGTCGCTAGCATGCCGAGTGAACACCCACTGCTCGGCACCATGGGGCTAGCCCACAGTCAAGTCTCTTTAATGCAATTCCTTTTTAATGCCACAGTAAAGCTAGTCATGTTTTTTTTTCAATGTGATAATACAACCATGTACTTTTTAATGCCACAGTGCAACTATGACACTGTAGATCTCTTTAATGCATTAATGTTGCTATGCCTTTTTAATGTAATGATGGAATCATGTCTTTTAATACAACCATGTCCTTTTATAATGTCATAATGAAGGCATTTCTCTTTAATACAATAACACAACATGCACATTTTAATGCCACAATGAAGCCATATCTTTTTGTTGCAATAATGCAGCCATTTAATGGCACAATAAACTCATGTTTACTTAATACAACAATGCGACTATGTCTTTTTAATGTTTTCTGCCATGTCTTTTCAAAGTAACAATGCAGCCATGTCCTTTCAATGTTAAAATAAAGCAAGGTCTCTATAATGAATACTGCCTCTATGTCTTTTAATGCAGTAATGCAGTCATGACTTTTTAACCCAATAGTACAGCCATGTCCTTTTTAAAGCCACAAAGATGCTGTGACTCTTTAATGCAACAGTACAGCTATAATGTTTTAATGCAACAATACAGTCATATCAGTTTTAATTCCACAGTGATGCCAGGTCTGTTCAATGCAATAATGCAGCCAGATCATTTTTTTTTTTGCTTTATATCTTTTTCCCCGCCTCCCATGCTTCACTGGCCCCCACTCCTTCAGGCTCCGCAAGTCCCCCCAGCCCCACTGCCCCTACCCAGCCTCCTCTGGTCCTCAGATCGCAGCGGTCCCCAGGATATCCCGGCGTATCCCTTCGCCGGGCGGGTCTCCCTCCTCCAAGGGGGAAGGGCACGTCCCCAGCACACACTACTTTAGGGCCCCGGGACGCTGCTGAGGAACAGGAGGCCCTGGGAAGGTACCGGAGGCACTCTGGGGAATGGAGAGCCGTCATCCAGCGGCCAGCGAGCCATTTTCCGTTTTCCCGTTGGAGGCAGCGTAGTGACGTCATGGCGTACGCTGACGCCCGCCTCCCCCAGGTAATCTCGGGCTTTGGCGCCCAGATACCCCAGCCTCCGCTAGAGCCAGCAGGCACCGACCAATCCTCATACTCTCCCCCAGGGAAGGAGAGCTGTCTATAGGACGCCAATCCTCCCCCGCCGCCCTCCAGTGACCCGGCTCGCCTCAACCTGGGTCGTCATGCCGCAAGCGAAATCCAACCGCCAGATCATTTTTAATATGATGTCTTTTTTTTTTTTTTTTTTAAATAAAGGTTTTTATGCTTCTGGGTGGGACTGGGCAGCTTGTTCAGCCCTGTCCCTGGGTGCCCTCAACTAGCCTTCTACCTCTTTCCTTACCTCCTCCTTTCTACTGGAGCAGTAGGGCAGGCCACAGCACCTCGGGCAGGGCTTCATCAAGCCCTGTCACCCCTGTCCATTTTCCTCCTCTTTTTCGCCCTCCCCGCAGCTATGGCAAACATGGATGGCACAAGTGCATGGAGGTGTGCATGTGTTCCAGATCTGCCAGCCTCATTCCACCCATCCGGTGTACCGCCAGCCACCCCAATGTTGGCGCTGCCACCAGACCTCCACCCAGTGGCAGCCGTGAGCTAGGGTGACTCACCACCTTCATCTGGGAGAGGAGGGAGGCAGCCGCTCGATCCTCTCCCATCCCTCATTCCCAGCCAACCCCCCATCAACCCAAGCTTAGTCCCGAACTCAAGTGGCCCGCATGGGAGAAGTAAGGCACATGGCATCTCAACTCTCGCTGGCACAGACATGTCCTTTTTTATATGCCACAATGAAGCCAGGTTTTTTAATGCAATACTGTAATGGAGCCAAGCCATTTTTAATGTCACAATGAAGACTGCTCTCCTTTATGCAATAATGCAGCTTGTTGTTGTTGTTTTTTTATGGTCACAATAAAGCCACGTCTCTTATTAATGTAACAAATCTTGACATTGTTGTTAAGACAATCAGGACAATTTCAGAACATTCCAGATACTCTCCTATATGTTTGTATGCATAGTTCCAGCATTTCTATAGTTATAAGAGTGTCTTCTCAAGTTCTTTTTGTAACAAGCAAATGACAGGTTTCACTGCTGACAGCTGGTTGCCTCCCAATACACAACATGCATGTGTGCACGCGTGCGCGCGCACGCGCGCACACACACACACACACACACACACACACAGGGGAGTCTTGATCTTGACTCCCCACTCTAGGCAAATGGGGTCCAGGACATGTCGTACAGACACTGCAAACAGATCTGAGGCCTACTTTCTCTTTTAGCACCTCCTACGGCACTGGCATTGCGGGTGAATACATGAGATCTACAATCCCTGTCTATATGAGTGGGGCAGAAGGTGAGCCTCATCTGATTGGGTGGAGAGAGGATCCAACATGTAAAACTCTAAACAGAGAGATTGACGCCAGTCTATCCACCTTTCACCAGTCGACAGCCCTGTGCCCCTCCTCTCTGCCTTTTTACTGGATCCCAATTTCTCCACTAGGACCAGGATACGAGCAGGAGGCCAACTGTACCCTTGCCACACAGCAAGCCATGAGGGTTTTGGAGGATTGACTGTATCGGATCTGGTGACCCTAGAAGGGCCAGTAGGAGTGAGAGAGGGATTACCAGGGCAGAGAGCATGGCCAACGATGGAGACAGGTGAGATGATGAGTGGTGGTAGGAAAGAATGAAGTGAATAATACAAAAATGTGTTAAACCAGGCTAGCCCCATGCACCGACTCATTTTCATAGGGATCACAGAGGGCAACGGAGGACAACAGGCAGAACTATTCTTTTACAGTCAGTACATCTATACAGTAAAGAGCACCATTCATTAGAACATTACATAAACAAAGACACACTAACTTACACTTGTAAAATGGGTTCCAAAAATCCTGTATTCTGATTAATCAAAACAGGTCACCTGACCATGGATTAATCCCCTATAAATCCACAGTTGCCTTGCCGCACTACAAAATCCTGAGTGACAGCAATGTAAAGTAACCTTTTCAGAGCACTCCATCAGAGAAACATGTAAAAAACTACAACTACAGCATCCTCATTGGGACAAATCCACCTAATGAAGAACTACTACTACTACGGCATCCTTAGAAGGACAAACCCATTAGGCAGAAGAACTATTTTATTACAAATGCATTAAAACTGTTTTTTTTTGTTTTTTTTTTAAATATTGATTTAGGTAAACCTATAAAATAAAGTTGCCCATTTTATAAGCGAATTAACCCCCCTCCAGGGCATGTGTTTACTGAGAATTGATCCACTCCTGGGTGGTTGAATCCCCCGGGTGTGGATTAATTCTCAGTAAACCTATGCCCTGTATGTATGAATGTACACACAGGTACCAAACTCTATATACATTCAGGAGTTCATCAGACTTTACCCAGGCAAGCTTATTAGGGTATTACAACCTTATCCCGGGCCCCAGACAATCTGTACATCCCAGACTGTTTTCCAAGTACTTACTACCCCCAGCTCTCTACCTCATCTATTGCTCCATGCAGATGTTAGGCCAGTGGCCAGTATGCAATCCAAGCATGTAGCACAGATGTTGCAGTATCGGACAACGGGTGTTAAAAATGGGTTTTATTAAAATACATACATAGATACATAGACAGTGTCGGCAGATAAGGGCCTATGGCCCACCCAGTCTGCCCATTTAAGTTTGTAAGTTCAGCTTATGTTTTCCAGGAAGTCTGTTGCCCTTTACCCCTGACCTCCAGAATTCCTTTATGTCTATCCCATGCATTCTTAAATCCCGTGATTGTTTCAGCCCCCACCACTCTCTGCGCAGGGTGTTCCACTTGTCCACCACCCGTTCTGTGAAGAAATTCTTCCTCACGTTTCCTCTGAATCGTCCTCCTCCAACTTCATCCATGCCCTCTAGTCCTGGAACATCTTTTTAAGCAAAAATAGTGCAGTCCTGCACCTGTTCCTCCTGTAAGATACTTGTATGTCTCTATCATATCCCTCTCTCCCTCCTCTCCTCCAGGGAGTACATGTTCAGTGCCTTCAACCTGTCCTCATAGGACTTGTGATGCAATCCATGCACCATCTTTGTTGCCCTCCTCTGAACCTTCTCTACCCTGTCTATGTCCTTACGTAGGTAAGGTCTCCAGAACTGCACAGTGTACTCCAGGTGCGGCCTCACTAGTGTCTTAATAATAATAATAATAGTGTCTTAATAATAGACCTCTGCAAACAGTAATACTAAAACCACTATTTGTTGTAGTAACAATTAACTGGTGTACTGTGGAGGTCATATGCTGGTTTAAATATTACTGCTTGCATTGGTCTATCATTTAAGTAACATCCACTGTAGCACTAGATATCCCAGTGTGCAACCGTTGTGCTAAATGCGTATGCTGGTTAGGGGTTGATCACCCTTTGGTAGCGCAGACCAAGCAATTGTTTGACCACAGGATTGGTTTTGTGTTCAAAAACTAGCATGCAACCCACATAAACTGGAACCTAACTCCTCTCCATACTTGCCTCTTCTGTTCCCCCCTGACAGAGAGAGAGAGAGACAGAAAGAATGAATGAATGAATGAATTAATGAATGAACGAAATGAAATGAATCTCATTTAGAGCTTTAAACCCCTCAGGAGATTTAAATTCTTCCCCCTCAATTGGCCAACAAGTAGCGTGGGCAGAATTTGAGACTTCAAAATGTGAATTAACTTCCTGAATTACAAACAACCTTGCCCTGAAGGATCCATGATCATAGGAATGCTTTTTTCCCCCCCAAGAAGGACATTCTGTTCTCACGTCTTACCTGGCTGAACCAGTCTTAATACCTTTTCTCTTTGGAGTTTATTACTATCTCAACAGTCTGCCTTCAGTAAAAGAGAATGCTCTGTTGGCAACAGCAGAATTCAAGTCACACAGCCTTCTCCCAAAATATGAATGTTAGAACTTTCCATTTTTTCCCTTCAGTCTGTTTTTTTCTTCCCTCACTCCTGCCATCTAACCAGGGATGTACCTCGTTGTCAGGGATATGCCTTGATCAGCTTCTATGAGCCATCGTGTTGACGGCAGGGATTTTTTTCTCCTTGGTGTTCACCCCTTACATCCTTCCTCCTCCCCCTAGTGTGAAAACTGCCTTATGGCTTCGCACTTATAGTGAACCACTACGGGAAGAGTGAGCTCCTTGGCCCAACAGTAGGTGTCACTGTTGTGCCCACTGGGTGGCAACTGAGTGAAAAGCCACTGATCACTTAGGGCTTAAGGGCAGACTAGATGGGCCTAGCGGTCCTTATCTGCAGACAGTTTCCAGGTATCTATCTATGTAACTGGCCGCAAGCCCTCCCCGGCTGAGGTATGCTGCCTTTTGGTAACTACCTACAGCCCAGCCTGCCCCTGATGCTCTGATGTGGCAAGCAACATCCGCCCCCAAAAACCAGCTGCTGGCACTGCAGAGCGATGCGCTGCCACTGGGTCATAGGGGCTGCTAGAACCCTCGATTTCTTACCACTGAAGACATTTCCATTACAACAGGGTCTGCCTCAAATGTCCTCTGTTCCCATTGCTCACACCTGCAATGAAGTCATAACCCTTTGCTTATGACATCACAACCTGTTGCCACGTAAATTATGATATCACAAGCAGAGAATTGGGACTTCCAGGGCAGGAAAAATAGCAGGAACAGATGACATCTAAGGGGATAAGAGACTGTTGTGCAAATTTCTTTAACAATAAAGAATGTAGTGCCCTGACATTTACTTTTCTGAGAATGCTGTGAGGTTTAAATCCAGATGATGCCAACTTGAATTAGTTTTCAGAAAACTGGTAAATCACAGAACAATGTATTTATTGAAGGGTGACCCTCTATTCCACTAGCTTGACCCAGATGGACCCTATGGCACTGTTCACCCTCTGATGTCCTTCACTCCTTTATGAATAGAGCTACCCCATTTCCATTCCTGTCAGGCCTACCTGTTCAGAGCAGTCTGTATACCTCTGTCCCTCCGTTCTGGTGTCCAAGTCATTGTGCTCTCCATAACAAGTATCTGTGAGTGCCACTTATGTCCTGAGCTTCGAAATGCATGAGGCCCCAAGCCCACCCATTTTGCTGGGTGTGCTTCTCATTTTGTCCTCCATGTATGTGAGAATAGTTGGCTCGCCATGCTTACTTCACACACACACACACACACACACACACACACACACACAGGGTGGGGGTATTTCTGCTTTTGGCACTCCCCTGTCCTGTTGTCCTTCCATCTCAGTTTCTCTCCACCTGCCTCCTTTTCTCCTCCTGGCCAGTACCAACACTCACTTCTGGAAAAGACGCAACCAATGCTGGGCATACAGGCATCCCTTCCCCAGAAGGCCCTCCTATTGGCCAGAAAAACAAAAAAACTCTCCCCAGTGCTTGAGAACCTTAGCTAAGCATCAGCCTGCCTCATGGGCTACTGCCACTCCTATTTCCCAGGACAGGAAGACTCTCAGAGCCACTTTTACCTTCAGGAACATGCCCAGTTCCACGAATGGCCTCTGACTCCAGCTTGCCCAAGTTATCATCATGCTCTAGAAATGCCTCCTCCACCTTACCCACTGCCTTGACAGTCAAATCTGAAATGACTACTACCTTCATTCACCAAATTCCCACATTTTCATTCCTCATTGGCAGCTCAAGTGTCTCAGTGCTTGGCCTGCCACACAAGGCCCCAGCTGTTTGTTGACCAGCTTCAACCAGGCCTGCCAGAAGCTACTACCTCTTGCTGGTGTCAACTGGAGATGGTGCTCCTCCACGATGCCTGCTGCCTCCTTTCTCCACTCCAATCCATCCTCAGTCCCTTCCACTAGCAATCACAGTTCCAGTCATCCTCCACTGTATCCTACTTTCCCCTGCTGACAGCCTTTCCCCAGGACTAGTAGCCAAGTCCCTAGCCTCCTCTCTCATCCTCCTCAGCTACCTGCTCACATCACCGTACAGTTGTGGTGCCTCTGTCACTTCACTCTAGCAATGTACCTCTTCAGAGCGTTGACCACGCTGCAGTGGCCACAGATGTAGCCCCCCCTTGCCCTCTATTGGCAGGATGGTGTACACTGATTGCACAACAGGTCCAGGTAGAGGCCACGCTCAGTAGTGCAGGTTAGGGGTGCAAATGTGATGGTGAGCAGCACTCAAACGATGAACAAGTCCAGGATATAGTGCATCATTTAAGTGTAACAGGAGTAAAGGACTGACTCACAGATGCTATGATTCCATGCAGGCACATCCGGCCAGCATAGCTCAACAGCAGAAAAGTCCAGTCCAACACTGACCAGAACCATGCTCAGAATAAGTCTACAGTGATGCAGGAATTGAAATGTCAAAAACGATTTATTTGAGCAGTGAACAGGTGGCAAAGAACAGTTCTTGGATGCTTGGTTCTCTGCTTGGCTAGAACTTTATCAGGGACCAAAGATGTAGATGTAGCACCCCGTTTTGTCCTCTGTCGGTAGAATGGTGTACATTGACTGCACAGCACTGGTAGTGCAGAAGATGCACTTCCTCAGGTGTCTTGGATACTAGTTTGCCCCCTCCAACCCGAGTCCACCCAAACTCCCATCACTCTTTCTCGTGCTGCCCTTAGTGCAGACAGTTGCAGTTCTAATCTTTACTCAACATTCATTAATCGTTGTCATTTTTTTTCTACTTTATTGTAACTGCATTCTGTTTATTTTTGGTTTTCTTGTCTGTACATCCAATTGTTTTTGCAAAGGTATCCCATCTCTGTTTTTAACCTGTGTATCTCACTGCTGTTACCATCCCTGCACCTTGCATATCTAGACCTGGTTCATGCCTGAAAAAGGTCCGTCAGACCAGTGTACTTACCCAGTCAACAAATAAATCGGTTCTAGACCAGAGACATGCTACTCCACAGCAGTGGTCAGCTCATGGGGACTACACATGTACTGCCCCCTGCAGGCAGGAAGGCATATAGCATGCAGCCCTGGCAGCACTGCAAGTATGCTTCCAACCTCCTTGGTAAACCACACTGTTAGAAACAGTAGTCATCCCCCTGGGTGTCTTCACTCAGCCCAACTCTAGCACCACTGCCATGGGACCATTTGCCACTGTCTAATTCAGAGTCTGACTGATAGGGCAGTAAGTCCATGCTGGAATGTACATAGCCTGTTTCACTTCCCCTCTAATAAGCCCCTGTGGTAGCACGTCAAATAAGCACGGTAATATGAGTGAAGTTAAATGAGCGAATTCAAAAGAGTGCAACACATTTGGGCGACTGTACAAAAATAGAGACAATGACATTTGAGCGACCAGTGTTATAACCTACCCCCTGTGTCGAAGTGCGCTGTGGTGTTAGAATCCTTTAGATAGGGAGAGTTCGGGAAGGGGGGGCAGAGTCCCCCTGCATGACAAGGGTGCACACTATTGTGGACAATGTTGTTGCTGACTGACCTGAGGAAGAGGAGAGTTTGCTGAGGATGAGCGTCCAGAGAATCCGGCAGGTGGAAAGAGTGTGTCTGGAGACACCCGGTAGTGCTGCTGAGCCAGCGATTCCACTGCAATATTCTTGGACTGTGAGTGGGGAAAGAGATATGCTGTGATGTAAGGAACGTGCTATTATAGCATTCACTGTAGTGTGCAGTCGCCGTTATTACATTCGCTTTTTTTGCATTCGCTCATTTGTAGTCGCCCATTAAAACTCGCTCATTTGACATGGAACCGCCACCTGTTTCACAGGTAATAACAACTCAGCTGACGATAGGCTGCAACTGTCTAACCAGCTAGTCCCCCCACTGTTTACCAAAATCTAAAGGAACTGCTCCCAAAAGACACTTAGAAGAACATGTACCTGCCCACACTGTCAGGTAATGTATTAAATACATTTTCTCTGTAGTCCTGGAGGTGCTTCTTTCCTGTAAGTACTCCCGGCACAAAGTATAATGCACAGTTTCCTACTGTAGAAAATACCAAACTCCAGGAGTGAAACAGACACAAAACAGAGCAGCCACTAAATATTTAAAAGTCATGGAGCAATAAAAAAGGCCAAATGGCATCACCAAGACGGTGGGCTTCGGGTTATTTTCGGTAGTAATGCTCTTGCTGCCCTTCTGAACTGGTTAAATTAAAAGCACAACTACATTTTTCAATGCCTTGGATCTAAGACCATTTTTCCCTTTGAATGGCAATGAATAAGATGTATGAGACAGTCTCTGCTTGAGATGAGTATCAGATGAAGCCCCAGTTATTTTACTTCCGCTTAGGAGTTGTAGGCAGTGAGGAAAGATAAACAACTGGTCAAGTCAGTCAGTTAGTGAACCCCCTGTATACCGCCACCTAAACTTAGGCCCTGTCCACACTAGGGGTCCTGTAATGTTACAGGCAGGCAAAAATGTTACAGGACCCCCCAAACACAGCACGCGTCCACACTGAAAACGGTATGGAACCCTGTTTGAAAACTGTGCTCAAATCCTGATACTATCAGGGTTTGAGAACGGTTTGTAACATGGTTCCGTCTGAAACACACTTACTTCAATGGTGTGGACAGGAGTCTGTAGCGTGTTTCATATGGAATGGCTGACGTGACTCGATCTCCTTATTACTGAGTTTAAGCACAGAACACACAGAAATTGCTGCAGTATGGACACGCTAGCACGGTAAGACCTGTAACGTTATTGAAAACGTTACCAGACTACCGTTGCCCGTGTGGACAGAGCCTTACACTACTACCACCACAGGCACAGCTACCTGTGCTTGACTTCACCACGTACTCCCAAGAGGAATGTATGAAACAATGTCTGTACACAACAGTGACACAGAAGGCTGACATGATTTTTTTTGTGTGTTTTCTTTTAAGCTTAATCAAGCCCTTTATTTCCTCCCCTTTGGTCAGGCTCTTAGCAGCCAACTCCCAGCCCTGCCATAGATTGCCTGCTTTTGTGCTCTCTATGAACAACACCTGCCTGAACCCTGCTTTCACCTACCTGGGTGATGGAGTCTGGCTAGCTGCTAGGAAGGTTAGCTACAAGGCTGGCAGATATTAACTGGGGTTATAAAATTATTACCATAACAACAGTGCTATAAGAATTACCACAGAGGCAGAAATCTCTTTCAAATCAGAGCCAGTTTTATTTAGCAGTCTATAAATAACGGTTATTTCTTACTTCAGCAATGGCTCTGTCAGTGACTAGAAAAATGGCTGTGCAGCCTTAACAGTAAAATAACATTTGCGCAAAATAGGTATCAGTTTCTTTTCCCTGACAAAATGTCTAGAACCTTTTGCATCACATATTTCTCACCCTGCTCCCAAGATAAACAGTAAAATGTCCCGAAATCATTTCAGGTTTCTTTTAGAAGTCACAGAGTCACTGCTACCTCGATCCAAAAGGTGAAGTCCATAAGGATGATGAAGTCTTCAAGGGGCTGCCCTGGCCAGGGATTGGTGAGGCGTCATCTTCTGAAGTCCCGCGATGAATACGTGATACCCTTGGTGCTCTGGCTCCACTCTGCTGCTCCTGTGGTCTTCTCTGGTCCTCCGTTGGGCAGGTGATCCCTCCCTACAAACTTTCAACTATAAAATAAAAAACTCTTTGAAGTTTCTTGGGAGTTAACTGAAAAATTAACTGGACTTTCTCTCATTACTCCTTTGGCTGGACAGTCAGGACCCAACAGCTCTGTAAGGAAATTAATCTGACTAACTTTTCCTGTCTAAATACTTTTTTCTACCTTGGCAGCGATAGCCCCTATCTGACTAGCATGTCACTTTAAACGTTCCCTATTTGTTTTCTTCTTTCTTCAGGTAGCAGCTGACTGTGGCAGAGCCCTCCCACATCACTCCTGTCAGCTTTGTGAGGAGGAGAGAAAAGCCCCTGAGATACTTCTCTTCAGACCTTTAGCCCACCCTACTTGACACCCAATTGGTGCTTTGTGTTACCAAGGCCTCTGGCAGCCAATCAGGAGAGAGCAAGAGGTGAGAACGTCTCGAGCCGGCTCCTCCCAACTGCTGTTTGGCCCCTTTTGAAGCCCCTTGTTTACCCACTTCCTCGGATAACTTTACCAACCTATGGTGTGGGTAGATAGGGCTGGTGATTCCCTAAATACCCCACCTCACACCTGTTCAATTTAATAATTTGTTTAACTGTTGGGAGCTGCTGAAGCTAGCCCCCCCCCCCTTCACTTTCCTTTACTATCTGGCTGATCCTGCTTCCTGATGCCAACGTCAGGACGTCCTAATGACATTTACGCCAGCTAGCAGGCTCCACAACAACATTTTATTTACTGAATTTTTGGAATTACAACCTTTGAGTCTATGACTCCTTTACAAAGGCTCCATGTCAGAGGCGCAACAATATACAGAAGATACAAATATACAGATAAAAACATAGGACTCTATTACAAGGATTGCACAAAAAAGAAAAGGTACAAGAATGCAAAAATACATGATAAAGGAATGCAAAAACAGAAATGCAAAATGCACGGTGCAGAGGCAGCCACAAACACCGTACAGTAGATATGATGCAGAGGAGTGCCCACTACTAAGGGAGACAACACCAAGAGAATACTATGGAAGGGGTAAGCATAGGCGCAGTCCAGGAAGACCTTATCGTAACGGGGGGTAGGACTAAGGGAGTGAAGGGACAAGACGAGAAGTAGTCAAAGGCGACCTTGTCACTGGCTGGGCTGAGCAATGGTGGGGTGAGTGAGCAACCAGAGTAAACGGGAGAAGTGGGAGCTAGGCACAGTCAACATGGTTTGCTTGATGCTACATGGAGGACTGCTTGCTTTGCCCCACCAGGTAGCCACTTTATTTAAATATATATTATTTATTATGTTTAGCCCCTTTTGGGCTTCTCTGCTGGCTGCTGCTGCTGCTACTACTTATTGTGGGTTTATTTTAGCACAAAAGTTCTCAGTTTCTCCCCAAGTTCACATTTACAGCCCCTCAGGGCTTGCTCATAACTGCAGTGTGGCTCTTTTATTAAATTACTTCCCTCGGAGAGCGCTCTATACTTGCCTGTATCCTGCAGGCTTTTAAATAATATTTTAGCATGGACCCATCAGCCATTCCAATAAGCCACGGTGCGGCTTTCACCACGTGGCACCTGCCACTATGCTGCGGCCTACTTACTCCTCTCTCTCAGATCCCCCCGGCTTTTACTTCTGCAGCGGTGCAGCTTCATAATGGCAGCTCTGTGCTGCTCTCTTATCCACCCCAGCTTTCAGCTAGGCACAGGGAGGGGCTTTACTACTGGTGGCTCCTTTCTGCTTCTCTATCCCCCAGGCCGCCTTCTTTCAGCCCTGTAGGGCATAAACTAATCCGCCGGAGCAGCAATTTGGGAAGATGGGAGGGGGGCGCTTCCATTACATGCCTCCTCCACTTCCTGCTGACTTCTTTTGTCCCCTGTCTCCCACCCCTGCGGAGTAGGCCACAGCCTGAACTCTGTGTGGGCTGGGGGTTTACAGCACCCGCTGGCACTCTCCTGTAGTGCGATCACGCTAGTGGGCTGGCTGCTGCTGCTGCAGCCCCAATGTATCCTCCTACTGCTGCCACCAATAAACCCTCCAACAATGCCCACAGCATCAAAGGGCCCAGGGAGCCCCCATTAGATCACAGGGAAGGGAATCAACTTAATAAAGAAAACACAGGCCCCAGCAACACATGGAGTTAGCCCACTAGTCCACCAGGGCTAACTTTTACACTGTGCCCCCAGAGCATTTCCAAACAAGCCCCAAGACCACAAATCCCTACTTTATTTATACAAAAGGGCTACCAGCCCCCCACTAGCCATCACTAGCCACCTGGACTATTAAATAAATTACTGGCCACTCGACCACCATTATGGGCAAAGGGGTGTTGACCGAGTTCCCTTGCCCTAAACCACACTTCCTTTCCTCTATTTCTGCTTTCGTATTTTTTTCTCTTTTAGCTAACCTATATGTAACCCCTTTGTTAACCGGGGTTTCTAGAATCCCAGTAAGACCTAGTGGTAGGCAGGGAAGGCAGCTTGTGAAACTCCAGTTAAATGGGTTTCACACTGTCTCACTCTGTCCTCAGTCACAGCCGAGACTTGAGAGATGACATCATTATAGAACTGTCGCAGCTGCATGAGCCACTTTGGAAACTCCAGCTCAGGGAGTGAAGTTTAGAACTTTGGGAAATTTAAAGGGAGTCTTCCGTTTGTCCTTAAGCAAGAAGGAAGCATTAGTCTGCAGTTTGATCTCTCACTCAGAAAAAAGGATGTGTTCCTGTATTTTACCTTTTTTTAAAGTGGTGGAGACCGCTCCCCCAATCTCAGTACCCCCTCCCTCTGGGGGGTGGGGTAGAAAAAGTTCTCTGTGGGTTCCAGGGGCAATCCCCTTCTCCCACCCTAGGAAGGAAGCTGCCTGATTTAATTTCAGTCTGTTCTTGTATAACAGCAAAGGTTACAGTACTTCGCCTGTGGGGCACCTGCAACGAATGGGTGAGTGTTTGGCTCCATTTGAAGGGGCAAACATCTTGTTTTCTTCAGTTGGGAAATAAATGTGGACTGCTATTTGGGAGGACTATGTCAACTAGGGCAAACAAATAGAGCAGTCAACTGTTTAAAGTTAAATGGATTTAAAGTTCGCTGTAGAGGGGGTGCTTCAGGTCATCCACCATTCAATCTACATTTTAAAGTCTAAAGTTTTCTGTGTGTCCAGAGAAATGGCCGGGTATGGGCTGTGGGAGCTGGAGGTGGGAAAACCCCCCATCTTTAGTAACCAGGTCCACCTCTACGGATTTCTTCTGTGTTTTTGCTACTTGCCTCATGCACTTGGCCAGTGATGGGTGGGTACCCAGGCGTGGTCGCAACGAAAATCTCTCTAGGAGTCGCAGACTCTAAGTGGTGTGGGAGCCAAAGGATGGGAAAATTACTCCTTGTTGGATGGGAGTCTCCTTGTTTGATGGGAGTTTTGATTGAAAGCAGAAACAAATCTCTCTAGGAGTCGAGACTTCAAGTGGTGGGAGCCACAGTTTGGGAGTCTCCTTGTTTGATGGGATGTCTTTCCAAGTAAAGTTTGGGTTCATTCTTCAAGTGGACCTTCAGTCGAGTGGCCGGCAGGGGAGCCAGGCCAGTCGGGCTATGTATCCAACACGCATGCAAAGTCCAGGCTGAGCGCCTGGTGGGTCCAAAGCCAGACAATTGTAGTAATGTGTTCATTCCTCAAATGAACCGCTGTGTTTAACCTCTAATCTGCACATACAGTAACGTAGCCCTTTGGGGGACCATGCAGTGCTTTGTTTATGTTCAGTTAGTTAATAAATAAAGCCACACTGAAAAATCCCAATTCTGGTTCTGGACATTACAGTTATTGCTTCCTGTAGTTGGATTTACTTGGATGCCCCTGTGCAGAGTAGCCAAACCTAGGTCTCTTGTGCCAGGTAACCTCATCCTTCCCCGAACTCGTAGACACATATGTATATATATGTTACATATATTCTTTCTATTTCTACAGGTTTGACAGTACCTTATCAGAGAAGTATATTTCTTTCCATAACCTGTCCTTTCTGCCCTGTTTGTCCCCCTAAGAGCTGCAGATCCTTTGTGACCCCTTTATCTTTTTTTTTTTTTTACAGGTACATTGGCGAACAACCTCTCCCCAGGACTACCCGTTGCCCCACTGCACTCAGGCAAGTCCTTTTATGTTACCTATATTTTGGTGGGTTGACTATAATGGGGTGGCCATGCCCATTAGACATGGTCCTCTCCAGAGAAGGGCACTCGGGTAATGGCATCCCCCCCCACATGGCTAGTCACACATCTAGCAGAGGAGGTTTGATGGATGGGGTACATCTTCATCCTGACAGGGAAGGGGTTTAGCCATTGTAGCAATGTCCTTACAGGATGTGATGTCTGTGAGTGCATGTTATTTCACTCTGGCTCTCCCACAGTGTCATACAGAACCCCACTGAGGACCTTGCATGCATGCAGCACATCCCCATATGGAGGAAATATCCCGTAGTGCTGCGGGTCTGCCATAGTCGTTGCTTGCTGTGCCATCCCTCCCCAAGCTGCAATTCGATGCCAATGGCAACACTCTCTCCAGACGTGGCTGCCCAGACTCATGCAACGGGGACCACTCTTGAACGTGGTTCACCTGTGTGGTAGCGTGAAGTGCTGCAGCTGGAGTAGAAGGCAGCTG
Source organism: Neoceratodus forsteri (assembly GCA_016271365.2). Lineage (NCBI taxonomy): Eukaryota > Metazoa > Chordata > Ceratodontiformes > Ceratodontidae > Neoceratodus > Neoceratodus forsteri. The sequence continues at coordinate 271,414,296 of JADMNL010000027.1, forward strand.
GACAAGAGATGTTTATTCCAAATGTGTTTCTTCTCATCTACATCTGTGTCCCTCATGTCATCTTCTCTGCATCCTCCCAGTCCAGTCGGCCAAGACCCTGTTGTCAATGCCAACAGGGATCAACATGGCACACCAGGCCCAAGAGTGCAGGCAACAGTCATTTGCATGGCTCTGAGGCGTTAGCCACATTTTCTCCCATGATTCTGCAGGTCGGCTTGCACATACACACACAACTTCCTCCAACAGAGCAAACTCTCCAGCTCACCACTGAGGGTTGATGTGGCAGAACACACAAACAGTCCTTCCCTCCCAGCTTGCTGCATGACTGTTGGCCTTCTGAGTACATTTAAACCCAGGTCATTGGTGTGACAGGCAACCCACTGCTGCCAAGTCATCACGTCAGCTGAACAAAACTGTTTTGGTTTTTTTAAAACTATGTTTTATTCAAAATTTGATCCAGTATGGATTTCAGATTACAATGGCAGTAACCAAAATGAGCTGCAACACCACCCATAACATTACAAAACAATAATGGCGTCATGCCATAATAAGTGATGCACTCACTTTGTCAAGTGACAGAATTAGGGTATGACTTGTTTTGGATACGACTATAACAATGAGATGCTGTTGGCTGCGAGCCACCTGTTTAACATGAACTTTCTTTTTTTTTGTAAGTTGTCTTTTATTCCCCCTTACTCTGCTCCTGGCCCTCCAGTAGCTCCCTGGTACCTCCCCTCAGCCCACACCTACCTCGCAGCAGCCTGGCCCTTAAAGAGCCATAATTTACCCATCAGGTGGGGTGCAGGGTAGGAGGGATATATCCTCAAAGTCTGCAGTGGTAGGACCAGTCCAAATATACCACAGCGTCCTTCTCAGAAGTCGAGATCCGGGTCATTTTGTGCTTTTGTTCCCCAGCGCCTGCAGAAGTCAGTGCACTAGAGGGACCAAAGCAAGCTTTTTATTTACATATTTATTTAGTGTTTAACCAAGAAGGGGCTTGCAAACTCTGTTTATCTTGTGAGTAACTTCAGAAGGCTTTAAATACTGCATTTGGGTAGACCCTTGGAGGTAGCCAGATTGTCTACTAGGATTTTCTGACAGTTAAACTATTTTTAAATAAATTACTGGTGGCTGAGGAGTTGAATAAGGAGCTTGCAAACTCTGCTTATCTTGGAAGTAACTTCATAAGGGTTTAAATACTGCATTCTGGTTGTCCCTTGGGGGTAGCTGGATTGACTGCTAGGATTTTGGGACAGAAACTATTTTTAAATAATTTACTGGTGCGTAGGATTTTGTGATAGTTACACTATTTTTAAATAAGTTACTGGAGGTTAGTTGAATTACCATAAAGGGCAGTAGTTACCAGGGTGGTGGAGCAGTGGTGTATTTGATTGTTTCTAACAGTCACCTGTGGTTGTGGACTACCAACCCCCACCCCTTCAGGAGTGGCATTTCCTTTATAGCCAAAGTTTGGACATCACTTCCTCAACAAGTCTTGGGGCAGAACTGTCATATTCTTAATAACCCATCACAGTGCATAAAGGGTAAGTACACACCACAAAAAAAAAAAAAAAATTATATATATTACATATTGTATATTATAAGGGAGAGGGACATGTGGGGAGTAGTGCAATGCACTGGCTGTGGGGCAGCAGTTTTCCAGGAGACATTCTGGAAACTGCGTTGCTGTCCTATTTGCAGGCAATGTCAGCTCTGAGGGAAGAGATTGCCCACCTCCAGGCTGAACTGCAAAGACTAAGGAGGCCTCCCCCACCCAAAGAGCACCACTGCCACAACCACTGCCTCAAGAGGTTGCTAAGTATGAAGAGCAGTTGGACCACAGCGGGTTCTGGGAGGGTGCGGGTGGTGGAACAGAGACGAAGCCCCCTAGTTGTACCTCTACACAAATCATACGCCAGTCTGGCAGAGCAAGGTTCCTCTGTGATGGCACCCTCAGTGGAAACAAAGAAGAATGCTGAGGACATCCACAAGAGAGACCCACAGAAGGGTGGCAGGGGACACTACAGGGGAAGGAAGCAGCTTCTGATAGGGGACTCAATTGTTAGGGGGGTAGAACTGGGGAAGGGAGAAGAGAGGGAAGTAGGATGCCTGCCTGGTGCCATGGCTTGGAGGGACAAGAAGCGAATCCTCAGGATTGCAGAAGCAGCATCACAGGAGAGGGAACTAGATATAATTGTCTACCTTGGGACAAATGACCTAGCTAGGCATGGAATCAGTGCGGTGCAGGATGAATTTGTGGAGTTGGGGAGGGGCGTCAGACAGGTAGCAAGCACGGTTACCTTCTCAGAGGTGCTGCCAGTCCATGGCAGGGGTGAGGCTAGGATACTGCACACCATGCAGTTTAATGAATGGTTGCAAAACTGGTGCAGAGCACAGGGCTTTGGCTTCATTGGGGACTGGGGTACACCTAAAAAGATGAAGGTCTATACTGGCACAATGATCTGCATCTGTCCACGAAGGGAACCAAGCTCCTAAGTGACAGGTTTAAATGCTTCCTTGGCAAGCTTTTAAACTAGCCAAGGGGGGAGGTGCTGATAAGAGGCAGGAAATTTCAAGCCTCCCTCCACAAAACATGGCAGGTAGTAAGTTAAACACTGAGGTACAGAGCTCAACATAGAAACACAGAAACATAGAAGTTGACGGCAGATAAGGACTGCAAGGCCCATCCAGTCTGCCCATTTCTTTTTCTACCTTATAAATGTGCCATCGGCCTTTGCTCTGTCAGTGGCCTATCTATTCATAGTCATTTGTATTGCTCCCTTATGCCTATCCCATGCCTGTTTGAAGCCCTGCACTGTATTCATAGCCACCACTTCTTGTGGTAAGCCATTCCATGCATCCCCACCCTTTCTGTGAAAAAGAATTTCCTCACATTCCCCCTTAATCGGCCCCCCTCTAATCTCATGCTGTGTCCTCTTGTCCTGCTATTTTTCTTATATTTAAACGTTAGACTCTTTCACCTTGTTAATGCCCTTAAGGTGTTCGAATACCTTGATCATATCACCTCTCTCCCTCCTTTGCTCTAGGGTATACATATTGAGCTCTGTTAATCTGTCCTCATATGTCTTCTGATGCAGTCCCTGCACCATTTTGGTTGCCCTTCTCTGGACTGCCTCAATTTGGTTAATGTCCTTGTGAAGGTGTGGCCTCCAATACTGCACGCATTACTCCAGATGGGGCCTAACCAGTGTCTTGTAAAGAGGGATTATTACCTCCCTCTTATGACTTGTGATACCCCTACTAATACACCCTAACACCCCTCTGGGCTTACCTACTGCTTTAGAGGTCTGCTTGGATGATTTCAGGTCATCAGTGATGATGATGCCCAAGTCTCTTTCTTCCTTTGTGACTGCTAGCAACTGCCCTCCCAGTCTATAGGTGGCTTCAGGGTTTCTCTTCCCTATGTGCATGATTTTGCACTTCTTTGCATTAAATCCTAGTTGCCACTCTTCTGACCATTTTGCTAGTTTATCCAGATTTCTTCTCATTCTGCCCACCCCATCTGGATCATCTACTCTGTTGCAGATCTTGGTGTCATCTGCAAACAGACAAAGCCTTACCCTCTAGTCCATCTGCAAGGTCACTAATGAAGATGTTGAAGAGGACTGACCCCAGGACTGATCCCTGAGGTACCCCACTTGTGATCTGCATCTCTTCTGACTGTATACCATTTACCACCACTCTCTGTTTTCTGCCCGTCAACCAGTTTGCCACCCACTTGACCAACTTCTTGACCCACTCCGAGCCTACCCAGCTTATTTATCAATCTTCTATGTGGAACAGTGTGAAAAGCTTTGCTGAAGTCAAGGCAGGCGACATCAACTGCTCCCCCTTGGTCCACCACTCTGGTTACCCAGTCAAAGAAATCTATGAGATTAGTTTGACAGGACAGAGGGCAGGACGGGGTAAATGGAAAAATAGACAAGGGCAATAAGAGCAGGGATGGGGGACAAAAGGATAAAGCCAACATTAAATGGAGGGCAATGAGTACCAATGCCCGTAGTCTAGGAAACAAGCTTCCTGAGCTAGTAGCCCTGATGGCAGATGAAAAACTGGATATTGTGGCAGTCACGGAAACATGGTACACGGAGAACCATGACTGGGATGTCAACATACCGGGGTACACAGTCTACAGAAGGGACAGGGAAGGTAAAAGAGGAGGTGGAGTAGCTCTATACATAAAGGAAGGGATCAAAGCTACAGAACTAAAAAGTAAAGGGGGAGGACAAGAGGCACTCTGGGTCACCTTGGAGACAGGGAATGGCATCACAATCCGCACAGGGGTTGTATACAGACCCCTGTCTCAAGGGGAGGAAACGGACAAGAAAATAATAGAGGATATTCTCAAAATGGCTGCAAAAGGAGATATACTGTTGATGGGGGACATGAATATGCCAGATGTTAACTGGATGACATGTACTGCAGTCACATCCGAGAGCAGGGTCATTCTCGGTGCCCTGCAGGGGGCAGGCCTTAGACAGCTAGTGTTGGAACCCACTCAGGAGGGGGAGCAATACTAGACCTGGTACTCTCAAATGGAGAGAGGATCACAAATTTAGAAGTCAGTAGACATCTGGGAACAAGTGACCACTGCACACTGTGCTTCACAATAAGCACAACCATGGAGACAAGCCATACAAAAACAAGGACACTGAACTTTAGAAGGGCTGACTTTGGCAAAATGAGTGAATACATGAGGAATGCACTAGCGAATGGTCAAAAAGGAGGAGTGGAAGAACAATGGAGAAAAATCAAAACTGCTATAATACAGGCAACAAACCTTTGTGTGAAACAAATAAAGAAAACAAAATGGAGTAAAAAACCACTATGGTTCTCAAAAGAGGTGGCAGGGAAGGTTAAGGAAAAAAAGGCTGCATTCAGAAAGTATGAGGAATCACAGAAGGAGCACGACAGGGAATTGTATCAATTAAAGTAGAAAGAAGTGGGGAAGGCAGTCAGAAAAGCAAAGGCCCAAACCGAGGAAAAAATAGCCAACTCAGTTAAGAAGGGGGATAAAACCTTTTATAGGTACATTAGGGAGCATAGAAAGGTTAAGGGAGGAATAGTGAAGATTAATAAAGGAGAGGGGAGGTGGGCAGAGGGAGACAGTGAAAAGGCAGAGATACTGAATGAATACTTTTGCTCAGTATTCACAAAAGAAGATGAGGACTCTTTGAGGAGGAGTTACCTAAACCAGACAATAGAAGCACTCTGGGTAGGGGGGGTTGACACCAGTCCATTTACAGAACAAAGAGTCCTGAAAGAACCCCTAAAACTCAAGGTGGACAAAGCAATGGAGCAAATAGACAAGGGAGGGGCTGTGGAAATGGCCTACCTAGACTTTAGCAAGGCATCTGGCACAGTCCCGCACAAAAGACTAATAATCAAGTTAGCCAGCCTGGGTGTGGGTTCCAGGGTGGTAGCCTGGGTAGCAAACTGGCTGCACAACAGGACACAGAAGGTAATAGTGAATGGAACACATTCCGAAGAAAGGGGGGAGTTACTAGTGGAGTACCTCAGGGCTCAGTACTTGGTCCAGTCCTCTTTAACATCTTTATAGGTGACATTGCAGAGGGTCTGGAGGGAAAGGTATGCCTCTTTGCAGGTGACACAAAGATCAGTCACAGAGTTGATACACGAGGCGGGGTAGAAAGGATGAGAAGGGACTTGGCAAGGTTGGAGGAATGGTCAGACATATGGCAACTTAGAATCAATGCAAGAAGTGCAAAGCAATGCACCTGGGAAACAAAACCCAGGAGAAGAGAACACAATAGCAGGGGAGGTACTGACAACAACAAAAATGGAAAGGGACTTGGGGGTAGTCATATCAAATGACCTAAAAGTGGGTAAGCAATGTGAGAAGTCAGTAAGGAGAGCCAGGGGGATACTGGGATGCATAGGAAGGAGCATCACAAGTAGAAAAAGGGAAGTGGTTATCCCTCTGTACAGACAGGTGGTGAGACCCCATCTGAAATACTGTATGCAGTTTTGGAGACCCCATCTACGCAAGGACATAGACAGGATGGAAGCAGTCCAGAGGAGGGCACCTAAAATGGTGCAGGGTCTGCATCAGAAACCATATGAAGAGAGACAGAGAGCTTAATATGTATACCCTTGATGAACAGAGGGACGGGGGGGACATGATAGAAACTTTCAAGTACCTCAAGGGAATCAACAAAGTCCAGGAGGGTAGCATCTTTCAGAAAGAGAGATGTGTAAGAATAAGGGGGCACAATTTAAAGATAGAGGGGGGATGGCTCAGGGGTAATGAGGAAACTTTGTTTCACGGAGAGTGAAGGATGCATGGAACTGCCTTACTGGGGAGGTCACGGAGTCTAAAACAGTGGGGGAATTCAAATATGCATGGGACAGACATAAGGCAATTGCAGTGGGGAGTTGCAGGAAGTAGGCTGTTGGTTAACTAGAATCTGCAGCTTATCCAATAGGAAGGGAAATGGGCAGGCTGAGTGGGCCAAGTTGTCCTTATCTGCCATCAAAGTCTATGTTTCTATATATGCAAACGTGCAACGTGGCTCCCCGGCCAATGTTTGCCATTCCCAGGCTATCTCTCCACTGCACTGCCACCCACAGTCACCTAGGTGGCAGCAGAAGAAGATGAAGAATCAGCATTTGTATAGCGCTTTGCATACAAACTGCATCCCGAAGTGCTTTACAAGCAATGAGAAACTGGTAGAGAAGTGATGGAATGCGGAATGGCAACCATTTCATGTATCAACTCTCACACATAGCCTTGGACAACTGCATGAACCAGCTTTTATGAGAAGAAGAATGTTGGCCAGGACACGAGGGATTTAAAATCCCCTACTCTTGTGAAAAGTGCATTGGGTTCTTTTACTTCCACCTGGAGACCTACCAGCACAGCACCACAGATCTCATCCGAAATACCACAACAGCGGGTATAGCTACTCTCCCTCCCCAAAGGGGGAGCGCTCCCTCTAGGATGCTCCATCCTCTTTCCTCTAGTTGTGCTCAGAAGATCTGGCTTGTTCCCAAGCCCTGATTTGCCAATCTCACCAGCAGTAGCCCTGCTGTTGTACCAATGGGCCAGCTCAATGTGAATTGTTTTTAACGAGACATAAACATTGTTATAGTGTATGGTAGAACGCTGTTGAGCATGGAAATCCATGCTCCCAACAGCGTTGTTGTGCTTGCCTCAGTGTGTCACTATCTTGTCATGCTGCACCGAGTACGTCACCGGTGCAGCACAACAAGATCGAACGCATTCGCGCAAGCGCAATTGAGCAGCTCCACGGCGACAGTGGGAAGTCGGCCAGCTTGCTACACATCCCTAAGCAAGCCTTATTTGACTTGTTTGGGGATCACAGAGCGCTGATTATGCTTGTCCATACACTATAAATATTGTGTATGAGCAAGCATACACAAACAAAGGCAGTTAGAGATCTTGAGGTTTCCAGTAGTAGCAGGACCTCTGAGCTACGCCTCGAGGTCTCTGGTTACCACGGAAACCTCTCGATCTCAACTGCCTTGTTGTGTATGCTTACTCATACACAATCCTCTATATTTTTAAAGAAGCAGTATTTGAGATGGGGCAGAGGCTACGGAGCTCAGCTGGAAAGTGCCTTATCTTTTTATTGGGCCAATATTCAATTTCTTTTAAGTTTTATTTATTTCTATTTTGATACTGAGAATTACCCATGGCACAGTGCCCTGTTTACATGGGTGACCGAGAAGGAAGAAAGCAACAGCACACAAACATGTAGTCAACTTTGGCGTTAGTCATAAAGTACTTTTTCTAGAAGGTCCTGGTATTTTCTTTTTTTTTTTTTATTATTTTGTATTTTTTGCCTGGCCCCCTGATCCTCCATTCAGAGGTCAGCCCTGCCCTGTCTGCCACCCCCCCATGCCCTGGTCTGCCCCCATGGACACTGTAGGCAAGCCCGGCTACCCCGGGTCAGGGCTATGAGAGCAGGACCTCCAACCCCCCGGCGGATGTCAGAGTCAGTGGAGATAGTGGCACAGCAGGGCGTCATGCCCAGGGGCCAGCTTTTTACGAAGGCTGGATCCCCAGGGAGGTGGGCACATGCAATGATGTCCAGTGTCCGACCTGCCCCCCCCCCAGATAATGGCACCGGCCACAGCAGTACCCTCGGCCTCTGCTAGGGGTCCATAAAGTGCTGGACACTCTTCCCCCTCCCTTTAGAGAAGGACAGCAGTCCCTAGGATACTCAATCCTTCTTCCCAGGGCCAGCCCTCAGACTCCCGAGTCAGTCATCGAACCCAGGATGTCAGCACAGCAAGCAGACGCCCCGCCGCTGTGCCAGCAGGTCCTGTTATCCTTAAGTAAAATGACTTTACGAATTGAAAACTTTTAAAATTGTAAATACAGTGGAATTTCAGCCCATTTAATAGGCCTATTGTAAATATAGCAAGTATGTAAGATTGTTTACATATAAGATTACCATATGCAGATCAGTGTGCAGAGAACAGTATATTTAGTGCGAAATGAGGGTCTGGGTCCTCTTGTTAGGTTGTGATACCACCAACTCGGAAGGTCCCCTTCTGGGTCAGTGGGCAAAGGTTCTTATTTGAGAAACTGTGGCCACCACAACTATTTGCAATCCCAAGTGACAGTGCATGACTGACACTTCTGAATGTCAGGCAGTCAGTGTTTAAACCTCATGAAGCTCAAAGTATTGCAAGAGAAATGGGGCCTGAATGATGTAACAGACCAACAGTCCAGTACGGAGCCTTTCACCTCTAAATACAGCCAAGGACTACAATAGCTTAGGTTCATTTTTCTAGTTCAGTTACTTTAACTGCATTTCCTTGTACTTTTAGGTTTTGAATGCCTACTGGTGACTAATACCACACAAGCAACTTCTTTCCATTTTCATTTGAAAAGCAACTGGCCAGTTCCATGGTGCTGAACGATGGGACAGTGCTTGAGTGCTGGTGACCCGGGGAAGTGCCCAGAGTCTGGGATGTTGGGAACGGAGGGCTCGGGTTGTCCTTAAGGATGCTCAACCAGCTTCAACCAGAAAAAGCTGTCAACTAAGCTTGGTATCTTCCACTGTAGAGCAGTGGCAATGTATGGACTGACACAAACCAATCTGCACATTTGAGATGAAGCTGTAAAGTTCAAATACTTGGGCTTTGACCTATGTCAAATGTCACCAGCCCTATACGGTCACACATAGAGCCCCCTTCCCCCGCCAATTAATGTTGTAACATATTTTACAGGCTGTTCAGGAAGTACCTACAGGATGGGTTTGATAGACTTGGCCACAGAAAAACATGCCAGCTTCAAAACGTACGGTACTATCATACTCATCACAAGCTATTTAAATGTCAGACCACTTTCCAAAAATGGACATATTGCACTGTAGTAACTTGTTTCAGTGACCAACATTTATTAGTATGAGTGGCAGAATTTTGTTTTTACTGCTTAAAACATCCATCATTTCTGCTACGCTTTCAGTACTCAAAACAGCTTATAGCAGCATGTTGACAGCAACTTCAAAGGTCAGCTTAACTGGCCTTCAATGATCTGGTTTAATCTAATCATGGGCAATAAACCTAATTACTAAACACGGAAGCTCCTTATAATTCTCATTAGTGACTTTATCAAATGATCTGAACACTTGGAAAATGCACTTGCTAGCCACAAGGTCGAAGGTCATAAAGGATACAAAACCTGCCCCAAGTTTTGTAGCTGTACAACAAATATTACAATTTTTTCAAAAGTACATTTCATACAAATTTATCTCATAACTCTTCACAGATGAAACAGGAAGTACAATATACTCAAAGAACTCCCTAAGAACTACAGTGCTCCCTCATTTATTCACCCCCACTTTATCCACCACCCTCGTTTACCACTAGTGAGAGCTCCTGTCCCGTTTTCCAGAAATGTTATCTCCACCTTTAACCGCCACCCTCCATTATCCACCAGCCCCATTTTTAGCCAACAAAATTTAGGATGTACGGAGGCTGGCTGATAAAAGAGTGAGCATTGTACATAATCTCAAAAAAAAAAAAATAAACAGAGAATAATACATGGGTAGGTGTGTGTAACCAGCATTTTATACACACCTTAGGTGTGGGATGCTACATAAACCCAGAAAGCAAAGCCCAAGGGATTTATAAAAGCATCCTGCACCAAGGGTATGTATACAATTCTGTGTTACACACACCTACTTCCCTTGTTTTTTTCTTATAACTACAGTCCAGCATGTTTAATAAAAGAAGGGCTTAGAGAGCCACAGAGACAGTTCAGTTATATAAGCTCACTGTGGAAGTCATAGTCTAGTTATGTAAACTAACTTGTTTGTTTTTAAATTGTAAAAATTCAGCAGCTTTTCTATGAGAACGGACACTGTTTAAAATGAGAGACAGTTGTGCTTCTGGGGTGCACAGCTTCAGCCATGTGGGGTTGACTGACAGCTCCCAGTTACACATGACCAGTTTTAACCAAAAATCACAACACATTTATTTAGCTATTAAAAATGCTGACCAGTAATTGTCAGTATAAACTGAATAGAAAAATGTATGTTTATGTCAAGCAACCCAAAATGGGGTAATATCACTGTCAGCAAGAACTAAAAGCTACACATAAAGCTACTGTGGTAGTCTGTAAGTGCAATAAATAGGACTGAAGGATTGGTCGACCTGTTGGTACAGCAGCAGGGCTGCTGTTCATGACACCGGTGACTGGAGTTTGAGAACAAACGGGGGATGCTGGAGGGTTGTGAGGGGGAGCTTTAAGCAACCCAGAGGATGCTTGCCCACTCCGGGGTGGGAGGTGGTCTGCTCTCGCAGTTCTAGTGCAGCCTGGAGAATCTAGGGTAGAGCAGCAAGGAGGACAGCTGGGGGGGGCAAGAAAGTGACATTTTTACCAGTGTCAGTCTCCCCCCTCCCCCCACCTCTGCTGCCTGAATCTGGCACGGCTGCAGTAGCCTGATCAGTGGAGTAGGGCCTGTGAGGTGCCGGCTAAATCCTGCCATTTTCCAGACCTACCAAGAGCTGGTGACGCAACATGCCCGAAACATGCAATTTAAAAGGGTAAATGTTTTTCAATATCTGTTCTAAAGGGGGACTATAGTAGTGGAATAACAGGCGCCATGAAAATTTAAAGAGCCAGTAACCTATTCAAAGTAACAACAGGATATTTACATTGATTTTTGTTTTCCAAATCATTATGCTTTATGCATTTCACCATAGATCCTTGCCCCGAGGAAGCCCATGGGGTGAAATGTTGGCCGTTATTGGGGGATCTGTATGACACGATGATCTGAATAAATAATGAAGATTTTTGAAATATTTTTGGAGTGCGGCTGGTTCCTTGTACATTTTTGCGAAACACGCAATGGGCATGCATAGGGGCTGTTCACCTGGCCCACCATCATTCTCTGGCCAAGTACACCTGTACCACCACCCTCTGGATCTCGGGAGGGCACCCGCACAGCAGACCACCATCACTAGTCCACCCCCAGAGGAGATGAGCATCCACTGGAGGCACTCGAACCTCCCACCTCTGCTGGTCCTCTAGCAGCCCCGGCTCATTCCTGAACCTGGTTTGCCAGCGTCGCAAGCAGCAGAGCTGCTCCTGTACTATCTGGCTGGCAACAAATAATTAAAGAAACACCTTGGAATACATAACAGTTGCAAGAAGAGCCAGCTCCTCAGCACAGCGGCAGAGCTACTGCCCATGATGCCAGCGAGCCAGGGGAAGGAGGAGGAAGAAGCTTCCCACAGGACACTCTGCAGGGTCACTGCCTCCACTGTAACACTGCCACCTGGGTGACCACAGGTGACAGCACAGCGAGGGTACCAAGAGCGGGAGGACACTAGCTAGGTTCTGCAACAGCAACAGATTGGAGCAAAGAGCATGTCATGTTCTTGGAACTGGGAGCAACCTAAAGAGGCCCCCCCCCCCAAGGCACTGCAGGATCACACTGGGTACTTTTGGGCACTACCATCTGTTAAGATACAGGCAAGAAGGTGCATAAGCACCCTGACTTTTGCCCGCAGACATTTTTCATGAAATGGATGCCACCAATTTTTCTGTCCTGATGAAGTGGGGATGCCAACCTGTGAAACGTTGTCATTTCTCTGTAGTGGATGATGTAATATATATAGAATAATGCATGGGGAAGTGCAGTTATTGAGGATTTTGATGCACACTTGAGGTGTGCAATGCCCCATAAACCCTGTGGGTGAAGACCGAGGGGTTTATCAGGGCATCGCACACTGAGGGTGTGCATAAAGTCCTTGTTTAAACACACCTCACTATGTTTTATTTTTTTATATTTACTGGTCCATTCTCTCATCCTAGCTGCATTCCTCTTGACTGTCCTGTCTGTGCGGTGTAAAGTTTGACCCAGTCAGCGAGCTAATCCATAGCATTTGCACACCGTCGCAGCGCCTGACTTTTTCATAAAAAAAAAAAAAAAAACACACACACAGAAAACCACAGTCACGGCAGCTGATCAACTGCCAACGAGCTCCAACCAGGAAACACATCCTTTGACACTCGTCGGGGGATGAGGTTGACATTCTGAGATGAATTCCTGACAGACTTTTATTTAAACAGTGTGCCCATTTTGTTTTTTGTGTATGTGTGTGTGTTGCTTGTGTGAGAAGGCTGTCTTTCATGCTGGTGGTTTTCTGTCAGCAGCGTGAGCAAACCACCAGTGTGAGGACAGTTTCTCGAACAGGTGCCGAGGCACACTCGTGGCTATTTTGGGACCCATGGTTTACGGAACTCCGTAATTCATGCGTGAGAATGACAGAGTTTGTGAGGTTCTGCCAGCAGTGGTTAATTGACCCTAACCAGTAAACATAAATAAATATTGAATATTCAGGAGTTGCTCTCCAGCTGTCTTTTGTGGACTTTGTTTGCTGCATGGGAGAAGCTCCTCTGCCTATATAGAGAATGTGTTCCTTGAAGGAATCTGAGCATTCTGGATCCCTCCCTTTTCCATTGCGTTTCTCCTCAGGACCATGTCCTGGGAAGGGATAAGGCAGGGCTTAGTGGGGGAAAATACCCCAGTAGCCCCGTGCAGATGAAGTTACCGGCCCCCCATGCCACAATAGGGCTCTACCAACTCCCCCCACGCCTCACCACCTCCTCCTCCTCCTCCTCCCATACTAGGACTGTCAGGTGAAGGATCCTCCTTCTGGCTTGGGGAACCAGAGGTCCCCACCCACAAGAGACAAGCTGTGGTTATGGTTGGGATTCTGGAGAGGCTGTCGAGCAGAAGCTGGTGGGAGGGTTGGACCACTGGAGGTCAAAATGGCTTGGCCAGGTAGCAAGAGGCCCTGGCAGCTGGCAAGGTGAACAAGGGGCAAATACAGAAGTTAAAAAAACCAAAAAACAAACAAAAAAAAAAAAAAACTGAACCGAACTGAACCAGAGGTTTCCATCCAATCACAACTGGCTAGCTGTGGGACCTTGAACTCATCACTGGACTGCTCTGTGCTTCAGCCATCCTTGTGGTACGGTTGGGTAGAACCAAGACCCAAATGAAAACAGGAAGTTGAATGACTGTTTGGATATCCTGGAAAGGATAAGATTTAACAAAAAATTCTGACAGTGCAGACAGAATACCAAAACCCAAAATTTGATATTCTGCCTCTAGTTCAGGTACTCTGCCAGCTGAAAAACAGCAGTGCTGTGTAAGCTTAAACTAAAAACAGAGAGTGGTGGTATGACAGCATAGTATTTAAGCTGGAATACCAGACTGACATAACATTTTTTTTAAAATTACTGTATTTATGATCCTGTGTTTCCGCCTGGCTTCCCCGGATTCCTGCCAGTGGCCTCCATTGGTCCCAGCTTACCTTTTCTCCTCCTGCCTCCATGTAGCTCAGGTTCAATCCCCAAGCAGAGTACCTGGGTAGGGGAGGAATGCACCCCCAAATCGCATTCTGAATGACAGAGAAGGCAGCCGGGACCATCCCACATATACAGAGTCCCGCAGGAGCCAAAGCCAGGTTCAAGGTTTTTACGTGGGTTTCAGTTCCCCAGAGGGTGTAGGTGTGCTCGTGGGACCAATGCACATGCTGTGCATGCAGCGCAGGTCCCTGGCCTATATCATGCCTTCCCACGTAGCGTCCTCCACTGCACTGCCACCTGTGGTCACCCAGGTGGAAGTATCGCAGTAATGACTGCTTCCCTCCCTTACCAGAGGGGGAGAGTCTGCTGGGATTCTCAGTCCTCCTTCCCAAGTGACCCACGCTTGTACTTTCCTACCCATTACCACTGCATCGAAGGATCAGCTGCAACATAAAAAGATATTTTGATGAAATCTGGTGTACAAAAATGCACCGCACTGCCGTTCATTTTTAACCCTGCCTAAATAAATTCACTGCTAAAACACACATGTAACCCCTAGATGGCGCTATCCCAGGGGCTACTACCCCTGCCTGATTTGCCACTAACAGGTTGAGGGGCCTGGATCCAATGGCGGGTGCCTCCACCCAGAGGTCAGGGTTTGCAATAGTTAAACTAACTTGGTCACAGCCCTCTGGGACACTGCAACCCCCCTTTCTTCCCACTAGTGGCCCACACAATATATCAGAATTACCTTCACAGTATACACTTACCCCAGGTGTGGTTCCGCACTGGGACCTCCTGTGAAATGAGATACAGTGCAACAATCACAGTACAGTACTTTAACATAGACAAATACCTCAGGCAGTATAACTTGCTGAAACAAGCAGCTCTGATTTATTTAGGGGATATAACAAGGACAGGGGAAATCAGGTTAATTAGCTTATCACTCTAATAATCTACCTATGGCTCTGTGCACAGGCCTATCCCTATCAGTTACTGTCCCTGGGCACCCAAGCCCTAGTGGCTAGTCAAACCGTGGCAGCTGGTGAGGGCCCTTTCACACAGAGAAAAGGAGAATTAAACAGTCAGCAGTACAGTAATTCCATTTGGATTTAATGTGGCAATTCAACAGGAGGCGACCCTGAATTAGTACTCACGACCTCCAAATAAGATAGGGTCCTTCAATGTCAGCAGGGCTCACTTGAGGTACACAAACCTCTTCACACATCCATATAAAAAGCACTATACCAGGCAGGCTGCATCTGTATCCCGATCGCAATTACTGCACAATACCGGAGAACACACAGCAGATTCAGTTCCTGACAGACCGACTGCAATTTTCAGCAATTCCTCCAGTCTTCTACAGGGTGAGCCTGGTTTCTACTCTTCAGAGATCCTTTGATTCTTTTCACAGGACAGTTCAGTCCTAACAAGCTGTTACACAAGCTGCAGACCGGAACTCTGGGCCTTACACGTTTTTGACTAAAACTGCACACTGAAAAAGCACAGAGCTCCTTCCTTCTTCACTGCCAAAGCTCAACTGAAACTCCAACCGACAAAACCGGGCACTTCCTTTGAGTTCCTCCCAGTTCTTGATTGGATTGGCTGTCACTCAATAGACTGCTGCTGTTGGTCCAAAAGGCACTGAAGTCTAAACTACATCTCCCAGAGTCACTGCCCATACAATCCTCTTGTGGCTGGCTCAGATTATGAGTCCAAGTTCTGATTCGTCAAGGCACCATTTTAGAGCTAGCTTACCCACACTGATTGGTCCAGTTCAGCAGTTCAAAACTAGAATGGGAACTAGCAGACACAGTTCTGACTGCAAAGAAAGCAGGTTAGACAAACTGTAATTTCATTATTACTCTAAATAATTTCTGGCAAACAGTTACATCTTTCAGATAGGTTCCTTTGCACTCCTAGTGACTGCAAAAATGAAGTGAATTGGCAGCAGCTCGAGTGGTACTCAGAGAAGCACACAGTCCCCCCATACAAACTAATTATGTCTGCAAGCAGACAGCTCTTAAAGAGACAGTACCAGAGGCTCTAAAAACACTCACTGATAAATGGCTTAAATGCCAAATACCATTCAGGCTTGGAGCATTCAAGCAAGCTCCTAGAAGTCTTTTGGGAACTCCCATTTGTAGGGGGGTTACACCCTTCCTGGCCTGGGAAAGCTTGGCGTCCGTCAAGCAAGTACCCCATAAGTTTCAACTGCAACCATATACATTTGCATTAGGCTCGCACATGTAATCATCAGTCAATATATCATTTTACCAAGAACACATTTCTGAAACATTGCAGTCGTCACTCTTTACAGTATTACATACACATTGTACCATAACTCAGGTTATTACCTCTTGTACATGAAACCTGAAGAGAGGGCCCTTCCTATCAGTTACCTTGGGGCTGGATGGGAAAGGGCACCATACTTAGAGGGCAACACAAGTAACTTGGAGTTAGCACTGATGCTCAGTTTGGGCAATGCGCCTGGGGACACATACACTCCTTTATGGACAACATTGAGAGGCAAGTCCACAGGCCTCCCAAGTGAATCATAACTGAGGTGCACCACAGGCTTTACAGCTCGACCAGTCTTTCTAGGGGAACTGTTATAGTCTCTGCACTCTGAGCCTCATTTTCAGCATTGTCCTCACTTGTCAGGGGAGTCTCCATGGGGGTAAGAGGCTAGAACTTGGGGCACTTTCAGCTCCAGGAGTTACAGTTTCTGAGTCCACAACATTTGGCTCGCATGGAGAGCTTTCGGACACAGCAGTGGACTGTCAGGGCACTCAAAATACTCTTCTTGTCGGTGTATCACCAGTCTGCCCCAATCTACCATTTTCCTCCTGAAAGCTCAAACAGTTTAACCATGCACAATGATTCCATTTCATCTGATCTGATGCTTTGCACTTCACTTTCTGGGAGCATTGGCTCCAGGGACGAAGCTGGGGCTTGGACAGTCAGAAGGCCCAGCTTCATCTCCAGTATTGACTAGGGATTGCCCCGAAACAATTGACTCAGTTAGTAAGAAGGATAGTATTCAAAGTCACTCTCACTTTCTTCTGATATGGACTGACAGTCATGCTCAACTGGGACTTGTGCAGGGGAACACTTTAACTCTGCTTCTGTAGGTGCAGACTTCCTGAGTCTTTCTTAGCAGCAGCTCTAGTCACTGGTCCAGAGGGGGCATCTTCTAGGGGCTCAGACTCAATTAAGATTTGTCCAATGGGCAGTAAATGATTTCTATGCATTGTTTTACATCTTTTGAATTATTCTCAGGCCTTACTTTGTACACTGGCAGATCATCTAGTTTGCCCACTACAATGTGAGGGAGATGAACATCTGTCAGCAATCTTGTGCTTGCCATGCAGTCCCAGATTTCTTAGCAATACCGATCTCCCTCCTGGAGTTCCTGTGCTTTCACCTTTTATCATACCTTTCTTTTGTTGGCCAGATTTCTTTTGGCAGCCATGGTTTGAGCCAGTTGGTACGCATGAGTTAGCTGGGCCTTTAACTTTTGCACATACTGTAAATAGTTGTCAGCTTGAACCCCATCAGAGAGACCCCAAAACACACATCTACTGGTAGTCGAGCTTCTCTTCCAAACATCAGGCGGTAGGGGAGAATCCAGTGGCATCACTTTGGTGCAGTTATAAGCATGTACCAGGGTGCTAATTTGTTGGCTCCATCTAGGCTTGTCCTTTGGGTGCAGGTGCCTAGCATATCTAGCAAAGTGCGGTTGAAACGTTCAGGCTGTGGGTCCCCTGGGGTGGTAAGGAGTGGTTCTGGACTTCGTGACTTCCACAGAGAAAGCATCTCTTTGATCAGACGACTCTCAAAGTCTCTCCCTTGATCAGAATGGATTCTTTGTGGAGCCCATAGTGAACAAAAAGTTTTCTACAAGTACTTTGGCTACAGTGGATGCTTTCTGGTCTTTGGTGGGAAAGCTTGGGCATATCTCGTGAAATGGTCAGTGACCACCAGCACATTACTGATATTTCTTTGATCTGACTCCAAACTTAGAAAATCAATACAGACCAGCTCCATGGGTGCACTGGTGGTGATGTTAACAAGGGGGGCAGCCCTCTGGGACAAAGCTTTCCTCTGTAAGCAGCGACTACAAGTTCGAATGTGTTGCTCCACATCAGCCCCCATCTTAGGCCAATAGAATCTGGATCTCACCAAGTCAAGTGTTCTGTCTATACCAAGGTGCCCCATGTGGTTGTGCAAGGACCTCAGTACTGAGTCTCGAAAGGCAGTGGGCAGCACTAGTTGTTGTTTGTCTACTTGTCCCCTCTGTCTACTGTTTCTCTGTATAACAGTTTATTGATCAGTTTCAACTTAGGACCTTCTTTGTATAACAGTGTAGTTCTCAAATCAGTGGGCGTAATTTGGACACATCTTTTCCTGCACAGAGGGCTTCTAAAGCTGCTTTGATCATGGGATCGTGAGATTGAGCCGCCGAATACTGTCATTGTCCAGCTGAGGCAGTGCACCAATGTCTATTGCAGAAAAGTGGCAATAAGCAGCAGGTATGCAATTCTCAGAGGCTCCCAAGCAATCCACCATGCAGTCCCACTGCGTCCGTGGACATTTGTTCCTCCCTGTCAAACTTCCGGCAGAGTGCCCGAATGTCAGGTTCTGCCATCGGACCCAATCATTCTGGGAACAGGCCTCGGGAGAGAGCATCAGCATCTATGTGGTTCAGACCTGCTCGGTGATCGAGAGCATAGTCATATGTAGATAATGCAGAAAGCCACCTATGGCCAGTGGCATCCAACTAGCTGAGGTCTGCACATAGGTCAAAGGATTATTGTCAGTTTTACTAGTATTTTAGCCCCATACAAGTACTCATGGAATTGGTCAACAATAGCCCACTTCAAAGCTAGGAACTCTAACTTATGTACAGGATAGTTCTTTTCGGATGGGGTCAGGCTTCTACTGGCAAAGGCCACTGGTCTCAGGCCATTCTCGTGCTCTTGGTACAACTCAGCCCCCAACCCTTGCAAGCTAGCATCAGTGTGCAGGACGTAAGGTTTTCTTGGATCGGCATAGGCCAGCACTGGAGCATGGGTAAGTTGATATATGATCTCATGAAAAGCAGTCTCACAATCAGGAGTCCAGCGGGCCCCAAATACTTCACTCGGATGAAAATACACTCTTTCAGTCTTGAGGGACGCTGACTTTTGGTATTTTTTGTGGGTTGGGATACCCTTGAGTAAGGTTAAGTAAAGGCGGATCACTCTTGAATAGTCCTTGATGAGCGCCGATAATAACCACAGAATCCCAGGAATCTTTGCAGTTCTTTTAGATTTTGGGCTGTGGCCAGGTGGTCAAGGCCTCAACTTTACTTGGGTTGGTCTCTATTCCTCGGTGGATACTATGTGTCCCACATACTTTACTGATGTTTGAAAGAATTGACACTTATCAATGGACAGTTTAAGCAAAGTCCTCCAGTCGGTCCAATACCTTAAATAATCTGCTCTCATGTTCCTCCAGTGAGCTGCCAAACAATAACATCATCTAGGTATACCAGGCACTCTAGTAAGTTCATGTCCCCCACTGCACGCTCCATCAATGGTTGAAAAGTGGCTGGGGCACCTGAAATCCCTTTGAGGCATCCTCATGAATTCAGAAGCCAAGCGGACAGATAAAGGCCGTCTTCTCCACGGTCCTCTGGGGCCATCGGGATCTGGTAGTACCACTGCGGAGATCCAGCACAGAGAACCACTTGCTCCCGTTTAGGCAGTCAAAGCATCCTGAATGCGGGGCATTGTGTACTGATCGGGATAGTCCGCCCAGTTTAAGGTGCGATAATCCACACATCCTTACTGTTCCATTCTTTTCCTCACTACCACAATGGGGGAAGCATAAGGGCTTCTAGTTCTTGTATTACACCAGCAGCTAACATCTCTTGCAGATGCCGTCTCACATCATCTATGTCAGCAGGTGCCAGGCGTCGAAACCTCTCATGAAATGGTCTTTCGTCATGCAGGCGGATATTGTGCTCAGCTCCTTGCCGCATCCTACATCCCATTCCTTTAAAGAAAACACCTGGTCTCTCTGGGCAAGCTTCTCACTGATCCTCACTTTCCATTCAGCTGGCAGCGTGGAGTCGCGAAATCAAACAAGTCAGGCGTTACTCTGTCATTCTTCCTTGAACTCTTGCTGCTGGGTAGCACTGCAGTGTCTGATGCACATTAGCCAGGATGCAACCTCTGTTTACTCGAATGTCTCTTTCAGACACATTATGAACTTGGACCATTACCCTTCTGGCATAAGCATGGGCTCTAGCGGGCAAAATACTAAGCTTGACCAGCAGTCCCTCTGGCAATTTTCCATCGCCTGGTGCATCCAACATTAATATTTTATTCTTAACATCCTTTCTGATACGGACCTCTCCTGTAAGGTACACTGGGCATTTGGCGCCAGGATCAGAGACTCAGGATCCTTCTTCCATACAATTCCGACCGGTTCCTCTGGTTCTGTTTTTCAGCATCTCTGTGCCTCATAGGCCTTCTTAATTAAAGCGGAACTCTTAAAGCTCTACTAGTCTTTGACCCCTGTTTTCATAACACAACTGTGCCAGCCTTCCCAACATATGAGCATTTGTTCCAATCAACAAAGGGACACCATCATACAGTCCAGTGGGGGACACACTAAGGCTAGGGTCTCTACTTGTTCGGCCACTCCAGCCACGGAGGTGGGGAAAGACAGCCAAATTCGGATATACCGGAATAGGGTAGGCCTTCTCACTTAACCCCATACATGCAGTCCTTCTAATGGTTGTAAGGTACGTCTGACAAATGCTTCTGATACCAATCCTGGAACATAATTGTCACTTGGGAGCCACTGTCTAATACAGCTCTTGTAGACACTCCATTCACCTTTACAGTGGTCTCCATGGAGGGACCCACTATTCTGGACCAGTCTGGAGAGGCGGTAGTGGGGGCCTGGGCAACTGACCTTGCCACAAAAGGATGTGAATTAGCATTTTGGTGCCCTCACTGGGATCATGTGTGCACCTCTTAACCACTGATTTCTTCTCCAAGCTCTCCTTGTAGCCTATATGCAACTTTGTCAGTGTCTTTGGGGACTGGCATTCCTTTCATGTGCCCATCTTTCCCACAATTATAGCAAAACATACTTCCTGGAGTTTGAGCTGGCGAGCGCCACACTGGGAGCCAGGCGGGATTACTAACTGGAAACCTTGGTGCCATCTCTGTCTGCGGCGTGATAAGCATTTGGAGACATCTCGTCAGTTTCTCCACTTCCATGGTCAAGGAATCGAGTTCGGAGCTGTTATCAGCAGGAGATACATGGGTGGGTACCCCCACCCCCATAGCAGATGCAGTCGGATATAGGTCAGGGCCCGTACTTGCAGGCGTGGCCTTCATAAAGGGACTGTTTTTGAATTCCCGGATCTCTCTCAACAGTTCACCCCATTGTGACATATCTTTTTCCTTGTCAGAGCACTCATTGACTGCCAACCTCTGCCCCTGAACTTCACTTGATGGGTCACCCTCAGTCACTCGGGTCGTAGCCGCAGCTATTGGTGCAGGTCCCTCCCGAGGTCGTCTTTTCTCAACTCCTCGAATTTCTCTCATTAACTCATCATAGGAGGGTGGGGATTCCAGTCGATCTGCCAGGCGTAACTGAAGCAACAGCAGTTCTGAGAAGGGGGCAGACTTAAGGATCCTGTCCAGCCTGGTTCGGTCCAGTTCAATCGCTGGCAAACTACCTTTTCTGAGGCATTCTTGCAACAATTTTTCCAGCCGAGATACATACACAGACAACAACTCCCCTTGGTACTGTTGTGCATCTCTTACTCTCCACCATAGGTCCTCATCAGAATCTGGGCTCCCATACACATTCTCCAAGGCCTCAAGATAGGCCTGTGCAGTCGCTTCAGGGTTACTGGCCCGTTTAGCACGGATGGTAGCCAGGGCAGGACCTCGGAGGCTCTCACTAACCCTCTTTAGCTTTTGTCTTCCGAAAGCATTGCCATTCTAGCACTTGGGGGCAACACAGTCTATCTAGGGTCTTCCTAGTCATCCTCCCTTGGGGGTGGGAGGGTGCCAGAGAAGATCCTCAACCTTGGTAAGAGTCGTGACTAATGGCAGGTGCAGAAATAGGAGTCTGCATTGGTTCAGCCACCACATTACGGGCACTGGAGCAGGAGAGGGTGTTGGGGAGGAACACCTTGTGGCAAGAATAGTTTCTTCAAGTCCTCCACAGTTTTCCCTCTCCCAGCAACCATTCAGCAAATTTCTCCTCAAAATTTTCAGATAGTGGTGGGGCTGATTCCCCCCCGGGTCTTTACTGTCCTTAGTTATCACTCTCCAAGCAGTGAGGGCTCCCTCTGAGGTAATGGTCTGTGGCACTTTGGAGCTATCTATGGGATCCTTAAACTCTACTAGGGCCAGGAAAGTGTGGGTGAGCAGATTAGCATGCCGACCCACCACCACAGGGTTTGTAAACCTTCCACCTTGGAAAGTACTCCTGCACAGTGTCCGTATTGATACCCAGGGGATGTCCAGGATAAGCATAGCATTTTGGGGTCGATCTCTCCCAGTACACCACTCCACCAGCCGGTGCACAGCCACTTCTGTCGGGTACCCATTTTTTCTTAACAGTGGTTCTAAATATGGCCACTAGAGGACACACAATCCCAGCGGTGAGCCTCAAGATGTAACCCTAGATGGCGCTATCCCAGGGCTACTACCCCTGCCTGATTTGCCACTAACAGGTTGAGGGGCCTGGATCCAATGGCGGGTGCCTCCACCCAGAGGTCAGGGTTTGCAATAGTTAAACTAACTTGGTCACAGCCCTCTGGGACACTGCAACCCCCTTTCTTCCCACTAGTGGCCCACACAATATATCAGAATTACCTTCACAGTATACACTTACCCCCAGGTGTGGTTCCGGCACTGGGACCTCCTGTGAAATGAGATACAGTGCAACAATCACAGTACAGTACTTTAACATGAACAAATACCTCAGGCAGTATAACTTTGCTGAAACAAGCAGCTCTGATTTATTTAGGGGGATATAACAAGGACAGGGGGAAATCAGGTTAATTAGCTTATCACTCTAATAATCTACCTATGGCTCTGTGCACAGGCCTATCCCTATCAGTTACTGTCCCTGGGTACCCAAGTCCTAGTGGCTAGTCCAAACCGTGGCAGCTGGTAGGGGCCCTTTCACACAGAGAAAAGGAGAATTAAACAGTCAGCAGTACAGTAATTCCATTTGGATTTAATGTGGCAATTCAACAGGAGTGACCCTGAATTAGTACTCACGACCTCCAAATAAGATAGGGTCCTTCAATGTCAGCAGGGCTCACTTGAGGTACACAAACCTCTTCACACATCCATATAAAAGAAAGCACTATACCAGGCAGGCTGCATCTGTATCCCGATCGCAATTACTGCACAATACCGGGAGAACACACAGCAGATTCAGTTCCTGACAGACCGACTGCAATTTTCAGCAATTCCTCCAGTCTTCTACAGGGTGAGCCTGGTTTCTACTCTTCAGAGATCCTTTGATTCTTTTCACAGGACGGATTCAGTCCTAACAAGCTGTTACACAAGCTGCAGACCGGAACTCTGGGCCTTACACATGTTTTTTGACTAAAACTGCACACTGAAAAAGCACAGAGCTCCTTCCTTCTTCACTGCCAAAGCTCAACTGAAACTCCAACCGACAAAACCGGGCACTTCCTTTGAGTTCCTCCCAGTTCTTGACTGGATTGGCTGTCACTCACAATAGACTGCTGCTGTTGGTCCAAAAAGGCACTGAAGTCTAAACTACATCTCCCAGAGTCACTGCCCATACAATCCTCTTGTGGCTGGCTCAGATTATGAGTCCAAGTTCTGATTCGTCCAAGGCACCATTTTAGAGCTAGCTTACCCCACACTGATTGGTCCAGTTCAGCAGTTCAAAACTAGAATGGGGAACTAGCAGACACAGTTCTGACTGCAAAGAAAGCAGGTTAGACAAACTGTAATTTCATTATTACTCTAAATAATTTCTGGCAAACAGTTACATCTTTCAGATAGGTTCCCTTTGCACTCCTAGTGACTGCAAAAATGAAGTGAATTGGCAGCAGCTCGAGTGGTACTCAGAGAAGCACACAGTCCCCCCATACAAACTAATTATGTCTGCAAGCAGACAGCTCTTAAAGAGACAGTACCAGAGGCTCTAAAAACACTCACTGATAAATGGCTTAAATGCCAAACACCATTCAGGCTTGGAGCATTCAAGCAAGCTCCTAGAAGTCTTTTGGGAACTCCCATTTGTAGGGGGGTTACACACACATATGCACCTAGAATATTTTAGAGCAACTTGCTGCACTGCTGTTCATTCTGAGCCTTGCCTAAGTAAATTACCTGTAAAATACAACACACATATGCACCTAGAATATTTTAGAGCAATGTGCTGCAATCTTGTTCATTCTGAACCCTGCCTAGCTAAACTAACTTAAAACACACACACACACACACGCCTGGAATATTTTAGAGCAAAAAAGAATTCAAATGTCAAAGTTGGTTGAGAAAAGGAACAGCGTGAGTTCTTATGCCTCCACTCCCCACTCTCACCCCACCCCCCAAATTCTGCACTGCACTCAAATTGCAGAGACCAAAAAAAACACAGTGCTTAGTAGCGGACTCCTGCCATAACTAATAGTCTCTATCTATTCAGAATGTCAATTTTATTGATCTCATCTCTGCAACCATGAAGCGCTTGAAGCTGGTTAAACTCTATAAAAAACAGAAAGAAACAAGTATCTGTCACTGGCATTAAAAAGTTCTGAGAAAGTGGGCTGTTGATTAATGAAATCTGAAACATTATTGGCTCACAGATGATAGCTGTTGGCCAATCATGTCTAAAACAATGCCATCAATAAGCTACGGTTCTGCTGTCACACCCTGCCAAAAGCCAGGACCAAAACAGCTTACATATTTGTCTTACTTATTAACAGTTTAGTAACTAGACTAAAAAATAACAACTGGGGCTCCCTTTCCTGTATTTTAGATTTCAGTTTAATTCTTTATACTTAATTTATAGAAAATGATGAGAAGCATCTGCCTAGTATTTTTTTTTTTTTTTTTTTATATAAAGGTCTGAATTTTTCTCAGAGAGGTAAAGTGCCTTCATGCTAAACAGGTTTGCTTCTGTTTCAGACACCTGGGTAACACAATTCTTTTCAGTGTGTATATGGCCTTGGCACAAGAACCATTATGACAACTAAAGACACGGCCAGCAGAAGAGCTACGTATCTTCATCTGGTAAAAAGGTACCTTTTTTTTTTTTTTTTTTTAAATCTTTTTCCCTCCGGTCGAAGCCTGCGGGGCCTCTCTCGGGCATCCTGAACTGTTCCTGCCCGCCTGATGTCCTCCCATCCCGAGCCTCCTCTCCCCCCCCCCTGCAGCCAGTACCCCCAGCTTGACCCCTCCAGGGTGGGGCTGACCCTCCTCTTTGGGCGTTCTTAGAAGCTGGCCAAGCTGCAGGTGAGGGCTGGGCAGAGGTACAGGAAGGCCAGGTGGGAAGGATCCGGCGGTGGGCATGGGGATCAGGTGCCGTCACCTACCCCACAGAACTGGTGTTTTCCCTGTTCTGGAGAATGCCCTCCATCCCTGAGCATGGTGTGCAATGACGCCATGGCGCACGGCAACCCTCCCAGTGTCATCACACAATCCCCAAGTCCTTGCTAGTCCTACATCCTGCAGTGCCCCCGATCTACATTGGGGGCCGCTGGGACGCCGAACATCCTGTAACCCGCCCTCCAGGAGAGGAGAGCAGTCAGACAGGTGCTCTATCCTCTTCCTCCCCCTGCCGACCCCCAGCACCAGAGCTCACTCCTGAACTTGGGTCGCCAACGTGGCACGAGGTGTGGCGTCCAGTGCCTCAACCCTCGGCACCACCGGGCCGGCTGGTAAAAAGGTATTTTAAAAAATGATTCTGCATTAACTAGCCATTAAACAGATGAGACCTGGATGCAATGCCACCCTCAAAGTGGCAGAGCTTAAGCACTGTCACAGAGGTGGCACTTTTCAGCTCCGAGCAGGAGTAGGTGAGATCATCCACTGTCACCCAGAGGAGGGAAGGAGGATGGAGAAGAACACCTACTGTTACCATGGGGAGGAAGGGGAAGACTCAACATTGCAAAATACCCCTAGTGGTGGGCCCAGAGAAGCACTGAACTACGGCGTTCACTCTCCCAGCCAGGGAGACTGGGTGGTGAAGCAGCTAAAACTTTGCGTATGTGTGTGCGGGGATATGGAAGTGAAACAGTGACAGAATGAAGAAGTGGAGAAAATCCTCTTGCCACAACCCAGACCTTGGTCCTGACTGACAGAGTTGGGGGTCCTCAGCAGCAAAGATATTTGCTCTATAATGGAGACTGGGATTAAGAGATAGTAAGGACAGCAGACTTCGGGATCTCAAAATCACCAAACTAAAAAGAAGAGCTACAGTATTTAGGTAGTCCTACTATTAAATATGGTAGCCAGCATGGTCCAGTGGACAGTAAAGAGAGAGGTTTCCAGGTCTTACATTGAACATTAGCCAAACTGTGTACATGTTTTATCATATAATCTTATAAAATGGGTCGGGAGAATCCTGCATCCTGACTGACTGAGAGGTACCTGTGGCCGTGTTCTTATCATGGCATATTGTGCCAACTGGCACCTCTTCAGCCATTCAGGATGCTTTGCAAAAGAAATCACTCTGCCTCACTGTGCCAACCTCCGAATTTTAAAACTATGACAAGCTGCCTGACCGAGCTGCATAAGAGTAACACCCCCCCAACATGCAAAACCAGCTACACAACATTACCACTCACCGAAAAAAAAGAGACTGTTACCCTTGGCAAATGCACATAATTTCCCCATATTCAAAAGTCAGCAAAATATCAAGTGTTAATGGCGGAAACGGTTTTCATATTGAAGCCGACATCTCCGCTTTCAACAGCTCTCAGAAATGGCTTTCACATTACAGCCGACATCTCCGCCTTCAGCAGCTTTCAGAAATCGTGTTTGAAAAAAAAAAAATATTGTAAAATCCAGTATGCTGACAGCTTTCGGTCACACAAGCACTTGGAGAAAAGCGCTTACTACGGTGGCTGGTATGGGACACGCTTGCTACTAGAAAGAGCCACAAAAATGGAAAAAGCATACAAAATAAAAAAAAAAATAAAGAAAACGCCTTTTGAACTGTGCTTCTGTGTGTGGAAATACACTTCAGGATTAGGGTCTCTGGATGGGGGAGCACTGATCTAACACTTTACAAAAGCGCTTACTTGGGTGACTGGTAAAAGACGTTGGCTACCAAAAACAATTGAAACAAAGGGAAGAGCATACTAAATAAAAAAATAAATAAACAAAACACTTTGTGAACTTTGCTTCTGTGGGGATGGGATGATAAAAACTACATTTGAGGATCCTAGTCTCTGTATGGGCAGCCATGGTGGTGTCGGGTGGGCTGAGCTACTCGCGACAGTGGGACCCTGCTGTGGTGGGGAAGAGAGGTGGGTTGGGGGTGCCTGGGGGGTTGTTCTGTAATGGCTGGCTGCCAGAGAGCAGCTTCAACGGGGCTTGGGGTTTGGGGTACAATGTTTCTGTTACCACTGCCACGGTGGGCAGCTTTACCAGGGGCATGGGAGGGGGTTTTGTGTTTCATTTACTGCCGCCATGAGCGGCATGTACTGGGTGCTGGGGGGGGGTTCCACAGTTCTTACACTGCCGCTGGGGGCGGCATTCTATGGGGGCTTGGGCCGGGGGGTTATTTCATTCATTCCACCGCCGTGATTACAGGGGCTTGGGTTCTTTCATTCATTCCGCCGCCGGGAGCGGCTGCTTACAGGGGCTTGGGTGGGGAGCACACTGGACTGCCAGGGTGGCCAGGCAGCCATGCTGCTGTCTGCGGTACAGCAGCCTGCCTGTAGGTGGCCACCCACTTAAGTCTAGATTTTCTAGACTTATCTTTCTGTGGTGCATCCCTGGACTTGCACCGGGAATGTGCCTCAGACTAGAGCTGTGAATGGGGTTGCGCTCAGTATGCATGGGCACGCCCCCTTCACAGCCCCTCCAGATGCGCCGCATGTCATTACTAGTGGTATGTGGTGCATCTGTGATGCGATGGCACATCGGCCCCCTGCTAGAATCGCCTTTGGGTGCATGTCGGGGATGTCCCGGTGCATCTCGGATGCGCTGAGCGCATCCCTTTTGTGAATCCTGCCCAATATAATCAACTCCACGGGGAGGCGTGGACTTAGAAAAGAACAAAAAAAAAATTTGTTTTCTAGCACCAGACACGAACCGGAGTCTGCTGACTTCAGGGGCGGTAGCTTATGCCACTACGCTAAATGGCCAGCTCAGCAGGGCTTGGCCAAACAACATCCCATATCCTGCTGTAGCGAGTGTAGCTCCCTGCTACGCTCGCTCTACAGGATACAGTAATCTCTTTCAGCAGTCGCTGTAAATATGAGTGGTATTACTGAGTCATTCACATTGAGCCGTTCAGTAATACTCGTTCATATCACTGTACACCGGGAAAATATGTTAATAATTACTGATAAGTCTTATGTGGGGAAGCAAACCCAAAATGCTAGCTTGTCAAGTTGCACTCCAGCTATTGCACTCTTCAGCCAGACCACAAAACTCATAATAATCTACATCCGTGATGCACATCTGGGAGACCTACCCGCTTCATCTCAGTATTATCAAAGCTAGTACAAAGCAGTATTTTAACAGAAAAGGGACTGGCTCAAAAGCAGAGCATCACACTGCCCAGCAGAGGCCCGAGTTCAAGAGCAAACTTGGCTCTATCACTGGAAAGGGAGGGCAGGAGCACGTGAGTCGGTTTCACCCCCCTTCTGGCCGAGTCACAAGCAGGACTTGGAGGGATCTCAGAGGAGCTCACCCCCTACCAGCCAAAGCTGGATGCTGCAATGTACTCTGTAAGTGTTCAGGGTGAGAGCAGAGGAGATTGAAGGTGGAAAATGCTGGCCTCACCCATTGAAAATAAATAAAAAGTCTAAAGGAAAAAAAAAACACAAACTACAAACTAAAGATTTATCTCCTACATACACCTTTGGGTTTCGGGGTTTCCAAGGTCAACAGAAAATCCCAGTTCATTGTTGCACTGGCAGGGTTGCCACTAGTGTGATGCTGGTGAACAAGGCTCAAGGCCAAAGCCAAGAGCACTGGTGGACCAGTGAGAGAAGAAGGCTTGTCTGCCCCAGAGGATGTTCTCATTACACTGGAGCAATAGGGCCCCAGACTCTGTGGCACTACCCCACAGGTGGTGGTGCAGCCGGAGACAACAGACAAAAAATAGGATGCCAACTGATTTGACAGTGACACACTTGACATGCACACACTCGGAAACCATGATGTCACTCGCTCAAGCAGGATGGCTACTGGAATGCTTGGGTACTGCTCTGTGGCTGCCACCTTGTTTATCCCACCAGTGCAGATTTAAGAAGCTGTTGACTCCAAGGCCCTGCCTGTGGGGGGACATGAGGCGAGGGGAATGGTAAGTAAGGTGCTGTCAGATGTTTCCCTGAGGGTGGAATGAGGCAGGGTCTGGAGAGGAACATAAGCAGAAAAAAAAAAGAACATTAATGGCAAACATACAGTAACTTCTGCAGCCTCTATAATATCAACACTGCATCCTCCCTACATACATACTGTTTAGAACTGTAGATAGCTGAAGACCAGTGACCAGCGATCCTTCTGTTCCTGCAGGAGTTGTGAATGGGCTGAAGGAGAGGCTGAACCATTTGGTAAAGAGGAAGAGAATGAAGTAAAAAAAAAAAAAAAAAAGCAGTTGGAGGAAGTAGCTTGTAGAGTTGCATGGCAGCAGTTAGAACACCACTGTGCCAAGTGTATTCATACAGCTGTGCTCCTCCCTTCTGGCACTCACGCTGAGCAGCATTTCTTGGGGGTCTGCTGCAAACTTGCAAAGGCTGCCTCTGCACCCGATGTCAACTATCCAGAAGTATATATGTAGTAAGTACGGCATCGTACCTCTCAACTCTCACACATTACGAGGCACGTCACTCATTTTACCCCTCAGAAATCCTCTGCCCCACACGAAGAAGGGGATATTCCACATTTCCCACTGAGACTTTAAAGCAGAAATTGATAAGTATCTACTATGCTCTGTTATCAGCAAACATTATTAACATTCGTGAACTGACAGCAATAGTGTTCGGAACTTGCAGTGCCAAGTGTGATGATATGTCACACATTTTGGTCATTTGTCACACATCTCAGGGAAGAAAGGTTGAGAGATATGTATGGTATACTACACCTCCTCCCACCCCTTCCCTTCCCT
Source organism: Neoceratodus forsteri (assembly GCA_016271365.2). NCBI lineage: Eukaryota > Metazoa > Chordata > Ceratodontiformes > Ceratodontidae > Neoceratodus > Neoceratodus forsteri. Next base: position 271,444,486 of record JADMNL010000027.1, read on the forward strand.
TTATTAGTTCCTCCGTCACAAATGTGTAAAATTTTTTTTGTATAATACACACATACATGCACATATACACATATGTTTATATGTGTGTGTGTCACACAAACACACACACCAGCATTCAATAAGACAAAAAGGGAAAAAGTTGTAGCCTGCCCAGAAGTGACCCACTTTCCACGTGACACTGGATCCACAGTGGTGCACCTGATCTGTAACAATAGCTGAAAGATGGAAAAGTGAACAAAAGGAAAGTATTTTTACTTGACAAGTTTGAGCTTCTGTGCTGGTAACATCTGTACTTTCGATTAGGTTTTAGCCCAGTTGTTTCTCATTTTGACCCACTTTTTTTTTTTAATTTTTTTATATACCAGTGGGTCCAATTGGACATATGATTTAAAACCCCCACCACTGTCACTGACCCACGCACATACACATGCACACAAATAAATACATACACCTATACAAATACTTATACTATACATATACACATACACACTCATACAGTATAACTACATATATACAAAGCAATAGCATAGGATTTGGAATATTCCACTTAAAGCTACGTGACTGAATGTACTCCCACGTATCTGTAACACTAATACTCTGCATAGCAAATGTATTTTTAATTGTAGTTATGCATTACTTTTGCTGGAGAGGAATTGTTATGCACCTTCCTCAGTAACGCAAACATTCATTTTAATTTTGTGAGGTGAACCACCCACAAGCAGTTCAGCAGTCTTTGGCCATGTGCCCAGTGAAACATGACTCTTGAATTCTGCCTTGCACTTGCCGCAGTGTTCAGTTGACAACACTTAAGTCCCAGTGTAGAATAGGCAGTAAATAAATATTTTCACTGGTGGGGAGTAATATCTGGCACTGACTGCCTAAAGCACATGAATGGGTTATTTCTGGTTGTCACAAGATTCCCTCAAAGGCCAGAGACAAATCAGCCTGCCTCTGCAGAAAGGCAACTGTTCCAAGTCTCCAATAAGTTCCAGCCTAAGCACTGAATGCTATGCACAACATTTTAATTAATGTCACAAGATAAGGTTTGCTATCAATGCTTCAGTTTCTAAATAGAGGTGGGGGGGGGGCACCCTCAGGTTTGGGAGCCACATGGCTCAGAACAGGTATCATTTACCATTACCTTCTGTTATCGTAACTCTTGAATACGGAAAAATAAAGTGATCTTGGCTGGCAAGCTGCGTTACAGCTCTAACGAGTCATGTTTTAGCTTTAAAACACAAAGGAATCGCTTCTCATCCTACTCATTTAGCCACCGAGGAATCAATATGCAGCAAAATACACTGCTCAGCTCTCCCAGAGCCTCCTAGACACTGTCCTTAGCTGTTATCAACTGGAGTGGAGTATCAATCCTACGAGTAGAAATACAAGCACAAACTGTCCAACTTGCCAACTCAGTATCAGTCCTTAAAAAAAGCCCCCCCTCTGAATTTCTGTAGTGCTTCTAATTGAAATTATTGGGCTAGCAACTCCTCACAGTTTCATTTCTCGGTGCCCGCTCCAGACCTGCTGGCTTATCTGCTGGCCCACTGGGGGTAGCCAGTCATTAAGGCTTGCGCCAGCTGAGACTGATCACTATCCCCAGGGGATGCATAGTGCCTTCAGGGTGAGTCCTCCACAGCACTTACCAGTACATGACTACACCTTGGGGGTTCCAGGAGGGTGGTGGGAATCATGCGTGGTGCCCCTCCATTTTTTTTTCCTACAGAGGTTTTTCTCCCCAGCCAGGTTTGTCTTGCCATAGACATACTCTGGTCCCTGGCAACTTGCTGGTTACCCCCATGGTTTGCCTTCAGTGGCAGGGGCTCCGGGGGAGGGCATCTTCCTCCCTTCCAAGGCAATCCACTAGTTGGACTAGAATCCAGTGCCAGCAAGAACTAGAAACCTGCGGAATCCAGAAGCCCAGACTGTCATTTAGAAGGTTGTTTTTTTCCTTTACTTCTTGTACCTATCCCCTGACATGCGTGCAGCCTGCAAGAGGCCTCACAAGTATGCAGCACATCCTCTATGGCCAAAGCAACCTCCCTGACCCAGCCACAGGGGGCGCCCTGTGGCACTGGAGCGCGCCCCCAGACCTTCCCAGCTGAGGCACACTGCTGCGTGGCAGCTAATTCGGCCTGGCCTGCCTCCCAACATGGCAGCTCGGGTCTGCGCCTAGACCCATGACATCTGCAGGACAGTTTAACGCACTGCTGCTGGGCCACTGAGGCAGCCCACCTCCTTCCCTATTCTGAGCCCATCTCATCATCTGCTGGGCCACTGAAATGAGCCGTATAGTCAGAAGACTTCTAATCCCTAATTTGACATGAGGTACAAGAATCTAAACATCCCTCCCCCCTTTCTGGATGTTGGGTTTCTTCCAGGACTGTCATATAAGCCTGGTAGTAGCCTCATTGTGGTGGGCAAACAGTAGGGACTAACTGGCACTGAGAAGAGGTAGAGAGCAATGACAGGTAGGATATGTCATTCTGCAGCAGAGACTAAGTAGAACGTGAGAAAGGAGATATCTGGGGAGGTGACATCAGAGAGAAATACAGGAAAAAACTAATAAAATCAACTTTAAATAATAAAGTATGGAAATGCCTCCAAAATATGTACTAGGGGAAGGTTCAGAATTTGTCTCATAGTAATAAAACTTAGAGTAGAATATACAGAAAAATTCACCATACCTGTGTTTTTATTTTATTTACATTTGTTGTAACATTTCCATGTGATTTGTCTATGTGTAGTTTTGTGAGGTGTCTGAGTGGAACAAAACATTAATTTTACTAATGAGTATTTAGGAATTCTATTATATGTTGGGACTGAAAGAAAACAACTACCTTTCCTTCCACTGGAATAAGTCATTATTTGACAGTTAGGATACTTAAAAAATAAGTTGCACTTTGCAAACATTGGTCCTCATTTCAGCACTCATCTATGCTTAGGTTCTGTTGACTATACAATGTGCCTTTCATCTCAGCATTAAACTCAAGCTTCCCCACTGCCAGACTTACACTATTCAACAATAAACGAGAATCATATTAAAGAGCAGATGAAAAGCTACACTTCTTTTATTTCTGTGTTAATTATAGGCATGCAATGAGGTAGAAATTCAGTACTACCACAATAGATGTCATGATATATCAGAATTACCACCGTATTACACCATGAAAACAAGCCGTGTGCAGTTCAGTGACAGATTATACGGTTTATTCATTCTTTTCCCCTGTATTTGCCCCCAGTTACACAATGTGATGTTCCAGTCTACAGCAGAACGAGAGCAGCTGGCATTAGTGGGGCTCAAAACTCCAAAAGATCCACAAAAATTTAATTTCTCAACATTCTATTCTTTTATTAATAAAAAGATTTGCATGAAAACAGGCGCTTACCACCCTTGGACTCTGTCTGTTCCAGCTTCTTTTCCTGCCCTGAAGTCGTCATTCTCCACATGTGACATCAGAATCATTTCAGTGCAACACATTGTGCTGTTAAAGGAAGAGGATTATGAACAAAGTGCAGGTAAACGCGATGTGAATAGATGAGGTCTAAGGGGAAAAAACCCTCTTTTATTTTTCCCTTCTCCTCCTGGTAAGCCTATGCTCCCCATCTGAACTGACCCCCCAGCACCATCACCCAGCTTCTCGTGGTCTTACCTGCTTTCCCAGTCTGCCCCCACAATTTGCTCCCTGTGGTAGGGTACAGCAGGATCCCCAACTGCCACTGTACAGGATCTGGTTCCTGGGGAAGCTTGCCACGGTGCTGGTGCAGGGTCTGCGAGGGGTCGGGCCATCATTCTGCCCTGGCCTGCCACTGTTTCCTCCACTTTTCTCCCCAGCCTCGAGACTCCAGCCTGGGGAGTGATGCAAACATGCACGAAAGTGTGTGTTCATCGTGCTCTGGGGTCTCCCCTCCCATTGAGCTGCTCTTGGATGTACTACCACCTGTGATCACCCAGATGGCAGTCGAGCACTGGAGCCAGCTGCCCCAGAGCATCCTCTGGGATGTGTGATTCTCCTCAGGTGGCCAGCACCTGACCACTCAGGCTCGCTTATGACCCTAGATCACTGGCATCATGAGCAGCAGCGCTCCCGTTGTGCTGACAGGCTGGTTCCTTTTTTATAATTAAGAATTTTATTGAGTTTTTATCACCTGTACAACAGGTACACTGGGAAACATATGTGTTAGTTATCACCTACAGAACGAGTACACCAGGAAACATATGTGTTAGGTATCACCTATACAACAGGTACACTAGGAAACATATGTGTTAGTTATCACCTATACAACAGGTATACTAGGAAATATATGCGTTAGTTATCGCCTATGCAACAGGTACACCAGGAAACATATGTGTTAGTTATCGCCTATACAACAGATACATCAGGAAACATATGTGTTAGTTATCACCTATACAACAGGTACACCAGGAAACATAGATGTTAGTTATCACCTATACAACAGGTACACTAGGAAACATATGTGTTAGTTATCGCCTGTGCAACAGGTACACCAGGAAACATAAGTGTTAGTCATCGCCTATACAACAGGTACACTAGGAAACAATACGTGTTAGTCATTACCTATACAATGCACACTAGTTATCGCCTATATAACAGGTACACCAAGAAACATGTTTAGTCATTGCCTATACAACAGGTACACTAGGAAACATATGTGTTAGTCATCACCTATATAACAGATACACTAGAAAACATACGCGTCAGTTATCGCCTACACAACAGGTACACTAGTTATCGTTTATACAACAGATACACTAGGAAACATACGTGTTAGTTATCGCCTGTACAACAGGTACACCAGGAAACATACGTGTTTGTCATCGCCTATTCAACAGGTACACCAGGAAACACACATGTTGGTCATTACCTATACAACAGGTACACCAGGAAACATAGGTGTTAGTCATCACCTATACAACAGGTACACCAGGAAACATAGGTGTTAGACATCACCTATACAACAGGTACACCAGGAAACACATGTGTTGGTCATTGCCTATACAATAGATACACCAGGAAACATACATGATGAAACATACAAGATGTGAGCCCACTAAAAGGAAAATACTGCATACCAGATTCAGGGGCTAGTCCCCAAAAAAAAAAAAAAATATCACACACACTACCAGAAGCTAACAGAAGTTGACGGTAGATGAGGACCGCCAGGCCCATCCAGTATGCCCATTTTTTTCTACCTGATGAATGTGCCATATGTGTGTATAACAACATGACTACTGCCGCATACAGATAAAGCATGTTGTTCAGTTGTATAGATGGTGTTCAACAGAGTAGCCCTCAAAGATGGGCTCATGGGGGGGTGGGGGGCCGGCACCAAGATGACCTTTTCTTGACCATTACGGCAGGTTACAGTACATAGGTGAGAGAAAGCAGGGGGCACATTTGGCTGGAAATATGTGTTCCTGACCTCTGGATTGGTAAGGAGCATGTTCACACAAGACTGTGTTCTCTTTTGTCAGCCATTTTGAAAACATAGGCAGAAACAGAATCCTGCCAATGCTGAAGCAGAAAAACTCTGCCGTGATTACGGCCACAGTCAACCGCCTATATTGGAGGTACGATCAGGAAGTGCATAAGGTTAAGAGAGGTCAGTAGCACGTGTGTCCTGCACATCTGAGAACAGAATGATAAGACATCCTGCCAGAACTGAATAACAGCAAAACATGACACCAGAAAGTGTGAGCTATTGCCCTGTGATCCCATACAGCACCTGCACTGGTCTACAGAGAGCAGGCCCCAACTGGGTAACCCCATTGGGGTGTTCATGCCACGCATGAAGCACCACAAATTGATCCTTTTTGATTGACAATGTCTTCCCAAATAAAAATTAGAAGGTCCTGAAATTCAAAATTTGGGAGAATTTTGTGTAACTGAGGTTGGCTGGTACCAACTGGGAATTTTTCGCTGGAAAATCTCTAACACTGGATGGCAAAAAGCTGTCTTATTGATGTTTCTAAGACTGGAGCCAACAGATATTTTTCTCTTCATTTTTTTCCCCATAACAAAAAAAAAAAAAGAAGCCAAAGACAGTGACTCACCAGATTAGCGTGCAAATGTGGCAACCCTCTGTTATTACAGAACACACCACCATACAAATTGCTTGCATTTCAGTGAGTCTGTTATGCTTCTTTATTTTCTGTTTCTGCCTCATGTACCTCCCAACTGGCCCCTTTCTGATGACGACCCCCAGCCCCCTCACCCACTAGCCCAGTACTTACCCCATCTGCTTGAAGCACCATGGGTGAGTGCCCTTGGTGGTGGTACAGAGCCTGCTAGGGGTCACCATCCATCAGCCAGCCAGTCGTGGTTCTTTTCTTCAAGTTCACTCTGTTCTCAGGCCAGCACATGTGCAGTGACGTGACCGAGCACTGGAAAGATGCCACATGCACTCTGTGCCCTGGCCAACCGGGGGTACCTGCCGTATCACCCAGCCTCTGCTAGGTGGCAACCAAACAGCGACATGTGCTGTTCTGCCCCCTCCCTGAAACAAGAGAGTCATCTGTGAACACTCGATCCCCCCTTCACCTGTCTTGCCCCTGAGTGACCCTGGTCTGTTCTTAAACCCAGGTCACCAGCGTGGTGTGGGGTGCCTCAGCCCACCAAGTCACTTGGTCGACCTGAGGGTCTGTTATGCTTTTGAAGTTTGGGTAGACTGGTATTTCACAGAACACTGGTGTTTGGTAACTGGAAATCTATTTTTAAACCGTGGGATACTGGGAGTTTATGTCATCTGCATTTCCAATTATTGTGGGTTTCCATAATTCTGTTGTTTTGGACCAGTTTCTTTCCCCATAAGTCCATCATCAAACACTGCAAACCAGAGTCCTCCCCACTTTAAAACCAGGAGAGGTACTTTAGTTACAAAACAACTTTCTTTATCCTTGATATGTGCTGCAACCACTTCTGGACAGTGATCTCACAGAATGACCTATTCTGCAACTGAACACATCAGCCTCTTAAAATACTGAAGTACATTTCTTCTTTTTTCCTTACTTGCTTTATTCTCTGTTATGCTGTGCTTCTAGCAGTGCCTTCCTCCATCTCCCATCTGGGATCTTCATCCTAGTCATCCTGGGATTTCCACCCTAGTTGCAGCTGTCTTCCTACTGGCCATGGCTCTAGCCCACCGGCTTCCACCCCCAGGGTGGGGTCCCTGTTTCCAGCTGTCCCCTTACAGTGTACATCTAAGTTGGTTCAGGATCGCCATGCCACGTTCAGTGAGGGACAGCCATTCTTTTGGGATGCCCATTGGATGTGGGTGGCGTCTAGCTTGACGTCATTGTACATCCAATGAAGGCTTCTCACCCCATTTTCCATCCCTCCCTCCTCCACAATGTAAATGCGCATGTCCACAATGCTTCGCGGGGAGGGGAGATGCCAAGCAACACGGGTCACCCACATAGCCAATGATGCCTTCACTAAGCCCCACCAGATGTAGCTCTACGAGCAGTTCAGCACTGAACCCCCACCCCTGGAGGAGAGTGCCTGTACAGGCACTCTGCACCTTCCCTGCCATCTTCCAATCCTGATGTCCCAGGTGTAGGGTATGAACCCAGGTCACCAGTGGGCAAAAGCAGTCTCCCACTGCTCAGAAGCATGCAGCTAGCTGTGAAGCGCCTTTCTTCATACAAGTACGGCAAAATATTTTACTGTTGATAACAGGAGGAGGCAATAACATTAGAAAGAGAGAGTATATAAAATGGCCGTGCCGAGCCGACGTTTCAACACAACAGCAGTATTGCCAGTCATAATGCCACCGACTGTGTTCAGGAGTCAGCCTGGGATACTGGATGCTGGGGAGCGGGGTGTTCAGAACCCAAAGGACACTTGTCTCCTTGGGAAGGGTGGTTGCCTGATCCCCACTGTGCAGGGCAACCTGGGGGCTCTAAGGTGGAAGAAGCAAAGCAGGGATGGCAGAGAGAAAGAAGTCATCTGGCTTACTCTGTGCATACCCCTTGTGAATGTGCAGAGCACATTCACACCATTATCTTCTGGGAGAGAATTTCACGGTGGGGAAGAAGTCAAGCCCTGACATGATGACATCTAGCAATATTCACAGGCACTGCACCAACCGTTTTCACAGCACAAACCTCACCTATCACTGGATTTAGACTACAGAGGTAGTGTCACTCCCCCCATGTCCCCAACAAGGACTGTAAGTCACAGGGACAGGTTGACTGGCCTCTGGATATGGTGTCTGGGAGATGGCCACAGGGCAGATGGAGGATCAGTGCCTCAGAAGAAATGGCAATTCAGTGAATATGTGGTCAAGTGGCAATGCTGGGTAATGGAGAGTAAAGGTGTGTGAATGCCTCAATTTGAATACTTGTCGTAGATCTGTATTCGGCACATTATCAGTCTGCCTTGTGTCATCCAGAATGCAACTGCTTGGCCTCTCCTACTCTCAGTCATGCCCCTCCTTGCTCCAGTGTTTCTTATACTTCACATGAGAAGGGCCTGCAGTGGGGATGGGGGGGTGACAACTGAGTTAGCCAGAATTTTACCTATTATTTTCCTCCCCAATCCTAGAAATCCTGGAGAAGGGGGCACCATTTACAATATGGTAATTTCAAGACTTTAAGGGATCAGCTCGGAAGGCAGATACACTAGAAAGGTGTTGCTGGCTCCTAGCATACTAGTTTTTTTTTTTCACTGTGTGGGACAATGGGGAACAGAGGTGGTGGGCAAGACATGAATGGGACTGGGGGGCTAAGGGACCAGCCTTGGCCACCTGGGGATGGTTACATAATTTTTTTTCAAAACTTTTTTTTTCTTGTTACATTCCTAGTAGCAACACGATGAAATGTCATCTACAATTCATTACTTGATTTCAGGAATTAATATTCGGACTCGTGCATCCCTGAGCAGAAAGGGTAGGGTCTACAGGGTGAGGATATAGAAGAGATAAAGGAAGAAGGCTCAACAGAGACTGAACTTGGGAGAAGAAGTGAGTCTTAAGAGAAAATGTGAAAAGACTATAGGAAATGGGGTATCCAGTGATAAACGCTCTCATAAAAGAGCAACCTGCACAACAGCACCTACAGAATGCCGAATGGCAGTATGTGGAGCAGTAGGGAATGGTGCATGGTAGGCAATGGTGACTACACCCCTTGGATGACCTCTGAAAATACGGTGATTGGTGTCACAACGGTGACTACACCCCTTGGTTGACCTCTGACAATATGGCAAACGGCGTCAAAATGGTGACTACCACTCTTGGCAACAGGCATGATGGTGACAGTAAGAATGGTGAACATGCCAGAATAGCGATTTTCCACGATTCTGCATGTGTGCGCACAAAGCACAACACACACCAGCTGCAGCACAGGGTGGCATGACCCAGGCAGTAGGCCCTCGCCCTCGGTACAATGCACCTGAAGCCCTGCATGCAGCCCCTTCCCGGTCCATGCGGGTCCACTGGACGGGCCATGGGCAGTGTCCCCATCCCCAACTGGTGGTTGCAGCAAAGCATGCATGGGACTGATGCGGGCAGCACACTGCATGCATCGGACCCGCACCCCACCCCCCGCCCAGGCACAGACACAGTCACAGAGGCCAAGGATCAATGCAGCCGGATAAGCCTCCAGCATTCGCTCATAGTGCAGTGGACTAATGCAGGCAGTGCTGTGGAATGCGGTGGTGCACAGTAGCAGCCACTGGTTCGATACCACAGATTGCGACAAGTAGGTAGGTAAGACAGAGTGATGCAGGAAATAAAATTCATACTTGTACAGCACATGAGCGCAGCAGCAGCAGGCTGCACATGGGAAGGGAGCACTGTCACTGAACCAGCCACCCAGCATGACCTGCACTCAATGGCAGCACAGTCATCATTTCCACCGCTTGCCAAGAAACACACTCTTCCTCTGCCAGAGTCCGCAAGCAGCCTAGACGCCTCCTCACTGCTGCACATATCGCCATGCTGCACCTCCAACATATCGGCGAACCCACAGCAACTGCAAAGCAACTCCTTTTGCTGCTGGATGGCACTGGTGAGAGTTCCAGGCAGTGCCACTCCCACACACATCCGGCACAGTCACATGTGCCACCTGGGTGTATAAGCTCTCCCCTCTGGCAGTACATGCCGTCTCAGTTCGATGGCGAAGAGGGCTGGATACTGTGATATACCTCGAGAGCCAGAAGGGGAGACCCTTATTTTCCAATGGATTTCTTTACAGGCATGACAAGGAGGTACATGGTAAGGTCTATTCATGATGCTGCCAGGACCACAAGTACCAGTGTCCCACATGCCTGTACACAGAGGTGGACCACACTGTGTTCTGTGGACAGCCTCACAACCATGTCCCTGATGCAAAGCACATAAGCGTGCGGACAGTAGTGTCGGGAATCTGTGACAGGGCATGGACCAGCATGAAGAGCACTGGGCAGGTCATAGTCCAGTGCACCTCTGGCATGACCAACACCATAGCTGGCAGGCTGCCGGCAGTGCCATTTCTCAAATGGATGGTGCGGTGGTTATGGCAGGCTGCAAAGGGCTGTTCTGTGACACCTGCCACTGTGCTGGAGCTCACCATCCCTCCGAGGCATCATGCCACTCTGGTGGGTGAGCCCTTCCTCCAGCATGATAGTGGACTGGTGGCCAACAGGGTGCTTGTGTTCGCGATGCAGCTGTCCCTGCATTTCCTGGGTGACAGTGAGGATTGGTTCCTCGATGGCACCTTTCGCGCCTCAACACCCATCTTCGGGCAGTTGTACTCCATCCATGGGCTGCATGCAGATGTCGTGGTGCCCACCATGTATGTGCTTATGTGCAGCCAACAGGAGCAAGTGTATGCACGGGAAGTGCAGCGATCGTTGGGGGACTGCACACCAAAAATGGCACTCATGGACTTCGAGCGGGTGACCTGAAGTACATTCTCCAGTGTGTTCTTGGGTATCGCTGTACAGGGGTGTTTCTTTCGTTACTGCAAGGCAGTGTGGCACTGCATCCAGCGTAGCCCTGAACTGCTGCGATGCTATTAATCTGATGAGAGCTTTGTGCTTCAGATACGGTTGCCGCTCGCCCTGGCATTCGTGCCCGTGGGGGGATGCTGCCAATGCATATGCCAGCCTCTGTGATACACCATTCCACAGAGCCAATAATGCAGTACTGTGGCCAGTTCTAGACTATATGGAGTACACTTAGCTAGGCAGAGCCATTGACAGGTCAGTGCGGCAGTGCCCGTTGTTTCCACTCGAGGCATGGAACATCTATGACACAACATGTGCAGGCCTGGTATGGATGAATAACGCGGTCGAGGGCTGGCACCAGGGCTTCAACACCTGCCCAAGTGCTGCCCATCCAAGCATATGGCGCTTTATCGACTGCCTCCGGGAGGAGCACTGCCTCAGTGAGCTCCGCATGGAGCAGTTAGTCTCTGGGACCGCGACCACCACAAATGCAAGCGCTACAAGGACCTCCACCGGTGGCTGGAGGGCATTGTGTGGAAGTATGCATTGCACAGCACGGCCGAGTACCTGAGGGGGATCGTCTTCAACCTTCAGCCCCAGGTGTAGCTGGCCAGGTGGTGCATGCTGCGCCCCTGCCACTCCCGGCAGCTGCATGCTATCATGCATGTTCCCAGCCTTGTCATAGGGTACCCTCTATCTGCCTGTTGCATCATGCATCGGTGAGTCTTGTGTCCGCCACCACTGCAGCCGCATACGCCTCTGTGTGGTCCTGGCCACACCGCCTGTGCCGAGGCATGGCACCATCTCTGGCCATTTCAGCTGTTCCACCCCCTGCCCTGTATGTGTGGGTACCCCTGTGTTGGCGGCTGGTCACTCCCTCTGCTGGTCCACCTGTAGCACTTCCATCTTCCCCCACACACACTGACACCCCCCCCACACCTGCCTGTCTGTGTTGTCTTCAGTATTGTTTTGCTAGTATCGCCCCACCCATCCACCGTACCACCCGTCCTTGTGCTCCTGCTGTGCGTCAGTGCGGCACCGGTTGGGTCCTCTGCATGCTCCCGGACATTCCCCTCACACTGTGTTGGTCCCGCCCATCCAGCGGTCCGTCCCTGTCCCTTGTGTGTACCCTGATACTGGTGGTGATGGTCACATTTTTTTTTTTAATGTGCGCTGTTCTGATGCCCGCCATTCTCGTCGCTATGCTGCTCCGCCGGTCGCTGTGGTCCATGGGCCCACACTACAGTCGCCCATGGGAATGGGCCATCATGATATGAAACCGCGAAATGGTGGTCTACAGATAGGAGGCTGGACAGAATAAAAAACATTCACACCATGGCTCCAGTGAAACAGACTAAAGCTGTCTTCAAATCTAATGTGCATTATTAAGAGTAATATTCAACTTATACAAAATATAATACAAATGAACAAAAGTGAAAAGCATTTTATTTACCACCCCCTCCATTTGCAGTGTCAGTGGCTCAGTAGGTAGCACACTCGCCTCTGAAGCCGGTAGATCAGACGGCTGTGGGTTCAGTTCCCACATCTGGCACTTGGGTTAATATCCCCAGTACTGACACTGTAGTGCAGCATGAGAGGGGTGCTGCACTTCTGAGGTGCCATCTTTCGGATGAGACGTTAAACCGAGGTCCCATCTGCCTGGATTGGTGGTAGTTCAGGTGGATGTTAAAGATCCCATGGCACTTATTGAAAAGAGTAGGGGAATTTCCCCGGTGTCCTGGCCAAATTTCCCTCATTCACTAAAAATACCACCAACAGCTTAATCTGGTTCAAGGTCAGTTGGCATTCATCTGTATCCTCCTCCCCCCGGGTCATGCCTGAAAATAGGCAGGATTTGTCTAGTGCACTTACCCTGTCAACAAAAACTAAAATAAAAAAAAATATATCTGTACTGCTTCTTCCCCATCCTCCTTCAAGTGCCTGCGTCATACCAACACTACTCCTGTACTTAAAATCCTCTGCCTAGGCTCACCTCTCTGTATGTCTTTGTTCGTAATTATACCACCCCCACTCCAGTTTTAGAAATACTGCTATTGACTGTATGTAAAATGTATGCAGCGGTCTCTGTGCCAATTACTTTATTTTAGCACCACTTCCATTGCCTGTTTCAAACACTTGACAATTCATTTGCTTGGATTTAGTTACATAATGGTGGCTAATTGATTATCAATCTATTTTTGAGAGATGCCGTGCCTACTTCTGTCTAAATGCTGGATTTAACCTTGTATATAAACTGTGTGCTATTTCTGCTATATTGTTCTTCCCGTGTACCCCCTTCCTCCAAGACGCCTCTGAAAACAGTAGGCCCTTCCTGGTAACATAAATCAATGAAATCAATCACTACCACAGCAAAACTACTGTAGACCCTGTCATATGGATTTCTCTAGGACATGGACAAGCATATGTCAAGTTCCCCTTACTATGTGTTATCACAGTCAGCTCTTTAACCCAAGCGCCACTGGAAAAAAAAAAATAAGATAATTTCTAGTAATGATGGCAAATAAGACAAAAAGCATTTATTCTTTAGGAACTTCATCTTTACTTTTTTAACTCCCCCATGTCACAGTCCACATTTATCTCCTCTCTCTAAACCACCTCATACTATCTGGAGTGTATGAATTTGGCACCTGAATCACGACCTCATGTTAAACACAAGAGTCCACGATCGGAGGAAGAGTCCCCTGCTACTCTTCCCTAGCTGTCAGTATTTTCAGAATCATATAATTTCTGCTCTGGTATCCTCACCCTTTTCTGCTCCCGTAAAGAGTGCATGCAACACCTCAATTCAGTATCTCAGAGACCACACATAGTCCAGAAATGTCCTAGTGCCTTAAAGTAGCAGTGCAATGAAAAAAAAATTATTTTTATTCCAAAAAGCTAGTTTCAACTAAAGTTAATAAAAATGCTAACATATCTGTTAGATCTATTTTTCTCTTCTGTGCTATGTACCATGAGTTTTTTTTTTTCTCGATCCAATCCCTTGCCAGGTCTACAATGCTATTTCTAAGCCAAAATTGGAGGCCACCTTTTCTCCTGAGAAAAAATTAAAACAGTTATAAAATATAAAATAATGCATGCGTGGGTGTGTGTGTGTAACCGGAATTCTACGCACACCCGAGGTGTGGGATGCTACAAGGTTTATACAAGCATCTCACAGCCAGGGTATGTGGGGGTGTGTGCATGTGTGTGTAAAATTCTGGTTGCAACACACCCACCCATACATTATTTTACTGAATTACTGGTCATCATTTTTTATGACATTGTCCTTAAAAAATCAAACAGTGAGAGAGTGTACCATTGCTGTAAAGTGTTTTTATTTCAGTAAAGCTTAACATGAAAATAAAATGTTTTCTTTGTTTTAAGTAAAGAACATTTATTTTTCAATTTTTTTAAAACATTAACTTGTTTTATAGGTAACTTAATTGAGCTTGACTGACAGCTACTGATTATAACTGCCCAGTTATAACCAAAAATATCAACTGGACAGTTATAACGCAGGATAAAACTCTTTGTTTATTTGTGTATAAAAAATGATGACCAGTAATTAAATACTCAGATTTCGGTGGAACTATAAAAGTTTGACCACCAAATAAAACTGAAGATGCCGGGAATGTTTTATAGGGAAAAAGGGCAGGGTCAATTTGTTGCCCCGTTTCGCTGCCCTGCTGCTTTAAGGGGGTGCTGGCACAGCGGCGGTCTCTCTGCCTTCCCTCAGGAGTTTGAGCACATCACAGCCATGATGCACTCAGGGCTCCTACTGGCCAGAGAAGGGATGTCATGATCAGGAATTAATCCCAATTCTCTCGCACAGAAGCAAGACATGATCTCAGCTGCACCACTGGGCTGCTGTCCATCCATTGCTTAGATAGCTGCTTATAATTACCCCACCTCCCTCATACCCAACATCCTTCTTCAATCCTCTCCCTACCCCTTATACTCCAAGATCGACCGATGTAGCTAAACATACCAAAATTCAGACAATACTTCAGCAGACAGGCCTTCTCCTTCTCAAGCCCAGCAGAATGGAACAGTCTACTAGCCTCCCCCTCACAAACCACTAGCCGTCCCATTTTCCAAAGGCCGCTGCTTAAACAGCTTTAAGTTCCATGTAGCTACTCTTCCACCAGAACCCCCGTTCTTATCCCACCAGTATTTACAGATTTGTATGGAATACCAGCATCAGCCCTTCTTGAAACTCTACGTGGTGTCTGTGTGTGTAAAAGGGTGAGACTCAGTGCCTGTGACTTTCTTTCCCTTGTTTGCTGAATGAGGACTTGTCCTATGCTGTTGCCACAATTTTTCTTGTACAAGTTTATGGGTCTGGTTGGAGGGCCTCTTATGGATATCAGTGATGCCTCGCGCGTTCTTAGGACGAGAGAATGACAAATCAATGGTGGCACGTTAACGATGGAAATGGCGATTCCCATATCCATAAGAGGCTCTCCAACTAGACACATAAAATTATTACAGAGTGCACCTTTTTTTTTTTTGTAAAAATTATCTTTTTTCATCAAAATATTGATGACGCGAGCAGCCAGCAAGAAACCCGTTACAGAATAACTCAGCGTGACACTCTCTTGAAGTAAGAGTGTCTCGTGCACAACTAAAGGAAGCACTGTGATTGGTCAGAAGTGTCAAATGATGCTACCGTGATCTATGATACAGTTAGTAACTTACATCTGTGTGCCTTTGGAACTAGCACTTGGGTCTCCTAACCGATATAATATATGGTTACCTCATTCTTTCAGTAGTTTCAAAAAACTGTACTTAAGAGCAAACCATTAAGTACGAGATGTTTAAAACTCTTAGTATTAATTTTCACAGAAGAATCTGTCAGTCAATTTGATTTCAGCGTGAGCCCCCGTGCCCACTACTGAGGTATTTCAAACTGCAACTGAAACCTGAAATATCTTTTCACTTGTTCTCCGGTTCTCTACAACTATGGGTGTGTTCGATCCGTGATTAACTTCATTTTCCTGTAATTCAAAATAAAAAGGTTAAAAATTACCATTATTGCTGTACTAATCAGTGGAGCTCTCCAATACCTGTACTGAAAGATAATTGCCTCACATCTCCAATTAAATGTGTGCTGTACCAAATATGTGGTACTGCCTTTATCTGCTGTTCAGATGTAATGCATGACATGAAATCTTATAAATAAATAAAATGTAACAAAAAAAGAGACGCCTATTATAATATATAAAATAAAAGAAACACAAGTGTTAAGAACAGGCTATTTATAATGCCTTGTGGGTTTGCTGACATCAGGAGCCACCAAGCATATACGAGGTCATCAAATCTACCCAGTGTTAAGAATCAGCCTGTACATTTTTTTTTCCTTTTCAATATTGCTTTTTGGCCCCCGAGCCATCACCTATTCCTGCCAATCGGGTCTTGCTGTAAGTTGCCAGCAACCCCTCAGCCCTGTCAGCCATTCCTCCACTCCCCCACTCGGCAGGGATCTGCATGGAACAGAGCCTGTAGGTACAGACAACCATCACCTAGATGACTCTGTACACATACCTTTGTTCCCAATATTCTCCCTAAAGTACCTCCTTCTACCCCATGGTGTGAGCAGTGACTACATCGGCCTCGGACATCACGCATCCCTGCAGCGAGAGCCATGCTCCCTGGCCCAGATGGGGGAGGGTCACTGTGGAGCTGGAACTAGTTACCAACCCTTCTTGACTGAGATGCACTGCTGTGCAGCAGCTACCGCAGCCAAGCCTGTCCCCCGACAGGGTGACCCAAGTCTGCTCTCGCTGCCAGGCTGCCTGCATGGCAACGCAATGCTCTGTCGCTTGGCCATTAGGGCAGCCCCGAATTACCTGAAAATTAGTCATTCTAGATGAAGCTCATGTGGCCATCCTGCCATCTCTCTGATGCACATTTCGTATACAAAAACTGAGTGTTGGCCCAGTAGCATGGTGTTAGCACTACCGTCTGCTATGCCCTCAACCTGGCTTTGGGAGCGGATTTGGATTGCATGGGAGCTAGAAGGGGTGGGGAAGACAGTGCATCCCCAAAGACTGCCCTCACCTCCCAGGAAGGGAAGACAAGTCGCACTGCTACATGCCTGCCACCTGGCAGGCATCGAGTGGCAGAACAGTGGGAGCATCCGCTCGAACAGTGCCCACCATCAGATGCCGATATGCACATGCGTGCCTCCACATGCAGGATAGGCAGCCCTGCAGTGATAACATGAAGAAAACACTTGACCAGTAGGACTGCATTCCCATCCACCACAGCCTTACCACGGGGTAATCAGTTTGGGGGTGGGACAACCGGAAGAGTGCAAAATCCTAGGGAAGGAGGGTGATGGGCTTGGGCAGTCTGCAGCAGATGGGGGCAGGTTGGCATAACGAGCAGCAAAAACCTATATGGAAAACACATAAATTGACAGACTGACAGCACATAACAATATCATAGGTTTACCCCTCTCACTGGTCCCTTCATGACACTGTAAAATGTACTATTCTGATTTGCTTACAGTGTTAGCATACTCTACCTGTTTATGTTTGATACATAAGTGACTGAATATTCGACATGTGCTTTATTGTCATGCTTTACTCTGTATCTATTTGCTGTTAGGCCCAGATTTTGCCTGCAAATAGACCAACTAAGCCCAGTGCACCAACCTGGTTACCAAGATAAATACAAATATTTCAACCCTTTCACCCCTCAGAGGAACACCTGGTTGGTATCTGCTATAGAAAACGCATTAAGAAACCAGAAGTTATTCAAACAAGAGAAGTATGTCAGCTACACAGTGATCACGCATGGACAGTGTGAATAAGTGATGGTAAGGAATACTTATAAGATTCTGTATCAGAGCTGAGTGAGTTTGGAAGAGATAGGTAAAAATGAACGTCATAGGATAAATATACCCTTTAATAGCCTAACCTGTCAAGTGGCAGAACAGGAGGAAAAGTAGGACACTGTGACCTATATTCAGAATCTGTTGAATAACTTGTTCATTTGGCATGTGCCTTGGAGCTAATCCAGTTCAGGTGAGCGATTTTCAAGATGTAATGTTAATCAGACCAGCCATTCACAAGATGGAACTTGCGTATTATTAGGCTACCCTGCCTGAGGTTCTAAAAACCTCAAGATGTAATACCACATTTGATCACAACTGCATAAGCAATTCCTAACATACTGTCAAAAAGATAAACCTATCAGGCAGCTGATAGCCCAACAGCAACACGCTGCACTTCTGTGCCAGTGACCCAGGTTAGGAAGATGACCCAAGATGCCAGTGATCGGATGGCCTACTGACCCAACCAGGAGAGGACTGGAAACATGATCTGCAGTGACCTCTCCAACCCCCACACCCCCAATGGTGGGCCAGGAGGTTTACTCCTCCACTGGGGCACAGCTGCCTGTGAACAAGACAGTGATGGATCTGTGCCCTTCCCAATGAGAGGTGAGAGGGTCAGGGATCTCAGGGGAAAAAAGGGGATGGCATTATTTTGACATCTAGATGATGACTGCCCACTCTCTAAAGCCCCACAACGTGATCGCCACTTGGACAGTGGTTGTAGGGATTGAGAGTTCACTGGAGTCCAGCTTGAGGACTGGTATGAGAAAAACTATATATAAAAAATATATAGCTGGCCCGGTGGCACTGGAGGTTGAGGTGCTGGATGCCTTATCTCGCACTATGCCAGCAACCTGGGTTCAGGAACGACCTTGGGTCGTTGGGGTGCTGGCATGAGGGGGGAGGAGGTAGGAGCAGGATTGAGCGGAGCCGGCAGGCTACTCCCCTCCCCTGGGGGGGGGGGAAATGGGCTATCGCCTTCCCGTAGTTCTGCTCTGACCAGGTAGAGGTGTGGTGGGATAGCGTAGGCAGAGGGGGCGGCAAGGAAGGGAGGGTGGAAGGGGCTGAGCTGGTGCCACGGTGTGCATGCGTGCCTCCACATGCACATACAGCCGTGTGTCGGGCCCTCGGTTGGGGACGCTACCTACAAAGAAAAACCCATAAAAACACACACACACATATATATATATATATATATATATATATATATACATACATACACATACATATATATATAGACACACACACACACCCACACACACACCAATTATTAGCCAGCACTCAACATAATTCGGTTCCTACGGCTGATATTCCAAAAACCTCATGAAACACTATTAGACTACATCTATGCCAAGTTTAATCATATTTGTATAGCTGTAGCTCAAGATACAACCAGAAATGTAATAAGTTACCAACCCGGAGTCATGCAAAATTAGGTCAGCATTGCTGAAATTCTAGCCCTCTCAAGAACGGGGACCAACGAATGACTACAGCAAGTTTGAGGATGGCTGGGCAACTGGTTCTCAAAATATTGCCAAAACCAAAAAAAATAATCAACTACTGTAACAACCAATCACAAGCAAGTGCGCACACATAATTAGGCCAACACAGCAGAGATTCTGGTACTCTCAAAAACTGCTGGCAACAAATGCCCATACCAGATTTAGTTGTTACAGTTTTTGTTACATCTTGAGAGTCACTCATCCAAGCATGATCAATTGAAAGTCAGAACTCCCTCAGAATTAGATCACTCTAGCCGATGGTCCAGCTTGTCACACAGCAGCAGCATCGCCCAAGAAGCTGATGAGCCAGAGTCGGTAACAAGCCCGGGAAGTCGGAAGAGTGTCAGGAAGTGGAGGCTCCGGCGTCTCAGTGGACACACTCCTCTTCTGGGAGAGCACACTGCTGATTCCGCTGCATTACTGACACTTAGGTGATCACAGGCATCAGTGCAGCTGGAACGCAAGGAAGGGAGGACACCTACTGGTTCCGTTGAGGCATGCACTTGTGTGCAAGCACCCTGGAGCCCTTGCCGACTGTGTCCTTTGGGAAGAGAAAAACACAGGCTGGTAGGATGACACCCTCTAGCTCTTGGGGCCTTGCTCTGCTAACTGGGATCCCCAACGCTAGACTCACGTTTGGGGAAGACTGTCACCTCCCTGAAGGCCCAACCATGGCAGGAGTTATGGCAGCTCACCAAGGGACCCAAAGATGGCAGTTTGGAGGCCAAAAGGTTGCCACCACCAATGCAAATGGGGACAGCCTCTCCCACTGGAAGTATAATGAGAAAGTAAACATGATTTGGCTGGTGCCAACAAGGCTGGTCTTACTTTTTTCATGTTGCTGTCTTTTTGTAGCAGGACTTACTCTCTCCCCAGTCTCACTATGATAACTGAAGTTATAGTTGGACCACTTTCAACGTCGGTTTTACTGAGTTTTTGCATACGGTGTTTACAGGGAAGACGTTGACACTGCTTGGCCCACCCAGTCTGCCGATTTATCCCTGCCTACCCTGTCACCACAGAACCTACTTGATCTCTGGCTCCCTCCTCCCCTCTTGCTTCCCAACTAAGATTCCTTTGTGCCTATCCTATGCATGCTTGAAGCCCCCCACTGTTTTCTCCCCCACCACCTCAACTGGAAGATTGTTCCAGGCATCCATCACTCTTTCAGTGAAGAAGTACTTCCTTACATCTCTCCTAAATTTCCCTCTTCCAGCTTCAACGCATGTCCCCTTGTTCTTGTGCATCTTTTCCTCTGAAAAATACTCCCCTTCTGTACCTTGTTCAACCCTGTGAGGTATTTATAGCTCTCTATCATGTCCCTCCTCTCTTACGGGGTGTACATATTGAGGTCCATCAGTCTGTCCATTTATGGCTTCTGATGCAGCTCCTGCACCATTTTAGTTGTCCTCCCCTGGACAGCCTCCACCCTCTCAATGTCCATCCTGAGATGTGGTCCCCAGAACTGGACACAGTACTCCAGGTGGGGTCTCACCAATGATCTATACAGTGGCAACACCCTCTCCCTCCTTCTTCTGGCGATACATCTTCCTGTGCACTCCAGCATCTCAATGGCCCTATCTACTGCCTTGCTGCACTGTCTCACCACCTTGAGGTCAGCAGCTAGGATTACTCCCAGGCCCCTTTCCTCTTTGATGACCGTCAATAGTTTTTCCCCATTTTATACTCTGCCTCTAGGTTCCTGTGCCTTAAGTGCAAGAACTAGCTACAGGGAATTATTTCTTAAGCACATTTATTTAAAATGCTTCTTTCCCCAGATGTGCAGCGCACTGATGTACAAACATGAAAGCACCATTCATCTTTTCTACTTTAATTTTCTCAATATGTCTACAGTAAAATACTAAATTTAGAGTCAGTAAAACAGGAGTATTTACAGAACCAAGATGTCCTGCAAAACCCTGGTGGCTAGGGATGTTACAGTATCTAATTGTGATGGTATTAAGCGTGACATGTTGTACTGTGGGTATCATGGATATTGCGGTATTACATAAATAGTAATGTGTATGCATAAATGTTTTCCTCAAACTCTTTTGTAAGGGAGGGGTGGCATAGAAGGGAGTGTTGTTCCTAAAAACATAACCACAAATTAGCCGAAAGCCTGAAAACTATGGTATACCATGAACCACGGTTATCACAATATTGAAAATTGGCAACCGTATCAATACCATGATTTACAATACCACGGTATACTATGAAATCTTGATACTGTGTCATCCCTATTAGTAGCATGGGAGTTCTAGCAACTTCGCTGATTAAAGCTACAAAGCAAAGATACTCCAGACTTAGCCGGGGTGGGGGTGGAGGGGTTTACAGCCATGTCTGAGAGGTTGGAAAACTGGACAGGTAGTCCATTTTGACTGAACAGTGTACTGTAGACCCTGTAGACAGAGTTGGTTTCCTGTTGGAGCACTCTTTGTCATGCTAATAGACCACATTCTACCAGTGAAAGGGACAAAAATAGGTACAATGTTCAAATTAAACTGCTGCCAGGGTGCCAATGATAAGATGGAGACTGTAAACAATCTCCCCATCATGGGCTATACCACCACCAAACACAAAAATGGTATGGAGAAATCTAGGCGCACTTTATTAAAAAAATATATTTATTGTATCTGACAAATCCTCACCACTATGCTCTACAGCCACCTCTAGTAATGGTGGCACAATCACTGCAGAAATCACCACCGGTTTAACTGCATGTACAAATGCTCTCATGGATCCCTGCTTGGCAATCTCCAACTTGCTTTTACTACGGCTGTTATTTTAGTCACGTCTGGTTTAAGCTTCACCATTCAGACAACCAAGAAAACTTTTTTTTCCCCTCCAACTTTGTTTATGCCCCCTCAATCTCTGGCCCCTTAGACCTCTCTCCAGTGTGGACACTAGGCTCCAGCTTTCTCCCGCTCTGTTGAGGCCCTCCAACCAAACCTCCATCCCAGGATCACTCTCTACCCCCTACTCTGACCTAACCAACCCCCCCCCCACCCCCGGCTCTGAGCCCCCCAAGGTGGGACCGCCTCTCCCCCAGCGCTCTATCTAGAATCTAGTAGACAGCAGGAGGGAAGGGTGAGAGCCAGAGGCTGGTTGAAAGGGCCTGAGTGTGGGTGCCAGATCATGGGTCCTGCCATCGCCTGTCCAGGTGCAAGGGTTTTTCGCTTTTCTTCCCTGTGAGGTGATGGCGTGCAATGGAGCCCAGCACGTGGAAGGCATGCTCCCACACCCGCAGGCAGAGCGTCCTGCCGCACCTTTCCCCATCCACATGTCTCCTAGGCCACGGTGCCCCCAGTTTTCACTGGGAGCAACTGGACCCTTGGAGCCCACAAACCCACCCTCCCTAGGAAAGAAGAGCAGTCCTCTGGACGCTCAATCTCTCCTGCTCCGACCAACCCCCGATGACCCATGTCCACTCCCGAACACAGGTTGGGCATGATGCAGTAAGGCAGATGCCTCAAACCTCAAGCCGGGTCCAAGAAAGACTTTGGCAGACTCCCCACACACACACATTTGGAAAATGCTACCTGACTATATAAAGCAAGCATCCTTCTCTAGCAAATTAAAAAAAAAATACTCCATCCATATTCCAAAGAACCTTGTATTTCTACTGTTACATTGGTAAGCTTCTATACAGTCTATATGGCTTTTTGTAAACTGGCAACTACCTCATTGCCTAGCATCTTGTATGCAACCTCTTTTCACTTTGCAAGTCACACACAACAGTATCTGTGATCTACTACTAGTGCTGCTCCTCCAAACATTCCTTTCACTTGTTTAAAGCAACAGTGCGACCAAAAAAAAATTCCCCAAAAGATAGTTTCCAGATACAACAAAATAAAATATTAGCAAGCTGTACGTGTTTAATCTGATTTTCTAGGTGCTTCCTATGCTGTGACATTCAGTGCCAAAAAACGTAAACTGATGCACCCGTGTAAAAATCCACAGACAGAAGAGTGCATCAATGGGATCAAGATGGAGTGCTCCTGGGAGGAAAGGGATAACTAGTACCAGTCTGAAAACCTCTACCCAACAGGGTATGGCATGCAGCAAGGCAAACAAAATACTGAGGTGCATCAGGAGTAGTTTTGTGAGGTCGCAGGAAGGAGGGGATACTGCTGCAGTATGTGTCGTTGGTTCAACAGCACCTGTAGTAGTGCACACAGTTTTGAAGCCCACATCTGAAGGACAGCAAGATGTTAGCAACTCTCCAGTGGACAGCTACAATAATGACTCCAGGGCAGCAGGCTAGGTCCCACAAGAACAGACTGGATAGCCTCCAAGAGGTAAAGGGAGTGGGGATATGACAGAAGCGTGCAAATTCATACGGGGATATAACAGGGCGGGTTCCAAAGAGTTCAGCAGCTGAGGAACAGTGCAACCACCAGGGGGCACCACCTCAAGCTGGAAGGGGTGGGAGAAATCCAAAAAGGACATCAGAAAGTATTTTTTCGCAGAGTGGGTGGTGGGCAGGCGGAATATTCTACCAACTAATGTGATGAACACTGGCATTATATCAAGGTTCAAAACACAGTGGGACCTGGAGATGACAATTAACAATAGTTTGGAAACCTCTTCCCAGTGCGGTATGGTATACAGTAAGGCACACAAAATGCCGGGGTGCATCAGGAGGCATTCCACGTGTCACAGGAGGGAGGGAGGGAGGTGATACTGCCACTGCACAGGTCACTGGTTTAACAGCAACTGGAGTACTGCATACAGTTTTAGAGCCTACATCTGAAAACGGGCAAGGAGAGTATACACACTATCCAGAGGAGGGCTACGAAAATATTCCATGGGGCGCAGGGTAGACCCTACAGGGATAGACTGTATATCCTCACTATGTACTCTCTGGAGGACAGGAAACAAACGGACAACATGACAGAAACAGAGACTCTGATAGCAGAAGGAGACTTCACTGTAGGTTCCTTTTTTGAATTTACTGTACTGTATGCCCCTTCGACACCCATCCTGCCCTGTCAGCCTCCTCTCCCCCAGCCCCGTCACCCCCACTGTCCCTGGGACTTACCTTTCTGACCCTGTAGTGCCCCACAGTTTACCCTTATGGCAGAGCCCCCCCCCCCAGGTTTCCCCCAAGTCCAGGCGGAGTTCAGCTTGGGTGCAGGTCGGAAGCCCAGTGAGCAGGTGCAGGGCCTGCGAGGAGAGAAGGCTTCATTCTACAGGTTGGGGGATTTTCCTTGTTTCTAGCCCCCACCCCCGGCACCTCGTGGGCTGGGACTGCAGCAGATGTCAGAATGCTTGCATGCCGATGTCCCAAGATGAGAGGTGCCTTCCCAACCATCACGGCTCCCCTTGCACTGCCACCTGCGGTCACCCAGCTGGCAGTACTGCAGCGGAGCACACCGATTTCCCTCCCCAGAGAAGGACAGCATCCTCTGGGATGCTCAGTCCTCCTCTCCTCGGCCAGCCCCCAACAATTCAGGCTCACTTCTGAACTCAGGTCATCAGTGTCACAAGCAGTAGTGCTACTGCTGCACCGAGGGGCCAGCTAACTTCACTGTAGGTCCATTGATTCTGCCCTTAACATATTACCTCACCCAACCAACCTACTGTACTGGTGAGCTGTTACCCTCCTCTTCCTCCACTCCCTCACCCCTCAAACCCACGTTCTCTGCCCCAATGGGGACTATTAGTCCCCTTGCCCTGTCC
The DNA here is from genome assembly GCA_016271365.2 of Neoceratodus forsteri. Lineage (NCBI taxonomy): Eukaryota > Metazoa > Chordata > Ceratodontiformes > Ceratodontidae > Neoceratodus > Neoceratodus forsteri. Next base: position 271,469,460 of record JADMNL010000027.1, read on the forward strand.
CAAAACATGTTTAAATCCATTATGGGTAACTGCCTCTGCCACTTCTACTGGTAGTCTGTTCCATAGTTCCACCACCCTCTCAGTGAAGTAAAACTTCCTCATGTTTCTCTTGAACTTGCCTCCCACCAACCTCCAGCCATGCCCCCTAGTGACTGCATCACTATGTCTTACAGAAAGATCTGCACTATTCACCTTGTTTACACCTCCGAAAAACTGCTATGTTTACATTATGTCCCCCCCCAGCTCTTGCTTATCTACTTAGCCTCCAGTGAGTACCTATTTAGGGCTTCACCTCAGTCCTCATAGGATCTGCCCTGCTGACCTTGGATCATTCTGGTGACCCTTCACTGTACCAAGTGCAGTCCATCAATGTCTTTCCTCCAATCAGAAGGGGAGCCCCAAAACAGTATCTGGTGTTAGTAGGGGACTTGAACTTGCCAGATGTTGACTCCTTCCAGGCTGATCTTTCATAATTCCCTTCCTGCTGTTCGGAGGTGCTCTCCTTGGAGGTGGTTAGCTGCACATACTGACAGTACTAAAGTGAGCACAAGCATCAGGGAAGGGGTATGGTGGCACTGTATGAGAGAAGAGCTGGGCAGGATCCACGAACATAATGGATGAAAAATAAAAAGAGCTGGGAAATGTAGATTCAACCCATCCAGATGATTGTTTAATCTGTGAACAGATTTTATGTTTATTCTCTGTTTGAAACACATTGAATATCACTGCTATTACAATAAAGGAAAGATCAGTTTTCGTTACAATCAGTTTAACTTGCAGTGGTGCTGGAGATATTGCTACTGGCCACCTCAAAACTACTAGAAAAAAGTAGGGAAAACAGTTGTGGTGTTAAGAATTGATGCTGTCATTTTATTTTACATTATGTGAGTCATCACTGGTTTCAGAGGATGTGTTTGGGAGAACCAGTGGCAGCTAATATCACTAACTTCAGTTTCTGTTGTGGAGACCAGCGTGACGCAACTTTCCAGGCTCCAGAATATGAATAAATAAATTAAAGTCTGCATTCAGTTTAACCTAAGGGTCTTCTGGCCTTGCTCCTTCCGAGCCTCATACTTCTCTGGTTAAACATAATATTGCAGATTACTGGCACAACCATTTTTCATACCGTGTTCAGTGCCCTATTCTGCAGCAGCAGTAATCTTGCATTAAATAATATCTGAATTTATTCATTAGTCTCTATTGTAGAGTAACTGTACTGATTTATATGAAAAGGAATACATAAAAAATAAACTAAGAGAGCTTACTTCTTAAAGCGGGATGGGCAGAGCCCAATATAATTACAGCAGCGTTGTGGTTAAATGAAAACATTTCTTTAAAAAAAAAATCTCTAAAAGGATAGATATACAATCAAAATAGCAAAATGACTTCAATAAACTACTTCCCAATGAACACGAGGCAACAAAATTGAAATAATGTTTATCATACAAAAAATTTGGGATTCTTTCTGGGGAGTGTTTGCTGCTAAAGATACCGCTAGACGCTGAACAACACTTACAACTAAGAAAGTTTGATAAGATGCACTTCTGGGAAATGTCGTCGAGATTGTGGTGTGGAGAAAATGGGACTTTATGGGATTTATAAGGTCAAACTGCAGATGAATTCTCATTTTACTCAGCTGGCTCAATTTTCAAAAGCCCTGAGAATGCTACAAGTGCCTGGTACACCAATCATACGGCGCACAGAGCTTGTGGCGTTCTCCGGGAGCCAAACGGGATTTTCACTCCCATGTGTCAAATGCCACAAGTTAGACCAGCTCCTCCCTGGTCTAACTTGTGACATTCCGTGGACCATTTTTATGGGGCTTGGCCCAAATATTTGGCACAAGCTGCCATAAAGTGTGGAAACTGTCATAGGTGCACCCGATGTACTATAATCCAGTGCAGTTGCGGCAAATGTGTTTGGCACAACTACACTAAAAAACAAGAGTGATGCAAGGATTAATGCCAGCTCTGCATCACCCTTTGACAATTGAGCCCATTGTCTCTCCCTTAAATAGCTACTTAACAACAGCTAACAGGATAAACTGGTTTCATTTCAGTTGGTTTGCATCTGTGTCTCCCTATTCCTGACCCCCGGGGACATGGCTAAAGTAGGCAGTATTGTCTAGCCCTCCCTTCCAGGTCAGCAAAAATGAAATAAATCAATCAATCCGTTTCAAACACTACTTTAGAACTGTTTCATACTGGTATTAAATCTGGAGGTAGGGATTCCAATCAAATAATCTGTTGGCTCTTATAAAAAAACACAGACTGTGGCAGAGATACTGGGATGAGTTTCCAATTTTTTTTTTTGGTAATAAATTAATTAAATTCAGTAAAACTCCCAGACAAATAAAGGATTATTCATAAGAAACTCACACAGAGAGGTGTCACAGACATTTATTTATGCTAAATCAAGGAGCTTTGCCACTTCAAAAAATCTTCCAATTCTTTAATCTTTTTTTTTTTACACAAAGATTCAGGAAGGTGGACAGCTAGACTGTTTGATAAGCATACTATTTTTATGAATACCTGACACTGTGCTTATATATTACAGATTTTGTAATGTTCTTTGACTGTATGCACGGTAAGTTAAAAAAAAAATACATAAAAAAAAAAACAAACAAAAAAAAAAACAGATGTACTCTATTTTGATTAGCACTGATCTTTCCCCGTAGGGAAAGACTGAGGTTTTGTTATCCTTCGAGTTCCAAGAAGATTTTTAAAATGACTGATTCCATGTTTTATTTAACTAGTTCATTAAAGTTTGGTGAAATTCTAATTCATAAATATGAAAGGCCCTTATTACAAACTTTCAGTTGTGAACCTTGAATAGATAAGTTACATAAGCTGTATCTTGAATGTAATGGCAATAGTTTTTATTTTTTACAAATGATTATAAGTCCAGAAAATTGGGGAAAAAAGAGCTTAGTAATGAGACTAGCGCAGGAATCGAATGGTTGGGCATACTGATAGTTGACAAAATGTCATCTGCATATGCTAATAATTAACATGTGTTCTTATTTATCATAGATCCCCTTATTTTCAATTATTTTGCAGATAATGAATTATCTATTGGCTAGAACTTTTGTAATGATTTCAGTCTACATTAAGGAGTGAAATTGGTCTCAAATTTGCGCATATAGTATTTTCCTCATCTTCTTTTGAAATTAATGTAATCAAAGCTTCTGACAGAGAGCAAATCATTATAATCTTGGGCTTTCAGGATGCCCTTTAAGACTTTCTGGTAAATGTAATCATTAAGAAATTAATAAAAATTCAACATGTAGTCCATCTAGACCTGAGGTCTGAGAGCAACATATCTTTGATGGCCCTTCCAATTTCTTCAAAGGTAATTGGCCTGGCTAACACATTCCCATCTTAAACTAGAGAGCTGGGGAAGAGCAATTGAATTTAGAATGGCTTTGGCCTGATCAGTTACATTTCGTCATTTAATCGCATACAGATATTTATAGATTCATACTTCTTGTCATGGCTCTACTACAATCAAGTTTGAAGTTCATTTTCTATATAGCCACAACAGTATAACCCAAAAGTGATGGGCAGAGCTTGACAGGCCTTGTCCACTAAGGACGGAACCATTAGTATGCCTTCCTATTCTCCCAAATTTAATGACAATTCACCTTTCAGTTAGAAACCTACTGTAAAGTCCAACGAGACATTATTGTGTGCTTTGGCTGATCCACCCCATGCCATGACTTCTGAGGATCACATCACAAGTTCCACCATCTATTAGGATTCCTGTGGAAACTGTAAAGATGATTTTTCTATATGCCACAATATTTATAGCACAAAGAATGTTTATCCCAGTTTCGAGAGTTGGAAATGTGCCAGATACATTTACCAACATTACAGAAGCCAGCAGGTTACTGTATGCCACAAATGTTTGAACTTCGTCCAGAAATCAGATCTTACTACATATTTGTAATCCTTCAGGAGTCTACCATGGACAGGTGCGGCGCCATAGGATTAGAAAGTAGCTAGTATGGTCTTCCATCTTCAAGAAGGGAGCAAGGTGACACCTAGGTATCTGCAGGCTTATCAACCTGACATCTGTGCTGGCAAGGTCCTAAAAGCCATGATCAAGAATAGAATAATGGAGTAGTTGGTAAAGACCAAGTTTCTAGACCTCAGCCTGTGTGAAAGCAATGGAGAGCATTCTAACATACACGAGACAGGCAGAATGGCTGGGTAAACATCGTAACAGAAAGGGAGGGGGAGAAGGTGAACCAGTAGGGCTCTGTCATGCCAAATTAGATAGGCAGGAATGGGCAGACACAATGAGCTAAGAGATCATTTTCTGCCGACAAAGTCTATGATTCTGGATATCAGGTTTGTTTAGCAGGTACTTCTTTGAATGTGATCCAGCTTAAAAGGTGATAGGAAACAGTTTTTACACCTATAGATGCCTTCCAGTTGTTCTTTTATTGGCTACCCAGTATTCCGATTTGTTTTTGATCTTTTTTGTTAAATTATCTAATTTTGTTGCTTTCGTAACTACCTTGAATCCCTTCCTCCTTTGCAGCTGCTGCTCTCTTTTCATACTGCCTGAACATTCTGTGACATCAATAATACCATTTCAGGCCATGCAGATGAATAGCGTGGAATGGGAGTTACTGATGTCATAGCATGTCTAAGAAATATGAACATCAAGAGCAGTAACTGGTGAGGAGAACACAACTCTATGCAAATCTGATAGCGCCCCAAAGCTAGATTATTTATTTATCAAAAAAATTATTAATGCATATCAGAATATTTAACTGGCATGGAAAGGATGATGGAAGGGCAGTTAACCATGTTAAAATAATTTCCTATCTCCTTTAAGTCAGGGGTAGATTGGTAGGCAATGCCCAATTTGTGGCATAAACCACCTCATACACCATGGAGTATCATAATGTCTTTGTAGGTTCTATCATAGTTACAAGTTTGAAAACCATCCCATTTCAATTATGAAATTAGTGCCCCAAAAAAATCAAGTGGCAGAAAGGGGGGGGGGGAATGGGGACAGTATGTCACACAAGCCAGCCAGCTAACACAGCAGTAGTGTTACCACATGCCAGGGTTTTATGTAACTCTAAAAACTGATTAGCGTTTTGCTCATAAAAGTGCTAAAACTTTGTGAAAATGAATAGCTCTTGCCTCACTGTGTTTAACACAGCACTTCTAGAAAATCTATACAAATACTTTCTGTACAGTTAGTATCATCCCAAGAAAAAAAACTGCAAATCAATTATTTAAAACCCTGCATGCCATCCAGACAACCTGGCTTTGTGCCCTGAGCCAAGGACAACTGGAGCTGACCCATGAGGTGGGGTTCCTGCATCCATCTTGGGATCTTCTGCTTGTAGAAGGGAAGGCATCTTCTCTCTCTATGTATGACTGCCCTCTGGTGGCCTGGGGGAGAGAAGTGTCATGGAGAAAGAACCGCAGTGGTCCTTTACAGAGCTGACTTATGTTGGCTTCACCAAGAATGTGACATGGAGGTTTTCCACTCTTAGAGTGGGGCCAGCAGGGGAGTCCTAAAAGAGGGTTGGGGAATCACCCGCCCTTCAGACAGACCTGACAGGTATAATCCTGGATCGCTCCTGATCTGTACAGTAGGAGGGATAAAAGGAGGGGTTATGGGGTGGAAAAATGAAAGGCAGACATGGGACAGAGAAGGAAGTCTTGTCCATCCATGCCAACCTGGGCTGTCTAGCCTATCTCCTTTGCTGTCTCCTCCCTCTAGCAAACACTCAGTTGACAGAAATACATCCTTGGAGTACTGGTCCCTCTCCAAGGTTCCACTTGTTGGGGATAAGCCACAGTTTTATTTATTTGAAAATTGATGACCACGAGAGGAGCACTAAGCCAAGGTTCATTTCCAGGTAGAACCATGGGGAGAGGGCAACAGCAGGGGAGAACACGTATGAACAGGATAAACTGAAGTGGCTTCCCAACAAACAACATACAGTAACTGCGGTAATAGCAAAAAAATACCAGCATTGCAACATTTTAAACTATAAGATGGCCCTGCGCTGTGGGGAGGGACAGTAAATAAATAAATACATGCAGGCAGTTGAACAACAAAAACAATTATCAATCATCTTACTGGTTTGATGGCCAGAGTAAGGAGACAGCAAAGGCAGGAAGAGATCAACAGTATCCAGGGGAATCCAAGGGTGAGAAAGGGGCAATGAGGGAGATAGGAACTTTTTTGGGATGACAAATACACCAACCATTCAGCAGGGACCTGGTTTAAAAAAAAAAAAAAAAAAAAAAAGAGTGGCAGCACCGTAAGACAAATTTACAGTAAGTCACAAGCAAATACAGATAATACAAACCATATGAACCAGAAAACAAAGTGCACCAATTAGCACAGCAACTTTTTTTTTTTAAATACTCAGGATATCCCAGCTGAGATTCAACATCTTGTTTCCAGTGAGGTCCTGATTCTACCCATTTCTGCAGTTGAGTGGACTGGAGCATGGACATGTTAAGTGACTTGCCCATGGGCTATGGTCACAGTGAGTATTTGGCTCTAGCAAGGTTTGAACCTGCGATCTCCAGGTTCCCAAGCAGCCACTCTAACCATTAGACCACAGTGCCTCTATGGTAACTTAAAGGAGAACTGCGCTGAATCTGCAAGTAATTTTTTTCCCCGGTAGAAGCTGTTTTTTTTTTTTAATACAGTACTAGTCCCAATTCAGCTATTGTTCTAGCTATACTGTCTTTTTAGTTATACCAGTGGGTATTTCTGATTATAAAATGGGGTAGAAAAATCATGAAATTTGATTGGATGTGGGCCATCTTTACCCCATGCTTTTATCTCAGCACAACAGCACTGGATAAAGATCCAGCAGCCTCTTCACAAACACTAACCACACATCCCAGACTGCCATCACAAACATGGCTGCCACCTTTACTTGCGTAATACCTTCAACTAGGCCCTAAAAACAAAACAGCCTTATGCAAGCAATAATACCCGACAGGATGGGTGGTATTGAGCAATACCGGACCGCCCAGGGGCATAATGAGGCCTGATGCCACAGGCGGAGGGTCTTATAGCCCTTGGAAAGTCTGATATTGCCCATACCGCCCACCCGGGAGGGTATTATTGCACTTAGAAAATGGGCATAAGTTTAAGTTTTTTTTTTTAGTAGAAATATTGAAATAGAATGAAAATAAAATCTTTCAAATATATTAAAAAGAAAGTTTTATGTAAAGTAGTCCCTGCCTGTCAGTTGCATTTCCCTGTTTGTCAGAGCTGTCAGTAGAGGGCGCTGCTATAGGAGGCCAGTGCTCCTGGAAATGTTGCCAGGAATGTCTGTATCTTCTGCAGTGATCGCGGGAGGGGGGCACTTATGAGTTAAGAATGGCAGAGGACGTAAGGAGCCACAGTAAGGTAATTCATTTTTTTTTAAAAAGTGTTTTTCTGTGTGTTTTCTGCGAGCATGAAATGCAGTCAGGTGAAAGCACAGAAACGAGCAGGACTGTCTCGCAGTAACACTTAGCACACAACATGCTAGCAATTGGCTAGTACTTCAAATTTAGGGAAAAATATTTGTTTTTTGTGACAGAGTAGTGCTTAGCGCTTGACATGCTAGCGCTAACATTTTAAAGTGGAAACCTCTTGCGTTTGTCAGAAAAAAATAATTGGGGGGGGCCTCGGCCCTCACGTTTCACTAAGCGAGGGGCAAGAAATGGCAACTACTTTCTTCGAACATTCGAGGTGCCCATGTATACTCTCAGTAATAGGGCACCTCGAATTCACACTTGTTTCCATGCAGGAGTCTATTGAAACTTAATGTACCTCCCAGCTGTGGCTCTCAGCCAATCAAACAGCTCCTACAATCTAGCCCATTTACTAAATTAAAAAAAAATAACAGTTAAATGTTATTTGCCCTCGTAATCCTCTTCTTATACTAGCATGCATTTAAAAATTAATTATCACAGTCTTTACAGTTTTAATTTCTGGTGTTTCTTTGCTAACCATGAAGAATCCCCCTTCTATCCTTACCTGCTTACTAGGAAAATCTCTGCCGCTTAACCTGCTACATATACAACAGAAACCCTGGTTCCATCTGAGGCTTCTGTTGTGTGAATGAGGGGGGTGAACATTCTCCCAGTAAAACGGAGCAGAGATTTGAATTCTTGTATTCCAACCATAGAAAACATTCCATTTACTGAGTGTAGAAAAGATAGAACAGAAAAGGGAGGAAATAGTTGGGGACGTGGACGTATGGTGCCATTTTTTCCCACATCCTGAGCTTATACTTATTATTCTTCCAGATTCCACTCTTTTTCCCACATAGACTATGTTTTTGTTACAACATTGCATTCAGATGTACTTAAGAGACATCTCCATTGGAGCTAGTCTCCTTTCAGACCATCCCCCACTGTTACTAAAATTAGACTGGGCCAAATCCCACCAATTGACGTCCTGGCATTTAAACCTTGCTCTATTAAAGGAAGAAGCTTTTAAAACTATGATGACAGAAAAAAATCAAACAAATATTACTGGAGAATGCTTCCCCTGACATTTCCCCAAGCATTTTATGGGACACTCTCAAGGCAGTTCTTCGTGGGGAAATCATCACTTACTCCTCCCATAAAAAAAAACAAGATGCCCGATATAAGGCTATGTCAGCAGAGTTGGACTCCCTGCAAAAAGAACATACGGAGAGGGAAAGGAGAAACCGTATTAGACAGATCAAAGTAGAATTACAGAAAATCCTAGATCAAAAGGTACAAATGACATTAATGTATCTGAAAAGATTCCATTATGAGGGGGGGACCTAGAGGGGCTGGGGTGTTGACTAGAAAGTTACTGGGTTATAAGATGGTATCTCATATCCATTTACTTAAATGGCCCACAACAGGAAGATTGTGGTCTACCACCCCGGAGATAATTAAACTTTTCAGAATTTTTAGTCAACTATAAGAAGATCCTAATCCCCCTGCAGTCAAACATATTTTTGCTTTTTTGGTGGGTCTGGCAATACCGAAACTCTCTCAGACCCACCAGGAACTGCTGTTGACCCCGATCTGAATGGAGGAACTTCAGAAGGCCTGGTTTCAAATGAAAACAGTAAAATGTCCAGGCCCCAGATGGGTTCCCCATAGAATGGTACAAGACTTTTGTAAAGCCATTGGCCCCCAGATTACTAGATGCTTTCATAGCAATTCAGAAGGGGACTCCCCCCAATCGGCTGGCGCCATTCTTTCTGTGATCCTAAAACTAGGTTACAACCCTAAACTTCCAGCCTCTTACAGGCCAATCTCCATATTAAATACAGACTAAATTATATATGTCTATTCGAGCTCACCAAATCGAGCAATTTCTTCCAACCATTATTTGCCCAGACCAGTCAGGTTTTATCCACTACAGACAAACAATCGATAACATTAGTAGAACCATTCACTTGATGGACCATGTCACCCAAAGATCAGTCCCAACAGTATTAGTCAGTTTGGACCCGACAAGGCTTCTGATAGGATGTCTTGGCCCTATCTGTGGCAAACCGTATTAGCCTTTGGCTTTCCGTGGGAAGTTGTTTCCTGGCTTCAGAATATATATAGGCACCAACAGCACACCTCAGGAGTAACAGTCAGATAACATCACCCATTACACTGGACTGTGGCACACAGCAGGGATGCCACTCTCACCATTGCATTTTGCACTTTACCTCGAACAGCTGGCAATTGCCATTAGAGGGGCTGGGGTGTGGAGGGGATCCCCATAGGAGGTCAGGCCTTTAAAATTACTTTATATACAGATAACATTTTATTGTCTCTGTTGGATCTGGAGGGCTCCCTGCCCATGGTGTGGAGGATCCTTAGGATATTTGCAGAGCTGTCGGGATATGTTATAAATACCTCAAAACTAAGGTGTTAACCCTTAATTTCAATCCCTCTACAGTATTAAAATTATAACTTCCCTACACTGGGGCTGCACAAAACACAAATATTCAGGTGTTAAATTGCCCAAAAACCTGCAACACTGAGAACTGGTGAACTATGAACCCCTGATACAGGTTCTTGAACGGGACCTGGTGCAGTGGGCTTCTTTATGTTTACCCTTTCCCATCCGCATTGACACCATCCATATGAATATTCTCCCGCGGTTACTCTATTTGTTTCAAACACTCCCTGTAATACCCTCCCCCTTTTATTTTACATCATGGAATAAATCACTGTCTTGATTTATTAAGGCGGGTTGTCATCCTCGACATAGGTGGTCCCTTCTTCAATCACCACAAGCTATAAAGGAGGCCTAAATCTTCCCAACCTACTTAATTGCTTTTGGGCAGCTACAATGGCACTTTGGATTAACCCCAGTTACAACTCCCCATAAAAACACATAGAATTTATATTCAATTACCTTTTTGATATGGGAAAGATCCTACTTACATCCCTGACAGACCCTTTCAACTTAAACTATTTTTGGCTTCGGCACTGCGAATACACTTCGTGTCTTCTTCCAGATCCGGATGCTTCCCAGTTGTCCTCAATATTTTACTTTACCCACTTATTGTCCACAAAGGTGGAGTTTTTACCTGCTCATATAGACCACTCCTTTCATAGATGGAATCAGATGGACTTATCTTATATCTTTCAATTCCTAGATACCCAAGGGGTTCTTTCTTTTACCCAACTGCAAGCAGTTTACCCTTTGATGAACCTGGAGCATTTTCTGTTATCTGCAACTGTGAACCTTTCTCCAACATAAAGACCCTGACAGAAGTCTACCTCCAGATCCCATGCCATTATTACTAAAACTAGTACTTGACTCCCTGAAAGGGATAACCTGGCAACATTTGATAGGACATGTCTATAAAGCCCTAGGTGATTATGCTGACGATTCTTCTTTATCGATGTTACAGGCCTGGAATAAGGAATTAGCATTAAATATTCCTCATTTGGATTGGTTTAAATACACCCTTCCCTCTATGAAAGTTTCCCAGGCTCAGTATTGGAAGGAGTTTGCCTGGAAATGTCATTCAAGGTTCTCAAATACACTCTCTCAATTAATTAAATTTCTCCCTTCCCAATTTGGATTCTGCTGGAGGGGCTGTGGGGAAGCCAGGGCTAAGCATTCCCACATTTTCTGGACATGCCCAGTTATCTCCCCCTTTTGGACACAGGTAGCTGACATTTTGGCTCAGGCGGTGGGTGCTGAGGCAGTTCTCAACCCTGAATTAGTCCTATCGATCCCCCCCCCCCCGATCTTAGCCGTCAATATACATATATGTGTAGAGAATAGCTCTTGGGCCAAGCCTAAGAAGGCCATTACTCGTAGGTGGCATCAACATTCTCTCCCAGCACTTCCCCTTTGGTATTCAATCATGAAAGACATGTATTATTTAAAGCGCCTAACTGCCTGCTGCAGTGGTAGAGAGAGAAGCAGTTTTAATTAAGATGGAGACCATGTTTTTTTTTTTTATATATTCGTTCCTTGAAAGGAGGGGTGTTAGAATGCAGCTCACTTAATAGAGTCGGTCTGTAGTAGTAATGAACAGAACAGTCAGTAGACTGCACTGGAGAATGAGAGAGAGAGAGAGAGAGAGAGTGTACAGCATTGCATTTTCTGGGGGGGGGGGACAAAAAGTGCATCCCATTAGCAGTATAGGAAAGGATGTCATGCACAACAAATGTCAGAAATTATATCAGCACTGCATTTCAGACCTTTGTATGTGCATAACAGCAGTTACGTATGGATTATTTTTGGGGGACTATTTTTCCAGGTGGCAGGATACAGTCAAGTTTTTGGATTTTAAAGAGGGAGAAAACACCTTTCTGTTGTTTTCTCCTTCTTTTACACATAACCCATGTTATAAGCGCAATAACCCACGACAGGGTATGGGGTTATTGGGGATTAATCAACTCCAGTGGTGCATGTGGCCTAGTCATGCCTTGTGCCTCACAATGCCCCCGGGGTGTTGATTAATCTCCAGTAACCCCATACCTTGTTGTGAGTTATTGCTTACTTAACACCAGAGTGTAAATCAGAAAAACGTTCACTCTGGTTACTGAAAGACCTGTATAGGTGGAACAGTAACAGAATCTGAACCAGTGCTTAAAAGTAGTTTATACAGAGAAAAACAGCAAGGTACAGCGCAGTTGTCCTTTAACATGTCAGTTATCATTTCAACTATCTACGGTACTTTCAGATGTCATTAAGTTACAAACCATATCAATGAGCAACCCCCCCACACACACACACACACACACACACAGGAAATGCTGTGATGTGGTAGTTAATATGGACAACAGAACATAAAATACTTACTTCCTTTCATTACACTTCCATCTCGGTACTGAAAGGAAGAAAGCCCTACAGATAAGAAAGCCACACCTACATGGCTTCTTGTACTAGTTTATGCTCAGAGTACTCCTGCATGTGAAAGCATTCTCTGGCAATCTTAAGCAGTGCAGACTGGACAACCAGTTATCAAGCCAGAGAGAGAGGGTGATGCAACAGGCTCAGTCTCTTCTTCCATCCTCTGCCCCAGGGGGCTGCAGCATTTCATTCAGACTGAATTACTTAATTTGACAAAAACATATCCTGTAGCGTCAGATGTGTTATGAATGGCAAACCAAGAGCAGAGCCAGCAAGCCAGAGGATCAGTTAGGGATATCAGCATTAAGGAATTTTCACAAAAGTTCAGTAATAAGAAATATCAATGTGGAAGCCATAGCCAACCCCCGCCCATCTGTGCATTTGATCAGGGTTTTCTTTGAGCTTATAAATAAGTTTACAGTTGCGCTTGGTATGCAGGCATGATGTTGTCAGGAAGGACATATATTTATAACTGCTTGAGGGATACACTGTCCTTTCCAATCAACAAAAGTAAAATGAAGACCATTAGGCAGCGGGGAAACTGTCAAACACACCGTCTGACCTGCTCATCAAAGGAGATGGGGTTCTTGTCTGAACCTCAACGCTGACAGCCTGGTTGCGATTTGAAATTCTATCATAGCAGTGAGTTTCTGCTGTTTTTTTTAACACACCAGAAAACAAAGTAAGTGTGTGTGTGTGTGTGTGTGCGTGTACTGTATACGTGTGTATGAATATGGTGTGTGTGTGTATACATACGTGTGCTGAGCGGTGGGTGAGTGCTGACTGCAGTAATGAAGAAGAATCTGACAGCTGTCCAACTGACAAGTCTTAACACCCTCCATGTGTTCCTGCCGTACTATACAACAGTTGTGAATATCTTTTAAAGGTGAAGGGAAACAGTTTTTACACCTCTAGATGCCCTCCAGTTGTCTCCTTAGTGTCTACCAAATATTGTGATATGTTTTTTCCCTTTTTTATCAAATGAATAATCTAATTTTGTTGCCTTTGTAACTATCATGATTCCCTCTCTCCTCGGCAGTTGCTGCTCTCTCTTTTCATACTGCCCGAACATTCTATGACATCCATAACACCATTCCAGGCCATTCAGATAAACAGCATGGAATGGTGGTATTAATGTCACAGAGTGTCTTAGAAATAAGAAAGAGCGGTAGCTGGCGAGGAGAGCGGAATTCTATGTGGCTCCGAGGGCACCCCAAAGCTACATTATTTATTTATCCAAAATTGGTCAAAGCATATCAGAATACGCAATTGTCATGGAAAGGAAAACAAAAGGGCAGTTAACTATGTAAAAATCATTTCCTAGCTCCTTTAAGCAGAAAATCATGTTTTACTTTATTTAAATGTTCTTGTTATTTATTTTATGTATTTGTTTATTTATTTATTTATTTATTTAAAAGTTTAACCAGGAAGGACATATACTGAGCTGAATAACAACTCATTTCCAGATGCGTCCTGGGAGGGAGGGAAGAGGGCGATAACTAAACAATAAAACTACTAACAGAAGAAGTAAAATACAACCATATAGTAGGGTCTGTTCATGAAAAAGGGTTACCAAAGTGTGACATGAGAGGCAATTTTTCAAATCAACCAAAGATAAATTTTGTGATATATTTTAAAATACTATGATCCAACTGAGAAACAAATAGCCATGTTACAAGATAAATACCTTTAAGGTGCCAAAGAAAAAAAGGTTTGGCGCGATGAGTGTAACAAGACACAAAACACATCACACATCGTGGTGAGCGGAATAAGACACACCACACACTGTGGCGAGTGTTAAAAAGGGCACCACACAATTGCTATGGTAAAAAAAAGTTTACTTACATTGATTTGCGAATTTACTAGACACTATATGACATGAAAGCAATAATTACACGTTTGCTATAATTACGTTCCTTGCAAATATTCTACAACTGTACAATCAGCATTGTACATAAAAAATATTTGCTATAATAGCATAGTGCAAAATTTGCAAGATGCACAATAGTGCACAAGTCTCATTAGTGATGGGGTGTATTTCCAGCTCCCATAGCAATCAGTTGTCCATGTCAAGTGTATAAAACACCGAACAGTTCCACCGCGATAAGTGTAACAGACACACTACTGCATATCTCTCAACTGTACCTGATTTCAAGGGATGTCCCTCATTTCGCCCTTTATCAATTATTATGTCCCTCATCCATCCCTCATAGAAAACGCACATTCCACACAGAGAATATACTAAAAATAAAATACTTCAAAATTAAAAATAATGTATGATGTCCTAAGATGCTAGCACCACAAATAAACAGTTTACCGGTGAGGACAATTGCTTCCACAGTGTTTTGTGATTGTAATGTTTGCTAAGTCCCTCATTCTGAGGTTCAGTGTCCCTCTTTGTCCCTCACTTCGAGTGACTGTGTCCCTAATTGCAGTAAAAAAAGGTTTGATGGCTCCATGGCGCCGAGCAAAGGGGTTCACGCAGTACACTGGTGACCCGGGTTCATGCCCCAAGCCCAGGTGCGAGGAGCAGAGTCCAGCAGGGAAGGATTCTACAGCGTCCATTGAACACTTCCCTCCGAGGGAGGTGGGATCAGCTTTGGCATCTGGTGGTGGATTGGTGGACATGCATGGCAGTGTGAAGCCTTGACAAGCCCCCGCACATCCCAGCCCAAGATCACTGTCCTTACAGCTTTAAGTTAGGGTGGTAGGAGGGGAGAAAACATGAAAATGTGGCCACCTATTCTGGCTAGATGGTGGTCCCGCCTCCCCAAGCTGCGAAGCTGGGAAGCCCCTGAGTTGCCTGTCTCCCACCTGGCATAGAAGCAAGGGAGTTCCTATGGGCACTCTGGTCTCCCCTCCTGATTGCCCCGGTGGGCAGGGGGCCCCCCAGGTGAAGGGATACATCAGGTCAGCCGGGCAGTGGGAAGCAATGTATGGCAGAATGGGAGAGGTGGTGCTGGGTGAAGGCTGGCCGCCTGAAGGAGTGGACGACTGAGTTTGGCAGGAGGGAATCAAAATAGCATGCAAAAAAAAGAAAAAAGGTTTGAGGGGTATGCATCACTTTACTTTGAATTCCAGAGCTGTTGCAGTTGTTCATATTTATTGGTTATGTTTTGCAGCTCTTCCTGTTGGATGGCCTATGTACCCTGCACTGCAAAATTTAGTGGTCCATGAAATATGTGGCTCGTCTTCTGTATAACATCACAGTCCTTTCGGCACGGCCATGTGAAGGTGCCATCTCCACAATGCCGAATTGAAGTGGGACCACTTCCTGTCATCGATCACTGTCAGCTGTCCGACAAAGAAGTTGCTTAAATAGTAAACTACATAAAACTTGTGTATCTGTATGTGTTATGATTTTTGGTCAGACACCATTGGGGGTGATGATGCAGACAAAGTGGCTACGCCGAGGGCCTTGTTGGTAGGATTATGTGACAGGGAGCTCCTGCCACTCTTGAGGACCAACCTTTTCTTAAATCTGTTGCAACAGTTCTTCTATTTCTTAGTCTAATCTACTCTTTACAATTTCTAGTCCATAAGGTTGGCCACCTATGGGCACCCCTTTCCCTTTCTTGACTATGCTATAGTGTCCTCTTTAATTTTTCTTTTCCCTCTCAGATCCTCGTACAAGGAGGTTATTGTTGTGACCTCTGAGCTGATATAAAACAACAGGCTGTGTTCTTCATTGTTGGATTTAGTATGCATTGGCACTTTGTCATAAAATACTTTAATGTATATACCTTATGTGTATAAAACCTGTAAATGTTGAAGATACCATGGCACTAGGTGTTTTTGATAAAGGTAAAAAGTTACTAGAGGACTGTATGATAAAAAATTAAGTTAGTTGTGCTATTTCAAATGCATGTAAATTGCTGTAAACTGAACAAGTCTGACATTTGGTGATTTGCATATATCCCATGATGCTTTTCATTATGGATGTATGTGTGATGTTGTATTTCTTTGAAACTTGGCTTATTGTCAATGTCCTTTGGGGTAACCCTTGTTTCAGTGCTTCTGCACTGAGGTTCTTTGCCTTTAGTTTTTTTTTTTTTTTTTATTTGAGCCCCCACCACCCAAGCAAACAAGGCCCGCATAGGGGAGGCTAAACCTCAACAGATAAGTTAGATCAGAGATCAGTGAGTCAATAGGTGCTGGCTAAGTGTAGAGGAAAGACTTGCATAGTCTGTTGCTACAAACTGATGTACTGAAGGAGGGATAAGCCATTGCTGAAGGTTATTGGCTGCATTTTGAATAAACATCACACAGAAATTATGTGTTGAACTTGAAGTTTGGTGTCTGGTCCATCTGTTATCCCACAACCCCTCCACAGGTTGCTACATGCACTGAGGGCAAATGGAGTATTTACTGGAACTGTTGACACTTTGGCATTATGAACAGACATTTGTACCTCTGGAGTTTTAGGATGCGAGGGTACTGGTTCATTGGTCACACTGGTATCAGGCATGTCAGCCCCATCTCAATTTAGCTGGGATGGAGAATATGCCAGTGTTGCAGAAACATGGGTGTCTGGTATATCTGTCTTTGGTACAGAAGGATGAATGTGCAGAATATTCTTAGGTTTCTTGGCCTTCCATGGTTCCATGCGGCAACTGTTTTTTAACAGTGTCCATCTCCATTTTTGCATGTGTTGCTATAGTCCCATATGGCAATTACACCATCAGCAACAGACCTTACACACTATTCTCTGTGCCCCTGGTACTGCTCTGAGTTGTGGTCTTGCATGCCTCTTTATGTTGTTGTCCACCACCCAGAAGAATGAGTACAGATCATACCTGCAGCCTTCAGTGGTAGTCTCTTTGCTGAGGTTCTTTCTGCAGTATTCATACAGTTGTTTTTGCACTGGTAATTACTGCTCGATAGGACTGCACTGCTCGAGTGGTGACTGACTTGATTACAGCACTCTCTCATGTCTGGAACCGAAGAAAGCTCTTTCGATTGGAAATCCATATTGTGCAGGTGCTTCAAAAGTGGCACTGAATGCCCACTTGGGTTTGTACTGGCTTCCACAGCCATCTGTAAAGTGCACTTCTCTCTCGATCTTAAGTGAGCAGATGGTATGAAGATGAGCATTGGCTACTTTGACAAAATGCTGAACAGCATGGTATTCATACTTCAGATCATGTGATATAAATACTAAGGACTCTGTCACTGTACCCGTAGATGTAGGACACCTGCAGAATGTCACTATAGGGTGAATACCGACTTGTTGTGGGCAACAGACTTCCTGGAAAACATAAACTGAACTTACAAACTTAAATGGGTAGACTGGGTGGGCCATAGGCCCTTATCTGCCGACACAGTCTATGTATCTATATATGTATCTATGTTCATGGTACCAATGGGCAGACTGAATTTCATCCTGAGATGTACAGGTATAATTCTCTGTGAAGTCTAGAACCATGAGGACTCATCCTTTTGGCACATTTTATTTCAGAGTCTTGAACTGGCATTGTTGCTATGATGCAACATGCAGGTGTCGCCCCCAAAGACATTATGTCCTCTTTCAGTACTTATACAAGTTTTGATACTGTGCTGCTTTTTCTTTTCAGCACTTTTCTGATCTGTTTAGTCTCTGTACCATCTGTGGGTTTGGTCATGAAAATACTGTCCCATTGGTACCATTTCAGTTCTTTACTGTCTTGTGTGTCCAACAGTTCCTTGGTGCTTTTTTCGATGGTATCTGTGCTGCAGTTTTCACATGTCTTCTCGAGGCATTCCTTTGCAAAGAACTGTTCAGCTGGCGATATAGGACACATGGTGATACTGACAGCACTGTATATATTGGGAATCTTGCAGTGCAGGACTCTGTATACATCAGCAAAGCAGTTTAATGAACGCAACTTTAGGATGGCATTTGTACAGCACTCACACAGGCACAGCTCAAGTTTTTGCTCCTTGGCCAGCTACGTGTTCTGTGGCCACAGACTGCCGAATTTGGTTGGTCCCATTTTTTTCCCCGGGTTTTGCTCACAGAACTCAAGGTAGAGACTTTCAAGTGGCTTTTCCAGAAAAGCCTTGGCCTTCCCCCTTTGTTTAGAAACAGCCTTGTTGTGTGGTAAAGGCGTGGATGAGGTCTTGAAGAACTTTTCAACTTTCTGAACCATTTCTTCTGATAATGCTGATACTTGTAGCTCCGTTTCTCTCGTTGGCTCCAGGATGCCTTCATCATCCACCTCCAACTGATTCCTACTGTTTGGCTTGCATATTGGAGCATTCTGTACTTTTTGAGTACCAAAATGGAACTGATGAAGGCATGTTTCAATTCTCTTTGTGCCTTGGAGTTCTGGGGCCAGATTCACAAAACTTCACCCAGGGGCAAACCGGGTTTTGCCTGGAGTTGATATTCACAAAGCCCAGCTTGTCCCCGCAAACTGCTTTGTGCCTGGGCAAAGTAATGGGGGGGGGGGGCCTCAATGCAAATAAAGGTGAGGAGACCTGCATATTCCTGTAATCCCATTCACTAAGGATTTGTTCCATGCAAGGACCTTTGCAAAGGCCCTCGCATGGAGCAAAGTACCGCCGACAAAAACCTGGCAGTAATCTGTGCAACCCTAGTGACTGACAGAGGTACTGCTACCTCCCCCACCCCGATCACCCACCAGACATTAGGAAAATATTTTTCCATAGTGTAGTATCCCACCCAGTCCCCAATCGCCCACCAGATGTTACGAAAATATTTTTCCATAGTGTCCCACCCCAGTCCCAGATCTCCCACCCGACGTTAAGAAAATATTTTCCATAGTGTAGTGTTCTACCCCAGTCCCCGATCTTGCACCCAACATTCAGAAAATATTTTTCCATACGCAGAGTCCCTCCCCAGTCACCCAACTGATACTGTTAAGACCCCTTTTCCATAGTGTAGTGCCCCCCCAGTCACCGATCGCCACCCCCAAATGTCACACAACCCATGCCCTGGTAGTCTAGTGGCCCCCACCCCCAAAGGTAATCACTCACAACCCCGTCCCCCTGCACGACACTCGGTTGACAAGCGGCACAGCCCTCCTCTCACCTCGACAGCTGCCCGTCAAGTGAGCTATGAGCATCCCCACGCTTTGTTATGGGCTCATAACCTTCACCCATGCCACCAAATCCAATCTATCTAACTGGGATGTTGCCTATGATAACATATGTCACTTGCCCTCTCTGCCCACTGACTCACTCATCAGTGTGAGTTATGGAGCAAACTTGAATGGCTCTCTCCTGGGAATCATCAACTTTTTGAGTTGGGCTGCTTCACTGATAAAGTAGTCAGAATTCCTACCCCTCCATTCCTAGCGGAGCTATTTAAGCCTGCTAATTCAACATATCCACTTAGGTCCAAGGACATCTGTTTTCAAACACACATGAGCAATCAGGCCGTTGCTTTCTGTGCACCTCCGTCATGGAACTACCTTCCTGCACATGTCCGCTGTGCCACCTCTCACAACAGCTTTAACAACTCCCTGTGGGATCATCTAAGGTTCTCTTTGGCCTGTAATTGCACCTAAACATTAGTGCCTTCTGTTTTACCAATGTTAGCACTTTATTGTTCTGGCTGGTCACTGTTGAGTATAGCTTTAAAATAACTGTTAAACTGTTTACTTTATTATGTGCTGTTAAAGCTTGCCTCACTGTTAAACCCTCCATTGTCTGTATATCTCTTGTAATCTAGCTTAACTTGCTAAACCTTGCTCTGTCTGTATCTTCCTTGTAGTCTCCCGGGTCATACCAGAAAATAGGCATATGTTTGTCTAATGTGCTTACCTGGTCAACAAAAGCTAAATAAATAAATAAATTTCCTAAAACCAGACTGGAAATGTGTGAAAAAAGGAGGAGTTGTCAAGAAAGGAGGACAGCTGAGAAGAACAATGTGTTCCTGTAATTTTGCCAAGGTGGAGAAGAGATATATTGGGCGGAATTTACCAGGAGAGGTGTGATTACCACCTTTTTGAAGAAGAGGTATGACAGTAGCCTGTTTCCAAATATCAGGAAAAGTAGCAGAGGAAAAGAAAGATTAAGGGGAAGAGTAAAGGGCAGAGCAATAGCAGGATCTGATCTGATAGGAGCAGAAGCTTAGGGTCAAGGCCATCAGGGCTACATCCCTTTAGAGGATTAAGGGAAAACAGAGCCTTAACAGAAATAGGGAGAGTGACTGGAGAGAAGGAAAAAGAAATAGGAGAGGAAGGCAAAGAGAGGGAAGGGGGGAGAGGAGGAATGGATTAGACAGGGCATAGTAGTAAAGTAGGTGTTAAAAGACACAGCAACAGCAGAAGGATCAGAGATAAAGGAATCACCAACCTTGAGAATAGGAGAAGGAGACAGAGTCTGAGGGATGAAAAGGGAATGGATAAGTTTCCAGAACTAGGAGGGGTTGCTAATATTGTTTTGGAGTATGGAAGCAAAATACTCACTTTGCAAGTCTGATGGCCTTGGTACAAGCATTGAGAAGGCGTCTATAGTAGGCCAATGAAGACTGGGAGTCAGTGATTTAAAAAGTATGCCAGGTAAGGTCATTGTTGCGGAGACAAGTACCTCAGCTGATATCCAGGGAAGATGTAAACCACACACTCTTGATTTTCATAGTGGCGCAAGACAATCCCATACAGCCAAAAATTTAGACTGAAAATGAAGGGCAGAATTTATATTACTGACTGCAGAGATAGGGGACCAATCAACTGACAAAAGACCAGTCAGGAGAGAGGCCAATTCAAGCAATTTTAAAAGACCTTAGATATATGAATTGGGGGGCTTTAAGACAATGCAGTTTACGCACACAGTAAACCATGACGATGATTACTGGGGGCATCAGGAATTAAGTCATGTAAATATTCATAAGGTAGAATAAATGGGCAGACTGAATGGGCCTTGCAGTCCTCATCTGCTGTCAACTTCCATGTTTCTATGTTAAACACTTCCATGTGGTTTATTTTCGTAACTTTCGCTTATTGCCACCTGAAATTATAGTTCGATTTCAAATTGTTTTAAATATTACTAATGTCAATCGGAACTCCCCATCACCTTGGCCTAAGACAATTCTATTCCAACTCAGGGTCTTCAGCCATTAAAAGAAAAAAAGAAAAAAAAAAATCACAGTTGAAGAAAGCAGAACTTAAACTGCGCAACAGTCCAACATGTATCTGAATTTCAAGCCACAGAAGTCAGAGAAAGAAATAAACACACGCATGTTTAGCCCACTCTAGCATGACTTTTTCAGCGTGAGCAGCTTCCATGTGGAAGGACACAGGAATACTAGAAATGAGAGCCAAAAAACATACTGAGGGTCCACTGTGCTCATCTCCTGCCATCCAGGCAGTGGTGGCAACCTTCTGGGATCCCCTTCCCTAATTAATTCAATGCTGTACTCAATAATATTATTCATCATGAGAAACTGATCTAACTTGAGCTGAAAAGAACTCAAGCAAATCTTCAAATGTCCATGTTGTATGGGGAGGGGTGACCTCACATAATAATACATTTGGAATTTAACTATTCTAAGTGTGGGGGTGCGGGGTCAGTGTGCCTTTCCGGCCAAAACTACCTTCTTGTAGCTGTATAATATTTTTTGTAAATGCTTTGGCTTTATAGTACTAGTCTCAATGTCTTCTTTGCCCCTCTTTCGTAGAATTCTTGTTTATATTTTCATCACTGGCAGTGATCATCGCCATTTGCTGTGTCCACTCCAGGCAGTATCAGAGAACTGACAGTCAGGACCTCGGTGAAAATAAGATGAAAAGATTTGCAGAACAGCAGTAATTTGAATCTGAATTATCACAGACTTGGACTTTTTTCTAGTTAAACATTTGGATTGCAGTTAGGCTGCGCTGTTTCTTTAGACTTGATCCCTATAAATTGTTTAGTCTGATCGACTGTTTATGATATAGTCTTTGTCAGATCTAGTGCACTTAATGGTGATGATAGTATTTTCTGATATTTGTCAATGGAATTTTTGTAAATTTGAAGATAGACTGATATTTATATTTGAAATAGTTATCTGCATAAGAAACGTTAAGTGAAATGTGGATAAATTATTGCTTTGGGAACATTGTTTTTTTTTTTTTTTTTAATTTAATGATAGAACTGAGTACTTTGCTGTATACACAATATGGGTTAAATAAGTGCTGTTGGAATAATTTAATATCAAGGTTTCCGAACAGCATTCTTCACGGGTTATTGTAATTGTTTTAAATTGTCAATTGATCGTACTACAGTATTTAAATGCTGTCTTGAATGCTGTTAACCATGCCCCTGAGGAAGTCGTCAGGCAAAGTGCTGTGTTTTGTTTTTTTGTGGCTGACAATGGTGGACTGGGGTAGGTGCGATGTTTGTTTCTGTGCATTTGTGCAATAAAAAGACTGCTATCGATAAGAAAAGCTGGAAGTGCTTACATTATTTTTAGTCACAGACAAAGACATCTCACTACCCCTGTTGCTCCCTTTCATTTTGTGGCATGCACAAGCTTGTTGTTGTCAAGTTTCTGATCCTAGCCTGGATCCAGTAGGTGAGCACCCCCTCTAAATTCATTGAGCACCGAACCTTTTTTCCGACCGAATTCCAACCAGACAGTCCCAGACTACGCCATATTTAGACAGGATAGAGGAAGAGATAAAGAAAGAGGCATAGCCCTGTATCTCAGAGGAGGTGATGGGGAAAAGGAAACAAAATTGCTGTGGGCTCAGCTCCTGGCACTCTCAGACAAGATACTATGAATGGGGGTGATCTACAGACCTCCAGGACAGGAGGAAGAGCGAGATAAGGAGCTGGGGCAGAACTAGAAAGGGGTGGGGAGATGTGGAGGTGGTGGTCGTGGGAGATCTAAACCTGCCAGATATTTACTGGGTCATTGCAGCAGCCAGGCGCTCCAGAGGCCAGGCCCTACTGGATACATTGCAGGGCTGCCTGCAGGTGCAGCTAGTTAAAGAAACTACAAGGCCAGCTGCCATTCTCAATGTGGTGTCACCAACTCAGAAGTGATAGGAGGAGTGAGGGTAGGGGAGCCTGTAGGATCCAGCGACCATAACTCTATACAGTTCGAACTGGCCCTTGGGACAATCAAAGGGTGAAGTCCTACATTTCAGAAAGGCAGACTTCAACCAGATGAGGGAGCTGTCAGGACAAGTTAGACTGGACAGCATCAGGGATGTGGAGGAAAGACGGGGGTGGGGGTGCTATCAAGGGGACCATTGTCAAAGCTACAAAGTCTTGCATGAGAATGGTAATCAAAAGAAAAAGGCACACGAGACCAACATCGTTCTCTGGAAAGGCCAGGGAAGCAGTGAGAGAGAAAAAGAAGGCCTCATCAGGTACAAGGAAAAACAAGGGAAGGAAGAAAGGGGAGAGTCGCTAATGAGAACAAGGGAAATCAAAAGGGCAGTCAGAGAAGCAAAGGCAGACATAGAGCTGCGTATTATGGAGGGGGTCAAGGGTGGGAAAAACAGTTCTGTAAGATAAATTAGGCAAAAAGAAAGAAGGGGAGGAGGAATTGTTAGGTTAACAGAAACAGGTAGGGTAACTGAGGGGGGATGGGCAGAAAGCAGCCATTTTTAATGACTACTTTTGCTCTGTATTCACAAGGGAAGAAAGAGGGCCTCTGCCAGTGAGTGACAATAAGGCAGCTGTAAGAGGGATGCCTGAGATGAGGCAGCAAGTATTCACCAGTGAAAGGGTTTGGAAAGGGTTAACAGCCTTAAAGATAGATAAGACTCTGGGGCCAGATGGGATGCATCCAAGAGGATGCCCAAGGAATTAGCACTAGAACTAACTGAACGCCTCGTGGGGCCGTTCAATAGCTATATTCAGACAGGCGTAGTTCAAAAAGACTGAAGGGTAGCAAATGTAGTCTCGCTCCTTAAGAGGAGGGACAAGGAGCAATAGGTAGCTACAGACCTGTCAGTCTTAACTCTATTGTGGGTAAACCGATGGAGACACAAATCAAAGAGGACCTTGTAAACTACCTGGAGAGCAACAGACTCCAAGATAGTAAACAGCATGGGTTCATGGCAAGAAGGTCTTGTCAGACCAACCTGATAGTATTCTCTGACTGGGTAACAAGGGTAGTGAATAACAGCCATGATATGTATTTAGTCTACTTTGATGTCAGCAAGGCTTTCAACTCGGTGCCTCAAAAAAGGTTGCTGAAGAAACTAGAGGATCTGGGTACAGCAAAAGACACACTTAGATGGGCAAGTAACTGGTTAGAAGGGAAAAAACAGAGGGTTGTGGTTAATGGAGTCAAATTAGAAGAGCGGGAGGTCACCAGTGGGGTGCCACAAGGACCGGTCCTGTGTCCAGACCTTTTCAATATGTTTATTGGCGACATAGGAGAAGGAATCTAGGGTAAGATGCGTCTCTCTGTGGATGATGCTTTGCTCTGTGGCAGTGCAGACAGCAAGGAGGGAATTAAGGAGATGCAGAGAGACCTGCTAAGCTAGAGAGGTGGGCAAAGGTTTGGCAGTTGAAATTCAGTGCCAAAAAGTACAAGGTGATGTACATAGGGAACAAGAACCCAAGGGCAGAGTACTGGATGGATGGATGGGGGAGGGAGGGATAAGTAAAGCTGTGCACAGCCTCTGAGAAAAAAGACCTAAAGGTCATCATCACTGACTTCCTAAAACAATCAAACCAGTGTAGCAAGGCCTACAGTAAGGCAAGCAGGATGCTGGGGTGTATAGAAAGGGGTACTGACAGCAGAAGAAAGGAGGTCTTACTACCTCTCTATAGATCACTGGTGAGGCCCAGGAGTAGTCACCTAAGGAAAGATAAGGTCCGGCCATAGACAGTACAATGTAAGGTGACCAAAAAGATTTAGGGCCAGAAGGGCAGATCTTATGAGGATCAGCTTAAGGCACTGAAAATGTTCTCACTGGAGGCCAGACGAGAGAGGGGAAATATTTATTTATTTACTTTAGATTTTGATAACCAGGTAAGCTCACTGAGACCAAAGGTCCCTTTTTCAGGAGCGACCTGGATTAGTTACAGCCATAACAAACATACATTGGTAGGAGTACACAGTAGGTTCAACATTCATTAGATAAGGCAACAGAATACATTATGGAGCGTATTAGTGACATAAACAAATTTACAGTAGCATTACATCATACATGTGACAAATACACACATTTACAGTAGCATTACATCATACATGTAGCAAATTGGCACAAAGATGCTTAGAAGGAGAGGTGGTAGAAGCAGTAAGCAGTTTAAACGGGATAATGTAGTCACACCAAAGGTAAGGAAGGTGGCAGCCAATGATTACAGCCACAGAGGCTAAGCTCAAGCACGTACACGTTCAAGCCAGACTTGAATCCCTGAAGAGTGCGATAGTTTGCCAGGTCCACAGGGAGAGTGTTCCATAAGTGCGGGGCAGCATATCGAAAGGAGCGCTTGCCATAATTAGTTCGGACTCGAGGAACGTCAAGGGGATGGCCTGAGGAGGATCTCAGTTCCCGGCCCTGAACTTTGGGGTTCAGTAGTCCACGCACATGAGGAGGAGGAGGAGGAGGGCCAGAAATGGTAAATTTAAAGGTCAAACACAGAGAGGAGTAGGCCAGTTTATGATGTATAGTAGGCCAGTGGAGATCAGCTAGGATCTCACAGTGATGCCTTCTCGTAGGGGAGTAGGTAGCGAATCGAGCAACCCTATGATAGAGTATAGTAAGTTTTCTTAGTTCGCCCTAAGGAACTCCAGCAGGGGAGCTCCATAGAGAAGGGAGGGGAGTAGGGTGCAGTTGGCTATGGCATGTCATGCCTCGGGTGAAAGTTTCCCAGCCTGTAGAGAAGTCTTAACTTCTGGTAGGTGGACTTGATAACAGAGTCAATGTGAGACTGGTAGGACATCTCCTGATCAAGTAGGATACCAAGGTAATTGATCTTATCCGTGACCTCCACTCTATTCCCTTGGGCTGTGTGAAGCTGAAGCATGTCGTGTCTCTGTGTTCCAAAGCATCTGGACCCAGACATGACTACCTTCATTTTTTCTTCGTTCAGCACAAGTGAGTTAGAGGAGAACCAGGCCTCAAGAGCAGCTAGACTGGTCTGGAGGTTGGCATTGATTACACTGAGAAGCAGATCACTGCAGTAGACGACAGTGTCATCCGCATAGAGCATGAGGCTATTCGGCCCACAAACCCCCTCTATGTCATTGACAAAGAGGGTAAATAACAGGGAAATCAGGATAGAACCCTGGGGTACCCCAGAGATTACAGGTTTGGCACTACATTGGGTTCCCCTCCATAGTACTTTTTGAGTTCGGTTGAGCATGTAGTTCTCGAACCAAGAAGTAGAGAGTTCGTCCAGTCCTAATAGGTGAAGTTTGGAGAGGAGTAAATCATGGCTGACCATGTCAAATGTCTTGGATAGGTCTATGAATAACACCCCCGTCGGGGACCCCTGGTTCACTGCATCGAGGATGTTCGATGTGAGCCGGATTAGGGCAGTGTCAGTGCCATGGCCTCTCCTAAAGCCATGTTTTTTATGTCAGCTAGGAGTTGGTGCCTCTCAAGGTAGTCCTGTAGTTGGTTGTAGACCAATCTTTCTTGCACCTTCACAAGAGGGCAGAGAACAGAGATGGGCCTGTGGTTCCCCACATTGTCCCCGGGCCCTTTTCTGTGAATGGGGATGATGGCTGCAACCTTCCATTTATCGGAGACCGTTCCTTCCAGGAGGGACCTGTTGATGAGTGTGGTGACAGGGCAGGAGATAGCTGGGGCAGCAGCCCACAGAAGTCTAGGTTCAAGCAGGTTATGTCCCGGAGATGAGTCAGGGTTGATTTTTAGCAGAAGGGGAAGTACCTCAGAGGGCTTGACCAGTTTCAGGTGAAACTGGGGTCTGGAGTGATGCCAAGCAGTATCTCTATTTCTGGGGACACCAGAGGGCACGGGGGGTTTAAGTCCACAGGGATTGGAGAAAGTGGCACTAAACGCCTCAGCAACTAGAGAGGATCATTGGTTAGGGTGTCGCCAACCAGGAGCGCTCCCTCTTGGGCACTAGTGGCACCCTTTAGCAGCAGGTTTATTTGGCCCCAGAATCTCTTTGGGTCCCATAGGTGCCTAGACTGGAGATCCCGCTGGTATTTAGATTTAGCCATTTTGGAAGCTTTCTTACATTGATTCCTCAGCTCTCCGTACCTCTCTCAATCAGGTTTTTAGTCCCCAGAGCCAGTCACGGAGCAGCATGCTACATTTAAGGCTAATGTTAAGCCATTTATGGCATTTACCCTGCACTCTTAGTTTCTTACAGGGGGCATGTCTACTGGCCACAGACATAAAAATGCTGGTAAAAAAGTCAAGTGCCTGATCTAGGGTAGGGAGGGAGGTTAGGGGATCCCAGTTCATGGCACTTAGGTCAGAGCAGAAAGCTTCTGGAGAGAATCTGCTGAAGTTTCTGGCTTCAATTACCTTGGCAGGCAGTTTAGGAAGCCTATTGGACTAGATACAGAAGATAGGTGAGTGATCACTCAAAGAGTCAGCCATGAATCCAGCAGACAATATGTGGTCCGGGCTGGATACTGGGGCCCAGTCAAGTAATAAGTGATTACCAGTCCTAGCGTTGTGCCTTGTGGGCAGGTTGATAACTTGGGTCAGTTTGGTATTGAGAATGGGTTTCTTACTGTCAGAGGCCTCCAGTGTGGGCCAATTTAGGTTAAAGTCCCCCAGGAGAATCATCTCCCCCAGGGAGTGTTCTGCCAGGGCATGAGATAGAGATTCGAGGGAAGATGTGGCCGTTTGGGGCGGGAGGTAGACACACCCTATGTACAAAGGTTTAGTGTCCCCAAGAAGCACTTTCAAGAGAATTATCTCATTCACAGAGTCACAGATGAGAGTGGTCCATCTGCATAACACTAAGACCACTCTGGGTATAGATGAGAACCCCTCCACCTTTCTTCCCAACTCAGTCCTTCCTCAATTTATTGTAGCCAACTAGGTCAACTTCATGAGGAAGGATGTGAGGTTTGAGCCGGGTCTCAGTTACCGTGAGCATATCTGGTTTGTAGAGCGCAGTCCAGGCTTCAAGGTCATGTATTTTATGCCTAAGGCTACCAATGTTCATATGTACTACTTTGAGTCCCCTGGTATTGGTCCAGTGAGGGCACATGGGGTCACTGAGTATGGAGTTGGAGGGGTGGAGGCCAGGATTAGGCTCCACATCCCCCCCCAAGGCAAGCTTGAGCCAGGCAAGGTATCTGATAAGTCTGGAGGGAGTGGAGAGAAACCTCTTTATGTCACCCATAGAGAGGTGGTAAAATAGATTGTAAAAGTTCCCATGTTGAGTTAAGCCATGCATGGATAGTAATAATGCATTGTTCCCCCTTCCAGAGTAAGAGGGGATCCAGGGGAGTGGTGACCAGGGTTGATATCTGGATCCGGGGGATGGAAACCCCAGGAGTAGAGTAGATCAGTCACCAGTATTAGCACCATATAGGTAAGGGCAGACATATGTCCCAGACACCGCATGATAGAGATAGGTCAGTAGATAGGTTAAGTCTTCTCCTCACAATGGCAGAGATGTCCCCTACTCCAGCGGTAGGAGGTGGGGTGGGGCAGGTCCTATTTCAGATTAGATCCTGCAGATTCAGGTTTAGAGGTACATCGGGTACAATAGCAACAGAGCAGGGAAAGATCTGTCCACTGCAGGTTAATATCATGCAATTAGTTCATGCAGACTTCAGGTTTAGAGATACATCTAGTACAGTAGCAATGGAGCGGGGGAAAAAATCTGTCCACTGAGGGGTAACACTATACCATAGGATAATTAATGAGTAACAGAAAATTCTAGGTTTAATTAGGTGTCTGGAAACCTCACAGGATTGAACACCAGTCTTGTCTGATTTTTGGGTCCGAGAAATAGGCTACTTTCAACTAGGTTATACAACTTTGCAGAGACAGGGGAAAACATTAATATAATAGGCATAAGACAATTGGTTTAGTTGGTTCAGTTATCTAGCATTGAGTATGGCAGGAGCAATTTAAATACAAGGTTCAATCCCTAAGCCATTAGTAGAACAGGAGTTATAGTATAGCTTAATACAGGCAATCAGCAATGTAGGTGTAGTGAGCTACAGCATAACTTACACAGCTGTCCATCAAACATCAGTAAAAGTAGACAGTTTTTCCAGATGGCAGGCAACAGTGGGATAGGTCAAGCAATATTGGTGGGAGGGGTTTAGAGGCATTTAACGGGAGGAGGGCAGGGGTGGGTGGGAGGAGAAAAATTACCCTGTTGATGCAGGGTTTGGAAGAGGTCCACCTGGCTGTTTGCCAGCGCCTCAACCCCGAGGAGAAGACTTCTGTTGCTGTCCGGGAAGGAGGAGGGGACCCATGGCAGTCAGATGCCCCCTCGAACCCCCGAGAGTCAGAAAATTGCAAGGGAGATGCTGAGGCTGGTGTGGCTCGGAAACAGCTTTAAGTCCCTGCCATCTGAGCGTCACTGGCAGCTGAGCCAATGAATGCATGTGCCTTTTTCGAATTTGGTGCTTTCCCTACCAGGTACAAACAAAGGCTCCCAAGTTCACTATGAAAATAGCCCCCAATTCAGGTCCAAGAAAATTTCCATGCTCCCGTTGATGCAGGGTTTGGGAGAGGTCCGCCTGGCCATTTGCCAGCGCCTCGTCCCCGAGGAGAAGACTTCTGTTGCTGTTCAGGAGGGGGGAGGGGACCCACGGCAGTCAGATGCCGCCTCGAACCCCCGAGAGTCAGAAAATCCCAGGGAGATGCCGAGGCTGATGTGGCTCGGAAACGGCTTTAAGTCCCTGCCATCCGAGCATCACTGGCAGCTGAGCCAATGAATGCGTATGCCTTTTTCGAATTTGGCACTTTCCCTACCAGGTACAAATAAAGGCTCCCAAGTTCGCTACATATATAGCCCCCGATTCAGGTCCAATAAAATTTCCACGCTCCCGTTGATGTACCTTCAAGTTCCTGAAAGGAATGAACAAGGTAAACTGTGAGGAACTATGCAGCACAACTAGTGGATCAAGATTATGGAAACATAAGTGGAAACTGATGTGGGTGAGATTCAAGAGGGAAGTGAGAAAGTTTTATTTTACAGAAAGGGCGATGGAGCCGTGGAACAATCTGCCAGCTGATTTGGTGGGCACCAAAACTATCAATAACTTCAAACATGGCTGGGACAGAGTAAAGGGCTTAGTGATTGCTCAGGGTGATAGCGGTAGGGCAGGAATCATGGGTGGATAGTGTGGATTAGAACCCTATATGGACAATAGGTCCCAGGTTTGTTACGAGTCGGTGGGCAGACTGAATGGACCAGTGGTCTTTTTCTGCCATCATTGTGTATGTTTCTATGTTTTTATCTAGTTCTGTTCCTCCCACATTATCACTGACACAGACATGACAGGTGGCTGACCTCGCAGTTATGGAGTGGTTCTTCCTGGGCACCTGTGATGTCACAGTGGTGATGATGTGATGGGAGAACACAGCTAGATAATGTCAGATGCCAGACAGAGTGCTGTTCCACACATCAAACCTACTAACATCAGGTAAAGAAAGAAGTGCTAATTAATTCAAGGTAAAATAAGTCGTCCCACGGATAGAAAACGTAATAGTTGACTGATTTTAAAAGCTAATATAAGTTCAGTACACTAGCGCTTTAAACTAAACTAATGTTCTTTTTTAAAAAGTGATATGCAATTTTATCTACAAAGGCATTTTTTTTCTCAAAAGAGTTTTTTTTCTCACCGGCCATGCTCACTCACTCTTAGGGATATTTCATTTTATTTGTTTTACCAAGAAAAGCTCTGTTGAGCAAAGCTCATTTGTAAAGAGGTCCGGTTAGGACAGTACAGTACAGAAAAAAAGCATAGTAATAATAACTATTCGGGGGAGAAACAGTATAAATTATAACAGTGTATAATCTGCTAGGTCATAATAAGCGGTACAGAACATACAAGGCATAACATGAACAAACAAACTTGTTCAGGCCTACCTCTCCAGGGTGTAGCCAGAATTTTAAACCTGTACTCTAGAGTATAGGAAACTGTTGTCTCCCCTCCGCCTCCCCCCCCCCCATCAACACAAACCAAAGGATGGGCTACCACATCATACAAACATTGGCCCACCCTCATTTTATTCAATAATATCTAGTAAGTCAATGATCCTAACAGAGTCACATTTTATTTATCGAACACACACGATACCAATCAGACAGAAGCTGTCAGGCTTTTAGTTACAATGTTTAGGATACATTGTGATAAGCCTTTGTACCACATCAAGGCAGTCAGCCTTACAGAAGTCCATTCTCACCAGCAATCATGCATACATACTGGACTGGGTCACTCATGCAATCATGGCCTCTAAGTTTGGCATCTACACATCTTCGAAAGATCACTCTCAAACTCACACTAAAGCATTCAAGGAAGGGGAAAAATAGTTCTTCATGTAGATCAGGTCCTCTTTGTGTTTACTGCCCTGGTCTGAGGTTCATGTTGCCCCTGGATTTTCCAGATTTTACTGTACTCAGCAAAGTACACTGATCAGGGGTGTAGCTTGGGATTTCAGATTTGCACACCAAGTGGACTCACTCCTACCCCCCCCTTGTTAGGGTGAGCTACCTCCCACCCCCGGGTGTAGCCAGACAATATACAAATGTACACCAGGACCGTGTTTGTTGCCTCATTTGGCACAATAAATACAACTTTTGCATCTTATGACAATGGTTGTTGCCATGCATGGGTAAATACAAATGCCATGTATTGTTCCCTAAGACACCCGCATACCACCCCAGAGCCTGTAAAGTTGTATTGTCCTTGGGATGCAAAGACAGTATTAGTGGCCAGTCCTAGTTTTGACTACTATGAATAAAATTACAGAAAGGTTCAGTATTTTCTTTGTTACTTTTCATGGAAAAAGGGAGCAGTTCAGAGCCTATTTGCTACCCCCCTTAAATAAAATTGCACACCATGGAGTGCTTGGAGTATGCCTGCCTACACCCATGGCACTGAGTATGCCTGCCGACACCCATATCCTCCAATCCTGCTAGGTTATGCAGATGACACTCTGCTATACATATTCTTTGTGCCTGAGCAGTGTGATGCTGTCTTGGTCTTCAACAGCTGCCTCCCCGAGATCCAGGATTGGATGAGTGCTAACTGGCTGAGGTTAAATCCGGATAAAACTGAGGTGGTGGTGGACTCGGGTCGTCAGGGTGTGGGGTTGTCAACTGGACAGCCATCCAGGCTTTGGCTTGGGGGGAGGCAGCTGCTGACCTAAGATCGGGTGTAAAATCTGGGCGTTGTTCTTGATGACGGTTTGACACTTAAATCTCAAGTGTCTGCCATTGTCAAGACCTTTTTTTTACCATCTGAGAAACATCACTGGGATTAAACACAGGATCCCTCCCGACAATCTTCCAACTTTGGTTCATGCGTTTGTGACTTCCCGCCTTGACTACTGCAATGCCCTGTACCTAGGGCTGCCGGGAGACTGATCTCCACCACTTGCGGCTGGTGCAGAATGCAGTGGCCAGATTGCTGATTGGTTTATCAAGATTTTGCCATGTCACGCCTGTGCTCAGTGACCTGCACTGGCTACTGGTTTGGTGGCGATCACCTTTAAGGTTGGGTTACTGACCTATAATGCCCTACATGGACCGGGACCGCAGTATTTGCAAGATCTTCTTTGTCCCTATCGCCCCCTCCGCTCACTCAGTTCCTCCAACAAGGGATTGCTAGAGGTTCCCAGGGTTCGACTTAAGACCTCGGGGGCCCGTTCTTTTGATTTTATGGCCCCTACCCTGTGGAACTCTCTACCTCATTGGGTTAGAGAGTGCCTGACCATCAAGAGCTTTAAATCTGCTCTCAAAGCTCATCTATTTGGAATGGCTTTTCCTGATCTTGATTAAATCTGTTGTGTGTTTTAATAATAACTTGTTAATATTTACAGTATTTATATTACTGTTTTTATGGATTTCTTTTCTTTTTAACTTGTACAAGCACTTTGGCCTGAATGGAATTGCGCTTTTTAGAAATAAACAGCTGAGTGATTGATTGATTGAGTGATTGAATCCCTCAAGGGGCCCAGTAACCCACTGGTTAACCCCACGGCTTCCCTGCCATGCCACTGGCTCCAGGGGAGGGTCTCTGCCCCATTCCGTAGGCAGCTCAGTGTAAGGACTAGGATCTAGTCCTGGCAGGCACTATGACCAGGGAAATCCCAGAGGCCCAGACTATCATATAAAAGGACAGTGTGTCTTTTTCTGCCCTTTAGGTCTCTCCCATTTCCCCGATGTGAGCACAGCCTTCTGAGCAGCCTCGCATACACACAGCATGTTCCTGAGGCAGAAGTGGGCTCCCTGAGACAGCTGCAGGGGTCACTGTGGTGCCAAATCTCCGCTGTCGACATTCCCCAACCAAAGCAAACTGCTGTGCAGCAACAGACCCAGCCTGGCCTGCTTCCAGATATGGTGACTCACGTTGCTCCCAAATGCTGGTTGCCCGCATAGCTACACGATGTGCTGCCTTGGGCCACTGGAGCAGCCAATTACAAAGACATTCTTAATGTTAGTTGATTAAAGGGACATTGTCAGGTTTTTATCTGCAAAATGTAAAAAAATAAACATATCAGCTCCTGTAATAAGATATTAGTACCAGCATTCAGTACTACCCATAACTTGAATCTTTTTTGTTTGTTTACATCTTAAATCATAATTGTAATATTGAGTGGGTCGCCCCTACCTCCGCTCCTGTAGCAGACTTGGCAGCCGACTTTGTGGATGGGACCGTCAGGAGCATGCAGTCATGCATAATGAAAACGTACGTGCACAAGTTTTAAAATGGTGCCTGGTCCTTCTCCTTCAAGGCTATATTAGTCATTTTGGGTGCAATATAAACATTGTTCAGTAAATATACATGCAGAAAGTGTATGCTCAGACTAATGGGTAGGTGTTTGTATTGTGCAAGAACTAGCAAAGCACTGGAACCCTATTATTGATGAATCTGAAAATTGAAGCCAAGGGTGTGAATGTGTGTTAATGCGGACGTACGTTCACAGCACCAGCTTCAGTGTTTATTTTTTTTTATCCATCCTGGCCCTCATCTCTTACAATAGTCCTCTTACATAAAGAGCCCGAGTATACTATGCTGCTTCTCCTTTGTTTCACATCATACTTTACTGAATATATGCTTTTTATTCCCGTTCTGCCCTTAAAGCAACAGTATTTGTCAGTTAGCAAAATATTTCATCATAGATTTTTTTTTTTTTTTTTTAGCAGAAATGTATTTCTGACTCCTTAGATTCATCCTCAGTGTAGTTTTTATCTGTCCAGTTATTTTTAGAAGTTTTTATAGCTGGCCTGGTGGTACTAGGGTTGAGGCGCTGGACGCCATACCTTGCCCCCACCACGCCAGCAACCTGGGCTCGGGAACAAGCCTGGGGGACAGCAGGGGAAAGAGAGAGAGAGAGAGAGAGGATTGAGCATCCAGAG
Organism: Neoceratodus forsteri; assembly: GCA_016271365.2. Classification (NCBI taxonomy): domain Eukaryota; kingdom Metazoa; phylum Chordata; order Ceratodontiformes; family Ceratodontidae; genus Neoceratodus; species Neoceratodus forsteri. The sequence continues at coordinate 271,504,236 of JADMNL010000027.1, forward strand.
GACTGCTGTCCTCTCTTCGGGAGGTAGGAACTGTCATCCCATTCACTGATCGCCCTCTAGCGGTGGCTGGAGGGTGATACGGGTCGGGAGGCAAGTTGCCAATGTATAACGTCAGCATGGAAGTGGGAGGGAGAAACACTGCGGAGGAAAATGGAGCTGGCAGGCTCTGTGATGGCCCAGTACAACAAACAAATTCAGCTCCACAGATGCGAGGGTGCAGTCCCAAAAGATACAGTCCAGTTCTGCCAAGAATCGCACCTCAGGCAGAGATACCAAAAGGATTTAGTTTAATATATAAAATATATAGATGCCAACATGACAAAAAGCTCCTAAACCCAGCTCAAAACCTTGACCGGTTTCGTACTAGCGGTAATTTTGTAACTTTTTTCATGTGTTTGGATTTTTTTTTATTTACTCTCTGTTTATCCACCTATCCCCCCCCACCCAACCTTCCTATCTCTCGGATCCCCAAGTCTCCACCCCAGGTGTAGACGAGCCAGTCCCTAGAGTGCATATTGTGCTCTAATTTTTAATCCTTTGCGTCTTCCCGGTTAACCCTCGGCGTGGCAAGGAAGGCTCAAGACTTACCTTCCTTGTACCTCAGGCGAATGGCACCACTGGAGTCTGCCTCACACAACGAGGTGTAGCGGGAGATCATCGCCAGGACCATCTGGGAGGGTATTTTTCCACTGTTCCAGTCCCCTTGACGTCGGCATCCAATGAGGACCATTGAGCCGATGCACGCTGAGACGTGCATCCGCTCTTGTCCTCTGCCAGCATCAGCCCCTGTGTTGTCCCCACTGTGCCGGCACTTCTGAGTTCCCCAGGAGGTGGCGGTAGAGTGGCGAGGCTAACTCCCCAGCCCTCCCCGGAGAAGGAGAGCATGCTGTTGGGCGCTCGATTCTTCTCTCCCCCCCCAGCCAACCCCCGACAGCCTGAGTCCGCTCCCGAACCGGGTCGCTGGCGTGCAACAAGGTGTGGTGTCCAGCGCCTCAACCCTCAGTGCCACTGGGCCGTCGGATTTATTTCATTTTACATTTTTTTTTCCTTTTTATTTCCAATTTAAGAAAAACACAGTGCTCTATTCATCGCATGCCCTCTGGTTCTGTTGCTCATCCTCATCTGAAAGATACTCCCCTACTGCACCCTATTCACCCCAGTGCAGTACTATCATGTCCCCCTCTCGTTCTCCTGTTTTCCAGGGTGTATGTGTTGAGATCCCTCAGGCTCTCCTCATTGGGCTTTTTGGTGCAGACCCTGCACCATTTTAGTTGTCCTCCTCTGGCATGCCTCCACCCTGTCTTATTTCCTTTCTGAGGTGCGGCCTCCAGATCTAGACACAATACTTCAGGTGAGGTCTCACCAACAAGTAATATAGTGGCAACACCACCTCCCTCCTCCTGCTGGATATACCTCTCCCTACACATCCATGCATCCCGCTGGCCCTACTCACTGCTTTGCCACATTTCCCTGCCACTTTGAGGTCATCAGATATGATAACTCCATGGTCCCTTTCCTGCTTAGTAATTGACAGTACACACACCCCCCATCCCCATCCTATGCTCAGTTCCTGAGTTCCTGTGCCCCACATGCATGATTTTGCACTTTTTGGCTTTGAGCCCCAACTGCCATGCTCTTGACTGCTCCTTGTGTTTCCCAAGACCCCTATGCATTCTTTCCACCCCTTCCTTATTGTTCACCCTATTACAGAGTTTGGCATCATCTGGAAAAAAATGCATACCTTTCCTTCCAGTTCATCTGCAATGTCACTTATGAAGACACTGAAGAGGACTGGTCCCAGTACTGAGCCCTGGAGCACCCTGCTGGTCATTCACCCATTATTACTGTGAGTGCGTTAACCACCACCCTCTATCGCCTATCCATTAACCAGTTTTTAACCCAATTCACCACTTTGTTCAGTGTCCTCAATCTTTCCTCATATGCCTTACCCTGCTGACCAGCTATCATCTTTGTAGCCCTCCTCTGGACCTCTTCCTGCAGGTTAATGTCCTTTTTGAGGTGTGGGCACCAGTACTGAACTCCATACTCTAGATGCGGCCTTACCAGTGACTTGTACAAGGGCAGTATAACCTCCTCTCTCCTACTACTGATCCCCCTAGATATGCATCCCAACATCTTGTTTGCCTTTGCAGCTGCTTTCTTGCACTGCATGGAGTGCTTCAGGTCACTAGTGATCATCAGTCCCAAGTCCTTCTCCTGCTCTGATGCAGATACCAGGACTCCACCCAGGTAGTACTCTGTCCTGGGATTCTTGGCTCCAATATGCATAACTTTGCATCTCTTGGCATTGAAGCCAAGCTGCCAGATCCTGGACCACCTCCCCACCTTTTCCAGATCTTTCCTGTAGGTCCTGTATCCCTTCAGCTGTGTCCACTCTCCCACAGAGCTTGATGTCATCTGTGAATAGGCACATTTTGCCCTTAATGCCATCTCCAATGTCACTGATGAAGACACTGAACAACATTGGCCCCATCACTGAGCCCTGCAGGACCCCACTGGTTACTTCTCTGGTGCCAGATAACTTTCCCCCCAACAACTACCCTCTGGGTTCTGTCCCTCAGCCAGTTTTCCACCCATTTGGCCATCTTTTCTTCAACCCCGAGATCCACCAACTTCCTGATCAACCTTTTGTGGGGCACAGAGTCAAAGGCCTTGCTGAAATCAAGATAGAGGATGTCTACCGCTTGGCCCCTGTCTTCTGTCTTAGTAACACAGTCAAAGAAGTCAATTGATTCATTTGACATGATCTCCCACATGAACCCCATGCTGCCTCATCCTGGAGACCATGCTCCTCAAGATATTCTACCAACCTTTCCTTTAGTATGGTCTTCAAGAGCTTACCCACAATGGAGGTCAGACTGACTGGTCTGTAATTCCCTGGGTCATCCTTGGGACTTTTGTGGAGGGGCACTACATGTACTGTTTTCCAGTCCTGTGGTATCATGCCTGACTCTAGTGAACTATTAAATAGATCTGCCAGTGGCCCTGCCAGCTCCTCTGCCAGTTCCTTTAGTATCCTTGGATGTACTCTCTCCACGCCTGGTGATTTGTCCACCTTCAATGCCAGCAGCCCCTCCCTCACTCTATCCTCCTCTTTCATTACATCTGTGTCTCACCCTTGCTCCTCTTTTCCCTCCTGAAGGCACCTGTCCGTCCTTCTCCCTGGTGTCTTGCAGCCCACTGGATTCAAGATACTCTATCAACCTTTCCTTTAAAAGTGTTTCCACTAATTTCCCCACCACTGAAGTGAGGCACACTGGCCTATAGTTACTAGCCTCTTCCCTGCTGCTGTCCTTTTGTAGGGGGACAATGTCTGCTCTCCTCCAGAAACATGCCAGATTACTGTGAGCTGTTGAATAAGGCTGTAAGCAGAGCAACAAGCACCTCTCCGTATTCTTTTAGTACCCTTGGGTGTATCATGTCCAGTCCCATAGCCTTGTCCACTTTCAGAGCTGCAAGTTCCTTCAGGAGTTTCTCCTTTGAAAATGGACTTGTGTCCACCTCCCCCTTTTGTTTCTACTGCTCTCTGGTGGTCCATTCCCCACCCCTACCTCTACTGTGAAGACTGAGCAGAAGTACCTGTTCAATATGACTGCTTTTTCTTCATCCTCTTCTGCACAGTCTTCCCCTGATGCCTTCCTAATCCCTCTCTATCCCTCCCCTTGCTTTCCTCTTCTCACCCATGTACCTGAAGAAAGTCTTATCCCATCTGCTACCCCTCTGATGATCTTTTCCTCTGTCTGCACCTTTGCTCCACTCACTGCCTTGCCTGTTTCCCTCCGTTTTACCTGGTACATCTCCCTGTCTTCCTCCCTCTGTGTTTCCTTATACCACCTGAAAGCCACCCTTTTTGTTCCCCCTTCACCATTGTGTCCACCTCCCTAGAGTATCATAACCGTCTCATTTTCCTTTTGCTTTTACTCACTTGCTTCATGCAGAGGCTGGCTGCCTTAATTATGCCCCCCCTTATTTTTCCCCATTGTTCCTCTACCCCTTCCTGGCATCCCACCCCCCTTCCCACCTCACCCAGGCAGTTTCTAAAGCAGTCTCCCATTTCCTTAAGATCTGACCTTCCAAAGTCCAGGACCCCTGACCTCATGTGGTTTGGCCTCTGCTCCCAACTTAATGTTAAACCACACTGTACAGTGATTACCGGTACAGTACCTAGGGGACTGCTCACTGTGATGTCTGCAATGCTGTCCCTGTTTGTAACCACCAGGTCCAGCACTGTCCCATCTGTAGTGGGTTCGGTGACTAGCTGCCTGAGAAAGAGCCCTTGTATGGTGTCAAGGATGGCCCTGTTCCTTGCCAAGGTTGCAGCTGGAAGGCTCTAATCCACATCTGGCAGACTGAAGTCAACAACTAGCAGCACCTCCCCCTTAGTTGCCATCCTGATAATGTCTTCACCAAGTGCTGTATCCAACTGCTCTCCCTGTGCCGGAGGGCTGTGTACCACCCTGTACGGAGAGCAGCCCCCAGCGCCTATTTCCAGGACAACCCACAACACCTCAAGTCCTTCCTTTACCTCCGGGTGGCCCTGTAATTCCATAGCCTTGATTCCCTCCCTTCCCTGTCTCTCCTGAACAGAAAGTAGCCTGGTATGGCAACATCCCAGTCATGGCTGTCACGTGCACCATGATTCTGTTATGGCCACCAAATCCATAATCAAACAGTAAACAACACAGCACTGTACCAAGATATTTTTTCATGGTGAACATGGTACTGGACCAGGAACTTTAAAAAAACGTTGAAATCCTGCATCTTACTTCAGTAATGATAGAAAACAAAAAGAAAAATGTGTATATTGATGTTTTTGCCCCCCAAAACTTTATTTTTTGAAGAAAAAAAAAAGACTACATGATTACTAACAAACACTGCTGCTTTAAGAAGCATCAGTTAGTGGGAAGGTGGTTTTCTTTCTGTTACATTGTGTAGTATTAGTTTTCCCTATGGGAAATTTTGTTTGTATGTTTTTCCACATTAAACTAAAAATTTCAATAACTGATTACAAAGTATTAACTGTGTGGTGAAATAAATATAAACTGGTAAGTAGCTATCATGCAAATTGTGTTACTATATTACACACTAGTTCCTGGAAATTCAAATAGACTGCCAAACACTTGCTGCCCTGCACCGAAAGAAGTCTTTTGAATATAGAAATGCAAATTTATTGGTGCTGAGTGGCCTATTAGCACTTGCAAGCAGGACTACTGTATGCTAACATGAGAGTACTCTGTGGTGCTGGCAGCTGCAACGGAAGGAGAAAGGACACGGGCTGAATGCAACGATGCTGCACGCCAAGCTATATGAGCCGTCTTGTTTAGGTTCAGCAAACCGCAGGCACCTATCCTACCATTTCAGGGGCAGGATGCCTTCCCACAGCTACAGTACACACACAAGAGCAATCCAGAGGCTGAAAGCCTGTGAGTTATAGCTTTGTGGGAAGAAGGAACTGGAGGTGAGATGGAAGGGGGCACCTCTCCTGTCAGTTCCCCGTCAGGCGTAGTCAGGTCCCTATTATAGGCAGGAACACACCGGTTCAACAGTAAAGCACAAGAGAAAAAAGCTTCAGTTACCTTAGTGCAGTCAAGTGGGAAATAACACACAAAGTGTGCATTCCTTGTAAGATACAGCCACTCTTCCAGAGTGTACTCACATGTTACTGCATTGTCAGCATTGTTCAGTTGGAAGCACACCGACCTCAGGGCCAGAAGTTCATGGGTTCTTGTCCCATACCAAGACTGGACTTATGCTATAAATGCTGGCACTCGACAGCAGTACTGGGGGATGCTGTACTTCGGATGAGATGTTAAACCGAGGTCCCTTCTGCACGTCTGTAGTGCTATCCTGGTGAAAGCAAACAAACACAAAGCACTTTCTGCAAGAGATGGGGATTTTTCTCCAGTGTCCTGGCCAACAATCCCCTTCCCATAAAGCCAGTTAATGCAACAGTCCACGGCTGTGTGTGGATGTTGATGTGTGAAGTGGCTGCCACTACCCATTTACAGTCACTTCGGTATCAGTCTCTCAATGCTTGTAAAGAGCTCTGGGATACAATGTGTATAAAAAGCGCTATACAGTATAAATGATCATTCTTCTTCCTCTTCTTATAGAATGACACTGTTTTAAAAATGTTTTGTCTTTGAAAATGCATCACCATACGTTCGTCAGTACATATAGGCATAGCAGGTGACCTGATTTGCCCAATCAGAGGGCAGTATTTGTGGTGGCTATCTTGAGCCATTTTATAATTCCTACAAAACAGCATTTCATATCACAAAGACACTGCACGGTTTTCCACAATCAACTGATTTAAAATAAAACTCAAAATTTACATCAGAATGAGAAATGAGTAATTCTGAGATGGTCGATTGATTTGCAGCTATTCTGACTCAGACTTAACTGAATTTCTTAAAGGAAAAAATGGGTGGGGGGGGGTTGAGTAACTGTTACATTGTGGCTACTTCATATAACATATATGTGTGTGTGTGTGGTGTGTGTGTGTGTCTATCACACACACACACACACACACACTGTAATACAATACTATAAAATGAGTTTTCACAGTGATATTTACAGCTTTTTATGTTAACAGAAAAAGTAACAAGCCAGCCCAGTGGCACTGAGGGCTGAGGTGCTGGACACCTTACCGCTTGCCATGCCGGCGACCCAGGTTCAGGAACAGAGCAGGGTCACTCAGTGGGCAGCCAGGGAAAGGAGCACCAAGTGTTGCTAGGCAGCTATCCTCTTTTGGAGAGGGGAGACAGCTTGCGTTGCTGCTTGGCTGTCACCCGGCAGAGACTGGGTGGCACAGCATGCAGAACACCTCAGAGGGCTGGTCGCAGGTGTAAAAGTGTATGCGACGTCTTCACACTGCACGCCCATGCCAGACATATGCGTCGACTGTGGGACAGGGAAGAAAATCATGGAAACTTGGGGGTTGTGCAAACAGGAAGCCCCAGCTCAACAACTCCGGCCTGCATCATTGTTCCAGGACCCTGCTGCTGAGCTAGATCTGAACTGGGGGGGGGGGGATAGCACTCCCTCTCCCAGCCCTGCCAAGGGGGTATGCTGTTGGAGAATCCTGAGGCAGGCAAGTCCTGAGGAAGGTGGTTGCCAGTCAGGGAGGTAAGCAGGGACAGAAGAGCCTAGCCAGCATCCCGAGCTAGGAAAAGGCTCTATGAGATAAAAATAGAAAAGGCAACACTCTAGAAATCATTGCAAACCCAATCATTGTGTAGTAGCCTTGGGACAATGAGCTTAGTCAATATCTCCTCCCTGATGTTAATGCAAAATGCTGTAACCCTGCTTTTAATGGATTCTGTGTACAGGTCAATGAACTGCACACTCCATAGTGTAGTGCCGGTAAACAGTGCAGAGGGCTTGAAAATAATCCCATTATTCACTTATTCCATTTCACAACTGGCCCAATGTTTAAATAACCCATACTTTTTTTTTTTTTTATAAAATGGCACAAAACATCCCCACGATCTCCGAAAAAAAAAGAAATTACAGAAACTCCAATTGTCTCCAGGTAGCAAACAGTGCACAAGTATGTAGCCCCTCCAAACTTCAGACTAAATTCTCCTCACACCCCAGAAGATGGAAACTCTCTGCCACAAGAGGTCCGTGGTGTTCTGACAGTGTTGCTCACAGAAAAACAGACATTGGTCTCAAGAGCTACCAGTCATTCACTTTTCACAAGAACTTGAACAGGTGTCCAGTAAAAACAAGTATTCAGTTCTTCTTTTCTACATATGTCCATAATATATTTGCTTTGGTTATAGCAGTTTAATAGAAATATATATTTATTTTTTTTAGTCTTTGGTAACCGGGTAAGGCCCACTAGGCACAAGTGCCTGTTTTCAGGGGTGACCTGGGAGCACTGGGCAGTTAAGTGACTTGCTCAGAGTCGCTCAGTATGCAAGTGGAGGTTGTGGGAATCAAACCCATGTCTGCTGGATATACCAAGCTCATTCACAGCTCGTTACTCTAACCTCTAGGCTATACTGCCAGCCCTATATATTTATATTTATATAATAGGGGTGGCTGATGAACGTTGCAGATAAAAACACGTATTCTCACAGGAGTGAGATAAATGTTGCTGATGTAGGAACTGTGGTAGATATTTACATTTACACACACAGTTCCTACATCAGCAAGTGATATTCTCACTGTAGCTACGTCAGTACAACACTGCCCTTACTAGACTACCTTTCTATTTCAAAAACATAGCACTTTACAAAACATACCCCACAAAACGTTCACACCACAACTGTAATCAACAAAACACATAAACCACAGAATCTCTACAAAAAAAAAAAGGAACATACCACTCAACAAAATGTCAGCTCTCAAACAATAGCTGAGCTGAACCCATCATTAAACCTCTGCCAAACTAAACACTAAAAGTATATGCCACATTCCCACACTATGTATCTCTCTTGCAGGACTTCCCACAATGTACAAACTCTATTTCTTAGTACTACCTCATTCCTCGTTGTAGATCCATTTAGAAAATGCCGTCCGTGAAAGCGAAACTGAACCAGCCGCACCGTCGACAACACACGCAATGAACTCCGAAATAAAACCGGGACCCAGGACAGTACACAGCATACACAATCCCAAATGAACATCACAGAAGGCACAAATGAATGGTAAACCAGTAAAATAAAAAGAAATTTAAAACACACTGACCAGAAAGACGCCAAACAAACTCCCGCCCACTTACGCATCCAACCAATCATACCAGACACAGAAACAAAACTCAACCAATCAGCAACTATAACCCAAAATACCAACCAGTGACAAAACAGAACTACTGTTCATTCATACTGCCAACCAATCACATACCAACAGTCACTCCCATTCACAAAACAAAGCACACTCCCACAGAACAAACCATACTAAACTGACTACAAAGACAAATAAAACTAGCATATATGTGTGCCCTATTACATAAATCGAACACATGATGTGCAGGTCGTAGGATATAGAAAATATTCCCACTCCTGCATCGTGAGGCATGGATATCTCACTAGTGCCTTCGGCACCGTGAGATATCTATGTCTCACTCTGCAGGAGTGGGAATATTTTCCATATCCCACTCCTGCCCATCATGTATCCCCTATATACATTTATGTTTTATATTTTCAGTTGTCCTTTAAATGGTTTGCAATACAGTTTTCCTAGGTTCCTGCCATCCCCTCTCCCTTGGGCCAAATGCCTTTTCCCTCAGGTTCCTCCCATCAGGTTTCTCCCATCTCCGGTTCTGGAGCATCAAATACAGTACCCATTTTCCCCAGGTTGCACCATCCCCTACTATAGCAGGCAAAAAAAGACTATTTTCTAGGTCCCTCACTCTTGTGGGCCAAACGTCCATTTTCAGCATGTTCCCTCCATCCCACACTCTGGCCAGCCTAATGTCTATTTTCCCAGAGGTTTCCACCATTCCCCACACTAGTGGGACAAATGCCCATTTTCCCCCATGTTTCCCTATCCCCAGCCTGGTGGGCCAATTGTCCATTTTCCCACAGGCTTTCCAGTCCCACATCCAGATACTAAGCTTGCCATGGCCACATGTTATCCACCAACCAGGAAGCTGGCAAAGTAGCTGCTTTTGCAACTGATGCCAATGCTGCTCCGTTGTCACAGGAATGTCACGGTATGATGGCTTCATTATACTGACTTCTGACACTGTGATAACAGTGGTTCACGTTATACCATGGTTTCCAGGCCAGTCAACTTATTTCTGTGTGTTTTTAAGAGGACTGTCTGTTTTGTGACAACTGTCCCTGACACAAGAATTTGCGGAGACCTCTTTTTTGTACAATGATTACTACTTCTGTAATACCATGGTATTATGATAACCACAGTATTACATGTAACGGTCATCATGCCATCACAGTTGCACAACACAGCATTCCCACATGCAGCAGTAGATCGATGCATGTTGGGCAACCTGCACCAGAGGGCCTCACCTGCAAGGACTCCAAGGACCGTTAAACCTTAGATAAGTATGCAATGACATCAGAAAATCCTAACTGATGCTTGTTCCATGGACTTCGGGCACATGTTGGTAAAAATGAACATTTTTCCCTCCAGAATAGGGGGACAGGGAAACTGAGAAAAATGGGCATTTGGCCCACCAGAAGGAGGGCAGGGAACCTTGGGAAAACAGGCATTTGGCTGACCAGAGTGATGAATGGGGAACCTGTGGAAAAAAGGCATTTGGCACACCAAAACAGTAATTATGGTTCTTTCCATGACAACAGACTGTCGGCACCAACATAGCAGTTTTGAGATCAGCTGTTGGTAATTTTTTTTTTTTTTTTTTTTAACTTTGCTTTTGTTTGTGCTCCAGCAAGGACCCAGAAATGCAGAGAGTAGTATACAGCATTTTTAACATTAATAATGGACTTTGTTACAATGTTAATACAAGGCACGTGCTCGCTGCATGGCAATACACATGAACAGGTACAACCAGTCTATGCTTTGAAAACGGGGACGCCTCCCACCACTTGGTTTGGGTAAAACATTATGTGTGTGTGTGTGTGTATATATATATATATATATATATATATATATATATATATATATATATATATATATATATATATATATATATATATATATATATATAGATATATATACATATATATGGAATATTTATGGATTGAGTAGAATAACACATTTATCTCCACTAGTGAGTGGTAAGACCCATAACTCATGAGTGGCAAAGCCACAAGTTAGTTATAAAGGTCTTACCGCTCGTTTGGAGATAAATGTGTCGTTCTACTGCAGTCCATTATTTATTTGGTATATACCACACCATTTGTAGTGTTTTTACTGGTGTTTTACCTTGTTTTAGCTTAAAACTGTCTTTTTTTTCCAGTGTAAGTTCCCATCTGGCCCATTGTTCTCTGTGTTCCAGTTCCAGATTCTAAATGGAAATAACATGCTCCAAGTTATATACATTGAGTTCCAAGTAATATAAATGGTGTTCTAACTGAAATAAATGGTTTTCTAAGTGAAAATAAATATTTATCCCCAAATAACGATTTATTTACCCAATTTATTCACCACTGGTGTGGTGTGTATGGGGGATACATGATGGGCAAGAGTGGGATATGGAAAATATTCTCACTCCTGCAGAGTGAGCTGCGTATTCTCATGAGTGCCAAAGGCACAAGTGAAAATACACAGCTCACTAGGCAGGAGTGAGAATATTTTCCATATGCCATGATCTGCCCATCATGTGTGCGATTTATACCACAGGGGTGAGAGCTGCAGGAAAAATGTTTCTAAGTCTGTGTGTTTCCTGCTCATTCTGTGTGTGTGTTCTGAATGGACTGGGAGTCAGAAACACAGGTGAGTGTGTTTTACAAAGCTAATTGAGTGAGTCAGAGGCTCAGTGAGAAAGACAAACTGCTGCAGGTAGCACTGAGAAACAGAACCTGCTTTGTAAAAGACTTTCATTTAGAATTCAGGTTGTTTTGAATCTGAGATCAGCACAGTAATGACCTAGCAATGATAGAAACAAAGTGGGACATAGGTGAGAGTCTTTTGCAAAGCTAATTGAGTAAGTTGTAGCTTCAGTGAGAAAGAGAAACTTTTTCTGAAGCAATTTCCTTTAGAATGCAAGCTGCAGTGCATTTATCCTCACTCAGGTGACATCAGCAGAATACGGATAAATGTCGATATCCTCACTCTGCTGATGTCATCAGGATTTATCCTCACTGCAGTGGAAATAGCACAGGGTATCCTACTGAGAAAGCTGTCACCCCGTGGTATAAATACATATATATGTATATGTACACACACACACACACACACACACATATATACTTACAGCTATGTGTATAAACATAGAATCTGTCAGCAGATAAGGATCACATGGCCCACCTAGTCTGCCCGTTTCCCTACTCACTGCTGCAGTCCCAGATCCCATTTGATCTGCAGCTCTCCTGCTCTGCTCATCTCCTGGGTACCCTTATGTCTGTCCCATGCACTCTTGAACCCCTGTATTGTTTTCACCCCCACTACTTCTGCTGGAAGGCTGTTCCATGGTCCACCATTCTTTCAGTTAAAAAGTACTTCCTAACATTACCCCTGAGCCTTCCACCCTTCAGCCTCGTATCATGCTCCCTTGTTCTTGTGCAGAGTTTTCTCTGAAATATGCTTTCCACCTGTATCCGGTTTATTCCCCTAAGGTACCTGAAAGTCTCCATCATATCTCCCCTCTCCCTTCTTTCCTCCAGTAAATAAATATTAAAGTCCTTAAGTCTTTCCTCGTAGAGCTTCTGGTGCAGTCCATGTACCATCTTCGTTGCCCTTCTCTGGACTGCCTCTATTTTGTCAGTGTCCTTCCAGAGATGTGGTCTCCAGAACTGGACACAGTACTCCAGCTGAGGCCTCACCAGTGATCTGTACAGTAGTGTCACCACCTCTTTCCTTCTGCTTGTTATGCCCCTCTCCCCACCACCTTTTCACACTGTTTGGTCACCTTCAGGTCGCCAGAATGATAACCCCCAGGTCTCTCTCCTGCCTTATGGTGGTACCCCATCCTGGATTCCTGTGACCCAAGTGCATGATCTTGCACTTTTTAGCATTGAAACTCAACTGCCGAGCCGGCCCGCCGGTGCAGCGGTTGATTTCTGCTTGCGACGCCAGTGACACGGGTTCAGGAACGAGCCCGGGAGCTGGAGGGCCGGCTGGGGAGGGGAGGACTTGAGCGTCCAAAGGACTGCTCGTTCTCTCCGGGGGGGAGGGAAACCAGAGCCCGGCTCTTGTCTGGCCCCGGGTGGAGACCCGAGGTACAGCAAGCCTGACGCTCAACAGAGGGGCAACGTGCCAGACATCAGCGCTTCAGCGCCTTGACATCCAGGGACTTGGCACGCCGAGAGAACATCGAGAAAATAACTTTGCAGCCTTCCAGTAGACGGAGCACCAGGCCCCGACCTTCAATGCCCCTACTTGCCCAGAGACAGCGTTCCGACGAAATACAGAGATGCATCGGGGTGTAAGGGCTCCCACCCCGTACCCGCCTGGGGGTACAACCACGGCTCCATGGGGGACTGACTGCACCGGTCACCACGTAGGTGAGCGAGGGCTGATAAGGCCGTTGGTGTCTCCCGAAGAGGGGAGAGCTGCAAGGAGGGGGAGAATAAAGAGAAAGTAAAAAAAAAAAAAAAAAACAACTGCCAGACACCTGACCAATCCTCTAATAGGCTTATGCATATATACACACACATATATCTCAAAGGTACATTAGCCCATCTCACACCCAGGATACTGAGCATTCTAAGGTGCTAGCCAACACTGAGTAATGGGCACTCCCCAAATGAAGACATGAGAAAACCATTATATAATATTAACATGCATGGTTGCTTGGTCATTGGAGTATCCCAACAAGAACAGCCCAGAGCTTCAGATACAGTGGTGTGACATACAGGCCTACTGCAGGGTTCCATTCTGTCTCATTAATAATAAGAAGTTTTTGAAGTATTTTTCCAGTATTAAGGAAAACTTCTTAAAATATAATTTTCTCACACAATTCAGCTTATATTTTATTTTATGTATTATTGTCTGCTCATTTGTTATTACCAAGGATATCCGCATGAAAATGGGATCTTTGAGTCTCAGACTTCACCTTCTCCCCTCCTAGTTCCTCCAGTGAAGTCACAATCCACTGCTTGTGAGATCAGTTGTTTCCACAGCAACAGACTGTGAAGTCAGAAGGGTGTGGCCAGCAGGCACCAAGATGGCTGCTTAAATCTAGGACCTCTCTAACCTCAAAAGCTGATCCCCCAGCATCCACTAAAAACTGCAACAACCAGCACCTGAAACTACTTCAGTGTTGTTCAACATACCTCGCCAAACATTTTGATACCTGTGTCAACCAAGCAAACATCTCCACCCTAGAAAGTCTGTCAAGTTTGTTTTCTCCTTAGTTGCAGCCTGCTCCCACGTGACATCCTGCCAGTCAACTGTTCCTGCTGATGCGGTGCACCCAGAATGGGCCTACAATGACACACCATGGCTTCTACTGCACAACTGGCTACAGCACCACTGGAGCTCACACACATTGCTGCAATGCTCTCAACTCCTTAAAGTCATGGTGGAACTGAAAGTAATGATTCTCCAAACCAGCTGTGACTTGACGGGTCTGAGAAGCTGAATAACTGCAGGGGAGCAATGAATCCAGCACACTGAAGAACTTAGTACTGTGAAAGAGGCACAACCTCGGGAGCACAATCAACATATTAAATACTCCATGTTTAAAATTCACGATATAGGGAATAGGGCCCGCCGTAATAAAGTCAGGCTGGTGGGCTTCCTGAAGGGTGATGAGGGCCCTGACATCATTGCATTTTTACAACAAGCAATACCAAGAATGCTCAATGCCCCAAACTGCCACCCCTCTTGAACTGGAGCGGGTGCACTGCTCCCTGGGACCGAAGCCTAGGTCAGGGGAGTGACTGCGGCCTAAGTTCCTGTGATATCCAGTGAAAGAAAATGTTCTTTGCCATGAGAGAGAATAGTGATCGCTGCAGTGGGAAGGACAGACCATCCACATTTTTCAGGAATTTTCAGCTGAACTGTCACAGCGAAGATGGGCTTACACCAATGCTAAGTACAAATCTGTCCAGCTCAGATTACAGTACTCTTTGTGTTACCCCACCATGCTTCATGTACTGGCTTTACACAGATCCTCTCAAGAAATGTGACAATGCCTTAATACCTTTTATACTAGCACCTCATCAATGACTAACATCACATGTGCATCGTGGCATGTCAGAGGCCTGAACTCTGCAATAAAAAGAAAGCAAACACTAGTCCACCTTAATAAATTAAAAACACAAATTGCTTTCCTGCAAGAAACCAAACTGATTAACGCGGAGGCCGTTAAGCTGAAACTTGAATGGGTAGGGTGTGAAGCTCATAACTGCGCCCCGTCTTCTAAGCATGGGGTGACTATCCTCTATCCTGCTCCATTTCCTTAAGGTGGACACCAAGAAAGCAGGTAGCTGACAAAGATGGCAGACAGCTACTAGTAAGGGTGTCCATGCCACATGGACTGCTAGTGCTAGAAAGCATATGCCCTTAATACAGATAGTCCTGCCTTCTTTGATAACTTAGCTCAACCTATACTGGACTTTGGGAAGATGGTGACCCCCTCTGAATAGGAGGAGATTTTAATCTAATGCTAGAAGCTTGTATGGCTTGATCTAATGGACTTCTGGACCCCCACCCCAAATCCTTAATAGCACTTAAAACCCTGATGCAAAACATCTCCCTCTCAGCTGTATGGAGGTTATTATTACACCCACCGATAATGACTCTTCCTATTTCTCTCTCATAAGATGGCCAGTAGGCTTGAGTTTTGGCTTACATCTCCTAAACTCACACAGGCATAAGTATCACTGAGTAGTGCCCTCCCCCTATCTTTCAAATCATGCCCCTGTATTATTGACAGTAATGTGGGGACGAGCACTACCTAAAATAGGCTCTTGGTATCTGGACCCTTTATTATTCAAGCACTCAGCCTTTCAGCAATGGGTTAAAAAAAAGCCAAATAATTCTTTATCTATAATGATCCTAAAGCCACCTCGGCAGCCTCTCTATGGGAAGCCTTTAAAGCCACCTTTAGAGGGAAAAGTATAAGCTACACCACCCACAGACAAACACTTTAGGAGGCTGAAGTCATACAAGGAGGATCCATCCAGACATCAGGATTGGAGTCTACTAATGAAAACTGCTAAGCTCAGAATGCAACTCAATCCCCTTATGACCTGCAAAGCTGAACTGGCCGTTACACAAACTCACCACAGACACTGGGATAGTGGAGAAAAGGCTACCCGACTACTGGTCTATACACTGTGAAAGCAACAAGCTGAGAGACATGTAGCTGCACTGGCTAATTAGGCAGGAACCCCTACAGCTAACCTGTCGAGATAAATAACAGCATGAAACAGGTTTACCGATCCCTTTATAGATCAAAGGGCTACTTTGACTTAAAGGAATTCAAGAAGTTTATTACCTCTCTCCTTCTTCCTAAACTGAGAACACAGGAACCTTCTAGAAGTCCCCCTTCTTTCACAGAAATGAAACAAACCTTGGCTTTCCTTACACCACAGAAGACACCTGGGGGTCACAGTTACGTACCAGACATTTATCAATACCTGGATGAGGAAGTATGTCCCCTCATCCACATGATGCACCTGGGGGCACATCTTAACAATACGCTTCCTCCGACCCCAAGAGAAGCTACAATAACTGTTCTCCCTAAAGAAGGGAAAGACCCCACAAACCCATCTAGCTACAGGACGATATACTAATCCTAATGCTGAGACATTAGCAAAGGCCCTGACCAGGAGATTGGAAAATATCCTTCCCACTCTAATAAATAAATCACATGTGGGCTTTATGAAAGGCTGGGGCAGCTCTGACCAGCTTCGATCTCTTGCAGACCCTATGCAGACTGCAAGCTCTATTCCCACTCTGGCAGAATCAGTGTGCAATTGATTTACTTGGATATTTGGATATATTAGGAGTAGAAATGTACCTGATGGTACTATGAGTCCACTACCCCACTAATCAGTGGTGTTGTTACCACCTACCCATTTATCCACTTAATTATCTAACATAGTTTTAAAACTATCAATGTTATTTGCATCCACCACCTCCCATGGTAATCTGTTCCACAGACTCACCACCCTCTTGGTGAAAAATGCCCTTCTTTTGTTCATCTGATATGGTTTAGATATAAGTCACTTATTGTGTCCCCTGTGATAATAGCCTGATTGTTTTAACTTGAAGGCCATATCAGCCATCAAGTAGTAGTTCTTCAAATGGTTGTACATTAAAATTAGGTCCCCTTATACCTGTCTTTTCTCCAAACTATGCAAACCCAAGTGGGTTAGCCCATCATTGTAATTCATGTTCCTTATCCCATAAACTGCCTTTGTAAATTTCCTTCGTACTCTTTCTCAGGCGCTCACTTTGCCCTTCAAGTGAGGGTTGGGGAACTGTGAGCAGAAATCCAAATGAGGTCTGACCAAAGACTGATATATTGGCAATATAACTTCATTTTTCGACATACAAAGGTTTTCTTACTACAACCAATAAATCTATTTGCTCTTGTCACAACCAAATTATTGTTATTCTTGAAGGTAAGGTTTGATTGCACCAATACCCCTAAGTCCCTCTCTTCCTGGACAGATTTTATTTCGGTCCTGCCCAGCCTGTAAGTGGCAAAAAGGCTGTTATTACCCACATATGTAGCACCATACATTTACCCACACTAAACTGCATACCCCACTCAACAGTCCAGTTGTACAATTTGTCTAAATCTATCTGTAATCATTTGCAAGCCTCTGACTCAGTGGAGTGGGGATATCTCCAGGCTATTCTAGAGCACATGCAATTCTGCCCACTTTTAGGGCATGGATGAGCATTTTATATAATGATCCTACAGTCAGGGGTAGTCATCAACTCAAATCTTTCAACCCCTTTTAAACCTGAGCAGTGCACACAACAGGGGTGTCCTTTATCCCCTTTGTAGTTTGTCCCGGCTATTGAACCATCTGTCGCAATCAGACATCACCCCAACCTAATTGGTCCCAACGAAAATAGAACCAAACTATGCAGACGACTGTCTGGTAATCCTGAAAGATGGAACCCACAGTATTCCTTCTCTTTTAAGTCTCCTTCATAATTTCAAAAAGCTCTCCGGTTTAAAAAGTAATGAGAACAGAACAGAGGTGCTACCATTAAATAAAAAACTGTATGGCAGGGGCCATCATATCTCTGGGTCTGTCATGGGCACCAATCTCAAAGAAAACAGCTTTGCTCAAAATGGTAACTGGCCCCAAACTACTGTAATACAGTGCCTTTCATCTTCCTATCGATAACCCCGTGAAAGGCTTCTTGAAAATTGATGCCTTGGTGGGTGGATGCTTATGGGAAGAAAAACCTTCCCAATATAGTAGAGTAAAACTCAGATCACACTGTAAAGTTGGAGGATGGAACCTCCCATTTTTAATGCTTATTATTCAACATTTTTTGGTGACCTAAACCACCCAATGATTTATAACTCCTTTAGACTCAACACTATCATGGGTCTTGATAGAACAGGTATACTGGGAGAAATCTCTCCAGCAGTTTACCTGTAGTCTGCGCTACCAACCTGCCATAAGTTAAGTACCACAATCTGCACTTCTAGTTGTATCTTAAAAAAGCTCAGCAGACTCACAAAATTAAGATCCACCTGTGCTGCAGAGTCCTTTATAAAAATACCATTAACTGGCCCTCGTGGGCAGCCAAGGACAGTATACCGTTCCCACAGCAATGGGAACACAGCGAAGACCATCACAGCGAACTGTCGATTTTGTCGCTGTGATGGTCTTCGCTGTGTTTCCTGACACTGCTGTCTCTGGGGAGTTCACCCCCTCCCCCGAACCAACTCTGACCAATTGGCGGCATTGTGCCATTGCTGTAGTGACGGTCGGTGAATTTCCTGTTGCTGCGGCGACATGGAACCGCCAAGGATATGGATATACACACAAACACATACACAAAATTACACACCTGTCTTCCCCAGGCACATGTCATCTAGACTCCCTGGAGGACTTGAAGGCTTGTTTTTCATTGCCTCAACAGGATTTTGCTGCTACCTTCAAATCCACAACATAGTTATTAACCTAGCTCAGAGGGGATCACTGTTGCACTATTGATCAAACATTACTACATAATAATCCATGTCAATCCCCACTCTCTTCCTGGTGTAAGCTGAAGAAAGTCAGAGCTGGGGTTATAATTAAATCGATCAGGGATGCCATACATGACCCTACAGTCAACGCCAGACACAAATCGCAATCCTCTTTGCAATTGGAAATATCAGAAGACTGGTACAAGTGCTGGAAGCTAGCACATAAGGGTCACTTGGACAGTCACAGTCTTCTGAGTCAAAATAAAATCCTTCACCAGCGCTGCCTCGTGCCCACCCAATTACAATCTTTAGAGCTCCTCTCTAATGACACATGCTGCAGATGTGGAGCCACCCAGGCTGACCTGCTCCATATTTTGTGGAGCTGTCATTCCCTTTATCAGTTCTGGAGTGCCATCCACCAGGAATAATTCAGAATCCTCAAAATCCTTGTCCCATTTTCTTCTCTTCTATTTATCTTGGGACTTCCTGAACAGGGGTGCCAGCTAAGACCCACATCACTACAATGGCTCCTGGCAGTCAGACTGGGGGCTAAACGCTTCATACTCTGAAGATGGCGCTCCACAAATGTTCCAAAGTTCACTGAATGGTTTGAGGATATATACAATCTAGCATCCATGGCCAAAATGTCTCACTCTGCCTGTCATATCATACTTACATATGAAATTTGTGACCTTTTTCTTACTGCCACTGGAGGTCAGACCCTCTTCCAACTTCTAGGAACCCCCCGATCAGGTCCATCTTGGCAAGACGCCTCTCCATCGATCTCCTACAACAATAACTGGCCAATACCGCTAGTCCCCCCACCCCCGCTGGATCCTCATCCCTTCCCCTTTTAGTGTCAATGATATGGTGGAGACAGCTGACCTTTTCTCTCAAGTGGTCTCGACCCCACCCCGTGGTGTGGTGTTTGTGTGGCTCAAACTACTTGAAGGTCCTAGGCAGCTTCAAGCTTCAGACTCTCTCAATCTTATGCCCCCCACCTTCTGTCCTCCCTAGATTTTCCCTCCCTAAATATTTCCTGGCACTTACTCCTAGAATAGTAGAGAAAAACCACTATGATAGGTATCTAGGAATGGATGGACTGCACTATTTCATATGTGCAACACGTGATTAACCATAAGGGCATAGTGTTGTTTGTTTTACTTTTTCTGTACCTCAAATGTAACCAATTACAATGTATATGCAGACATAAATGAACTGTGTGTAAAACTGATTTTGCTGTATAATAATCCTAGTATACTCAATTCACTGACTGCTATTCTTGCATATGTAACACAGTTGATGTATACGTACTGTTTTTAATGCATTTTTTGCATGAATATGTTGGAAAACAATAAAAAGAATTAACTTACAAAAAAAAAAGACAGTGAAGTCATGAACAGCGAATTACTGTATGGCTTCAGTGGAAAGAATGGTCAGAGGATAAGCTGAGGCTGGAGTCAGACATCCTGTTTCCATACAGATATCCTCAGTAATAAAACAGTGAGGGGTGACGCATAAAACGTAATCAAATATAAGCAGACTTGTGTCTGAAAATGATAGTTTAAGTTTTCATGGATATTGGAAAATCCCTTTAAATATGTGCAGTTTCTGTGAAAAATGTAAAAAATAAATAATGGGGCAACTTCAACAATGGAAAGCCAATTTAAATAAAAAAAAAAAAAAATTGAATTTAGCCGGCTCTGTGGCACTGAGGGAATTGCTTTGGCAAACAGGCAACCTGGGTACCCACTCCAAGCCCCGGACATCAGGAGTAGAGGTGGGCAGGGAGGAAGGTTGCTTTTCTCTGGGTGGGGCACGGCTTGTCGCATTTAGCTCCTAGTGGAGGCCAAGTGGAGGTGGCTCTGTCAGTGTGGGTGGCCACATACCATCAGGCACCGCCTCAGGCCAGTCGCAGCATGCAAAAGAATGATGGAAAGTGAGAAAACTGTCAAAAATGCCACACCGGTACAGTGACTGACAGCTATGCAGTTCCCCACCCCCACCCCTGCACCACCAATATGGGACCTCTCTCACCAGCATATATGATGATTAGTTCCTCCGCCAAGTTGTGGGATTCCCCCAGCAGGGACAAGCCACCAGTCAGAGGGACAGTGAAGGAGTTCCAGGAGGTGCACCTCCACAACAATCAGAGGGGCCCCCAGCAGGGACAAGCCACCAGTCAGAGGGACAGTGAAGGAGTTCCAGGAGGTGCACCTCCACAACAATCAGAGGGGGGCCCCAGTAGGGACAAGCCACCAGTCAGAGGGACAATGAAGGAGTTTCAGGAGGTGCACCTCCACAACAATCAGAGAGGGGCCCCAGCTGGGATAAGCCGTCAATCAGAGGGACAGTGAAGGAGTTCCAGGAGGTGCACCTCCATAACAATCAGAGGGGGCCCCCAGCAGTGATAAGCTGGATCCTGGATGTCTGATTGAGGTCTGAATAAGATCCCTGAGATGGCAGTGAGGGGCGAGTCTGGCAGGTTGCAGTAAGGTGTTGGAAGCCCAAAGGAGTGAGGTGCCAGTGGGCACTGTGGTGGAGAAACACAGCATGGAAAAAAAAATTGGAATTTAATTCACCACAAAAACCTGGATTCAGATTTTCAAATAATCACATGCAGTCTTTACAAATACTGAAAACCTCCATTAATTCCCCTGTCAATCAGTGTTTACACAGCACTTTAGATATTTCTGTTGCTTTTGTTCTTGTTGCAAAAGCAAAGCAAATAAAAAGAACGCTTAGGGGTAGATGATGCTTTTACTCTTATTCTATATGACATGAGTTTAAAGCCATAATACTGTACTTATGTTTACCACTAAATGGTACAATTGTCTTTAATATTTGATATACTCCCACTTTGTGTCACATGAAACAGAATAACAAAAAGTTTATTGTCCATGTGTCAGCTCCGAATAACTATTATTTCACCAGTGCTACTTTTCCTAGGCATTTTTATAATTCGTTCAGAAGAAATGCACTGGTTTTACTACTGTATAATACACCTTTCGCCTACTCTACAGATTTCACACCCTCAGTACCATTTACATTCCTACTACTGCCAACACCTTACTTACTATAGTGCCCATCAGGGTTATGGAATCCCTGTCTGAAATGGTCTGAGCTCCTCACTGGTTGACAAAAAACATTGCTTCTGCTTAAAAGGCACCAGCAGCTCTTTTTGCCAGCCTATGTGCCCGTGGGCATTTGAATGATGTGTTGTTTACTTTCCGTGAGGCAAACAGAATTTATCCAAGTATTTAAAGTGGCCAAGACCAACACAAACATCTTTTTTTATTGGATAAAACAAAGCATACAGGTATACATCACAATTTAGTATGGTACATCCATTTATCTGAGGTACAGTGAGACAGTAATAGTCATTTAACAAGCTAGGTTATCAGTCGATTACACTTATCTCCTATATTTCCCTCCTTTATTATCTAGTATCTACATGTTACTTTCCATGTATTATTGCTGTCCTACTGAGACTTCATAACAGCACTTCCTCACTCATGCTATATACTAATAGTTCTTCATTTTTCTTTTTGGATTTGCACGCTACAATATATCCAACTTTCATGGAACAAAATCCATTTCTGTAGCCACTGTATGTATTTTCCACCCTTGTCCGGGATTGTTGAATAAATCTGTTGCCTGATGTTATGGGTTAATTTTTCCATCATGTAAACGTTTCTCGTGATTGTTCTCCATACCTCTCAACCTTTTGTTCTCCAAATGTGGAACATTGACTCTCAAAATGTGGAACAAAATTGCAAAATGTGGAACACTTAATCAAATCTTTACATAAGGAGCTCAGAACTCTGTTAAAATGTTTGCATTTATGTTCAGAAAGTCTGTTATTAATTGAATAATATATTTTTTGCATCATTTACTATAGATTTTTTTTTTTTAAATGTTAACACTGAATGTGGGACAAGTCCTCACAATGTGGAACAGGGAGCTTTTGAGAAGTAAAATGAGGAACGTTCCTCGTAATGTGATACAGTTGAGAGGTATGTTGTTCTCCACTGAGAGAGTGCATGGGGGATGAAGCTGCAACCACTGTTTAGTTATTGCTTTCCTGGTCGCTGTCAGTGCTACGCCAATAAAATATTTCTGATGTCTGTTAAATCACCATTTGGGGAAATATAGAAGGATAGCTAATGCTGGGGTTAGTGGAAGAAAATTAGTACAGATGTTTTGCAACTCTTGTTCAATGCCATCCCAGTAAGTTTTTAAACCTCGGCACAGTCAAAATATGTGCAAATGTGTTGCAACCTCCTCCCCACATCCTCTCCAGCAAGTTGTCTTGTGTCCTCCACCAAGTTTCACTACTATATATAGAGTACAAAAATATTGCATTGTGGTTTTCAATGCAAATTCTTTTAATTGTACTACGGACGTCACAGAACACAGCTGACCACGAGCAGCACATTCAAAGTAAAAGCGCCAAGATGAGGCATGTGATTAACTGACAGCCTGCTTCCCCAGAAACCAA
Source organism: Neoceratodus forsteri (assembly GCA_016271365.2). Classification (NCBI taxonomy): domain Eukaryota; kingdom Metazoa; phylum Chordata; order Ceratodontiformes; family Ceratodontidae; genus Neoceratodus; species Neoceratodus forsteri. Next base: position 271,527,470 of record JADMNL010000027.1, read on the forward strand.
AAAAATTACACAAAAACACACACATGACTGGTGAAGTGAACTGAAAAGGAATCCCTCCTATGTTTGTGTAATGATGTCCCTGACATCTCATGAACTTTTCTGTACATTACTTGTTGTGCTTGCCACTAGGAAAATTCTGTTTGTGTTGTAAACTTGAAATGGTGTTCCAATTGCCTTCAGTAAACAAGCTAAACTGAAGAAAGCCCTGTAGTGTTGTTCTTTTGCTCCATACACTATATAAAATAGTACATAGGAGTCCCATACACAACATAGAGGATAATGTATGGGCATTGATGAACCACCACACTGTGCTAGCATCGAGTGGTTCCCTTGGCAACTTAGGTAAACCTTAAGAGCGCAGATCAAGAGGTTTACCAAGGGAACCATGAGATGCTAGTACAGTGCGGTTGTTCACACAATCCCCACACATTGTCTTTTATAGTGTATGGGCATCGTGACCATCAAAAGCAGCAGAAAACATCTGAAGTGCTTACCACTCTATAAAACAGATGTGCTTTTCCTACCTTGTACTGAGGACGATGAAACAAGTAAATTTAGTTAGAAAAAAACATTTATTGCAATTGCAGACAGCCGCTTGAATTCAGGCCAAAAAACCTCAAAAAGAATCAGATTTAAATTTAATAAAGGCAACAGTAAACACTACTAAACTTAAAAAACAGAAAAAGAAAGTCACAGTAACTACATCTGGACACATGAAGCATGTGACATGCTATGTCCAATCGGGCTTGCTTTAATCATTTGATGGAGTAGTGCCATAAACGCTTGGAAATCTAAGAGCTGCTCGTGCTTTGGCCTTCTGATCGCACGGTGCGAAGAAAACATAAAAAAAAAAAACGCTGTTTTAGGCAAGTAACGGATAACAGGGACAGAATTATTGGCTGACATTTAAGAGAGATAAAGTGACGACATGCTGGCAGAGTATCCGAATGGGTGGGGCGGGGGCAAAAAAAATACATTGTAATTTACCTTTCAGTCATTGCTATCAGATGAGGAGTCTGATACAACAGCAAGACGCTTCCTCCTTTGTGGTACAAAGAAATTATTCACATTGACAGTAATATTACCATGTTGTAATACTGAGTTGCCTCCAAACAAACTGAAGTTAGTGAGGTCAGACAAAGCAAATCATGATAAATCAAATCATGAACAGCTAATATTTTTCCTAGCCAAACTATCTCTTGTTGGGAGCTGCAATATTGAACATAGGATTTGCAAGAAAGCGAGTTGTGCTCACAACAGAGGGAGGGGAACCTTTCAATTGTCTGTGGTTTGTAGCAGATATACTGCAGGTAGAGGCTGCTTCTAACTGAAAGGTGAAAGAAGGAATTTACAATTATCAGGAAAAGACAGTCTTGTTACAATTCTTAAGATTTTCAAGTGCAGGAAGAGTTCAAAGCACAGCTGACTTATTTTGGGGCTGACCGCTTTTCAGAGCACAAACCACCAGGCTGTTTTGGGGCTGGGGAGGTTTACTTGTGTCTGACTTGGATGTCTGGATTTTTCTCTGTTTGATTAGCAGGGATTTCTCTGTCAAATTGTTGTGTATAGTATCTTGCAGACAGGAAGGCACTCATCGTAGCGGTGGGTCAGGCTCTTAGCTGATTGTTTTGTGAGGCACAGTTTAGGCCCAACCCCCCTGGAAATAGTTCCTTTATACCTAGGGTTCTGACATCATTTCCTCAAGAGTGCAAGGTGCATATCAATGTCATATCCTCTCTAGCACACAGCACTGAAAATATACACATACACATTATATAATATATATATATCTCTATATAACAAACCAATCACACACACAAGCACACACACACACAAAAAAAAAAAAGTACATAGTCATGTGGGGAGTAGTGCAAAATGTAACGCTGGAAGCAGCAGTCTTCCAGAGTCTTTCTGGAGGCTGAGATGCTGCCCTATTTGCAGACAACTCTCTGCCCTGAGGGAGGAAGTTGCCCGTCTTCAGGCCACACTGGACAGCAGTAAGAGAACCTTCCCCAGGCCAGACTTGATGGTAGGAAGGAACCCCCATCCAGGGAGCACCAGAGCCACCACCACTACCTCAGAGGTTGCAAAGAAAGCACAGCAGTTGGACCACAGTGGGCTCAGGGAGGGTGAGGGAGGGTGGAACAGAGGCACACCCAGTCAGTTGTTCCACTCCACAATCCATACACCATTCTGGGAGCACAGCTCCCTATGGATGCACCCAGGGAGGAGATTAAGGAGGCTGAGGACACCTGTCACAAGGAGGCCCACAGGAGGAGGCAAAGGATGCCACAATGAAAGGAAGCAGCTCCTGGTGGGGACTCCAATTATTAGGGGGATAGAACTGGGGGGAGCAGGGAAAACTGAAGTAAAGTGCCTGCCTGGTGCCATGGCTTGTAGGGACAGGAAGCGCATCCTCAGAATCACTAGAACAGCTGCACGGGAGTCTGAGCTGGATGTCATTGTCCACCTAGGGACAAATGACTTGGCTACATGAGATTAAAGCAGTGCAGAAGGACTTTTTAGAACTGGGGAGGGCCTAAGACAAGTAGCACACACAGTAACCTTCTCAGAGGTGCTGCCTGTAAATGGCATGAGTGAGGCAAGGGTACTTGCACCATGCAGTTTAATGAGTGGTTGAAAAAATGGTGTGGAGCACAGGGTTTGGCTTCATTGGGGACTGGGGTTCCACCTGGAGGACACCAGCCTATACTGGCAGGATGGTCTGCATCTGTCCAGGAAGGAACAAGTCTTTGAGCAATCAGTTTAAATGCTTCATTGGCAAGCTTTTAAACTAGTCAAGGGCAGGCACCTGATGAGCAGCAGGAAAATCCCAGCCTCTCCCTACAAAACAGGGTACTAAATGAGAAAGACCGAGGTAGAAAGGTCAGCGGGGATGCTGCAACAGAAAGTAAAGCCATCAAAAAATGGAGAGCAATGAGTACCAATGCACGTAGTCTGAGTAACAAGCTTCCTGAATCAGTGGCCTTGATGGAAGAGGAACATCTGGATATTGTGGCAGTCACAGAAACATGGTTCACACAAAACCATGACTGGGACATAAACATACCAGGATACACTATCTACAGGAGGGACAGGTAGGGTAAAAGAGGAGGAGGAGTAGCTCTTACATAAGGAAGGAATCAAAGTAACAGAACAAAGAGAAAACAGGGAGGAGAAGAAGCACTGTGGGTAAATTTGGAGACCGCAATGGCACCACAATCCGCACAGGGGTTAGATACAGACTCCTTCTCAGGGGAGGAAATGGACAAGGAAATGATAGAAAGTATACTTAGTATGGCAAAAAGGAGATATTGCTGATGGGTGATCTGAATATGCCAGATGTTAACTGGAGTGCAGTTGCCACAGCCACTTGAAGAGTGGGGTTATTCTAGATGCCCTACAGGGGGCATGCCTTAGACACTTGAGAGGGAGCAATCTTAGACCTGGTTCTCTCAAATGGAGATGAAGAGAGGATCACAGATGTAGAAGTGGGTAGCCATCTGGGAACTAGCGACCATCGAACAGTATGGTTCACAATAAACACAGCAATAGAGTCAAGCCATACAAAGGCAAAGGTACTGGACTTTAGGAGGGCTGACTTTGCCAAAATGGGTAAGTGCCTAAGGAATGCACTAGCACATGGGCAGGAAGGAGGGGTGGAAGAACAATGGGGAATAATAAAAACTGCCATCACAGAGGCAACAAGCCTTTGTGTGAAGCAAATAAACAAAACTAAACGATGTAAGAAACCACTATGGTTCTCAAAGGAAGTGGCAGTGAAGGTTCAAGAGAAAAAGAAAGCTTTCAGGAAGTACAAGGAATCGCAGAAGGAGCAGGACAGAGAACTGTATCAGTTAAAGCAAAAGGAAGCTGGGAAGGCAGTCAGAACAGCAAAGGCCCAAACCGAGGAAAGATAGCCAACTCAGTTAAGAAGGGGATAAAACCTTTATAGGTACATCAGGAGCCAAGGAAGACCAAGGAGGGATAGTGAGGCTTAATAAAGGGGGGGGTGGGCAGAGGAGACTGTGAAAAAGGCAGAGATGCTAAACAAATATTTTGCTCAGTATTTACAAAGGAAGGGGGTACCTAGAACAAACAGTAGAAACACACTGATACAGAAGTTGATACCAGCCCATTTACAGAAGAAAGGGTTCTGAAAGAACTTTTAAAACTGAAGGTGGACAAAGCAATGGGGCCTGATGGGATTCATCCCAGAATTCTAAAGAACTAAGGGTAGAATTAGTGACACCACTGACTACCCTGTTTAACAAATCATGGGAGGATGGGGTGGTACCCGAGGACTGGAGGAGGGCAGATGTGATTCCCTTCACAAAAGTGGGAGCAAGGCAGAAGCAGGAAACTACAGACCTGTTAGTTTAACCTCAGTGGTAGGGAAAATGATGGAATCACTTGAAGGAAAGAATTGTCAAGTATCTAGAGGCCAGAGGGCACAGGACCCAAGGCAGCATGGATTCACAGCAGGAAGGTCATGCCAGACAAATCTGATAGATTTCTTTGACTGGGTGACCAAAGTAGTAGATCAGGAGGGGCTGTGGACATGGCCTACCTAGACTTTAGCAAGGCATTTGACACAGTCCCACACAAAGATTAATATACAAGTTAGCTAGCCTGGGAGTGGGTCCCAAGATGACAGCCTGGGTAAAAATTGGCTGGAAAATAGGACACAGAGGTAATAGTAAATGGAGTCCACTCTGATGAAAGGGGTTACTAGTGGGGTACATGAGGGTTCAGTATTAGGACAGTCCTCTTCAATGTCTTTATAGCTACATTGCAGAGGGACTGGAAGGAAAATATGTCTCTTTGCAGATGACACAAAGATCTGCAACAGAGTTGATGCACAAGGTGGGGTGGAAAGGATGAAAAGGGACTTGGCAAGGTTAGAAGAATGGTCAAATGTATGGCAGCTTAGATTCAATGCTAAGAAGTGCAAGGTAATGCACCTGAAACAAAACCCAGGGGAAGAGTACACAATGGGGATGAGATACCAACAACAAAATGGAAAGGGACCTGGGGTAGTCATATCAGATGACCTGAAGGTGGGCAAGCAATGTGAGGCGGCAGCAATGAGGGCTGGGGATATTGGGATGCATAGGGAGAGGCATCACCAGTAGAAAACAGGAAGTTATTATCCCTCTGTACAGACAGCTGGTCAGACCCCATCTGGAGTACTGCTGCAGTTCTGGAGACCCAGTCTTCGCAAAGACATAGACAGGATGGAAGCTGTCAGAGGAGGGCAACTAAAATGGTGCAGGGTCTGCACCGGAGACATATGAAGAGAGACTAAAGAAGCTTAATATGCATAGCCTCGAGGAAAGGAGGAGAGGGGACATGATAGAAACTTTCAAGTACCTCAAGGAATCAACAAAGTCCAAGAGGGTAGCATCTTTCAAAAAAAGAGGTGTGCAAGAACAAGGGGCACAATTTGAAGATAGAGGGGCTGCTCAGAGGTAATTTATGGAAGTATTTTTCACAGAGGGTTGTGGATGCATGGAGCGGCCTTCGGAGGAAGTGGTCGTGAGTCAAAAACAGTGGTGGAATTCAAGCATGCATGGGACAGTCATAAGGCAATTCTAGGGGATGGGGGTAGGAAAAAGTAGGCTGCTGGTTAACTAGGATCTGCAGCTTATCCAGTAGGCAGGGAAATGGGCAGACTGGGTGGGCCAAGCGGTCCTTATCTGCCGTCAAATTCTATGTTTCTATGTTTCTATGATAGCTGCTTGGCTGTCTTCACTGCTGAGTGTGCTTTCGAAACTTGACAGTGATACAGAGGACTCTGATGTAGAAGGCTACTGGTAGTCACTGAAAATATGGCCACCAAGAATTTCAGAATTTATTTTTTGCTTAGCTTCAGAAATGAAGCTGTAGTTGTTGCTAGACTGCAAGCTCTTATGGCCAAAGACCTGTTGGACCTCACTGGGTGGGGACTACACTGTCATCTAATTGCTAGACTGCTGCTTTGCACGTTGAATGATTTGTGATGCTTCTCAAAAGGCAATCCAGCAGAAGTTTTTATAACTTGCATCACTGAATGAATCTTGTTTTCGCCAAGAGTCATTGTCCTAAACCAGATTGAGACGCCTGGTTTGAAGTACAAATTGGGTGCCAGACAGTAGGGCAAGTCAGCTTGTAGCATGATTTGTGGCCTTTGAGAAGCATACAGGATGTATACTTTCAATGGGTCTCGGTCAGGTCTTTCAAGGTTTTCATACATCCTGGGCTTTATAGCCCTAATGTCCCGTGAGTTGTCTCCTGCCCGAGTTTTCGTTTGGTGCTCAGTGTACTCAAGAACTGGCTGCCATCTGTGTCCTTCTGCAAGCTTTGGTCCCCCCCACCCCCATCACACAGCATACTGCTTCGGCTGTTCTCAGGGCACAGTAGAGTCCACTGTTAGAGAATAGCAGCTTTAAAAGCCCCACTGGGCTATGGAGTCCAAAGGTCCCTGTTTCGTATAATTTGTTGATGTCTGATGGTGACAGTGCTTCTGCCCTGTTGGGCTTGCTACCTTTCCCCATCTTCTTTAAAACTTTTGCTTGGCTTTCAAGGTAGCTATTGTTTCTGTGAAATCCTTTTTATTTCCATGGAATGTTTAGTGTCCGTAATTTATGCTCAACAGGTAGCAATCTACATTCCCTAAAAAAACCCTCAGGGTTGACGGCTCATAATCAGTACTGTCATGTCGCTTTATTTTGTAGATGAAATCAGTGACAAGGACATCAAGATCTGCTGCCAGTATGTCTCAGATTGTGCGAGCCTCCCCCACATCTGCCAGGTATGATTTAAGCAATTTAATGTCTGACTGTCTTTTTTTTGTCTTTCCATTTTGCTGTTCTTCCATGAATGTTTTTCGCTCCCCGCTAAGAGGTTTTGAGAATGTTGATGCTGCCATATTTTATTTACAGCCGGTTCTTTTGTAATGTATGGTATGTAAATTGACCGTTCATGACACTTCAGATTGTGCTGCCTTGGGAACAGCTGCGTGTGTCAGTTGCATTTTGTTATATCATTGATGTGACATAACAGATAGGTTAACAACAATGCTACGTCACATCGGTGCTATAACAAACTTGGGAAAAGATGATTTTGTGACAATAACAATGTTCTACCACACATTATAAGGCTATTCTTCTACCTTGTGGTTACCATGATGACTGAGGGACCTCTCAAGCTTCGCTCTTGAGGTCCTCGTCATCATGGTAACCACTCATTGGAAAAACAGCCTTATTGTGTAAGGATTCCCATACACTATTCCATATATTATTTTGATCTGCCCCCAGTTTTGCTCCCTTCCCCCCTCCTTAGCCCCTATGTCAATGATCTGGGTTGCCACCCTTAATCTAGTCAGAAGGGCAGGTGTATAGCTACCATAACATGCCATTCCTTAGACAGCAGCGGAATAAAAGGGCCCAACGGTAGGGGACAAATGCCTGCAGGAGAGCAAAAATCTTTATAGAAAAAAAAACAAACTCCTGATGTCAAATTAAAAAAGAAAAGAAAACAGAAAATGTGCGGCACACTATTGGTGCCTCAACACCCAAACACAGGTGTCCCATTCAGTTATGCCTTTATGTAACCAATGCCAGTAGCACCTGTAGTTCTTACTGCCCTAAAATACATGAAACCTCATTCAGAGGTCTTAAACGCAGAACTATATTCTATGTAAGACACTCTCAACTCCTCCCACCATACATACCTGTGGGGGGAGGGCCTGTATCTTTTCAAATTTGCTAAACAACAATAACAACTTACAGCTGGTGTTGAGGGAGAAACTGGCTTATAAAACTGCTGTGCACCTTCTGTATTGCAATAATCCAGTGTTCACACACATCATGCTCAAAGTAAAATGACTGTTTTTTTTTTTGGGGGGGGGGGCTAGGAAGTGCAGAATCCCAAGAATCAACAATTTTTCTTCATCATGGCCACAACAGGTTGCTGCAGTCCTGTCTCACGTCTTGCTGAAACCGGACCTTGTTTTGTATGACAGTTTAATTTCTGCTAGCATATTGCTCAATAAATTTGAATTATGAACCAAATTGCATTTCACAGCATGCCACTGCTAAGCTTGTATCTCAGTAACCATAAAGGGCAATTATAATAAGCATCCTTGCTCGCCCACACAGTGTTAACGTATTTCTGACTTCCCCTTTCTCGCTCTCTCTATCTGTTCTTTTGGCTTCTTAGGTTTTTACTACATTTTAGGAATCTTTTCTGATAACAGAAAAACTTTATACTTGTATGAATGCTGTATACAGTTGTACATAAAATGCTGTCATATAGGAAGATTAGTTTGTCAAAACAGAGCAAAAGCACAAATGAAACTGTGAAATAAAACAGAACTAGTACAAAAATAGATTATGTTCCTCAGAAGGGTGAGACTGCCCCGAGCTTCCTCCCAGTCACTTTACATATATAAATCCAAAATAGACCAAAAGACACTTCAGAACTTGGGTATGAAGGTTTTTTTGTTGTTTTTTTTTTTAAGATCTGTCCACATTTCATCTTCTGGTAAAACAAATGGCTTCTTGGCCAGCAGTTCAAATCAATAATATACATAATTCCCAAAGAAGGCTGGGACTGGATCGCTCTGTGGACCAGGCAGTGGGCTATGGAGCTGTCACCTCTACATCACATGTACATCAGTAGTAGCCGATAGCCATGATTGTCCAGTGGTCTTTGTAAATGGTTTTGAACTGGCCTTAGTCCAGTTCCTAGTGGCCAGGTGTCCGTATTATCAGAACAGGCACTAATCAGCTCTTAGAAACATAGAAGCTGATGGCAGATAAGGACCGCAAGGCCCATCCAGTCTGCCCACTTCTTTTTCTACCTTATAAATGTGCCATCGTCCTTTGCTGTCAATGGCCTATCTATTCATACTCATCTGTATTGCTCCCTTATGCCTATCCCATGCCTGTTTGAAGCCCTGCACTGTATTCATATCCACCACTTTCTGAGGTAGGCCATTCCATGCATCCACCACCCTTTCTGTGAAAAAGAACTTCCTCACATTAACCGTTAATCAGCCTCCCTCTAATCTCATGCTGTGTCCTCTTGTCCTGATATTTTTCTTATATTGAAACATGTTAGACTCTTTCACCTTGTTAATGGCCTTAAGGTGTTTGAATGTTTTGATCGTATCACCTCTCTCCCTCCTTTGCTCTAGGATATACATATTGAGCTCAATTAATCTGTCCTCACATGTTTTCTGATGCAGTCCCTGCACCATTTTGGTTGCCCTTCTCTGGACTGCCTCTATTTGGTTACTGTCCTTGTGAAGGTGTGGCCTCCAGTACTGCATGCAGTACTTCAGATGGGGCCTAACCAGTATCTTGTAAAGAGGGATTATTACCTCCCTCTTATGACATGCGATACCCCTACTAATACACCCCAACATCCCCCTAACCTTACCTACTGCTTTAGTGGTCTGCTTGGATGATTTCAGGTCATCGGTGATGCTGATGCCCAAGTCCCTTTCTTCCCTTGTGACTGCCAGCAACTCCCCTCCCAGCCTATAGGTGGCTTCAGGGTTTCTCTTCACTATGTGCATGATCTTGCACTTCTTTGCGTTAAACCCCAGTTGCCACTCTTCTGACCATTCTGCTAGTTTATCCAGATCTCTTCTCATTCTGCCCACCCCCTCTGGATCATCTACTCTGTGCAGATCTTGGTGTCATTTGTAAACAGACAAACCTTACCCTCCAGTCCATTTGCAATGTCACTGATGAATATATTGAAGAGGACTGGCCCCAGGATTGATACCCCACTTGTGACTTGCATCTCTTCTGACTGTGTACCATTTACCACCAGTCTCTGTTTTCTGTCCGTCAACCAGTTTGCCACCCAGTTGTCCAACTTCTGACCCACCCCGAGCCTACCCAGCTTATTAATCAATCTTCTATGTGGAACAGTATCGAAAGCTTTGCTGAAGTCAAGGTAGGTGACATCAACTGCTCCCCCTTGTTCCACCACTCTGGTTACTCAGTCAAAGAAATCTATGAGATTAGTTTGACAGGACCTTCCTGTTGTAAACCCATGCTCTCTTGGATCCTGTGCTCCTATGAATTCCAGGTGTTGCACTATCCTTTTCTTAAGGAGTGCCTCCATGATCTTGCCCACTACTGAGGTAAGACTGACTGGTCTGTAGTTCCCTACCTCCTCCCTGCTACCACTCTTGTGGAGCGGGATCACAGGAGCCCTTCTCCAGTCTTCTGGGACCTCTCCTGTGCTCAGAGACTCACTAAACAGTTCTGATAATGGCTCTGCTAGTTCCACCCTTAGCTCCTTTAGTACCCTGGGATGCATGACATCAGGTCCCATTGCCTTGTCCACCCTGAGCTTATCGAGCTCTTGTAGGACCCTTTCTTTTGTGAAGGGACTAGTGCACACCTCCTCCCCGTGTCCATGGTGCTGAGCTGTGGGCCCTGCCTACCTTCTCTTCAGTAAACACTGAGCAGAGTATCTATTTAGGATAGATGCTTTTACATGGTCCTCCTCCTCACACGACCCCTTATCCCCTTTGATCTTAGCAATACCCCCTCCGGACTTTCTCCTTTCACTAATGTATCTATAGAAAGTCTTGTCACCTTCTTTCACTGTTCGTGCTAGTGTTTCCTCAGTTTGGGACTTTGCCTGCCTTACTGCCGTCCCTGCTTTCCTTAGGGCAGTTTGGTATGCCTCCCTATCTTCATCCTGCTGCATTCCCTTATATTTCCTGAAGGCCAGCCTTTTGGCTCTGACCTTTTCTGCTACTGTTTTTGAGAACCAAAGTGGTTTCCTTCTTCTTTTGCACTTCCTTTTCTCTCTAACACAATGGGATGTTGCTTCAAGTATTGTATCCTTAATGCTTGCCCACTTTGCCTGTACTCCCTCACCTGTATTTCTTTTTGCCAGAGCTAGCTTAACTCTGTTGGCCATCTTATCAAAGTCAGCTCCTCTAAAGTCCCATATTTTTGCCTTGGAATGGGATGATTTAGTTCTAGTGGCCACTGGCCCCCAGGTGACCTACCTGGAGAGCTGTAATCCTTTCCCTGTTAATCAGTACTCGATCTAGGATAGCCCTGTCTCTTGTGGGTTGTAGTACCAGTTGTTTGAGGCCCTCCCCCTGCAGGGAATCCACCATGTGTCTAGTTCTGGCAGATGTTCCTGCTGGTATTGACCAATCTATATCTGGCATGTTGAAGTCTTCCATTGTCAGAACCTCCCCTTTAGCTGTCATGTTTTGTATATCTTCTAACAGTTGTGTGTCTATGTCCTCCCCCTGGTCTGGAGGTCTGTACACAACCCCAGTTCATATGGCTGTCCCATTTCCTGTTTCCAGGGTGACCCACAGTTCTTCTGGCTCCTTATGTGTATTCTGAATTTCTGTAGCTTTTATATTTTCACTGACATAAAAGGCCACTCCACCCCCACCCCCTTTTGCACCTCGGTCTCTTCTGAACAGTACATAGCCAGGTACTGAAGTCTCCCAAGTGTGGTTACTGGTAAACCATGTCTCGCTAATGGCTACTATGTCCAGTTTAGCCTCTGTCATTATTGCTTGCAGGTCTGGGATCTTGTTTCCCAGACTGTGAGCATTTGTGTACATGATTTTCCATTGGCCAGATTTCGGTGTGTTAGTTGTTGGGCAAGGTCTGGCATTTCCTCTGTGCGTCGTATGGGGAGACGGACCTTTTTCCTTACCTGGTGATGCAAATGAACTACAAACATGCTGAACTCCTGTTTGATAACTAGTTGAGGGGGGAGGGATGTTCTTCCCATTCGACGTATGGGGTGCTACATCCCTCTCCCCATTTGCTAGCTTAAATATTCTGCAAAGATGTCAAACTTCTGCCCCAATGCACCAACGCTCCTTAGTTAGATGCGGCCTGACTCATGGGCCTGAAATTTGCATTCACTTAGCATTACAAGCACACCAAAAAGTCAGAGTGGAATACCAGTTTGTGGCTGCTGGTATTCCATTAGAAATGCCAGATTTGTTGTAAAACTTTTTCTATGCATGTAAAAGCCCAGTCAAACTGTTTTTCGACAGAGGCTATATCAGATTTTTGGGATGGAATTTATTCTGTCTGAAATGCTAAATTTCTAGCCCTGGACACCCTTGCTGAGGTATTAAAATTTACAAGGGCTGGTCCAACTGAGCTGCTTGCTATGCCAGCACTCCAGGATATTGTCTGCAACCTAGAATGCCACAGCAGGCACGGAGGAGAATGAAGAGTTCCTTGGAGAGGGGAAGCAGAGGCAGCAGCCAGCCAGAACAAATGCGTTTTGTTCGAGCTGCAGACATTTGAGGACAAAAAGCTGTTAAATAAAAAATTCATAGCTGGCCCGCCACCTGCCAGTGCAGCAGTAGCCCCACTGCTTGCAACGTCGACGGCCCAAGTTTGGGAGCTAATTTGGGCTGTGGGAGGGTTGGCTGGGAAGAAAAGGAGGATTGAGTGTCCGCAGGAGTTCTCTCCTCATCCGGGGGGGAGAGGGTGAGTGGGAAGAGCCTGCAGCTCACCTGGCCCCTGGCAGAATTTGGGTGAAAGGCAGCTTGGTGCCAAGACAATCAGGGAACGTGGCAGACGTTGGTGCATGTCACACAGGAGCACATGGCATACACCACGACATCACTGCATGTCACGTCTCTGGGGGAGAAAACCAGAGGAAAAACACTGGCGGCAGGATGATGAGGTGCGCCCGCAGGCCCTGAACTCAACCAGCTGGGCACCTTGCCAGAATCTGATCCATTCTGTGGAGGGGCTTGGGTGACCCCCCTCAACCCCACCACGGAGTGGGCAAGTCCTGTGGAAAGACAGTGGCAGGTAAGTCCCAGCAGACATGGGGGTAACAATGCTGGGACGCTCCTTGGAAGGAGGGCCAACCAGGGGAGGAGTGAGAAAAAAAAAATTTAATTTCTGCTTTATCCAAAAACTTTTACCCAACAGCTTCTGTCAGCTACATTCACTGGGGCCCTACAAGAAACATTTGGACTCCAAACTCTATTTAATTTTGGACAACATGGGTCACAATACCAGAGGAAGTGCGGGGGATATGATGAAACAATCAGCATCAGGAGGCACAGAACTGACCTCCAATCTACTGGATCCACTCCCAGGCCCATCTTCTTCAGCTGCTAGAGAACTGGAGCCAACAATCGCCCAGGTGTTAGAGGTGGTTGGGGGTTGGCCAGAAATTCGAAGGGTTCAACTGGTCGAAAACATTGCAGAGGCATCAGTGACTTAGAAAAGGAGGGAGAAATGGCAGTTCAGGCAATGTCAACCTCCTCAGGAGTACTAAAGGAAGTAAAATGTTGCCGGCCCGGTGGCATGGAGGGCTGAGGCACTGGATGCCGCACCTCACACCACACTGGTGACCCAGGTTCGGGAATGGACTCGGGTCATTCGGGGGTCGGCTGGGGAGGTAAGAATTGAGCATCCAGACTGCTCTCCTTCCTTTGGGTGGGGGGTTTGTGCTGTGTGCATTAGCACAACAAGAGGGGTCTGGCCTGCGCCCAGGATGCTTGGCTGCTTCTGCAGAGGTGGAGACAGCTGCTGAGCCCATTGCACGGGCGAGGGCATGGGGGAAGGAAACAGAGGAAAAATACTGGGATCTGGCAGGGCCCATGATGTCCCCGATGGGCTGGAGGATGCACCCCTCCGAGGGGGGGGGGGAGTTGTAGTCCCTGCCAGGTCCCTGGCGGTGGACAAATAATGTTGTGATTAAAAAAAAAAAGAGGAAAAAAGTAAAGCGGTATGATTAAGGCTCTTGTACGTGGAGAATAATCCATGCTACTAACGGACATCTTATGGGGCTTCCAGAAGGCATTAAGGGAGTGAGCCAGTTGCCTTCCTTGGTGACTTTTTTACAGAAAATGCTCCAAATGGAAAGTGGACCCCAAATTGTTTTGTTTGTTTTTATCAATCCTCTGTCTGCTCCTCATTCCTCAATTCATCTCTCTTCCCAACAGCACACCATCCAGCCCAGTCACTGATTTTCTCGTGGACTTACTAGTTATGCACCACTTTCACACCACCACTGTGTTGGTGGGTGGCCTGCAACATCGGCGGTGCACAGGCTTGTGGTGGATGCTGGCATGTACTGTAAGCCAGGCCCAGGAGTTCTGTTCCTCGTTTTCTCCAAAGGATACCGGCATGCAATGCAACTGGTGTATGCGTGGCATCTGGCAGCAGTCCCTTCCCATGTGTCAGTGTCAATGGCTCAGCAGGTAGCACACTCGCCTCTGAGGCCAGGAGATCAGAAGACTGTGGGTTCTATCCCCACACCAGGCACTTGGGTTCAATCCCAATACTGACACTGTAGTGCAGTATGAGGGGGTGCTGCACTCCTGAGGTGGCATCTTTCGGATTAGATGTTAAACTGAGGTCCCATCTGCCTGTTCTGGTGGTAGTTCAGGTGGATGTTAAAGATCCCACGGCACTTCTCGAAAAGAGTATTGGAATTTCCCTGGTACCCAGGCCAAATTTCCTCCCATTCACTAAAAATATCACCAACTGCTTAATCTGGTTCAAGGTCAGTTGGCTTTCATCTATATCCCCCTCCCCTGGGTCGTGCCTGAAAATAGGCAGACTATGTCTAGTGCACTTATCCGGTCAACAAAAACTAAATAAATAAATGTGATCTGTGCCAACTGCACTACCACCTGGCCTTCACCAGGAGGCAGCAGGATGAGTTGCCCTTCCCCCCACCCAAGGACAGGTGTCCCTGGGATACTCAATCCTCCCTCCCATAGCCACCCCCCCAAACAACCCACGTTCATTCCTGAAGCTAGGGTGTGAGTGTTACCACTATCACTGCACTACCAGGACAGCTCTCTTGCACCCCAGATTGTTAAATGCAGTCATGCAATCCCCTTCCCCACAAGAGATCAACCTAGGGTAACATACCCGGGACCCTCCTCTTTGTGACTATTGGCCCAGTGGGGGGAAGCACTTCTATATGGGCAAAACAAGACTGTTCACTGCATCTACTCACAGGCTTGAGCTTTGTAACTCAGAAGAGGCATACAGCTTTTCAGGAGGATAAGAGCTTGCTAGCTTGTATGAATTGGGGGTTGCCCATATTCTGAAGATGCCTGCCACACTATACGTCAGCTATGATGAGAGAAACCATTTAGTCAGACATCCAAATGATGCAGGACAGTTTGCAGTGAAGGTAAAGAAGAAATCCAAAGCGAGGACAGAAGAGAGGGTTTCAGAGAATTCCTGAACTAAAGCAGGGCTTTTGGACTCAACTTACAGCCAGTTAGCAATTTTAATTTCTTGGGAGCCATTTCTGAATAGGGTTTTGACCAAACAGGTTTCACTGCAACTCTTCTTGTTTTGTTTCTGGCAGTATCTGGAAACTAGAACACCATGAGCCCAAGATGGCAGATGGAGGTACCTTCAAACTGTTTTAGAGATGGTGGACTTTGCCTGCTTTCTATCCTCCTCCACAAAAGCTACCAAACGGTCCCAGTTTGGCCGGGACAGTCCCGATTTCAGAAAGGCTGTCCCAGTGTCCCAAAGCATCTGCAGAAATCGTGATTTTGTCCAGATTTAAATTTTTCATCCCGGCCAGTACGTGCTTCTACCAGCAATCCCCTACCACGCCTCTTTTTCAGATCTTGTATGCCCTAGAAACAAAGTACCATCAAGTGTTTGGTAACATTTCAAATGGCAGGATCTCTAAAACATGCCATTATACATCACATCCGCCATCACGCCATTTGCTGAAGCACTACAGCCGTGCAAAGGTTTACTAGGTTACTTTGCCCAGGAGACTTTGTGAGATAAGGAGCTCTTGTTTTGGATCTGAAATTTAGAAGGTTTTTCATGTTTCTGACGATCAACTGCATCAAAGCTAAGACAGTTAATTAATGACAAATGTGGTGCCCACTAAACCTCCGAGATTTTTTTTTTTTTTTTTAACTAGGCTGGGTTTACCCATTCCCATCCACCAGCTCACCAGGTTTCCTGGCTGAGCCTCCCAAATATTTGGTAGCCTTATGCTCCACCTTCGGTGCCAGCATGCAGTGGATGGGTGAGATCACTCCGATTTATTTAATTTTCAAGTTTAGGATTCGAACCGCTCCTGTAGCACGCATAGTCCAGTTGTTAATATAGGCTAATGAAGTCATTAACACCTGCAAAAATATGTTAGATTTTTGCAATGCTGAGATCAAGGTTACATGTCTGAATAATTTTACATTCAAATGGACAGTTATAGATATAGCCGTTTTTTATTATAATAAGCAGTACAGCTGACGTAACTGGATTGACACTTTTTGCAAACTATTGACTAGTAATAGCTCTACAGCTGGCTTGATTATCTGACTTTTAGAACAACTGTTTAAAATGATTTTCCAACGTTCTTTACATCAGCTTCCACTCACATATACTGCTAGTTGATGTCGGCGACTGTCATCCCAGCTGCTTTTAATAATTTTAAGTCCTTGTGTTTGTGGAAGGGATTGTAATTTGGCCCAATGGGGTGGCCAGCCGATCCCTTCCACTTCCCAATAGTCCTGACAGCCACCCTGCACTCAGATGCGTGAGCTTTATGTGACCAGGGACACTGCGGTAGCCCCAATGAAGTGAATGGGGCTCCATTTCAGTGCATTTTTATGCATAGAATGGTCATATGGAATTACTGATGGCCACCACTTTCGACTAACAAGGCCCTTGGTAGTTGGTGATATTTATCTCCACTGGCCATTCTTATGCATAGAAATGGAGCCCCATTCACTCCAATGAGGCATGACCCCGTGCTCTCCTTGGTCACATGTCATTAAGTGCCTGAGTGCAGGGGGGGGGGTCAGCACTATTGGGAAGTGAAAGGGATCAGCTGGCCATCTTGTAGAGCTACAATTATGTTTCCTTCCACAAACACAAGGACTTAAAACTTTTAAAAGCAGCTGGGATGATCAGACATGAGTGGTGGGGGGGACCTTGGAAAATACCTTTAATTAGTCCTAGCTCATGCAACACACTTTCCAGTATAAGAAGGCAGTGGAAAAGGCCAACAGAATGCTGAGGTGTATGCAAGGGGATTTAGTAGCAGGAGGAGTGAGGTAATTTTACCACTATACAAGTCATTGGCGAGACCACATTTAGAATATAGGGTGAGATACTGGCATTCATACCTCAAGAAGGACATCAGCATGCTGGAAGGGATCCAGTGGAAAGCAACCAAGATGACAGAGGGGCTACAGGATAGGTCCTATGAGGAGAGGCTGGAAGCCCTGGGGATGTACTTCCTGGAGGAGAGGATGTAGAGGGGGATATGATAGAGACCTTAAAGTACAAGAAGGGAATTAACAGAGTGCAAAAGGTAGGTCTCTTTAAAATGAGTGAAAACAACACCACTAGGCAGTACAGCTTAAAATTGATGGGGGGAATTCAGAATGGATGTAAGGAAACATTTATATACAGAGAGGGTGGTGACCACCTGGAATGAGCTGCCAGAGGAGGTGGTATCAGGAAAGACGTGGGAGCATTTAAGAGGACCTGGGTCAAACACAAAGGGAATCCTTGGGACTAATGAAAGGGCAGAAAGGGGGAGAGGGAGGGGCAGTTGGGGACAGGGGCAGTGACGTAAGTGTAAGACAAGACCCTACATCATTACGAGTATACGCAATAGACCAGGTGGTCTTCTTCTGCTGGCTCTTTTCATATGTTCATATGCAGCTGCATTAACGGTTTCGTATTTTTGTGATTTGTTTGCATTAAGTTTTATTCAGAATGTTTTAATGTGGTAACAAGTGACACTGACATTTCTTATCCTAATATAGTTTCCACCTTTATAAGTTGTTATGTAGGTATCATTTTATGAAGAAAAGCTGTGCTAATCTGTAAGTATATAACATTTTTATTAATTCACTCAATAAAATGTCATAACAAAGAGAGTTCTGTGGGGTGCTCTCTTCATCTTGGTAGGAGGGGTAGAAGCCTCGACTGCAGCCTTTTACATGTGCTACAGAAAGCATGGTGCACTCATAGGCTGTGGGTGGGTGGGCATTGGGGAAATCAGTGGAAACACAGGAGTGGCCTGAGTGATGACAAAGTCAAATCTCCGCGTGTTGCTCCATCCTGTTCAGCAAGAGGCTCTGCACCCCCTTTCCTCAGCAGATCCCAGACAGAGAAGTCTGCACCAGTTGAACCACTCCATAGGGTGGGGGTAGGAGATATTGACAAGGCTTAGGAGTGGGTAAGTGGAGATCCCTGAAGAGCAGAGTAGGTTATTAAGGACATGGGCAGACTTGTGAACAAGCAAAAGGGAGGCTGGATAATTCCTGATGAAGGAGGTGATAAAATAGGGAAATAATTTATGTACTGTACAGTAACAAATTCCCATGGAATAATTCAAACTACAGAAAAGGTATATTACAGTACCTCTCACCACTGAATATGGAGATCTGAGTTTACAATACAGGCTTTCAGTACATGTTTCTGATGCATCCTTACAAGAATGACATACATAATTTTAGATCCGGAAGCAAATGGTTTGATACTTTTTATTGGACCAGTATTGATGTTACAAAAAGAACAAAGTTCCTAAGCTTTCGGACCAACCAAGTCCTTCTTCGGAAGCTTATAGCAGTTATTTAGAAAAAAACACATACTATTAACACCTAGATCATGCATAAAAAACAGAATTCTCAGTGGTTTAAAATACTCATTTAAACCATAACTGAAGTTTAAATAAGAAGAACTAGTTTTCACCAGTTTGCTATTAGCTGAGAAGCCTTCCAAGGTCAAACGTCCACAGAATAAGCTAAGAATTCTTCGAGCAGAAAGTTCCACTAACTTAAAAACGGAATGTCTAAGTGTGTTATGTGAATACAGTCTGTTAAAGGGGCACTGTCAAGCTTTGCCCCTTTTTTTTTTTTTTTTAAGAAAATCTAATCAGTGTGCCTGTTGGCACACACCAATCATATCTGCACTTTAGAATGTTCCCATGGATATAAAAAAGTAGTATTTGTACCTCATTTGATGTTTTTTAGTAAGATCCCTTATTCGCTCGGGCCAAGCTTAAAAAACCTGCCACCGGAAGCATCTCCATCTTGAGAACACGCCTGGGGCAAGAGCGCAGTCCCAAGGTGTAATTTTTCCCCATGCCAACTGTAAAAAGATGTTCTCTCGGTAAAGGCAGTAATCTTCAGCCTTTCGTGGTGCCTGATATTTAAAACCGAGCACTGCCGCAATGTACATGTATAATCGGGAGCAGAAATCCCACGCATGTGCAAGAGTGGCACCCATATTGAGACCTTCAGAGCTGTAACAAGATTTTATATAAGATGATACCAATTGTCAGTATAAGTGCCAAATTAAAAAACAAACCTGTCAAGGACCCCCAAGTAATGTTGTTTATCTCATTCGATGCAAGAAGTGTCCTCAAACAGGGTATGTGGGAGAGACAAAGCAACCACTCTGCACTAGAATGAACTCGCACAGACATACTATTAATATGAAGATGAATGAAAAACCAGTGGGGCAGCACTTCTCTCAGACGGACCACTCAATCTCAGATGTCAGTAATGGTCTTAAAAGGACATTTCAAAAGTACACAACAGAGACGGGCTTCTGAGATCTGGCTTATTTTACTTCTCAATATGGTGGAAGATGGCATGAACACTGATTTGGGGTTTATGTCACATTATCCCACTAAAACTCACACAGACCTTTACTTCTAAAGATGGACATATAATAGGACTTCATCATGTCTTTACTTTTTGTTTTAATATTTATAGAGTCCCTTTTAACTGGTTATCACCATGTTGGTTTCTCACCAAAGAACTATGTGTGTGTGTGTGGGGGTAGGGGTATGGTGATTTTTTTGTGTTTTTTTTGGGGGGGGAGGTTATGTGGGTGTAGGTGGTTGTGGTTATATTTAGGTATGGCTTATATTCAGGTACTTGACATAATGATGTTATAGTGTGTTTGGACTCTTAGTTCACACACATAGTGTATATTTACTTCCTTCTAACCAGTTATCTTCCCCCGGGGGAGGGGGTAATTCTATTGGCTTTTTATTCAGCTTCCTTAGTCTGTTACTGTACATATGGCAGTTTGATTTTATACTGACACATTTGTGAACTCTGAACTTATCAGGATGCATGATCTCATTTACCTGGGAGTCCCTCCCAGGTTAAATTCCACTGGATAAATAATGTAGTGATTGGTGTACATGATGGTGTGTTAGGACTCTTGTCTCTTATGCACAGTGAATATATACGTCCTTCTAACTAGGTATCTTTCCGGGAAGGGGGGGTTAATTCCATTGTGTTTTTATTCAGATTCCTTATAATGTTTCTGTGCATATAGTAGTTTGATTATATAGTGACACATTTTTGAACTCTGAACATATCAGGATAGAAAGAGAAACATAGACTGACAGCAGATAAGGACCGCTTGGCCCACCTAGTCTGCCCATTTCCCTACCCATTGGATAAGCTGCAGATCCTAGTTAATCAACAGCCTACTTCCTCCTACCCCCCCCAAAAGAATTGCCTTATGTCTGTCCCATGCATTCTTGAATTCCCCCACTATTTTTGACCCCATGACCTCCTCAGGAAGGCCATTCCATGCATCCACCACCCTCTCTGTGAAAAAATACTTCCTCACATTGCCCCGAGTCGTCCCCCCTCTATTTTCAAGTTGTGTCCCCTTGTTCTTGCACATCTCTTTTTCTGAAAGATGCTACCCTCTTGGACTTTAATTCCCTTGATGTACTTAAAAGTGTCTATCATGTCCCTCCCTCCTTTCCTCAGGGGTATACATATTAAGCTCCTTTAGTCTCTTTTCGTATGGCTTCTGTTGCTGACCCTGCACCATTTTAGTTGCCCTCCTCTGGACTGCCTCCATCCTGTCTACGCCTCTGCAGAAATGGGGCCTCCAGAACTACACAGAGTACTCCAGATGGGGTCTCACCAACTGTCTGTACAGAGGGATAACAACTTCCTGTTTTCTACTGGTGAGGCCTCTCCCTGTACATCTCAGTATCCCCCCAGCCATCCCTACTGCCTTCTCACATTGCTTGCTAACCTTTAGGTCATTTGATAGGACTACCCCCAGGTCCCTTTCCATTTCTGTTGTTGTTACTACATGGGATGCATAGTCTCATTTACTTGGGGGTCCTTGGCAGGTTTGTTTTTTAATTTGTCACATATACTGACAATCAGTATCATCTTGTATAAAATCTTGTTACAGCACTGAAAGTCTCAATGTTTATGGAATATAGTAACTGGTTGAGTGTATAGTTGGGACAATGTCTCCAGATAGGTTTTATACTGTATAAATGTGTGAAACAGTTTCTCACACTAGGAAAACTTTACTTTAAACCCACTTAATGCCATATATAGAACATTTCTGTTATATCGTTTTTTGTTTTTTTAACATACAATAATATCACATTTTAACAGACTGTATTCACATAACACACTTAGACATTCAGTTTTTAAGTTAGTGGAATTTCCTTCTCAAAGGATTCCTATCTTATTCTGTGGACATTTGACCTTGGAAGGCTTCTCAACTAATAGCAAACTGGTGAAATCTAGTTCTTCTTATTTAAACTTCAGTTATGGTTTAAATTAATATTTTAAACCAATGGGAATTCTGTTTTTTTTTTTATGTATGATCTGGGTGTTAACAGTATGTGATTTTCTAAATAACCACCATAAGCTTCCGAAGAAGGACTTGGTTGGTCCGAAAGTTTAGGCACTTTGTTATTTTTGTAACATTAATGTTGGTTCAATAAAAGGTATCAAACCATTTGCTTCTGGATCTGTTCTTACAAGGACCAATACGGCAACTAAACTAAATCTGTATGTCATACAGAATTTTAAGAATGCATTAGTATTTTTTTTTTTTTTAGCTCGTCAAGGATGAGGATTTTTCAATTTACAGGGCAGTATAAGAGAGGGAAAAAAACAGGAAACTGAGACCATGTGCATTTAAGTTGGATATGCACTTACCTAGTGTGCACTGTTTTTTCCCCCAGGATAGTGCACCTGTGACACAGCATCTTATTTCCACTGGAATCCTGCTTATACCCAGTTTAACAGCTGGGTAAACTGAAGCACTGGAAGGTTAAAGAGGGGACAGGAAATCCTTTCTAACTGGCAGCTTTTTATGAAGTTCTTAGTTTCAGAAATGATATGTACTCCCCTGAATTATCCATATATAACTGTGCCTGACTAAAAAGTGATACAAGAACTGTATTTTACATTGTATTGTTTTGTTTTCATGGGCAGCATTCTGTTACAGTTCTCTTCATAGAACCTGTGATCAGGAGTTTTAACCACATCACAGTTTGTGCACAGAACACTAATTATGAGCTTTTGACCTATCAAAATTATGCTTTGAGTTCTTTGCGCAAACAGTGACATAGTCTGAACTCCAAATTACTGGTTCCATGAAGAGAACTGTAACAGAATGCTGCCCTTAAAAACAAAACAATACAAAATACAGTTTTTGCATCACTCTTTATTCAGCAACAGTTAAATATAGATAATATGGAGGAAGGCATATCATTTCTGAGAATAACAACTTTTATAAAAAGTTGGCAATTAGAAATGATTTCCTGTCCTCTTTAAATTACTTGCTCAGGGCCACACAAAGAGTATGTGGCATTGACGACATGAGACACAAAAGTCTCTGCATCTTGTGCCAAAGTTTCACACTACAACAACTTAACCAAACTGCCAGCTAATATTCATGATTTGCTCCCCTCCAATGTTTTTTCCCCTAAAACCATGACTTTGTTTACATCTTACACAAAAGTCAATGATGTATCTAGATGTGCTGTAACAAAGTGCGCAGATAATAGGAAAAGATATAGCAATTAATTGAAGCAAAAGCATAAATCAGTAAGAAGCCAGACAGTGACGCGTAACCTTGCTCAGAGGTACATTCAAGTTTAGGGAGCAGGTCCTACAGTACGATGAGCATCTTCAACAACACACTGCTGATAAAAGAATAAGAAAATCGATGCACAGAACTTTGGGTAGCTTTTCCTCAAGTACTTATAGGAAAATGATTTTACCAGGGCACACTGCCAATTGAATTCAATGTTGTCAATTTCTTATTTTAGGTGAAGGCCAACCATGGGGAGACATCCTCAGGAGGAACAAGCTCTGCCGCTTTGGTGTTAGCTACTGCAAAAATATCTATTGCCCAGAACTGGATGGCAGCCTCTCCTCCTACAGGTGAAACTAGTTAACAATTTGTCGGCATGTTTGTCATTAGAGAAAGCACAGTGTTGTGTGCTGGGTTGTCTGAGTGTGCTGCAGTGCGGTATGAAGTCTCATGATAGAGCACTCAAAAATAATGCATTGCTAGTGCATTAGAGTGTTGAGTTGGGAGTTTAAATGTAATTGAAGTTATTTTCCCACAAAGAAGTGGAAATGTACCGGGGGGGGGGGGGGAATTTTGTCTTTTTATAGTGAGAAGAAAATATTTTTCATTGTAATCATTTACTAACATGAATTTGAATGAAGGCATTCCTGGGGAGGGTGAACTGTAAGATACACCAGATGACCTACTGGACATTGCATCTCTCTTTGTATGTGGAGAAAAAATGTAGTAAGAACTTCTTAAAAAAGGAAAAAAAAAAGTGCTAGCAAAATCATCCAAAACTGTCTCTTACCACCACCCTTTACTACACCAGGACCCCACTTTTGATACGAGTGTCTTATACTTTACATATACGATCTCCTATACTTCATTTATAAAATGGGCAGGAAATATCCTGCATCCTGATTAGTCGTTAGCCATCTTCTAGACATGTCTAGTGCACAGCTAAAATCAAGTACTGACAGCCTGCATGCATGACATGATAGAAATCCTTCTGCCATGAAATTAAAAAAAATATATATAATAGCCACCATTTGTTCCTCTTCTAAGCCAGAGTCCACACCCTAACTTCTGTCTGTGGTGCATAAGCTGCTTCTTTCACACACTGTAAAAATGAACACAAAATTGATAACTGTGTGAAACGGAAAGGCGCGGACACAGAATGACTATTCTGTAACTGTCTTTGTTCTTCAATAAGGACTGATCGTCCTGCCTGCCTGCCTGTTGCTCACTTGCTTGCTACAACCTCTCGCTACCTTGCACATGCTAAAATGTTATTTTAAAGTCTTACCAATATTTTTAACCCTGGACAGCCTCTGATGGCACTTTGGACAGCCTCTGATGGCACATTAGGACATGAGTAATCAAGCTAGTGGCAACATCAAAGGGACATCAAAACACATGAGCCCGTATTTGCCCTTCCTCAGTCATGCCTGTTACTATGTGAAATGTAGCATCGGCTACAGTTTTAAAATAAAACTAAGATAAAGAGACAGCAGTCCACAACAGATAAACTTGTGGCCAGAGTGTCTGTGGTGGTGTGTGAGTGTGTGTGTGTGTGTGTGTGTGGGGGGGCACTGCAAGAACCCATAGCAACAACAAGCTAAGGTGTCCATAGGAGGTCAAAATTCTTCAACTCAAAAAAAGAACAGCGATAAAGATTTTTTTTAATTTTTTTTTTACTCTTTTAACTTACTAATTTTATTTTTTTAAACCACGTATAATACAGATTCCCATTTTATAAGCACAATAAGATATTCCAAGGTTGTGCACGAGACACTTCTAGCACACAGCCACAGGCATAGTAAGGCACGAGACTTGCGGCCCTGTGCCCTACTATGCCCCTGGCCTTGCATTAGAATTGTCTAGTGCACGCCTAGTCATGTCTTACAGTTTACATAAAAACTCACTTATGTATAGTACATGTCTTGTCTCCTGCCAGGCAGGCAGCCGCAGCATTCAATATTGTAAGAAATACCCATAGCCTTTTTCATATGGGAAGTGCCACCAGTAACTGTCACTGATGGACATCATTTTCATGGACTTTGACTTTTATACAGTACTTCTTTACAGACTAAAAAGCCAACATGAGCAATTTACATGTGGAAAAAAACAGAAGTGTGGTAATAAACAATCATACTGCAACTTACAGTACTGACATATTACAATGACAACAAAGTCTGTACTCAGCCAGCATGCAACTACTGCAATTCATAAGACAAAAAACGGATTTAATAAAATCATAACAGATTCCAGTGTGGAACGCTGTGTCTCTACGTGTTTATGTCATTAATTTATGCAGTTTCTTATTAAAAGGAAATAGAGAAACAAAAAGCTGATCTTTATCTCTGGGCCTGTTCATGAAGGGGAAAAATATATAAATGTATTTATTAACTCTTATAATCTGAGTCCCCAGTATTGTGGCCCTCCCCTATCTAGCTGATTATGGACAATGGTTAACAGCAGAAACCTCTGAGAAAGCAAAGCACGTGAGCCTCCTTTTCTTCCCAGGTACACCACTGCTGCACTACATCATGCTCTTTGCTCTGTTAGTCCATGGGGAACCATGTATGGAATGGTGCCAGAGACTTCCATACATGCCCTGAACATTCTATACATTCGAAATCAGCTGCCAGCCTAAGGGTTATTAACCGGAGTACATCTGCAACAGTCTTGTTCTTGCTCTGCCTTTGGTATTATAAATATCTGCCTCTCTTCATTTCCTACATTCCTACAGGTTTCCCTACCATAACTGGGTTCGCTGTTCTCAGTGATCTACTTGCTGATTATCTGAAGCTGCCGCTGCATTCGTAGCTGCTGACACTGTACTCGCATCGTCCTACCTATATTTTTGGATATGTACTTGTGGTGTAACCTCCCAGGTCATACCTGGAAATAGGCATGAGGTGTCTAGTGTACTTACCTGGTCAATAAAAGCTAGTAAATAAATAATAAATAAATATATAACAGTAATACTACCAATTCACCAGTGAGCCAAGGCACTTGACATACTTTGTTTTTAGACAACTGACTGTAAAGGAGGCCATCAGGCTACTTTCAGAATGTTACCATACTTTGCAGACTTCCTTTTCTTTGTTCCCTTTTTCTATGTCATTTTACTGACCTAACACAAGTACCGGTCTCCCATCCTGTCTCTTCAAACTTTCTCAAAATCGGATGTTCCATCACTTTCTGTGATTGGACCTCACTCCTTTATTAACCACGCCACAACAGAGAAGACCTTTCAACAGGTGCGCTCCTTTCGAGATGGCCAGTTCTGTACTCCTGGAACTGAAGCTTCTCAGAAGACTTGGGCCAGAGAACTCGACCCACCACCCTGCTGGTGCTGCCTACAAGAGCATGGA
This sequence comes from Neoceratodus forsteri, assembly GCA_016271365.2. Lineage (NCBI taxonomy): Eukaryota > Metazoa > Chordata > Ceratodontiformes > Ceratodontidae > Neoceratodus > Neoceratodus forsteri. Next base: position 271,553,685 of record JADMNL010000027.1, read on the forward strand.
TGAGCATGTGGTGCCATCTGCTAAGCATTGTGGTGCAATCCATGTTCTCCCCATTTCTAAATCTCCTCTAGAAAGCCCTTTATTGGGGCTAAAATTAAATGCTGCTGGACTAAGGTTAAATGCTGAAGCACTGCTTGGTCCTGTCACTGCTAGCTTCCTTTCATTTGAAAAGATAACTGTTTTGCATCATTAAAAGATAACTTACTTTTAGTGCCCGATTTAATGTTACAGGGACTCCATTTCTATCTCATAAGCCTGAGACTCTGCATTCACTATAACAGGAAGCCAAAGTCAGTTGATTGTGTGGTCAGAACCACATAAATGTCAGCTACTTTCCTTTCAAAGGTCTTACCTCACAGCAACTACTTCATTTATGAAGCTGTATTTATAGTGTCATAAATGTTTTTGTTTCTGAATTTTTAAACAGAAGAAATTCATCTATGTTGCATTCATGTGCTGTTCCAAGCACATTCCAAATTGTGGTTAGAAATTAGTATTCCTAGTTCTGGCTGCCTGCGCTCCCTCTTCAAGACTGGCTTAAAAAGAAAAATAACAAGGGGCGCCTGTAGAACATGACTAAGAAGACGTTCTTCATATATGCTCTAACTGAGAGATAAAACATAATTAAAAGAGCACAACTTACTATATCTTTTGTCAGACTCTAATTTTGGCATCAAAGGGTACTGGAAACCAAAGGCAAAGAGGGAATGCCTCAACAGACATGAAGCAGTCAGAGGAAGCAAGCATCCGTCGGGTGCAGCAGATCAATGCAATACGTTAAGATGCACCCAGGATGGAACCTCCCAGGCAGCCAGTACTGCTAGAAAGAAGGGCCCTCATGGCTAAAGTTGAAACCATCTTGGAGAAAATGTGCATCACTGATACGAAAATAGAGCTCGACACCTCAATAGTACCGAAGGTGGAGGAAAGCACAGTTACGTAAGAACTTACCATAACAGTAGATCTTTGAAAGACTCTTGCAGTAGGTAATCACCTTGAGGACTGAGCACCCCCTGGCATCAGGACCACACAGAAACTTTAGCCAGCAGTATCTGACGGGGGACTGCCGACCCATCATGTGATGGATGTCAGCGTGATGCTATATAGTGGGCGGTCCCCACATCCGCCTTCCAGTTCTCCTGCCGAAGACCTCAGAGGAGGAGGAGCGACAGGAGAAAAGGAAACTGAGGCTCTTGGAAACCAGAATGAGTTCATAAAGAAAGAGCAAGAAACCAAATTAATTTTGAGGGTGGGGGGGTGGATGGAGGGAAAAGGTTACCTACTGCAAGAGCCTCTCTCGAAGATCTACTGGTATGGTAACTTCTTACGTAACTGTACTATCTTACTTTGAGAGGGCTCTTGCAGTAGGTAATCACCTTGAGGACTGAGTCCCAAGCAGTGTGAATCAGAAGAAACTGAAACATGGGAGGCAGGAGAAAAAAGTCTGCTAAGGACAGAGAAAATCATGACAGGAGGCTATGAAGCACTGTTAGGCTGAAACCTGCCCTGCACCTTGAAGTGATGTCCAGACTGCAACGCTTGGTGAAAGTGTGGATGGAACTCCAGGTAGTCACGGCACAGATGTCAGCGACTGAAACATTCCTGAAACAAGCAGCAGAGGCAGTCATACTACTGGTGGAATGCCCCTTAACCTCCCCCAGGAGGGTCTTACCATGCTTCTGGTAATAGAAAGTAATGCAGTTTGCCAGCCATTTAGATAAACACTGTTTGGAAACTGCCACACCTTCACTTTTGGCTGCAAAAGAAATGAAAAGCTGATCCGTTTTCTGGACAGACTTTGTCCTGTTAGTGTAATAACGCAAGATTCTATGAACATCTAAAGTATGAAGAATCGCTTCTCCCAGATTGGAATGCTTGGGATAGTACACTGGAAGTTGAATCGACTGGTTCAACGTAAATTCAGAAACCACTCTGGGGGAGAGGGGGGCGCTGTGGAGCCCGAACAAGATGGAGGGTTCAGCTTAGAGGAGGAAACAAGAGACCCGGAAAATTGCAGATACAAATGACTTATAAGGACAAAAGTTTTGTTGAAGGTGCCCAGATCTGTATTGGAACCCTTCAGGAACTCAAATGGGGAATCCCCGTAAAGATCGTACACTCACAGAAGGAACAAGAGGTAAAGGAACGTCGGGAGGGCCTAACATGAGGCCGACATCAAGTAACACAGCAACTGAGGAATCTGGAGAAGAGACGCTGCAGTCCCTAGGGGCCAAAATATCCAGACTCATACAATCAGTAACTGGCCTATCTGAAAAGTTCGACACCCTAACTAACCGGGTGGTCTGTCTGGAAACAACTATCGATTCGATCAAGATAACGACAGCCGACTCCACCAAGAGATCGGATTCTGCAATGGGTATGGCGACAAACCTATTGAAGGAGAACACACATTTGAGGTCGGCGCATCGAAATGCTGGAAAACCAAGCCCGGCATCGAATGTACGGCTGGTAGGGATGCGGAAAACTCGAGGAGATCACTTGCCTTTATTTTTATCAGAATGGTTCCAGCAGCAGTTGGGTGAGATAGGAGACTTAAACCGATCCCAATACAAAAAACACCGAGTGACGCCTCGTGGCAGAAGGGAAAGCGAAGATGCTCCTCGTACTATTGCAGTTGTTTTGGATGGAGTTGGTACAAGGGACTACCTTCTTGCCCTAATGAGGAAGAAAGACAAGCTGCTTCAAGACGGACAAGAGGTCCTCATCTATCCGGACCTGAGCTTCACTACGCGGCAGAAGAAGAGGAGTTTTGATGGAGTTAAAGCAATTCTGAGAGAGGCAGAGATCCCACATGGCGTATTGTTTCCAGCAACGCTTCGGATCGTCCACAGAGGAAAGATCTATATTTTTAACGATCCTACAGATGCTCTCAAGTGGTCTCAGAAAAATGTTCCAGCCCATAGACAAAGGGAAGAGGAAGAGAATCTTGAATCCGAAGAAAATGACTCCTGAGCAAGGGGACTGTTTAAGGATAGGGCTTTGATTTATAGGCCTGCACGGTAAGGGAGCGGAGGGTATTTGGTCTGATCCCAGGTAGCTGAACTTTGTTTATCGATTTAAAAGTTTAGTTCACCTTGGTTCCGGGGATGACTACTCATCTGTCCCTTCAGGCAGATTAATGTTTAAAGGGGGCTTAATCTTCGTTTCTGGACATAAGAATATTACTTTATTATAGTATCTGCATTTTCTCTATTTGAAGTTTAAAGTGAGGTCTAGAAAGATGTTTCCTTCCTAATGCTGTTAAAGGAATAGTTACTTAGCAGTAACTCAATCAATGTTAGCATGTTAACTTTTCCTTTCTTTTTAAGGAAGGATGTTTCTAATTGAAATTGCACTGTGCCATGATGTGGACTATTTACATGCTGTTCTTGGACTCTAATATACAGCATAAATACTTAAAACTACTGTATAATGTTTCACTCCCCAAAGATGTATCTAAATAGTAAGGATAATCAAACAAAAGTATTAAGAGGAGTGGCTACTTCATTCTATAGCAAAAATGTATATCCTTTACTCTGAAGTAATGACTGTATGTTTGTTATGCAAAACAATAAACATAAAGTATAAAAAAAAAAAGAAACCACTCTGGGTAAGAACTTAGGGTTGGTATGAAGAGCCACCTGGTCTCTATGAAAAATTAAATAAGGCTCCTTACAAATCAGGGCCTGAAATTCGGAAATCCTTGGAGCTGAAGTGACTGCTACTAAGAAAAGCACTTTCCAGGACAAATAGCACATGTCACAGGAACTACCCATTCAAAAGGAGGCAGAGTCAACTTCTGTAAAACAAAATTCAAATCCCACAGTGGCACAGGACTGCACAATGGTGGCTTGAGATGCAGAATCCCTTCAAGAAAGTTTTTGAAACTTCCAACTGGGCTACTGTCCTGCTATCCACTGGGGGTATGGCAGACAGAGAAAGTCAACAAATGGATCTTCAGCAAAGAATACCCCAGGCCCAAATCATAGAGGTGCAGGAGATACTCCATGACCGACTGAGTAAGGCATGAGAATGGGTCCCACCCTTCGCAGTGGCCCAAATGGAAAAACGCTTCCACTTCATGGCATAAGTGGTCCTCGTAGATGGCTTTCTGGCCTCAACGAGAACTTGCACCACCCTGAAGGATATTCCAAAGCAGGAAGCGGCTATGTCCTGAGGCACCATACATGAAGATGAAGGTATTTCAGCCCTGGATGGAGCAGCATGCCCTCCTCCTCCTGGGTCAGGAGGTCACCGCAGAGAGGCAGAGGAACTGAAGGCTCCACTGCTAGCTGCTGAAGGAGTAGAAACCAAACCTGACAAGGCCAAAAAGGGGTAATCAGAACCATGTGGGCCCCCTCCGCCTGTAGCTTGAGCAGCACCCTCTGCAGAACCAGAAAGGGAGGGAAGGCATACAAAAACCTCCCTGTCCAGCAAACAGATAGCGCATCTCACCAGAAAACACCATGCCTTGGAGCAAGCGAGCAAAACTTGGGTAGTTTTGCGTTATACGGGGAGGTGAACAGATTCAGTTCTGGCTGACCCCATAGGTCAAATATGTGGTCAGCCACCTCTTACTTGAGCTCCCACTCATGGGCCCTTACTCTGGTGCAGCTGAGACTGTCCACTAGGATGTTTTGCATGCCCAGAACGTGAACAGCTGTGAGGTGAATTTGGTGTAGAACAGCCCAATTCCACACCCACATCTCCTCCCTGCATAGGGGATACAAGCAGGTACATCCTTGCTTGTTGAGATATCAGACCATACACATGTTGTCCAATTGGACTAACAGGGTGCTTCGGAGAAGCAGGTGCTGAAAAGTCTGAAGAGTGCACAACACTGTTTTCATCTCCAACACACTGATGTGTAGAGAAAGCTCCATCTGAGGCCACCTGCCATGGGTTTTGTGGTCTCCCAGATGTGCCCCAACCCATCCCTGATGCATCTGTAGTTACAGTCTGGGTGGAAGGAGAGGGGAGTGGGCTGAAAAAGGACCCCCTTGGTGAGACTGGAAAGATCATGCCACCATAAGAGATCCCTCTGCATGGAACTGGAAACCATAACCATCTGGTCCAGGTCGTCTGACCTCTGGTCCCACTGAGCTCTGAGCGTCCACTGCGAAATACGCATGTGAAGCTTGGCTAAGGGTACTGTGAGGATGGCACTGCCATAAGGCCTAGCAGTCGAAGAACCGACCTGGCTGAAACCTTCCTGTTGGAGGCCACCGTATGGGCCTGCTTCTGCAAGGTTTATGCCTCGTCAAGAGGGAGGAAAGCCATACCCTGAGCTGTGTCCAACACCACCCCAATGAATTGCAGGTGTTGAGAAGGGACAAGCTGGGCTTTGAAAAATTTACAGTGATTCCCACTTGACGAAACAGGTCCAGGGTTGCAGAAAGTGAGAATTCCAACTGTTCCCTCGACGGGGCTGAGAGAAGCCAGTTGTCGGGCAGGAGAACACAAGTGGCTCCTGACACTCCAGGGCCGCTACCACTCAGGCAGCACTTCATGAAGACCCGAGGTGCTGAAGATAGGCTGAAAGGTAGGGCCTTGCACTGGTAATGTTCCCCCTAAAAGGAGAACTGGAGGTAGCGACGATGGGCCCGGAAAACTGGGATGTGCAGACAGGCATCCTGCTTATCCAGAGCACAGAGCCACTGACCCTTGTGCAGGAGGGGTGGCAGATCCGGGAGGGTCAGCATCTGAAACCTCTTGTACTCTATGTACAGGTTGAGAGTGCTGAGGTCCAGAATGGGACGCAGATCTCCTATCTTTTTGGGGACCAGGAAGAAGTCAGAGTAATATCCCTTTGCTTCCTGGTGCACGGGAACAGGTTCTATTACTTTCTTTTGTTACAGAGCCTGTATTTCTTCTCAGAAAAGAGGAATGTGCACCTTCGGGTAGTGTGACTGGGCTGGAGGCCTGTCTGGAGGTTTGTCCGTAAACTCCAGAGTATTGCCTTGCTCTATGAGCTGCAGAACCCAGGAGTTGGTTTTACTGCCCACCACCGTAGCAGATGACAAGCAAATCTTCTGCCCACCTGCTCCCCTAAAAGATCTTGAGGGGAGAGGGCAGATAGCGAGTCATGCGAGAGATGGGGGATTAGGGAGAGCTGCACCCGAAGCTCTCTGGGATTTAGCCAGGGGGGGCAGCTGAAGCTTGTTGCGCCCGACGAAAGGTTTAAAATCAGGGACACATCTTAAAAATTGGTGATATCAACTCAGGAAGCTGGTAGAATAAGTAGTGTAGTGTAAAATGCATTTTCTAAGGAAGTACACCTCTGTAACATTAATGTTTGACATTATTTTATGCTTACAACCCCAACTGTTTGGTCATGGAAACACAATTTTTAGGAGGGACAGAGTAAAATTTTGAGGTAAAATCAGGGACGTCCCTGAAAATCAGGGACAGTTGAGAGGTATGCCGACGTTTGGTCTGACGTCAGGCCATCTGCTGTTGCTTTGGCTGCCTTTTCCCTTGGCGGTGAAAAGCCTTCTTCACCTGAAATTTTGGTTGTTACATGGTTTGTACCGATTGAAGGGCCTTGCCTTTGTCCCGCAGTGTGGCTGTAATGTCCTGTGCGTCATCCCCAAAAAGGACAGATACCCTAAAAGGGGCATCCTGGAAGCAGACTGAGAGTGCCCAGTCTAGCCCAGGATGTACAACCAGGAGAAGCGCTGGAGGCTGACTGCCGTGGTGGCTCCCCCTGCAGAGGAGTCAACAGCATCATAGGTTGCCCAAAGAGAATGTCTGCAGGCCACCTTAACGGAACAGATCAAATCTGCCAGTATGGATTCTGACTCCAAGTCAAGAAGGGCTTCAATGGCTGGCTCCAGCTGGGCAAACAAAGATTTCTGGTAGACCAGCATATGGTCTATATAGTTAAGAGCCTTCACAGCCAGTGTGGAGGAGGAGTAAAATTTCCTCCCAAACTGATCTAACTGATGAGATTCCTTCAGGATGAGAGGTACTCATGTGCCATGGTTTTAGAAGACCGGTCATGAGCAGCCGCAATGATGACCAAATCTGCTTTGGGGTGCATACTGAGGGGGGTCTTCCCCTCTGAAGAATGGTAGGTGCGGTCTGCTTCCTTAGCAATATTATTGATGCCAGGTCCTCATGAAGCTCCAGCCAGGGTGGGGTAAGGACCAGTGCAGATGCCTGCATGTCCAGGTGCTCTTCTAGGCACTGCCTTTTGGAGTCCTGCTCATTGGACTTCCAGTCATAAACCTCTGCAATTTTGTGCAGGAGGTCTGCAAAAAGGAAGGATCCTTTGGGGGAGATTTTGGGGATTCCTTGGGTTGTGGCTCTTCTATAGGTGGAGTTAGGAAGCCCAAGACTGCTGATAGGGGAAGCATCTGAGTCGGAATCTTGGTCCAAGTCTAAAGACCCAGAATCAGGATGAGCCGAATCCCTTGGGCCCAGTGTCGACTTATCCAAAGGCCAGGCTGATGTCAGATCCTTTGAAGGGACCAGTGTTGGCTGAGGAAGAAGAGCTGGAACCCGCCTCACTGGCTGCACGTCAGGGCTCCTAGGGGGCTCCCTGGGAGTTGGACGACTGCCCAGCTCTGACACAAGTTGAGCTTTGGTCTCTGACCACCAAGACTGCAGGATGGCTCGAAAATCCACCGGAGTCTGAGGCTGTGGAGGCTGAGAAGGCTGATAAACCGGGGGGGGTAGCCAGTGGCACAGCCCGGTGATGGAAACCCCAGTGCAAGGTAATTAGTCAATAAATATCCTGGCGAAGGGTAAGCAGGCACATACCCTGGCACATGGAACCCTGATGGGGGGGTAACCTGGTGGGTTATATGTTGGGGCCTGAGGTGTTGGATAACCCAATGGTGGGAACCCCGACAGAGGGCCCGGAGACCTGATGGGACATGGCCTGATGGAGGGACCAAATGAGGATCCAATGGAGGCAAGCTTGATGGCGGGCCTGACAAAGGTGCTGTAGGCCCCAAAGGGGGACCCTGCAGGATGCCAAACCCAGATGATCCCAGTAGGGTCAGATCCAACATGGAGGCTGCCGGTGGAGGAGAAGCCCCCAACGGAGAAGGAGGAAGCTGGGAACCATCCAGGTTAATACTAGCTCCTAACCCCAAATCTGGGGGTGAACCTGGGGATCAGCCACCAGGCAGAAGCCCCTCATCTCCAGTCCCTCTGTTAAAAGGGGAGAGAGGTGGATACATGTCCCTTGGTGAGGGGGAAGCCCAGTGAGAAGAACCCTCCGGGACAGGATGAGAGAGATCCAGCAACTAGGTATTGTTGGAGCCTTCACCAGACCCCAATGCCAGGTCGGTTGGGCGGACGTCGTTAGGTCCGATGTCCGACTTATCAGCCGAAATGACCATGTGACAGTTGAACTTGCGGATGCTCGACTTATCAGTTGAAGCTAGGCAGGCTCCAGAGTCCCCGGAGCCCAACACAACAGCCTGAGCTGGGTGTTCGTTGGACAGGCTGATGTGCAACTTAACAGCTCCTTTCAGAGTGGCAGACCCCCATAGAGATGGGTCTGAGCACTGCCGAGGCCTCAGCCAAAGCAGAGGATCCTGTGGTCATCAAAACTAGTGGCAGTGGGGGGCCCCCCGAGGGCTGCTTCTTAGGTGGGTCAGGCTGGGCTGTGGTTCCCGGAGGAAGAAGACTGCCCTTCACCTGAGGGGCCCGCGAGCGGCCTCGGACAAGAGGGGGACCGCTCCTGGTCCCAATGTTTCTCTTTCTTCTTTTTCTTTTCATGCCTAGGTTCAGTGGGTGAGGTGGAGGCGCTTCGCAACTTTTGGAGCTCCTTCTCCATGGTGGCCATTCATTGCTTTAAAAGATGAGCTTCAAGGGCCTACAGGCACTGCTTCCGTGTGGCCAGGATGAAACTAGCACAGGCCTCACAGTCCTCAACATTGTGGTACAGGTCTAGGCAGAAGAGGCAGAGGGAGTGAGAATCCTTATGTAGTAGTTGCGCGCCACACGAAGCACACTTGTTCTTGTGCTCGACAGAAGACGACGACATGCACAAAATAAAACAATTGACTGATTTTTAATAGAAAATAAAAGGATACTCATCCAAAATAGCGGTCAAAACTGAAGCGTCTGATCTCCGCGAGGTCTGACTGATCAGATCGACGGCGGGAAAGAACTGGAAGGCAGGCGTGGAGACTGCCCACTATACAGGGTCACACTGATGTCCATCACATGACATCAGGTAGGCAGTCCCCCGTTAGATACTGCTGGCTAAAGTTTCCATGTGGTCCTGATGCCAGGAGGTGCTCAGTCTTCAAAGTGATTACCTACTGCAAGAGCCCTCTCGAAGTAAAATCAGGCAATCCAAAACCGTAGCCATGACATCCAAATTAGTCCAAGAAAACACCAACTTGCATTAAAGTCTGGAGGCTACAGACAACACATTCCCAGCGCCACATTTATGGGTGATTGGGCTTCCTGAGGGATACAAAGGAGAACATTTGTTTGATTTTATTAACTGAAGTTCACCAGCAGCTTTGAACATAGACACTTCACCACAAACTCCTTATTTAAAAAAAAAAAAGCCTATCGTATTATCTCACTGTCTGCTCCAACTCAAGTTAATGTACTGAGAACTGTGCTTGTAGTTAACTGATGGGACAGAAGTCATAGAAACATAAAGTTTGTCAACAGAAAAAGACCACTTTGCCCACTCAGTCAGCCCAGTTATCACCTGCCTATTCTATCCCAGCAGGCCCTAACTGGTGTCTGGCAACTCCCCCTCCTTTATTTACTAATATTCTCCTGTGTCAATCCCATGCATGTTTGAACCACACACACACACACACACACACACACACACACACACACACACACACACACACACACACACAGTTTTTGCCTCTACTGCCTCTGGTGGCAAGCTGTTCCAGGATTCACCATTCTGTCACTGATGCAGTAATGAAGTCATGTAACTTTTTCTCAAAGCAGTGTGGCAGTATGTGACTTGCCACTGCATTCATTTCTTGATATGCCTAAAGCAGACTACTGCGTCAGAAACAATTTGACGGGATTCTGGCCCAGTTTCTGTGATTGGGAATTGGGAATTGTTCACTTATTCACGATGATAGCCTGGCTGCACATGACGTTAGTAGTGGAAAGTTATCAATTTTCAGGCCTGCAAGATGGTGGTGGTAGATGCGGACTTCCGGAGAGATGCTGGTGGGAACCCCAAGGAGGTGGATGGCTGACAGGGGCAGATCAGTCTACTGTAGCTACCTTTTCAGACGTAGCAAGGTCTTGGCAACAATATGAATGATTCTACATTATCCAGGCAACCTCAAAATTAGAATGTTTGTTTAAAAATGACTATTTTAACAATAGCTAAGAGACCATATATATTTATATACACATACATATATATCTTATCAATATCATTTATTTTGTTATATGTTGATGTATGTGCTATTTCTTCCTTTGTACTCTCACCCAGGGCCTCTGGGGAAGGGTGCCATAAATAACCAAAGTTACTACTCTAGCAGTGTCAATGGCTCAGTAGGTAGCACACTCACCTCTGAGGCCAGGAGATCAGAGGGCTGTGGGTTCAGTTCCCACATCTGGTACTAGGGTTAGTATCCCAATACTGACACTGTAATGCAGCATGAGGGGCTGCTGCACTCCTGAGGTGCCATCTTTCGGATGAGACGTTAAACAGAGGTCCCATCTGCCTGGATTGGTGGTAGTTCAGGTGGATGTTAAAGATCCCATGGCACTTATCGAAAAGAGTAGGGGGAATTTCCCCAGTGTCCTGGCCAAATTTCCCTCATTCACTAAAAATACCAACAGCTTAATCTGGTTCAAGGTCAGTTGGCATTAATCTGTATCTCCCTCCCCAGGGTCATGCCTGAAAATAGGCAGGATTTGTCTAGTGCACTTATCCGGTCAACAAAAACTAAATAAATAAATACTACTACCACCATCACATCCTTTTTTTCTCGTTGATTTATTAATATTTCTTTTTCAGTTCATTATTTACTGGCTGCCTACGTGTGTCAAGCCCCTTGAACTGATAAGGTGTAGGAACCAGAGTAATCAGACGATGATGCCCATTGTGCATTACTCAGTTTCATGAACATCTAAATGATTTTCGGTCAGCTCACTGGCGTTGTAGCCTTTGACACCAGTGACCCAGGTTTAAGAATGAGCCTTGGGAGGATGTTTACGTGTCCTATATGATCTCAACCCCTCAGTGTGGGAGGCAGACCACTATGTGCTGCACGAGCACCACCTGGGGTACCCAGGCAGCTCGAGGGATGGCAGTGGAAGGAAACTCGCAGTGGATTTGCAGAGCACACACCTATTGCACATCACATGCTACACATTCACAGCTAGACATCGGAGGGGACAGAGGATAAAGGAAACACTCCTGGTTCCATAGGATGATGCCAGCACATTCAGGCCCCACACCATCTGCCTGCTCAGCCTGCAAAACACACTGCCACTGTATCATAGAGGCATGGGTCAGAAAGTATAGGCAAACCAAGAGACGTTAAAAAATTCACAAGTAGCATTTTATTATCATCAATAACAATAAAAAAAAAATTGTGCAGGACAGCTCTTGATACAGGCAGTTCAAAAAAACAGAAGTCCTTCATTGGAGAGGCTCTTTAAAACTGACAGCTCTCTAAACAAAACATTGCTCTCTTTTTATAAGATGTTTTCCCCTGACAATTAAATTCTGTATCCTGTTCCTGTAAATTACACCACCAGTGTTCCACAAAATGTATTACGACTTTATCAAGTTCTTTCCTGTAACCAGCCTGAAGAGTACATTAGTCTTCTTAACAGGTGCAACCAATTGAGATATCCTGTCCCAGGGTTGATTCCTGCTGATGATTCTGCAAACAATCTTGTGGAGGTCAAAATGCACCTCAAGGTTAACCCCCTGTGTTCTAGATAAACCCAAACAGATGCCTGTAATCATTTCAACAATATAACTGTATACATTTGAAAACCAAGGGATCTCAGTTTCACATAAACATTTACATATATTTTTTTTAACCACAGAAAAGCAAGTGAAGAAAGAATACAAAGAGCAAGTGAAGGAAGGGAGATAACTGTGGAAATTTTGGGACAGTCAGAGTGGCCAATTCCTGGGTGCCACAAGGAAAATTTGGTTACACAATCAGACATGCAATGGATTGACAAGTGAAAGAACAGGACAGGATAGAATAGATCCATGCTTTTAACTTTCTCTGCTTAATAAATGGGACAGGGTCTTATCCCAACTCTGGCACATAATGAATTCAGATGATGACTAGAAGGAGGGGATGTCTCACCCCCAGAAGGCCCTACCATTGGAGGGCTCCCCGCAGGCAGATTGCGGGACACCTTGGGTCCCAGTCAGGTCATGAGGATTTGCAGTAGCCAAGCTGACAGGGGTTGTGGCTGGGCAGATATAAGGATAAAAATTAAAAAAAAGAAATAACATTCAAAAGTATTTTAGACCATACTGTTAATGTATAGTATTGCAATAAGTTCAGAGTATTTATTAATTATTCCTTCAGTACTGGGCTTGGGTGGGTGGGGGATGGAATCCTATGGCTACACATTGATTACCCGTTTAAAAGGATCTTTCTAATGGCAATTACTGATTGTTTATGCATCGATAGATTACAAGTTTGATGTAGGAGCCAAACCAATTACTGTATAATGACTGGATTTACATGTGATGTATGTCAGTATATTATGTTGTTTTAGGACTGCTCCTTGTCATGTATTTAGAAATATAGAACAATGATAGCGGAAAAAGACCACTGGTCCATCCAGTCTGCCCACAAAGTCAAATAAACCCAAGACCTATTGTCCATTTAGGATTCTAACCCACACTTATCCACCCCCATACTCCCCATCCTACCACTATCACCCTGGGAAATCACTAAGCCCTTCACTCTGTCCCAGCCACATCTGAAACCATTGCTAGTTTTGGCGTCCACAAAAAAAGCTAGCAGACTCCACCAAACGTTCTGTAAAATTAAACTTTCTCACTTCCCTCTTGAATCTCCACCCCCTTCGTCAGTTTCCACTCATGCCACATGTTCACGATTCACTACTGATGCTAAACATGGCGTCCCCCAGGGATCTAGTCTGAGGCCGTTACTTTTTTTGCTCTTTATCAATGACCTCCCAAATTACTGTGGAGGGGCCTCTGTTCATCTGTATGCAGATGACACTACCCTTTACTGTTCCTCAGCCGACATAGGGTGGATCAACTCAGTGTTAACCTCTGACTTCCATATGTTCGAAGACTGGTTTCTGTAAAAACAGCTCATACTTAATACTAAAAAAAAGAAAAATATGGTGTTTTCCAAGCCCACCTCGCGTCCCTTCCCCCCTCTGGTTGTTCCCTCCTGAACTGGGACTGTTCTTGAAATGGTTAAGTCCTTTAAATACTTGGGTGTCACCCTTGATTCCTCTTTTTCTCTTGACATGCATGTATCAGTCCTCACCAAAACTCTAAACCAAAAGCTTGGTGTCTTATACCAAATTCGTCCCTTCCTCACTTTGATCTCCTACCACAAGATAGCGTCTGCCACCCTCCTCCCTCTCTTAACTTATGCAGCCCCCTTGCTTCTTTCTACTTCCTCCACCATCATGTCTCGTCTCACTCAGGTCTACCACAGAGTGGGTAGGTTTGCTTTGGGGGTCAATGCTCGACATCACCACTATGATGTACTATCTTCTATTGGATGGCTACCTTATGAATCAAAACTATGATATGCTACCCTAAGCTTCACTCATAAGTTGGTACACTGCTATACTCCTCCCTGTCTTGCTGACTTAGTGCAACATAAGCACCCACAGTGCCCTCTCAGATCTGCCTCGCTGCCCCTTCTCCTAATACCCAACAATCGGCTAGTCGTGGCCCAGAGGTCTTTTGCCTTCTCAGTTGTATCTTGTTGGAACTCACTTCCCCCATCTATTCTGGCTATCACCTCTCTTCCTCTTTTCCAGTTGTCTCTGCAACCTCTCCTTGCTGCCACACAATGCAACTGCTTTCGATGACTCCTGTTGTCTGACAACTCCCTTCTGCCAACCTGTGTTTCCTTGATAAATTATGCTCAACTTTATCTCATACCTGGTTCCTCCTCCTCCTGCTAGTTCTATTTGTTAATTGTAATTAGAGTATGATATTTAGTGAATACTTGACCCCTGATTCTGACTTAATCTGAGATTTCTTGCATAAGGTTTTTGTGTTCTCCAATTACTGCCTGTTTTGAATGTTCTATTACTGTATTTGATTGTTATAAAATTACTGTATTATTTCATCCAAATGTGTTCTGCATCAGTGTTGTTAGTTTAACTTGTGCTGTTTTTGACTACTGTCTGCCTTGAACTTTTTTGTAAGTTTTCAGTGTTTTAGTGAAAATATTGTTTTCAACACATGGCACTGTCAATGTACTGCACTTCCTGGGTCGCCCCTGAAAAAGGGACCACCTTGTCTCAGTGGGCTCACCCAGTTACCAAAATTCAATAAAATAAACAAACAGTTCCTTGCAGTTTACCTTGTTCATTCCTTTCAGGAACCTGAAGGTCTCTATCATACCTGCCCTCTCTCCTCTGGCCTCCATCGAGTACATGTTCAGTGCCTTGAGTCGATCCTCGTAAGATCTGCCCTGCTGACCCTGAATCATTCTGGTCACCCTAAGATGCACAGACTCCAGCCTATCCTCATCTTTCCTTAGATGATGACTCCAGAACTGGTCACAGTATTCCAAGTGAGGCCTCACCAGTGATCTATAGAGGTAGTAATACCTCCTTCCTTCACCTGTCAATACCCCTTCCCATACACCCCAGTATACTGTTTGCCTTTCTGTAGGTTGTTTTTACACTGGTTTGATTGTTTTTGGATGCCACTGATGATGACTGCAAGGTCTCTTGCCTCAGAGGCTGTGCACAACTTACACCCCTCCCCCCCGTACTCTGTCCTTGGTTTCATGTTCCCCGTGTTCATCACCTTGCACTTTTTGGCATTGAATTTCAACTGCCAAACCTCTGACCACCTCTCCAGCTTTAAGAAGTCTTTCTGCATTTCCCTAACCGCCTCCTCAGTGTCTACCCTGCCACAGAGCTTGTTGTCATCTTGCCCTGGATTCCTTCTCCCATCTCACTGATGTATATACTGAAAAGGACTGCACCCAAGACCGATCCTTGTGGCACCCGCCGGTGACCTCTCTCTCTCTCTTTCTCTCTCTCTCTCTCTTCCGATTTGACTCCGTTAAACACAACCCTCTGCTATCTCCCCTCCAACCAGTTTCTCACCCATCTGTGTCTTTTACTGTACCCAGATCCTCTGGCTTTTTCAGCAACCTTCTGCACGGTACCATGTTGAAAGCCTGCTAAAATCAAAGGGTAAATCCACAGCATCTCCCTTATCAACCACCCTCATTACCCAGTCAAAGAATAAAATCAGGTTGGTCTGACAAGACCGTCATGCCACAGACCTATATTGTTTACTACCTTGGAATCCACTGCTCTCCAGGTAGTTTACGAGGTCCTCTCTGACTAGTGTCTCCATCAGATTACCCACAACAGAGGTAAGACTGACAGGTCTGTAGCTACCTAGTCGCTCTTTGTTCCCTCACAATCACCACCACGGAGTGGGACTACATCTGCTGTTCTCCAGTCTTCAGGAACTATCCTTGTCTGAACTGAGCAACTGAATAACCCCAAAAGGTTTTCTGTTAGTTCCATTGCCAGTTCCTTAAGCACCCTTGGATGAATCCTGTCTGGTCCCAGGGCTTTATCTGACATTACTCTGACATCAACATGCTAAATTCTTATTTAGTTTTGCATTATGGCTCAAGTAATGTGACACATTTACCCCTTATGTCATGTAACGTCATTACCTCATGTCAAGTTACTCCATTACCCTCGTGTAATATAATGCCAAAAGAAAGGGTCCCCTTGTACTCTATGTCACTTTTCTATAAAAAGTGCTTCTTGTACCTTTTCATGAGCTATGTTGTACTGGCTTGTTTCCTTCCATTTGCTCTACTCCTTCCCCTCTTACACTGAAATCACTCCTCTGTAAATTCTCTGTTCACTCCTGCAGTTGCTTCTGATATTGGGATGGACTTCTGTCTGCTGCCTTTCACCCTACACTGACACTAGCACGGCCCCTCTCCCCAGTCATCAATCACGACTCCGTGCTCCTCATATTATTGTTTTGATGCTCGCCGTTTATGTTCTTTTGTCTGTTCCAGTTTACTGTATGGCAATTTTATGCCTGAAGCATTTTTTTTGTCATTTGTTTAGTTATACTTATTTCTATATTATTGTACAATTTTTGCACATTGTACTTTGTATCTGTTCTCTGCTCTTTCCTTGCCCCAGGATATACTTGGAAACAAGATGATACCAGCTCAGAATGTCTTTCCTAGTTAAACTTTTGAAATAAATAAATACACATATAACTTTCTCGAAAAAGCAATAAAATGCAATAAAAAAAAACACAACATCTGTATTTATGGGTTTTTATTTTTTTTGCTCTTCTGCCCTGAGCACCCACTCTTTCAGGCCCTCCACAAGGCTCATCCAAGCTGTCTGTTGGACTCACTCTGCACTTCTGGACCATTCCCCCAGGCCTCCTGTATCTCTATGATAGGTGGATCTAACTTATCCCTGCTGGGATGACCCCCTGTTGCCACCAGGAAGGAAGCGCCTTTCATCAGCCTATGACAGCAGGAGGTGGAAGGGCCAGCCTGCTTTGGGGATCTTCTAGCATGGAAGGGGCTGCCAGGGAGGCTGTTACCTAGGGTATCCAGTGCAACCCTTTTCTGTTTACAAGGCCTCACCCACCACCCGCATGTGTGTGTCCACAGCAGCAAAATGGAGGTGGGGATTCTCGGCAGCATGTGGTCACCCATGCCACAAAGAGTGCCACCACAGAGCCAACACCAGGAGCCACAACTGAAGAAGCATGCACTTCTCCCCCCGCCCCCAGACAGAAGCATCCAGAGGACACTCTAAATCCCTCCCTGCTGATCTCCATTCCTGATGTCCCAGACTCAGGGCTCGAACCCAGGTCAACAGCATGTCAAAGCAATGCCTCATCGCTTGGTGCCACGGAGCTGGCAGACAACAATACTTAGCATGCATGCATGCATGCAAGACCACAGTGGTGGTTTATTTAGTCCAAGACAGAATATACCATGTTTGTGAATGGAATCCCTCCATATTTTTAACCCCCAGGCCAATGACAGTACCTCTTTCCATCTGACCCAAGTGTCTGCCCACCCGAGAAGCCTCTTACCTCATGCTATCCCAATAATCTTTCTTCAACTCCCAGTCAGATCCCCTCCCCCTACGTAGCCAGATGCAGCTTCCCTTCCATGGTGGGATCTCAGTGTATTGGGGATTAGATTCTTTCAGGGAATAACCAAATCTCAAATCGGTAAAAGTAGGCCAGGAGTAGGGGGACTTTGTAGCTCCTTGTTGGTGTAGAGGCAGGGCCAACTTCCTCTGACCTTCCCCTTGATTTTTCTCATGTACGTCCTCTGTTTACCACTAATCTTCTAGCCAACCAAGTAGGCTGGTAATAATCCCTGCCCAAATCCCTGATAGCATGCTTATAACCACACACTGAATGTCGAATCTTCCACAAGGGGATCGCGAGTGCATGCCATGTCGGCAGCAGGGAGTGGTAAGGAGCACGCATTCCTGTTCACGGGAAACCTGACTCCTGGGCTTAGAGGGTGCAGCTGTATGTCAGGAAGAGTCATTTCCTCTCCCTAAAACAAATGCTCTTCCTGCCACTGCCACCTGATGTGTGGCACCTTAGATTTGGGATATGAATCTAGGCCACCAACGTTAAGGCTTCCAGGGTTGTCAGATGTAAAAGGCACAAATGAGGCTAGCACCAGTGGATATGCCTGACTACTGCACCACTCATTCTTCCCCACAGCCACTCAACCCTAATCTGTAGGCCAACTTCTGGGCCAGCAAAATGCTGAATTTTTCTCGTCTCCTGTAGTCCTTGACTGTTGGTCAAGTAGCCCCCCTCCACCCCAACTCCCTGTTTCTGCTGCAGTCCCTGGCATTCAGCAGCCCCCCCCCAAAGTCCTTTTGCTTGGCACTGCTGTCTGAAGTTAGACCCAAACAAGAAAAATACTGTGCACCCTCCTATCCCCCACAGACTGAGCAACGGACAAGAACGCAACTGCATATTAGCTAAATTGCTACACACAGTCTCTGTGTGCAGGGACCCTGCCACGAGGTGGGGGGGGGGGAGTCCTCACGGGATGGCCAGTCAGTGGGTGACAGTCTGAAGGTGAGATCAGGGGCAGTGGCAAAGAAAGACAACAAGCAGAGATCCATGCTGGACCAATAAACGGTGCACGGGAGGAGCCAGAAGGAGAGAATGGTGCAGCTGGGATAAATAAAATAACAAGAAAAAAAATGAATAGGCCTGTCCGTCAGCATAGCATTAGCACTACCACTCACAATGCCAGCAACCCAGATTTAGGAATCAGCCTGGGTGGTCACAGGCAGAGGTTTGAGCATTGCAAAGGATGCTCTCCTCCGCTGAAGAGGGAGGGCAGTCAGTTCTGGAGTTATACTGCCACTTGGGTGACCAGGCACACTGTCTAGCCACCTCACTGTTCACCCACAGCTTCAGCACAAGCACAGCATCCCAGACCCTAATGTTACCTGCTGCCTGTGGGATGCGTCAGCCTGTGGCTGATGACATGGTTGCAAGACTTCAATGTGAGAAGATGGTTACGTGCTAGAGAGCAGACACAGGCGAGATCAAGAAACATGGCACAGTTCTTTAAAAACGGGCAAGTTCCAGGCATTTTGGTGTGGAGGTTTAGGAAGAGGGGGCATAAACTACATACCTGGGTTTTTATTGTTTTGTTTTCTATTTAATCAGAAGATGCATATCTAAACTGGGAACAGAGATGCATAGGATGACTACAAAGAACAGTCCTGTGACAAGGAGTAAAAAAGAAACGGGCATCTTTTGAAAGGCTTTGTACATTTCTAGACTTTCTTACAGATCTGAAAGTCACAATATTTATACTTATCGATTCCAAACCATATCTGGACTGAAGAAAAACTTCTTAGACAGTTTCAATGTCAGTCAAGATTCTCCCCCCTCTCAAGCGTCCAAAAAGTGTCAGAACAAAGAATCCCCATCTACTATTCCCACGTTACAAACCAGGGTAGCATTATAGAACTAAAATCTTTATCTTGTCATTTCTTTCGAGACTGCTAATAACTCGTTAAGTGGCCTCAGAATTCACAGAGGATAAAATGTGTGAGCAAAACATTTACAGATAGTAGCACACTGAGGCAATCTCACTTTTACATTATTTTTAGAACAGGCTGATGACCTGATACATAGAGAAAAGGCTTGTAGTCTCTCGCTAAACATCACCAGCGCCATGTGCACAACCTCCCCCCATTAGAACAATCAAGTTAAATGTAATTTTCCAGACGAATCTGCAAAATTCACAAGAAGACCGCCGCTAAGTATTAACCAACCACAAACTGCACTTAGCATCGGAAATTACTGCACTTAGCATCAAAAATTACCGCAAGATTTTCAGAGGGCTACTTCCACTGTGGGTTTGTAATTTGTTTCCTGGCACAATTTGCTTTAGCATCAAGAATTACCGCAAGATTTTCAGAGGGATACTTTCACTGTGGGTTCATAATTTGTTTCCTGGCACAATTTGCTTTAGCATCAAGAATTACCTCAAGATTTTCAGAAGGCTACTTTCACTGTGGGTTCGTAATTTGTTTCCTGGCACAATTTGCTTTTTTTTTCTCTTTAATCCCCAGTCTCAACACTCCCTTTTTTCCTACACTGCAGTACCAGATCTTTGGCCAAGACAGGTGCGGCTGAGTGGCCTTGGAGCTGCTGCTAATCGGCACATTCCAGTCCCCCCCCCCCCAGACTGCAAGCATCACTCAATTTTTATTCATCAAGTGCCCCTTCCGGTGCTCAGGGAGCCGGGAACATCAGAGATGCACGCACCCTCCACTAGCCTGGGAAGAGAGAGGTACTGTTTTGTTCCAAACAGAGTCTCTCACAGCACTGCGCAGCATCTGAGCCACTACTGCAGTACACAGCGTGCATTAGGAAGTCCTAGGAGAGAGCGAATTCCCTGCAGAAACTGCAAGAGATCTCTGGGTATGAGGCTCCAAATGTGCCCATTACAGGTTTAACCAGTTGGTGCCTCTGAAAGGCCAGATTCTCTAGCGTGTCCGGTAACTGGACCTTGGGTCAAATGATACCTGGCAGATGGTGTGAACCAGGCAGAGGTTGAAAGTAACTATGCGGTCTGAAATTCAGCTTTTTTAAAATAACTGTTTTTTTTTTTTCCTCCTAATTTTTCCATAGTTTAACCCATCCCTCGACCTAAAAATGGGGCCACCCAGCTGCAGCCTTCCTCTGGCTGGAACGGTGCTCAAGTGGCTGCCTGCAAAGCCAGTGCCCATCCCACTGGTCAGCTGGGTGCGGGGGGTTTTCACGAATGTCTGATGGCCAACATCCTCCTTACTTGGGAGCAGAATACCGTCCCTCTCCTCCGCAATGCACCTACAGCCCCAGGCCAGTTCCAGAGAGGAATTTCAAGGATTGCAAGTGAACCCCCTTCTCCCAGATGGCTGTGCAGTGTGCTGCCTCTGCGCTTAAAATACAGCTTTACCATGGCATGCGGTTCGAAGGCTGCAGATGAGCGCACACTGGCTTCTCGTTGCTTGTATATAACATAACATAACATATTTACACCTTACAGGCTTCATTAGCACAGAAAATGATGAGCAGTTTGCACCTGTGCAATGTTTGTGAACTGGATCTGAATGGGTATTACTGGGATGCTCAGTTCCATCTCACTGGGGAAACCACAATGTACAGTATATCTCTGTAAAGAACAAGCTGCTTGAAAAAGAAACAAACTACATTTAAAACAGTAACATCCACATCAAATGTCAAATATATATGTTACCACCCATTAGTGCAGCAGTAGCGCTACAGGCAACTTGAGGTCAGGAATGAAACAAAGGTGCTGAAGGGCCAGTGGGGGACGAGGATTGAGCATCCCAGAGGGCACTCAGCTCCTCAACAAGGTACAGTGGACTGTGCCCTTCTGCAGTGGTGACACTAAGGAGCCCCCGGGTGTTGCAAACAATACAGGATGGCAACAGGAGGGACTGGATAACCTGCTAAGGTAAGGTGCACGCTTGTTGTGTGTGCAGGTGAACCCCCCCTACAAATGGGGGTTCCCGAAAATCTTCCTTGGGTTTGCCTAAACGCCCTCTGCCAGGCTGGTGTCCTGTGTTTTAGCTGTTTAAAAATAAATTACATGAGAGTGCCTAATCGTCTCTACACCCTGTCTCTTTAAGAACTGCCTATTTAGCAGTGTATAATTATTCTGGGTGGCAGCTGAGTGTGTCTAGGCTCGAGTCCAGCCTGGGCTGCAGTGCCTTTGCTCCATTCTGCCATCATTAATTGTGCAGAGGGAGCCACATTGAGAGCTATGACTGTTTGCTGAGTATTTTCTGTAGTAGTGATAATATTGTAGTTTGTTTAAACTGCTTTCCTTTGCAGCGTGGACTTTCTGTATTGCACCACCATTTCGGTTTTCTACTGCCAGTCAGCACCAGTCGGTACCTTTGGGGACTCTAAAATGGAGCCTGTCCCCAGGGGTTTTGTGGGAACAAATTTCTGTAGGAATTGTAGTTTTTGCATTTTGGCACCAAAACAGACCTGGAGGGGGAGCCCTTGCTTTGACAGACTGATGGATCAACCAACCAGAACCTTTTGTACCGAAGGGAAATTTCCAAGCTGCCTGCTGCAGTCAGTTAGCTTGGAGTTAGAGTTTGAAGAGCAAACAGCTTGAGTGATTCAAGCAGCTGCTTTTTGGCCTGTCTGCCTGCAGTCTCTCGAGAGGGAATCCTTTGAAAGGCTTAGCAATCAGACTATATCCGAACTGGAGTGTGACGAAGCCACTGAAGAGTGACCAGATTTGAACCTGAAGAAGACTGAAGGTTTGCTGTATGCGATCGGCCTGTCAGGACATCCATTTACCACAGAATTCCCGGTTTTGCTCAGAGATACTGATAGTGCAGCCTTCCGCATTGTCGTATGGTGATTGCTTTACTATAAATGTGCTGTGTGCTGTTGGTGGGTCGTGATTTGGTTCCCCACTGTGTAAATGTGCCACGCTTGCTGGAAGCTGCATCCAGCACTACCGGACTCAAAATGTGAACTGTTCCACACGGCCTGGACCTTGCCATCTGGCCCAGCCAGCTACTTCAGGCACAGAAACTATCATTGACGAGAGACTCGCCCGGGGATCAGCCACCTGCTCAACACCTCTGTGACTCATATGGGCCCTGCATCTCCTGGCAAACCAGTCATTAACCTGCAGTCTCCATTTCGTCTAGCCTGTGTCTCGTATTGGGTAACGTGGGTAACAATCAGGGTAGCTCCCTGCAACAGCAGCTAAATCTCAAGTGTTATCATCTGATTGCACTGTTGTTTTTTCCTTTCACGAACTGAGCCTTCAGGCTCTGGATTACAAATTATGTGTGGTTGTGCATGCCTTTTCTTTTCGTCACAGGGTCTCAATCAACTGCGACACTGGCCTACCCGACGCAACGTTTCAGGCTAGCCCCCCTTACTTCCAACTGGGTACCCAGAGCGTGTGACTGTGTAGGGACTAAAAGTGCATGCATAATTGTCTGACTAGATCAGTTTTCGAATCAATCAACCTGATTACACACCTCCCTTGTTCAATTCCCCTGAATAAATCCCTTCAGTGTTCTCTTCGTTTCGCATCTGTAACTTGTGCTGTGTATATTGTTTTCCTGTATGCCTGACGTGGAACTTTTGTAAATGAGCTTGTAGCTCAAAGGCTGTAATCCTAGATTTCAATAAATAAATAAATTGGATCTAACTTTTTTCGCATTTAATCTGACTGTGGTTCCAGTTTCTACCAAAAGCACTGTACTGGTATTTGCTGTGCCTAACCTTGTTTTACAGGGGGTCTCCAGGGTCAAACTGGTGGAAGCAGCCCTGGTGGTAAGTGCAAACAGTGTGGGGAATTGTATGCTGAATAGGGGCTACTGTGAAAGTGTTTTTTGTGTATTGTCTAGGCCACCAGAGGGGAAAGAAGGGGGGTTACAGTGTCCCGGAGGGCTGTACCCAGGTTAGCCTTGTTACTAACAACCCTGTCCTCCGGGTGGAGGCACCGGTTTCAGTACTCAGGCCCCTTAACCTGCATCTAGCCACACAGGCAGGGGTAGTAGCCCTTGGGATAGTGCCATCTAGGGGTTACATCTTGGAGGCACCAACGCTGGGATCTGCGCCCTCTAGTGGTCGGAAGTGGGTACTACAACCCCACACTCAAAAATTGTGGTAAAATGGAGGCACTCATTACGCCCAAGTTTAAACTTGCTCCCGACAAGCTGCTAGTGCACCGTATGATGGGGTGGAGCGAGGCAGAGGGGGTGGACCCCTGGCAAGCTCTGCTATTAATGGCCGTCCCTTTGGGACCGATAATGCCACTATTGTAGAAGTGGTTAAACGAATTAAGTGTTTGGGGACGGTTGAAGTAAGGGGAAGGGATTCCGACCTGTTTGATCAAATTATGGTGGCCCTACTCTCCTGCAGTCTGCCCACTGAACCAGAGAAGGTACCCCATATCATTTTGCCTGAAGGGTCCCAAAAGGGGTGGAGGCTATTCACTTACATAGCGACCTGGCTGCTCCTGGAGAGTCTCCCCTATGTAGAGGGGTTTTAAGATAAGCTGTCTAAATGGTTAGCCTCTGAGGGGTGCTCTGCTACAGAGCTAGTAGAAATGTTAAAGCTTTTGGAGGAGATCACTCCCCTGCAGTACCCCATAGCCTCTCCTGCCACCGCTACAGTTGCTTCCCCCATAGTGATACCTACTGTACATTTGAACTCATACCACAGACTTAGGCTCTTTTTGGACACAGTCCCAGTGCCCGTGGGGCAGGATAATCTGGAAACGTGGATGGACTATGCCACCCCATTGATCCAGGAGTGGCAGTGTACTGAGGGGGAAAAGAGGAAGAGACTCTTGGAAAGCTTGAGGGGCCCTGCACTGGAGGCCATTGATTTCCTGTGATCCACTAGCCCAGAGGCCACAGCTGCCGAGTACCTCTCTGCCCTGGAGGGGGTAGTTGGTACCACCAAGGCAGGAGATGACCTGATGTGGAAGTTTAAATCTGCAAAACAGTGGAAGAATGAAAAATTGTCAATGTTTATTACTCAAATTGAGCGAGCTTTGCAGCTGGCCCACCGGAAAGGAGGGGTACCCACCAGTGAATTGAACAGGGTCAGGCTAAATCACATCTTAAAGTCAGCAAGGTACTCTAGCGTGATGTTGTTGAAGCTTAAACTGCAAGATGGAAGGGGCAATCCCCCCAATATTGTGACCTAATGAAAGAGATCCGTGAGACTGAGAATGACGAAGAGGGATGGGAGCCCTATGCTGGGGCTGCCCACGCCTGCCAGGCCCCTGACAGAGGTGAGGAGGCCAAACTGCAACAGATGAGAACACTGATCAAGGAGTTAACTGAGTTGAGAGTCAGTCAGCTGGGATAGCCAAAGGCAGCCAAAGATGCTAATTCCTGTCCAGTACTCTCCCCCCCCCAGACAAAGAGGGAATTCCTGCCGGGAGGGGTTGGGGTACACATGGTTTCTTCTGAAACCCGGCTGAAGACAGCCTGTGAGAAGAGGTATGAGAACTGAGAGCTGTGGTGGATGACCTACTCAGACTCCAAGCTACCTGAGACACTGACCCTTGGGGGAACAGAAAGTCAAGAAAGCAAACCCCTGATATGAGAGAGAGAGAGAGAGAGAGAGACCCTCGAGACTCCCCCACTATGTTCAAGCAGGGTAACAGCTCCTCTTCCCCTAGAGACTCTAAAGAACCTGTTTTCTCTTACCACTGTGGAGAGGATGGGCACACCCAGTTCACCTGCCGTTCGCCTGAGAATCTGAGAAAAGTTAGCACTAGGCTGCTGGCATTGATTCGATGGAGCTACGTAATGCCGCAAGGTGGGGTTGCCGGAAAAGCCATTCATCCATGACAGCTGTAAAGCCGACGTCCAAGTCCAAGTCACCTCAGTGGTCCGAGGTGGTGGGCCCTTCAATGGAAACTACAGTGATGGTGAATGGTGTGTCTGCCCGGGCCATGCTTGACAGTGGATCTCAAGTAACCATAGTATTGCAAGATTGGTACCAGAAGCATCTGCCTGACGTGCCCCTACAACCCTTGGAAGGTTTGCACGTGTGCGGGTTGAGTGAGAAATCCTATCCATACTCGGGGTATATCCGGATCTAGCTGTCATTCCCTACCACCGTGGCTGGGGTAGATGAACAAGTTGAGACACTTGCCCCTAGTGTCTCCCCCCACCGGACTGTATGATGGTGTTCCCCTGTTAACTGAAACAAACGCCCACATGTTTGCAAGATTAGCACAACTCTGCCATGAGAAACAAAGGTAACGGACTGGATGGGCCCTAAGAATTCCAGCATTAATCAAAAGGGCTTATGTTATGACTTGCAACAGAAACCTGATAAAGTGGACCAAGATGAGCCAGAGGGGATAGTGTGGAAAAAAGATCATGACTCTTTGGTGTTGGCCCCCAATGCCCAGTCTACGATCCATGGAGAAGTCCACCTAAGGAGAGATGTAAAGAACAAAATATTGATGATAGATGCCCCTGGTGAAGGGAAGCTGCCAGAGGGGTTGATGGTTAAGCCCAGTATACTACCTGCACATGCCCCTGACCACTGGGTGATGGTGCAAGTAAGAAACATGTCAGAGAGGGAAGTTCGTGTGAACCGGGGATGTACGCTGGCTACAGTACACTGCGCAGACACTGCAGTATTACCCAGTAACAAGTACTCTGGCGAAAGGGAGAAAGTGACCCCAGAATTATTTGACTTCAGTGATTCCCCCTTGTCTGCTGAATGGAAGACCCGAATTAGCAGGAAACTTGCTCAAACAGACCAAGCGTTCTCACTAAAAGAGTGGGACATGGGATGTGCCCATGGTGCCAAGCATAACATATGCCTGCATGATGACCGACCATTTCGAGAGAGAGGTCCCAGACGTCTTGCCCCAGCGGACATAGACAATGTTAGGAGGCACCTACAGGAAATGCTCGCTGTTGGCATTACTCAAGAATCAAGAAGCCCATATGCATCCCCCATCATAGTGGTGTGTAAAAAGAACGGATCCGTGAGGATGTGTGGGGACTATCGGACCCTCAACCGACGGACTATCCCAGATCAATACACCATGCCACGCATACAGGATGCCCTGGATTGCCTGAATGAGGGTCAGTGGTTCTCCGCACTGGATCTCTGCAGCAGATATTATCAGATTCAGATGGTCCTGGAGGACCACGAGAAAACAGCCTTCATCTGTCCTTTGGGGTTCTACGAATTCCTAAGGATGCCACAGGGGATTTCGGGTGCCCCTGCCACCTTCTAGAGATTGATGGAATGTGTGGTGGGAGACATGAACTTGCTGGAATGTTTAGTGTACTTGGATGATGTCACTGTTTCAGACATACACTGGAGGAATATGAGACCAGGCTGTTCAAAGTCTTCGATTGTTTAGAAGAATTCAGCCTCAAGTTATCCATAGACAAGTGCCATTTTTTCCAAACATCTGTGAAATATGTGGGACACAGTGTCTGCGGAAGGGATACAGACAGATCCCAGTAAAGTTGAAGCTTTGACCAATTGGCCCCAGCCCAATAACCTAAAAGAGCTACAGCATTTCCTGGGATTCTGCGGCTACTACCACAGGTTCATCAAAGACTATTCAAAGGTGATTCGACTGATCCTTAACCTTACCCAAGGCTACCCTCCTACCAACTGCAAATACAAATAGGGGGCTATCAAAGATCAAAAGAAAGTGTATTTTCAATCAGGTGAGCCTTTTGGTACTTGGTGGACACCTGAATGTTAAGCAGTGTTCTTTGAAGTCATATACCAGCTCACCCATGCCTATGCTGATCCTACCAAGCTCTATGTTCTGCATATGGACACTAGTTTGCAGGGCCTTGGGGCTGTGCTATATCAAAACTATGAAGATGGCTTGAGATCTGCAGCTTTCACCAGTAGGAGCTTGACCCCGTCAGAACAGAACTATCGAGTCCACAAGTTGGAATTCCTCACCCTAAAATGGGCCATTGTTGATCAGTTTCATGAGTACCTCTATGAGGCAAATATATTAGTGAAGACTGCCAATAACTCACTGACCTATGTGCAGACTTCAGCTAAATTGGATGCCACTGGGCACCGCTGGCTCTCTGCCTTATCGACTTATGATTATGCTGTTGAATACAGACTGGGATTAAACCACATTGATGCTGATGCCCTATCACGAAGGCCAGCTTCTAAGAACAATTGGGTAAGACTGTCTGACCCTGACATCAAAGCATTATGCCAGAAGTTTGATAAAGATGAACAAATGTCTGCAGACACAGTGGACTGCCTTGTAGGTTGCTTGGGCCCTCCTGATACCTGCATACCGGCTGCCTATTGCCATTTCTCTGCTCTAGATATTAGTGCACTACCGCAGTTCGATAATGCACATTTGCTGCAGCCACATCCAAGAGCAGGGCCATTCTTGATGCCCTACAGGTGGCAGGCCTCAGACAGTTAGTTTTGGAACCCACTCGTGAGGGAGCAATCTTGGACCTCGTACTCTCAAACGGGGGCAGTGAGAGGATCTCAGATCTAGAAGTGGATTGCCATCTGGGAACAAGTGACCATCAAACAGTGTGGTTCACGTTAAACTCAGCCACAGAGTCAAGCTATACAAAGTGAGGTGCTGTGGACTTCAGGAGGCTGACTTTGGCAAGATGGGAGAGTGCCTCAAAGCACTAGCAAATAGGCTAGAAGGAGGGATGGAGCAACAATAGAATCATCAAAACTGCCATCACAGAGGCAACAAGCCTTTGTGTGAAGCAAATAAACAAATCAAAGCGAAAGAAAAAGCCACTATGGTTCTCAAAGAGGTGGCTGTGAAAGTCAGGAAGAAAAGATAGCATTCTGGAAGTATAAGGAAACACAGAAGGAGCAGGACAGAGAGTTGTACCAGTTAAGGCAGAAGGAAGCAGGGAGGGAAGTCAGAATAGCAAAGGCCCAAACTGAGGAAAAGATAGCCAACTCGGTTAGAAGGAGATAAAACCTTTTATGGTACATCAGTGAGCATAGAAAAGACAAAGGAGGGATAGTGAGGCTGAATAAAATGAGCGATTGGGTGGACAGGGGGACAGTGAAAAGCAGGGATACTGAGCGAATATTTCTGCTCAGTATTCAGAAAAGAGGAGGAAGTGCCTAATCTAATTAACAGAAGCACTCTTGATAGGAAGTCGATCCCAGTCCTTTCACAGAAAAGGGTTCTGCAAGAACTCCTAAAATTGAAGGTGAACAAAGCAATGAGGCCTGATGGAATTCACCCAGAATTCTAAAAAAATTAAGGGGGCTAATTAAGACTCACTGGCTACTCTTTTAATAAATCATGGGAGGATGGTGTGTGGTACCCAGGACTGGAGGAAGCGGATGTGATTCCCTTCACAAAAGTGAGACCAAGACAAGGCAGGAAACTACAGACCTGTCAGTTTGACCTCTATGGTAAGGAGCGTGATGGAGTCACTTCTGAAGGAAAGAACAGTTGAGTACCTAGAGGCCAGTGGGGCACAGGACCCAAGGCAGCATGGGTTCCAGCGGAAGGTCATGTCAGACAGATCTAATAGATTTCTTTGACTGGGTGGCCAAAGTAGTAGACCAGGGAGGGGCTGTGGACATAGCCTACCTGGACTTTAACAAGGCATTTGACACAGTCCCACACAAAGATTAATAGTCAAATTAACCAGCCTGGGAGTGGGTCCCAGGGTGGTAGCCTGGGTAAAACATTGGCTGGACAACAGGACACAGAGGTAATTGTAAATGGAGTCCACTCTGAAGAAGAGGGGTTACTAGTGGGTACCACAGGGTTCAGTATTGGGTCCAGTCCTTTTAATGTCTTCATAAGTGACATTGCAGAGGACTGAGAGGAAAAGTATGCCTTTTGCAGATGACACAAAGATCTGCAACAGGGCTGATACACAAGGGCGTTGAAAGGATGAGAAGGGACTTGGCAAGGTTGGAGGAATGGTCAGAAGTATGGCAACTAGGATTCAATGCAAAGAGGTGCAAAATAATGCACCTGGGAAACAAGAACCCAGGGAAGAATACACAATGGAGGTAGTAACAACAAAAAGGAAAGGGACAGGGGGTAATCATATCAGATGACCTTAAGTTTGCAAGCAATGTGAGGCGGCAGTAGGGAGGGCTGGGGTATACTGGGATGCATAGGGAGAGGTGTCAGCAGCAGAAAACAGGAAGTTGTTATCCCTCTGTACAGACAGTTGGTGAGACCCCATCTGGAGTACTGCGTCCAGTTCTGGAGACCCCATCTCTGCAAGGACATAGACAGAATAGAGGCAGTCCAGAGGAGGGCAACTAAAATGGTGCAGGGTCTGCAAGAGAAGCCGTATGAGGAGAGACTAAAGGAGCTTAATATGTATACCCTTGAGGAAAGAAGGGAGAGGGGGGACATGATAGAAACTTTTAAGTACTGCAGCAGAATCAACAAAGTCCAATAGGGTAGCATCTTTCAGAAAAAGAGATGTGCAAGAACAAGGGGAAACAATTTAAGGATAGAGGGGGGTGCGGTTCAGGGTCAATGTGAGGAAGTATTATTTCACAGAGAGGGTAGTGGATGCATGGAACGGCCTTCCTGAGGAGGTTGTAGGGTCTAAAACTGTGGGAGAATTCAAGAATGCATGTGACAGACATAAGGCAATTCTTGTGGGGGTAGGAAGAAATAGGCTGTTGGTTAACTAGGATCTGCGGCCTATCCTGTAGGTAGGGAAATGGGCAGACTAGATGGGCCAAGCGGTCCTTATCTGCCATCAAAGTCTATGTTTCTATGTTTCTATGACAGTATTCAGTGGGCTCAATCCCAAGATCCCATGATTCAACCAGCACTTGACGCCCTGCGTGTGGGGAAAGATGTGTCCAAGTTGTGTTCCCCTGACTTGCGAACTGCTTTGTTGTTCAAGGAAGGCCCCAGGTTAAAGTTGCATGATCAATTGTTGTACAGAGAGAGTGGATCATCGTGGCCAAATAGACAAGCAACAGTTGGTTCTACCCACGGCCTTTAAACAGCTGGTACTGAGGTCCCTCCACAATCACATGGGGCACCTCGGTATTGACAGAACTCTTGACTTGGTATGATCCGGATTCTACTGGCCAAAGATGGGGGCAGATGTCAAGCAACATGTAAAGACCTGCAGTCGTTGCCTCCAGAGAAAAGCCCTGCCTCAGAAGGCTGCCCCTCTTGTCAATATCACTACCAGCGCCCCTCTAAAATTGGTTTGCATAGACTTCTTGTGCTTAGAACCCGACCAAAAGAACATTGGCAATGTGTTGGCAGTTACTGATCATTTTACATGGTACACAAAAGCCTTCCCAACTAAAGATCAAAAGGCCTCTACCATGGCCAAGGTGCTGGTGGAAAAATTCTTTGTCCACTATGGTGCCCCTCAGCGGATCAATTCTGACCAAGGCAGAGACTTTGAAAGCAGGTTAATCAAAGAAATGCTCTCTCTGTGGGGGGGGGGGGTGCAGAAGTCAAGAACCACCCCCTATCACCCGCAGGAGGACCCTCAACCAGAACGCTTTAACCGACCCTTCTGGACATGCTAGGCACCCTCCACTTTCGACAAGCATAAGTGGAGCCAGCAGATCAGCACCTTGGTACACGCGTACAGTTGCTCGAAAGTGATGCTACTGGGTTCTTCCCCTACTGTCTCATGTTCGGAAGGGAGGCCTAACTGCCAGTTGATGTCTGCTTTGGGGTCTCTCCAGATGGGGTCCGAGCCAAAAACTACTTGCAGTACGTACAGAAATTGAAAGATCAGTTGAATCATGCCTATCAACTAGCTCAAACTATGGCTGCTAAGTGAAATCTCGCCAACAAAGAAAGGCATGATTAACAAGTAAAAGCCCAGGAGTTGTTGCCCGGAGATAGGGTGCTACTCTGCAATTTGAGACTGCATGGAAAACACAAAATTGCTGATAGATGGCACCGTCTTCCCGACGTAGTAGTTGGTAAATTGGATGATCTGCTGGTGTACAAGGTGCACCCAGAAAATAATTCTAAAGCTGTTAAGACCATGCACCGTAATCACTTACTGCCCATCGGCCAAGTTATTATTGATGCTGAACCAACACCTGACACTTCTCCTGGGCCAGTGACTAATGTTGCTGCAAAGAGGAAACAGAGCCACCCTGTTCGTGTTGTTCCAGAACTAAGGCTTCCCCTCAGCAGGCCCTGAGTGATAGTGATGACTGTTCAGCTGTCTCTGATGAAAGTGACTGTGATAATGCCAATTATCCCTCATATGAACTGAGTCAGCTGTTTTGAGGCAATCCTCTACAGAATCGTGGGGGATGAAGCTGGGCTTTCCGAACTGCCTAACCCCCTCAGCTTCTTCCCTGGATCCAGTTCTCCCTGAAAGTGAGGTACAAAGTATAACGTCTGAGGCTGCGGACTCTCTGTGTCTTGTAGAACTGTTTGACTTGCCTGAAGACAGGGCTGACTGTCTGAGTCTATCCGGTGACATACCAGAACTTGAAGTACAATATGAAACTGTTGGCAGCACTCCTTCAGTGCCGCAAAGCCTAATTGTGCCAGAATTGCCTCAGAGTGAGCAACCTGGGCTCTCTTCAGAAGATAATAATGAGCAAAGTATTGTGGAAACAGTCTGCAGAGCCAGGAGCTGGTAGTGTTCTCAATCTGGACATTTCAACCAATGCAGAGGCCTCCCCCACTACAGGAGAAGAAATCAATGCCAGTGTTGACCTCCCACAGCCTGTGTCTGTTCCCCCCTGAAAATATGGGTCACCTGTTAAGCCAATGCTATGTTTTAGTTATGATTCCCCTGGGAGGCCTGTGAACATGCCTCTCAATGTGGTCCATAAAGGTGTTTATGTTTCCAAGAGCTCGCTGCTCAAACTGAGCTTGAATGCCACCTCCCAATTAATTGTTCTTCCTTCAGAACATGGTGTCCCTGTCCCATCAAGCCCCAAGTTAGCTGATAGGGAAGGGTCCCCTTCTGCACAGTTTACTGTACAAGAAGTTATAAAGTGAAGTCATAGGTAACTGTTCATAGTATGTTAATCATAATAGAATCAGTAGAGAATGTATAAAACATGCGTAAGTATTATCAATGAAGATATGGTATAGTGAAATATAGTGAAATGATTAGTAATGCGATACGTTTACGTTAACTGAGGTATCAGATATTATTCCCCTAGTGTGCTAATGTAACGTATGTTTCATATATATTGCTTCTTCAATACTGTGATGGTATAGACTTGACGCGGACGTCAAGTTTTTCCAGGCTGAGAAGAGTGTAACCCCCCTACAAATGGGGGTTCCCGAAAACTTTCCTTGGGTGTGCCTAAATGCCCTCTGCCAGGCTGGTGTCCTGTGTTTTAACTGTTTAAAAAGAAATTGCATGAGAGTGCCTAATCGCTTCTGCGCCTGTCTCTTTAAGAGCTGCCTATTTTGCAGTGTATAATTATTCTGGGTGGTGACCGAGTGTGTCTAGGCTCGTGTCCCGCCTGGGCTGCAGTACCTTTGTTCCATTCTGCCATCACTAATTGTGCAAAGGGAGCCCTATTGAGAGCTATGACTGTTTGCTGAGTATTTTCTGTAGTAGTGATAATATTGTAGTTTGTTTAAACTGCTTTCCTTTGCAGCATGGACTTTCTGTATTGCACCAACATTTTGGTTTTCTACTGCCAGGCAGCACCAGTCGGTACCTTTGGGGACTCTAAAATGGAGCCTGTCCCCAGGGGTTTTGTGGGAACAAATTTCTGTAGGAATTGTAGTTTTTGCATTTTGGCGCCAAAACAGACCTGGAGGGGGAGCCCTTGCTTTGACAGACTGATGGATAAAACAACCAGAACCTATTGGACCGAAGGGAAATTCCCAAGCTGCCTGCTGCAGTCAGTCAGCTTGGAGTTAGAGTTTGAAGAGTAAACAGCTTAAGTGATTCAAGCAGCTGTTTTTTGGCCTGTCTGCCTGCAGTCTCTCGAGAGGGAATCCTTTGAAAGGCTTAGCAATCAGACTATATCCGAACTGGAGTGTGTGAAGCCACTGAAGAGTGACCAGATTTGAACCCTAAGAAGACTGAAGGTTTGCTGTATCGCGATCGACCTGTCAGGACATCCATTACCACAGAATTCCAGTTTTGCTCAGAGATACTGATAGTGCAGCCTTCCGCATTGTCATTATGGTGATTGCTTTACTATAAATGTGCTGTGTGCTGTTGGTGGGTCGTGATTTGGTTCCCCACTGTGTAAATGTGCCACGCTTGCTGGAAGCTGCATCCAGCACTACCGGACTCAAAATGTGAACTGTTCCACACGGCCTGGACCTTGCCATCTGGCCCAGCCAGCTACTTCATGCACAGAAACTATCACTGACGAGAGACTCACCCGGGGATTAGCCCCCTGCTCAACCATCTCGAACAGGAATGACACGTCTGTGATTCGTGTGGACCCTGCTTCTCCTGGCAAACCAGTCATTAACCTGCAGTCTCCATTTCATCTAGCCTGTGTCTCGTATTGGGTAACATGAGTAACAATCAGGGTAGCTCCCTGCAACAACAGCTACATCTCAAGTGTTGTCATCTGATTGTGTTGTTGTTTTTCCTTTCACGAACTAAGCCTTCAGGCTCTGTATTACAAATTGTGTGTGGTTGTGCATGCCTTTTCTTTTCATCACAGAGCCCCAACCAGCTGCGACGCCGGCCTACCCCAGGCAATGTTCCAGGCTAGCCCACCTTACTTCCAACTGGGTACCTAGAGCGTGTGACTGCGTAGAGACTAAAAATGCATGCATAATTGCCCGACAAGATTAGTTTTTGAATCAATTAACCTGATTATGCCCCTCCCTTGTTCAATTCCCCTGAATAAATCAGATCTAACTTTTCTTGCATTTAATCGGTTTGTGGTTCCAGTTTGTACCAAAAGCACTGTACTGTTGTTATTTGCTGTGCCTAACCTTGTTTTACAGGGGGTCTCCAGGGTTGAACTGGTGGAACCAGCCCTGGTGGTAAAAGCAAACAGTGTGGGGATTTGTATGCTGAATAGGGGCTACTGTGGAAGTGTTTGCTGCACATTGTCTAGGCCACTAGAGAGGAAAGAGGGGGTTACAGTGTCCCAGAGGGTTGTACCCAGGTTAGCCTTGCTACTAACAACCCTGTCCTCCGGGTGGAGGCACCTGTTTCAGTACCCAGGCCCACTACCTGCTACTAGCCATGCAGGCAGGGGTAGTAGCCCTCGGGATAGCGCCACCTGGGGGTTACACATGTATCATGCGTTAATGCAAACATTTTAAAGGGAAACTCCGATTGAGTCCCTCAGTGCAGCAGCAGCTGCAGAAATGCCAGATTAGGGCTTTCAACATAAAATAATTTTTTTTAGTACCTGGTGCCCTGGAATTTTAATAGAAAAGAGCCGCTCGCTTCATCATGGCGACAGACCCACAGGCAGACATCTCGCGTACCTCGGGTGACTTCTGCCACAAAGGTTATGCTAATGAGGGCTACCAACAAATGGCAGATGTTGGTAGCCCTCATTCTGCATAACCTTTGTGGCGAAATCACCGGTGTCGAGATATCCGCCTGCAGTCGTCGCCAAGATGGGCTCGCGGATCTTTTCTATTAAACTGAGCTAAATACTAAAAGTATTATTCTGAAAAGCCTAATCAGGCATTCTGCAACCGCTCCTACACTGAACTCAATATTCGCTTTAAGGTGGAGAATAAAAAGCGGCGGTCTCTGACAGGATGAATCCAGTGCTCCACATGCCCTGCACCATGGACCTGGCTCTCTGTACTGCACACTGGATGTTTGGCTCTAAAGGGGTTTTGGTGCTTCCTCTGATGGCATAGCCATGGGGTAATTCCATGATGACACTGGCGGCTGTGGTACATCTGGGAGAAGGTGGGTGACATGGTTGGGGAAGCACAGCTGACTGGAGTCAGGGACTGAGGGAGGATAAAGAATAACTTTAAACAATGCTTAACATGTGTGAAACAAGAAGCAGCACTAAAAAAGCACTGGCCTGTCGGCACAGCGGAAGAAGATGTCCTGGGTTCAGGAACAGGCTTGAGGCACTGGAGGGCCAACAGAGGTAGGAAGATTCAACATTCCACAGAACACCACCTCCTTAGGGTAGCAAGCTGTCCATTTGTCAGCACTTTCCATTTTTGGTACGGCTTACTTCTGAGTGAATTCAAAACACTTGAGCATTTCGCTCTTTTTGCTGAATTTACGAAGAGTTCACCTTTTCATGCTTTATCTTGTATGTTGGAGCTTACGCCTCTCAGGTAGGTAAGGTGATTAGAGAGGTGTGACCCATTTTTGGAGTCTGGTAGGTGTCTATTTCCAGGTACACCAATCCCACCTGTAGGCCTACTACCGGTGGTGCAGACAACACGGTGACGGCAATGGCTGGGGAGATGCATGACCATGCTCCATGCCAACCCCCCACATGCATGCGATAGTGCAGTGTGCCTGTGGTTTGAAAGGTAGGTAAAGCAAGGAAAATCCCCCTCAACCCAGCAGGCTGATCTTTTGACATGCTAGGATGCAGCGCTGCCTGGCCACCCAGCATGAAGAGGTTCCTTGCCACTTAATTCATGTTGCCATAGGAGAGAGTGTGCTCCCCAAAGGTTTTGGCATGGAGGAAAAACCCCGGGAAGATAAGAGAACCCTATAGGATTCAGGACAGTGATAGCGCTGGATGGCGGATGATGCTTAGGTGGGGGAAAAACAATAATTCCAAAATTAAAAATAAAAAACAATAAAATACGGAAGGTCAAATATTTTGTAGCTTGTGCCAGACTGTTTTCCTGTGACACATATGCAATGTTAAAAGAATAAAGAACAGATTGCTAATAATAATAATCTGTTACTTCAATTTACTGAATAAAATAACTTTAAATGCATATACTGAAGCCAAGTCTCATAACACACATGGACACAGACACACACACACACACACACACACAATTACAGCCCTACAGCTCATTTACAAGCAATTAAAGATAAGATAAAACTGTCAGGTAGAACAGAAGTGAAGGGCACTGACCAGCGATCACTCACTTGTAGCTGATTAGATAACATTCTTTGTTGCAGCAGGTTATCTAACAAAGTCAACGAAGATCTCAGTACCTACCTTTACCTGTGCATTTGTTATATTCCGCTTGCCTTTAAGACACAGGAGGAATTCAAGATGGCACCATAGAACGATGCTGTCCGTCCCAGACTTCACAGGCGAAGTAAAAGGCTGGCAAAGTAAACACAGACAGGCAGCTTTATTAGTCTAGATTTACTTTTACAGCAGGGACAGTCTTGCTGTGTAATGGCTGAAGTACCAAGGCTTAACTACAAAAATCAATTCATGTAGCAAACAAACCCAGCACTCTGGCATCTAGGGATGTAAGGTTTCAGTGAAAAGGCAATGTGGCTGGCTTGCTGGTATACTAATAGTGCTACCACTTGTGATGCAGGGGATCTGGGATCTGAAGCAAGACTAGATCATGGGGTGGCCAGTTGGGGGGGGAGAATGTTCAGCATCCCAGTAGATGCTCCTTTCCTCAGAGGAGCGAGAAGGACAGCGCCACACTGCTATACTGCTCCTGCGTGACCACAGGTGGAGATGCAATAGAGACTGTACACCTCCAATGTTGTCAGGCGTGTGCTTGTGCAGGTGATATAATGTCCTTGTGAGTCACATCCTCAGGGGAGACAACCAAAACCCCCAAGTGACACAGCATGACAGCCCTGCTGCACCAGCAGACTCCACACTCGGTCGGTGGACCTGGGCACTCTCCCCACATGACTAGATATGGCATCCCCAAGGTATCTGGCCCAGTCGGAGAGCCATGCCATGAGGGGCAAGTCACAAGGGTAATGTGCGGAAACAAGGCAAGTCCCAAAAGAAGGGTAAGGCAAGGGCTTCGGAAGAGCCTAAGGGCCAGACAGGTGCCAGGAGCACAAACAGAGCACAAAAAAAAAAAAAACACTACTTATTTGAGGAGGATCACAACAATAATGATAACTATGAATATGAATGTCACAAACACTTTGTCTGATGCCCAGGAGGCCATGACAGATCACATGACATTGAGTTTCCAGAGGCTTCCTCCACATCTCCACATGAAATGTACTTTTAGAGCATCCCATTTAACTGCCCACAGGTATTTCACATTATACTGAAATCTACAGCTGGCTGGATGGAAGAAGACAAACACTATGTACCTAAGGTATTTTTTGTCTAGCTATTTTCTACGTTCCTGCAATATACAATTATATTTTCCAGTGACAAGTACCACTGAAAAATATACCATAAATATCAAGCAATACAATGTACCAAGATAAACAGAGATACGTAGCTATAACACACAAAAGGGTGCGAATTAAATCATTTATAGCATATAGTTACACCTTGTTATGCATGGATTTCCATCCTAAAGAGCTGTTTTACCACAGTTTAAAGATCATAGAATGCTGGTGTACCCTTCTGTGGTACAACAGCTGTTTTGTCATTAATAGTTTTTCACAGCAAATTCCTTCAGATTGATGTAGTACTGAAAAAATTGGTAAGTATTGTGCAGGAGTTGAAAAATCAATACAAACATTTTAAAAATATGCTAATTCTGAAAGTTTCCACAAGATTTTTTAACCATTTCTCTCATGTGTTTCCATTTCCCTTTGTATGCAGACATTCACAGATGCTCTGCTAATTTTGCAACCCATATTCCATATTATTTGTACCACCACCAGTTACAAATTAGACATTAAATTGGAAGTGGTGACAGCTAAGTGTAAATCCACGGAAGGCCAGTTAGTTGAAACTAAAAAAAAAAAAAAAAAAAAAAGATTTTATATGCTGTTAAAGATCACACTACTACATGTTAAAGTTGATTCCAATACTGCCCTTCTCTGTGCTGTTTTGTGAGATAATATCTCGCAAGCTCAAAAAATAGAAAATTTGGAAAACAACATTTGTAATAATAACCTAAGGATTATGGGCCTAACTGCTATGGAAACACCTCATAAAATTACCTCAGACATTTTACGTGACCTATTCATCACAACACTGAGTTACACACCTGAGGCCTTGCCCCCTTAGATCAAAACATTTTGACTTTCTAGCCATGCAAAAACTGCTCAGGTCTGCTCTGTCTACTACAACTTCAGCTGAGGTACCAGTTTTAATTAATCCATTTACAATTTTTATGCAGTTTGTTTTGGAGAGCAATCGAGAAGCATGATTAGAAAAGAGATTAAAAAGTGCCTTGAATTTTGGCATGAAAAGGTATACTCAGATGCCAGCTCATAAACCCAGGACCGTCGCAGAGGTTTTTCACACTATCACTCCAAAATGCAAGATACTGGGGAACATATCACTCTCTGTACATCTACCTGATCAATTTGCTTTTGTATGAAGAATTAATCGTGTTCGTTAATAAAACATTTCAGCATAAATATGGAAATTCTGGTGACTTCTTAAAATGTAAACTATAAGAAAAAGGATGTAAAAATTGGGTCTGGGGAAACAAGTTGGAAGTGTGTGTATATATATATATATATATATATAGAGAGAGAGAGAGAGAGAGAGTGTGTGTGTGTGTGTGTGTGTGTGTGTGTGTGAGTGAGAGAGTGTTTTTCCATTTATTTTGCTTCCAGGCATTATCGTGTTGCTCGGTACTTAGCCTGCCTGGAACATCTCCTGGGGAAATGAAGCTGTCAGGACGGAAGAGATACATTTGGCTGTGGGCAATTAGATTCATATTTCAGTTCCTTCTGTAATACAGAGATTTGTGTAGTGGTGTTCTATTTTTAGTTCCATGCACTTAAGCAACTATGTAGTGGGGTGTTCTCCCCCCGCCCCCGAGGCCAGATGACCCATTCAACCCCCTTATTTTTGTCCTCTGACCCAGAGGTGCAACCACATAGTAAATATAGAACACTTCAGGAGAAACTACAGAAAATTAAAGATGCATTTCAGATAGGTGCAGGTAAAGTAAAAATGTACCATGGGGAAATGGGATAGTGGCATGGCAGTAGCAGATCACACTGCCATCTGGGAGAATAGTGGTCACATGTAAATGCCAGAATCCCCCACTGGTGCTGGTTGGGGGTTGCAGGTGAGTAAGGCAGATGAGGCTCCAGTCTCAGGAAGGGGAAGGGAGATGTGGGCAGCTTGGCATTCGCACACACTTTGCTGGAAGACCAAGGAGTGACAATGGCATCAGCTATGAAGAATGCGACTGGTCTGCCCTCACGGATGGAGGAAGGGTGCAGCTGCAATGACCCCCAAGCATCAGAGTGGGAAACAGAAAAAAATATAAATAAAAAACATTGGTGGGGTCTCTTCCCCCTAACCCATGGTTGCGCCTATGCTCCAGCCCCCCATAATGCTCACATCAGCGCCTGACCTTGCCTATGAGGAATGCGGACCATGCTCTCCTTTCAGACCCCACTAAGTAGTTTGCTGACATCCCAGAAAAAAAGGTCTTATATGAATGTCCAGAGGCATAGACACAATCTTGTTAATAGTTAGGCACATTTCCCCCCCCCCCCAACTCTGTTTATGCTCCTTCGGTCTGAGGCATCTCTCAGAGGTGCCTTCTCGACTCAGCCCTGCTACTCCCTGCCAAGACGTCTCCCAGTGGTTCCCCCCTACAGGGATTTCCCAGCCCCCTGGATCACCCCCCCCCGGGAGAGGGCCCACCACTCTTACTTTGGCTGTGTCTGTCTGGAATTAAAGGGTCCATCCCTGCAGGTGGTGCCTGAGGATCACTAGAGCAGTAGTCCGGCATTGAGCATGTATGGCCTGGTCCCTGAGGCCCTCGTCGCCTCCTCAGTCCTCCGGGGAGTTTTTCTTATGTTGTACCCCCAGGAGCGTGGACATGCCATGACATCATGGCACTACGTGCCAACGTCTGCCAATGCTCCTCCCCTGTATATGCAGCATCACATCCCTGTCTTGCTCCTGAGCTCCCCAAGAGCCGCTAGTGAGCGGCGCAAGGCCCAATCCTTCCCCAAGGAAGGGAGAGCAGCCCCACAGATGCTCAATTCCCACCCACCTGTGCTGACCCCGGTGGCCCGGGCTCATTCCCGAAGTCAGGTCGCCGGCATGGCGCGAGGTGTGGCGTCCAGCGCCTCAACCTTCAGCGACACCAGGCCAGTCAATTGGGCGCATGTTTAAATTAGGATGGGCGCAATACAACAGATTTGCAAACGGGTCTTATATGCATGTGTGACACTGTCATAATTCACACTGTATGCTTGGTAGTGCTTTTGTAGGTAACATACTAGGTGCCCACCTGCCCTGTGGGGGCCCTGGATGCCCAGAGCCTGGATCCCATTCAGAAGTGGCAGAAGGCTATAGGTTAGTCCAAGTGGACTACGTAGTGTTCTGGGAAAGTCTGTTACACTTGCCCTGGAATACTTTCCCACTAACAGCCCAGCGGAGAGGAGGTGTGTGGCAGCAATAGTGAGGCCCAGCAACCAACAACATGTGATGCAAGCAGAGTCATCCAGACGATGCAAGGGAGGCCTCAGGCCCACTTACCAGGCAAACATGACAGGAAATGCAAGGGCAACTCAAAGGTGTTGCTAAGGTGGCAAAAAGACAAAAGGAAGACTGACATTGGCCAGTGGGAGGAGCCAGGGTGGTGGACATGGGGAATAACCTCATACTCACTGGCAAGGGCAGGATAGCACCTCAGAATGTAATCAGATCAGCCACATTTAGAGTGCCTCCAGCATCAGCCTGCGATGGGAAGACAGGGGGAGGGAGGATCCTATCCAAGCAGATGAGGCTAGGGGCAGCCGCAAAGAAAAATCCTTCAGCATGGCTGGCTAGACCCCACAGCTCAGTAGGGGAAGGCCCACGGCGAGCCAGACATGCCTGACTGGGGGGGAGAAAGGAAAAATAAAGCACAAATATTTAGAGAGTTGAACATAAAGATGTCAGGAAAGAAGGATGGAAAGAAATGAAAAAGAAAAAAAAGGTTAAGGTGGTAGACCATGCACTTTTCAGCCACTCAGCTGTGAGGGTGGGCTCAGACAAAATTCATGTAGGGCTTGCCTGCCAGGCCCTGCTGTTTATGCTTACATTATGGTGCAGCGTGTTCGAGTTATCCAAAATGCTGCAATGGGGTTCTTATTCACTCCATGTCCCATTAACACCAATCCTTGTCCTCCACGCTCTATTTGGTCTACATTCAAACATGTTTCCAGCATCCAAAATGCGGCACTGGGGGGGTTCTCACACTAAATCCTTTTACCCTATTACCCACAGTCCTGTCCTCTAG
Source organism: Neoceratodus forsteri (assembly GCA_016271365.2). Lineage (NCBI taxonomy): Eukaryota > Metazoa > Chordata > Ceratodontiformes > Ceratodontidae > Neoceratodus > Neoceratodus forsteri. The sequence goes on from JADMNL010000027.1 coordinate 271,595,156, forward strand.
GTCCTCTCTGATCTACATTTAGACATGTTTCAGTTGTCCAAAATACTGCAGTAGGGATTCTTCTTCACTCTAAATCCTATTACCAGTCCCATTAACTCGGTTCTTGCCCCCAGCCCTATTTAAGCTACATTTAGACATTTCAGTCATCAGAATGCTGCAGTGGGGTTTTCTCACTCTGAATCCCATTACCAGGCCCACTACCTAGTCCTTGTCCTTCAGGAACGATTCAGTCTATGTCTGGATATGTTTCAGCTGTCCAGAATGCTGCACTGGGGGCTCTTATGCTGAATCTCATTACCACCCCTGTTACCCCCCCCCCCCATTTCTTGTCGTCCCGGCCCTATTTGGTCTAAGTTTAGATGTTTCAGGTGTCTGGAATGCTACAGCGGGGGGTTCTTACGCTTCAATTATCCCTAGTCCTTGTCCTACATGCCCTGTTTGGTCTGCGCTCCTCTTTCATGCAAACACATAATGAAGATACTGTAAGTGGTTGTTTTTAGGGGATGATACGTGAGAGCTATCTAATAAAAATAACGTTTTTGCCTGGCCCATCACCGCAGCAGTAGGACTACTACTACTACTCCCGACACCAGTGGCCCAGGTTAGTGAATAAGCCCAAATCATCAGGGACTGGCTCAGGAAGGAGGATTAAGCCTTCTAAAGGACATTCCCCTCCTTTCTCAGGGGAGGGAGGGAGGGCACTGTGCTCTGCTTCACTACTGCGACCTAGGTGACCACAGGTGGCACTGCAAGCAACAGCCGCTCAGGGGAGGGATGCCAGCTGATGACAGTGCGTGATGACATCCTAGGGAGGCATCCCTGGCAGTGGGAAGAAAAAGGTGGAAACACAGGATGACGTCTGCTCCTCCCACAAGCCTTTGCTACCAAGAAAATCAGGCACTCACCACTACATATTCTACTGACACTGCATAAAAGCTTTGTTAAAACAGAAAAAGCATGTTGCTTGCCTAACGCTTTTCAGGTCTCCACCGGACCCTTTCTCAAAAGCTAAAGCAAAATTTATCAGCCACTTAATTTATACACATCATTCTATGACATCAATATGGCACTCATTCAAAATACACCAATCACATTGCTCAATAGGTAACTACTAAAAAACACAGTAATTTAAAAAAAAAACTCAAAAAAGACTGAACACATCAGAAACTTACAAAACAGTATTGCACATAATAGGAAACATTTTAATTAGATCTAATAAACTAAAAAAAGAGCGAAAAAAGGAAAAGTTAAGTTTTGAAGTACGGGGGCATCTATACTGAGATAGAGAAAAGGGAGAAAACTAATTCATACTACACAGGTTAACGTCTTCTTTCCTCCAAATAGGGTTTAATTTCAAAACCATAATTTAAACCTGGATTTCTATTAGCTTTTAGCTGTAAAAATCTAGAAAGTTTCCTTTTCAAAATAAGATTTTAAAGTTACCCCCTCCCCTCGGATTAAGGTATACCTTGTCAACTGCCATGTAAGTAAAGTTCTGTATCATTCCATCATGTTTACTACTGCACACGTGAGCTGCTGTTGCATATATAAGATCACCACGGGATACGTCAAATCTGTGCTGGAGATGTAATGCTTCCCCAGGGTCTATTGGCCACATAATTTGGTCCTGCCCAAAAGTGACATGTTTTTGGAGGGATATTTTTATTAGAGTGGAGGAAATCCTACCCCAAGAAAGTACCAAAAATACCATCTTTATGGATTTTGGGTGACATTTCTATTTTGAGAGATACTCCGAAAAAGCAATATATGGCAATGGAAGCTAAAAGACAAACATTAATGAAATGGTGGCAGAAATATCCACCCTCGATATCTGAATGGGTGGCAGGAGTATATAAAACAGCATATCACCTAAGAGTTAATTAGGCTAATAGAGGCTGAGTGGCAAAATCTGATAATATCTGGAAACCCTGGTTTAAACATTTTAGTGATAAAACATAAAAGCATTTGATTTAAAATACAAATCCTGAATAAGCAGCTTAAATTATTTTTTTTCTTTTCCTTCAGGTTTATAATGTGTATAAATTAAGTGCCGGATAAATTTAGCTTTAGCCTTTGAGAAAGGGTCCGGTGGAGACCTGAAATGCATTAGGCGAGCAACATGTTTTTCTGTTTTAATAGAGCTTTTTCAAACTTTAATGCGGTGTTGGGGGTTATGATGAGGAGGGTGGGGTGGGGCAGCTGCGAGATGAGGGCCTAGCTGCACAATCGAGCAGACTCGGACAGACCGCAAGGCCTGCTTCTGCTAGCATGTTAGTATGTCCGTATATTAGTATATCAGCAGAATATGTAGTGGTGAGTGCCTGGTTTTCTTTGTAGCAATGTATTGATTTAACCAGTGCACCACAGCCTTGTGCAAACATGCAGGGGTTTCCTCCCACAGGCCCCACAATGCCAACCGTGGTATCCACCTCCAAACTATTAAACTCCAAAGGGGTCTGGGGAACCTCGATGACCCCACCATGGAAGGGGCGGTGGAGGCATGGAGGTTCAGAAGGATAGGGTAAGTACCTAGAGATGCCAAGTGATGGGGCTGTGGAAAGCTAACTGATGGTGCAGGTCAGAGAAAAGGTGCATAAACACACAATAAAAAAAAAATAAACACATATATAAAACTTTCATTCAGTCACTTACATTCCTGGCAACTTAAAAAACTAAGAACAGCACAGAAGAAACCGCACCACAAAGACAACTTGAAAACAAAAAAATTACTATTGCCCAGTCTGGTGGTGCAATGGCATGGGAAAGTGCCAGTTCCTGTTGTCCCTGGACCAGTGGAGTCTTGTAAGTAGTATGCCCAGACTCGGAGGCGGGTCCACCCACTCTCAATCACAAGTACCTTTTCTTTCTGTTTTTCAACCCATCTCATCCTCTGCACCAGCACACACTCCACCGCAGGACTTCCAGCCCCTCATGGCAGGAACATCCCAGGGGCAAGGGATGGAGACATCCAAGGTACCTCCATGGCAGCTATGCTTGGGGCCGGCGGCCCAGGCAGGAGGTCCCGAGTCATGTATTTTTTTGTTCCCGGTTTCCTCCCAACCCTGAAGATGGCAGTGACCAAGGGAGCCTGAGGAGACATGCTCACGCTGGTGCGTGCTGCCAGTCCAGACTCCAGCCAACATCCTCCCCTCCCATGTGGCTTCCCAACGACACTGCCACCTGTGGTCACCCAGGTGGCAGTACTGCAGCAGGTATGGCAACCCTCCCTCCCTGGAGGAGGAGAGCATCCCCAGGACACTCAATCTTCCTCCCCCAGCTGGTCTTCTGATGACCTAGGCTTGTTCCCAAACCCAAGTCACTGACGTCGTGAGTGGTAGCTCTACTGCTGGCAGGCCAGCCCTGTTTTTTTTTTTAAATACTTGTATTGAGTTTCATGAACAATGCACATACAAACATTGGTATGGGAACTCCACCACTCAACTGTTGAGCACAAATTCACTGATGTCTTACATTGATTCATTTTAGAACAAAATATATACATCGGAGATTAACTTTAGCTAGCTAAATCTCCTACAAAGGCAAGATGGGGCACCTCTGGGTAGGGAAGGCTGTGTGTCTTGGGTGTGCGTTATGCCAGCTAAGATAAGAGTCTAGCCACAAAATATGCCTCTGAAAAGGGCATTTACGAGCCCATTTCGTTTGATTTGTGTACTAAGTACATCTAGACATGTGTGCAGCACCTTGTTTTTGTCCCCCCAAGATTATGTCTACTATCAAGAGTTCCACTTTGCCATTTTGTAGGTTAGCCTGCGGCTTTCATTCTCCTGATTGACCAGCCTAGCCCAGAAACTGTATCTGCACACATGCAGTGATCGCTCTTTTTCTGTGCTCCCCACCATCACCAGTGAGGCAGCAATTGATGTTTCAGAAGTCAGTGTTGAGTTGGTAGAGTACGTGAGTGGCAGTCACAATATGGGATGCGTAAATGGCTGAGCATGTACTGTATCTGGAAAAGCAGATTGCAGTTTCAAATGGCCGTGGCTGTACAAAGGGAAAAAGAAACACAAAAACAGAGGCCAGTTTGAGTTACGTGCCCCAGGCAGCAGAACTCAGTGATCATTTTTCACCAGCCCAGTCAGTCATTCCCATTCCGCAACACTCGTCCTCTCTGGTGGTAGCTGTTACTGAAGAGTGACTGTCAGCTCACCGTTTAATCTGTGGACTTGGCTTTTATGTTGGTAATGGCTGAGATCTTCCTATGAGAGGACAGTCACCCTTACATTTGAAAGTGGGGGAGGGGTTCCGACTCACACACTTATTTCCTCGACAGGGATTGTATTTACCATGGTTAGAAAATGCCTGCACAAACAATTATGCTTTTGAGTAGAACTGCATTGAATATTGGGACACTTGGTACCTAGCAAGTGCAAGTTAACTTTCATTGTTCTCTGTGCACACACCGTACAAATCCTGCTGCTGTCGTCAACAGTAAATACTATAATCGGCAGCAGGAACTGTATGGTGTGTGCACAGAGAACAACTGTGATTTGATGGATCATGGACGTAATTGTGAACATTAGAACAACTCATTTTGAATAGTGTAATGCTTTGTGGTTTAAATTTACATTTTGTATGGGCACTGCAGGAGGTTTGCTGACTGCAACTGAGGCAACAAATAAAGCTTATGATTTTCCATTCTGAGTTGAGAGAGAGAGAGAGAGAGAGAGAGAGCGCAGAAGTTTGTGCAGACTGAGATATATTTTTGCCAATAAGACTGGTCTGGCGGCACATATGACATGGCTATGGGCCATGCCACCAAGAACAGGGGGCGGGGGGCTTCAAGTTCTCAGTTTCTGCCATTAAAATTCCCCACCGTACTTAGTCTGGCAGCCTCATTTGGCATCCATGCAGCATACAAACTAAGCAATAAGACATATAAGGGTGTGGGCAGTTATGTGATGACTGCACTCAGATGCTGAAGGCACTCACTGTAAATGCCTCAAACCTTACAATGCACCTGGGAGTGAGTGCATCACATAACTAGCCACCCACCGTTGTGTCCTGTTGGTTACTATACCATGCATGCTGCACGTATGCATATTGAAACTGCTACACTGGGTACAACAGCAGCAGCCGCCATCAGAATGGAGTTCCTGGTCCCCCCATTCTGGTGGCATGGCCCACAGCCACCATACACATGCCACCGCTAGTACTACTGTAATACACCACAAATAATGACATTACATTAGTTACTACTGGTGTGTTTTTAATATTATCTTGAAAAACCTACGTTGTTTTCAAAAATGTACTCATCACTCCATGTCATTGAGCCAGTTTTACTCATCAGAATTTGGTTTTACTTTCAAAATGAAGAGTGCAATACTCGCCGGAAAAAAATCATATCTGGAGCCCTGGGTCTAATACTTAATGGTCTCCCTGCAGTGCCAGATACTCTAAGAAGGGAAGCCAGTTAGCCTGACATTTGACCACTATGGATCTCAGGTACGCGGTCACATTTTCCATAGAGCGTATAGCTTGACGGTTACAGAAACATAATTCTTTTGTGGGAGGGAGGCCCTGCAACTAAGAGCTTTTGTGGCATGCGCTAGACGAGTATTATATGAATATGTACTGCACTAGGTTCTCACACCTTGTAATTCAACTCCAAGGATAAGAGAGTTGAAATTAGTGGAGCCAGAATTTCTAAAATGAATCCCATGGCCTCAAAGACCTCCTCCCAGAATATTTGTTAATTTGGGGGCAGCTCCAAAGCACATGTATGTGGTGCGCGTATTGTCCACACTATATCCAACAATGGCCCGAATAATAAGAGCACCTTTCTAGTGGGCCCAACAGTGGGCCTTGATGCAGTCAGTGACCATGCGATGTTGGTCCTCCCCTCAGAATTCGGACACCTGCATGGGCACACTGCCGCCGGAAGGTGGATAAACCTATTGGGGGGGGGGAGTTCTTCACTGCAGTGTGTGCCTGGTGCCCCTGCCCTTTCATCAAACACACTCTAAGTCCTGTCTTCGTTCCCCTGCCCCAACTATCTTTATAGTCGTACAGAAAGTCCCAGTCTCGACAGAGGCTCACTACGGGGGTCCTTGTGGGGTGACCAGTCAGGTGGTGAAATCTGAAGTGAGGCCTACGGGACCATGGTAAAGAATGTTGATAAACAGGCTGGACTAAGAAGAGCAAGCCCAAGGAATAAGCAGGAGGTAATGCAGCTTCCTACAAACATCGAGGAGTCACCTATTGTACTACTATGTGTTTAAATACAAACCTCAGAAAACATTTGTTACAAAGCACATCACACGTGCAGCTGAACGTACGTTTGATAATAACCTAAACATGTTCAAACAGTGTATGTAATGCATGTTAAGTATTAGAGCCACTGCATGTTACATATTGGGCATTCTGTGTGGGTCTAACCTGAAAATAGGCTACTGTCTAGTGCTCCTACACAATAACAAAAACTTAAATAAAATAAAAATAAGAGGAGCTGGGGCGGGATAAATTAAAACATCCCAAAAACAGCACTACTGGTTTCAGATGAGTATAAATTGTACTCTGCAGTAGTAATTATGTACTCCAGGGGGTGTGTCCTCATAACCACACCCTTGGGGGGGGTCAGAAGCACTCAACTACACCTCATGCCTCACAAAACTCTCTTGGGTGTGGTGATCTTCTGCCTTATTGCTTAAGCACAGCAGCACCAAAGAGGTGTGACTAGGACAAACCCCTTTTGAAACACGCCTTCATTCAAACCTGCTGAGTTTGCTCCCTGAATGGTACAAGCTGGCTTCATTTATGTAGCTATGAGAAATGTAATAAGGGTTTGTAATGCATTTTTTTTCATTTATTCTAATCCAATCCTCTGAAAACACTACATACAGTGAACATAGCAGACAAAAGTGAGCCTGTGGCATCTTTCTGCTTGTTAGTCTGAAGCCAGCTAGCACATAGTTTGCACTCAGGCGTGGTACTATTATAGTTCAGGTGGCTAATTTCTGGGCCATGCCTTGGGCAGAGGAAGAAATGGGTAGAATGATAATATCTAGCCATCCTATCAATACAGCAGTAGCACTATGTCTTTCAATACCAGCGACCCGGCTTTGGGAATGAGCCTAGATCATCGGAGGCCAGCCGGTGGGAAGAGGATTGAGCATCCCACAGGACACTTTCCTCCTCCAGGGAGGGAAGGCAGTCAGCTCCATTGCTATACTGCCACCTGGGTGACCACATGTGCCTGTGCAACCCCAGCAGATATGGGGAGGGGTGACACAGGCTGGTGCCACGCTGAGCATGAGCAAATGCACCCTCACTGCCTGCATCCTGAGGGCCAGGACAAGGAAGGTGAAAAGCCCTGCCCAAGGCAGGATGTAATTCCAGCCTCCCGCAGGTCCCACCCCAGTGACATAACCCTCCTCCAATCTGGAGCCTGGAACTGCAGTGGGATGGGGTATGCCACTCCCCCCCCCCACCAAGCCATGAGGGCAGTGGAATGCATGTAACACTGGACTCCTAAGGTGGATGTTGCTGCAGGGCTCTTTACCACAATAAATCTCCTTTGAGCACTAACTTAGTATTTTAATACTTCTGTGCCACAGGTTTTTGTTGCTCTTTTTGCAACATCTTTTTATTGCAATAATGGATTCAAGCAAGATTGCACAGTACAATAGTACCACAATCATAAGATTCAAACATGACAGGCAGCAACACATAAACAAAATGTCTACGCTTCTCATCTTGATTCTCATGCGGGCATCAGAATTATTCAGTCCTAGACTGAGACTGCATTCCCCAGTGCATTTTATTTTCTCTTCCCAGCACAGCTTAAATGGCATGGCTAACCCTACAGCTCATAAAGCCACTTCCCATTGTTCTAAGCCTGATTCTAGGAGTGACTGTATCAGCTAGACACTCAGAAATGTTACTTTTGATCTTATACTGAACTCTTTCATTTCCCATACAGTCTAGCAAACAGTTTCCCCATTAGGCAACAGTGGATGCTTTGTCACTCATCCAGTCTGAACTATGATCTTCTTCCGTACTGGGGGTGGCTAAGCATGAATCTATTATTCCCTATTGGCTGCGGGCCCAGCGCCACCTCCCTATGGTCAACCCTTAGTTCTCTAGATAGCACTTCTAACATAAGAGTAGCTAGGCCCCACTAGAAGCTTTATAATTTAGGGCATGACCAACATAAACGCATGTATAAAATAGCAAGAAGAAATCTAGAAATTTCATTGGCTGAGAGAAGTCCCCTGACCATGCACTGAATCTCTATAAATGCATGGTCAGGTACCAGATCTCATTTTCCTCCCCAAAAACCTAAGTCATTTTATAAGGGCAGTAAGCTCCTCCTGCGTGTGAATGATAGGATTTTAATGCACTTCCCTGGAGCATAAGGACACTCTTCTGCCAGCCTCTTGCCTTACTACACACCTGGGGTGTACACTTAAATCCTATAATGCATACCGTATCATGGCTTATTACTTACATAATTGCCTTTGCTACTTGACATTTAGGGCATACTTCTGAATTTGTGCAATGTATTTTATAAGCCATCTGTGCCATACGTTTGTAAGTGCTGGGCCTTTGTATCTCTGTGGTTTGGCCTTGGGTACCGGCATTCATTGAACAACTTTTGCCCTTTTTTCATCTCAGACAAGACACTGGCCACTCGTGGATCATAAAGGAAGGTGACAAAGATAAGGCTGATGAAAAGGAGCACACGAAACAGCTAATAAAAAATAATATAATTGGGCCAAAATGACACTAAAACACATTAAGCTCATCAATTGACCCAAAACTTTTCATTAAACTTAACAAGAAAAACTGAAATGCCATGGTGTTCAGACTACAAGCTAATATTTTAAGACACTAAATCAGTACATGCTGGAAATACTGTCCAGAATATCAAATGACACTGTCGGTCTTCCCAAGCCAACATTTTGTTTCAGAAGAATTTCAGATAACAACCAGCAGCAAGGAATTTACAAGTCCTTTTGATCTTGGCAGGATTTCTACCCATGAATCTTGAGTATGCTGTTCTCTCCGAGAAATGTAGCTTTAGAGGGCAGCCTATAAATGTACCAGGGAAAAGCAGTCTAATATTAGATCCGAAATTAACACACTTCTTCACTCTGCCACCTACCTTCTATTTGATCGCCTCACGTTGTGTCCACATGTACGCTGACGATGCCATCATCTATTCTCAGAAGCCTGCACCTCAATTATTGAGCAGAACCTACAAATGAACTTGAGCAATGCCCAAAACTGGTTTCATACTAATCAACTAGTTCTTCTAAAACAAAGAAGAACCGTCTCAAAGCTACCTGGCACCAAACTGTGACTTGCTAAATCCCTCCTGCTATGCCTCCATTCCTTGTCAGGTGACTGCGTTCAAAATGTAACACGCTACAAATATAACTGGCCTACTGCTCAAGCAACATATAGATTGCTCTGTTTACAGTAACAGTCTGGTTTCCAGGTGCGTCCCTAAACTATGTGCACAGTACAGGGTGGACTGCTGTCTCCTCCTCAGCACCAGAAAGAGTACTGTTGTATGAACGACTTTCCCTACACTGTATTATTGTGCTGTAGTTCCCAGCCTCTCAGTCTTGCATCTCCAAACTCACTACCTTATTAAATGTCCTTTGCAGGTTTGCCCCAGCCTACTCTCCTCACACCCATCACTGTGCTTTGTACAACATATTGGGGAGGGGGGGGCACGCCTCTTGAGCTGAAGCAAGCTCTTCCCTGGGTGCCTTAATTGAATTTTGACCCCTGCCTCTAATGCCTCTTATTCCCTCACATTAGAATTGGAAAATTGGTTCCAAACCCCTCCCTGCAAACATAATTTAGGTCAAGCCTCCATATGTTACAGACTCTCCCCAAGCTGGGATAAAAACTTCCAATCAGCAGTGACTGTCCTGTTTTTTTGTTCCACGAGTGTGACTGAATCTCCTTCATTTGGTCTGCCAAGGCCCTGCTCAAGAATCATCATACAGCCCCTCGGTCCTGCCACAACTGCCCTCTCCCACCTGCCACTTGACTGTGCCAGTTGCGGCTAATACTGATCTTGGACTACCCTGCTTGTCGCAGCTACATCATGCTGATTCCTCATGCTGTTGATTTTGCTTAAGGATTTTACATTTCTTATGCTGCCCTTGTGTCCAATGAGAGTACTGTAACCTGAAAATCGTGCTAATTGTTACTATGATTTATGTCCTGTGTAATTTGTACTTGTAGTTTTTTCTTTATCACTACTCATTTCCTAAGCTGTGCTAACTACTTGATGCACGCACGCTTTTTTTTAAAAATATCGTTTTTAATCGATTTTTCTCAAATACAGAAGAACAATACAATATGCAAAAGAATGAGTTGTTGAGACAGGATACTTTAATGTTTTCATAAATAGTCTGAGCGGGAGGAATGTCTTTGCAATAAACAAGACTCTGAAAGATGGTGTCCATTGTTCATTATTTTATCATTTAGGTCAAGTTTTGTAGATGGGCTGGAAAAGTCAGTTATCTGGTGACATATGAGGCAAACCCCAGATCAGTGCAGAATGCCTCCCTGGTCCCAGACAGAGACAGGTTAACAGAGGAACATAGAATCTGACAGCAGATAAGGGCTGTTTGGCCCACCCAGTCTACCCATTTTTCCCTACCTACATTTTCACTGTAGGTTTTCCTGAAGTAAAGAGTGTGTTACAACCAGTGAGCATAAACTGGTCAGTGCAGTGCCCATAAGGCAGGGTCTATTAATGACCAATGGCTCAGTACCTCACAATACCAATGTACCACAGTAGTAAAAAAAAAGAGAGAGAAAAGAAAAAGAGGAATGGCAAAAGCCTAGAAGAAAGAAGGATAAAGAGGCTGAAAGAGCTACAGGAGCCGGGGGGGGGGAATATAGAAGCGATAAGTGAGGGAAGAACTTGGGGGGGGCCTTAAGGTGTAAAATCTGAACAGGTATCTGATGCATCACCCACTTGCATCATCTAGTGTCAAGCAACTTTACGTCATCTAGTGTCAAGCAACTCAACTTACTGGAATGCATTATATGTTAGTCTCTCTACAGAGTAAATGTCCATCAGTATTTTATGCCAGAGGGGATGGCAGTGGCATGCCAAAGCACAGTAACCATCTCCTTTGCTGGCAGCAGTAAAATTAGCAGTAGTTTAAAGGTCTGGCCACTCTCTTCAGGGTGAAGAGCCATCAATATTAAAGATGGCGTAATATCCCCTGGACAACCAAAAATTGCTTCTAGTTCCTGAATGACTCCTTGCCAAAAGAGCTGGAGACATTGGCATTCCCAGGAGATGTGGGTATGGCTAGCAGAGATCTGACCACATCCCCTCCAGCAAGGCTCTTGTGTGGATCTGCATACTTTGCTACTATGTCTGGGGTGTGAAGAAATGCTAGCGACATTTCCACAAGAACTCCCTCTGCCAATAGCAAATGTTCACCAGTAAGCGGGGAGGGCAAATTTATGCCAGGTGTCCAGAGAGTGCATCACCACTAATTTGTTATTCCAACACTGTAAAATAGACTCATGGTATCTACAGAGGTGTATTGAAGAGCTTTGTACAAGTGTCCAGTCAGATGGGTTCAAATGTCACCTCTTAAGTGGGACGTGAGCAAGGCCAGATTAACCATTATGCCAATTAAGCCATGGCTTAGGGCTTCAAGGCCAATAGGGGCCTCCCAGCCCTGGAGTTTGAGCATTTCTAGATATGGAGTGGGCCCACAAAGTATGGTGTGGAGTAGGGCCCCCATACAAAGTATGGCTTGGAGTAGGGCCCCCATGTCCCTTAATCTGGCCCTGGACGTGAATATCCACATAAGTAGAGGGAGTTTATCTGGAAGGCTTGAAATGGCTGCCCCTTGTTCTAGCAGATACAAGCAAACCTGCAAGTACCTATAATGGTTCGTGGAGGGAAGCTGGAAGGTTGCTTGTAAGGTGCTGAAAGGAAGGAGGCCTCAGGAGTCCAAAAAGTTGAAAGTAAAAATGGAAACCTAACCTATTCCACCTTTTAGTGCCCAGATCTTGCTGACTGGCAGGGAACGAAGTGTCATATTGTACTGCCCATAGCTGCAATTGTTGGGCAGGGTCAAGAATATTCTCTTGGCTGACAACAACTGTCTAAGTGTTTTCGCCATGTATTGTACGAATTTATGACTGGGTGGCCACCAGCGGGGCTCCCAAACAAATAATAATCCAAAATGAAGAGATCAGTCAGTGTAAATCTGATCCATTTCCAACAGGGTTGATGACTGACATGCAGAGACACAGGGTTCTGATATGGGCCGCTAGTGCATACCACTTCAGATTAGGGATAGTTACCCCTCCTTGGTTTCTAGGGAGAAACAGTATGGAAAACTGGACCCGGGGTGGAACTCCTTGCCATACAAGTCTAGATACGAGTTTATTCCAAGATCGGAAACACATCCAATCCAGTATAAGTGGCAGGGTTTGTAGAAAGTATAATATTCTAGGCAGTATGTTTTGGGCCAGCTACCTCCAGCCTGTTTAAGAAAACCAAGATGTAGGTATGTCCATTTAGATAGATCATCTGTGGTCTGTTGGGTTATGGGCTCATAAATGAGAAGCTCCAAATGTTCGAGCTGTAGTTCGTTTCACCCGTTGATAATGCAGCACTCCCTTGTACCATTTAAAGGGGTAGCACTGTTACAATTTGGGGAAAGAGGAGTAATTGTAAAGGAGCACCTCTGTTTTTTCTGTATTCAGTTTATGCCCTGCCAAGCCTCCAAACTGCACCAGCATGTTCTATACAGCTGGGATGGAGTCCTCAGGAGCAATCAAAGTGAGCATAATATCCTCCGCAAAAAGTGACAGTTTATAATCCTTCCCCCATGGGGATCCCCATGATCAACGACTTAACTTGGATGGTGGCAGCCAGTGGCTCCAAGTAGAAGGTGAAGAGCAGCAGCTAGAAGGGGCAGCCCTGTCTCATTCCTCTCTGGAAAAGGGGAGGGGTGAGGAAGTTGTTCACACTAAGATATGCTTTTGGGGAGGCATATAAACCCTGTAGCATCCCAAGTACCTCTTTTGGGGAAATCAGAAACCAAAGTTTGACAGGATAGCCAAGAGAAAGGGCCTGGCCACTCTGTTGAATGCCTTCTCTGCATCTAGGCTTAGTAATGCCATGAGATTTGCTGAGATACAGCATAATTCAAAAGCAGCAAGGTGTAGTGGACACTGTCATGCACTTGTCAGCACCCAACAAAGCCTACTTGATCTTTGTCAATTAAGGTCAGAAGGAGTTTCACCAGATGGTCAGCCCAGACTAACATGAACACTTTATAGTCAAGATTTAATATAGACATTGATCTATATGAAATGACATATCTGGGGTCCCTGTCCAGCTTTGGGATCACCAGAGCTACGGCATAGTCCCAGGAAAGGGGCTGAATGCCCTCTGTCTGAAGAGCTCAGAAGGCAGCAAACACTGTGCGGAGCAGGATGTCCAGAAACATCTTATTAAACTCAGCTGGGAAATCATCCATATCCAGATATGTCTTACATTTTAGAGTCTTTGAGGACAGGGCGCACCTCCTCAACTGAAACAAGGGTCAAGAGGCCATATCAGGGGCTAGTATTGGAAGGCACAGTCCCTGCAAAAATGTTTGGATTTGTTCCAGTGTAGAGGAGGAAGTAAAAGACCTGACAATGGGTAGTGAGTATTTTCCTGATCACGTTGGGCTTTTTGGCAAATCTACCAGTGCCCTGATCAAACAGTTGTAGGATACGAGCCTGGGCTTTACAATTACGTAGTCTGCGGGTCAAACTGTGTGCACCACAAGTTCCCCCCTTGTAGTGGGAATGCTTTAGACAAAAGAGTGCTGGCTCCACCCTGGTGCCAAGGATCCTCTGAAGTTCTTGCTTCACCTTAGTCAACTTGGGAAGTACCAAAGTATTCTGCCTTCTGAAGAAAAGGATTGCAATGTGGAGAGTCTGTTGAAACTCCAGATATGTGGCTTCAAGCTGTTTCTTTTTCTTGGCCGCGAGTAGGTAATGAGCCCTCCAAGGAGCACTGCTTTAACAGTATCCCAGAGGATGGGAGCAGAGATAGTGGGGTCAGAATTTTCTTGGATGATTTATGGAAGTCAGTCTTTTAAAGTGTGAAGAAGTTCTGAGTCACACAACAAAGCCAAGTTAAACCTCCAATGTGTAGTATGCTGTGGCTTACCTAGACAAAAATTTGGCACTGTCTGGTACATGGTCCGAGAGCATAGAAAAGCTGGGAGAAATATCTTGCAATGAGTCCAAGTGCTGAGCCATTGTGAACAAGTAGTCTGGCCTAGTGGAGGTTTTCATTGTAGGAGCATAATGGGTGTATTCTAGACCAGAAGGGGGAAAAATGCCTTCAACCAGCCCCACACGGTGTAGTGTGTGATGCAGGTATTTCTGTACGGGGATCTTCCAATAAGTCTTAGGGCCTGTAGTATCTAGAGAAAGATTTAGGGTGAGCACCTAGGGAAGGATTTAGGGCGATTTGTTTTTTTATATAAATATTTTTATTGATTTAAAAAAACATATACATTTAATTTTACATTGCATTTCATATGGTAAAATATAAACCCACCCTCTCTCCCAAATTATTTAGCAGAGAGCAACACTTTAGTGTATAAATACTTCGTACACGATTTGGCAATTTCTTCTCAGGTATAAACCTGGGATTCAGGGGGATGTTGGGGTCACCCCCAATAATAAGCTGCCCCCTGCAACGCCAGCAACAGTTTATTAAAGAAGAGCTGTGCTACTACTTTATCAGAACCTGGGAGGAAATATGAACTAGCTAAGGTAAGAAGAATATCATACAGTGTGCCTGTGATAATAAAACAGGCTCCAAATTGGTGATCTGCTCTTGGAGTTGAATAGGGACCCCCTTAGGAATCCGAATCATTAGCCTCTGTCCCGATTTATATGAAGAAGTTACAAAGAAACCTAATGCTGTATATTTAGCGTATTCAGATACGGACAGGTGCATCTCCTAGAGAAAATGTTTTTTTCTGGGCCTTCTTTCTACAAGTACTGCAATATATGATAGTGCTTAACCAAGCTATGAATGTCACTGACATTAAAGGGAAGTACTTCCGAAGGACTAGCTACAGACCAAACTAGGTTTCGCAGGCTTGGGTGTTATCAGTGAGGTCCCCTTCCCCCCAAAAAGAATACAAGGTGCTCAAGATCAAATAAACCAACTAGGAAGAAAAGAGAAAGAAAGGGAATAAACTGAAGGTTACACATCCTGGCAACAGAGAACTGTTTAGCACACAGACAAAGCTGACCAAAATGACCAACTGTAGAGTTCTGGCAGGAATGATGTACTGTCAGCAGAAAATCCATGTGAGAGGAAGAAACCCACAGACTGGGAAAGTCAGGTGAATAGAGGTAAAAAAAGAACTGGGAACAACTGGAGAAGGCAAATTCTAATAATAGACAACACACTGACATACTCAAGAAAAACTGGTTTATAAAACTGCACTGAAAGCTGTTCTAGAAATAACGTATACTCAACTGAGGACAACAACCGGACATCTTTGGACAGATAGACAGGGAGAACAAGTGTCCCATAGGGAACTTCCAAGCCAGAAAGAGAACCAGTTCTCTCCTAGAGCTGGAACAGTGCCAGGAGGGGCTAAAGAAGCAATACCTATGTGCTGCCGGCCCCTGTAACAGATTCTGCTACATTAGTGGGGCGTGCATGAAGATAAATACTATGACACTCCACCACTAGGAGGAAGATATCCCCAAGGATTGCAGGTACCAGGGATCTGCTGGCTCACCGGCTTTCCTTTCTTGAGGGAGGACAGCTAATGTGTTTGTGTATGTGTGTGTGTGTGGGGGTTTACAGGTCTCCTTGAGTATGAGGCCATCCAGGTGTCTAACTGAGATGGGTCAAACAGACATCCAGGGCAAGCAGTTGAGGTTGTTGCCAGTGTCCCCTGAGTATAAGCGTGAAACCGGTCCCTGTAATACACAGACAATTAGATATGCAGGCCATGGGCCACAGTACAAACAAACAAAAACAAAACATGCGCTGCCTGGTGAGAGGTGTAGCTGTTTTGTGGTGATGCTCTGACTCTTCATCATAGGCCTGACTCGGACCACGGAGCCCAGGCCCTGCCAGCAATCCCCACCATCTCCGCAGGACCCCAGCATCAGCGGCCTTCAAGGGGCCAGTGTTGACAAAGCCAGTCATGCGGGTCCTGCTCCCCTCCCCCAGTCAGTATGCCAAGATGAATGCAAATGGCCAGGCGGCAAGGAATTTATTCCATCATGAAGCAAAAGAGACATCCCGCAACTGCAGACTGGTTGCTACTGTTCCAATTAGGGCTATACTGGAGCCTGGGGCATCAGCTCCCCCACCACCGCCACCACTACCACCAACACAGCATGGCAAAATATTGCAGGAGGTAGTTGTCAGATGTCTGATTAGAGGCTAGAGGTGCTCAGAGATAACCATGTGCACCACTGGGCCCACGGCCTCTGCGGGTTCTGGAGGAAGAGAGGCCTATCAAGAACCCACTTCACTGTCACCCCTCAGGGATCCACAGGCCTCAAAGTAACAGCACCCTGTCATTCCGCCCTATTACAGATCTGTATGGAGGCTGGGGAAAGGGCTTCTCAGGGAACTCCCGATATAAATAGAAAGCAAGTCGAAACCCAGACCCACTCTCACCATAGGGTCCATAGCTGGAGGACGAGGACACTGGGGATGAGGCAAGAACATCTGAGCTCCCCCAGGAAGAAAGCTAGGCAGCAGCACCATAGCTGGGGAGTCAACCACTTACAATGGTACCCACTTCAAACATATAACCACACTTAAATAGCTCTATGGAGAACAGTTTTTAGGTCATTAATAAAAGCTGACAGACCAACCTATTTACAGTCAGTTGGGTAATATGTTCCAGAGTCACAGGAGTGGGAGGACTGCATGAGGGGGGCAGGGCTGCCAGCCTCCATCAAGAGTGTCCAAATGGCCTTCCAGGGTTGCAAGCAGCGACTTTGATAATGTATGTGTTAGTAAATAGCTGCAAGTTGCACCTTGCCTGGGGTGAGATGAAACTGCATATACTGTTCCTTGACCCAGTACTGATAAAGCAGGCCAATCACAGCTGAGCAGGTGCAGTGCCAAAGGGCAGGATTCTCAAAGCGTTCAGGACCTAAGTCCCACTCCGCAACTGCAGTAGCAGACTGAAATCACTCGCAGCGGCGGTGGTTGTGATTCACAGCTGCAGCAGTTGCGGAGGGTGTTATGGCTGCCCCCACCGGCCATAGCAACTTTCCACAGCTACGACGATCTCCCTGGTGACAAAACCCACAAGGTGCCATAAGCCGTGGAGCTGGTCGTAATCCACCTTTATGAATACCTGCCACTACGGGGCTCCTGCGGCTCCTCAAGTGGCCACCCTTTGGCACCAAAGTTTTACCACAGCTGCACGACTTTCACAATCTTTGTGAATCCTGCCCCAGACCTGTAAAGTTGGGTCTTCATAGTGACTAACACCTGGTAGATAAAGGAAAGCAGAGAATGCTGACTACCCTGCTTGCAGTCCCCCCCCAACTCACCTTAGAGAATGTGAAAGTCACTGCAGCCAAAGGAAATTCAGATCTGCTCTGTGTGCTGGAAGGATTACAGTAATTGCCTGTATTTTATTTATTTATTTTTTAAGTATGTGAAAGAACAAGGGGACATAAATTGAAGATAGAGGGGGAACGGCTCAGGGGCAATGCGAGGAAGTATTTTTTCACAGAGAGGGTGGTGGACGCATGGAACAGCCTTCCTGAGGAGGTTGTGGGGTCTAAAACTGTGAGAATTCAAGAATTCATGGGACAGACATAAAGCAATTCTTGTTGGGGGGTAGGAAGAAATAGGCTGTTGGTTAACTAGGATCTGCAGCTTATCCTGTAGGTAGGGAAACGGGCAGACTAGGTGGGCCAAGCAGTCCATATCTGCCATCAAAATCTATCTCTTTCTATGCTTTATTAAGTGAACCTGCCTAGAGATCAGTGCCCGTCCATTCAGGTCCCCCTCTCCGTCTCCAGGACTGACTTACTTCAAGGATGATATCCCTTGGATTGCTTCCCCCCCGCCCAGGGCAGGGCTACCACACCAAACGCGAACCCATATGACAAAAGGAGAAGGTTTCCGTAGAGGCGCCTATTGGCATGACCTCCTGGCTTGCCTCCCAGGGCGGGACGTAGAGTCGGGTCGGATACGGTAGACGTCAGATAAGTCGGCTTTCAAGGAGTGCCACCGAGGATGATTGGAGCCTGGAAAAGCAGGGTGTCAAGTAGGCTTGTCACGGTATGAAATTCTGATAGTATGATAACCATCATATGTAATACTGCGGTTATCATCATACCACGGTATTGCTGAACAAGTAATTTTTACACAAAAAAGAAGCCTACTCGAACTCAGCTGTTCCTGAAAATGCAAAAAACTAGTTGAAAGGTCTCAATACCCCAGTATACCACAGTATACCATGAATCACGGTTTTTGCGGTATCAGAAATTGGCCATGGTATCAATACCATGACTTCTGATACCACAGTATGAAACCGGTATACTGTGATAAACCCTAGTGCCATGTATGGCGGCTGCTATTTTTTCCCACTGATGCTGATTTTTTTCTCCTGAAGGAGGCGTGGTGTGCAATGTCGCCAGCATCTGGCATGCCTCCCACGGAGTCTAGGCACCAGTCGCAGTGAAACCCCCAGCTTCAACTAGGGGTCCGACTTGTACCAGACACACAGCCCAACCCCCAACCCCCACAGATGGAGAGCCATCCCTGGGACACTCAATCCTTCTCCCCCCCCACCTCCGGCCGGCTTCCCCGAATCCATTCTCGAACTCGGGACGACGGTGTCACAGATGCCAGATGTCTTTAATGGCAGCAGTACTATGTTATTTCCACAAAGTCACAGAGAAAGCCTCCTGCCACGTTGCTTGATGAAGCTCAAGCTGGTCTTTGTCTCCTGGTGCACACCTTGGAAGGGAAGGGGACATCAATTCTCCTTGACCGAAGATCTTTCAAGGTTTCTTCAGAAGTCCCGAAGGTTTGGGGACCATCGGGGAACACAACAGTGAGCTGAGAAGGGTAGGTGTTGCCCGAAAAGCTCTCAAGATTGGCGAGTAAGCCAAGTTTGCAAACAAAGATGGTCAGTTAATAGTCATTAACAAAGATACCCTTCTCCCCTTGTATTAAACCTGTTTCATGCATCAGGCATGGAGCACACCCTATTTGATGACATAGCTGAGGAGTTTAATCAGGATGGGACAATGGGTAGTCACCTGGGCTCTTTGGCTTGGCTTGGGTGCTCTCATTTTATCTCAAGGGGGAGCTCTGGGTCAAACTGCAATGTTTCTAAGAAGAAGAAATCCATAAAAGCTGCCATATCCCTGTCGTCTTCATTTTCCGGCACACTGGTGATACAGAGGTTATTTCTGCGTGACCAGTTTTCTAGGTCATCCTCTCTGTCTCAAGAGTTGCTGACATTGCTCCAATACGTGGACAAGGACTCAGTCCAGTTGGTAGGTCCAGGTGGTTTCCTGGGCATGAATTTCAAGTCTTGCTATCGTTAGTTTCTACTGCTGAGACTAGCCTGGAAAACTGCATATATGGCCCTTATTTCTGTGTAGAATTCTCTCACCTCCACAAGAATGCCAGCACTGGTTGGCTGGGCTTGGAGACAGAGTGCTGCTGTGGGCTCCGAGAGCGGATCTGGCAATCTGTCTGAATCTGCTGGATTATCTTCATTTTTTGCATGTCTGTGACCTCCCATCAGCGTATCGTGATCCTGAGGTCTGGTTCCTGCCTGGGTGTAGTTTATCAAATAGCAATAGTAATGGAGCCAGTTTGGAGATCAGGTGATGTCATTAAGTTCCTGCTTGTACTCCTGTAAATTCTTCTGTACTCCCCACCCATCCCACCCACCCCTACTAGGTCACAACTAGAAATGGGCCTTGCAGGGCTCTGCTTACTAACCTAGTAAAATCTGATTCACCAAATAAATAAAAAAAAAAAAACAGTTGGCAGACACTTAAAGTTGCTCAGTTGCTACACTCATTGGCAGACTTTCATATGTGTCTCGCAGTCAGTAAATCAAAACACTCAATTACCTGGATTCACTGAACTAATAAAAGTGGAGTTTCATGTGTCATGCTGCCAGGTGTACAGCAGTAGTGTACTCCCCCCCAATCCCTGTTATCTGAAAGTAAACAATCATCTGAAGCCAAGTGCAAGGCCAGACAGAGAGAGCAAAACTCTGGGCAGAGTTCTAGTCCTTTCACTTCCATGAGCTGTTTGTTTTTTTGTTTTTTTTAATTAGCAGAACAGGCACAGTGTATAGAAACATTGACTTTGACAGCAGATAAGGACCGTTTGGCCCACCTAGTCTGCCCATTACCCTACCTATTGGATAAACTGCAGATCCTAGTTAACAAACAGCCTACTTCTTCCTACCCCCCCTCCCCCACCAGAATTGCCATATGTCTGTCCTATGTATTCTTTAATTCCCTCATTGTTTTTGACCCCATAACCTCCTCAGGAAGGCCATTCCATGTGCCCACCACCTTCTCTGTAAAAAAATAAATAAATAAATAAAATAAAAAATTCCTTCCTCACATTGCCGCTGAGCCATCCCCCTCTATCTTCAAATTGTGTCCCCTTGATCTTGCATATCTCTTTTTCTGAAAGATGTTACCCTCTTGGACTTTGTTGATTCCCTTGAGGTACTTGAAAGTTTCTGTATGTCCCCCCTCTCCTTCCTTTCCTCAAGGGTATACTTATTAAGCTCATTTAGTCTCTCTTCGTATGGCTTCTGTTGTCGACCCTGCACCATTTTAGTTGCCCTCCTCTAGACTACCTCCATCCTATGTCCTTTCGGAGATGGGGTCTCCAGAACTGCATGCAGTACTCCAGATGGGGTCTCGCCAACTGTCTCTACAGAGTATCCATTTGAAGAGGGCCCGGAAATTTAAAGATAAAAGCTGAATGTGTGACCAAATACTTCAATCCCTGACAGCTTGCTAGCAAACTGTGAGCTGGATTTACAGAAGTTTACATTTATTTTACATGGTACTGTTGCGGAATATGATTTGGAATTGAGTATCGGAATCAAAAAAGATAGACTGCATATAGACTAATGTAAAACACCATAATACTGTCTTGCTGAATTATTTTAAAAAAGGAAACAGTTTGGTTCAGTGCTGTGATACTGAAAACAGGAAACACAATCATGAATGCACGGTTAGGAGTGCAGAGCCAGTCCACTGACGTAGCAGGGAAATGTTTATTTAAATATCTGATAACACGGTGGGGCTAAGGAGAGAGCTTTGCAGAAACTCTCTCTCTCTCAGAACCTTGACCTAGCCAAGAAGTGGGAGAGCGGGCAACGGCATCAATTTGTTGTGGCA
Source organism: Neoceratodus forsteri (assembly GCA_016271365.2). NCBI lineage: Eukaryota > Metazoa > Chordata > Ceratodontiformes > Ceratodontidae > Neoceratodus > Neoceratodus forsteri. Next base: position 271,616,576 of record JADMNL010000027.1, read on the forward strand.
TCCCTCTGAAAGACTGAATAAGGCACATCAACGTGCCTGTTCAGCACTGGGCTGTTTCTCACTGTCCTCGACAGCAAAAGAGAAAGGCTACTTGGGGAATGTCCCATTAGATGTTGGGAATTCACTATGGTACCCCCCTTCAAACAGCCAAACATCATTCAACATTATCTAAACCTGGTGTACTAATGAATGCCCTGCGAGGACTGTGAAGTTTTGCAGTTCTGCCCCATTATATTCAAATGGCTATGGTTGAGTCCTATGGGATAGGTTTGTAATGAAACGGAATGGAAGGTAATAATAAGCAGTTCCCTGCCCAGATGTCAGTCCCACAAATTAGACAGAAAATATAAATACTAAGCTACATCACGTTTTTAAGTACATAATTGAGCATACCAGCTTAAGCCACTGCCTGGTATATATCAATCAACACCATTTAAGGTGAGAAGGGACATTAGGTCTATCATGTCCTCCGCCCCACCATCAAGAGCGGGTTACTCAGTGCTGACAGGTGGAAAAAGGCAAAGCCAATCGCGACCACCTTCCCCGCATTAGCGGGGGGATTTAAAACCTGGGGTTATTTAACAAGAATATGTCAAGAGACTCCTTAAATATACTTTTTGAGGTTGGGTCCACTGCACCTGTATCCAGCCTAGATCATCTGGCCATCATCTGCCTAAGCGAGGGACATGTTTCCACAGAAACAGCACCAGCTTGTCATCTAAAGGTTTCGAGTACTGGGTTCTACCCGCAGAACTCATCATTCCTATTGTTTAACTAGTGCGCTAGATACTTTTTGAGCATTCCTGTGTGACGTCAGGGTCAAGCCTACAGCTACAGTTTACAGTCAGAAGCTACTATTTTACTGTCCATCCAACTGTAATCTGCCAGTCAGCACCTGCAACCATCAAACAACATGGCACCACACCAAGGCCGAAGTGTCAAAGGCCTGTAACTCTGCATCTGTGTGTGCACTCAGACTGTAATTGAGAGTGCACAGAGGGACTGTGGGGTTAACTGGCGCACCAGTGGGGTAAGAGGTGTGGAGACGTGCCTTACAATGGGGGTGAATGTGAACTGCTGTCTTTATTTTTACCTTTGCTTCTCTTGTCCCCCATCTTGTTCTCCAATCCCCAAATAAACCCACTGGTTACTTATTTACAACTACTGATGTATGTGGCCATTACTGCCGTGCTGTTTATTTGCATGCTTAGAGCGATAAGTGGGAAGGGGATTGGGTTCCCTGTCACAGAGGGTGGGGTTGTACTTCCTGTGGGGAAACACCCGAGCAGTACTCCGTCATGAGGATCCCCACAGCTGGAGGCACCATGCCACTTTCCAAACCCATTTCTAACCACGCACCCAGGCACCATTCACCCAAAGGCATAACAGACTTTGCCCTTTACCATCTCCAGGCTTAGCACATCCCACAGGTGGAGGTGGCTACAGTCATATGTAATTACTCTTTTTTTTTATCACGCCTGTTTTGTGCTCCATGCCAGTCAGCCCCCATCCGACCAACACCACCCACAGCCCCGTCACCGGTGCGGTGCTTCACCTTTGCCCAGCCCGAAGGCACTCTGTGGGGTCAGTCTCATCCTGCTGACCGGTGTATTTTTCTCCTCCTGGTTTTTCTCCCAGGAGCCCCAAGAGTATGCATGCATGCACAGTACAGCCCTGGTTATGGCTTCTTTCCCCACCCCATGGCCTAGTGCCTGTGGCCCCCCCTCTGAGCCTGTGCTACCCCCAGCCTCCACTGGGGGTCACCATCAGCTGAGGGGTGCAGCACTTCCTCGCCAGAAAGGAGAGCTTGCCTGCTGGCAGCTTCACCCTCCCCCCCATGTCGCCAGCATGGGTCAAGGTAAGGCGCCACCGCCTCAACCCTCTGTGTCACCGGCCCGGCTGACATATGTAATTACAAACACCAACAGAGTATAATCTGTGACAAAAGGACAGCTGGAGCCACCACTGTTGCCCCACTCTAGATAGTCCTCAACCCTGATGCACATCCATAGTGGGATGCAATTCACTGTATCATACAGGGAACGATATCTAGGGAAACGCAGGCTCGATAGCCAAAAGGAATCTGATCAACAGTGCTGCAGATAAGTGGAATTGTGTCCACATTGTTGGTACACAACAGGAGTCCACAGGATCTAGCAGTTACAGCATGGAGCGGTGAAACAGGTGAGAACTGGTTTGCATCCCATCACAACCACAGGTCCTCTGACTGACCCTGAGCAGATCATGTAACCTCCTCATGCTTCTGCCTCCTCACCAGTAAAACTACATTCATTTATTTTGTTTTTATTGACCAGGTAAGTACACTAGATAAATACGTCCCTATTTTTTTGGGTATGTCCCGAGAAATTACATAGCAAACAGATTATAACGAGGAACATAATATACAATACAGGGGTTAAGCCAAGAAACCAAACAGAAATAAGGAAAGCATCAAACAAAGGAGGAAATACACAGAATGGAAAACATCAAACACAGTTATGCAACCACAGGTAGTTCAAAGTAATGTTACAACCTGGGGCTGGAATGAACAGAACATTTCTACACAAGAGTATTCATATCGGTAGAGTAAAACTACAGTAAAGGTAAGTTTACTGAATGGGGTTGAGGGAACTCGGCAACAAGGTCAAACTGTGTTTTTTTTCTAATTTAGTTGTTGCCCCACTGTGCTGGGCTAACTATCTCAATGCTGTGCTCATCACAAACATTTCTCTGTAACCTGAGTGTAAACTGCTATTGTAATGTTGTGGTGATCACGTCTTTGAATGGTGTGCCATCTAAATGACCCGGGTGGTGCCTGAAAATGGTCCTTTGGATCAGTGTACTTACCCAGTTAACAAATAAATAAATAAATTAAAAAAAAAACATCAGGTGGTCCAAGCGAGAGCTCCAGAACAGAATGTGGGAGGAGGAGCTATGAACCAGCAGTGGAAGTTCCAGGGTCTGAGTGCAAAGAGAGCACAGACCTGATCCCTATACTCGTACTGACTTTAGAGATGACAAGCAAATAAGACTTATCATTAGACCCGAGGTGGTGTAATTGGTTAGAGGACTTGAGTAAGTCCACTTGAGGAACATTGGTGTCAGATCCGAGAAGCTTATTCATGAAGAATCCCAGAGCAAACCACAGTACATGTTAGCAAGGTCCCACTAGGAAAGAGAAGTATATTCCCAGGTGGGCAATACCATGGGTGAATAAAAAAAATGAAACAAATATGGTGGAATCAAGTATTGTAACATTACACTAAAGAAGCTGTTTGACAACCCGGTAAGGAAAACAAAGAAAATATATAAATGATAACCTGACTGTGACGAACGGTGCAGTCATTTTTTGAGTTAGTTGAATGACGTCCATAATAATGGCATCACTCAAAGAATGTGAACAAATTCAGAATGCCCTTTCATCATATACAGGCAGCAGTTGTCATGTATAATGTATTTTTCTAAGTAGTCAGTTTGAGTAGTCAGCGCTGCCTGCCCTGTTACTGAATGAGAAAACAACAGTATTTTTTAAAAACTGTCACAGGCTGCACGTGTCCCATTGAAATGCTCAGAAGGGCAGAATGACAGGATGATGCACCCAGGGAAGCAGGATAACCTTGTGATGTATTTAGAAAAGTAAACAGAGGGTTAGAATCCTCTCGATTCTAACTTGTATTTATGCTCCATACACATTACACAGGTATAATTCCCTCAGTACTGTAAACGCTATATGCTTTGGGGCTACATGATAGCCTAGCGGTAGGTCATGCCATGTCCCATTCCTGTGCCAGTGACCCCAGTTTGGAAGCAGACTGGACAGCATGGTCGGGCAGTCAAGGGAGCTGAGGTGGTACCATCAGATGGCAGAATTCTCATACAGGATGAATGGCACTGTGCTTCTGCCACAGCAACATCTGCAAGGAGCTTGCCTTCTCTGCAGGGTATCATGGCATGCGTGCATAGCCTAACGGGGGAGTGCCCAATGTCAGTGGAAGGTGGGAGGTCTTAGGGCTAGGAGAAAAACCACAAAAAAAAGCTCCATGTTTTCCAGGCTACCTGCATGATGGATGACGGCCACTGGTACTCTCAGGACCGGCATCATATGGATCCCCACTGGTTCTCATAGAGGGCGGAGAAGCAGATGAGGCTGAGAGATCACAGGGCAGTGGCCAGAAGCAAAGCAGAGGTGAAAAAAGCCATATGCTCTACCAGATTTAAAAATGTTTGTAGAAAAGTGGAAAAGAAATCAGGGAAAAACAAAACTATAGTCTTTGACCATCGCTTGATAACTACAATCATTAAATAATTAATGGGCTTGCCTTTTTCCCATAGGGAAACCGTGGCATAATTTGCCGTTATAAAGGAGCGTTTATAACGGCAGACACACGCACGGTTTCCTTCACTGTGCGCATGCCCTGCTGCAGCTCTTCTCAGACCGCGGCCGCACGTTTTGTGTGTTCTGCAGAGACCCAACTGCCATTCAGACTCTGCGGTAAGTACACTTTAAAACAGAAAATGTACCACAATGGGGAAAACTTATCTTCTCGCTGCTGACTGAAAAAGTTTTAAAATAAAATACAAAACAACCGCATACTGAAAGCAAATGGGACTGTGGAGCGCTCCGGAACCTGCATTCATTTTATATGATTGCTGTGGTGAAAAAAGCAAACCCAGCAATTATATAAAATAAAATATGGGGTGATGTGTTTAAACTTGAAGTTTACACACACCCTCATGGCTAGATGCTAACATAAACCCCTCGAGCTTCGCTCTCGGGTTATGCGAGCATCTAACCCCTTGGGTGTGTGTAAACTTCTCGTTACACACATCACCCCACCCCATGCTTTATTCTCTATTTTATTCATTAAACAGTGTGTAATGGAGGTGAGGCTCCAGGCTCCTAGGACAAGATGTTTGGGCCACATGGCATTCACACACCCCGCCTAACTGACCAAGGAACATCACTCGCATCAGCTGTACGTCAGACGCTCATAGGCCCTTCCAGCCAGAGGATGGGTGCGACCATTGTGCAACCATGGTGACCCCAATCCTTGGGGACAGGACACTGGGCAAAACGGGGAGAATAAAACAAAATTTGTGTAGCCCATTGGTGCAGCGGTAGTGCTACGGCTTGCGATGCCAGCAACCAATGTTTGGATAGAGCCGGAGTCATCAGAAAGGGAGGAAGGCTGGAACCTCCCACAAGATGCTCCCCTTTCTTGGGAAGAGAGGATTGCAGTCCCCACTACCAGACTGCCACTTGGGCGACTATAGGAGGCAGCACAGCGGCGGATGCCTCAGAGGGAGGAGATGGTTGTCAGTCAACTGTCATGCAGCGGCACCCACTGGGATGTGAGCACTTGAAGCTTCTCATGTGCCATCCTCTGTATTGGTGGGGAAGGGCAAGAATACAGAAACAACCCAGGACAGTGAGATGATGGGGTACACTAAGGACTGGGGTACAGCAACTAGCCATTCCCTTACTTAGAATCACCAACTGCTCTTCTAACTTGACCCAACTGGGAGAGGCCCAATTCCAGCAGGGGTGTTGGAGTTCAAAGTGGATACATGCAGTAGAGAAGCTGAGATACTGGACTGGGCAGTTGCCACCAATAGGGGCTGTCCTGGATCTTGGAGAATAAAGTATAAATTGAAAAATAAATAAATCTGTGTAGAATCAAATAAAGTCAGGGGCTATCTAGGGCCCTATCCACAGCTGCAATTTAGGATGTGCAGAATGGGCACTGTGCAGCAGCTCATTTACATGCCATTGGATGGCGCTATGCACAAAGGTACAGCCACAATGCAAGGGGAAGAAGTCCCACCTGTGAATGTAGTGCAATGCAAGTCACCCATCCAGATGGTAACAAGGGCTATCAGAGATGCTTTATCTTTCGGGGCAATAAATCACCCAATTCTTGCCCCCAGACCTTTACTGATTTTTTTCATATATGATCTCCTTACATCCCCAGCCCCAGTGGCATCCTCCCAGCCCCAGCAACAACCCCATCTCAAGGACTTACAGGTTAACATCCGTGATGCCTGCCTTGTAGAGTTGTGCAGTGCCTCTGGAGAGATAGCCAGTGAGCCAGGGCATTTTCATCCAGCAAGTTTTCTTGTGTTCTTCCCTAGTGTATCGTGCATGCAACGACTTGTGTTTATGGGCCGTGTTAGCGGACACACTGTCCACTCATACTGCTCTCGCCATCGCTGCCATCTGACCTCCACCAGGTGGTAGTCTGGGGGCAGGACAAAGAAACTCCCCGCCCAAAGAGAGGAAAGCTGTTGTGGAACACTCAATCCTTCCTCCCCCAGCCCATCTCTTAGCAAACCTGGTCCGTTCCTGAACCCAGGTCACTGGTGTGGCTAGGGGTGTCACGTCCAGCGTCTCAACCTGACATGCCATTGGGCCAGCCCTAAGTTTTTTTTTTTTTTTTAGGAAAAGAAAGTGCGTTAGGGTTATATGATTTGTTGAAAAGGAAAATACCAAGTAAAACTTTTTTCTCCTGCCAATGCATATTATCTACATATTCAGTTTTTATATATATATATATATATATATATAGATAGATTTTTGCATTTTCTCCCGATTTTTCACCCATCCCCATTCTCAGTTGGCGTGCGCATGTGGAGGCATGTGCATGCCGCAGCTCAAAACACCCTCCCACAACTTGCCACCCCCTCCCACCTACGCTAGCCACCTGACCTCCACCCGGTGGCAGCGGAACTATGGGGGACGAAGACCACCCTGAGAGAGGAGAGCTGCTCTACAGCTGCTCAATCCTGCTCTCACCCCACCCCCTGTGCCAGCTCCCCAGTGACCCGAGTCTGTTCCCAAACCCAGGTCACTGGCATGATGTGAGGCAAGGCATCCAGCGCTTCAACCCTCTGCGCCACCGGGCCGGCTATCTGCATATTCTCTGTGAGAGAAAAAAAAAAAGGCGCTTGATACTATACAAGAAGAGTGAAACACCGTCTAAACTTTAAAAAAGTAACCCAAGACTCAAAGGTAGCTCATGATTCACAGAATTGTTGTGGTGAGGAAATGAAAGCTCAATAAAGTCAGATACTTTTTTGGGTCCTCCTGCCCCACTAAGAGATAGGAGGTACTATAGGCTGAAATATCTGATGGGAGCTGCACATCAATATTAGATGTAGATGCCATCATGGGACAGCATGGCTCAGAGGATTGCCAGTGGGCTACACAGCCTTTCATCTGTAGGTCACCAGTGCACTTACAAATGGCTGCCTGATGGCCTAGTGGCTAGCACGCTCACTTACCAGGCAGGGGCCTGGGTTTGCTCCCCAAGTCAAGGATCTCAGTTGGGTGGGTAGGTAGGTAGGAGGCATGGTACAGTTCAATGCAGTTCAATTAGACATGCACAACTTCAGGAATAGATTGGCGGCACTTCCCCATGCCCAGGGGGAAAGGAAATATGCATTCAGAAAGCCCTGTTTTGGTGCTTTCTGACAAAGCAGTGTCAGTGACGCTGGTGGTGGCAGCCAGTCTCTGCCCCAGATATTGCTGCTGTCATGAGTTTCCCCTGCTATACTCTTTAAGCCAAATATGTTGATTCCCCTCAACACTGAGCGATGGGCATGCCGAGGCAATGGAATAAGTATGGGTTTTTCAGGGTATGCAGAAGGAGGACCCTTGGAGGAATCAGAGGAACAGGATGGTAGCATGGTAGAAGTGCTGCAGCTCTGGAGAAACTAAGAAAATGGAGAATGGAGAATGAAAAAAGAAGAAGGAAAAACTGAGTCCCCAGGCCCAAGCCAGTAAAAGTTTGGATTTCCAAACCTGTACACCTTACATTCAAACTCGGAACAAGGCTCAGTTTCACTGAGATTAGCAAAGAATACAGAAAGGGTTAGCATAATGTGAGGAATGTCATCTCAGGGGAACACAGAAATCGAAAATGTCATCTAATCTTCCTACCCTGCATGAGACAGCAGCGTATCGATGCGCAGCCCTGGACAGTCACAAAATGAAGGCAGAGATAAGATGCCAATCTGAAGAAAAGGGACTGTGGTTAAACAACTGGGTCAGCTGTCAGCAGTTTGAATTTGGCTTGTGGGGGGAGAGAATGCATGAGAGAGGAGTGAGTGAGTGAGTGAGTGAGTGAGTGAGTGAGTGAGTGAGTGTGTGTGTGTGTGTGTGTGTGTGTTTTAAAGCAGCAGTCCACCAAAAAATATTCTTCCAAAAAGCTAGCTTTAACTACAGTTAAATAAAAAAATTAGCATATCTGTCAAATCTACTTGTTTAGTTATCTCTGATGCAGTGCACCATTAGGTTTTTAATTTTTTTTATTTTTTCATTCCTCTCTACTGCAAGGTTTATAATGGCTATTTCTATGCTAAATGTGATGGACTTTTTTTCTTGGAGGAAAAAAAATGAATGAAAACATCCATAAAATGCTCGTTTTTTTTTTTTTAACCACCAAATAAAACTGGAAGATGCCTGGAATCCTTTATAGTGAAAACAATTGAGGGTCATCATTTGTGTGACTTCAGTCACTTCACTACCAGTCTAGAATTGCTTGTAAAGCGCTTTGGAATACTGTGTATGAAAAGCGCTATATAAATGCTGATTCTTCTTCTTTTTCTTTTGCCCAGTTTTGTTGCACTGCTGCTTTAAAAAGCTGCTGACATCTTCACATTAGTTAGATAAAGTATTCATACTAATAATGCCATTTCTGAAAAACACATCCAAGTCCAGATCACAGCAGTATATAAATCTGTCATTGTGGCTCAAAGGCAACCAGAGAGTTACCAGAAAAGATGACTCTTCCATAACCTTCACCTAGTCGGCAGACAGTGAACCTCATCACAAAACGAGAAAACAGGTTTGGTTCCATGTGCTCAGTTAATGGGCTTTTATGTAAACAACCTGCATTCGGACTGGGGTGTCAGAGAGCAGGTGTTATTGTAGTCTGACGAACGTTTAACAGTGCTGCAGTACACATAAATGGAAATGGCATTTTCAGTACCTTTGTGGAAAGGCAGAGAAATTGCAACATTCCAACAGCTGACTTGTGAAACTCTGTCTACTTAACTGACATGTTTTAAATGCACTGTCAAATCTAATCAGCATTACAAAAGCAGACGTTTCTGTGACTGAAAATTTGTGAGAAAACAATCAATTGTACGACATATATTTCAAGCAGTATTTTCATCCTTGTATTGTAAAAGTTGTACTGGATAATGCTTTACAATAATGGCCCGTGATATCAGTAATTAGCTGCACAGTGCAAATGCAACTTCTCATTTTTCTGTCATCATGGTTTCTCTGTTTGTTGTTCTGGACTCTGGGCTCCAGTGAATAGGCTGCAATACTCCGATCTAATTTTGTGGTAACCCCACCGGGACCCCCATGAAAGCAAGACACAGTAAATCTCACTGAAATAAATCAATTAGGGATGGGTGTGCCTGTTCACAGACGATACAAAGGTCTGCAATAGGGTGGATTCACCTGGTGGTGTGCTAGCCATGAGGTGGGGGCTGGAGAGATGGTCTGACACCTGGAAATTGAAGTTTAATACACAAAAGTGCTCACTGATGCACCTGGGTAGGAAGAATAGGAGGGAAACTTACTCTCTTGGGGGGTTGGTGATTAAGGAGAAGGAAACAGAAAGGGGCCTGGGGATTGTAGTATCGCATGACCTCAGGGTGGGCAACCAGTGTAGCAGGGCGGTGGGAAAGGCAAATGGAATGTTGGCCTGCATTGCGAGGGGTTTTAATTGCAGGAAGAGTGAGGTGCTAATGCCATTATACAGAACCATGGTTAGGCCGCATTTGGAGTATGGGGTGCAGTTCTGGAGGCCTCACCTATGCAGAGATGTTGAGCTGATGGAGAGGGTGCAGAGAAGGCCAACCAAAATGGTACGAGTGATGCAAGATGTACCCTATGAGAGAAGATTGAGAGGGCTGAATTTGTACCCTCTGCAGACTGGGGTGGGGGGCATGATTGAGACCTTTGAGTATCTGAAGGGAACAAATAAGGTAGAGGGTAACAGCTTGTTCAAATTGAAAAAGGGAGTGAACACGAGGGGACATAGCCTCAAACTGGAAGATGGGCAATACAGAGGTAATGTCAGGGGGCAGTTTTTCACGGAGAGGGTGGTGAAGGCCTGGAACATGCTGCCGGAGAAGGTAGTGGCAGCTGAAACGGTGGAGGGGTTCAACAGGGCTTGAAATAGATTAAAGGGGTTGGGCAAAGAGGGTGGAAGCATAGCAGAAGAGGGGAGGTAGGGTGTTTGGCAGACTAGATGGGCCGTGGTGCCTTTCTCTGCCATCACATTTCTGTGTATCTGTGTAATGAAGACACAAATACCCACGCAACACATGCTACTGAATCTCCGTCTGCTGCAGTCCTGCTCGGATGTCATCTGTAGGGGATTCGGGGATTTGTAGTTACAGGAAATGTCAGCCTGGAAGTAAGCAGAACTAGTCTGATACAATCTACAATACTAGAGTAAACGGTAAGTAGAACAAACAAACAAAAAGATTTTGCATGCAAGTTGGGACCAGCCACACACACACACACACACACACACACACACACACACACACACACACACACACACACACACACACACACACACGAGTGTGGCACTCTTAATGGTAATTGCTCCCCTTTAATGGCAAATGTTTGGTTTAATTCCTTGGTATCAGATTCGCTGTTTTGTGGCCCAATTTCCTTTGTATTAGCTGCCCATTTTTTCAGTGTCCAGTAGCTTAAATCACATATAGTACTGTATTGCAGTCATTATGTTTTTTTTCTGGTACCTGTAAAATTTGCACGTGGACCAATTTTGGCCTTTCAGGGAGTTTCATGGGGAGATCAAAAAGCCTGTAATTATTTCTGTTTTGTGGTTAAATAGCAGCATTTAGAGCTGTAGTTACTATTTTACCCTATACTGCCTCTCTATTTAAGTAGCACCACCACAGTTAGGATGGCTAGTACTAACAGAGCAATTCCTGCAACATTTGCGGTTTGTTAAACCCCCTCGCCCCATTTTATTTATCATTTAAAAAAAAAAAAACAGTGAACAACAGTTTTCTTATGTCTCCAGTTGTGGGCTATAATCCAATACCTTAGTTGCCATGTGAGTGCCTTCCAGGAGAATGATTGTTCTTTAATGTAATTCTGAAAAGCAATAAAGCAGATGTTAAAAAAAAAAAAAAAAACTTTATATGACTGTGGATAGCAGCTCTGTGTTCTGGTGTTGGATCAAAACGTTTGGTCTCAATACGTCTTCCATTTTACATGTCCACCATCCAAGATCTGATGTGCACTACGCTGAAAAAGGAGGTGTCCATCTGTGGCCCTGACGTATCTCACAAACTACAACCACTAGAATGCACTGCATGAACCCAGTTTGTCCCATGCAGTCCTTTCCTCTGACTGACAGAGCTGTGAATTTCCATATTTGCAGGAAACAGAGGGCCGATAGTAGCTACTGTTCAAGGATAACCATAGCTAAAAAAAAGTTGGCACTTCCCACAGATTTGGGTGGTTTCTGAAGAGTTGGCTGTAATGAGAATCTTCAGTTTCATTAAAAAAAAAAAATTAAATTGATTTAACCGGCCTGTCAGCACAGTGACAGGGTTACAGTTTGCGATGCCGGAAACCCAGGTTCGGGATTGAGTCCAGGACATTTGGAGGCCAGCCGAAGGGAGGACATTTGAGCATGCCAAAGAACACTCTCCTCTTCTGGGTGCAGACTCATCCATTCCTCATTGTCGGAGCAGCAACTAGGGGTGCTTAGACCAGACTGGGTCAGCACAGGGAAGGGAGACAAAAGGGCCTTGCAGTGCTGGCCTGTTGCATACAGTGCCACACGTTCAGAGCCCAGCATCTCAGGGGAAGGAGTTAAAAATGGAAGAAAAATCCCCAGCGTGCTGCAGGATGTCACTGGCATTTTTAGTCTAGTGCTGTCCACTCAGCACAAAAGAACCCCTGCTGAACCTGAATTCCAAATCGACCCAGGTTGGGGTGGCTGTCTCATGCTACCACCAACCCTGCAGTAGGAGCATCTCTCCCCATGGGGAGATTAACAGGGTTCTCTAGGGTACAGGAGAGACTGTGCGACAGCCAAGCCAATGGTCACCAGACTGGGAGGAAAAAAAGAATTATAAAAAAATAAAATAAGTCTGTAACCCTTTCTTACTGTATCTATAGCCTCTTCCATTCAAGTCACTGTAAATAACCTAGGCTTACGCTTAGGCCATAGGAGTAAAAAAAGTCCAAAGCCCAGAAGTAGCTCCATTATGAAAGAATAAAATACTCCATATTTCCCCCTTCTGAGATGTACTTATCCAAACTTTTTTTGAATGGCTCTTTATTTGGATTTAATATTATTTCCAGTGGTAGTCTATTTCACAAGTTCGCAGTTCGCAAGGTACAGAAATGTTTTCTTTTATTTGTTTTAAATCTATTTTTACTTGAAGAGGATGACCTCTTACACTGAGAAAATCATTTTTATATTCAATACTCATTTCGGTCATTAACAATGGAGTGTTCATAATGTCATAATAAAGTAATAAATCCCCTCTTTGGCTCCTTGTTTGCAAACTATGTTGTCCTAGTTTATACAATCTTTCTGAATAACTATCATATTTTGTAGTTGATATTAATTTTGTGTACCATCATTGGACCTTTTCAAGTCTGTTTATATCAATTTTTACATAGGGGGACCACACCTGACTACAAAAATCCAATATGGCCCAACATATGTGATTCTAGAAAATGGGTTTGAAATTTCCCAGTCTCTGATTAACTGACAACCTTGCCAAGGGATATATTTATGTGCCAGAGACCAGGAAACAAGCCTCATGGCAATCTGCCTTACCACAAAGAAAATCACTGCCCCCACATAGCATTTTAAAAAATAGTAATGGCAGCCATTTTCTTTCATCGTTAAGGAGAGAATCATTCCCCCCAAAAGCCCCAACTGCAGTAAAAATCCTCAAAATCGATACAAACTGCCATAGTTTTTTAAGATATTCCCCCATCCGCACACAAATCATATTTCTCTTAATTGAAATAGCAGCACAGAGGTGTCTGTTCCTCTGAGCGCTACACTCTCACGTTATTCCCCTGCAACACTCACACTTTACTCCCCACTTGTAAATAATAGAATACAAGCCACAAAATCAGTTGCTTTTCAATAAAAAAAGAATAAATAACCTTAAGAGCACTGCCGCCCCATTATATTCATTTTTCATATTTCTTTTTTCCAGCTAGCATAGTTCTGGATTTGCTCTGCCCAGCCACACGTACACATCTTCCAACCACGGTTTTGAAACAAAACTGAACAGATACTCGTGTTGGGAAACATGCTGCAAACTACAAAATGAAGCAGGGGGAGTGGAAGATCTGCTAGAGGGATGAAGACAGCACATTCTACATAATAGGTACAGCATCCTCTACTGCCAATGCTACCAGCCAGCAGTAGAGGAACAACTTTACGCAAATGTGTTTTTCAATTAATTTTCATTAACTTTCTTACAAAAAAAAAAATTTTCTAAGCACAGTAATACCCTCCAGGGTTGGCAGTATGAGTTCTACTGGATCTTCCAGGGGCTACTGCCCCTCCCCAGCCCCGTCACCCATCATCTGTAGGCCTTTACCCCAACCATCAAGTCCCCATGTGGCTTGACCCATGGCGGCACTCTCCGGGAGCACATTTCCCCTGATGGGAGCAGTTTGGATTTGGATGCTTGGTCGATGGTGCGGCTGGGCCTGTGAGGGGACAGTTGCCATCCTGCTGCTGCTGCGGTGGTTTTCCACACAATTATTTTTTTGCCTTGGGGACTGCCAAAATGCAGTGTTGCAGTGAAAATATGAGCAGTTGTATGTGACCATGCATGGGTGTCTGCAGCAGCACCAATCCCTGAGGCAGCCTCTGCATGCACTGCCACTCATTTTCCGCTGAGTGGCAGTCAAACAGCAGAGGAGGGAATTCCCTCTCATAAACGAGAGCTGCCCAGTTCCACACTCATCACTCCTTCCACTGGCCAGCCCTCTGCAACCCGAGCCCTTTGATGCGCTCAGGTCACAGGACTAGCAAGTGAACGCCCTGCTGTTGTGCTACCTGGCCGGCCTCAAGCAAGGCTGTGTGATACATTTTAACAAAGCCAGGCACTTTGGATGTTATTCATATATAACCAAATGTCATTAAAAATGCTTTTTTTGAGGGCCGTTAGGAGGCGTCTACAGGAGGCTCAGATTTGGGAGTGGACTGTGATCGTTCATAATGAAGCAGCCAGGCTGGGTGAGGTCCCAAGCCAGGAAGGGTGGTTGCCACGTTCTGCTGTTGCAGAGACCCCATGAGCTGGGCCAGGAACCCTACTCCTGTAACGCAGGACCATCTGTGTGCACATGAGGACACCATGAGGGAATTCTGCAGCACTGCAGGAAGTCTCAGAGCACCCCGGAGTAAAATGGTAGCTGATAAGAGGGTGTCGTGGCAAAATCCAGGAGCAAGGTGAATAAACGTCAGGGCTAGACGGTAGCCGTCATGAGCATGACTGGAAGTGCCTATCCAGGGAGCATAAACTAAAATTAAAAAAGAAAGTATTTAAAAAAATTAATTGTAAATAATACTCTTGCTTCTCTAAACCTGTAACTGCCTCTTTTATTCATTTTTTTATTATTATTTTGGTTTTTCCTTGCGATGTATTCAATTCAACAGCAAGGAGCTTTCTTCGTTCTTCATTAAGAGTTTTTTTATTGTACAAAATAAGCAAAACCTTACACAAAATCTCATTAAAAGCCAACAATAGTACAATTTTCATAGTTAATATAAAAGAAAAAAGAATACAATATAGTTATTAGCTGTGAATAACTAACTATTGTGTTTTTAGTCTTAACATATTTTAACATTTCCGACATTGAAAATAATTATTACCACTGACTTAATATTAACTTTGTGTTCAAATAAAACAATGCAGTCAATGAACTAGAAACTTACTCAACATAAAAAAAAAAGAGCCATAAATGAAAATGATATGAATAACGGATGAAAGACCACAAATATGTTAAAGCCTCATAAAACAAATCTGAGATGAAAAATAATATACTTTCAAATAAACTGTTATACAACTAATACATTTTCACTTAAGAAGCTATTTGAAAGAGACTATTCTATGTAACAATACTGATTTTATACTCGGAGGTATAGTCATGTCGATGATTTGGCAAGGTGGCGGCCTCGCTGGACCAAGCATCATTTTAGCTCTGCAGTTTTCGTTTTTACTCTTTTAAATCTATTTTATTTATTTATTTTTCAGTATCTTGTGGTGTTTACTGCTTGGAAACTGGGGCCGTGTGTGTTAAACGGCATAGTGGGATTTATTGTGCAGTCGATCCTACTCCTTTACCGGTCAGTAAACGCTTTTGCGCGCTACCTCTCCTGTCGGGACTTACCAGGACTTTCCTGCATTGGCATCTGCAATTGGTGTGGTTGCAGTGTGGATCTTGATGCTCGTGTATGGCACTGAGGTGGTTTTTGCTGCCTGACTCACGGAACCAATGGAGAGAGCCGGCTGCTGTGGCGGCTGATTCCGGGACTGTTGTGGGACGTTCGTCGGAGTGAGAGAGCTGTGGTCCAGTTGTAATAGGGGTATTTGTGTGGCCCCTTAGGATTGGAGTGCCGTCCTGAAGTGGAACGGGAGTTGGCAGCCTGAGTGGAGCTGTTGAGACGGCTCCTGAAAGTTACTTTTCCTGGATGCTGGGTGTTGCGTCGAGTAGGGTTGTTGTGGGGTATTGAAGATGTGGTCAGCCAGACCGGCCAGTCCTGGGGACTTAACTGGGACCTGCCCTCGTAAAGAAGCTGTTCGGACAGGACTGCTCCATATTCTTTTTACTTCTTATCGACTTTGGTATTGCTCTTGTGGTGCCTCTATTACTTGTTTTCAGGGATCTGCCCCTGTTCATTTCTGACTTGTGGGCTCTTTTGGGGATTTCGGGGGTTTCTGGCTCTCACAGAGCTGGGGAGTGGGGCCGGCCGGAGGACTGCTGTCCTGTTCCCCTCCCCTAGATTTGCGGAGCGGTCAGTCGGAGGGCGGACTCGGCCCGCGGCTGTCGTGGTGTGCCATTGATCTTCAGAGATATTTCCCCTTATTTTGCAGTTGAAGTAATCTGCGGGCCCTGGGAGGATTTGGGTTGAAACCTCTGAATTTGATAATCTGGGACAAGTACAGTATATCTCAGTGGGTTCACGTGCTTGTACAGTTCGAGAGCTGCAACCCAACCAGGCCACAAGCTGCAATGGAGCCTGCTCGAGAGAGCCGTTGGAGGGACCTTTAGAACACTAAGAGAATTTGAAAGGCAAGTAAAAAACATGGCTGAAATTTTTAAAATCTAAGCAACCATCAACGCGAGCAGTCTGCGAGGCCCCATTTACATCAGCTAAAGACTATAAGTAGAGAGTCCCTATTCCTCCCCTCCTCCGAGGTACTGAACTCCAGATTTACTGTAGATTATAGGAAAAACTGGCATGTGAGCCTCCATACAAATTATCAATGCCTGCAATAATAACAAAAAGAGAACATGCCAAAGAGAATTTTTATATTGATGTCCACATCTGCTTTAAACGTTAGCAGCGTTAAAGAAATGCCAGGTATTAGTATCTTCCAGTAAATGCCCTTTAGAGAAATCATGAGCCCAATTAGGGACCTTAAAACAAGTTGGGCAATATTACTAGCATACCCTGTAATCTTGCAGGCTGAGTAGGTTAATCATCAGTAGGACAAAAAACAGGAGTATTAAACATGTATTACCTATGTGCAGAGCTCAACCACTGTTGTCTCTCACCCGTAGTACCCCAGGCAAAAGTCATAAAAAAACAAATTAAAAAAAAAACTGTATTTATAAAAGCCGTGCTATCAGACCAGAGGGGAGGATCAGGAACATGAAACCCCCATGCAAAATTGATTCATAGGTGAAACAATGAAACAACTCACCAACTTGCAGTTGCATTGATATCATATTCATACATATGTGTGTGTGTATATATATATAAAATAATTTTGGGGGGCGCTCCCCCACCACCAGACATCCAGCAATGTAATATTAAAAAAAAAACAAAAAAAACACAGAAGTAAGGATTAGCCAGGCCCCAATGTAAGTGACACCCCTCAAAGCATTACGAATTGTTAGCATTACTACTGACTTATCAGATATAGTAGAACTTTAAAAAACAAGGCAGTTCATACCTATCTAAAATAATAAAATTACAGAAAACAGGTACATTTAACTTTGAAAGTCGAAGGATTTAAACAGAGTGGGAAAGTCAGCTTTAAGACCCGTTTCTGCAGCAGCAGCCCCATTATATTCCTTAGGACCGTCAGCAGATCAAACTTTCAGTAATGTTGGGAAGAATAAATTGTATTTCAGACCTGCTTCTCTAAGACTTTTTTAAATAGAAAAGAAGGCATCATCTTTCTGTATGGTCTCAGGAGCAAGGTCATTGAACACTTTGATCTTGCATGCTTCAACGTTAATGTTATTTTTATCTCTGAGGATTCTCTGGACATGGATTTTCTGCTGAAAGTTAAGAAATCTCATCACAAATGATCTAGGATGTTCCTCATTGCCTGGTTTGGGTTTCAGGGACCTGTGAGCCCTCTCAAGAACATAAAACTTAGTGTCAGCTGGAAGACCTGCTATTTTTGTGAGTAGGAAGTTAGCAAAAGTAAGAGGATCAGTTCCTTCTACACCTTCTTTAAGACCAAAGATTCTAAGGTTATTCCTCCTATTTCTGTTCTCCAGGTCCTCCAATTTAGATTCCAGTTTGCTTACCCTTCGGTTGTCAATAACCCCGTCTGTGTGATCTTTATTTGGGAAACAAAAAACCAAGGGTAAGAGTACACAATGGGGGTGAGATACTAACAACAACAAAAATGGAAAGGGACCTGGGGGTAGTCATATCAGATGACCTTAAGGTAGGCAAGTAATGTGAGAAGGCAGTAAGGAGGGCTGGCGGGATACTGGGATGCACAGGGAGAGGCATCACCAATAGGAAACAGGAAGTTGTTATCCCTCTGTACAGGCAGTTGGTGAGACCCCATCTGAGTACTGTGTGCAGTTCTGGAGACGCCATCTCTGCAAGGACATAGACAGGATGGAGGCTGTCCAGAGGAGGGCAACTAAAATGGTGCAGGGTCTGCACCAGAAGACATACGAAGAGAGACTAAAGGAGCTTAATATGTATACCCTTGAGAAGAGGAGGAAGAGGGGGGACATGATAGAAACTTTCAAGTACCTCAAGGGAATCAACAAAGTCCAAGAGGGTAGCATCTTTCAGAAAAAGAGATGTGCAAGAACAAGGAGGCACAATTTGAAGATAGAGGGGGGACGGCTCAGAGGCAATGTGAGGAAGTATTTTTTCATGGAGAGGGTTGTGGATACATGGAACAGCCTTCCTGAGGAGGTAGTGGAGTCAAAAACAGTTGAGAAATTCAAGAATGCATGGGACAGAAATAAGGCAGTTCTAGTGGGGGTAGGAGGAAGTAGGCTGTCGGTTAACTAGGATCTGCAACTTTCCATTACGTAGGGAAATGGGCAGACTAGGTGGGCCCAAGCAGTCCTTATCTGCCATCAAATTCTATGTTTCTATGTATGTTTCTATTTACTGTGTCCTCTAAGCTGCTGACTCTCATTTCTGCGTCAGAAATGTGTAGGGCATGAGAGACTAATTCCCATCTTACTTCTTTTAAGTCAGTATGCATATCTGAGATTTTAATGCTCAAGTGTGTAATTTCTGACACTGAGGTTGAAATGGTCAATTGTCAAAGGAGCAGCAGTGGCAGATTTCTTGGGACATGTTCACCTTGGTCATCAGAGCTGCTGTCAGAATCAAAGAGAGGGTGTTTCATGGTTTTAATTTTGTCTCTCATGGAAACCAAATTGTCACCCGACTCCGCTCTTAGCACAGTGTAGTTGGTCTGCCAAAAAATATGGTGAGCTTTGAAGAAGATACACTCAGAAAAGAATAAACATGCTACTAGACCATATTCTTGAGTTATTTTGTTTAAGATAGGCAGGGTGGTTGTTATTAGCTTTGTTTTCCCCATGGATGTTGAGCGCAGGTCTCCTGACAGACGGAGGTGTTTTTCTGTGATCACCTTACTGAAGCCTGTGGAGCCCGTGCGAGCAGTGAAAAACTGTAAAATTGGAAGGACGGTTAATAGAATTGTTTAGGAATCAGTTTAGGAGATTATGAAATGCCTACGAAAATGGTCAGAGACTCAAAGGCTGCCTTCTTTCGCTCAGAACTCGACTCTGCTGCCAAAAGCCCAGCTAAATTTTGGAAAACTATCAAGGACTTGTTCGGCCACGCCTCTGGCAACCCCCTTCCATCTAGAATCAACTCTGGGAACTTAACCATCACTGATAGGTTGGAGATCTTAGATTCGTTAAATGACCACTTTGCTACCGCTGGCCTAGCATTTGGTACTTCCCCAGCTTGTTCCCTACGCACCCAGATTAGTACCCCTTACCCTGATCCCCCTGCCTCAGACTCTGCATTCTCATTACGACCTGCCTCACTAAAAGAGGTGGAAGATCTCATATTGCAGTTGGACACCAGGAAAACTGCTGGTGCGGACTCATTAGAACCGTATTTTATAAAGATTGCCCTTCATGTACTTGCCGTGCCGATTATCCACCTATTTAATCTATCTCTGTCTCAGAGCATCCTGCCACCCATATACAAGACAGCCCATGTCATTCCCTTGTTTAAAATCAGGGGACCCTTGTGATCTTAATAACTACTGTATAGGCTGATCTCCCTCCCTCCTTCCTGTATTGTCTAAACTACTGGAGAAAACAGTGAATGCTCAGCTGCGGTCCTATCTTGAAACCAAGAACCTACTAAACCCAATGCAGTCTGGCTTCAGAGCTAACCATAGCACTATCACGGCCCTTGCCAAAGTAACCAATGATTGGCAGAAGGAGTTAGACATCAAGAACTACGTCTGTGCTGTATTTCTTGATTTAAGTAAGGCCTTTGACACCGTTGATCATAGCCTGCTCCTCCTCTCCCTGCAAACTATAGGCATGGACTCTCCTTCGTTGCGTTGGTTCACTGACTATTTAACGGGACGCTTTCAGCAAGTCAAAGCAGAAGTCGAACTGTCACCCATTAAACCTCTCCAGCGAGGTTTGCCCCAGGGATGTATATTAGGTCCCTTACTGTTTGCGATATACATTAACAATATCGATAACTGTATACACAAGGCCAATGTTCATCTGTTTGCAGATGATACTGTCCTCTACCTAAGCCACCCAACACCAAAAGCTGCCTGCGAGGACCTCCAATCTGAATTCCATCTCCTCCAGAGCCAACTAATTCATAAAAAACTCCTCCTTAATGCCAAAAAAATGAAAGCAATGCTTCTCTCTCCACTCATCCTCTCAATTAGTCCTGCAACTACTGGCTCAGTCCCTCAGATCTCCACCTTATTAGGAGAAAAGCTGGAATATGTCACAAAATTTAAGTATCTTGGAGTGTGGCTAGATTACAGACTTTCCTTTATGGAACACACCGAGAATCTAATAAAAAGACTAAGACAGAGGCTGGGAGTTTTTTTTAGAATTAGTCAATTCCTAACCAGAGATGCTAAGACATGGCTGGTCCAGTACACATTTTTATCGTTGGTAGACTACGTGGACTTCCTATACAGTCAGTGTCCTACCTCCTGCTTGACAAAATTGGACACACTTTATCACAGAGCACTGTTTTTTATAACAGGACTTCCCTTCAGCACGCACCACTGCTCTCTGTATATGGCTGTAGTATGGACCTCCCTTAAATCCAGGAGAGACAGAAATGCCGCACTCTGGACCTTCAGAGCTATTTCAAAAAAACTGCCACATTATCTTACCAACTGTCTTCCTCTAAGCACAATAGGTAACTAGGCACTACAAAGTTACTCATATAGCTTGCTCAAGGTACCTATGGCTAAATCTTGCTTTGGCAGAGCAGCCATAAGCTTCGTGCTGCCCTCATTATGGAATAAAATTCAAAAAACTCTTAAATTGCATATACCTGTCTGCCTCTCTACCTTCAAGTCTCTATATTCTCATTCTTTCAAAGAAGTATGCAATTGTTTCTCCCTCCCTAGATCTGCATCGGCGTCCCCCACAGTACCTCTTCCGGCCCCGCACAGTACTCAAATTCTTAAGACCCCTTAGTTCTGTCCCCACCTTCCTTAGCCCCAGACACTCCATTATCTTCCTCCCCACCCCCCCGACCTGCTTCCTCATCTCATCCCCAGTCTAAGTCTCCCACCTTTAGGATAGGATTCACTCGTACCCTCTGGTTGAGACTTTCTCTGCGCATCCTCCCTTGCCACTCACTCTCCTCCCTAATGGTTCCCCTCCACTACCCCTTGCCTATACCCTTCTCCTATCCTACCGGTTCCCTCCACCTGTATCCCTAATTACCTTATCCTCCCCCCGCTCCCCCTCCACTTCTGCTTCCTGTTACCCTCCTTATTTCTCACTCGTCTTCCCTCGCCTCCTCTCCTTCTCTTTCCCCCTCTCCTCACTGTTCTCAGTTCGAATGTATGTACCTGCTCCTTTTTTGCACTTCGGACTTAAATTGTCACAAGCCTGCTTGTTCCAGTGCTTTCTGTTGACCAGTCATCTATATAGATCTAGATCTTATATATATATATATATATATATATATAGATCTAGATCTAGATAGATATATATCTATATATATATACATATACATATACATATATATATATATATATATATATATATATATACATACACATACATACATACACACACACACACACACACACACTTAATTACACTACCTTGTATTGCTATGTAATCTATGTTGTACTCAGGTCCATCTTGCAAATGAGCATTGCTCAACGATGTCCGCCTGGTTAAATAAAGATTTTGATTTATTGCTTGCCCTTTAAACAGGATCAGATGATCTAAACAATATTGCAGTATTCTTTAAATCACTTTTTGTTAAGGATCAAGCCTCAAAATATGCTTAAATATTCAATTTAAGTTTTGAGGGAAGAAGGCCATCACGGAGATCAGGGAAGTGCGGCCATATCGAATGTTGCCATCCGATCGAATCAGCAGGGAGCTTTTTAAAATGTTTCTACAACTGAACACAATGAGAAACAATTCATCAGAGCCAAGCAAATACCAACAGTTATGAACTACCAACTATCTATGTACATATGGTTCAAAACTCATAAAAATGTAAACATACAACACAATAAATATTTTACATAAAGTGACTGAACATTTCATTACTGTGAGATTATTATTAATGGTTAAGTGTTCATTGTATTGCAATTGTGCCTTTACTAAAGAATAAAAAAACTTTTTATTTTGATGGTCTTACAGACATAAAAACAACTACTGTACCTTCTGATGCACCTGCTTCATGTTCTATATTGCTTCCTTTAAAGTGTCACTCCTCAACATCCTGCGTGCTCAGTAACATTGCGCCACATTTTTGTGACTTTTTTTTGTTTTGTTTTGTTAAACTCTGTACCACATTCTTTCCATTTTTTACTCTTTTCAATTTTTTTTCCACAGGTACTTTATTCATTTTTGTACTTTTTTGTCCCGGTCCCGACGTGAGGCATGGACACATCGCGCCTTGCACTATGCCTCACCCTAGCAGTCGCACCATTACCATCTGTGCCAGCCACCAGACCTCCATCCGGTGGTGGTGGGACTACAGATGGGTGACCATCCCTCTTGGGAGAGGACAGCCAACGTGTGATCCTGCTCCCACCCTCCCCCATGCTGGCACTCCAGTGACCTGAGGTCGTTCCCAAACCCGGGTCGCCGGCGTAGCACGAGGTGTGGCATCCAGCACCTCAACCCTCAGCACCAATGGCCCAGCTAATTCTTTTCTATTTCTAACAACTCTTTTAGTTTTTCCGCCCAGCTAGATTTAGTGATCCTGACCAAGGTCAGCACTACAGAAAAAACAGGGCTAGCCACACACTGCAAATTGCAGTATCTGTAATACAAATACAGTTAACTGAAGTATTTTTCATTAGCCACAATGTATTGTTATTAGCCACATTTGAGTTTCATTAACTGTTGGCTTATCTCGCCATCGTTGCACTATCATTCCCTTAGCTGTTGCTACGGCAATAAGACAGCATTTATTCTGTGGTTCAGTAAGCTCCTTCAGCGTGTTAGTGTCATGCAAGGTACATATTTATTTATTAATCATATATATTTGAGGGAGCACGTACAGTATCCCGAGTCCCACAATTTCAGACACACAACTCTTGACACCCCCCCTCCCCAAAGCAGGTTTCGTGTGGACATTTGTAAAACCTGTGCTAGTGTGTGTCTATCTGTGTATCATTAACGCCAACTCAGCAAAACACGCTGCAGTGTTACCAAACAAATCCGAGAAACCTAGCTGGCTTTAGCCAACCTGCCTTTTATAATATTACAGTTAAGGTGCTTTTTTGAGAGTGAACAGTCCAGAAAAATAAAGGTGAGAAACTATGGATTGGATAGAGTGACAGCAAAAGTTACACTCTGGAGTTGTCTGCCTCTGATGCCAGCGAAGACCTCAGCCCTCACAAAGTAAAAGTCAAAAGGAAGACAATATCATGGAAGGCAAGTTTATTTATTTATTTGTTTTTGTTTACCAGGTAACTGCACTAGACAAAAACCTGCCTATTTTCAGGCCCGACACGGAAGAATACATTACAGTCAACAAGAACATTACAGTAAACAGGATTTTGTGCAAAAGTAGGTGTTACAATGGAAGGGATTAAGTGCAACAGAGCAGCAACCGCAATTGCAATAGACAGGTTAAACAAAAGTATAACTTTAGTTCATACATACAGTTTCAGTATATTAGATCACTGCAGACAGAGAGATTAAGACAATAGTACAACAATACAGCAGATAATCAAGAATGCCGAAATTAGTACTGTAGTGCAATACAGGCAGTTATAGAGCACTGAAGGCTAAGATCAGGACAATTGTGTACAAAGTGCATTAGATTACAACTGCCAACAGAGGCAGGGTTAAAGAAAACAGAAAAAGGGGTAGAGTAAGTTCAAGTGTACTACAGAAATGGCTTGCAACTAGCTGAGAAAAAAGAGAAAGTCTATGAGACCTACGAAGGAGTAGGATAGAATAAGGAAGAAGAGTAGGCAGAAGTGCCACAAGTAACAACTTTGTGTTAGAGCAGAATAGCTCTAGGGGAAACCGTGATTAGCAGCAGGAGGAACAGAGCAAGGTAAGGAGGACAGGATAACGGTCAGGAGCAAGAGCAAATGTCTAAGGCTTTCAGGTACGAAAATAGGTAGTTCCTGAATAAAATGTGGGATTTAGAGACCCTAAGTTGATAAAGTAGGGAATTCCAAGTTTATGGAGCAAAGTGGGCAAACGCTAGTTCTCCAATCTTGGTTGTGCAACTGAGAACTGCAAGGAAGGCCTGGGTAGAGGACTGAAGTTGGCAAGAATTTTCAGCGGGGGTAAACACTGAGGCCAGTGAGGTTGGTTGAGAGGACCTAATAATAATATCAGTTAGACATTAGAGGATATAAATTTGCAAGGAACAGGGAGACAGCCAATATAAAGCTAAGTAAAGTTTGCAGTGATGGGCGAGACAAGGGCGAACAAAGCAAACCTGCAGACATTGTTGTATGCAATGTCCCATTTCTGAAGGCCACTGGCATTGGCCTGAGAAAGACAGGGAGCGCATAACATAGCCCCAGAGGTAATACACCCTGGGAAATTGTAACACTGGCTGCTGGAGTGAGGGCATGACGGACACGATAAGCCATCCCAATTTTGGAACTGATAGATTTTCAGATTTTTATGTGGCAGGAGAAATCCAGGGCTGGGTCGAGCGTGACACCAAGGCATCTGAAAAAGAGGTTTACAGAGACCTGAGAACCATCAAGGCACTGGATATGTAACTCTTGAGACGGAGTGAGAGACGTTTTGAGGGACCTGAAAAACATAGCTTGGGTCTTGGGAGACATTTAGGAACAGGTGATTTGAAGTTAGTCAGCTTTGGATACTTTGAAGGTCAGAGGTGAGTTGAGAGTTAATAACATCCATGGAGGGGGCGCCAGAGAACCAACAACTAGACAGGACGTGCTACAAGTGAGCTCTGTACAAGTTTTTCTTATTTTTCCACCAAAGTACTAATAAAGCTATTACTGAGTTTTTAAAACAACTTATTTGAGTTTAACACATTCCTGGGAGTATTTTAATATAAAAAGTTATGATGGAGCAACCAAAAGGGGTGGCGGGTGGTGTCCCGAAACAGCAGCAGCCTACACCAGAATTTTTGGAAGCTGGGAATCCAACAACTGGGAGAGCAGACCCTCCATGGCAGTCCATTTTGGAAGCAATGACAGCCATGGATTTAAAAACTGAAAAAACCCTCCAGTGATTGGAGTATCAGGATGCACAACTAAAACCCGGCAACAAAAGTCGCCAAAGCAGATCTGTTTAACTCAGAACTGTCAAAACTGTTTAGTGAGTCTCTGAGCACAGGAGAGGTCCCAGAAGACTGGAGAAGGGCTCATGTGATCCCACTCCACAAGAGTGATAGCAGGGAGGAGGTAGGGAACTACATACCAGTCAGTCATACCTCAGTAGTGGGCAAGATTATGGAGGCACTCCTTAAGGAAACGATAGTGCAATATCTGGAATCCATAGGAGCAGAGGATCCAAGACCGCATGGGTTTACAACGGAAAGGTCCTGTCAAACTAATCTCATAGATTTCTTTGACTGGGTAACCAGAGTGGTGGACCAAGAGGGTGCGGTTGATGTTACCTACCTTGACTTCAGCAAAGCTTTTGATACTGTTCCACATAGAAGATTGATTAATAAGCTGGGTAGGCTTGAGGTGGGACAGAAGTTGGTCAACTGGGT